>BSBN01000103.1:4996250-6241562 GCA_027924645.1 Cunninghamia lanceolata
GCCAAGGGTCTAGATCGTGCCACCTCAAAGGTAGTTACAACAACTGCTATTTTTAGCACAAAAGAGAGAGGCAATGAAGGCACATTTTCCAATGTGATAAGATAAGGCGAAAGCATTTAAAATATCTTCCACATAGGAATCCCTTTGGCTTCTTTCATTAAATGATACATTTAATGCATTAAATAATGCGGCTAATCAAAATTGAATGATGTGTACTCGCCACATAGATGCCACTTCAGCATACTTTGAAAATTGTATCATCTTTGTGTGATGTATTCAATGTAATTGCTTGAACTTGTATGTTTAGGAATACATCTTGTAGATTCTCGCCTTGTACATCTTCTTGTAGACTGGATGTATGATACTTGTCGCTTCACTTGATTAACTTCATGATTCTTTCTTCTTCTTGTAGGGTACTTGCTGATCTTCTTTGATGTTTCTTTATATAGAGTAGTAGGAGAGATACGATGACTTGAAGTAGAATGTATGATAATCTTCATTCATGAAGAGTAGGAGAATCTCTTGGACTTGAAGGTTGAATGGAGCTTGAAGTATGATGGATGAATATTCTTGCTTGATGTAGAAGACTTGATGAAGTAATCCTTCATGATGACCTTTGAATTGACCCTTCGGAGTGTAGTAGATGACCTCTCAAGGAGACTTGAAGGCATTGGAAGAACTTGAAACTTGATGAATCTTGACTTGAAGCTTGGATAAATGAATGCTTCAAATCATGTTGCTCTTGATGAAGTACACTTGAACTTGATATGATCCAACATGATGTTATTGATGTAGAAGAGTTGAGGTGTGATCTTTTAGAGTGGTGTTCCCTTCGCAACTTGAAGGTGACTCAAGTACTTGTTTTTGATAATTCCTTGACTTCATCAACACTCCTCCTCTCAATGATGCAACTTGATGATCTTCAAAGGCGGCTAGCATGATGCTCCTTACTCCTTGCTTGAAGGGGATTCCTTGGATAACTCCTTAGCATCATTGATGATCCTACAAGTCAAGGTAAACGATATATCAATGACCTCATAAGATAAAACAACTTTAAACATGTAATAATGCCGCTTCAAACTTAGGCGCAAATATAGGCAAAAATAAGAACAAAGTGCGCCTAACTTAATTAGTCCCACATTCATTAATTTAAATGATTTCTAGCAATTGTAAGAGTTTAAAAAGACTTCTCCCACTTAAGAGATTCATTCAAACATGCCTTTCAACACAATTTCTTCTAGGCGCCCATCTAGGTTGGTAGATAAGTGAAAGTGCGCCTAGGACTAATGGCTTCATCTTTGGCATTTTTTCATGCTCTAGACAATTGTGAAGGTTGTGGGATGACTCCCCTTCCTTTAGGCGCCAATCTAGGTCAAAGTTTCCAATACTTCACTTTCATCTCATGTCTTCTAGCTCTCTCTAAGGCGCAATTTTGGTCATTTTTGGGAGTTTATTCACAAGGCGCTAAACTTAATTTTATGATTTCAACCACTTATTGATGGCTTCAAAGACCCTATACTTCCTTAGGCGCTCAATGTCTCATCAAAGGCGCAAATTTGATCTCTCCAAACAATCTGGCTCTAGGCGCCAAATGAGGTCAGTTCTTAAGGCGCTTACTTCAAGATGACTTCTCCTTTTAAGGCGCCAAATTAAGGCGCCATTTGATGATCTTATGATTTGCAAATTGTTTCCCAACATTTCTTTGCTTGTTCCTGACCTTCTAGGCGCATTTTTAGGTGATTGGAACTCACTTAATTGTGAGGCGCTGATTCAATGTGATGGAGACTAACAGATGCGCCCAAGGTTAGATTTGACATTTCCTTAACATGATAGAGGGTCATTTCTCACCAAGGCGCTCATGATAGATGCCATTAGATGCAAGGGTAGGAATGGGCGCCAAATGTAGTCCTCTCAAATCCCTGGGCGCTCATACTCTTATCAAGGCGCTAAAAGTCCTCTTTTACCAATATAGGCGCCAACATGATGTCACTCTAACCATCCAGATATAGGGCGCTAGGATGAGGTGATTTCTAACTCAAATGGGCGCCAATTCTAGTTAGTGCAAATTGGGCGCCATCCACAATTGACTTGGACCTCTCCTCCCATCAAGGCGCACTTTTTGAGTGTCTGCAAGTGAGAAAACGCGCCTAAGGTCTTTCAGAGCAAATTCGCGCCTAGAAACAGTAGTCCTGGAGCATAAGGTATATTGAAAAATATATTTAAGTATAAGTTTTCTTATACTTTAAATATTTTTCAATATACCTTTCAGGATGTTTGAGATAGGTCTCAGATCCACTGGATTTAACATGCAGATTCTAGAATTTGGAGGATCCACCAGATTTCAGACTTAGCCAATTTTTCAGTGTTTCAGGATTTCAGGCTACCAGACTTAAGTCATTTTCAGGATCTCAAACATCATGATAGGAGTTAGCTTAAACATATCATGCTCTTTCATATTAAGGCGCAATTTTGGGTTAGTTTGAACATCTCTATGCTAAGGCGCCAAAATGGCAAAAGCAACACTAATTTAAATCTAGGCGCCAAAATCAAAAGGTTTTGATACAATCTTTCCCAAGGCGCCAAAATCAAACTACTTTGAAGGTAAAGGGCGCCATCTAACTCATCTATCTAAACTTCATCCACACCGGGGTGCAATTTTGAGTGTTCAAACTCCTTATAAGCTTAAGCGCCTAATCTTATTGGGCTTAATGTATCATATTGAATCAACTTTGGAAGTCACAATAACTCCCTCCTTAAAGGCGCACAAAACACATGACCTCAAGGCGCTATAAACCTCATTTCACATCAAGGCGCCTAAATTCACTTGAACCTAAGACTTTCTCTGAAGGTTGCTTAGACACCATAGGGCGCCTAGACTCAAAATGCTCAAAATTTCAACATATTCACCTTTACGTGTTCAAACTTGTAAGTGACTTAGCCATCATTTTCCCAAGGCGCTCATTTTGAGTTTATTCACCCACTCCATTGCTTAAGGCGCCATAGTGAAGAGGAGCAACAAGGACTGGGCGCCTAACATCAATTGAAGGCGCAAATTGATGATCATTTGGACGTGGAAAGGGCGCCTAAGTTCCTAGATTACTCCTTCGTCGAATTCTTGGATCATTGAAGGTCTTTGATGTCAATTTGAATCAAGGCAACCTATCTTGGAGAGATTGAAGGTTGATTGTCCTCTAGGCGCTGATGTGAGTTTGTCCAGATGATGAAAGGCGCCCTAAGTTCTAGGCGGAATTTTGAGGTGATCCTAGAGCAATTTCGCGCCCAGAATTGACAGCGCCCGAGGTAAGGTATATTGAAAAATATATTCAAGTATAAGTTTAGAGATTGAATTTCTTATATTTTAAATATTTTTCAATATACCTTTCAGGATGTTTGAGATAGGTCTCAAATCCACCAGATTTAACATGCAGATTCTAGATTTTTGAGGATCCACCAGATTTCAGACTTAGACAATTTTCAGGATCTTCAGGATCAGGATACCAGCCTTAGTCTTTTTCAGGATCTCAAACATCAGGATCAGGTCATCAAGGGGCTCTAAGACTCAAACACCACTGACTTCATCATGAAATAGCTTTAAGACATCATACAAGACTCAGCAAAGCACTGGAATTCAAAAAAAAGGGGTCCCCATTTGCAATGGGGCGATGTTGTGATTTGGTCACAACAGATCCTAGCACTAGAGATATCCTTAATGACATTGCTAGAGGGCAACAAGATTTGGTGCAGCTTTTGACTCAGTTCATGTAGAATAATAATGTTAATCAGAATAATAATAGGGATAATCAGTACAATGGAGGAAATAACAGGAGTAATGGAGAAACAAGCAACTCTACAAACATACCTAATAACACTAGAACCACTCAGGCTTCTACAATTAGGCCTCTAATGCCTAATTTCTTGGATCAACAGAGGACACAGGGTTGTGAACAACAGGTTGCAGGTGAGAGTTTTACAGATTATATGCGTGAATGGCAGCCACTTGGTAATGAGTTTTAGGGTGCAATGCCTCTACAGGGCTTTTACTAGTTGAAATACATAAACAGGCCTAGAGGTGATAGAGGACAGAATTAAGAGTTGCAGCGAAAGTTGGGTAAGGTGTCTCTTCCTTCTTTTGATGGTTCGGGTAAATGCACTACACATGCATAGATTCAGAAATTTAATAACTATCTCTGCTTGTGTAGTGTATACCCCTATTGTGTCTATATTCTAATGCCCATTTTTTGTGTTTTTTGATGTATTTATCTTTAGGGTTTCATGGGTTGTTTTTGCATGTTTGATATTTGCATTGCATGTATGAAATAAAGAGCATATGAACAAACCCAGAAAAACTAAAAGAGATATCAACAAAATAGCGAACAACCAGATAGTATTATGGCCAAATATGAATTATAATAACATACCCATATGGAGTTTTACAACTTCGTCCGGCAGCCGTACTCGGGTCAGCTTACAATGCATGGAACAATCACCATCAACACATTAAAATGTAGTTCTTTGCTAAAGGAAGTGGTCGCAACAATGATTTCAGTCCCAAACGCCAAGAATGAGGATAAATATCATAGAAAGAGATTGTAGCACCTCCCAAGACTCCCATGTCCACCTGCTGGTTGTACGGCCTTGCTGTAGGGGATTAGTAGCAACAAAATGGTGTTTGAACTCCTCCAAAACCCTCTATAAATGTCTGAAAACTACTGCAGAGATGAGGCGACTGGAAATGAGGAGGATTGATGACCTTAAATTCGCCCAAACTCCAAAAATATGCAACACAAGATGGTTTGGCCTCTAGAGAAGGTACGCCCTGCTCCAAAAACTCTGTATCAGCCTTAACCAGTCAATAAAGGATAAATCTGCCCCTTAGGTTCTGTTCTCTGCTGCTGATATGAACTCCATGAAAAGATATCCAATCAAACTCAAATCTCAACCAAAATCCGTCAAATAAAAGCTCAGGTGAAGCTCCGGAATGAAGCCTCCAACTATCCTCTCCTAATGCGGTCTTTCACGCACCAAGAAAGGTGATCTTGCAGAGGGTTTCGTCTTAGCAAGTCAATCTCCAAACCCTTGAAATCCAAGCTCCAAGAAAATGCACAAGAATACCAAATATGAGAGTAAAATCAATATCCAAGCCTGTTGCAAATGAACTTCTTTTCTTTCTTTTATTTCTCTCCTTTTTCCAATGCCCAAGTGAGGGATATTTTATTTATTTTTATTTCATATTTCATCCTCTTATGTCTCCCATAGGGCGCCCATCTCCTAGGCATAACACTTTTAAGTTACAACTTCATTTTATAAAGTCACATTACGTTATAACTTGAAGTTATATAAGTCCCTTATAATAACATAAGTTAAATATTTAATTTAACTTACATTATATTGAATGGAGCTCTACACAAATCGAAACCATGAACCTCGTGCATTGATCATCCGTAATTGCCCCGCTATAAATAGAAAGTGGCCCTGTTCCAACCTACAATAAATAGTAAGTGGCCAACTGACCCTTAACACTGCCATTAGCCTATGGGAATCCAATAATAGGCTAATCTCCAACAATCCTCTGACTGGGCTAAATGGGGGACATTACAGTCCGCCCTCCCCAATTGCTTGTCCTCAAGCAATCTCAGCTCAGGATGCCGTAGTATCTGCTCACTCTCCCAAGTGGCATCCTCAACTGGTAGGTTCTTCCACTTCACCAGGTATTCCCTAATGATTTGTTTCCTCAGATTCCTTTCTTTAGTGTCAATAATAGCTTCTAGTACCAAGATTAGCTTCCCTTCCTCATCCAATGGCAGAAGCTCAACTGAAGGAATCACATTGCGGCCAAGAGCTTTCTTCAACCTGGAAACATGAAACACATTGTGCACCTTACTGTCTGCTGGCAACTCGAGCTCATACGCCACTTCTCCCACTCTTCTGACAATCCTGAATGGACCATAGAACCTGGGTTTCAATTTTTCTGCTCCACTCTTTTTCAGAGTGGACTGCCTGTAGGGTTGGAGCCTCAAGTACACCATGTCTCCAACCTCAAAACTTCTCTCTACCCGGTGATGATCAACATAAAGTTTTTGTTGATTCTGTGCCTGTTGTATGTTCTCCTTGAGCTCTTTTACTATGTCCTGGCGCTCCTGCAAAAGATCCTTAGCCTTCGGCACACGACTGTCACCAAGTAGAAGGTTTGTGTAGCATGGGGTATCATAACCATACAGTGCCCTGAAATGAGTCATCTGGATCGACATATGATATGTCGTATTATAGCAGTACTCCCCTAGGTGCAACCATCTAATCCATGCCTTTTGTTGCCCCAAGACATAGTTTCTAAGATACCCCTCCACCCATTTGTTCACTATCTCAGTCTATCCATCGGTCTGTGGGTGGAAACTAGTGCTGGGAGTTAGTTCAGTACCACATAAACCGAATAACTCATGCCAGAACAAACTCAGGAACTTGTTGTCCCTGTCACTCACTATACCTCTGGGTATCCCGTGAAGCCTAAAAATCTCCCTGAAAAAAAATCAGCCACCTGAGTAGCTATGTAAGTTGCTGAAATGGCAAAGAAATGTGCAAATTTGGTGAGCCTGTCGACTACCACAAAAATACAGTCCTTCCCTTGCACCTTCGGCAACCCTGTGATGAAATCCATGGAGATATATTCCCACTTTTGATTGGGAATAGGCAATGGCTGTAATAAACCTGCAGGATAAGTATGCTCGTGCTTATTTTGTTGACAAATAGGGCATTCACAAACATACTTAAGAACTTCCTCCTTGAATCCTTTCCATGTGAATCTTTCCCGAATCTGCCTGTAAGTTTTGAAGAATCCGGGGTGACCAGCCATTGGAGTATCATGGAAAGTCTTTATAACTGAGAATTTGGCACCAAAAATATTCTGTCTTTGTACATAATCAAATCACTCGCCACAAAATATCTATCATCCCTGATAGTGCCCTCAATGACTCTTGCTGCCCAAGAGTCTTTAGCATACTCTGTTGTGATCAACTCTTTCCAATCAGTAGATATCTCTCCAACTAAGCACAAGTGAGGTCTCCTCGACAAAGCATCTGCAATCATATTCCTCTTTCCCTTGACATACTCAATGTTGAAGTCATAGGCCTGGAGTCTACTAACCCACTTTTGTTGTCTATCATTCAAGTCTTTCTGGTTCATAATATATTTGATACTATTGTGATCTGTTTTAATGATAAATTTTCCCCCAACCAGATAAGGCCTGAACTTAGCCAATGCATGCATAATGGCCAACATTTCTCGGTCATACATTGAGTAGCTCCTCTCAACACCCCGAAGCTTCCTACTCTCAAATGCTATTGGGTGCTTCCCCTGCATCAATACTGCCCTTGTCCCTTCTCCTAAAGCATCACACTCTAGCTCAAACGGCTTAGAAAAGTCGGGGATTGTCAACACAGGGTAGGTAGACATCAAGTGCTTGAAGTGATCAAAGCACTGCTGAGCTGAATCAGTCCACACAAAGGCTCCCTTCTTGGTCAAGTCTGTCAAAGGTTCAACTGTCTGTGAGAAGCCTTTTACAAACCTCCTGTAGAAACCACATAGTCCAAAAAAACACTTAAGCTGTGTGAGGTTTGTAGGTGGAGGCCAATCAACAATTGCCTTTATTTTTTCTGGATCTACCCTGACACCATCAGCATTGATAATGTGACCCAAATAAAGCAGCTCTGTCATGCCAAAGTCACATTTGGACTCTTTGGCATAGAGGGACTCACTCTCCAAAATGCTTAGGACCTCCTCCAGATGTCTCATATGCTCATCCCAACTCCTGTTGAAAATCAATATATCATCAAAGAAGATTAGCACAAACTTCCGAAGCTCCTGCCTGAATATCTTGTTCATGCAACTCTGAAAGGTAGCAGGGGCATTGGTTAGCCCAAACGGCATCACCAAGAACTCAAAGTGGCCGTAATGACATCAGAAGGCTGTTTTCTCTATGTCCTCCTCCCTCATGCGGATCTAATGATACCCTGATCTGAGATCTATCTTAGAAAAGTAACAAGCCCCATGTAGTTCATCAATCAACTCATCTATGTGGGGTATTGGGTCCCTATTCTTACTTGTCTTTTTGTTCGGGGCTCGGTAATCAATACACATCCTAATAGTCCCATCTTTCGTTTTTACCAAAACAACTGCAGAGGCAAAGGGACTCTTACTGGGTTAGATGTGTCCCATTTCCAGTAACTCCTTGATTGTTTTTTCTATCTCATCCTTTAGCCTCTTAGGATGACGATAGGGTGTAATCATGATGGGCTTGGTCCCATCCTCAAGCTCGATAACATGTTCTATTCCCCTGTCTGGTGGTACTCCTAGAGGTATACTACCAAACACTTTGTTGTGCTTGGTTAACAGCTTCTGTATGTCTGTATGGTAGTCGTCTTTTGGTTGCGGTGGAGACTCTGGCATGATGAGACATTCTGCCGCCCACTCTACCTGATCATGACACAGCATTCTTTCCATCCTTTTCACAGATACTACCCGTGGTCCACCATCTGATAATCCCCGAAGAACAATTTTCTTCCCCTTATACTCAAATTTCATTTCCATCTTGTTTACATTCATCGTGAACTCACCGAGTTGCCTCATCCAGTGCATGCCTAAAACAACATCCATGTCCCCAATACGAACAACATAAAAATCATCTACAAGCTCATGCTCACCCATGACAATACTCAATCCGGAGATCTCCCTGTTGCATGTCATTTTGAATCTGTCGGCCACCATTACTTTGAAGCCTTCAAATTCCTCTACCTGTAATCCCCACCTCACTACCAACCCCTCATCAATAAAATTATGTGTGGCACCTGTGTCAATAAGGGTGATGATACGCTGTCCTCCAAGTACTCCTCGCACTCTGGAAGAGCCAACTTTCTAAAAACTAGAAAGTTGGGCGAGGGTCCCATCACTGTGCTGTGATGCCTTCTCATCTCCATTGTCCTCATGATCTGAAGAATGATCTGACATGGACACTTGTGTGAAGGGTCCCATGGTTCTTTGCAGTGAAAACAAAGTTTTTTCCTTCTGTATTTGTTCAGTTGGTCATTAGTTAGCTTGTTTGATTTTTCCTTTGATTGGCTAAAATCTTTCTGAAAGGGTCTCCTATCCTTCTCCTTGTCCCTCCTATGTTGAAACCCCTTAGACTGGAATTTGTTTCTCCACACTGAGGACTCCATATTTCGGGCCTTTTTCATGGCCTCCTAAAGTGATGCAGGGTCGAAGCCCTTAACCCAACCACGTAATGCGTCTGAAATTTCATCTATCAATAATATAACCATTCTGCGCTCTAAGATGTCTAGGACCATAACAGATAGGTCTTGAAACTCCAATATGTAGGAGTCCACCAATCCAACCTGTCTGAGTTGTGCCAACTCCTTAAACTGCAGTTCGGGGTCCTTGTCGAACCTGTCAATCAATCTGGTAATGAACTCAACGTACGAAGTGATCTAATCGTGACCCAAGGTCACCTTCCCATTACTCCACCACTTATGTGCGCTTCCCTCCAAATGTAAAGTTGCATAAGTTATAGCATCCTCCTCTGGCATAGGGCTAATTTGCAAGTAACTCTCCAATTTCTGGGCCCATGCTCTCACGGTGGTCTTACGAGAACCATCAAAATACGGTAGTCATCTTGCTAACTTTTTTCTGAAGTTCTTGGTTATGTGGCCTATTTCCCCTATGGGGTGTGTACTTCATCCTAAGATCTGAATATTCCCCAAATGTCATCTCGGCTCTAAACACTGCACTAGATGCCCGCCCGTCTCTCAAGATCTCATCCTAGAACTCCAGTTGAATAGCATCATGTTCAGGAACTTGGTTCCTGAGTACAAAAACTGGTATGTCAGGCCTATCACCCACTGTCAACTGTAAAGCTCTCCGGTTGGTGACCGATGCTTCACCCTCGTCATCCCTATACCTGTGTCTATGACCATTATTCCTGTCTCCGTTGTTCCTGTCACCAATGTGCCTATCACCACCTTGGTTCATTCTGTTTCTGTCACCCACATTGTTCCTGTTCCTGTCACGGTTATTATTGTTGTTATTGTTATTTTCTCTATTGTTTCTTCCATCAAGGGGTACCAACAGTTCAAGGATGTGAGCCAACTCTGCCTGTGATTCTCTCAACTCCTCCTGTGACTCCCTCATTACTACCCTTTCTATGGCCAACTATCCTCTAGCCAACGAGTTTAGAATCTCTCGCATGCTAGGTTCCTCATTCTCTCTGTCACCCATCTCACCTGGCGTAGGATTTGGCACTAGTACTTCACCTGAAAAAGGGTCTACTAGGGGAACTTCTCCTTCCTGTACTATCTATGGGGTCTGTATTCCAGCAGTGACCTGTTTCTTCTCAGAATATAGTGATGTGTCCAAGATTGCATAGGCAACATAACTCAGTTTCTCATCTGCATGTCGATGTCAAACTCATAGGATGGCACAATCTTTTGCTCTGATACCCATTGGGCGCCCATCTCCTAGGCATAACACTTTTAAGTTACAACTTCATTATATAAAGTGACATTACGTTATAACTTGAAGTTATATAAGTCCCTTATAATAACATAAGTTTAATATTTAATTTCACTTATATTATATCGAATGGAGCTCTAGACAAATCGAAACCATGAACCTCGTGCATTGATCATTCGTAATTGCCCCTATTCCGACTTACTATAAATAGTAAGTGGCCAACTGACCCCCTTAACATTGCCATTAGCCTACGGGAATCCAATGATAAGCTAATCTCGAACAATCCTTTGACTGGGCTAAATGGGGGACATTACAACTTGAACCCCATGTTTGAAAGGGAGGCCATCCAATTTGCTACATTGCATTTGGAAAGAATTGCACATGAGTGGTGGTATCATGGAATGGTTACACAAGGACATAGCCTTATCACTTCCTATTTTGATTTCACACAAAGGCTTATTGACAGGTTCGATAAGAAGGATCCAAAACATCATTTCAGAAAGTTGGCCCGGCTCAGACAGAAAGATTCAGTGGATACATATGTATCCAATTTTCAAAGACATATGTGTCTTTTCATTGAGGGTTTAAACTTTTAAAGGAGCCACTTCGTGGTTGGGTTAAGGCTTTAGGCCCACCTTCTTTGCAGGGGCGATCACAAGAGCTAGAAATATTGAATTTTCCACTCCTTCCAAAAATAAATTTCAGAACAAATCATTTTCTTCTAAGTAGGTCAGCAAGAAGACTTTTTAGAAGGAGTGTCCTACGAAGACAAATCTTGACATGGAGGAAAAAAATGAGCTTAGATGGAAGAAGCTTTGTTTCTCTTGCAAGGAACCTTGGGAGCCTGGACATAGATGACTTGGAAAGGCAAGGTTCACTATATTGAGGTTATTTCTGACATCGAGGAGGAGAAAAATGATCCTAGCTCGGAGAGTGAACAGGAAGAGGAGAAAGTTAAGCATGAGAGAACTTCAGTTGAGCATTCAGGTGGTACTATTGCTTCTCTTTCAGGTACTCCTAGATACCATCCGTTCAAGGTGAGAGGAGTTTTGCAAGGTCAGCGTGTTACGGTCTTGATTGACAGTGGGGCAACCCACAACTTTATTGATGAAGGCTTGGTGATGAAAAGAGGTCTTTAAGTGGAAGATTTCCCTGGTTTTAACATGATGGTTGCAGATAGTTTACTACGAGTTGCACTAAGAAGATTTCGCAATAGAGCATTACTATGGGCAAGCATCAGGTTACAGACGATTTCTATGTGGTCACAATTAGTGAGACGGATGTCGATCTAGGTATCTAGTGGTTGCACTCTCTTGGGAAGTATTCGAAAAACTTCCAGACCATGGACCTCAAGTTCAGACATGAGGGTAAAAAGGTAGTTCTTCAAGCGATATCGAATGGAGCACCTAGAGTGGTCACTGCGAAGAGGATGGAGGCATTATTCCAACATGGTGAGGATGCATGGGCAGCCCAATGTTTGATTTCTTCCAAAACCCCTTAATATAGTGATGGACAATATCATGTGGATATCCAATCCATATTGGATAAGCACAATGTGGTTTTCAGTGAGATTCCTCATGGAAGCCCACCTGATAGGGGTTTTGACCATGTGATCGAGCTAGAGCAGGGCTTTAAGCCCGTCATTACTACTCCTTACCAGCATCTGAAAAGATTCAAGGAGGAGATAGAGAAAGCAATTAAGGAGATGTTAGACATGGGACATATCAGACCTAGCTCGAGTCCCTTTACATCTTCAGTTGTTCTGGTGAAGAAGAAAGATGGCACCTGTTAGTATTCATTTTGGTCTGGAGTTGGGCTTTTGGTGTTTGCAGGTTTTCTCTTTTGGTCCTATGTTTTTTCTAACTCAGTCGGCATGAGTATCTTATGTCTTGGCGATCATGATTGGTAGCAGTGGTGTGTTTTCTTCCATCGCTAAGACTTTACCTATCGGCGAGGGAGGTTGTTTTCTTTCCGACAGTTTGGGTCTCGCCGACGGGGAATGTGAAGTGTGTATCGGCGAGAGTTGTGCTATCGGCCGAAATGTTTTTGTTTCCGCCGATGCGGGAGGGTCACCCCGATCGAGGATGCCATCGGAGTGACACCGCTTATCGGTGCAGGCTTGGTGTGTTCCTCCGATGTGGTTTGTCTGGCTAACGCACAGGGTAATTCAAGTGTTCATCGGTATGATGTGGTTTATCGATGAAGGAAATTTCGAGCCCACCGATGTGTTCGATTTGGCCAATGGAGCTGCCATTGGCGTAACATGTGATATCGGGTGGACCGTGGAATGCTAGGCCGACAGGGTTGTTCTTGCCGATGGCGGATGGTTTAAAGTTTTTTAGGCTATGTGTTCATCGGGATGACCGAAGGTGTCGGCGGGAGGAGTTCTGAGTTGGCCGATAGTGCAGGTGTCGCCGATCGGGTTGTATCGGCGTATCGGGTAGAAAGGCAGGTTATTCGCCGATGGCGCATGTCTTGCCGAAGGTGGGCCTGTCGGTGAGAGTGGTTGTATCGGCGAGGGAATTTCCGTTTAGGCCGATGGCGTGCATCTTACCAACGAAGGTAGTATGGAGGGTGCCATCGGAATGACTTTGCTTGTCGGGCAGATCACAGGACGTTGGTCCGATGGAGTTGCTTTGCCCGATGGATTGGCTTGTGGGTGTCGGCATGACTTTCTAAGTCGGCGTTGGTTTGAAGTGTTGCTCCAACGGTTCAAGTTTGGCCGACAGGGGAATGTGAGGTGGTGTTATGCCAAAGGGTGTTCATCGGGGAAACATGTGATATCGGCAGGAGAGTCGCAGGTCCACCAATGGTTGGTGTCTGGCTGACGGGGGAGTGCAGAGGCTTCGACGGTGAGATTGGTGTATCGGTGGGAGAAATTTTAAGCGAGCCGATGGTCTATGGTCTCGCCGAAGATTTGGAAGTGGTGTAGCAATCGGTGTGACACGGGATGTCGGCGAAAGGTCTTTCATTTGCTCCGATGGTGTGTGTTACACCGATGTCGGCGGGAGTCAGGGCGATGGGCTATTGGCGGATGGTTCATGGGTCAAGCGGGGCAAAACGCTCGACACTTAGTGTGCTCGCGGCCATGCTTATAAAGTGTTAGGAAAGTCTCCGCGAGGTGCATGTGGGACTAATGCTTCCTGCATTTTTGAAATGTAAGCATAATACATTTTGGCGGGAAGTTTTCAAAGCCACAGTTGTTGTATTTTCTGATGGCTGCGGGTGGTTGAAGCCTTTAATGATGGTTGTGCAGAGGTGTGGGCGATGGCGTGAATGATCAAACTGCCCGACCATGGATGAGGATTTCCAGGTGGTGGCGCAAGGCTCGAGGCCTCCCCTGTCTCTTCCCATACCTGCTGCATTTACTTTTGATAAGTGCCATTGTTCTCATGTACTGTATCTAGCGAATTTTAAATGGCCATGTAATTAATTGCTGGGTACAGTTCCCTGTGGTATTAGAGGGACTCTGTTACTCATTTTGGTTGTTAGAAACTTGGACAAATTTTGGTGGTGCAATAGGAGTACAACTTTCTGGTGATCCTAATTTCAGGTTTCTCTGGTAGTTTATGAGTTGTATGTTGTATGTATTATGCACAAAATTATCGATTTCATGTTGACTTAAATGAATAATGTTTCATAGCATGTGTTTTGTTATTTGTCTCCAGATTGAATGTGTTTTTCTTCTGATTCTTGACATCTAAGGGGTGTTATAGATTCTAGAATATAGGTTTTCTATATTGAATGCTTAGTCTCTTACCTCTGCTCAAGGAGTGGATTGAATGTTTTGGACTATGTGTTGAGGAAAATACATTGCAGAAAGAATGTTTGTAAGAAGAAATAACCTAATACTCTTTCTTGGGTATTGTCTGTAAGGCAGACAGTTCAGAACCCCCTTGAAATCTGATGTTTTATCTCTGCGGTAAACATTCACATATATATGTCTACTGACTCCGAGCCCTAGATAGGCACCGATCTGGCTTGGTATCTCTGTTGTAACCCAAAGTCCTAGTTTCACATCCATATGCAAATCAAACTCAAACTTCAACCACAACCATTAGGACTGTAGAAGTAGTTTTAGGACCCAAAGTCCTCTGATTCACAAATGAACATAGGTCCGAAGCTAGCCCCTTTGCTCTTATCTCACAGTTTTGGTCTACTTACAGGAGGACTTATCTGCTTTGTGTCAACATCCCAAGCCAATCCATAAGCATATTCTCATGGGTGTTGAATAGGGAATACCCCCTTAGGTTTTTTCAGAGCCTGAAGAAGAAGAGATAAAAATAGAGTCTATCTCCTACACTGTTGGCCCCTGGCCCAGAGATCCTGTTGATCACTGTTGGCTACCTTGTAGGGAAATCTGGGAGAAAGTATCCAGTCAGGGAAAAAACCAACAGAAAATGGCGACTCTACTGGGGATGTGATTTATCAAAAGTACTATCTAGTCATCCCTGGTGATATATTATTGCCCATCCGAGTCACCAACAGAAATTGGCGACTGTACTGGGGAATGTGATTTGAAAGTTGTTATTTTTGTCATCCCAGAAAATATTTGTGACCCATCCGAGTCGCAACGAAAATGGTGACTCTGTTGGGGACTTTGTGAAAGAACCCTGATTTTTAAAAGAAAACAATTCCTAGTTATAGGTGGCAACTCTGAAGTAATCTCCCAACCGGTCAAAGTGAAATTTAAATGCAGGGGAGAAGATCCCAACGTAATCCTCTATTTGAAGAGTTACCAGTAGAAAGAAGGATGATGTATAGAAGAAAGGGAACCGTCTCAGCCAGTCATGAGGGTTCCCCCAGGAATAATGATGATATTCAGGATAACCCTAGGCCATCAGGGCAGCATGTGCCCTATTTTTCAAATGCAGAAGTTGATATTCAGGGTGCATATGAGAGGCAACAGGGTGGTAGTTTAAGAATGAGGTCAGAGGTGTTCCAAGAACGCCCTTTCTTCGACCTGGTGAAAGATTTGAAGAGGCAGAATCTCTGAGGGATGATGAAGATGATGACCACAATGGTATGAGACCATCTACCTCCAAGCCTAAAGAAAAACAGTTAGCTGAAGAAATCAAAAGCCTAAGAGCAGAATTAGAGTACTTACAAGCAATGAAAGTCAGAGATGACATGAGACAAAAAGTGCAAGCTCTGAGAGTTGCTCAGAATGATTCAGTTCCTACCCTTGAAAATGCAAATATGTAGAGACATCAGCAAAGAAATGAAGTGCAGCATCAGCATAATGATCAAAGACAGCATGTAAATGATGCCAGAATACCATTAAACAATGTAAGAAATCAAAATGCAAACAAAAATATTAATGCTAATCAGTTTGATAGACAACCCATGCAGTTGGATAGATTCAGACAGCTGGTGTTTGATGGTATTCCTGGGTATCCAAACCCCATTGACAAGCATGTAAAGCTGCAAGTGCCAAAAATTTTAGGAAATAACACTGTGTTAGGGGAGGATCATCTGAAAGCTTTTCAAAATGTCATGGACAACTTTGAGGTTGAGCATGAGGATGTTTTCATGAAGTCATTCATGCAGTCTTTAGTAGATGAGGCTAGAGATGGGATGATTTCAAAAGGATGTTTAAGGAGCAGTATGGTGACAAAACTGACCCTAGCTTTTTTGTAAATGAGTTCACCAGTATCACCAAAGGGTCAAATGAGCAGGTTACAGATTTTAATGCAAGATTTACTAAAGTATTGAACAAATTGCCACATCACATGAGACCAAATGAACCAATGTGCATAATATTGTATATCAATGCTTTTGATGCCAAAACTGCATATGGGTTAAGAGATAAAGGTCCTGCAACTCTCAGGGATGCTTTCAGAATTGCAATGAATATTGAAAATAATAGGAAAGCATCAGGCAAGACAAACAAGAGGGATGATGTGAAAATTCTGCAGAATCCAAACAAGCCTCAAAACACTCAAGGTAATACATCTGCCCCTGAAGATAAAATAGACAAATTGGCAAATGTTGTTAAGGACCTAAGCTATAGACTGTCTAGAAGTGAAAACGGGATAGGTCCTGATAGGCAAGCTTACCAAAGACAAGAAAAGAGACCATCATTGCATGATATGCCATATAATACCAATTGGCACAGTGGTAAACCTGTATTTCCACATAACAACACAAATCAAAGAGCTCAACATACCAAGGAAACTCCTGATCCTTTGAAGAAAGCTATAAATATTGTTGATGATACTCCATGGTGCATAATCTGTCAGATGCCACATTCACAGTCACAATGCATGATTGCTCAGTCTTTGTATGATAATGTTGTGTCCTGTAATGAATGTAATGAGCCACATTATGTGCAGGATGATGATGTTAATATGCTGTCTACTAGCAGTAGACATCCTCTCATGATGCTGATGAGAGTACAGATGATGGGACTCAGGCCTATCAGCAGGTTTTTTATGACGAAGATAATGAAGATAGTTATGTGTATGCTCAGGGCTCACACAGTTTTTTGAGTAACCTGCAAAGACCTTCTGATGAAGAGATTCGGGCCCTCATAGCTGCAGCAGTGGCTCAAGTCAAAAGCAATTATAACCTCAGAGGTAAAGCTCAGGTAAGCAGCCCACACCAACCAGAGAATGCTCTTGCAGGTCAGCCAGTGCATGGTCATAAAGGGATTGAACCACAAAAAAGGTAGTGGGGTAATAACAAGCAAAATTTTAAGCAAAAAACAAGTCATGAATCTCAAGGACCAGAAAATAGAATCCCCCAAGTTGAGAATCAAAGCAAAAGTTCCCAAAACAAGAATGACTGTCAAGCAGCCATAAAGACTAAGGCCAGATCAGTTCAAGATAAGAATAAAACCATGGAGCAAACTACAACTGTCATACAAAATTATGCTCCATTTGATATAGCTCAAGTCTTGTCTCAGGTAAAGGTTTCTGTCCCATTGATGGAACTGATGAAGGTTGAAGAAATCAGGAATAGGACAGTATCCCTAATTTCAGGAGTACCTTGTCAAGCTAAGCAAAATATTCAGATCCAAGGTGAGAAGCATGTCTTATGTAATGAAGAAGATGAAGCTCCTGAGGTGTATTTAGGGGTGACCATGACAAAGTGCCCTTCACAAGTGGAACCATTTTATGTATCCCTGGTTATAAATGGAAAAGTAATTAAAAATTGTATGCTTGATTTTGGAGCATCTACAAATATCATGCCTTTAGCCATCATGCAACAAGCTGGATTGAAAATAGACAAGGCATGTGGAAAATGTTATGCTATGGATGCCAGAGAGGTACCTGTTATTGGAATCATGAATGATGTGGATTTCAGACTGGCAGCATTTCCTGAAAAGACATACAAAATGAATATAACAGTGATTGACATCAAGCCACAGTATGGTATGCTGTTGTCAAGAAGATGGGCAGCACTGATTGGTGGAAGTATGCAGCTGGACCTATCATATGCCATGATTCTAATGAATGGCAGGGATGTTAAACTGATCAGAGAAGAAAGATCATCAGAGACAGTGGAGAATCAAGAATCAGAAGAACAGATATGCTTTGTGAACACTGACTGTGATAACTTCAAGGTTGTCTCAGATGATAAAGAGAAAAATGTTTGCATTGAAGAGTTTGACCAGCATGGTCTATGGACCATGTATTTTGATGGAGCTTGTGCAAAGGAAGGTTTTAGAGCTGGAGTTGTTTTCCTGTCTCCAAATGGTAAGCTCCTCAAATTCTCCTTCTTGCTAAGATTTGCTTGCACAAAGAACATTGCAGAGTATGACGCCTTACTCTTAGGCTTAAATATAGCTCTCAAACATGGAATCAAGATGCTAAGGGTATTTGGGGATTCTGAATTAATTGTATCCCAAGTTAGAGAAAGGTATGCCTCGAAGAACAAAAGATTAAAACAATACAAGCATGTTGTTTGGGATATAGTTGAATTATTTGATGCATTTTCAATAGGCTGGGTAGAGAGATCAAAAAATGTTATGACTGATTTCTTAGCCAATGTGGCAATAAGACCAGATGATATCACTCTATCAGATGTTACAAATGTTGAAGTTAAAATCAGACCTGCAGTACCAGAAAACATATGCAGTTGGCAAGTGTTTGATGATGACAAGGACTTGTTAAAAATTTTGCACTGCATAGATGAATATGAGAACCAAGAAATTGACTTTCAAGCTTTTGTCGAAATTGTAAATGGAAAAGAAACTCTTATGGGGAAAGAAGTAATTCAATTGAATACTAACAAAATCCCTAGAGAGTTAGTAGCATTAGAAAGAGCTTTTGACAATAAAGACCAATTGGTCACAAAGATATCTCCCACAAACAAAGATGATTTAGAAGAGATAAATTTGGGGACATCTCAGGCTCCCAAGAAGGTGTACATTGGTAAACAGCTCAAACCACACATTAGGAGCATGTTGATTGCATTACTGAAAGATATGAGCATGTTTTTGCCTGGTCATATGAAGACCTTAAAGCTTATAGAGAAGACCTTTTCCAGCATGAGATCCCATTGAAGCCTGGAGCTAAGCCATTTAGACAGAAGCAAAGGCCTATTAATCCTACCTTAGCTCCAAAAATGCAAGAAGAACTCAAAAAGCTTAGGGAGGCTGGAATAATTGTGCCAATCAGACATTCAACTTGGGTGTCTAACCTTGTCCCAGTCAAAAAAAAGAATGGTGATATTAGGCTTTGTGTTGACTTTAGAAATTTGAATGTATCCTCCTTAAAGGATAATTACCCATTGCCTAATATGGAAGCTATGTTGCAGAAAGTGACTGGTTGTGAACTCCTATCCATGATGGATGGATTCTTGGGTTACAATCAGGTGAAGGTAAAAGAATCAGAACAATACAAGACTGCCTTCACCACTCCATGGGGAACATATGTATATGTTAGAATGCCATTTGGGCTAACGAATGCAGGTGCAACATTTCAAAGAGCAATGGATGTTGCTTTTGCAGGGTGGATTGACTCAATCCTGGCTGTATATTAGGATAATCTGACTGCCTATTCGAAGAAAAAAGAGCAACATTGTATGCACTTGGAACAGATTTTCATTAGAGCACTAGAGTATGGCATTTCTCTAAATCCAAAGAAGTGTGCTTTTGGGGTAGTTGAAGGAAAGCTCCTGAGGCACATTGTCTCCAAGGATGGAGTTAGGATTGATCCTGAAAGAGTAGCTGCAATTGATAGGATTCAGATGCCAAAAACAGTAAAAGGAGTTCAGTCTTTTTTTGGACAAATAAATTTTGTTAGGAGATTTGTTCCCAACTTTGCAGAAACCACAAGGAACATTTCTAAAATGTTGAATAAAGGTGAGACTGTCAATTGGGAAGATGAAACAAGCAGATCTTTTCAGGACATCAAGGAAGCAATCAAGATGGCCCCTGTTCTTAAATCTCCTGATTTCTCTAGGCCATTTCAATTGTTTTCATTTGCTTCTTTCCACACTATTGTTGCATGTTTGTTACAAAAAAATGAGGATGGTTTTGAGCAACCCATAGCTTTCTTCAATATGTCCTTACAGGCTTCTGAATTAAAATATGATATCATGGAGAAACAAGCATATGCACTAGTCAGAGCAATCAAGAGTTTCAGGCCATACCTGGTCAGATCCCAGATAGTTGCATATGTGCCTCATGCAACAGTCAAAGACATCTTCACTCAACAGGAGGTAACAGGAAGGAGGTGCAGATGGATAAACAAACTACAGGAGTTCAACATAGAAATACAAATTACCAAGTTGTTAAGAGGACAAGGATTAGCCAAGATGATGGCACAGTCAAACTTGGAAGCATGCCAGATCAATGCAGTCCAGAATGAGAATGTTAATGTATCAAAATCTGAATGGTATAAGGACATCATATATTACTTGCAAAATCTGAATTGTCCTTCCCATTTCAGTGACAGTCAAAAGAGAACTTTAAAACTACATGCAATCAAGTATGTTATTGTTCAAGGTGAGCTGTACTGGTAAAATCCTGGTGGTGTGCTGCTAAGGTGTGTGGATGAAGATGAAGCTAACAGTGTTTTGAATGACATGCATAAAAGATTGTGTGGTGTACATTATACTGCCCAAACAACAGCTCATAAGATCCTTAGAGCAGGATATTGGTGGCCGACTCTCTTTTCAGATGCACAAAGGCTGGTAAGGAAATGTGACCCTTGCCAAAGGTTCTCAGGAAAGTTAAGATATGAAGGTGCACTGCCCCTTAGAACTGTAACTGTGGATGCTCCATTTCAGCAATAGGGAATTGACTTCATAGGGGAAATTGCAGAAAAGTCAAGTGGGGGACACAATTGGATTTTGGTAGCAACTGATTACTTCACTAAATGGATTGAGGCCATTCCAACTAAGAGAGCTACAAGTAAGGTGGTGATGGATTTCATATTGGAAAATATTATCATCAGGTTTGGAGTACCATTCAAGATAGTCACAGATAATGCAATGTGCTTCAGATCAGGTGAATCTGTTGATTTTTGCAGCAAATATGGGATAAATTTATCATATGCATCACCATACCACCCACAAGGAAATGGTCAAGCAGAGTCGAGCAATAAAAGCCTCATGAAAATCATCAAGAGGATAGTGGATAAGAACAAGAGAGCTTGGGATTCAAAATTAAACTTGGCATTATGGGCTGATAGGGTGACAGTGAAAAGATCAATTGGAAGGTCCCCTTTTGAACTGGTATATGGTGCATCAGCCAGGCTGTCTATAAATAATCTCCTACCAGTTTATAGATTCATCCAAGAGAATGATGGGGAGATTGAAGACTCCATGACAGGAAGAATAAACCCGCTGGTTGCACTAGATGAAAGCAGAAGGAAAGCCCACCAGATCAATCTCAAGAGACAAACAAAATGTGAAGTATCTGTTTGACAGGAGAGCTGCAGAAAGGAGGTTCCAGATAAATGACTGGGTGCTCATCTGGAATGCAAAAGGTCAGGACAAGGGCAAATATGGTAAGTTTGAACCCTTATGGATGGGCCCATATCAGGTTTGCAATACTCATGGGGAGAATTCTTATGTCCTCCAAGCCCTAGATTGTGAGATGCTGGAATTGCCTGTGCATGGTCAATTCCTCAAGTTTTATTTTGCATAAGTGATCTGCCTTAGTGCACATTTGTAAAAGTATGTCTATATTGTGAATATCTTGTACAGTTGGTGCTTGTTTTTGTGTCTTACCTGGTCTGCCTGGAGATCTGGTTCTCGCTGCAGTTTTGCACCTACACGTCTCCAATCGGAGCCCATGTTAGTATTCATTTTGGTCTGGAGTTGGGCTTTCGGTGTTTGCAGGTTTTCTCTTTTGGTCCTATGTTTTTTCTAACTCGGTCGGCATGAGTATCCTATGTCTTGGCGATCATGATTGGTAGCAGTGGTGTGTTTTCTTCCATCGCTAAGACTTTACCTATCGGCGAGGGAGGTTGTTTTCTTTCCGACAGTTTGGGTCTCGCCGACAGGGAATGTGAAGTGTGTATCGGCGAGAGTTGTGCTATCGGCCGAAATGTTTTTGTTTCCGCCGATGCGGGAGGGTCACCCCGATCGAGGATGCCATCGGAGTGACACCGCTTATCGATGCAGGCTTGGTGTGTTCCTCCGATGTGGTTTGTCTGGCCGACGCACAGGGTAATTCAAGTGTTCATCGGTATGATGTGGTTTATCGGTGAAGGAAATTTCGAGCCCACCAATGTGTTCGATTTGGCCGATGCAGCTGCCATCGGTGTAACATGTGATATCGGGTGGACTATGGAATGCTAGGCCGACAGGGTTGTTCTTGCCGATGGCGGATGGTTTGAAGTTTTTTAGGCTATGTGTTCACCGGGATGACCGAAGGTGTCGGCGGGAGGAGTTCTGAGTTGGCCGATAGTGCAGGTGTCGCCGATTGGGTTGTATCGGCGTATCGGGTAGACAGGCAGGTTATTCGCCGATGGCGCATGTCTTGCCGAAGGTAGGCCTGTCGGTGAGAGTGGTTGTATCGGCAAGGGAATTTTCGTTTAGGCCGATGGCGTGGGTCTTACCGACAAAGGTAGTATGGAGGGTGCCATCGAAATGACTTTGCTTGTCGAGCAGATCGCAGGACATTGTTCCGATGGAGTTGTTCTGCCCGATGGATTGGCTTGTGGGCGTCGGCGTGACTTTCTGAGTCGGTGTTGGTTTGAAGTGTTGCTCCGACGGTTCAGGTTTGGCCGACGGGGGAATGTGAGGTGGTGTTATGCCGAAGGGTGTTCATCGGGGAAACATGTGATATCAGCAGGAGAATTCGCAGGTCCGCTGATGGTTGGTGTTTGGCCGACGGGGGAGTGCAGAGGCTTCGTCGGTGAGATCGGTGTATCGGTGCGAGAAATTTTGGACAAGCCGATGGTCTATGATCTCGCCGAAGATTTGGAAGTGGTGTAGCGATCGGTGTGACGTGGGATGTCGGCGAAAGGTCTTTCATTTGCTCCGATGGTGTGTGTTACACCGATGTCGGTGGGAGTCAGGGCGATGGCTATTGGCGGATGGTTCATGGGTCAAGCGGGGAAAACGCTCGACACTTAGTGTGCTCGCGGCCATGCTTATAAAGTGTTAGGAAAGTCTCCGCGGGGTGCATGTGGGACTAATGCTTCCTGCATTTTTGAAATGTAAGCATAATACATTTTGGCGGGAAGTTTTCAAAGGCACAGTTGTATTTTCTGATGGCCGCGGGTGGTTGAAGCCTTTAATGATGGTTGTGCAGAGGTGTGGGCGATGGCGTGAATGATCAAACTGCCCGATCGTGGATGAGGATTTCCAGGGGCGGCGGAAGGCTCGAGGCCTCTCCTGTCTCTTCCCATACCTACTGCATTTACTTTTGATAAGTGCCATTGTTCTCATGTACTGTATCTAGCGAATTTTAAATGGCCATGTAATTAATTGCTGGGTACAGTTCCCTGTGGTATTAGAGGGACTCTTACTCATTTCGGTTGTTGGAAACTTGGACAAATTTTGGTGGTGCAATAGGAGTACAACTTTCTGGTGATCCTAATTTCAGGTTTCTCTGGTAGTTTATGAGTTGTATGTTGTATGTATTATGCACAGAATTATCGATTTCATGTTGACTTAAATGAATAATATTTCATAGCATGTGTTTTGTTATTTGTCTCCAAACTGAATGTGTTTTTCTTCTGATTCTGGACATCTAAGGGGTGTTATAGATTCTAGAATATAGGTTTTCTTAATTGAATGCTTAGTCTCTTACCTCTGCTCAAGGAGTGGATTGAATGTTTTGGACTATGTGTTGAGGAAAATACATTGCAGAAAGGATGTTTGTAAGAAGAAATAACCTAATACTCTTTCTTGGGTATTGTCTGTAAGGCAGAGAGTTCAGAACCCCCTTGAAATCTGATGTTTTATCTCTGTGGTAAACATTCACATATATATGTCTACTGACTCCGAGCCCTAGATAGGCACCGATCTGGCTTGGTATCTCTGTTGTAACCCAAAGTCCTAGTTTCACATCCATATGCAAATCAAACTCAAACTTCAACCACAACCATTAGGACTGTAGAAGTAGTTTTAGGACCCAAAGTCCTCTGATTCACAACTAAACATAGGTCCGAAGCTAGCTCCTTTGCTCTTATCTCACAGTTTTGGTCTACTTACAGGAGGACTTATCTACTTTGTGTCAACATCCCAAGCCAATCCATAAGCATATTCTCATGGGTGTTGAATAGGGAATAGCCCCCTAGGTTTTGCAGAGCCTGAAGAAGAAGAGGAGATAAAAATAAAGTCTATCTCCTACACTGTTGGCCCTAGCCCAGAGATCCTGTTGATCACTGTTGGCTACCTTGTAGGGAAATCTAGGAGAAAGTATCCAGTCAGGGAAAAATCCAACAGGACCATGAGTTTGTGCATTGACCATCATGCATTGAACAAAAAGTCTATCAAGAACAGGTATTCGATACCCAGGATCGATGAGCTTCTAGATGAGTTGCATGGTGCGGTTTACTTCTCAAAGATTGATCTTCATTCTAGATACCATCATATCAAGGTCCGTGAGGAGGATGTTCACAAGACAGCTTTTAGATGCCATTATGACCACTATGAGTTTCTAGTCACGCCCTTCGGTTTGACCAATGCTCCTGCTACTTTCTAGTCTTGCATGAACCATATTTTTAATATACAGTTGCGGAAATTTTTGCTTGTGTTCTTTGATTACATCTTGATTTACAACAAGACTTGGGAGGACCACCTCAGGCACATTGATGAGGTGTTGGGCATTATGGAAGCGGTCTTTATTTGCTAAAGCTTCCAAGTGGGAGTTTGGGATGACAGAGATTTTATACTTGGG
This sequence comes from Cunninghamia lanceolata, assembly GCA_027924645.1. NCBI lineage: Eukaryota > Viridiplantae > Streptophyta > Pinopsida > Cupressales > Cupressaceae > Cunninghamia > Cunninghamia lanceolata. Next base: position 5,021,056 of record BSBN01000103.1, read on the forward strand.
GCATGTGATTAGTGTTGATGGAGTGAAGGTCCATCAAGAGAAAATTCAGGGCATTCGAGATTAGCCACCACCGAAGACATTATCAGATTTGAGGGGATTCTTTGGCCTATGCAGTTATTATAGGAGATTTGTTAAGGGGTTTTCTCAGCTGGTGGTACCTCTTAGAGATCTCACTACGAAGGGTGCTTTCAGATGGACGGATGAGGCTTAGCACACATTTGACAGACTCAAGGAGGTAATGACTACTTGTCCTGTTTTAGCACTTTCTGATTTCTCTCAACCATTTGTTTTAGATTGTGATGTATCAAGTGACGGGATAGAAGTTGTTCTTATGCAGAATAAGCATTTGATAGCTTATGAGAGCAAGACTCTCAGAGATGCGGAGAGATTGTATTCCACCTATGATAAAGAGATGCTTGCAATCATGCATGCATTGACAAAATTCAGACAATATTTTGTTGTGCTCGATATGGGCATGTTGACACCCTGAGATTAAGTGTCGGTGAGGGGTTATCAGTCTATGATCAGGATGCCATTGTCAGGATGTATGATTCTAGGGATGGCACTATTATTATCGGCTTCTGGTTAGGGACTAATTCGCCTCACTTTCGGGATACTGTGAGGAAATATGCTGATGGTTATTCTTTGGGGATGAGCAAAATATTTTTTTTGTTGTCCAAGATCGAGTTAGGCAGTGGGATACCTCACTGTGGGGTCTTGGCAGGAGACTTTTCATGATATAGATTTCAGCCCTCGTAGATATTTTAGTTTGGATGTTGATGATGATTACATTGTTGGGTTATAGGAGAGAGGAGTGTGGTTTTAGCACGATGAATTTATAGCTATAATCAGAGTGACGCAGCTTTAGCATAGCGGGTTCTTTCTGAGATTGACGTGGGACCCTGGGAGCACAGGTGGTTGTAGTTCGGTTCTATCTGATGTTTCTGGTGTTTTGCAGGCATTGCTTGAGGACAAGCGATCTTTGGGGACGGCGGACTGTAATGTCCCCATTTTCGGTTTCTCTTGCATTGCAGTTGGCACTGACCTTGTAGATTTGTGTCAACGTTATCATTGGAGTTATTTGATGATTTCATTGAGCTCAGGTGGTCTAAAGGACTCATGCTCTCCAAGAATCTTGGAGAGGGCGTCTATTTATAGTAAGTCGCCCGATTGGATCCGTTTATCATTATTCTTCATCGGGATCACTCCAGTGCAGTCAGTTTTTGATTCCGATGCATTCCGGTAGTTTTCGCAAAATGGGTGTATTAATGGCTTTATTTTAATTATTTTACTAAGGTCGCCAAATATTATTTAAAATATTTTAAAAGCACCTTAGTGTTATAGCTCGTCGGAACCAGGATAAAATGTTTTAAATCATGGATGCATAAAACAAGGACCTTGTATGTTAAATTATCATTTTTTAATAAAAAGGTCTTTTTCAGAGCTAAAAGGGAGTTTCAATTAAAAAGTGAATTTTAAATTATAAGCTTCTGGAGAGTTCAGCAGAAAAAGTATAAAAGGTGGTTGTGAGAGCTCATTTGGGATATTCAGAAGTTTGTTTATTTCTTTTGGAGATTTTGAGATTGTGCCTATGGCCAACTCTTACCAGAGGGACGAAAACCCCAATGGTTTCTTGAAGTTGAAGTGGAAAACCCTCTGTCTTCAACAGTGCGGTTCCATCCAGGGATCGACAATGAGCTGAAGATTTGGATATTGGGGACAAAAACCCTTGGATTCCATTGGAGCAATTTCATTCAGAGATTGCCAGTGTGCTGAAGGATTGTCGGTTAGAGGATTCGATGATTATTAGTCCCAAAGGGTTTATTGTGCAAATTCTATTGAGTTTCTTCGAATAATAAATTTATTTGATAAACTTGGGAGTTGTGATTTGTGGAGGATTCCGGAAAGTATTTGCTGAGTATATCGATGGTTGCGTGGGTCTTCATAATTGTTGCGTTACACCTTTTTGTGAGTGCCATAAGGTTGCGTGAGGAGTTTGGAGCCAAGGGGAGTTGTGTGTGAGTGCTTTTGGAGGGACGTAGGACTTATAGAAGGGTTGGTGCTGCTTATTCCACCATCTTAGCATCATTTCTTTTGTTGATCGTTGGGTATGAGGTTTTGGAGCGGCTCGTGGAGGTTTGGGATTGCTGTCCAAGCTTTGCACAACCATATTTACTTATGTATAACAGACTTCTCATTGTCATTGTATGCTGGACCAGCTATTGAGGAGGGAGTGCAAGTAGATTTCTTAATATATTCATCTACAAGGGAGTTACAAACAAGCTACAGCAGCGTACAGTTTGCAACAGCAGCAATATATTGCTATGGATCTTCATTATTTGGCTTGTAACCATGCTCTAATATCTCAGATATTGTAACAACAAAAATACTCATTGAAATCAATATATTATTGCTAGAGTTAAGGTCAGTTTGTGCTTCATTGTTATTCCTATTTCATGCCAAGTGTTTGATCTAATGTTTGTGAGATTTATATGCAATTTTGAGTTGTTTCTTGAGAAATTTTCTATTATATATTGCACATTGAATGATCTCAAACACAAATGCATTGAAATACACTAAGAACAACAACAAAACATCAAACCAGAAAAGTGTTTGACGGAATGTCAGCTCACTAGAAGTCAGTAAACTTTATGGGTGTTTGAGAAAAAATCGTTCCAAACTAGGGTGGGATATTACACACATGATTATACTGAGAGGAGGGGGGGCGAGTGTTGAATCAGTATAACACAATCTTTTACTTTTCAATTTTAATCAATCACAACAATAACACACATGCAAGATCTAGCAATTAAGAACATAGGAAGAACACACGATTTACGTGGAAACTCTTGCGTCTCCCACAAAATATTGCTTATATATATATATAAGAACCCCTCTTATTCTGCCCTGTTTTTCTGATTGCTGATCTGAAATTCTCATTAGGGTTTCTTAATTGTTTTCAATGGTTTTATGAATTTTCAATGAATGAATGCATTTACCATGTTATGATAACAATATAGAATCATTTTCATATGAAATATCAACAAACTAATGAGCTGAAAACATACATCACAGATCTGATACAACTCAGAACAATAAAATATTTTATTTCAAATTAAAGATTTGAAATGATTACATCAACCAATTGTTGCATGAACATACCCGATTGAGTTCTCCACACTTGGTTACAAGTTTGACGTCAAATAGAGACGTGTAGAGGTCTGATTTTAATGCCCAGATCTGATTATGCCTTGCTGTTGTAATTTTCTGAGTTGCTGATATAAATTTCTGAGTTTGTACAATGTTAGATCATACCAAATTTCACCTCCAAAAAGCCACAAACTCTCTTCCAAGGCAGCAATAGGAGATAAAGACTGAAAATGATATTGTAGAGTTCTTAATTCTCATTACGTCCACAAATATTGGTACGGCTTATTAGGGAAAGACCTGCAGATCTGAAAATGACTCAATTTCATCTTACAATATAATCCAATGAACCCTCCAATGGCTGTGATCTGGAAAGAGGAAGGTACGACTATGGTTTAGAGCCTAAATATGATGAAATCTGCCTTTACAACCTCCACAAATCCCTCCAAAATTTTTGTTATCTGCGGCTAGGGTTTGGAACCATAAAACCTTCACAAAATGATGCCAAAAAATCATCAAATACCTGATATAAATTTTCTGAAATCATAGCCAGCCATTAAACCTCTCAAAAATGCCAAATATACCCTCAAATGGTTCGCCCAAGTAGCTGGACGGTTCTAAAAATTATAGAAAAATATGCAAAAACTCCCTTTGGCCACAAATAATAAGAATTTTGCCTTCAAACCCTCGGAAAAAAATCCATACAACTGAAAACCTGAAAATATGATGCCATTGATGCTCAATCAACCTCCACAAATGATCCAATGAAGCTCACAATGTGAACCCTGGTTGGATCCACCTCACCAAGTGGAATGGGGTTTCATCCAAACCACGAATTCTAAGGGTTTTCGTCCTTAGAAGCTTGCTGAAACACAATTACAGTCAAAGAGAAAATCTCTAAGTTTCAAATGACAAAAATCCAATATGATGAAAATGACTCCCAAATTCCATATTTTATAACCCACAACTTGGGCACCCATATCCAATACATTTTACTTTATTTTCAAGTCCACCATCATAAAATATTATTTTATTTTAATTTTCTTTATTTTTCCTCAAGTTGGGCAGCCCATTTGGAGAGATAAAATAATAATATTTTATTATTTTCCCACTAGACTTGGGCGATCACTTTTTGGGCAAATATAATAATATTTTAATAAATAAAATAATAATTTTTAATTGTCATTTGCTTATTTCCATTTATTTCCTTTTCTTCTAATTGTCCACTCTCCAAGTGGTTTGCTCCTATCCTTAGCAAATTGTTTTAATATATTTGACTTCTCCAAAAATAACACAAAAATACTCTTAAGTCATATTCCACTTTCGTTTTGCCAAGGAAAAATAGTCGAAGCTACTAAAAGTGACTTTCTATTCTCCAAGCTTTAAGTTGTTTGCCAACTTTCGATTCTTCAAGCTTTAAGTCACTTTAGCTCAAAAAGGGGACATTACAATATTGATCTTCTTGTAGGCACCAACCTACTTCTCTTTACAAGTCTTCTTTTGTAGGCACCAACCTATTAGAGACACCAATCCCCGCTTGTAGAATTTGTAGGCACCAACCCACTGGAGACACCAATCCCCACAACTGAGCACCAACTCAGCAAGAGACACCAATCTCTTCTTTGACAGGCACCAACCTACGAATTCTTCAATGGATGATATAGTTTACTTCTCCACACAAATCTGATCACAACTTCTGATTCTGAATAATGTAAGTCTTTTCTTAGCAAATCAGATCCACACACATACACCTTCCTTCTTTCACAAACTTGATTCAAATGATGCACATTCTTCTTTCACAAAACTAATCACAAATATGGCACTTTCTTCACATAAATTTCTCCCTTAAGATCAGCTCTAATTCCCTTACAAATCTGCTCTCAAATTATGCATCAAATAACATTAATACTCTCTTCATATATTCAGATATAAATCTGAATTAAACTTCATCTTTTCTGCTCTTAGATTTGCTTTATATCTGCTCAAATATTCAACTAATATTCATTTTCGTTTTCTTCACAAAATGCTCTCTATATCTTCCTTATATACCACTATGTGTCGCTTCAAAGGGAGGCGAACCTATTGAATGTATGTCATTTACCAAAGGAAACATCTTTTCAAAAAATCGCATCTCTTCTCAACATAAATCGCTGCCTTTTACATAACTAAATCACATCTCTTCACATAAACCAAATCGCACCATATCATACATTTAATCACACCTCATTATACCTTTAATCGCACCTCTTGGTATTTTTAAATTGCACCACTTAGTCTCTTTTAAATCGCTTCCATTCATATATTTAAACTTAAGACATTTTGTCTTAATATATAGAGCGCTTCATTATGATGGTCGGCCTCCTTAGAGCATTTAAAATTAATTTATTTTGAACTTCAACTTGGCGCCATTCTATGAGGGGGTCGGCTACTTCAAGCAATGTAGTTTATTCGAAAACACTTTGTCTTCTTTCAAAGATGGTCGGTTCTATATGAAAGTCGGCCCAACACAAGTTTAAATCTTCAATACAAACTATATATATTATCGCTGCTCTAATCCATATCATTGCTCCACATCTTGTCTCTGTTCTCCATACATTTTCTTTTCAAAAATTGATCACTCACTTATATAGAGCACATCACTCTTCTAGTTGGCCTCATCTAATCCATGTTTGCTGTCCTTTAAAAACTGATCACACTATATTAGTCGGCCACCTCTTGTAACATAGAATCTTCAAACAATTTTGCCCAAGGATAAATCAGCCCTATTATATATCAAAGTTTAAATCTTTAAGTTAAACTTTAAGATCCATCACCTTAGACGATTCATTAATATTCTCTATCAACCTATGCTCAACGGTTGATCCAATTCGACTTATCCAACAATTTGCCTTATCCAACTTGCCTTAGATATGCTACTGAATGATGATGACAATTCCAATGACAACATTTACACCTTGCATACAATGATATTGCTACTTTGACATAAATGACAACCATTTCCTATTCTCTCATCGATTCATCAATAACAAAAATGAATACCTTCTTGACATCAATGACAACATGTCCATGCACCTTTGACATCAATGACAACATTTCCAACAGGTGGGTGCTGACAACTTTGTCCAAATCATAACGAACAATGCAAAATATTGCAAGGCAGCAATTGCTTTGGTAACACCATGCATCATCCACTCCCTGAACTTGGTGATGCAAAAGATTCACACTCAAATAGAGTGGGTGAAAGAAATATACACTGAGCGTGAAGAAATTCAGATGTTTGTGACAAACCATCATATGTCAAAAGGCATCTTTAGGACTTTTTCTGTAATGTCCCCATTTTCATGAGCATCAATTCGCAGAGGGTTTAGCCTATTCCTGGCTCTCGTAGGCTAATACGGTTTGATTAGAGGGTCTTCTTGGCAGTTATCCGATTAGCGGTTGGTTTCTTTCATGAATTTGGTTCTACTATGTTATTACAAATGTTTCTAATTTGGGAAACCTCATGTTATGTTTTGCACTTCATATATTTTAATGTTATATTATAATATTATAATAAAGTGCAAATATAAAGTATATCTTTTATCCCACATTGACAAGAAAGTGTGTGAGCTTCCCCAAGAAAAGAATAAAAGGATCTTATGGGCTCATTCTTGGAGATGAAGAATTGGATATTTGACTTAAGTTTGTTGGTGGTGAGTCCAGCTAGGGTTCTGCCATTTTTCCAGCCATTGGGAATGAAAACTCCCAATTGGTTATACAATTTTGAGGTTGTGAAATATCAGTTGAATTATTGTTTCATTGTGGGCTTCACTTCAGGGGTCCAATCTATGCTACATTGGAGGATTTACATATTTTTAGTTTTCAATCATTGGAAGGGTTTTTTGAGGTCTGCAATTTTACATCAATCTGTTGTTATGGGGTTTGAACAGCCTATGTGAGACATGGATATTTGCTTATTGTGCACTACTGAAGCATTAAATCGTTATGGGTATTTGAGCAATTAATTTCTTTTACCGAGACAATCATTTCAAGGGCAAATTGGAGGAGGTTCAAGGCTGCAATTAATTAATTTTGAGGACTAATATACTACAGCAAGGGCACCATTGGCAAGACATTTTTGTTCATATCTCATCATTGAAGCTCCTATGGTTTTGAGTATTGTTGTATTTTGATCCTTTGGTCCTACCGATCATTTCAGGTGCCAAGTGGAGTTTAATTGTTGCATTTATTTATCTAAAATATTGCTAGACAAGGGTAGGGGTGACTTCACACATAAAGGGGCTAATTCACCATTTTTAGTGGGGTTTTATTATCAACAAGTGTTGCTTCAATATCTCGGGCATATTGACTATGTGTATCAGGTTCCTTAATATTTTGTTAGAGTATTTGCATGCATTGTTAAGTCAATTTGCATTAGGTGCTGTTGTAGATGAGCATTTATATCAGATTGGCATTGTATTGGGATTTCATTGTAAGTCAAGAGTATTGGCTAGTTATATCAGCATTGTACTAGAGATTGCATTCAATTAAGAAGGGGAAATTTGTATGCCAATTATTTTATGTAATGCTTATATTGATCGAGCTCTAGATTATCATATGAGTATGCATGCCAAATGTTTCTGAAAATGCCTATTGGCTGAAGGTGGTTGTTTGTATAGTGACTTGCATATTTCATCAACAGCCTTTGCTTGCCAAGTGTTTGCATAAATGCCTAGTGGTTGTGGGTGTATATTGGCTATATTGGGATGCATGGAAAGTGTTTGTCTTAATGTTAACTAGCTGTACTAGTTACATACAGTCACTTATATGTATGCCAAAGGTCTGAAATAGCTAGTATATCATTTCTATAACAACCTTGCATTGTTAGAAGCATTCAATAACATCATTAGCAGCCTATGAACTCAAAGAAGACAATCAGAAAATTCATAACAGCAGGTTCAAACTTTGTATGCCAAGTGTTTGACAATATTCCTTGAGCTTCATATCAACATATTGAGTTCAAAAGTGGCAAGGGATATTACAGTGCTATCAGAGCGGTTTCCTGCGAGCCCGATTGGGTCATTCAAAACTTGAGTTTCAAATACAAGCATGGCTTCAACAAGTGAAAGAGATTTGGAAGAAAGAATTTACAGGGCAGGGAAGAAATTAGAACATCCATCTCAGCAAAAGGAGGTTCTTCTAAGTACTTTGGAGGCAAAGGCTTGTTTATGCAAAGTTGAACAAGATCCATCTCAAACAATGCAACTTGTTATAAGTCCATTGGTAAGTTCTTTGGTTAAGCCACAACTTATGAGACATAATGATGAGGTGATAAAACTGGCAGCTATCTCATGTATTACTGAAATTATGAGGATAACAGCTCCTAATGATCCATATAACAGCCATATTATGAAAGAAGTACTTCAGATCATGGTGACAAGCTTCAAAGGTTTGGATGACATCAAGAACCCTTATTTTTCTAAGAGGGTAAAACTACTTGAAATATTTGCAACGTTCAGATTTGAAAACATTATGTTATCCATGGATTGTGTAGATGTCATTCGCAAGATGTTTCATATATTTTGGAATGTTATTGATGAGGTTCATCCTCGCACCATCATTACTTCAATGTAATCCATCACGTCTTCAGTTTTGTACGAGGATGATGCTATGACAAATGACTTATGGGCTTTTTGGAAAGGTGAGCAAGATGTGTCACCCATGGCACATGAGTTGTTAAGGAGATTGGTTGAACAACATAAGGATAAAGATACTTCATATATATGCAGAAATCTATATGATGACTTTGTTAGACATGCTGATTTGACTCAAGAGGATATGAGGGCAGCCATGGGGAATGAGTTGTCTACATCATCTTTGCAAGAAGCTTCACTTGAGACTTCTACATTGGAGGCCAACATAGACCATGCTAATGATATGGGTACCAATGGTATGGACTCTTTGGATGATCATGAAAAATCAGACTATGGCAGCCAAGGACAATTGGAACAAAAGCCCTTGGTTTGGGAAGATTTGCAAGTTCAAATGGCGGTGAAGGAAGATGCAATAATTCATGCTTTGTCAAGAATGGATAGTACTTACAAACACCTAGAAGACCTCATTTGGACAGCTCAAAGAGAAGAAAACAAAAAGGAATGGGACATGGCATTCCTCATACACATTTGCATTCTTTCAAAGAGTGCTTTGGAGTTGATAAAAGAGGACTATCTACAAATGGTTAGAGATAGGGATAGGGCTGTCCAATTGGTGAAAGATCAAGGTAGAGGGATCGCAGACCTTTCTCTACTTTTGAGTAGGCATAATCTCTCCTCTCATAATTCAGAAAATCAGTCCTTTGTAGCAGCTACTCCTAGAAAAGAAGAAGAGATAAATCAAAACTTGGTGGTATTTGATGACTACAATGTAAAAGAAGATTCCAAAGATCTGAATTGGGACAGTGATATTCTTCCTCATTCTTATGAGATTGCTATTCTTACATATGGGAGAACTTGTGAAGATGAGTCTACAAGTGTTGGTTCACAAAGTGTAAGTGATGGGCTTGAAAATTTCAATAAAAATGCACTTGTGAAGCCTGAAGAATATGACAGATATATTGATGACAATAGCCACATTTCGTTACTTCATCATGAGAAAACACTTCTTCAACATGAGAATGATAAGACCATGGAATTGTTTATAGACGGCACATCAAAATGGGGGGTTAAAAATGGGATTTGTGGGATGAATACAAGTCATGAGCATTCTGATTTTTTATTCCAGACTTGGAAGCATGTGGAAAGGACACAAAATTTATGCGATATGTGGTCACAAAGAGCCAAGGAGGCTAGATTAGTGGCTGCCAATGTGAGACAGCATCTTCAAAACATAAAAGGAAGGGTCAATCTCTCCAACATGGCAAGGCAAAAGGGGATAGATCACATTAGGATACTCCTCATTCAAACGAGGGATGAATCTCAAAATACACTTGATTCCCCTAAGGTTAGTTCCATGTCAGGTTATACAAAGCAGGACTATGATGGTCAACTATTGACGGAGGTTGGTGATTTTACCATGACTATATAGTGAGGAGAGTTCATCACCTTTCTTTTAGTTCACATGCAGAGGATTGGTTGATGAATCGATGTGGATTGACGGGGGGCTTATACCATCCATTGTGGGATGAAGAGTTGCCATCTACATAAGATGGAACTAGAGCCTGCAAGTATCCGACTCAGTTGTGTATGGGGAATTACTTGCAGGGACAGCAATCAGCTATCCATCATGCTGATACGAATCCGCTAGGGATTGCTACTCCTATATCATAGAGATTTCATACGGATACATGGTTACAGGATGGTTATGGTGTTAGTAGGTATGATGGCTTGATTAGTTATCACATCCAGGAGGGTTTGGCAGATGGATGTGAGTACAGGTTGTATTGGGATCCAAGAATCATTTTGTTTGGTAGATTGCTTTTCGTCATTACAGTTGTTCACAACAGTGCTGAGGATGATTCAGTATCTTTCTGGGCACTCTACAGAGTCATTTGGGATCCAGGTGGAGTAGAGTTTTCTTGGCAGTTGAGATTGCTTGGGGACAAGCAATCTCAGGGAGGGCGGACTGTAATGTCCCCATTTTCATGAGCATCAGTTTGCAGAGGGTTTAGCCTATTCCTGGCTCTTGTAGGCTAGTATAGTTTGATTAGAGGGTCTTTTTAGCAGCTACCCGATCAGCGGTTGACTTTCTTTCATGAATTTGGTTCTACTATGTTATTACAAATGTTTCTAATTTGGGAAACCTTATGTTATGTTTTGACATTATGTTTTGCACTTTATATATTTTAATGTTATATTATAATATTATAATAAAGTGCAAATATAAAGTATATCTTTTATCCCACATTGACAAGAAAGTGTGCGAGCTTCCCCAAGAAAAGAATAAAAGGATCTTATGGGCTCATTCTTGGAGATGAAGAATTGGATATTTGACTTAAGTTTGTTGGTGGTGAGTCCAACTAGGGTTCTGCCCATTTTCCAGCCATTGGGAACGAAAATTCCCAATTGGTTATGCAATTTTGAGGTTGTGAAATATCAGTTGAATTATTGCTTCATTGTGGGCTTCACTTCAGGGGTCCAATCTACGCTACATTGGAGGATTTACATATTTTTAATTAGAGTTTATTTTCAGTCATTGGAAGGGTTTTCTGAGGTTTGCAATTTTACATCAGTCTGTTGTTATGGGGTTTGAACAGCCTATGTGAGACATGGATATTTGCTTATTGTGCACTGCTGAAGCATCAAATCGTTCTGGGTATTTGAGCAATTCATTCATTTTGCCGTGACAATCATTTCAAGGGCAAATTGGAGGAGGTTCAAGGCTGCAATTAATTAATTTTGAGGACTGATATACTACAGCAAGGGTGCCATTGGCAAGACATATTTGTTTATATCTCATCATTGAAGCATCCTATGGTTCTAGGTATTGTTGCATTTTGATCCTTTGGTCCTACCGATCATTTCAGGTGCCAAGAAGTGGAGTTTAATTGCTGCCTTTATTTATGTAAAATATTGTCAGGCAAGGGTAGGGGTGACTTCACACATAGAGGGGCTATTTCACCATTTTTAGTGGGGTTTCATCATCAACAAGTGTTGCTTCAATATCTCAGGCATATCGACTGTGTATCAGGTTCCTTAATGTTGTGTTAAGTCAATTTGCATTAGGTGCTGTTGTAGATGAACATTTATATCAGATTGGCATTGTATTGGGATTTCATTGTAAGTCAAGGGTATTGGCTAGTTATATCAGCATTGTACTAGAGATTGCATTCAATTAAGAAGGGGAAATTTGCATCCCAATTATTTTATATAATGCATTGTTAAGTCAATTTGCATTAGGTGCTGCTGTAGATGAACATTTATATTAGATTGGCATTGTATTGGGATTTTATTGTAAGTCAAGGGTATTGGCTAGTTATATCAGCATTGTACTAGAGATTGCATTCAATTAAGAAGGGGAAATTTGCATCCCAATTATTTTATATAATGCTTATATTGATCGAGCTCTAGATTATCATATGAGTATGCATGCCAAATGTTTGTGAAAATGCCTATTGGCTGAAGGTGGTTGTTTGTATAGTGATTTGCATATTTCGTCAAGAGCGTTTGCTTGCCAAGTGTTTGCATAAATGCCTAGTGGTTGTGGGTGTATATTGGCTATATTGGGATGCATGGAAAGTGTTTGTCTTAATGTCAACTAGTTGTACTAGTTACATACAGTCACTTATATGTATGCCAAAGGTCTGAAACAGCTAGTATATCATTTCTATAACAACCTTGCATTGTTAGAAGCATTCAATAACATCATTAGCAGCCTATGAACTCAAAGAAGACAATCAGAAAATTCATAACAGCAGGTTCAAACTTTGTATGCCAAGTGTTTGACAATATTCCTTGTGCCTTATATCAGCATATTGAGTTCAAAAGTGGCAAGAGATATTACATTCTCCATTTGGAATTGTTGAAGATAAATTTATGAAATTTCAATTTTTATTTTAAATTTAATTTATATGACATTTATTTATTTAAATTTTAATTTGTTATTAACTTATTTTTAACACTAAATTAGGTTGTTGAGACTGGATCCGCATCACACACGATTGTTTTGAGACGATTTGTGAGGGTCCGAGAGGCATTGAGCGCCATGGTCATTAGCAACCAACGGAATGTTGTAATGTGTCGTACCTGTTGGTTCTTTTTAAAGATCTTAATAGTGTTATTTTTAAATTTTTATTTGTGTTCTTTCAAACTAGAGAGAAGATGCAAAAGGGGTTTCAGTTTTCTTGTAATGTGTTTACCGAAACAACATAATATTGAGCATATATTTCAAACCCAGAAAATATACAACAAATATGAAGAAAATATGAAAGACCCAGATGGTAAAATGACCAAATATTAATTACCATCACATACCCATATTCAGATTTGCAACTTCGTACATGTGCTGAGATTGGACCAGCAACTAGGCAGTGTAGAAATCCCTCCAAATCCACAAGGAATGATATCTATTGTGCATACAGATGAATACAATGAACAAGAGGCCCTAGACGCCCCAATAAGTGAAGCAGAATAGGCTGCAAACCAAAGGAGTCTTAGGAAACCCCACGTCCCTCCAGGTAGGATGTATGGCCAAGCTGGGAGGAGCAATCAGCAACCACAACACCAAACTGACTATGTAACCTCGCTGAAATGGACTGTATGCAGCATAGAAGGCTAGGCGACCAAGAATATGGAAGTTAGCTGCACTCAAACTCACAAAAGAAGCCCTCCAATGTGGTACGGTTGGGTTGTATATGGTACGGCCGGCAAGAGAAATATATATCAGCCACCAAACCCTCTACAAACACACCAAATCTGCTCTCACTCCTTTGTTATCAGCTGAAACATCAACAATCTGCAAGTAATGTAAACAATAAGCCCCTAAAATCCATCAATCGAACTCCACTGAAGCACAGGGTGCAAACACTGTATGTATTTGCCAATGTAGCACTTTTGGATGGTCTTTCCCACCTATAAAATGCTGTCACTAGAGGGAGTTTCGTTCCCAATAGCCTCTGGTTCGAATCCTCTTCAAACCCTCTCAGAAACCCTAGCAGAGCAAAATAGCAAGCAATAACATAAACTCCAACATGACAAATGAACTCTTTTTTTTCCCTTTATTTGCTCTCCAAGAGTGGCGTTGGCTTTTTGGGGGGAAATGTTATGTTTTAAAATTACTTGATTTCCCCTAGGGATGGGCGACCAACTCTACAAGTGACACACTTTTATATTTTCTTTTCATCCCAATCACTTAATAAAATAACACTAAAGTCTCAATTAAATAAATTAACTCAACTTATAGACTTTAAAATAACTGCCAAGACAATATCAAAATTCCACGTTCAATAGCTCGTCGGAAAGGTCTCGACGAGACAAATCCAACCCAACTCTGAAAATCCCGAAACGGCACCAATTCCGAACTTACTAAAATAGCAAGTATGGCTCTAAGCCAAGTCATCACTAGACACTGCCAACTGGCTCCAATTTGAACCCAATCCGCATCTACACCTCTGAAATACACATCCAAGGCCAAACCAACAATCGATATATAGAACATAATAGTAGAGAAGGAGAGAAGGAGAATGACCCCGAAGAAACAATTTTCCTAAGGGTGAAAAAAATCATTCTTGATTGTCAGAACAAGATGACCACACCCTTGCATATGCATTATCTCCCAAATACAACATGGAGATACTTTCTTTGCCTAGGAGAACAACACCATATAGAGACAATGAAGTTGTTGAAGGGTACAAGAAAGCATTCCGAAGAATTTTCTTAGATCTAGAAATGGTGGATAATGTTAGGACTAAGTTTGGTAGGTTCATCCTGTTGCAAGATCATAGTACTTTCGCTCTTCAAGACAAATACAAGACAGACGCTAATACATAAGACAAACACTCATACATGGCAGTACCTCCATGGGCAACAAAGAATGTTCCTCTAGCCTCTTGCAACAAAATTATATCACAAGTAGGCAATTTTATTTTTTAACATTCTTACCATTCTTTTGTATTTTAAAGTTATATAGGCTTTCTCTACATTAGTAGGCATGAGTTTTCCAAAATCCATGTAGTTGACAGAAAGTGCTTTTGGATTCAACTGTGTATAATTTTTTGCAACATTTTGGATCACACTCAATGATCCATCATTAAGATGAGAGAATTATCTCCAATCTCAATAGGTTGCAAATTCCTCTTTGGCTAAGCGGAATTGGAGTACATACTCATTTACCCACTATATTAAATGCAACCAGTTGGCTGCAAAGAAAGAAGATTTCGTCTACATCCATTCCAACTTGTGCCTTCTATCACATAAGTTAAGTTGCCTACAAGCCAAGGGCATTAAATAATTAGAATATAACCCCTGAGTGTGCCAACTTGGATGCATCTATTGTAGAGCTTGCCAAAGTCACTTTAGATGATAACAAGGCTCCTACACATGATCATGATGTAGATAATGGGAGTGGCACTGTAGTTCACGTGGTTCAAATGAAGTTGGACCAAGCAATGACTTAGATCTCTTTCGTTGGAGACCAAGCTACAAATTTTTTATTGCATTTAGTATTTACTATTTTCAAATTTTGTAATGATTGGACATATATGATATAACATTGAATTATCAATTATCTTTATCACTATCAAGTATCAAATATCAAATGTATTTTCAGTTTTGTATAGTTTAGTTTGTTTTGCATATATATATATGCCCTTCGGGAAGCAATGTGGTGGTGAGCTCACTTGGTTGCAGTGATCAGCACCAGGGTTCAATTCCTGGTTGGGCCAACGAGGTCGCAAACTGTCGTGCTCATAAGATATGTGCCTTCACAGATCCCTCGCTAGGCCAACAAGCTCATGGATTTGAACTGAATGGGCGCTAATGCCCGGGTGAAAATGCCCTTGGGGACTGAGATCCCCCAGCTATGGTCTCAGCGATAAAGCCATGGAAAGAGATCCCCCGTAAGGGTCTCTCTAGGCTCGGACCAGGCTAAAAACCCAAGTTTCCCAAATCAAAAAAAATATATATATATATAGCCATACTAATACCTAAAGAAAAAAAATCGCCGTACCAGCATACCCAAACCCCAAACCCATACCCGTTCTCATACAAGAATTGGCAACTTGGGCCACAATAAATGAAGGAATTTTTTATGCGGTATGCTACTTTTTAATCTTTTTTGTTGTCACAAGACATTTTCCGCAATGGTTTCACATAGTTGTAAACAATTCAGCACCAATCAAAATGTTCAAGGTGTTCAAGAGGGACAAGACAAAAGGAGGTGAAGATGGATGTAATGTGCCACACCTGTTTGTAAATTTTTTAATGAACTTTTTATGTGTTATTTTTAAATTTTAGAGGTGTTCTTATAGACTAGACAAAAGATGCAGAAGGGGTTTCAGTTTTCCTGCAGATGTGTGTTGTCGAAGCATACAAAATATAGCATGTAATGCAAACCCAGAAAATATATAAAAGATATGGAGAAAATAACAGATACCCAAATGGTAAAATGGCTAAAAACTAATTACTATCACATACCCATGTTCAAAAATGCAACTTTGTTTTTATGTTGATATCAGACCAGTAATGGGTATAGCCAGAATCGCTCCAAATGCATTACAAATGTTAGTAAATGAATGTACAATGCAATGTTCAGGTCCAAAAACCCCGGACGCCTCCAAAATAAGGGATACAACTGCTGCAAACCCAAGACAATGAACCACTATGAGCCTCACGTCCCCCAGGCAAGGATGTACGGCCACAAGGAAAGATGTATCAGCAGCAAACAGCAATGAAACCTCTGCATTCAAGTCTAACTCTGATCTGCACAACAGAATGGGGTTGGGCGACCAAGGTAGTCTGTGAAATGTGCATGAAACGACACCAAACAACCCTCCAAATAGGTACGGCCTAGCTACAAGAAGGTACGGCCAGCAAGATGAGTAAACACAGCAGCAAAGCACACTTTAATCACAACAAATCTGCCTTCAATCCCATATCTTCAGCTGCACATAAACTTCTAAATGTATCCGTTGTGACCAAATCACACATCACCCCATTAGGAATAGGGACCCCCCTTTTTTGGAGCTCTGTGCTTTGCATGAAGTTTTGATGATGTCCTGGGTTCTTTTCCTCTGCCAATCCAATAATGAGTCTCTCTCCTAGAGGATTTTTGCTTTATAACTGGAGGTCTCATCTGGTGCATAAACTTGTAGTAATGAAGAATCTTGATCAAATCCAA
This sequence comes from Cunninghamia lanceolata, assembly GCA_027924645.1. NCBI lineage: Eukaryota > Viridiplantae > Streptophyta > Pinopsida > Cupressales > Cupressaceae > Cunninghamia > Cunninghamia lanceolata. Next base: position 5,038,012 of record BSBN01000103.1, read on the forward strand.
TCCAGTTCATGAGTATTGAGACCCATCCTGATGTATGTTTGAGATCCTGAAAATGACTAAGTCTGGTATCCTAAAATCCTGAAATCCTGAAAAATTGACTATCCTAAAATCCTGAAATCCTGAAAAATTGACTAAGTCTGAAATCTGGTGAATCCTCCAAATTCTAGATTTTGCATGCTAAATCCGGTGGATTCGAGACCTATCTCAAACACCCTGAAAGGTATATTGAAAAATATTTAAAGTATAAGAAATTCCTTATACTTAAATATATTTTTCAATATACCTTTACCCTCATGGACCCTGAAAAAACGAAATTTTCTAAGAGGGCGCAAATTTCCCACCTAGTGCGACAAAGCTAGAGGATCTCCGAACCTTGAACCAATGCACCAAAAGGAGAGAACAAGATAAGGATCTCCGAACCTTAATCCATTGCGCAAATTTCTAGAGGATTTTGAAAGTGCCATCCAACGCGCCCTTGTGGAGGGATAAGGTAGAGGATTTCAAATCCCTTATCTAGTGCGCCAAACAAGAAGGATTCAAAAGGTGTGAACCAATGCGACCACTTCAAGAAGAATTCAAAATCAAGGTCTAATGCGCCACCTTATGGAGGGAAGTAAAGACAAGTTTTAAAGCAAAATTCAAGAGGATTCCCAACACTTGAACCACCGCGCCACTTTCCAAAGGATCCTTCACCCTTCAACCGCCGCGCCAAAACAAGATCTCAAATGTCATAACCACTGCGCCACTTTCTAGAGGATCCTTCACCCTTCAACCGCCATGCCAAAACAAGATCTCAAATGTCTTAACCACCGCGCCAATTTCTAGAGGATCCTTCACCCTTCAACCGTTGCGCCAAAACAAGATCTCAAATGTCTTAACCACCGTGCCAATTTCTAGAGGATCCTTCACCCTTCAACCGGCACGCCAAAGGGATAAGGTAGAGGAATTTGAGATGCCCAACCAATGCACCAAGTTGGAAGGGCAAGTTTTGAGTGTTAAAGTGCAAAAAATTTATAATATTTCCAGAGGAAACCCAAACCTTGAACTAATGCGCCAAGGTTCAGAGGCTTATAAAGGGCAATTCACTTTGTTTAACTAGCGCGCCAGCCCTAAGGATTCCAAACACTATAACCAAAGCGCCCAAGGTAAAAAATGCTAGAGGATTTTAACATAGGCAACCAAAGCGCTTAATCTAGTGAGGAAGATCTCTTACCCCTCAACCAATGCGCCATCTAAGAGAAGGAGGAGTTTGATTACATTATATGTTTCAAGATAGAGGATCTCAAGAGTGTTAACCGATGCGCCAAAGATAGAAAAAGCATGAGAATCTTAAAACTCTTATCTATTGCGTTACATTTAAGAGGATTTCCGAACCCCCAACTGATCCGCCAAGGGGAGATAGAGGAGGATTTTAAAATCTTCAATCAATGCACCGCCACATGTAGAAGGAAAATCTCTTGATCCTTGTCTATTGTGCCAACCTCTAGGAGATTCTAAAGTCCTTAACCAATGCGCTTAAAGGAAGAAATTGCAACATTTAACCACTCCACCTTTGGATTTTCTAGAAAAAAATAAATTTATATTGGAATTCCCATTGCATTGAATGAAGTAGAAATGAAATTAAATGATTTTCACTGCATTTAATAGGGTCGGCCTAGGTAGTCAAGCAAGTTTCTAAAGCAAAACTTGTATTTATAGCTGCTGTTGCTTTCATTTTCATCATTATTAAGGGGCAGGTTTGTCTTCAAGGAGCAGAAATAAGGTGATTTTGTAAAGTGCAGATTTGATTTTATCAATTTGAATTAGAATTTGATCAAATTTCTGAAGGTATCAACTCAAGTCAGCCTATTAGGTAAGACTGGTCTGGGCATTATTGATCTGATTTCTTCTTCTTATTTCATTAGATGCATCGAAAATTTGTCTAAGTGTTGATAAGAATTAGGAAGATAAGTGGATTTATGATAAATTACTTGAGTTTAGATGATCTTAATTCTTGCAAAACTTCACATTACAAAGATAAAATCAGAATTTTAGGCCATTGCGGAAGCTGAAGTATAGTGTGAATTGTTCATTTTTGAGGTTGCTTATTCATGTCTAGTCTGTAGGATCATGGCAATGACTTCGAAGGAGAGACAAGCAAAGATCCGGATGGATGCTAAGGGCAAAGTTCCAGAGTCAAAGCTTGTTTCAAGATGGACAAACGTTGGAGACACGAACATGGGCAACAGTAACCTAGAAGACATCAAGTCCGTCCTTGAGGAACCCGCTGGAGGTAGTCTTGCTAGAGCCATCATGAGGAGTGGAGCTATTGAAGCTGCTTGTTTTCCGCCAGCTTTGCCTTGTTCAGAAATGATCATTGAATGCGTTAAGAAGTATGACATGGATAAAAGACAAATTATAGACAAGGATGGAACAGTATTAGCTTATTTGCAAAAGGAGGCAATCAGAGAGACCTTCAACATTCCAACTAAGGACAGGGTGACCAGTATTTCTATACAATAAGGTCAACAAGAATATAATGTTGATTCAAAGACAAAGTTGCAGGAAATAAAGAGGGATTGGATGGCTAATCCGTCTATGAAGTTCAATATGAATAATCCTCCACAATTTCACAAGTCAGATTTTCATCCCGAAATTGGATATTTGATCATGTTCCTCAGCAGAGTGACAGGAATGCTACAATCTGCTACCTTTCAACCTTGGATGTACTCTTTCATCAAATTGGTTCTCAAAGGGAAGATGATTGATTGGGCTGGGCTCATCAGTCAGAGTATACATGAACAGCTTATCAATTTTATATGAGTTCCTATGTGGTATATCTTCTAGCAAGGAATGAAGTCTATTCAGGTCTGACTAGAAAAGGAGAAGTTGGGATTGGGCCTAATAAGTATTTGTCGCATCAGTGTTACCCTCAGTTACATTTCAAGAATATCAATCATTATACAAGGTTCAATGATGCGTTTGCTATGCTCATATTGAAGAAATTAAGAGGAGAGTTTCATAAAAGATTATCAAATGCAGCAAGGGGGTTTATTGCAGCATATGGACATTGGTATACTCAACATGAAAGGTACACTTACATAAGGATTCAAGGTTTCACCTCTTATCCGTACAGGTTACCAAGATATCCAACCAACAGGACGGTGATGTTAGAAGTTTCAAGGCAACTCCTGGAATCCATCAGGATCCAAAAGTTGAAAAAGAAAGCCGGGATTCAGTTTCCACTTCTTCTTGGGCAGAATCTGGAGTGTCCATCATTAGCAGCAACTGAGTTTTCTGAGGTAGAGCTTCAGGCATATCATTTACAAACTCATGGTACCAAAAGGCTTAATTTTGATCCTTTTCAAGTTTGCTGGATATACAATAGAGAATACAAGCATGTCATGCAGTTGGAAGATCATTGGGCTAGTGTAAAGGATGAAGACGACCTTCGAATTCTGCAATGTTCAAGAGTCACATGGGATTTAGTTAGAGCATCTAAAGTATTCAGAATTCCAAATCAGTTCACAGAGGATGATACTATGTTGATAGATGAGTTTGAAAAAATAAAGGATTTGCCTTATATAGTTGATTGGTCAAGGAGAGATCTATCTGAAGAAGAATTGATAGAGCCAGTCCTGGCCATGACACAAGCCTGTATAACTCAACGACTACAAGAGATGAATGATGAAGGGCGAGTTCTTACCTACAACAAGATGGATGACGAAGAACCAGGACAACATAGTGCACATAGTGGACTCCAGCATAGTGGAGGTGATCAAGGTGATTATCCAGTTAGAAAAAGGAAAAGACCTAGTCAAGACCAAGGACAATCAAATCGAAGACCTAAGAAGAGGAATAACCCATCTACTTCATCTAGTCTGCAGGAAGGAACTTCAGATATTCAGGATTCAATACAAGAGGTCGAAGTAGGAAGAAACTGCTTTGATTCCATCGGAAGAAATTCATTCAAGTCCAACTGTTGTAATAGACGAAGATGATGTTGCTAATCAAGATGAGGAAGGCCAAGTGGAATCTGATGAAGAAGTAGCACATGTACAACATAATCAAGTACAAAGGCAACAGAATCTTTCTGCGTTTCCACCTTGGTTGAGGCAGAGAATTGAAGAGAGTACAGTTGTAGAAACATATCAACCTGCTCCAGTTGAGGAATTGCTTGTAAATACACAAAAAAATAATCAAAAGAAGAAAGCAACTGTCTTTTCCAAAATCACTCAAGATCCTTCTGGAAACAGAGAGGTACATGTAGCTATTCCTAGAGTTGAAAAGGATCTAGAAGACATGGCACCTGAAGATTACAATGTGACCACTATTGGCATGGGTCCAATCACAGGGGAACAGATTGAGGAAGAACTTCAGGAATCAGTGAATAGTGTGAGAATCATGTTAAAATAGGAAAGAGAAGCTAAGCTAAAGGTTGAACAGGATTTCAATACACTGAAGCACTACATTTAGCAAGTTATGCAGCCTATCCAACAGAAGGAAGCCATTCCAATACCTCCGTCCATTCTGCCACAAGAAACATTGTCTCAAGTTAAAAATATGAGAACTTCATCTCAGATAATGAAGGGGTGGATAGAAAAGACAAAAGAGAAGGCATATACTTATCTTGAAGAGATTGTGCAAGTTTATGATAGAATCAATTGCCTCAAGGATAGGGTTCAGGCTTTGTTAAAGATATGTGTTGAGTTCAAGCTTATTAAGGAGCAATACATGCCACAGCTTAGGAGTTTGATGGAAACTCCAATAGAAGATTTAGTTCATGATAAGGTGGTTGATCAACATACTCCACATGACTTCACCATTTGATATTTTTCCTTTCACAACAAAGGGCAACTGGTTGATAAAATTGAAGTGGATATGTCTAGAATAAGAAGTGTTCTTCTAAGGACAGAAAATCATGTATACACTGCATTGACAACAATGTGTAATCCTTATGGAGATATTACCATTGAAAATATGAAGCAACAAGTTAAGGCATTCTACTTTCAGAATGATGGGATCGATGAAGGACAGCTAGATAGCATATTCACACTTGCATTTCATCTTGGAGCAAACAAGTCTTGGCGTCTATGAGTCAGATGTGGTTGTTGTTGATGATGTTTTCTTGACAACAACATTAGAATAAAACACCAAGTGCTCTATCCTCTCTTGAACAAAGCATCTCGAATGCTAAACTACGTGATCAAACAAGAACGCTCCAAGGTTCCTTGTACGTGATTTGCAACAGATAGCCTCGGTGGTGTGATGTGATTTGCTGTATCACAAAGGGACTTACGCTGAATGTGCTCCTTACTCCACTCAAACATGTACTATTTCCTTGTGAAATGGAACTTCTTCCGACTGGCTATGAAAAGAAAAGGCAAAAGGCAAGAGTTTAAGAAGCTAATCTAAGGACAATGAAGTGACGGATGATGTCAAGATAGACAAATTCCTCATATAACCCAATTCCGCTTCGCCATGAGGACCAACAACTACACAAAGTTCGGTGCAATCTTCTAAGGTACTTCAAAGATTTTCAAATTGCAAAGCATTCATCCAAACACCCATAGCTGGCGCAGCTTGAACAATTTTCACAACCGAACTAAAACATGTAAAGGTTCAGGCTAACTTTGCAAAGTGAGTTGCCATCGACAATCCACAAAAAGTATGAACCATTAAGGAATTCATCAAATATCTTAACATATGGGCATCACATCAATGAACTTCTAATCTAACTCTACTTGGAAACATTTCTCAATCATCCGCGAGAATTTGAAACCATGCCAACATCCCACAATCACACAAATCACCATGAAAAATCAACAATGAGCTTGTATTGATCCAGGAAGTGTTTTTACAACAATTTCACAATATCTCTTCAATGACATCGAAGAGTTTCCTCTACTCTACTTGCTATTCTACTCTCCTACAGCAACTCTACTCCTAATCTCTTCCTCTTTATTTATTCTTCTTTACAAATGAGAGAAGTGAGCTTTATATAGACTCCAGAAATCACATGAAGGGCCAGGATTTGATTTGACAATCAACGGTCGAGATCGAGACAACAAGGCAGTTTATTACAAAATTTGCTATTTTTAGAACATGAAAGAGGCAATGAAGGCACGTTTCCCAATGTGATAAGCATCTTTGGAGCATCTTTATGGTGGGCCCTCTTACATGGCAAAATGCTATTGGCTTGATGATGTGTACGTGCCACCTCAGCATCTTTGAATGAACTAGTGTGATTCACTTCATGTTCACTTTACTTAAAATATTTTCTTCTTGTTGTCTTGATGTAACTCATGGATCGCTTTGATGATCATGCTCATCTCTCATCTGGTGATGTTGTGCTTGTGCAGGGTCATGCCTCTGGATAGTTGCATGGACTCATGGAGTAGACTAGTGCCTGATGGGAGTTCTTCTTGTCTGGCACATGATATGTGAGCTTCTGGATGACGACCTCCTTCAAGATGTGCATGGTGAAGTGACAACCTTCCACTGATCCTCACCTCGAATGGATGATGCTCTTGATGATGAACTACACTTGTAACCTTGATCATCTTAGACTAGCTCCTCTCCGCATGGTGTTCATGTCTTCCTCATCCAGACATACGAAGTCTTCGAAGTAAGGTAAACTTGATGTTGGAGCTCTCCTCCATGTGGTGATGATGACAAGTTTGAGCAACGTTCCTCAGCCTTCCAAACTTCTCTTGTATGAGCTCTCGCCATTCACCTCCTTGGATCCTTCATCACCTACAAGAAGAAACACACCAAATTAAAACAAATTACATTCACCTTATGTATATGGGATTAAAACAATGAATTTTAAGCAAAAATCAGAATTTTGGAAAATTTGATCTTGAAAGATACTTGAATTTTTAACTTTTTTTTTCTTTGAAAGCTGCTACTCCTTACTGCTCTGCTGCTCTGCTGCAAATCAGAATGAAATTGGTTTTGTTTTGATTAAAAAATGCAGATTTAAACCTTCTTAAATACTAAACTTTGCCTTTACCTAAAGCAGGTCGGCCTAGTGTGATGAAGTCAGCCTAGTAAGAGGTAAATTCAATGTTTTTAGACATTTTCCATGCCTTTGTGCTTAGAGCGCCCAGCATGGGCAGGTTTGGAGGGTAGGTGTGGAGAATGTCATGTGGAGAGGATGTTGTCCATCTAAGGGGTCTAAAGCCGCCTAGGAAGGGCGGGTTCAAGGAAGATGCATGGATTTTTTGAATTTTAACCTTCATTTGATGTTAATGATGACTCTTTTGAAGCTAATATAGTGTGAGAGACTTAGTGTTGTCCTCTTGGAAGGCTTAGGGCCGCCTTGCATGGGCGGGTTGGAAGGCAGAGTGTGGATTTAATCTCTCTTGACGTTCATTCCTCCATTTGATAAATCTTCTCCATCAATCTAAACCCTTAGTAGAATCTTGAAATGGTTATGAATTTTGAAGACACATCCTAGATGTTGGGTGGTGATGTCCATGTGTCTTGGTGAGGTCCACCTAGTAAGAGCGACCCTGAAGATGTTGCATGGAGTGAATGATGTGAAAGAAGTGAATGAAAGTGAGTCTCTTAACATGATAGTCTTGAGAGTGTATATGGATTACTTCATTTAGCTCATCCTCATAAAGACCTTTCCAGCACCCTGGGCGGTTGTGAATGTGTTGTATGGAGAGATGTATGTGAAGACATGAGTGAATCAAAGACCTCTTCTTGAGACCACCTAGGTAGGGAGGGTTAGGACAGGTAGTGAGGATTTTGTCTAAAACATCTTTTCCTAACCTTGATGATCTCCCAAACTTGTCCTTGTATAACTTAGTGTTGGTGAATGATTGATAGAAGTCAGAAGACAAGTTTGATGAACCTTATCCACATGTCAAGGTGAAATCCGCCTAGGCTAGGTAGTATGGAAGATGTCATGTTGAGTGGCCAATACAACCCCTTTAAACCTGCCTTATCCACCTTTAAGAATTTCACTTATCATTGATTCATTCTTGCCATTTTGATTGTCTTCTCCCCTAGGCGGATTTGAAGGTAGTGCATGGAGAATTTCATGTGAAGGTAACATTGTCCAGAGGAAGGTTCCAAAGCCGCCTAGGAAGGGCGCGCTGGAGGATGACCTTTGGATTTTTCAACTTAAATAACTTTGCACTTGTTCATTTCACCTTTGACATGTTTATCTTCATTATTTCCATTGATTTTACTTGCAAATTGTATTGTCTACATCCCTGGGCGGTTCTGGAGGTGTTGTCTGGAGAATGCATTGTGTTAGGTGACATAATCCACAAGGACCTCTTGAGGCCGCCCAGGTAGGGCGGCTTTAGAGGTGACCCTTGGATTTTTCCTCAAAATGCCTCAAAAAACATTCAAACCTATGAACTTCCATCAAATCTTCATGATCTCATTGTACTTCAACTCAAAACATTGCAAACTTGATAGGTCTTCTACTTGAGCGGGTTTAAGGTTGATGTCTGGAGAGTGTGTTGTGCAAGAGGTGAAGTTGTCCAAGCATAGAGGTCAAGGCCGCCCAGGAAGGGCGGGCTAGGAGGTGGTGAGTGGATTTTCAACATTTAGGAACTTCTTACCTTTGAACTTGACTATCTCCTCTCCTTTGTACCATCTTGATCAAACAAACTTAGCAATTTATGTTATCCCTCATCCTGGGCGACTTTGAGGACAGTGTATGGAGAATTTCATGTGGGACACGACATAGTCCATGAGCACCCCTTGAGGCCGCCCAGGTAGGGCGGGTTTGAAGGTGGTGCTTGGAATGCAAGTCTCGTCGCCATACCGGAAATGTCTTGAATGGAAGTATATTGAAAATATGTTTAAGTCAGATATTGAATTTCTTATACTTTAAATATTTATCAATATACTTCCAAGATGTTTGAGATGGGTCTTGGATCCATATGATTTAACATGCAGATTCTAGATTTTGGAGGATCCACCAGATTTCAGACTTAGCCAATTTTTAGGATTTCAGGACATCAGGCTTAGTGATCTTTTATCATTCCTTCCAATTGATTCATCCTTGTTGGGAGGAGTTTAAGTAATGCTTGGTGTCATCTTCATCATTCTCATCAAGTAAACTTGCAACTTATGCCACCTTCATCCCTGGGTGGTTCTGGAAGCAGTGCATGGAGAGTTTGATGTGGGGGTAGACATTGTCCATCACTCCCTCATGAGGCCGCCCAGGTAGGGCGGGTTGAGAGGTGATGCATAGATTCTTCTTTGAAATGCACTTGATTCTATCTAACTTGCAAACTTCCATTGGAATTTCATGATATCCTAGTGTCTCGTGCAAGAAAACATTGAAAACTTGACCACTTTCCTTCTTGGGCGGATTTAGAGGGTATGTGTGGAGGATTTCATGTGACAGGCAACATTGTCCAAGACCCCTTCCTGAGGCCGCCTAGGTAGGGCGGGTTTGGACATGACCCTTGGATTTTCATCTTAAAACTCAATTAATCATTCTAAAACCTTCAAGTTTCCATCAATCTTTATCACCTTCTGATGTTTTGTGTTGAAACACTTTGAATTTTGCATAATCTCTCCTAGGGCGGGATTGGAGATGTTGTGTGGAGTATTTGATGTGGAAGAGGTAAAGTTGTCCACAGGAACCTCTTGAGGCCGCCCAAGTAGGGCGGGTTTAAGGGTGACCTTTGGATTTTCATTCAAAACTCACTTAATCCTCTCAAACCTTCACATCTCAGTACTCCATGCATGCAAAACTTCAACACTTAACCATTTTTTCCTTTAGGGCGGTTTTGAGAGCAGTGTGTGGAGAGATTGATGTGCAAGAGACATTGTCCATCAACACCCTGTGAAACCGCCTAGGAAGGGCGGGTTTGGACATGGAGTGTGGAATTTCTTGCCTTAGTCAAATTTTGGATTTCCTAAATGGAAGTTTATTGAAAATATGTTTAAGTATAAGTCAGATATATTTATACTTTAAATATTTATCAATATACTTCCAGGATGTTTGAGATAGGTCCTGGATCCATAGGATTTAGCATGTAGATTCTAGATTTCTGAGGATCCACCAGATTTCAAACTTAGTCATTTTTTCAGAATTTTCAGGATATCAGACTTAGTCATTTCAGGGTCTCGGTGACATGCATCAGGATGAAGGCATATAGACCTCTTGGCAAGAAACTGTCAAGTCATGGGTACACAACACTATCAATATCCTACAAGCTTAGAGCAAAACTAAACTTTAAAGCAAAACAAAGCGAGAAAGCAAAAAAAAGGGGGTCCCCATTTGCAATGGGGCGATGTGTGATTACATCACAACAGTTGTGGCAGAAGGTTCCATTAACACTGCGACAAGTGTACCAATGGGAGATGTTGCTCAAGTGGTGTCTAGGTTCATTGCATCTCATAGTACTATCATGTAGAAAGAATATGATGTGTTGGCTATCCAACATAGGTGCTGGAAGATATGAAACTGGTCCTCTCAAATCAAGGGAATGAAAAAGCTTTCCTCCATCACCGCTTTAAAAACTAAATATGCCATCATGCCTACTGACACTGCAACCTTTCTGAAGTCATGTCTCCAATGGAAATTTTCAAGACAAAGAAGTTGCAAACTCTGTCTGATACATATCACCATGATGGTAATCTGATCTCTGACCCTACAAATAATCCTCTGAATGTATCTAATTCAGCCACCTGCAATCCCTAGTTCCATCTTCTGTAGACGGCAACCCTTCATCCCACAATGGATGGTATAAATCCTGGGCCAACCCACACTTACGCATCATCAAGTCATCTGTGTGTGGACTAAAGGAGAAATGATGAGCACTCCTCACTATGCGGTCAAAATAAAAAGCACCTACCTGTGTCAACGGTTGACCGTCATAGTTATGGGGAACACACTCATCACTCTCATCACTCGAATCAGATGATGGCTCATGTCTCTGATCCGGAATAGCTGACTGGGTAGATACTCTGGCAACCCTCTCTGCGTACCCAATAGCATACTCCCTATCATGAAACAATTGGAGATATTCTCATTTTATCTCCTCCAAAGCACTCCTAATGAACTGCAAATCATGAATGTGAGTACCAGCCGAGACCCCATACCGTCTCTCCTCCAACTCTGTTGTCCAAAGAAAGTTCTCAACATTCTTATGAGTGCAATCTAAACGAGATAAGGTTAAATCAACCTTCTCTCTTGTAACCTTCAGATGATCTCTCCAACCCTGTGGTCTAGTAAGTTGTCAATCACTATCAGCTGATTTAGTGGGGAGATCGATTCTCATGTTGATTTGCTTCCAAGAGAGGGAAACAAATCAACATGAGAATCGATCTCCCCACTAAATGATGCTCTGCATATCTCCTGTGAAAAATATGTAGTGTGGTGCTTTTCACACAACTCTCGAGGAAATCCACCAACTCCTCGCACGAGCTATCAATAACCTGCTCTGCCATACCTGTCATGGGACTAACCTCAGAGCCCCCTAATGCAACATCTGGTTCTCTGCTACTCTCAACCACAACACCCATCCCATATGTGTTACCTGCATCTGTAACTGTAATGGATGTAGCCACATCCACAAAGTACTCCTTACCACTATCCGTGGGTGCATGCTCATCACCAGTAACTGTCATAGAAATTGGAACTGTAACTGCTGGAGATGAAGACTATGCTAAGCTCAACTCCACGGTAAGCTCATCTATTCGTAGCTTTGACTCTTCAAGGGTTGTTTGAGCGCTCTTCAAAGAGTCCGTGGTGACCTCGAGCTCATAGGTGAGCTCATCAACCTCCTCTTCCTTTCCCTTTAGAGCATCATAATAGATACCATCGAGAGCGAGAAGATGATCTCTATCTGATAATAGCTGTAGGTAATTATTCTTCATTACTCCAACCGCATCTCTAAGTGCCTAAAATTTGGCAAGGGAAAGTTCACTATCAAAGTGCTCATGTGTTTCTGAAGTCTTCTAACAACAATTTACCAACAGCTGCTGAGCAACATCAAAGTGTTCTATGGCTGTAGCAATCATGCCTTCGTTCACCTTCAATTGCCCTGTTAAATGATTAGACCCCACTGACAAATTGTCTCCACACAAATTTTCTAATGTGTAATATGCACTATGGTAAGAGGCTGAATCATCATCACTCACCGATTAGTAAGCATCCTCATGTGTGCTATCCACCTTGCACACATCCTCATTAAGTGTGTTGCTGTTATGAACCTCTATGGATGGCTCAAATGACATGCTAGAGGCTGTTGATTTGCCAATATCGATGCTCACTACTTCCTCCAAAGTAGATGCATGTTCAACCTGTTGCAAGTATGGGTTTAACCGGTGTTGTCATTGATGTCAACATACTCTTCTTGCATTAATGAGAAGGATTGGATAAGCTGTGTGCTGAGGATATTGAGAAAATTAGTCTCAATCAGGAACAGTGAAGAACAGTGATGATTCTTGCATTAATGAGAAGGATTGGATAAGCTGTGTGCTGAGGATATTGAGAAAATTAGTCTCAATTAGGAACAGTGAAGAACAGTGATGACAACAAGGTAAAAGTCCAAGATAGGTTGAGGTTCAGAGGATGCGGTTTAAAGGGTTTGTAGATATAAGTCTTGAGATGATCCAGTCAAGTTTTCAAAGGTCTGCATGAAGATCGGAAGATGTTATGGTTGCTCCAGTAGAACCGGCTCCAGCAGGTGTCCAGAGGTGACAGGGTGACACAGACAGGTCCGGTGAGGTCCGATAATGCATTATCCCATTCTGCGGATTTGAGGAAGTGTTGAGAACGTTCTTATGAAGTGTCACGTAGATTGGTTTGTGGCTTGAAGGTCCGGAAGAACCTTTTCCTTTGTAACAGTGATGACAGACTGTGTTCTTGAGGTTCCGGATGAAGGAGAGAAGGATTTCAGTAAGTAGAGGAAGTGCGGATGTTCCTGGTGATTTAGGAAAACTTGTGGAGGTCCTTGAATTATGTCCAGTTCGTGTTGTTGGTCCGCATTAGAGTTGGAGCCCAGAATTGAAGAAATACTTCCGGATGAAGGTGTTCTTTCTGTGACTGGCCGACCGGATGAATTATACACCTTGAGAATGTTCTTGTGGTTGTTTGCCGACTTAGATGTTTGTTCCTAAGTTGATGTCGTGTATAAATAAAGGATTGCGAAGTCATTTCAAAGTTGTCCTTGTAGTGATGAGTGTGTGGTAGTGAGGAGAAGAGCGAAAGGCAAAGCAGAAGGTTTGGGCTTAAATGAAACTGACTCAAGCATGGTGAAGATGCTATTTACCAGTTCAAGCATGTTATACTTCTTTTGTAGATAGTGAGTCTCTTATAGGCAGTGAGCCTCTTGTGAGCAGTGTGTTCGGGCAGTGAGCCCTAATTGACATGTGCCATTTTTGTTCTTTCTATTCTTCTAACAGAGAATACATTTTTGGGTTAATCACCCCGTGGTTTTTCCCTTAACCGGGTTTTCCACGTCAAAATCTTGGTGTCTCATGTGTTGATGTGTTTCTGCTCTTGATTAGTTGCATTGTGCTTTCATGGTTGATCTTCTATTATGCTGCTAATTAACAATGTGGAGTTAAGTGTTTAATCAAGGAGAAAATTTTGTACAACTGATTCACCCCCCCCCCTCTCAGTTGTGTGCCCTAAATCTAACACAACCAAGGACATATCCTGGGACCCATCACCAACAAGTAACTTTTCTAATTTGTTCATATCTCCCAAGGTTTGATTTACAAAATCAAACTTGTTGTGGCTCAAATCCATAACACCTATTGCATCAATGTCACCCGGAAATTGAGTGTTTACACTAGGTGACTCCACGCCACCATCATTCTCATGTGTACTGGCAGTAACCTCACGCTGATACAAATAGATCAAACTGCTGTCACAAAAATCAGAACTGTATGGCTTGTATTCTCCTTGCTTTCCTTGTCTTCGACACCTATATCTTGTGTGCCAACACTAGAAGTCTCTCCTACAACATTTTCCTCATGTGCCATAACATTTAAATCACGACTACACTCAAAAAATTGACTGCTGTCATAAAAATCAGAATTGTTATCAGGGTTGATAGCAACCTTTTGAGTGCTGAAAGCAACTTCATCTGTCAAACCATCGTCACTTTGTGAGTCCCTTTTATTCGTGCATTGCTGGTTAGGCTCCTGAAATTCTTTGCAAGAGAAGCATAGGCCTTATCTTCTCATTTGGTTCTTGCTCATTATAGGAATCCTTGCAACCTGTAATCCATAAGCAATACATTCATCTTTTGTCAAATGGTTTTTAATTTTCTCAATTCTATGCTCAATCACTGTCTTAGACAACCAATGTGCTTCCGGTGAAACATGTCGTTCCCTTCTCCAAATACTTAGCAAGTTAGATAATAACAACTTGGAGATATCATCATCTTCATCTAAAATCAAAGACAAGATATTTTGCATTGTTGCTTTAATACCATCCGCATGATATTTTCTGATTTTATCAATGAAACAATGAAACATTTTGAGAATTAAACCATCACACTTGAGGTCAATCAAAAAGACCCATGACTTGACCTGAGCCATAATCTCTAACATTTTAGCAATATTTTTGAAAGATAGGCTTCCGGTATCACCCAGTCCATGAAAACTTTCAATAATCAGCTATAACATCTCCTTCATTAAATCATCATTGTATGGTTCTTCAGGAACTGAAATTCTCATGACTTCACTGATGCATGTGATAACAGCCAATCTTACCTTCTTGTCTGGATGCCTCAACAACTCGGGCTTACACAGGGAAGTCTTTGAAGGAACCAAAGCCCTCCGCATCGACTCAGAAGGTGTCTGAGGGATTTTAGATAAATGTTTCTCAATTTCTTCTAAAGTGCTGAGAAGTCTCTCATCTGTCCACGGCAAAAATTTCAGTTTCAATCCTGCATCAAAAAGTCTTTCACAAAGATCACCCTTCACGAGAGATGCCATGATCTCACATTCACTATTCAAAACCTATCAACCACCCAACTCTGAACACTCATGCAAGTGTTGATCACTCACATGCGAAGCTAAGCTACATATCTCATATTTTCATCTGCATGTTTGAATCTGACCTCACCAGATGGCAAGATCTTTAGCTCTGATACCACTGTAATGTGCCACACCTGTTTGTAAATTTTTTAATAAACTTTTTGTGTTATTTTTAAATTTTAGAGGTGTTCTTATAGACTGGATAGAACATGCAAAAAGGGTTTTAGTTTTCCTACAGATGTGTTGTCGGAGCAAACAAAATATAGCATGTAATGCAACCCAGAAAATATACAACAAATATGGAGAAAATAACAGATACCCAGATGGTAAAATGGCCAAAAACTAATTACTATCACATACCCATGTTCAAAAATACAACTTCGTTTATATGTTGTTGCCGGACCAGCAATGGGTATAGCCAGAATCACTCCAAATGCATTACAAATGTTGGCAAATGAATGTACAATGCAATGTTCAGGTCCAAAGACCCCAGACGCCTCCAAAATAAGGGATACAACTGCTGCAAACCCAAGACAATAAACCACTACGAGCCTCACGTCCCCCAGGCAAGGATGTACGACCTCAAGGAAAGATGTATCAGCAGCAAACAGCATTGAAACCTCTGCATTCAAGTCTGATTCTGATCTGCACAACAGAATGAGGCTGGGCGACCAAGGTAGACTGTGAAATGTGCATGAAATGGCACCAAACAACCCTCCAAATAGGTACGGCCTGGCTGCAAGAAGGTACGGCCAGCAAGATGAGTAAACACAGCAGCAAAGCACACTTTAATCACAACAAATCTGCCTTCAATCCCATATCTTCAGCGGCACATAAACTTCTAAATGTAAATTCAATTAACTCTTTCAAAGACCTCAATCAATGAATCTTGATAAAGCACCAAATGCGAATACTGGATGCATCTGCCAATATAGTATTTGCTAATGGAGGTTTTCGTCCCCAGAAGCAAAGAGCAACACTATCTTGTAGAGGTTTTCGTCTCAGCAAGACAATATCAAGCCCTAGAGCCAAGCTCCAAAAACCCTCACGGGAATATCTCAACAAGAGAGAAAAATCAATATCCAAGCATATGCAAATGAGAGCTCATTTCACTTTTTATTTCCTCCATTAGGATCGTTGCACTTTTGGGAGGAAAATATTTCTTTTTATTTCACTTTAATATTTCCCAAGGTGAGCGCTCCACAAAATAACTTAAGTGACTTTTTAAATATTTTATTTTTCATCACTTAACCATTAATTCCCAAAGTCCAATATTTAAATAATAATATTAATTTACGGACTTTAAAACGGGGGCCCATATGAACTCGAAATTCAATGATCTATAGCTCGCCGGAAAGGTCTCGACGAGATGCTCCATCTCCAACACTGAAAAATCCCGAAACGGACAGAAGCCCTAATTTGTCAAAAATAACAAGTTCGGGCCCAAAGTCTGAAATCACCTGGAAAGGCATCACCGCAAACCATCTGATATCACTGAACTCAATGCAACATCTGGGATAGCCATCAGCTGACTGCCAAGTCACCAAAGCAGCGCCAAACTGACACTTACTAAAAATAGTAGTGTTCTCCAAAGACTAGAGAGAACAAATCCAAAAAAACCCAGAAAGATTGTCGCCATGCAAGCACTTACTATAAATAAGTACGGACAAGTTGTCCGAAATCTCTCCCGAAACTGTCAACCAGCTCCACTGGATCACCCGAACACCCTGGTGACATCGAAATACTCCTCTGATTATGCTGTCACCAACCCAGAAAGTTAGCTCTCACTGAGCTGCAAGAGAACTCGAAATGGGGACATTACAATGGAAAATTGTTGATGTGAATTCCAGAATATAGGCTAGAGAGATCAATTAGAGGGTGATAGGTGTAGCTAGTGATATAAACATGCACGACACAAGATGGCTCGTTGTCAATGAGCAAAATGTTGCACATGCCAAGGATCATTGCACGCCAATTTACAAGCAATATCAGAATTGGCATAAGAGAAGAAAAGCTACGCAAATAAACAATAAAGTGAAATACTTTTGTCTTCAATAGGCACAAACACAAAATACGGCTAGAAGTAAGGACACAAGTAGGGAGCACATAAGGATAACATAAAATAAAAACCACGGAACCCAAACAATTGACATGAATGAACTAATGATTAAGAGAAAACTAAAAAACAAGGGAGCAACAAGCAATTGGGAGGACAGAACAGTGATGAAGAGTGTTTAGGGAAAAAGAATACAACATCTGTAATGAGAACAACAATTATTGACTGGATGGAAATTGCAAGTGATCATTGGCTCTCATACCAGTTAGAAACTTCTAGAGTAAACCCATATTTTCCAAAATTTTAAAATAAATCAAAATATGATTACCAAATGTTCAGTAAAACAACCTCAATTCACCATTTATATTTTATATTTTTTTTATGGAAGTTCATACAACCTTTCCATTGTTCTAAGCATCTATTTAATGACCATTGTTTAGTATTACTTATGAATTAGGTCTATAATACCTTTCCAGTCCAACCATTCCCCACGAGCCAAAAGAGCAAACAAAAGGCAATGCCTTTATAGAGCACTTGCCAGAAAAAAAAAAATTAAGTCAAAAGAATGATTCTTAATCACTCATCTTAGTATTCACAATGTTGTCAAATCAAGCAATCCTAAAAACATATAAGTTGCACACTTAAAGAAAATATGCAGACTGTACACCCACTGGACATCATTTCAAATTCCAGGATCACACTGCTAAAAGAAGAAAATCACAATGTTCCTGATTTGTAGAAATGGATGCTTGACTTTGAAGCCAAGTGGATATTTCTCTCCACTTTGCAGCACTTTAGTCTTATAGTTTTGTTTCTTATGTTCTCATCAACAGTAGCATTATATTTAGCCTCATTGTAATAGCCAGGTATTAGCATTGAATTTAAATTTCCAAGAGGATTTTCCCAATTTACATAAGTGCCAATTGTTCAGATTTTCTCTATAAAGAACTCCATTTCTTTTCATATAAATATATGCAGCGTATTTCAGTTTCTATTGTAACAGTCTATATTAGACTTTTTTAACTACCCCATATCTGACATATGAAAGTGATTCCAGGAAAAAATGCAGGAGCTCGTGACAAAACAAAATCCAAATTAATAGAATTTCAAAGATACATATAAAAAGTAAAATTAAATGTAAATTAGAATACCTTTGAATAATCCTTTAGATAAGTTTTGCTCCTAACCATGAAGCTCCTGCCACCAGGTTCAGCCCAGCAGTTTGAATCATTTTCATCCTTTCCAGGTTGTAAGGAGCCTTTAAATTGATTTATGTCTATTTCAATTGCAGGAACACTTAATATTAGCTCTGTGTTTGAGTCACGACCTGCGCAATATTCAAAATGCATGTGTCAACCAATGCTCTAAAGAAGCAACCATTTATTGAGTAGAAAGCAATAAACCAACAAATTTTTGGGCAAACTGTAATGTCCCCTTCATCAGCCTAGTCGGCGAAGGTGACCATTTATCCTATTTTGTTCCCATAGGCTAATTTGGAGTTGAATAAGGGAATAATATTTAATTAAATAAATTAAGTTGTCTCAATTCTCATATTTTGCGGGCAACTTATATTTATTTATTATCTATTTGATAAAGTGACTTTGAAGGGTTTTCAACATGTTATATTATAAAGTCACTTTATATTGGGCTTAAGTGAAATATTAAAAAGGTGAATTTAATATTTTACCCTTCGGGAATGTTCTATGGAAAATATAAAAGGGAGTTCAAAAGCTCATTTGTATTATGTTGAATATATTTTATTGTAAGAATTTTGTGATGTCCCAATGTTAAGGCATTGTTTAAATTAAAGATTTAAAACGGTGAAGTCGTTTCATTGAAATGCAATCAATTCGAATGATAGAGAGTGCTTCATTTTGTGATGTCCCAATGTTAAGGCATTGTTTAAATTAAAGATTTAAAATGTTATGTTAAAACGGTGAAGTCATTTCCTTGAAATCCAGTCAATTCGAATGATAGAGAGTGCTTTTGGCAATAATTTGTGTATATATTAATATTTAGTAAACATATATAATATTATTAATATATATAATATTTAATAAATAATATTAAATAATATAATATAAATATTTTAATATAATATATTTATTTAAATAATTAATAAGATATATTATTATATTATAAATAACAAATTATAATTTATAACATATATGAGAAGTCTTATCCATATCATAAATAATAAGCATTCCATCTAATGTCTCACCTAAAATACATATTATGAAGTAATCAAATAGGCAGCGATTTATAATTGTAAGGTAGCGAATATTAATAAGGAAGGAAGCAGTTTTGTAAAGGCAGCGACTATTGGCAGCATATGAAGTAGTACAATTCATACATGAAAATATGAAATACAATTCAAGGAATAAGTATACGGTAAATAAATGTCTTAGTGGAAACTATTAAATATACTATGATTCATATGGTAGCAATTAATAATTATCAAAGGCTGAGGTTTGGGTTAAAGATACTAGATGAAAGAATTGAGACTCCTTTATGATGTAATGTCCCCATTTTCATGAGCATCAGAGTTCGAAAGATTAGCCTATCAGTTGACCCTCATAGGCTAGTGTTCAATGATTAGAGGGTCCAGTGAGCGTTAATGAGCTCTTCAAGTGGCAGTTGATAGTGTTTACCTCTCCAGATTGTTAGTATATTCTGAGGCTAAGCTATTCAGAGGTTTCTGGTTCCGTTTTGAGGCACTTACTATTTATAGTAAGTGAGTTGAGTGTCAATGGCCAACCTTTCTATTTTGGGAAAGGCATCTGGATGAGTAGTGGTATCTGTGGTTGACCACCTGGTTCTGACGGAATCGAGAAACAATGAGTATTCTTGGAGTTATGACATTTTAATTATTAATAAAGTAATACTTTATTAATAATTAATTAAAAAGTGCACATCATTAAATGTTATTTGACTTTATTATTAAAAGGGGTATTTAATGATTATAAAGTCAAGTTATATAAAGTACATTTAAGTCAAATTATAAAGTGCATATTATGGGCACCATATTGTGGAATAATATAAGTGCCAATTTTAAGGGAGATATAAGTGATTATTAAAATATACTTTATCTTGGAGAACATAGCCTCTCTTTGATTGCGGTTAATTGGTGGCTTGACACGGAGGTCACATTTGAATTCATTGGAGAAGAATTTCAGAAGTTTTTTAAGGGTTTGAAAGATTTATTTGCAGGTTGAAGATTGAAGTTGCAGATTTGAGCTTACTGAATCATATTTTCATGAGATTTGGAACGACTAGGGTTTGTACATGCTGGAGCAACATTTTTACTAAGATGGCCGCTAGGGTTTGAGACCCATTTTGGAGGATACCTAAATGATTGCATGTTGCCTTTTTGATTAGTTGTGAAAGTGGGTCATTGCATGTCAGTTTGGTGGATAACCAGATAGTTGCATGTCAGTTTGGTGGATATCCAGATGGTTGCATGTCACTTTTGATCAGTTTGATTTGATTCATTTGCTTTGGAGGAGTTGCTTGTCTAAAAATATTCAGAAAATCAGTCCATTTTCCAGTGATTGTCTTCTTCATATCATTGCTCTTATTGTCCAATATGACTTCTTTGTAACCGGGTTTGTTTGCACTGTCAATAAACTCTCTTTTGATGTGGAAATCAGACTTGAATAGTTTGTTGTTGTACTCAGATCAGAACTTTATTAAGTTTGATATACTTTGCTTTCAAGGAGAAATAAAAAGCAATTGGGGTTCCTTTTTATTGTGTTGCTTTATATAAATGTATGTTATTATTTTATGTCATTGCTTATCAAAACATAAGGCATATATCACAAATAGATATCCAAAGCATCAGTATACTTAGAAAATCAATTTGCATGCAAAGAGTTTGATGAAATGTCAAACAACACAAACTGAAAAATTTAGGGCAGAATAGGCAAGGGTTCTTACAGAGAGATTGTCCCATTTTGGGTGGGACATTTCATATGATTAGTGCTGAAGTAAGAAGGTAAGGTGATAATCATAAAAAGGTACGATTATTTCGAAGCAGTGGTTATTATTAGACAAGGATTCATTATAGGCATCAGCGATTAATATCATTCAAGTGCTTATATGAAAGGTAGCAAGCAACAGTAGTTAATAGTCCAAAAAGGCAACGCTTGAGTAAATCATAAAGGGATTATAATATAGTTTTAATAAGATATGATCACTCCTTTATAAAAGGTGATGACCCTCTAGAGAGTTCTCCATTCAAAGAGATGTATCTCTTCATGGAGATATGATAATATAAATATAGTTTATGAATGTGAAGAAGGAAGGTGGAATGTCCCCATTTTTAAGTAACTTATAAAGGTTCTAATTTTAATTTAATTTTATAAAGTATTTTAATTACTTTATAAAATTATATTTTTATTAAGTTACTTAAATTCATT
Source organism: Cunninghamia lanceolata (assembly GCA_027924645.1). NCBI lineage: Eukaryota > Viridiplantae > Streptophyta > Pinopsida > Cupressales > Cupressaceae > Cunninghamia > Cunninghamia lanceolata. The sequence continues at coordinate 5,059,444 of BSBN01000103.1, forward strand.
TAAAAAACACTTTATGAAATAAAGTGTTATTGTGTACATAAAAACAATTATTTAATAAAGTTCATGTGTGATCGTGTACACAAAACCCTTTGTGAAGGTTTTAAAAGGATGCCTGGGAGTCATTTGAGATCATGTTGAGTTTGTATGTTCTTGGTTTGAAGACTAGTAGCTTGAGTTCAAGGAGATGTTCCCTTGCATTCATGGTATCAAGGAGATGATCCCTTGGTAGTTGATGGTTTGGTGATGTTCTCTTACCATTCTTGAGGTGAAATTATTTCAGATTTCACATTTGAGCTTCAAAGATTTGTGCCATTGGAATTTTGGTGCTTTTGGTATTGTTTTGGGAATTTTCAGGTTTGCAGATTGACAGATTGGGCATCAAAGATATATTTTGCAAATTAATGGTATGCAGGGTTTATTTTGCAAATTTATTGATTTGCAAGCAAATATAAATTTATTATAACTACTATAGTATCCCTTGACAATTTACAACTCAACTTGCTGAATTTGAGCTTAAGGAATATCGTCAAACACTTTGCATACAATGTCTATACTTGCTGGTACTGTGTTTCAGTTTGATTATATTTGCTTGGAATGATGACAAATGTGATTGAAATGCTTACAAATGATTACTACTATGTCTTAGCAAAGAACTAAAATGTAAATGCAATTTTCTTTTGTCTTTTGAGTGCATATAAATGATCTCTACATGAAAAATGTGCACCTATAGCCAATTGGTATTTTATCAAACACTTGGCATATACTAATATGCTATATATAAAGGATGTAAACATGCATATTACATCAGATATATGGCCTGCAAGTTATCACTCATTTATTGAGATATATTGTCTAATACAATGCTGATATGAATGGCCAAGACTCTTGGCTTTACAATATAATGCAGCTCCTAAAGTCGGAGTAACAATGGCAGCCACTACAATATTTCTAAATACTCATATATCAAGGAACCCACTAGCAAATATACCTTTATTGGTCATATAACAGATCAGATTATACTACTTATGTCAGGTCTAAATACAATATATCAGCACAATAAACCCCTTCAAATGACAATAGGAAACCCTTCCCAAAGATATAGATGAATTTCACAGTTAATGGAGCATACCTGATTCAAGCTATCTTCCATTACACCTTGGAATCACTCGTAGATGTTGATGGAAGAATGTCTCAGACAGCAAAATAGGCAGCTACAGGTCTACCCAGGGTATTGGTGATCAAATACAATATGAACACCGTTATAGCAATGTAGACAGGTCTAATGACACTCAGCAACTGATGTAATGATGATAATGTCTTCAATATGGTAGCGAACCCTTTCTTGAGCTATGAATAATATATGGCAGTCCTGATTAGCAACAGCCTTCGACAGAAATGACCACAAACCTCCCAACTAGGGCAGAGGTAAGCACATTCAACAACAATATTCAAACCCTATCAGAAACTTCTCCAGTAAGCACAAATTGGACCTCTGAATGAAGCCCACCCTCTAGCAATGATTCAGCTGATCTTTCACAGCCTCAAAATTGCAAATACATTGAAGAGTTTTCGTTCTTCATGCAGAAAATGGTCTAAAACCTTTGTGTATTTCTACACTCAACTCTCATATCAAAAAGCACAAGTCAAATAACATCAAGAATGAAAAAGCATTTGCTTTTTGAGTCTTTTTATAACCTCAATCTCCTTAATAGCATTTAAATCCACTTTCAAATCCACTTTTAGGTTTTTAATAAAAACTTTATATTATCTCCTTATACATGGGCGCTCAACTCAATAAATATAAATGTACTTTAAATTGTTTTTAATTGAGGGTCATGGCCCCATTGATTATAAAGTACACTTTACTTTATAATCTAACTTTATAATAAACCTTTTTTAATTAAACATCATTTAGGCCACTTTAAAAATTAATAACTCATACTTATGATTTTCCAATTCCGTCAGAACAAGGAGGTTCACCATGATACCCTCTGTGTATCCAACCATCTTACCAAAAATAGCAGGGGTCCCTCTCTATCAACCACTGATTCACTATAAATAGTAAATCCCTCATTATCTGATCAAACCATTGAGTAAGGGATCGACACTGCAAATCAAGACCTATCCAAGTGCCCTGTTATATATAGAAACCCTGACTTCCTAAAATAGTAACTTACTATAAATAGTAAGTTAGCCAAATAGAATCCAACGAAGGCCAAACCTGAACATAAACTGAGCTCTTAGAGAAATAACACACTGATCTCTGCCAAAAGGGACCCTCTAACCACTGCCTTAGCCTACGAGGGTTAAATGATAGGCTAATCCTCCAAACTCTGATGCTTGCGAAATTGGGGACATTACAACTACTAACTATAGATTTTCATATGGAGATATTTGCTTAGCATTAATGGATATGGAAAAATCAAGAGTTTTGGATGATGATTTATAATTAAAACTAAGTGTCTGATTTGAAGGTTTTTAGAGTGGCTTAGAAAATTTACGCAACTCTAAGATAGACGCAACTTCTATCATTTGTTTAAGCTCCATATAATATTGAAGTTAATTCCAAGCGGCAGATAAGCTGGGAAGGCGCTTGCATTGTTAAGTGTCGATATTGGCATTCACATCTTCCTTGTGGGTCCGTCAAACCATTAAGCAAGGGTCCGCAATGTATGAATAAACTTTGAGAAAGATTTTACATCTGTTGTCGTCCATGGGAGTCTTCAATTTGGTGCGAAGCAATTTAAAAGGAGGTCTTTGTTTTTTTAAGTGAAATCGTGAGTTCTTAAGGTGTCGTGGACATCAAAGGAATCGTGGCTTTCAGATTTGGAACGCAGCCTCTCAAAGAAAGAAATCACATGCCATAAAGGAGAAGTTCGTGGGTTTAAATAGAACAATTTATATATAGTTTGTGTTCCTTTGAATGAAGAAAATTGTGGGCCACTTACAAAGGTGTATAAAGACTTATTAAAAATGCTTGTTTCAAGGGTTAAAAATCTTATCTTTGTTGCTTGATACAGAGATATATTACTTTATGTTATTTGCTGCCTTGGAGCTGCTTGAAAGGATAAATTCTTCTATTAAAAAAAAGAATTGGAGCTTGAAGGGAAATAAGCTAATTTTATATTCTATTGCAGCCTCTTTGGGGAATAAAATCTGACATGTGGGCCCATGGTTTATATTATCTATTTAATATTGGTCTAATTTATATTTGCTTGAATATTTAAGAAGAATTGACTTGCAACCGTACCAATTCAAGGAGAAAATAAGGAGAAACATCTGCTGTCACAGAGAGGAAACAGAGAACTGAAAAATATATTTTAGTGGTGCTGTTCATGTTATTGGGAGATAATTGAATGCCACTGCTGTACTTACATTGCCAGGAGTCTTACATGCTTCACAGTAGTTTATAAACATTGTAACTTCTTCTTGAAGTCAGATTTGAATATTTCAGTCCATTTGGTATTCTGAATTCCTTATCAACAGTTATCTGTATTTCATATTTTATTTCAAACTATATCAAGACAGCAAACTGCATAACAAAATGTCTCTTCATTGCCTTTGTGTTAAGTGTTAAATTGGTATATGAAATATCTTTTAAACTTCATAAACAATCTGTCCTACAGCATTATAATCAAAACTCAGTTTTATGAGCAAGTTGTCAAGTGTTTGATAAAATTTCAGAGCAATATCCATTCAGGATATTACAGAAGGAAGAATATCTGATTTGGAAAAGGAAGAGAAAAACATATAGACAGATCTGCAATCAAGATATATAAAAAAGACATTAAATGGAGGAATGGTCCATTGATCTATTTGTGGTAGGATACTCATACGGGCGTATAATGTATAATTTAAATATGGTTAATGGTTTATACTTGTTATCATAAATTATTATTGCTGATGTGATTATTTGTAGATGTGAATTTGATTAGTTCATTCTGCACATTCCTCGACCATGATGGGAAAAGGGAGAATTGCAAAGGGGGGAACGGTGAGAGGGCCCTCTTCTAGGTACCCCACCCAGGGGGGACAAGATGAGCCCACATGGGCCAAAGAGGTTCGGCCTTTTAGTAGAAGGGTACTGCCTTTGGGTCTAAGGAGTTTGGCTACCAGGACACCCTTTGTAACCTCATTCTCTTATCATGGTGTAACAACACAAGGAGATCAATCATGGGGAAATGAGAAAAGATGGCAAGATGAGGGGATTACGGATCCTCACTAGGTAGGTGATCTCATATGAATGGCATGTGCCACATGAGATCGAGGCGACCTCATATGAATGCCATGCGCCACATGAGGTCGAGGCAACTTCATATGAATGGCATGCGCCACATGAAGTCAAAGATACCTTATATGAATGGCATGCGCCACACAAGGAAAAGGACACCTCATATGAATGGCATCTGCCACATGAGGATTAGGGGGATGGTATATCCGCCCAGGGTCCTAGGGAGGCTAAGTTACCCCATCAAGTCACTCTCTTCCATGCTCCCCCATGATTGAGCATCCCCAAGGTAAGGTTTAATTGAGTTAACTAATTTGCTATGGACTTATTGATGCAGGGATTAAGTAAGGCCAAGGTAATCTGTAAATCCATTGTTTGTTCAAAAGTTGATAGTTTAGAATAAAATTAGTGTAATTCTTATTAAGGACATTACATAAACTAGGATTTATCTTGCTTACAACATTTGATTGGTAAGTTGTAACCTTAACTTGTGATTCTAAGGCAAGATTTTAGGCAATCCCAAAAAGGGGCATTACAAATTTGAGAGCTCTTGCTTGAGTAAACCCTAGGACGAAAACCCTAAAGGAAACCGGTTTCAATAGTGCAAGACCTACCCTAGTTGGTTGCTAGTGGAATCACACAGATTTCACGCTGGTGTTTATTGATGGAGATTCGAATTGGTGCTGAAGGAATTATTCTTACAAATTTATTGAGATTTTGGCAAATATAAATTTGTGATATTCGAAGATAAATGGAAAGATATGTTGTGCCTTGGTTGTGAATCCAAGCTAAACTCTAGCGCTTGATATTGGAGAGCTTTCCTAATGGAGGCGTTTGGTATTTACTGTTGGTTCATCCTAGCCACAGCTCCATATTTCTATCGCAGCTTTGTTAAAGATAGGACTCCTTCTATGGGACGTGAGCACCTTGAAAATGGACGCAGCCACCTTGAATGAAGCCGCAACTCTTGTAGTTTGAGGCGCTTGGAGATTAGGAAGGCATGGAGGAGTTTGGAGTGACCACAGCACTCAAGAAAGGCATCCGCAACCATTGTTTGCGAAGACACCAATAAAGATTAAGGCGTGGGGTCTAGGTGAGGTCACAACAGGTGCCACCTATGGAGACTGAAATCTTTGCCTTAATAACATTGTATCTTGATCATATTTTGGTATGTACATTTTTGAATCTAAAGAACTATCTTATTGTGTTTGGAAACAACAAATAGACATTCAAATCTTTAATTTGAATCTTCCTATTCTATCATGCAAACTGTTTGTTGTATTGCCTATCTATTTGCATCAAACCTGGATGTCATATGAATGTTATATGTTGAAAGAAATGATATCAACTTCATCAAATATCCATGCTCTTCTTACCTCCAAGATGGTTCGCCTCATGTGAAGATAAATTATTTTATTCAATGTAAAAGCATCAAGGACATTAGAAAAATATATCAAGTCACTCCCAACATTCGAAATGCCCTCTAAGAATCCCGAGGCGTGAAAATTGGCCTTAATGTCCTTTTGTGAACCCTCCGAAAAAGGGAACATTACAGTTTTGCATTTTAGAAAATAATGATTACATGCAGCATTTAATCCATGCAAAATAGTGAAAGGGCAAGAAGGTATTTTGAAACAGAACAAAAACGAAAACAATTTCAGATTTCTTATCCTTACCCAGAAGAGGACACTTTTTCAGCAGCAAGACAACCACTTACAACTAAAACAGAAGTTGATTCCATGGATAGAGGAGGAAATGGTTCAGGTAGTGGATGCCCTAGAGATAGGGGTGAGAGGAGGATTGAGATTCCAAGTATGGAAAATATTCTGAATGACCTTACCCATGGACACCAACAAATGATGCAACAGTTTATGCAATCACAACAACAGTTGATTACAGTGATTGCACAGATGTACCAAAATATGGATACCCTCAGAGTGAATAATAACAATACAGGGGAAGGCAGTAATTCAGGTAACCACATTACAGGGAGAACAAATATAGGTGGATCGGATAGACCATTTCAGCCAACCTTTGTACCATACCTATTGGTTCTTTTTAAAGATCTTAATACTGTTATTTTTAGTATTTTGTTGTGTTCTTTCAGACTAGACGGAAGATGCAGAAGGGGTTTCAGTTTTTATGAGATGTATTTGTTTTCTTGCCAGAATACATAAAGAATATAGCATGTAAGTGAAACCCAGAAAAAGTACAATAGATATGAACAAAATAAGAGTTACCCAGATCATAAATAGGCCAAATATGAATTACTATCACATTCCCATATGAAAATATGCAACTTCGTACATGTGTTGAAGCCAGTCCAAGAAGTGGGTAGTGTAGAATCCCTCCAGATCACTCCAAATGACAGAGTATATGCAATACAAATGATTTTAGATATTCTAAGGCCCTAAACGCCAATATTGGAGAAGATATAAGTCATGAAAGGAATGAGAAAGCAGCTCCAAGATGACCAACGTCCTTCCTGGAGAGGTACGGCCTAGCTTGTGATGGATATCAGCAAATACTAAGCACAAGCCCCTTCATTTCATCTCCTTTCTGATCTGCAACTGCTCCTCATTAATGGTGACCAATACTAATAGTCAAAATAGCCACAAACCCTCCATTAATTCCACACTATGGTATGGCCAAGGTCGGAATGTACGGCCAGCAAGAGGGAATAAATACAGTCCAAAAACTCTCTTCTATCTCAGCTCAACTCTGCACTACAATTTGTTCCCCAAATCTGCATACGAAGAACATCAAAAGCTGCAAGATAATATCATATAAACCCACGAATCCTCAACAACTTGAACTCCATTGAAGCACAACTGCAAATACTGAATGCATTTGCCAGACTATCACCTTTGGACGGTCTTTCACACCTGTAGAATGCTATTACTAATGGAGGTTTTCATCTCCAAAAAGCCACTTGGGTTCAAATCTCTTGAAAACCCTAGCAGAGCCAAAAAGTAATTTTCACAATAGCAAGCATAAGAATGGAACTCACTTTTTCATCTTTTATTTGTTCTCCAAGAGGGGCGTTCCTTTTTGAGAGGGAATATTACATTTAAAAACACTTCATCTTTTCCTAGAGATGGGCGCCCAAGTCCACTAAGTGACTTTTTAAAATATAACTTCAATATATGTCACTAGCTTTAATATTTATAAAGTCTCCGACAAATAAATATTAATATCCTTTGGACTTTAAAATACATGCCAAGATGAACTCGGAATCCAAAGTTCTATAGCTCGCCGAAAAGGTCTCGACAAGATGCATCCACTACAAGTCTGAAACTCCCGAAATGGCACCATTCCCGAATTTACTAAAAATAGCAAGTATGGGCAATAGCAAGCAAGCCACCTCAGGAAACTGCCATTTGGATCCCACTGAACCCAAACCAAATCTACACCACTGAATAACTCATCCAAGGTCAACTAAGCATGGTTCTCTAACCAGGACAGTCGGACTACGGGAACCCAATGATAAACTAACATTGTATAGAGAAAGGGGACATTATAGTCCACCCTCCCTAAGATTGCTTGCCTCAAGCAATCTCAGATCAGGATGTGATAAAATGCTGAAACTACTTCACTCTTGCAATCCATTGGCATCTCTATTGACCAGCTCCCTCCTTTCCACAATTCCTTAGATTCCCCTCCTCACCTTCTTCCTTCGAAGGTGGTGATCATTTAGGTAGTCAGAGATGATCCCTACCACCAGTACGTAGAATTCACTTGGACCTCTCCTCAGCCTCTCAGTCAAGCTCACATTCTATCCTAAGCATTTCTTGCAGATCACAGATGACATCATCACTAGACATGAGTACCTCTGATATCATTGGTCACACGAATGGAGGATCCCCCTAGAGCAAATGAGATTATGTTTGCACTTGCTTCGAATTGATATGGACCATCATACCCTGCATGAGGATAAGATCTGCTGGCTTTGATCCCTCTGAGAGACAAAGGCAGAGGAGCAATTCATTTTCAAATGCCCCATATGCTACAAGATATGGGGGTGATATCATTGCTTGTACAAAGACTCTAGTGGCTCACTATCTACTTTCTTCTGCTACATGGATCAATGGTGTTTGGCTCTTTTCTTGAGGGAGGTTACCACTTTCAGATGCAAGGCCCTACAAGAGACACCTAGGGTCATTAGGTTGAAAAACTTGTTCTTTCAGCTTGTTGCAAGTATTGGTGGCATTAGGCACCCTCAAGATACCACAAATTTTCTCACAGTGGATGAAAGATTAGTAAGATGGCATACTCGCACACATGCTCCCTCTGCATGCACTCAGGCCAACATGTGCCACCTGCGGGCGCTCCTATGGAGTGTCTTAAATGGTGGAGGGTCTTCGGCCATGGATGTTAGGAGAGCTTCAAACAGAGTTTCGAGACCACTCTCCGTCCCCCTCCCCCAAGGTCACTGAACCAGGGCCTCATTGCCCAAGGCATTCTACAAGGGATATCATCAGATCTTATACTGGCACCTTCACTGTTATTGGCAAGGGTATAGGCTATCCTTCTAATGATATACATTAGACCTAGTTCGTCCAGCAATACAGCATCCTTAGCTCTATCTTTGTTGGTGATGAGTCCTCTCTCTTGGATTTTTAGACTATTTATAATCATTTTGTTAGTCTTGCAGCTTCTTTCCCTTCTAAAAAGACTAAGGTTCTTCTGTTCATCAGATTACCTTTCATTTTATTTATTTCTTTAAGGTATCTTTTAGTTTTAGCTTCTTTGGAGCCTCTTTTGGCCCCCACTTGCTATTGTATCTAGTCATATTTCTGAGTTCTATTGACCTTTTTTGGTCGCTTGTGGACATTAATATAATTTACTTCTTTGTTTCTTTCAAGAAGCCATTCTGCAGCACAACAAAAATAATGAGACTCGTGTTTTATCCAAAACTCATGCAAGGCACTTGATACAGCTTCTTGTTTTTGCATCTGTTCTCAAGACTAAGCCAACTTATTCCACTTTAGGGGAATTGTCAAATACAATTAACTTGGAAAAGTGCACTGTCAACCATGAATTTCCCAATCATCCAGACACCTTGCAGGCTATGTCTAACACCAGAGAGAGGATACTTTAAGCCTCCATTAGTCAGCAATTTCTAAAATTGAAATCATTATCTGCTACTGATTAACAAATAGGATTCACTCCTGACTGCAATTTAGTTAGATTTGTTTCCTTTGTCACAGATCATGTTTCTATGGTTAAGTTTTTGTCTATAAAAGCTCTTTGTATGGCAAAGAGGTGCCCTTCCAATCTTTATTAGAATAGCCATGTCTCTTTCCTTGTTTCATTAAAGAGCCCCATCTGCATAGTGTTAATTTCTGACAAAATAGATCATTTGGGAAAATTCTTGTCACTAATTGGCCACCATTCTATTAAGTATATAAGTACTCCTGCTGCTGATCAAAAAAAAATAATATAAAATTGGGTATACGTGCACGAAAAAGAAATTGTCAACCAAGGATTTTCAATTTGGAACAAAGAAATGCATAATTAATATTCATTATGTTCAGCATGGTCAAAATGACTACAAAGGGCAGAATGGTAGCAAGAGAGAGATGCATAATGTTCAGCATGGTCAAATGACTAGAAAAGGTAGAATGGTAGAGAGAGAGAGAGAGAGACCTGGGGGACCCATCAATGACATGCTGAGTACAGCCCATGAAATGTTCTTCAACTTATGCACACCATCCTGATCGAGTACCCAGAAAATCAGGACATCATCAGGACACAAAATGTTCCCTTCATTAGGAGCTACATGCGATTAAAAAAGAAATCCTACAGAAGAAGTTCTCATAGAAATGAATAACTCCAAGTGTTGCACTGTAAAAATCTCTTTGTTCAAATGGGCACAAGTCTTAAAGCAAGGGCATATATTTACGAAGGACTACTTGAAATTTGATGCACAAGAAGCTAATAATTGAAAATAGAAGATTAAACAAATACCTTCTCAGAAGATTTTTCGTCCTCATCCTCATCACTATCTTCATCCTCTGTTGGACCTTGAGCAGCAATTGCATCATAAAATTCTTCTTCCGTTTCAAATTCAGCAAATTCATCATCGACATCGGAAACCCCTTTAGCTTTCTTTTTGGTTGTTGCAGTTTCTGCCTCCAGACTGAAACCAGGATTTGCTCCAAAGTACTCTCTTAAACCTGATGACATAAAAAAAAATAATTCAAAATGAAATTTGTTTCAAACTGTAGCCTGATGAAGAACCACTCAGGGTCTATGACAATAATTGACAGAATCAGCTGTAATAAGACAATAGTTTATCAATCCAGATGTAGTTCAGTCTGAATACATTTCAAAAGAAACTACGATAGTTTGAAATTCCATATTAAATACTGAGCAGTTAAATATTAAAAAATAAAAATAAAAAACTTATTAGATAGGTAAGTTTGGTTCTGTGCACTAGGCAATTTTTTTAATTTTCATTAGTTATATGCATACCTCTATAAACCATAGCAGCAAAAATCTTTTAGGGAAAAAATCGGCAAATCATAAGTATAAGATTTTTTCAAAAAATCGTGAAAAAGTCGGATTTCCAAAAAACGTACAAAAATACAAAAACAAAGGAAAACCTATTGTTTTTTTATTTTTTTGGGGTTGGGTTCATTATATATATATATATATATATAAACTATAATAGAATAATAAATATTAATAATATATTATATTAATATTATTAATATTTATTATTCTATTAAAATATAATAATATTAATTATATAAATATTATGTTTTAATAGTATAATATATAACTAATAATATGCAAATCAATTACTATGAGATCCTAGAAAGATATCACTACCTCTATAGGGACTTAGGCAACTCACCATCTACTTTCTTTAGATATTCAGACCAGCAGTGCCTAGCTCTTTTTTTCACAAGGCTATAGCCCTCTAGTGCAGATCCCTACAAGGGGGAATCTAGAGGCTCTAGAGCCCCCATGTTGATCACCTCTTTTCTCCCGCCCACCTAGGCAACAAGCAACACAAAATAACCTTTGGATACCAATACTCCACTTATTAGAGCTAATAGATTGGTTAGGTGATGCTTCTCTCAACACACCATTACTATTCAAACTACTCGGATTCCCTAGCCTACTCTCCATTTGCATGGTGTCTCTACTTATTCATGTGACTGTGACTCAACCCCATTCCAGCAACATGGATCTACTACTCAATTCACAAACTCGGACTCAACAAACCCCAAATTTATAAACTAAACAGAAGATCAAAGAAATTTGGCAACTCTGAAAATACTTAAATTCAAAACTCACCAAAAACTCAACATTCACAAGTTTATCCTACAAACTTGCCAAGTACTCACCACAAGCTTGGGGCTGCAACTCATGAGTTAAACTTGCAAAAAACTCGTGGGCAAAAAAAAAATTGCGAGTACATTCCCATTCATGACGATATATAACATTCGACTACAAGAAACCTTTGTGTGATTATAGATTGACTGCAAAATCCATCATATGGCTGTGATATGCCCTTACAAAAATTAGAAATCATGAAAAAAAAACATTTTAAAAATGAAATCACTTGTGGATGTTGACTATTCATTATGTAAAAAAGTAATCAATAGGAAAGTAGGCAAGAAACAAGGACTTGCTTTTTCAGAAATGGAACTTTGATTCAAGTGCAGTTAAGTGTTCAAGGAAAAGCTGGAATTTGAAGATGTGACAAAGGCATGGATTCTTTTCCATTCAATAAAAGTGCAAAAGCCCTTACATCATACTGTTGTGATTGACATCTATAATTTTGATATGATCAAATAACAAGGCATGTTTTTTCTCCCTTTTGCTTTGTCCCAAGATATGCCCAAAAATAACAAGAAAGGTGACTCTGCAACAATGAAGAAGTGTTGAAGAGTTATTTCTTACCTGCTACTTGACATAGCAAGACATATGTAATGGTCTTTTCAAATTTGGCATAATATCTCTTCCTCCAATGTCCCCAGCCTGTGGAATTTATTTCCATTGTTTGACTCACAACAGATTTTAGATCACCTTTAGTTTGCCTTGCACTTGCTTTCGTGATTTCCCAAACAGTCGCTGCAAGAAACCATTGAATGAAAGTCAGCTTTCTATGTAACTATTTATTCCAAGAGAGATGCAAAGAAAAGGAATAAGAAATATGTTCATATTAAATCTGATCATAAGCTAGGTGTAACTTTATAAAATGCAACTCTAGGCCATATAAGCAAGAAAAGAAAAGATGCAAACAACTTTGAGAGAACCTGGAAAGCACCTACCTCTATTATGGAACAACAAAAATCAAACTAGATTATTTAATAGAATAAATAACTACAAGAAAGAGAAATTTGAAGAAAAATCACAGCATCAAATTGAGAAGTATACCAGCCTCTTATATTCTCTTAGCATAAAAAACAATCTAAACCATAAGGGTGATATTTAAACATCAGCACCCCCATGATGAGTGAATTAAACATTTTTATATTCTCTACTAGGCTAGGATAGTTAGAACTGACTGAAATTTGCTTGACTGCAAAGAAAGAAAACAAAAAAAATAGTCTAACCCACTAGGGTGATATTAAACATCTTGGCCCTCACAATAAATAAAGTGAACATTTGTATAGTCTCAAGCAGGTTAGAACACTTAAAAAAAACAGAGTGAAATTCGCTTGAACGTAGAGAAATGATTGATATAGACAAGACCATTCACTAGAACAAACACTCCTACACAAATGAACTATATCTTGACACTTAATCAATGATCCACAAGTATCTCAGCTGCCCACTGCACCTGGTCATGTTGCAGTATCCTCTCCATCCTCCGAATGGACACTGCCCTCAACCCTCCATCTGACATCCCCTTCAAAATGTGTCTTTGACCATCCACTTCGAACTTCATCTCCATGGTCCTCAAGTTGAGAGAAAACTCACATATCATATGCAGCCATTTCATCCCGAGGACTACATCCATGTCACCCATACTGACCACATAGTATTCGGCCTGGAACTCATAATTATTCAGCCTGATTGTTAAATTGGGGATCCTTCGTTTGCCAGTGATAACAAACCCGTCTACCACTCTAACCTTGAATCCCTCAAATTCTTCAATTTTGAGTCCCCTCCATGCAACTAGGCCCTCGTCAATAATGTTATGTATGGCCCCTGTATCTAACAAGGTGATCACTCTCTGTCCCTCCAATACTTCTCGTATCCTGAAGGAACCTTCTTTCTGAATAGCAAAGATGTGTGTTGTAGGAAAATCATCATCCTGTGCATTTTGTGCATCCTGCACCTCCTCTACTACAGTCTCTCCATCGCTGTCCTCTCTATCACTCTGTTGCTCTGAAGCTGTCTCCTCAACAAAATCCCCTTCATCGGGCACTTATGATTAGGATCCCATGGACCCTTACATTTGAAACACAACTTCTTCCTCCTATATTCATTCAGTCCATCATCATCTAGACGAGGTGTTGGTTTCTTCTATGGGTAGGTATCTCGATGATGTGTTGGCATCTTGTCTTTCCGTGGAGGAAAAGGTTTGGAGACGAATTGTTTCCTAGGCACTGCGAACTCCATACTCCGCCTTCTTAAAGGTCTCCTGAAGTGAAGGTGGGTCGAAAGCCTTAACCCATCCCCTAAGTGGATCCATAAGCCCTTCTGTAAACAAGACTATCAATCTCCTCTCTGAAATGCTAGGAACCATGACACTGAGCCTCCGGAACTCAGAAATATAACTCTCAAATGACCCATATTACTTTAACTGCGCCAACTCTCTGAACTGTAACTCTGGGTCCTTGGTATCAAACCTCTCGATGAGTCTGTTAGTGAACTCATCATATGTGGTAATAAGGCCATGGCCAAGTGTGACCAACCTGTGGTACCACCACTCATGTGCTATCCCGTCCAAATGTATAGTGGCAAACTTAAGTGCCTCGTCCTCCGGCATTGGCTTAAGTCTCAAGTAGTTATCTAATTTCTGCACCCAAGCTCCGGTTGAGATCTTGCCACTCCCATCAAACTAATCCATGGGGACCTTGCTCAATGCATGCTAGTAGACCTGGTTAGTTCTGTGAGCTCTATAATCTCCTCGACCCATCATAGCTCCCCTTTGTCTCTTCTGATGCATATACTGGTCGAATGTCAGCATCTCTCTAATATCTGGAGCCAATGTCATGTACTTTGCATGCTGTATCCAAACATCATCTGTCATGGGAAGCTGAACCTCTGGTTCCTATTGAACCACTACCTCTTCTCTACACGGAAAAGTCAGTTGTAGGGGTCTAGTGACCGATCCTGGGGTAACCCTAGTGTTGTGCACACCACTCTGTCCTACATGTCTGCTACCTTGTCCCGCATGTCCACCACCCTGTACTGCATGTCCACTACCCTGTCCTGCATGTCTACGGTGACCATTATTAGTGCCACTGGTCTCACCCTCGGGTGTGGTATTGGCATGAACTATTAGAATTCTCTGGTTAACCTTCCCAAGGAGCTAGGACATCATATCAAGCATAATATCAAACTTTCTTTCTATTTTTGTGTTAGGACTCTCTAGCTGGTCTGATCCTTTGTCCCCCATACTACTTGTTATGCTATCACTGCCACTGGAAGAGTTTCTTTGTATACCCAAAACACCTGATATTGTCTCACCTTCTAGAACTTTCGGTGGATGCCACTGCTGAGTGTCTCTACCATAAACAAACGGATGTGTGTAAACCGTCTTCCAATCACTCATATACCACTGAAATAACCCACCCCCTTATAGATTTAACTGCTTATCAAACTAGGTATAATTTATTTCACCGTCTGAAGAGTTTTTTGTGGTTAAGTTGATCCCTGCTTGCATTTTGATGTTGGGTCCATCACATAACGCAACATGCATGTATATATTTTGCAAATAATTGAAATATGCATATACTGCTGAAAAATTCCAGATTTCTATATCTCCAAGAATACTCAGAATTTTCACGAAATAACAAGTACCCAATTGAGATAATAACCCCTAATATCTAAGCAACAAATACCCAAAAAATTATGTTGCCAAAATATGAAGTATTTGACATACCCATCATGCTGCCATAAAGGTATGGGTCTGAAAAATGAAGGTACAACTAGCTATGAAGAGTAAACACCTTCGAACATTGCCAAAATCAGATTCATAACCTCAGACCAGCGATATTCAGTACATTCAAGGCAAGATCAGACCCTTATGTAGGCCTCTCAATGACATTCTAAGTCCCACAAGGGAAGCTGTGCTGGCTGGTACGGCCTGGCAGAACTGGGACAACAAACAAGTGATCACCACACTTCAAAAAACCCTTGGAAATCTCTGCTCAATGGTCTGATATGTTGGACGCCCTGATTAGTGCAGATTTCAACGCCAATTGAACTTCAAACACCTTCACAAAACCCTCAAATGGTACGGCCTATCATAGGGCAAGTATGGCCAGGCTATGAGAGAAAAGTCACACTAAATCTGCTCTTAAAAGCCTGCAATCTCTTGCAATGTTTTCTCCGATATTCCACTGAAATTACAAAGCCAAAAGACTGAAGATATCACTGTGAATAACCCTTCGCGACAACCCACGAACTCCAAACTCTATGAAATGAAAGCTCAATCACAGCCACTGAATATGGCTGTCCTCTAACAACCTTAGATGATCTTTCACAGCCTCGAATCGCTGTTACAAATGGTGGTTTCCGTCACCAAATGCCATGGCTAGAAGAAGTTCTCCAAAACCCTTAAGTTGCAGAGCAAAAACATGAGAAAATATGATATGTCGTGAATGAATGAAAAGCTTCATTTTTGCCTTTTATATTTCCTCATGAAATAAAACCATAGGTTAGAGAGAAAATATTTCATTTTATTAACTTTTATTCCTCTTCCCTCAATGGCCAAGTCCAAGTGACTTAATTTTGCATTTATTCCACTTTTTCCTAAGTCACCATTTAAATATAATAAAGTCCCATATTAATAAATAATATCAAATTACGGACTTTAATATGAGAGGGCAAATGAACCCCGAATTACATGATCTTGAAACCGTTGGAAAGGTCTTGACGAGATGCTCTACCTCCAACCCTGACTTTCCAGAAATAGAAAAAACCCTAACTTACTAAAAATAGTAAGTTCCCACCAAAGTATCTGAAAAACCGTCAAACAAACTTGTAGAGTTCCCTAACCACCATGGTTAGCCTACAGGAACCAAGTATAGGCTAACACTCCTCTAGAAAGAGGACATTACACATTGTAATAATCATGTAACAATCTTTTGCATTCATTGATAGAATAAAATTATTCTCTCATTTGATCTCTCTTGTGCTTTCATGAAGTCCTAGATCCTGGGTGGCTCCAATAATAGCCAACTCTAACAGTTAGGACCTCACCAAGTTGGGGTACCTAAAATAAATTTTTTTTTTTGGGCCTTATGTAACTCATGCTATTTTTAACAAAATTTTATGGAGTTATCATCTATTTTTACCCAGAGGGGCATTGCAATTTGGATGCCCAAGTTGGGCCTTTAACATCTATAAAATGCAATTTCTTCATTTTAGCACCTCTTTTAGTTTTTGTCTTACCAAAACTCCATCAAAATTGTTGAGCACTTGTGTTCATTCATTAATTTGAGGATGAAACTCCTTGGATTCTTGGAGATCAAAGGAAAAAACCCCTTTTTTCCTAAGGGCAATCTCATTCAGTTTTTTTGTCGATCCACAACCTCCTTCAATCTTTCCCGCATTATCTTAATCTGCTTGACATTCAAATGAAGCAAATCAGATCCTATGACCACTCAATTTTCCAGACCTTCACATCAAATAGGAGTTCGCCATCTACTGCCATTGAAAGCCTCAAAAGGAGACATTTTCAATCAAGCATGATAGAAATTGTTATAAGAAAACTCTACAAGAGGTAGATAGTCTTCCCATTTTGGTGGTCTGATTCATCGCATACATTCTAAGCATTTTTTCATCACCTAGCTAACCTACATCGGATGTGTAAGAACCCTATCTAACCTGAACTAAATTTTAACCCTGCTGATCTGAATTTTCTGATTTGATTTTCTTTCAATTCAATCAAAGTTTTCAAATTTCGTTTTCACCAATGTGTTTGCAATGTAATGAAGATGGAAAGGTTGCAATATGACAACTAATACCAAAAGATGACTAAAATGTAATTATATCAGCTCACCTATACATCCAAAATCAATGCAAAACACAAATGAACATACCCAGATGGAAAGACTGGCTCCTTTATTGAAATGTAGTTGGCTGATTACAAAATAGAGAGGTCTGATATAAAAATCAGACTTACATAAACATGTAGATGATGCCCTAGATTGATCAAATAGTCATACAAATGATCTTTCAATGAAGTAACATCAAATGCCAACACATAGATGATGAATGCTGATGGAAACTCAAGCCAAATACCAATGAAGAAGTTTGATCATGAAATCTGTAGCAGCTGTTATAAAATCAGACCTATAAAATAATGTCAAATCCACCAAAATATGCCTCCAAGGGTAGTGCCTAGGTGTAGCAAGGAAGCGATGACACCCTAGATGCAATATTTGCCTTTGAAACTCAAATTCATGCCATAAAACCCTCCGATTTGTAGCTGTCCAATGAAAATCAGAAGTCTGAAACGCATATCAGCAAACCCTAGGTTCATGCAATGCTCAAAATCGGCCTCCAATACCAAGCACTATAAGTGCAAACCCTTACCAATTGATTTGTTGATGAAATATGTACCAAAATCAATGTCAAATCTTAATATTAATCCTTCAATCTGTAAGATGCTTCAAACCCTAGCTGTTGTACGAATTCCAATCCAAACCCTAGCTGAAATGAAGCCATTATTTCCTCAAATACCTGCAAATAAGCTCAATGATGAATTCTAAGTGAATCCACCTCCCATAGTGAATTGGGTTTTCGTCCAATCACTCTTATCCAAGGGTTTTCGTCCATGAATACGGCTGAAAACAAGTTACAGCGAAGAGAATCACTCTAAAATGCCAAAGCCAAATAATCAAGTATATGAAAAATAATATCAATTCATGTCCTTTTATCCTCCTCAAGTTGGGTGACCCAATAGAACATAATTTTATGAATTTTCAAGTCCACCGCCATAATCAAATATTTTTTAATTGATTTTTATTTAATATTTTCCCAATTTCTCCTTGGGCAACAACTAGGAGAGAAAATACTAGTTTCTTTCCTTTTTTTTTAATTTTTTTCTTCTCCTTTTTGGGCGGTGATTTCATAGGCAAATAATAATAATAAAATATTATATTTTACTTTTGCTCTCCAACTTGTCCATTTTCCATCTTTAAGTTGTTTTTTATTCTTCCAATTTGGCCGCTCAAGTCCTTGGCTGATTATTTTATTATTTTTAACTAAATAAAATACCACTAGCCAAAAATATTATTAGTTTAGCTAACATTCTTTTTTCCAAACCTTGACAACATTCGTTTTTCCCACCTAGCTCAACCAAGACATTCCCTTACCAAGTGTATTAGCCTACGGGAATGGTTAATAGGCTAATATCCATCTCCAAGGTGATCACTCCGGAAATTATAGGATGGTAAGAAGAGCTAAAGTTAAGCTTGGAACCAAATGCTGCCATTAAGATTGTCCTAAGCCCAGACGTCATAAGCTTGTCGCGATCAGAGATAATGGTTTCAAGAATACCATGCAATAACACTATCTCCTCGATGAAACCTTTTGCCAAGGTTTGAGCATCATCTCTCACATTGCCAAGAATAAAGTGGTCAACTTTAGTCATTTTTTCAAGAATTTCTACCACTACTAGAATTGAATCATGATCGTTGGAGACCTTGGGTAACCCTATGAGGAAATCCATGGAAATGACTGCCCACTTGTGAAAAGGCACATCATGGATACAATTCACCAACTAGGTGATAGCGTTCTTCCTTTACCCGTTGACATTCTAAGCATTTAGCCACAAAAGTAGCTACCTCACTCTTCATTTTGGGCCAGATATAGGTCTGCATACAGTTTAATCACTGCAAGATGAGCACCCTAGGGAATGTTGTGGCCTTAAGGATTTTCTCTCTCAATCCCCCTTCTAATGGAACATAAATTCATCCCTAGTAGTGCATCTATCTGTCATCCTTAATCTGATAGTCAGAATTTTCAGGAATCTGCACCAACTTCACCCCCACACACACATATATATACAAACACCTGTGCTTATGCTTTAACTGTTTGTGTCTTAATTCTTAAATCACTTTTTCAGCTCCTAGAGTTCTTTTTAACACTAGTACTTTTCTATTGTAACCGGATGTATCATGTACCTACAAGCCTCCTCCACTTATTTTTCTTGCTTATGTACATGAATACACATCTTCTTTCCTTCTACAAAACTTTATCTGTAACAGCAGAGGGAATTCACACTGAAAAACACCTGTAAAACTATGCTGCTAAAGAATTTTGTTGTAGATAAAGAGTTTTTTTGCAGTTAACTAAAAAGTTCCCAAGTAAGAGAGATGATATATAACCATCTATGGTTTTTTTCCAACTGAAAATATTGTCTATTATAAGATGATGTAATCAAATATGCTATAAATATGGAATCGTCCAAATAGTGCATGGTCTGAGTACCACAAGCAGCATACTCTCTCATTAAGACAGATCAAAACTTGTGTTCCCAATATGCAGTCCACCTACCACTTTGAACTTTGACTCTTTTCTTTTCGCTTCATAATTTTCCACATGTAAGGATGCATGAGATGAGAGGAAGGAAATAAAAATTTTCAAGGGAGATGAAATCATACAGTTTAGCTTGATTCGGCTAATACCAGACTTCTTCGGAACTTTCTTGTGTGTAGTTGAAGTTTGCAAGATAGCTGCATAGTAGAACAAAAACTTGTCAGAATATTAACAACGAAAGACAATAAAGCATAATTTTCATGATATATATCATAAATAATTGGACCATTCTTTCTACTTATGTGTCTTCATAAGCATTCATGAAATATTACATACTAATTAAATTTCCACATAAGAAATGATTATTGGGACAAATTGATTTCACAGTTATATGACTTCTAAATCTTTTCCTCTTTACGTCTCGTAAGTGTTTTTTAATTATGGGTTGTCATTTCCACTGCAACAGACCAAAAACAACTCAACAACAGCACTACAATGGTTGATTCTCCTGAGAGACTATGCCCATTTTTCAAATCATTTGTTGGATAAGAAACAATGTTTGCCAAAAGGACCTCAAAGTGGGCCTTAAAGAAAAAACCTCATTTTGAGTCCTCCAGTGACATCGCTATGGATGGTAGTCATCCGAATTGGATCATTAAAAGTTGGTAGTTTAAATTGCTTGGCCACTATTCTCAATCACTAGTCAAAATGACTCTATAGCTTGAAACACTATTAATTTCCAAATTCTCAGCGAGATCAAGATATGCAAGTCTATATAGACATCTAGAGAGGTTGCAAATGATTTTGAAGTTCACCCCCTCTGATTAGGTTTCTTCCCTAGACTAAGATCCAAATTCAGTGGCAATGTGCCTTTTTGGGAAGTCCTATAAGCACCTGTTAACCATTGTAACGTTTATATTATTGAATCCCACTGACAAATGTTGGTCATTTGACCTTTTCTATCACTCTTGGATTAATATGAAGTTACACACATGATAAACTGCAAATTCTTTTTTGTGGTACATTCACTGGTACAAGCTAACACTTTTCTAACAAAAAGATCAGTTTAATCACCTATTAAAATCAAGACAAATAAGACTCCTTGCTGCCAAAACTAACTAATACAAAACTAGTTCATAGGTTCCAGTTGCACTTTGCAAACATGATTTAAATGACTATCTCTAATGTATATATATGCTCTTAACTCCTAAGGTACATAATGGGCTGTCTTTAAATGACTATCTTTAATACATATATATATATACACCTTGCCAACATATGGCTCTGTCTTACACATTATAATATCAACTAAATTTAATTTAATTTAATTTAATGGATACACTAAGTACACTTTCTCTACCAACTAAATTTAATTTGATTTAATTTAATAGATACATTACGTACACTTTCCACACCAACTAAATTAAATTAAATATAGTACACTAAGAAATGAAAGCTCTTACTATATGTCCCATCTTGATCACGGAGCCATTGTCGAGAAAACACAAAATCCCTTTTCGAGTGCCACCTACAAATCAAATAATCCATTGCTATTTTTAATTGATCAATTGTGCAAAGGATGGAAAGCTATAAACATGAACAAATAAAAATAAAAAATATTTTTTTAAAAAAATTGCTTCAAGAAAATGAAGATACCATACGTTTATAAAGCTTTAGTTGTAAACTGAGAAATTCTACTCACAATTTACTAAGAAATTTATCTCTTCAATACATCTGCCTATGATTTCCACAAATTAACTAACAACAACAATATGTATTGAAGAAAGAAAGAACAAAACTATATTAATGTTCACAACTGACCAAAATAGGTCAATAAAACTCATAGTTCCATGGGGACGCGTCCCCCCTGAAAAAGGGCCGTCTCGGAGACGGGGACGTTTCCGAGACGGGGAGACGTCAGGGAAATGTCCCCACGCTGCCTCCCGTCCCCCCGCCGAATCCGAAACGTCTCCCTTTCGGGGGGACTTCTGGACGTCCCCGAGACTTCTAGGTGTCCCCCCTGAAATGCATTAAAAAATAATTTTGTTTTAAATCAAAAGTTAAAACCTAAAAGGCTAAAAGTTATAATTTGTTTTCATTTTTTAGTTTAATTTTTCACCGTCGGGCGTGGAGTCTGGAAGTCTTCTCTAAGTTGGGCGTCAAATCCATCGAAGTCACACAGGTGAGGGTTTTCAATATTTATTTTTCTGCAAATCTGGTCTTTCGACATTCGGTGAGGGACCTGAGGGTTTTGTTTTAAGCTGAATGCCTCAAAGAGATGTCATCACGTGGGATGCCATCTCTTTGAGGCATTCAATCGTGAGACTCAAAGACTGATAAAAAAATTAAAATTAAAAAAAAAGTTTCTAAAGCCTTTTCGACAAATCCATTTTGTGCATATCCTGCAATCGTTGCAGTCCATGGGACTCCCTGCCTGTGTCAAAATGGGAGCTTTGGTATAGGTATGGACATACATCAAAACATAAAGGATAGAGGAATTTTGTCAGTTGTTGTAGTTGCAACTACCCTGTTAGACATGTATGCAAAATGTGGAAGCATAGACAAGGCATGTGAACTATTTGACAGAATGCCTCAAAGAAATGTGGTCTAAAAATGTGGAAGCATAGACAAGGCACGTGAACTGTTTGAAAGAATGCCTCAATGTTCACTAGTTCAATGAAATGATAAATCATTGCAATGTGTTTAAACTCTAAAGTTTACTTATTAAATTATTCCTTAGGCTTCTTCAGTTATACATCTTTTTATAACTAATTTTTCAAGTACTATATGTATTTCAGCGCCCCGCCGTCCCCCCGCCGCACCCAAAATTAGACCCCCCATTCCCGAAACGCGTCCCCCACCATCCCCCCGTCCCCGTCCCCGAAACTCTGTGGAACTATGATAAAACTTGAAAATACAACTAGAGACAATAGCAAGAGGGAGCCAAAAAGAAGCTCCAAAAAACTACAAATGATAACTAAAATATAAGTCATTCTAACGAACAAAAAGGAAGGTTCAACCCAAAGTGGAGAATCCCTACTCCTAAAGTGCATTACCACTACAAACAGCAACAACTGTGTTTAGTAATTTTGTCGTTGGCAAGGTTTAAAACATGACAAGTACAATGTTCTTGGCTATCCAAGCTTGTCCAAAACATATCTTTTATATACTCCCTTATAGCTTGCATTTATGGTATGCATGTTCCTCTTTACACTTTTACTTTTTGTCAATACACGTTTACTTGAATTGCATCTAGGTCAAAACGACATGTATTTGAATTCCATAAAAAAATGGCTTTTATACATTTGACCGTAAAATACAAATAATCTCCCTATTATAGACATCCAACTATAATAACATTCATTTATCTGTATTTTATATATTTTCATCACTTATTCCCCTAAGCAACTTAAGGAAAGGCTAATGTGATAAGAATTAATTCCAATTTACAGCTCTTCAAACCATTTCAATTCTGAGTTTTCATTCAAGGCTCCCTTGAATAATTCCACCTCAATAAAACCTCCACAACATCCGATGTTTTTGATATTGGTAAACGCTTCTAATCAGAGCTATGACCCAAAAAAAGGGGTTTTGAAAGGGCCCCACCCTTGTACAACATAAGGCCACAATAGAACAAACATGCCAAACAACCTAGAGGAATAGCAAAAACCAAACAGCGAAGTAACAACAAACAACTACCGACCAACAACACCCACCCAGTCAGCTGGGTCAGAAAAACACAAAAAGGTCAAAGCCCAGGAACAACAAATAAAACCGCCACTCAAGGTGGCTTGAATCAAAACTTCATTAGGGAGCTTTGGCCGACAGCCTTGTCCTTAGCTTTAAATCCAAATTTGTAACTGAATGTGGGTCTGAGATAAGAGGGGAGGCCCTTTCCATCTAAGTCCCCCTCCTGTTTTCCTTGTTGGGAATAGTGTGTTGTCTTTTGGGGGAGGCCCCAGCAATGTTTCTCCACCAGCTGACTTCCCTTTTCCAAGCCCTAGCGAGCTTTTCTCTTGAAAACAATGGTGAGTAATGTTAGTCTTGTCTGCAAGGGGTCCATCGACCACTCCACAAAAAGGAACCAAATTCATAGTCAAAGGAGCATGCCAATCCCCAATCCTCTAAATGAAATTGCTTGCCTTTGGCAGCCCTATATTCATGTGAAGCATGGCTAGGCATGAGGCAATGGTTACAAAGTCATTGTATAATTCAACTAGGAATTGGCTGTGTTATATTGTTATACTATTTGAATGCATTTGGCATAGCTGATATATGTTGAGATCTGAGAAATTAAATCAAGTTCAGTCCTAGGGTTATCATTGAAAATTTGCAAGATTAAAGGAAATCGTATCAGAGACCGTTTAATAATCAGGATTTAGCAAATATCCTGAGTGGAAAATTACAATATTATATCTCAAATATAATCCTCATATTTAATCTATTGAACCCAGTTGCCAAGTTTAGAGGATAATGTGATTGAAGAAGGGAGCACCTTATCAACCAACACATTAACACATAACCTCGCATATAGAAGTTGTTTTCTACTTTTGGTAACATCATCCACCACAATGAGCTAGCCCAAGGCGCTAGCAATGCCTTCCCAAAGCTCTTCATCCCAATATTCCAACTGTAGCTCAGGAAGCCTCACCCAAACTGGAATTGTCTTGATTGTTTCTTTCTCAAGGTCAAAGCATGTATTCCACCTCTTAATGAATAGACAAGAGTTGCCCAAAAACCACAGTCCTCCTTCAAGACTACGAGCACAGTCTTCATGAAGGGAAAAATCAATTAAAAAGAAGCCCCTTAAGAGCACCGAGATCACCACAGCGCCATTGAGAGACCACTTCTGAAATAAACTTCCTCTTAGCCCAACTTCTGAAATAATCCACATTAGGCCTTGATCCAAGAAATTTACTGATTAATGCATGTTTCATCTTGGACAGAGTTCTCTCCAAATGTGCATCAGGGATCCACAAAACCTTGTCATGCCCAACGCATCTAGTGTCTCAAAGCATGTCGTAGGGATACTACAACAAACGTCCTTCCCCATTACAGGTTTTGTTGGCACCTGGTCATGGGATGAGGCACCCTCCCTAGCCAAACCCATCATCAACGACACAGCAGAAGTGGGAGGTAGTGCAATGTCCTTCGCTAGATCCACCAAACCTGTAGCAGATACTGCCCCCTCCCCGATCGCAGGGGCCAAAGCATCAAGATCGATAGCTTTCCTGGGCTTGCCATGGGGGAGCAGGAAGCCCTTGTGCAACCCTTGGCAAGAGTCGCCCAAAGATGGACTCCCTCTAACACTACCTCGAAACGTTGTTGACGCTTCCTTGAGATCCACACGAGACTAAACACGATGAGATCTCGCACTCCTACAAGCATCTAGCCAAATGTCAAGGAGGCAAACATCCTTGCATTCCTTATACGGACCTCCCCATTTGTCCACGCAACTAGAGCTGGTCTTAGACACTTCACCACAATCTTCACCATCCTTATCGCCACTTCCCTGTTCCTGGTTCAAAAACCCCTTCGGCCCTGTTTTCCCACTCTTTGACACTATTTTCCCACTCGCCATTAGCAATCCACAACATCCAATGTTCGTTTTGGTTACAACTTACAAATACAACAAAATACAATCTACAAACTAGTTATAACAAGTTATAAATCAATTGATACTTTCAATGAAGCCATCTCATTCCTATGATATTAACAATATCAAAAGGCATTTTTCCTATTTACATTTTCCTTTTATAATATAAATGCTTTGTACTCACCATAAAAACATGTATCAAAATATACATTCCTCGCATATAAGGATGGGATATAATGACATCCCCATCTCATACGTTTAGAAAGGTGAGTTCCGTAGAATGTGAAAGCTAACAATACAACATGAATTGTTTGTAAATGTTTACACCAACTATAGCAGCATGGGGTCAATGCCTAGAATTTGCACCACTATTTTAATAAAATTACATTCAACTATAGATATTTCTTTGAAATCTCTTCTTCATTGTTTTTGCTCCAAATCCTTCCAATGATCAACTAATCATATATCTTCCTAGGATTTCTACTACCATCGAAAATTAAGTTTTTTTGATATATCTCGAGCTAGTATTTTATAACAATAATGGCTTCATATTACTTACCATAAATTCTTATATGTTATTTCCCATATGAGCTTGATCACTGTAGAGTCTAGTCTTAACTTTTCTATCTTACATAAAAGCATTTACAAAGTAATCTCCCATTGCATGCCTTCTTATAAAATTCCACCAGAAATCCAGCTATGGTTGAAGATCTATCGAAATTATAGATTCATCATAACCTCTTCAATTTCTTGAGAAGTGAAATGTCTCTAACTTTTCCATGCAATCGAAGACTAACTTGCATTTAGTTAGTCAATATTTCAAACTCAAATTCTTTAACTTTCCATTGAGACACATTGCATAGATTCAACAATCTCTTTTGTCTCTAATTTCAATGACACTCTCTTTGGTCCCTACATAAGGAACTGAACGAATCATTTTGAAACATTTTCCCATGCTTCATACAAATCGATATCTATCTTATAATGTGATAAGGACATCCCATGTAGTTTTGAAGTTCATTACAGTCTATACGCAAACAGGCTGATAGAAATAAACTAAATGAAATAGCTGTGAAGGTAGCTAAATATAAAGTAGTTGACAAATGGAAAACTGTAAAAGGGCATAGAAACAAAACGAAAAGTAAGTACAGCTGTAAAGAGCACATAACAATGAATTAAAAGTACATAAACAGTTGGAATTGATAACTAGCAGTTGCACCTAAAGTGCAATGGGCATGCTTATAGGCACTTGAATTTAGTGAGGAGCTGGAGGAAACGACAACATTTCTCCAAGAAAGTAAAAACCACAAGGAAATCTCTCTAATTATTCATGTTAGAATATTGTCATTGATGTCAAAGGATGTAAAAGGCATCGATATTTTTATTGAGGAAATCAGATAGAGTTCAAATGAAAGATCGTGATATACATGTTTAAATTAAAGATTTAAACATAAGGAGGCCGACATCCCAACATAAATTTCAGGTTCAAACTTCCTACATTGGCACCTAACAACTAAGATTAATGCTGGTCAAGTTTCAAGTGTGGCCGACCTCTAATAATGCCCGACTCTCCTCTTACCTTGGCGCCAAACTCAAAAGAAAGATTAAAGATTTAAATTGTTATTAAGGCCAACCGCCCTCTAATGAATGCTAAGGATAATATATAAAACCAAGAGGTGCAATTTCTATTAATATAAGAATGTTTTATTAAGGGGCTGCGATTTCATAAAAAAGAGGCAGCGATTATTTTTGAAAAGGCAGCGACTACATTTGAAAAGGTATGTCCTATGTGAAAGGGTGTTTTTTATGAAGAGTGTGTCTATCTCTTGCCTTCAAATGATATAAAAGGTGATAGAAGGTATGACTAGAGAGCAAGAATTCCAATGAGTTATTTGTGAGTAAGAGCAGATTTAAAAAGACGAGAGTAAGGAAATAAAAGAAGACATCTAGCATTCACTTTCAGATCTGCATATGAAAGCTTGAAAGAAGATCATTAAAGGAGATTGATGCTGATTTAGAGAAAAATATATGGCTGATTTGTAAAAAAAATTATGGCAGAATTATAGAGAAGAATTCTTGAAGAGAAGAGTAATAAGAAGATAGTGATCCAGATCCGTAGAACGTTGGTGCCTACATTAGTGTCTCTTATTTGGTTGGTGCTTGGTTGTGGATTGATACTCATGACATCTACAAGGGTCTCCACATAAATCTTGTGTTCTTCTTGTGGTGCATCATTAATAGATCTTCTGTGATTGATATTGTTGTGGTTGTGAAGATTTGAAAAGTAAAAGTTTGTATTATACACCCCCCCCTCTCAATATAATTGTGTGTTCTTCAATTGGTATAAGAGCGGGTTCCTTCGGAGAGAGCTTAAATCGCCTAAAGGTTGATCTTGAAAGAACACATGGCCGGACAGGATGGATATAGTTTTTCTTAAACAGGGCACCATTGTTTGATGGATCCAACTATGTTTTTTGGAGCGTAAGGATGGAGACTTATCTGAATGCTCTAGGGTTTGACATATGGCAATCCGTTGAGAATGGCTATACTACTCTAGCAACTCCACCGACGGATAAGGATGGTAAGAAGGCTAGCGAAAATAATGCCAAAGCCAAGAATGTTATTTTATGTGGGTTGTCGGAATCAGAGTTAGTAAAGGTAATGAGTTGCAAATCTGCTAAGGAAATATGGGATAAGTAGAAGAATATCTATGAAGAAGATAATAAAGTAAAAAAGGCAAAGCTTCAAACTCACAAGAGCAAATTCGAAAGTCTTAAAATGAAGGACAGAGAAGATATAGCTACTTATTTCCTTCATATCGATGAGATTGTCAATACCATCCAAGGTCTTGGAGAAGAAGTTAAAGAATCAAGCATCATACAAAAGATATTAAGATATTTAGGGCTAAGATTTGATGCAAAAGCGTCGGCAATTGAAGAAATGAGGGATTTGGATAAATTAACAAAGGATGAATTGTATGGAATACTTACCGCTTATGAAATGAGGACTGAAGAGAAATCTTCCAAAAGGGAAGCAACCTTCAAAGCATCCAAAAAAGTAAAAAATAAAGAACTAAAACCAAGTGACAGTTCTAAAAACGGAGAAAGAGGAAGCCAATTTTGTAAGGAAGCTAAAGAAAGGAACTGGAAATGTACACTGTCGTATGAACTGCATCCTTCCAAAATGTGTCAGGTACCTTAGACTCATTCAACATGGTTCTAGCCATCACTTGAATGGTTCTATTTTTCCCTTCAACTACTCCATTTTGTTGTGGAGTTCTTGCAGTTGAGTATTGTCTTCTTATCCCATGCTTTTCACAAAAATCTTCAAATTCATTTGATGTGAATTCTCCTCCTCCATCCGATCAAAGGCATTTTATTTTAAGACCTGTCTCATTCTCCACTAAGGCTTTGAATGCCTTAAACTTATCCAGAGCTTCAGATCCAAGTCATTCTAGAAAAATCATCAATTAATAACATAAAATACCTTTCTCCTTGCATGCTCCTTGTTCTAGTGGGTCCATATAGGTCTATATAAATGAGCTCTAGAGATTTTGATGTGGAATACTCCTTTGACTTAAAACTCACTCTAGTTTGCTTCCCAAGTTGACATTGTTTGCAAATAATGTTTGAGGGCCTTGATATCTTCGGCATATCTCTCACTGCTTCCTTTTGACTAATCTTGACAAGGTTGTCAAAATTTAGATGCCATATTCTATAATGTCCCCTTGTCACAAATCAAAATTTCTCAACCTTGTTCACAAATTTCAACTTGCAAAAAGAGAACATTAGTACACTAAACCCTCTTTGATTTTCAAATATTTGCAATAGATGTAAGAAGTATTCAAATCATATAGTAGCATTGCTCTTATAATCTTATGATTAACAGCAATTATACATTTCACATCTTTTAACCATGATCTTATGATCACTACACATTTCTATTACTTATCTTATAATCATTATCATTATATATTTCATATGTTCCCTCAATAACCTTAAGTTCACTATCAATATATATTTCATATTCTCTATCATTAAATGTCATGATCACTATCAATTTGCATTTCACATTCTCTATCATTATCCATGCATTAATCATTAATTTCATATGAGATGAGTGATATGATGTCTTTGCCACTTCCATTATGGGTCCACTATTTTTATCCTTTGACTTGAGGAGTACCTTTTGTACCCTGCTAAGTCAAGGCCACTATGATAATCCTTGGTACGAGGGATGCCTTTTGCACCTGCTATAACCAAGGCCTCTATATCATAATCCTTTACACAAGGGGTACCTTTTGTACCAACTATGACAAAGGCCACTATATAATAATCCTATGCACAAGGGGTACCTTTTGTACCAACTGTGAGAAAGGCCACTATATACCCATGGTTGGCTAAACAGACCTCTCATACTCACCCTCTCCTATGAAGTTAATGCATTAATTTTATTGCTCAATATGCTTCAAAATTGTATTGTCTTATTTCATGTAATATCTAGTTCTTTCATTATGAGAAATTCACTTATCTATGTTCATCAAATCATTGAATAAGACATAATATAATGCAGCAAAAAGACATTGAATGTAAATTACATACCTTGCCCTGTGGCTGAATAGATGTGGTTCGGCCTGCAGAAATAATGACAATATCTGTATATATATATGCTATGACAATGATCAACAAATGTTTGATTCCAATGGCTCTTATGGATCTGCTGAGGCGTAACTATTAACTGACTTCCTTCAAGTAAAGAGAATAATAGATATATGCTTTGATTGTATATAGGATATTGTTGTTATAGAATCGCTGGTTGTTCTTTACTCGTGTTTGATGAGGATAAGAAGATACAACTTGATCGATGCCTTAATTCCTTCTCCTCTGCTCCTTATAAAGAGGGAGATCAAGTGTAGTTTGCCAAAGGTCGTCACCTTCAATCATTTACACCCACTCATTATCATAAACTGATTACCATTTCTTAATCGATCCCTTATGGTAATCGACGCTCCACTTGACTTGTCTTATATTAGCTTGTCTTTGTCTTTATGTCATATTTGGTCTCATTCCTATTTTGTCTTTTTCTTTATTTTGTCTTTCCCTTATTTTGTCTTTTCCTTTTGGCTCCCCATTTGTCTAAGTATGGGAAAGTAGAGAGAGTCCTAGGATAGAAGATGATTATGAGTGCTAGTCTTTTTTTGTTCTTTACTCTATCATTCCAATCTTTAATTGAAATGAAAGTGATCGATTTGAAGGGGACATGATAGGCCTCCCCTCTTGAGATTGCTTGTCCTCAAGCAATCACCGATGTTAACAACATATTCTGATCATAATCAATTAATAATAATAAGTGTTTATCATTCACAGGATGGCAAGATGACTACTCTGATACCACTTGTAATGTCCCCTTGTCACAAATCAAAATTTCTCAACCTTGTTCACAAATTTCAACTTGCAAAAAGAGAACATTAGTACACTAAACCCTCTTTGATTTTCAAATATTTGCAATAGATGTAATAAGTATTCAAATCATATAGTAACATTGCTCTTATAATCTTATGATTAACAGCAATTATACATTTCACATCTTTTAACCATGATCTTATGATCATTACACATTTCTATTACTTATCTTATAATCATTATCATTATTTATTTCATATGTTCCCTCAATAACCTTAAGTTCACTATCAATATATATTTCATACTCTCTATCATTAAATGTCATGATCACTATCAATTTGCATTTCACATTCTCTATCATTATCCATGCATTAAACATTAATTTCATATGAGATGAGTGATATGATGTCTTTGCCACTTCCATTATGGGTCCACTATTTTTAACCTTTGACTTGAGGAGTACCTTTTGTACCCTACTAAGTCAAGGCCACTATGATAATCCTTGGTACAAGGGATGCCTTTTGCACCTGCTATAACCAAGGCCTCTATATCATAATCCTTTACACAAGGGGTACCTTTTATACCAACTATGACAAAGGCCACTATATAATAATCCTTTGCACAAGGGGTAACTTTTGTACCAACTGTGACAAAGGCCACTATATACCCATGGTTGGCTAAACAGACCTCTCATACTCACCCTCTCCTATGAAGTTAATGCATTAATTTTATTGCTCAATATGCTTCACAACTGTATTGTCTTATTTCATGTAATATCTCGTTCTTTCATTATGAGAAATTCACTTATCTATGTTCATCAAATCATTGAAAAAGACATAATATAATGCAGCAAAAAGGCATTGAATGTAAATTACATACCTTGACCCTATGGCTGAATAGATGTGGTTCGGCCTGCAGAAATAATGACAATATCTGTATATATATATGCTATGACAATGATCAACAAATGTTTGATTCCAATGGCTCTTATGGATCTGTTGAGGCATAACTATTAACTGACTTCCTTCAAGTAAAGAGAATAATAGATATATGCTTTGATTGTATATTGGATATTGCTGTTATAGAATCGCTGGTTGTTCTTTACTCGTGTTTGATGATGACAAGAAGATACAACTTGATCGATGCCTTAATTCCTTATCCTCCGCTCCTTATAAGGAGGGAGATCGGGTGTAGTTTGCCAAAGGTCGTCACCTTCTATCATTTACACCCACTCATAATCATAAACTGATTACCATTTCTTAATCGATCCCTTATGGTAATCGACGCTCTACTTGACTTGTCTTATATTAGCTTGTCTTTGTCTTTATGTCATATTTGGTCTCATTCCTATTTTTTCTTTTTCTTTATTTTGTCTTTTCCTTATTTTGTCTTTTCCTTTTGGCTCCCCATTTGTCTAAGTATGGGAAAGTAGAGAGAGTCCTAGGATAGAAGATGATTATGAATGCTAGTCTTTTTTTGTTCTTTACTCTATCATTCCAATCTTTAATTGGAATGAAAGTGATCGATTTGGAGGGGACATGACACATT
This sequence comes from Cunninghamia lanceolata, assembly GCA_027924645.1. Lineage (NCBI taxonomy): Eukaryota > Viridiplantae > Streptophyta > Pinopsida > Cupressales > Cupressaceae > Cunninghamia > Cunninghamia lanceolata. The sequence continues at coordinate 5,091,899 of BSBN01000103.1, forward strand.
CTCCTATGCCATAGCCAACTTTCATCTTCCTTTCCCATACAACACTTCTCACCTCTGATTTCACTAAGGATGTAGAGGTTGTTGCCTGCTCTACTAGCTTCTGTAACTCGCTTTCCTTTCTTACTGATTTCACATCCTTCGGCATGAAATGTGAGAGTGTGCCCTTGGTCACACATTTCACTCATACTTATGAGGTTGTGCTTCAATCCTTCCACGTTTAATACATTCTCAGTTCTTGTTCTTCCATTGTCCAAACTAAGAGAGCCTCTTCCTGATATCCTTGCTGACACATTGTCGCCAAACTTCACAGTTCCACCATTTACTCTTTTTAGTGTAATAAATTTTCTCGTCACATGTCATATGTCTCAAACAACCACTATCTATATACCATTGATCAATTTCATTCCGAGTGTGTAGGGCTATTTGAACTAGCATGGACTTTTCTTTCTTCTTCCATGCTTTTGAATTTTCTTCTTTCTCCTTAATCTTCTGCTCTTCCTCATTTTGCTTAGGAGGTTCTACAAAGTTGCTTCTACAAAATTTTGCCGGATGTCCAAAGTTGTTGCACTTATAGCATATTATGTTGTGATTCGTGAGCGGAGCAAATGAATTAAAGTTCTTGTTCATCATTTTCATATCTTCTAATCTTGCTCCCTGCAGGGTTTGTGCTAGCATATGCTTCATAATTCATTGCTTTATGCCTAAAGCTATTCCTAGCATGCAATCTACAATCTATTGCTTTATGCCCAAACTGAATGCAAAAAAAAACAATAGCCAAGGAAAGAGTGAACTAAAACGAAGGCCCAAATGATCTCAGAATCCAGTGATTTATAGACCGTTGGAAAGGTTTCGCCAAGACGCTTCATCTCCAACACTGAAAATCCCGAAACGGACAGAAACCCTAATTTGCTAAAAATAGCAAGTCCGGGCTAAGCAATCAAATCCACCCCAGAAAGTGCCAAATTGAAGATCATACCGAAACCATGCCAACATCCACTCAAATACTGACAAACCCATCCAAGTCGTCGCCAACAGTGATTCCCTAACCAAGCTGGTTAGTCTATGGGAACTCAATAATAGACTAACTCTATCTAGAGTAATGGGGACATTATAGTCTGCCCTTCCCAAAGATTGCTTGTCCCCAAGCAATGCCAATACAACCTTTGATCAACATACTGATCCAAACTAGAATCAAAAATAATCCCAGGGTCCCAAATCAATCTATGGAAATATCCATCATGCCGTCGCTGCACTACTCTGATAAAAACTGTTAATCTATAGCACCAAGTTTACGCTCTCTCCTCTAGTAACCCCATAATGTAATCATCATCCAAACTGAAATATCTGCGGGGACTAAAATTTATATCATGAAAAGTCTCCTGCCAAGGTGCCATAGTGAGGTCATATCTGAAATCCCACTGCCTAACTCGATCCTGGTCAGTAGAAAAAACAATCTACTCATTCCCCAAGAATGAACATCACCAACACCCATACTGAAATACCTATGAGGGCTGAAATCTGTATCATAAAAAATCCCTTGCCAAGGCACCTCAGTGAGATCCATATATGAAATCCCACTGTCTAAATCAATCTTGGGTGACAGAAAATATAATCTGCTCAACTCCAAAGAGTTCCCCTCAACATATCCCCTCACAGTATCCCGAAAGTGATGCCAATCAGTCCCTAACCGGAAGCCAATAACAATAGTGCCATCCCTAGAATCATAGATCCTGACAATGGCATCCTGATCATAGACTAACAACCCCTCACCGACACCTAATCTCCAAGTGTTATCATGCCCATATCAAGCACACCAACTCATCCAATCGACTGCAATCATCACAGTAACATCTATAGGTGTTGATGTGTTTTTTATGCACATGCAAACTCATAATAAAATGCCAAGTATTCTATCCTCTTGAATAAAGTCTCTCAAAGGCTAAACAATGTGATCCAATGAGACAACTCCAAGGTTCTTGATTCGTGATTTACAATGGATAGATTCAGTAGTTGATGTGATAATGCTGAAACTCACAAAGGGACTTACGCTCAATATACTCCTTACTCCACTCAAATATATTACTTCCTTCTTATGAAATGGAACTCGCTCTAACTGACATGAAAGAAAAGGCAAACAGAAAGGGTTTAGAAAACTATTCTAAGGACAATGATATAATGAAATATGTGAAGATAGACAAACTCCTCATGAAACCTAACTCCGCTTTGCCATGAGAACCAACAACTACACGAAGCCAGTGCAATCTTCTAAGGAAACTCAAGGATTTTCATGTTGTAAACCTCCATCCAAACACCCACAGCTGGCGCAGCCTGAACAAGTATTCACAACCGAACTAAAGCAAACGTGGTTTAGGCTAACTTTGCAAAATGACTTATCATCGACAAATCATGAAAAGTATGAACCATTAAGGAATTCATCAAATATCTTCACATATAAACATTACATCAATGAACTTCTAATCTAATTCTAAGCTACTTGGAAACATCTCTCCATCATATTCAAGAAATTAGAAACCATGCTAACATTCCGCAACCACACAAAATCACCATGAGAACCAACAATGAGCTTGTATTGATTTTGGAAATGTATGATTACAACAATTTCATATGTCTCTTCAATGATTTCGAAGAGCCTCCTTTACTCTATTCCTACTTTGACAGCATCTACTGCTACTCTTCTATCTTGATTCATTACAAATGAGAGAAGTGAGCCTTTTAAAGACTCCACAAATTACAATGAAGGGCCAGGATTGATTCAAGAACCAATGGCCAAGATTGAGACAGCAAGACAATTTGTTACAAAATTACTATTTTTAGAACATGAGAGAGGCAATGAAGGCATGTTTTCCAATGTGATAAGGAAGAATAAGGCATCTTTGGAGCATCTTCACAGTGGGCACCCTCTTCTTGTAGTAGATGCATTGAACTTAGATGATATGATGTGGCGAACTGTGATTGGTTTGATGATGTGTACATGCCACCTCATTATTTTTCGAGCAAACTGGTTTGATTTTCAACACGTTCACACTTGCTTGGAATATCTTCCCAAATTACTAGATTTTCACCTATGGAACTTGGCTTCTCGAACTTGAAAACTTCAAAATTTTGGAATTTCTTGATGTCTTCCATGCCTTAGTGTAATTTATGGATTTATGATGTTTATGCTCATTTCTCATCTCATGTTGTTCTTGTGCAGGACTCTGGCTCTAGTGTAGTAGACGTCTTGTGTATGTCTTTTGGAGTAGACATAGTACATGATCTTCTCTATCTTTAGCTAGTGCATGAAATGGCTCTGAAACTTGAATGTGAAATGAACCTCTGGATGATGACTTCCTCTCATGCATGGTGAAGTGATACTCCTCCTTCGGACATATGAAGTCTTCTTTGAAGTATGATGATCTTGATGTAGGAATTCCTCCGTGTGGCGATGATGTCTTCCTCTTCGAATGCTCTTGAGCAATACTCCTCCATGCTTTGAACTTCTCATATGCAAATTCTCGCCATCTTCTTTCCATTACCTACACAAGAGAAACATCTATCAATGCAAAGACACTTGATCATCAATCCACATTTCATTATTGATCTTCTAACTTTCTTTTTTACCAACTCAGACAAGTTGTATGACATCTACCGTGCTTTCACATATTCTCTGTGACGAAGAGGTGCTAAATCCATGTATGAAACAAGTGAATGCAAAATGCAAGGTCTTAGTAAATCAGTGCCTAAAAAAAACAAGATAGCCAATTTTGACAAAAAATGATGAAATTTGTGAAAATGGAAAATTGACAATATTCTTGATCTAATCTCGCCTTCTTAGCAGCAAATTGTGCTCCAATTCACCTATGATCTGTTATTTATTTACTTAAGTCACAACCTTGGCGCTGATTTCATGTTTGTTTGCATTGGGTGCTGATTTTATGTAGGTTTGTATAGAGCGTTGATTGCAAGGGAGCTTGAAAAGTGCGCCTAGAGTGTTTAGGCATCAGTTTTGTATGAACATATATTGAATGCGTAATGCAAACACTTGTGAAAAATGTACCTTAGGAGATAAGCGCCAATTTTAAGTGAGCTCGTATTGGATGTTGATTTCATAATGCGAGCACCCTCTCCAAGTGCGCCTAAGGAGATAAGGCGCCAATTTCCATTAAGCATGAATTGAATGAGAATTGCAAGGTATGGTGAAATGAGTGCCAAAATGAGATAGGCACTAGTTTTGAAGGAGTATGTATGAAGTCACATTGCGCAAAGGAGGTCCAAATGAGTGCTAAATGAGATAGGCACTAGTTTTGAGGGAGTATGTAAAGTGTGAAAAGCAAAGTCTCCCAAAATGTGCACCTAAGTAGAGTGAGCGTTGATCCTAGGTGTTCATGTATAAGATTTTAACTTGCAAATTGCAAACCCTTCAAGTGCCTTAGGCGTTGTTTTCATATGAGCATGTATGATGTTCAATTCAAATACCTTCAAGAAGTGTGCCTTGGTGACAGGCACTGATTTTGAACTCCTATGTAATGTTTGATTTTTTTGCATAATGCAAGGTCCCTCTAGAAGTGCGCCTTGGGCTGATAGGTGCCAATTTTAAGCATGTATGTATAATGTTCAAAGTTCATAATGCAAAGACCTTCCTAAAGTGCGCCTAAGAGGATGAGCGACCTTTTTAGGTGCCTGTGCATTTAATATTTATGCGAGGCCTTGGATAAAGTGCACCAAAGAAGAAAGTGTTGATTCTCTGCATGCATGTATACAGCACTTTATGCAAAAGAGGGTAAAAAAATGCGCCAAAGGATGAGCAAACTTTTTAGGTGGTCATGTATAAATGCTGAAAATGTACAATGCAAAGTCTCCTTGAAAATGCGCCTTGCGCGGACTTTTCATGCCTCTGTGTATGATGTTCGCTTTTCACAATGCAAAGACCCTTTGAAAGTGTGCTTTTCCCATACTTAGGCATTTTTTAGTACCTAAAATCTAGTGTATTTCAAAATATATTATTGAATTATACTTTAAATATTTTGAAATATACTTTCAGGATGTTTGAGATAGGTCTCGGATCCAAGAGATTTAACATGCAGATTCTAGATTTTTGAGGATCCACCAGATTTCAAACTTAGTCAATTTCAAGATTTCAGGACACCAGACTAAGTCAATTTCAGGGCTTCAAGACATGCATCAGGATGAGAGCGTACGGACTCCTTAGTTAGAATTTGGCGAGACTTGGACAAAACAACACTACCAAACCTACAAGCTCAGAGAAAACCTAAACCCTAAAGTGAAACGAAAGCGAAAAGCAAAAAAAAGAGGGGGTCCCCATTTGCAATGGGGCAATGTGTGATTACATCACAACAGTAGGTATATCCATCAACATCTCGAACTGATTGTAGTAACCATCACTCATACCGGTGCAGGCTAAAAATAACTGCTCTAACTCTGTAAATCCTCCCACATCCTACTGCCAAGAAGCCTATAAGTACTCAAGGTCCATCTGCTCATAAACTGAAGTTGCCATAACCAACGCTGAAATACTAGGGCAGCAGCTATCATAAAAAATTACCCCAGAAAACACAGGAAATGTGAATGTGGGAATGACCAAAGGAACTCCTCCAATAACCACATTACCTCTATTAATCAACACCATCTGAGAATTACTCCACTGTTGGGCTAGAGGTGTTGGCCAATCCAACTGCATGATATCATTCATGGTCCTATGTGGACTGATTGGAAAGTAGACAGCGGTACCAACTCCGGAGTTATGTCCACCTCTCCAATTCTGAATCAACATCTCACCCCTAGTAACTGTACCTGGATCCCAAATCCTATGATTATCACCAATCATACTCACGCACACATCCTCGTGACTGTTGCAACAAATGATGACAGTCATGCTAAGTCTGAAAATCAGATCTATAACCACCTCAAAATTACTTCTACTGTCATAAATTGGTAATGTCTCATCAACATTCCAATTCCAAGTACTATAGTGACAAAAACGTGCACACCAATCCATGCAATCGATTGCTATCATCAATGCAAAGTCTAAGAATATCATAATCAGCACCGTAGAATAGCCCTTATACATAAGGGTGTAAGTTGGAACCCAAAGAACTATGTCTGAACGCTCTTCATCCATTTGATGCACCTTGTTGTTATGTGTTGTAGGCTAAACCCTAAAGCCATTATGAAGCATCATATCATGTGAATAACTTGGGCCAACAAATACCATTTCATACTTAGCCATAAAATTTTGAATATCAACAAGATGAGATACTTTACCAATGTCATCCATAAAATTTTCATCTATCATCTCATGAGGAATCAAATCATATCAAGATACTAATCTGCTGTTCACAATCAAAGAATTAGCAACCAGTTCAAACCTTTCATCGATGTCTTCATGGATCTTATGTATACCTTCTCCCATTTCAAGATGGTCACCATTAGTCACATTTTGAAGAAGTATATCACGCCCATACCAAGACAACAGGTTGTTGTTAACACTCATAGAATCCACACTTTCTTCATTCCTTCCAATGGTGTCTTCATAGGTTTCATGCATCCCTTCACCCAACGTTGAATGCTCGTCATTATCTACAGATTCAAAAGATGTATCACGCTGAAATCTGCCCTCATTACCTATTATATCTGCTAACACAGGGCTGCAAGTTGCATTCCCAAGTGAGAATTGATCCTCAAGATTCAAGAATTCAAATTTTTGATGTGGGTTCCCATCCCTGTCAGCATACTGAATTCCCCTAATATGAGCAATGCTGGAATCATTTTGCAATGTTTCACACTTATGGATTTCATCAATTTCTTCCACTATTTGCTTGATCTTCATAATCCTTGTATTATCTTCTTGTTCCTTGGATGTGGCTGCAATAGGAATTGAACTTTCCACATTGTATAAAGAAAAATGAGCCATACTGAACTGTAAGCAAAGATCATCAACCTCTTTTTCTTGGTCTTCAACATAGTTGAAAGCAAAATCCCTATCCATAAGCAATTGCAAGTAATCTGATTTCATCATTTCAAATGCTTCTTTGATGGTGTACAATTGAGTAAGGGTGACTCTGCTTGCAACTCCCTTCTTTCTCTCTTCAATTTGAGCTTCCCACATGAGATCTTCTACGCTTTTGTGTGTATTGTCTACCCTTGTTAACACTTGTACAACTTTCTCATCCATAACCATAAGTTTGTCCTTCAAATCTTGTAATGCTAGAGGTCTTTGATCAAATTCATCAAAGTGACTTGGGCTGCCATGCACTAAATTTTCTGATTTACTATCATGTGTAGGAACCATATCATCATCCAATTCCGTTTTTTTACTAGTTGATGCCTTGCAATCCTCATGTAAAAATGATGGGACAGCGTTATGACCATACACACTATCCTCAAAGGAATCCATCTCCTCACAAGGCTTATCAATTACAATTTCTAAATCACCCACATAAAGACTTGTGCGTATTTTTCTTGTAGATGCAATAAAGGGTTCTTTTTCCTCAACGTTCATGGTATTGCTTTGCTGGAAGGTAATATTGTGGAAATCAGATTTCTGATTTTTTGTCCCTACATCCTGATTGGTTGATTTAGTAACCTCCAAACCAGCAGATTGTTTGTTCTCATTATTACTGTGAAGTTCAATATTATCATCTTCGTTAATGGCAACACTTGAAGAACTAACTTCATCATCATCCTTAATAGCTGCATGCATAATCATAGAATCATCTTGAAGCTCTTTAAAATTTTCCTCATGCTCCAAGACAAACTCTCCATCGATTTTTGTTGCAAGAGTCTCCTCAATATCCAAGAAAGATTTCAGTTTTCCCTCACATTGTTTGAACACTTTGTTGACCAACTCATAAGCAACTGTAGAAACATCCTGTTCTTCTCTCAAAAAAGCCAATAGAGAAGGCAAGAGTGATTAATCACTCTCATTAATAATCAAAGTCATAATGGTTTGGATAGAGGATATAACATATTCCATTTGATGCTCACAAACAGCAGCCAAGAAATGTCGAAACATTTCAAGAATAAGATCTTCATAACCCAAATCCAATATAATGACACAAGATCTGATTTTTCCAACATTTTCTAGGATTAAGATACTTTTGGTCAAAGTTGGGCTGTTTAAATCACGCAAACCTTTGAAGCTTTCTACAATCAACTGAAAAACCTTCTTCATAATATTGTTGTTATAAGGTTCTTGTGGAAATGTTAGTTTCATTTTTTCGTTAACACAAAAAATAACTGCAAGTCTTACCTCCTCATTTAGATGTCTGTAACATACAACCCCCAAATTTTTTTCCCAAAATAGATGAACAAGGATATGACAATGTTAGCTCAAATGCATAACCAACTATAGCCTCACACTTTCTGATCACCCAGATCCCAGAATGGGCAAGGTGAGAGCATACAGTGATTGGCTTACAATGAATAACTATGCAACAAAGGATTACAATTTCATCCGATGCGGCGGGCATCCACAAGCTATGGGAATTCACCACTTCTCAGTGGGTAAAGAACAAGAAAGGAAAATTACAATGCCATCCAATTGTTCAGTGGGAATACTCCACTTATGCAATGGGTAGAAACAATAAAGAAAGGTTCATTTATCCTCACTGGCGGTAAACCATCCAGGGGTCTTTAATATTGTTGCATAATGAAAGATTTCAATGTAAGCAATACCATGATGGCAAATAACACTTGAGTTAGAACTTGATAGGTTTCCCCTGAAGAGATGAAGATTATAGTCTGCATAAAAGTCTCTAAACATCAGATGCTATTAACTGAAAGTTGTTGCTGTTCATTCTTTGCTACAGAAATCAGATTGTTATTAGAGGTACGGTTGCCATTAGATAGTCTCAAACCCACAAGAAACCACAAAGAAAGTAACTCCTCCAATCTCTACAACCACTCTCTACACCAAGACTATCATCTACTGTAAATATACAAGGATCATCTAATACAAATCACTGCACACTAAAAAACTGTATATATGTCTAATCCGTAAGGCTCAAAATTACGGCCTCAATCTAGCATACACAAAACTTCATAAAACCATTGCATATCATTATCAAAAGAGACGCCTAGGTAGTGAAATCTGATCATAAACAGTTTTGAAGTCATATCTAACATTAATGAATTTATATTTCAAAAGCCCTCATACTACCTGTACGGCCAACTATGGTACGGATTCCTTAGTATACTCAAAACAATGCTCAGCAATCACTAAAAACTACTAGAATGGTGACACCACAGCTAGGCAATAACAATCAAATACCAAGTTTGCCACAAATCACTATCATTAATTTGCAAAAGCCAATCGACCCAGACATCATGTACAGCCATGCTAGGTACAGCCACTCAGAGAAAAACACAAAACAGAATAATATACTCCAAAACAACTATAAAGTATATATTATCATCAAAACTTCAAATAAACAATCACTCTACAAAAGAACTCCATGAAAACACAATGGCAAAACTCTGTATGAGTTTGCTCAATCTCTAGCTTCAGCACAAATGGTGATTTCTATATGAAACCACTCCAACTTCAGCTAGGGTGGATTTCTCAGCACTGAAACCGATTTACTCCGAGAGGGTTTTCGTCCTCAAGAAGAATTTCTACAGGAGGGTTTTCGTACTCGAGAAATGGAAGAACTCGCAAATTCATTCCGGCAAAATAACAATACAAATCATAAGCATGCCCAAACAATGAGCCCATCACCTCCTTTTATAACCTTTTGGAGGGAAATAAAATATTATTTCTTTTATCCCTTCATATTTCTCCTCAACAAAATATAAAAATAACTCATTATGTGTGCACAACTTAAAGTCACCCTTTTAACTAAAAGCTCCCTTTAGCTCCAAAGACCCCTTTTAACAAAATAAATGAAATATTTGATTCGCAAGGTCCCAAATGAAGCATCCATGATTTAAAGCTTTCCATCCCCTTTCCAACGAGCTATAACACTTAAGTGTTAAATGCACATTTCCCAACTTTTTTTTCACTTAAGTACAATAATTAATTGTTTAGCTCATTAAATCCACTGATTTTACAGAAAATCTCAAATATCACCAAACTGCAAAAATAAGCATACCAACATACTCCATGATGTTTGGAAAGATGAATGATGCCTTCCGGGTGACTTTCTAAAATTAGACAGCTCCTCCAAGAATCTTGGAGAGCAAACCAGAAGCCCGATCCAAAATCTAAAAGCATCACTATCACCTTGGACATCCACTAAGCTCAATGCCAAAGAGAATAAATCCATTTTCCAGAAGGAAACCCATTTTTTATAATTAATATTACACTAAGTTGCAATAATTAAATATAACCTTAGGCAACCTTAGTGAAATATTAATTAATTATCAGAATAATAATCCCAAGCCAAAATAAGCACTAGAAATGCACTAATAAATAACTTCAACCCATTCTCGATGAGTTGAAGACTTGAGACACACACAACTGCTCTACAGATAGAACCACAACCACTCCAAGAACTTTGGAGTTCTTCCAACATATCGGATAGCCTCTGGGAGATTAGGAACAAGCATAATACACACAATAATCAATGCGCTATAAATGGAACATTACAATGTCTCATGAGCTCTGGCTTAACCAAAGAATTTACTGATGGAGGCGAAGTATATTGCAGCCTCTTAGAGTCTCGCTGATCTATCATGAATAAGCATATCCCCATTTCTTCCAAAATACAAAGTAGATCATTCCTGGACTGCGGCAAGTGTTCAAGTTTCTAGGGTTGAACCAGCCTCTTAGAGTCTCGCAGACTATTGTACATGAACCAGCTAGGGTTGATAATGAAATTGCTACAAATGCAAACTATTTCAGATGTTTCACACATACAATGAATATAAGTCTGATCCATAGCTCCCAATGTCTCCAACACTATGCAAAATGACCCCCAAATGCCAAGTGATCTTCTCCTTAGAAGCCCACGTCCAAAACTGTTATTGTACGACCTGTGCATGAAGTGCAGCCATGAAAGAACCTTCAAAACTCTTTGGAAAGTTGCTGATATCAAACTGTTATGTCTGCAGCCCTCATACGCCCAGTTTTATGAAGAAATCTGCCCACGAAACCCTCCAAAAACTCAAAATAGCCTCCTAAATGGTATGGCCCTGTACTAGAAAGGGTACGACCAGATGGGGAGCCCAAAAGCATAACCAAACTCCTCAAAATTGCAGTCTATAACGTGGAATATGATCTTCAACAACCCTCAGCAATTATAGTGGCAAATAACTGATGATTTCTCTTTGAAATCTCCTCCGCGACAATACATGCATTCAACCATTGAAGCACAAATGCAAACACTGAGTGTATTTGCCACTTCGAGCACCCTTGGATGATCTTTCACACCTGCGGAATGTTGTTACTGATGGAAGTTTTCGTTTCCAACAACCATGGTTTCAAATTCCTCCAAAACCCTCAAACTCTTTGCAGAGCCAAATGCCAAAGCAAATGAATAACCAAAAACATACCAAATGAATTGTTTTTTCCCCTTTTTATAATTCCACTAAAGGGGGTCGATTCACCTTTTTGGAGGGAATATTTAATTAAAGTCACTTTTTATAATCTTATAATCTCAAGATGAGCGCTCAGCATAAAGGCTATAGTGGCTTGTTAATATTTCATTTTTCACACTTAACCATTATAACCCAAAGTCCAATATTAAATAAACATTAATAATTTACGGACTTTAAAACGGAGGCCCAAATGATCTCGGAATCCAGAGATTTATGGACCGTTGGAAAGCTCTCGACAAGACGCTTCATCTCCAACACTGAAATCCCGAAACGGACAGAAACCCTAATTTGCCAAAAATAGCAAGTCCAGGCCTAAGCAATCAAATCCAACCCAGAAAGTGCCAAACTGAAGATCATACCGAAACCATGCCAACATCCACTCAAACACTGACAAACCCATCCAAGTCATCGCCAACAGTGGTTCCCTAACCAGGTTGGTTAGTCTACGGGAACTCAATAATAGACTAAGTCTATCTAGAGTAATGGGGACATTACATAACCATCAAGCTTCGAAACACACAATGGATCATGATCATGGCTCGACCAATGCCGGGATGATGCATCTGCAAAACCAGGCAAAGTTCGCAAACTCTCCTCTTCAAGAGACTACACTTAGAAATTCTCATGCTTTGCCTCTTTCAGTAAGGATTGGAACATCAACGATTCCGGAGGCTCGGGCCACGGTCCCAAAAAGCCTGGCCCCAATTCAGACTTGCAATATGGGCCCCCCCTTCTGGGAGGAGAAAATCACCATCCACGAAATTTTTGCGAGTTCTCGAGAAGGCAATGCCTCCTCCAAACCTTGAGGTCACTTCTTCTGGACCGGGGCCAAGCTTGTAATGTGCCACACCTATTTGTATATTTTGAAGATCTTTTTATGTGTTATTTTTAATTTTTTAAGGTGTTTCTTTCAGACTAGAGAGAAGATGCAGAAGGGATTTCACTTTTCCTGCAGATGTGTGTTGCTAGAGCATACAATAGATAGCATATAATGCAAACCCAGAAAATATACAATGGATATTAAGAAAATAACAAATACCCAGGTCATAAATAGGCCAAATACTAATAACTATCACATACCCATGTTCAGATTTGCAACTTCGTACACATGTTGAGTCTGGGCCAGCAAATGGGTATCACCGATTCATTCCAAAATCATCAACATACAATAGAATGTTTGTTACAATGCAAGAGATGTCGACTAGGACCTCCAATGCCTAGGATAGAGTAGATATGACTGTTGTAAGCACTCCAAATGGCTTCCTTGAGACCCCGCATACCACCAGGAAGGAAGTACGGCCAGGCTAGGAATGCAATCTGCAACCAACACCACTGAAAAGTCTATGTATCCTTGCTGAAATGGACTATATGCAGTTCTTAAGGCTGGGCGACCAAGAAAGAGGAAGATTGTTGCACACAAACACTTCAAAAACCCCTCAAATGTGGTACGGCCTCCTGCTGATATATACGGCCAGCAAAACAATCCACAACCCTCTACAGAAGCTGTTCAAACTCCACTGAAATCCGTCACTAAACCTTTGTCATCAGCTAATTATTAACAAACCGCAAAAGATATGGAAATATGCCCGGAAATCTCAGCAAACTCACTCCATTTTAGCACAACTGTGAACACTGAGTGTATCCACCTCTAAGGGCACCTTTGGGTGATCTTGCACACCTATAGAATGATGTTACTCAGGGAGGTTTTCATCTCCAAGAGCCTCTGGTTCGAATCCTTCAAACCCTCACACCAAGAAAACCCTAGCAAAGCCAAACAAGAGAAAATATCATAAAACATAGCATACCAATGAACTCCACTTTCCACCTTTTGTTTCCTCAAGTTGGGCGTTGGGATTATTGGGGGGAAATATGACAATTTAAAATAACTTTTTAATCCCCTAGGGATGGGCGCCCAAGCACAAGGCATAAGTGACTTTTAATATTTTATTTTTCCTAAGTCACTGCTCAATAATTCTAAAGTCCCATTAAATAAATAATATAACTTTCAGACTTTAAAATAAATGCCCAGATGATGTCGGAATACAATGATCTATAGCTCGCCGGAAAGGTCTCGACGAGACAAATCTATTCCAACTCTGAAACTCCCAATCCAGCACCGAACCCGAGCTTACTAAAATAGTAAGTATCCCACAAAGCACCCAAACTGTCAATGACAACTGCCAACTAGATCCAAACCACATCCACACTACCAAATGGCCCATCTGTTGATGTGTTTTTTATGCACATGCAAACTCAAAATAAAATACCGAGGTATTCTATCCTCTCTTGAACAAAGCCTCTCAAAGGCTAAACAATGTGATCTAATGAGACAACTCCAAGGTTCCAAATGTCAGGTCTTGACTTGCAATGGATAGACTCAGTAGTTGATGTGATTTTGCTAAAACTCACAAAGGGACTTACGCTAAATTGACTCCTTATTCCAATCAAATATGTTATTCTCCTTGTGAAATGGAACTTCTTCTAACCAGCCACGAAAAGAAAATACAAAAGGACAAGGGTTTTAGAAGGCTAATCTAAGGACAATGAGATAATGAAACATGTCAAGATAGACAAACTCCTCATGAAACCAGACTTCGCTTCGCCATGAGAACCAACAACTACACGAAGCCGGTGCAATTTTCTAAGGAAACTCAAGGATTTTCATCTTGCAAATCTCCATCCAAACACCCACAGCTGGCGCAGTTTGAACAAGCATTCATAACCGAACTAAAGAAAATGAAGGTTCAGTCTAACTTTGCAAAGTGGGTTGCCTTTGACAATCCACGAAAAGTATGAACCAGAAGAATTCATCAAATATCTTTACATATATTCATTACATCAATGCACTTCTAATCTATTTCTAAGCTACTTGGAAACATTTCTCCATCACATTCGAGAATTTGAAACCATGCTAACATTCCATCACCACACAAATCACCATGAAGCATTCAACAATGAGCTTGTATTGATTTTGGAAGTGTAATTTTTTTACAACAATTTCATATGTCCTCTCAATGATTTTGAAAAGTCTCCTCTAATCTACCTCTACAGCATCTACTCCTCCTTGATTCCTGCTCTCTCCTCTAATCATCCTCCTTACAAATGAGAGAAATGGGCCCTTTTATAGACCTCAAAATTACATGAATGGCTAGGATTGATTCGAGGATCAATGGCCAAGATTTTGACAACAAGGCAGTTTGTTACAAAATTTACTATTTTTAGAATCACTGAATGCAGACGGATGATGTGGCAGACTGTGATTGGATCAATGTTGTGCGCGTGCCACCTCAGCATCAAACAAACTGGTTTGATTTTCTTTGTGTTCATATTGCTCGGAATATCTTCCCAAATTTTGTCATCTTTTGGGAGTAGTCTTCGAATCTTCGAATTTTCACCTCTGGAACTTGGCTGCTTCGAACTAGGAAAACTTGGGAATTTTGTCGAATTTCTTGTTGTTGTCGATCATGCAATTGTACTTTTGAATGTATAATTCATGGATCGCTTGATGAACCTGCCCATTTCTCTTGTTTTCGTGCAAATGATGATCTTGATGACTTTGGTGTTGGATCTTGATCATCTGGTACGGGTCTCTTTCATGCGACGACGATGTCCACCCTCCTCAAGCAACGCTACTCCATCCTTTGAACCTTCCCATGTGCCAACTCTTGTCATTCTTCTTCTTCATTCATCGCTCACCTGCACAAATATCCTATATCAGCATATTGAAATGATGCTTCAAAAAGTGCAAAAGGACAAAATTCCACCATTTAACACATGCGGGACTAAAATATAGAATTTAGAAACATCCTGCGAAACTGAAATAGATGAGTGTGTCATGGACATTAGGATCATCAGTTGTAAAGCCATTTCATTACGTTGAAACACCTTTATCCCTACCCCAGCGAATTTCGACTTCAAACTTATATCTGCAAATGCCAGTGAAAAATACTAATTTCGAATCGTGAAACACCCCCCCTACTGGTTGCCAATGCTCAAGCCAAAAATCGAAAGATTTTAAATTGTATGACGTGCTCTTCGCTCTACCTTAATGTGACAAGCAAAGCCTGATTTTTACATCACCGATGAAGCAATATCTGTAGTTTGAATGCTCAGACTATCAAGACAAACTCTTATGCTTCAAAATGCCTATACTAGGCATGTATATATTGAGTTGACGTGGTGGGTACATGAATGACATGGAGATTTCTGAAAGGTTTGAAAGATTGTGCCAACATCCCACTCGCAAAAATAGACCATATACCGCCTTACGACCTAAGCCACATATTGGAATTCAAATGAATACGACGCCAAGGATAGAATGGACTGCAACCTTCATGCAATGGTTAATTACTTAAGCGTTACCGTGCACTGTGAATGATAAATACGCGCTTCATATGCTAAATGTAGCAATGAATCTTTCACCTGTGCATGAAGAAGAAATACAGAGATGTTTACTCTTGTTGGATTATCATGGACAAAATGGCCATTATGACGTCTTGCACAAATATTCCTTCAAATGCTTCAGCAGCAATCATGCCATGCCGATCATAACTCCATGCTCAGAATATTTAATAAATTTGCTAAGTTTGAAATACCTCCTCGAATGTGCGCTTGGGTGGGTATCCAGGTGCTAAATGCATATTGGGCAAAATGATTATGCGCTTCTAAAAGAGATTCGAAATATCCTCCATGATGCCCATATGATATGCTGCCAGGCTGAGTGAATATATCCTTAGGCTTCCGTTTTGGGCAAATTGACCTTTAATGACCACCTAGAGCGTTAATTGGACTGTTGATGAATAAAATCTAAATCCTGATGGATATCCCTCACCCAAGCGGATGTCTACGTGTCCCATGCACACTCTGAAATGCGAATCACCCTTGTTGGAGTGCCTAGGCGGACTCATGATGCTCATATGCATAACGTCCAATGTTTGAGTTTGCAAAGCATCTCAAGAAGACCGCCTAAGCGGACTTTTACTATCATGCTGCGTGATGCTTATTTCCCATATTTGCAAAGTGTCTCAAGATGTCCGCTTGGGCGGAGGTTTGGATGTTTCATGTATTTTGGAACTTTGCAATTCAATCTCAAACCAACGCTCGAAGGGATATTTGCGCGATACTTATCTCATGCCAATCACCGCTAGTGATGCATTATGGCAGAGTTTTGATTGCCTCGTGCATCATTTGAAACTCCTCGTATATTGCCCGATGACCAATGATATCCGCCTAGGCGGGCTTCCAATGCAGCTCTGCATAAATTAATGTCACAAGCATTTGCATCTTATTCTAATTTCTCCGCTCCAGTAAGCCCACGGGTTTAGACGGGCCTTTGCTATATGGTGCATAAACCTGGCCTTGCCTTTTCAAACCCATCATCAACTCGGAGTTCACCATCTTTGCAAATTAATCACCAACAGATTTTCTTCCTCTCATGTGCACTAAGTTGAACACTGCACTTCCTGCCAACACCATTACTCATACGGAGAAAACCAAACGGGACCAAAGCAAAAAAGAAACAGTCAAGCCAAAAACTAAAGGGGGTCCCCATTCCTGATGGGGCGGTGTTGTGAATACGTCACAACACCATCCGAGGCCAACTCACCATGGTTCCCTAACCAAACTGCTAGTCTACGGGAACCCAATGATAGACTAACACTATAGCTAGAAAGGGGACATTACAAAGCTGCCCCGATCTGGCTAGCACCTATGCAGGTGCCAATCTGGACTTGTCCCTCTCCCCCTCATCTTCGGACTGCGCACATGTCTCCTTGCTTCTTCAAACGCTTGCTCAAGTAAGCCTTTGTATTTATTGCCTCTGATGTAATATCCCTATCTAGGATACTAATCAAACTCTTGATATTTTATGAATGTTGTTTATATGACTGTCTATAATGCTGGCTCATGCAATCTAAATCTTATAATAGATATTTCCACAATTCCACAGCAAGTTCAAATTAAAGATTTGAACTATTTAACATTCATTTATTCATAGACAGATAACAAGAGTTTATTCCTCATATCAATGATGACAAAAGATAGATAATGAACTTATACAGCTATCAATGAATTTCTACAGTAGACTTCACAGTTTGCAGTCACCAACCTAATAAAGAAATCAAACCACCAAACTTCAATGCTTTTCAATGTCTGAAGCACAATGATGAACTCAGTTTCAAAATAGTCGTGATACCACTGCCGTTCAATACTCAGAAGGCTGCTTCTAATGCTATTAATCCATTTGTTGCTGCGGTTGACTGAAAAGAAGCTACAACAGGCTGCAACTATATACCATGTGTTACCTTTAAACCACGATCCTTATCTTACTGGAGTATATGTCCTTAAAAATGAAGAACTCTCCTTTCTAATCACACGATTCCATTCATAGAGAGGAATTCGAATGAATTTATAACAAATACTTTGATGGTGATTAAGAGAGAAAGAGTTTCTGTGTATTAAATCTGGGACCCACAACTCACAGCTGGCCTATGGTATAATTTCCACGCATCTTCAGAAAGGCCTCACACTTCCTTAATACTTCAAGTTTTAAATTAAACTCAAACACAAATGCTTCATATAGTCGATGGCAATTTAACCCTTATATCTCAAAGACAAGTTTGAGCCACTTGAGGGACCCGCACTGTCAGGATTTGTCCCCTAGCTGCCAACAGCAAAAATAAACTCTAAAACCATAAACTATTCTTCATAAACCCACGAATTTCTTCTAATTCCATGTCTTTGAAACTTCACAAATTCCTTCTAAGGTGTATGCTGGGACCCACGGTAATATCTCTCAGAAATTGTCTCCTATTTGTCAACAATTAAATCCTCCTCATGAAGTCTATGGCAGATATAAAATAAGAGGCTGCTTTTGTCTTTGCCACAACTTCTATTATTCTGGGAGCTGTGTCTTAGCCAAGAATAAGCAACTCAATTTTATTTCTATATTCTCCTTAATATATACAGCAGCGGAAGTTGCTCAAACCACAATTTCTCCTTATTCGGCTATCACCAAAACCACATACGCCAGAAAGCTTGATATCTGAGGGGACTAATCTCTATAGAGCTGCGATTATTACCATAAATCTTGAAACATTAATTCACACAGAATTTTCATTAAACCGTTTCCTTTAGGCATAGGTATATTTCACGCAGCTCCACCAATTCATCTTATTGCAGCTGATATAAATAGGGTTTTCAAACCCTCCAAACATTCATACATGAGAATTAGCTCATATAATCATCAAGGAAATACCAGGAAGAAATATATATCTCAATCAAATCATGCAAATTTACAAATCTATGAATTTGCAAATAAAATCTCTCTGCATAAAACAATATACTCAAATCTGCATGATATATATATATATATATATATATATATATATATATATATATATATTCATTCAACAATGTCTGCAAACATAGATCTTAGATGAAACTCATAAATGGTCTCCGACCAAATATCGAAAACCCAAATACAATGAAGCACAACTGTGAAATCTGAGATGATTTCACCTCTACGATTCACCAATGGGTCATCTCCTCGGTTCAATGAATGCAAGGGGACATCACCTTGTCAATTCAGCTGATTACAAAACTTGACAAAAGACAAACACAAAACCAAGCATGATCCCAAATGGATCTCAGCTCTCCTTTTAAAACCTTCACAAAGGTTTTTGTGTACACGATCACACTTATACAATTTTAAATGCTTACACATGACCTTTTGAAATGTTTGTTTTTGTGTACACAATAACACTTTATGACATAGGACTGACCTAAGTAACTTAATAAAAGTATAATTTTATAAAGTAATTAAAATACTTTATAAAATTAAATTACAATTAGAACCATTTTAAGTTACTTAAAAATGGGGACATTACATCTAACCCCTTTGTGCCAACCTCCTCGCAATCAAATGGAGATCGTCCTTCCTCCATGTAGACAGCAAAATAGTTTAAGTAAACAAATGATGTAATTAGTTGTCGGTACCAACCGACGAGTCAGGTAGTTTGGAGTCGGTACCAACAGTTGGCATCACAACCAACCTTGGCCATGAGTATTTAAGTTGTCAATACATTGTAGTCAGATATCGGTGATTTCACAATAGTTGATATGCAGACATTGGAGTCATAATGAAATATGTATGTTGTTGTCATGAACATTGTAATGTTTCCTGTGAATCAATGATGAATACAATGGTCCGTTTTGAGTAATTCTGTTATGTTCGTATGATGCACTATACTACTACTTATTTCTGTTTACTTAATATTATGTGAAACACACCATATTGAGGTAAACACTCCACATGCGGAGGTATTCCGTCATTGAGCGAGTTAACTGATAAGGACTACACTGACAAACTTAGAAGTTTGTTTTGGAGGCGCTTAACATCATTTTGTTCAAAGAATTTAAAGACACTCGGATGGGAGAATTTGACACAACGGCGAATTTATTTCCCCTCAAGTATAAGCCATATAAGATTCCCAGGATCCTCCTATTTACACATCTCTGGAAGCTGTCATATTTCTCTCTGGCTTCTCTGATTGCCCAATGGCGTTTGCTCCAATTCACGGTTATCATTGCACATGTGACACCAACGATGTGTTCACCCAAATACGCCACATGTTTACAATGCAGAATGATGATACTTTGTGAGCTCTAGTACAGGTCATTGATCCAAGAGTTCTGGTGGGCCTCCATCTCCACGACAATTATTTCCTAGGCCGGTTTCTAGCTCAATTCACCTTGGCCCATGGCCATAAGGGCCTCACACGGATCACTATGAAGCCGATGGTGGCTCCTCATCTACAATCTCTCACGCTAGACGTTGTTTCATCCTTCAACAAATAGTTGTCCTTTGGAAGTTGGGGAGGAGTTTTCAAACTAAGGCATTTGCAAGCAAATGAAGATATGGCACGGGTGATTCCCCTATTTCGCAAGGGGGTTATTCGCAACAATATGGAAACCTGTGATTTTGCGGTTGGTTTCCTTAATCCCCCCTTGACTGATGAGCGACGGCAGCGGCTAGGGCAATTTGCTGCAGGCACTAGAAACCTCCTCCACCAGCTCCTGAAGTGACGGTTTCTCCTTCCTGATGCTCTTTTAAATTTATGAACTTATTAATTTCCTTTTTATGCATCTATACACCCTTGTGTTCACAAGGCATGCTTATTGTTCTCTGGTGGGAGCGGTTCCCTTAATACGCATTTATAAATCAAAAAATAAATAAATTTTGAACCCCGATTACTTAGTTTTTTATCTAACGTTTGTAGGAATTGGGCTCTGTCAAGTGGCCCCTAAAAAATAAGTAACTATAATGTCCCCTTCTTCCGAATAAGACATTTGCAGGAGACCGTTAGCTTATTTAATTCCCGTAGGCTAAGTCGGGTGATATAAGGGAATAATTAATTAATTAAATTTTAAATAGTCCTAAGTTCCTAAGGATTATTTATATTAATTAATTAAAAGGGTGAACCTTGGATTTTAATAAAGTGACTTTATTTTATGTCAATGGAAAATTATAAAGTGGGTCATTTTATGTGAGCGGAAATTTGAAATAAATTAAAAGAAAATAAAGTAATTCTCTCAAAGAGGATATAAAAGAGATGGGAGCCAAAAAAAACCACTTTTTCCTGACATTTCATTTTCATGGCGAGTTTTCTTTGAGAGCTGGAGTTTTCTGGTTCAGCAAATCCTAAGACGAAAACCCTTGAGTATTTGGTTGTGTGGACGAAAACCCATTCAATCATCCTTGGTGGATTCCCACAAGATTCACAGGTGCACTTACTTGATTCAAATTTTCGAAGGCTTTGGAGCAGAAAGATATATAACATTTCTCACAAGTTTTGTGTATTGGTTTCCGGAGGGTTTTAGTGATAAATTTGTGAGATTTGAAATCAAATACAAATTTATGGAATTCTGGCTGAGATTGTAATGAACATTTAATGAAGATTGTGAAGGGATTTATCATCCTAATTCTAGCGTCATTTTTATGAGGATTTTGAATATACAAAAGGGGCATCACATGGCTGCAAATCCTAGGCACAGCCTTCTTTACCTAACCGCAGCATACTCCTCATGATCCGCAGCCTTGATAGGCATTGTCTTCTATTAAAAGGTGTCGTAACAAGTTGGAAAAGCCTCACGTGAGCTTGAAGGAGGCATCAAGACTACCCAAAGGCAGTGAGTTATTCATAGTTGGGACTAGACGTGAGTTTAGTGAAGGTGTTGACTCAAGAAGTGACGCCTACTTTGTGCGATTTTCTACATGCTGGCTGCATAGTTGGAGGTCCATCTTGGATCTAATTTGGACAACATTAATGGTATGTTAATGAGCAATAATTACTGTTATATATATTCTGAAATTTCTGAGTTAAATCAGTTACTGGATCTTGTACTTCACTGGTCTCATTTATATAGATGCATACAAACTGTTTGCTTAAATGTCCCCTTTACTTATGATCTGAGATGCTTTTAAGAGTGAAATCTTCATATATACAAACAAATAATCTGCCCACATCAATCAAACTCAGAAAATTACTATAACCAGTAATATGCTAAGTGTTTGACGAAATGTCAATACACTAGAAAACAGAAATTTGTGAAAATTTTGGTAAAAATCTAGAAGGGGATTTTACAGTAACAAACAGAAAACTGGTCTAAGATTGGTATCCAAGATACAAATTCCAGAAGAAGCACTCAGAAATGCACAAGATCTCTTGCAATACAGAAGCCATAAATTGCAGCCACAAAAGATAATCAAGAAAGTAAAAGTAGAAAGTAACAGGTTGAAAGTTGAAAAGAAGATTTGAAGTAAGATATTAAAATGCCAGAAGAAAACTTGAACCTCTTCATAGAATTACTGACATAAGCAGATAGAAAAAATTGAAGACAGCTATGTGAAGAACAAACATAAAATTCAAATTTATTTATTCAAACAGAGGAATTACACGAACATCTCACAATAAGTAACCTATGAATCTATAGAATCCTGCAAATCCTTGGAAATTTCTGATTTCAGGAAGAATTGAACTAAATCGACTCCCTCAGAATCTCATTAATGCTAAATATATATGTTTGGAGGTGCTAAGAACATTACGGCTATTACTCTGGCTCAGTAGATCATAAAGATGGAAACAATTACACTTCATTGAAATATTTACTTCAGCATAGAGACTAGTTGGCATCATTTGTTGATCCTTCACAAAACTAGTTCAGAACACAGAAGCTAAATCAGAGTTTGTCTCCTATACTTTTCTTCACTTACGAAAGTAGTGACAGCACTGAAAAAGAAATTGTACTGCCTCAAAGCACAAAGAACAGTCACATACACGGGCAGGCAATCAAAGATAAAAAGACCCTACCTGCTTATATATTTTGGGTCATATGTTCCATAAACTATGTCATTATGTCCATCTATGCGCTCAACCAACTCCAAGTCACTAGTCAACATGTCCCATCTGCAAAAACATATGTTCTCAAATATTTACTAATATACTAAGTATGAATGGGGCAAGCATCCTGCATTCCTAAAGGCAATTTGCTTGTAAGAAACAGACTTACTCATATCTTTTTGATTTATCAAGACTGATGACCATCTCAAACACTGCATCTGGACTAGCATCCACAACACCAACAGATTTCATAAGAAGAAGTTTATCCCCCTGCAGTCAAAGATCTTTGCATTATCAAATACTATAATTGAAATCTTCCTGCAAAGATGCTCTGGAATGTCCAAAGTATTTTAGATAAAATCATAAACTATTATCCACACACAGTCCCAAAGAGCGAGATCATATTGGCTATGACATTTAAATCTGGGGTAATTTATAACTGTAATTTTTTAAACTTCGTGTAGAACTTGCTTCTACTTGGAATATATAAAACTATAGGTGGATGGGTCTATAGTGAACAAAAATTCCTCTCTTGCATTCTCTAGCAACTTATGTGACCTGTGTCATGTCCCTATAATGATTTATAATTGAATTGTTTAGTTAAAATAGAATATATAATATATTTATTTAAAATATATTATTAATATGTATTATTTAAATAATATTTATTTAAAACAATTAACAAGATATATATTATTATATTTATAAATAACACATGTAAACAATAATAATATATTATAAATATATCTAATAATATAAATACAAATATTCTTATATTTATCTTATATTATAATATAAATATAAATAATATAATATAAATCATATATCATTTATTATGATATAATATAAATAATATAAAATAAATAATATATTATTTATAATATAAATGATATAATATAAATACAAATAATATAAATAAACTATGTTAAGGGAGTTACGTATGGTTAGAACTAGTTTTACCACAGC
Source organism: Cunninghamia lanceolata (assembly GCA_027924645.1). NCBI lineage: Eukaryota > Viridiplantae > Streptophyta > Pinopsida > Cupressales > Cupressaceae > Cunninghamia > Cunninghamia lanceolata. Next base: position 5,115,820 of record BSBN01000103.1, read on the forward strand.
TCATAGGAGGGAATAACATAAAGTAATAAAAATTATAAAAGGGTAAGTATGTCTTTTACCACCAGGCATAATAAATATCCCTTGAAAGGGAAATAAATAAAGGCTATGGGATAGAAAGAAAAGAAGATGGGCAATAAATAAATAATATCTCATAAATAAATATATTTAGATCCGCATTATATTTATATATATATTTCTGAGTCATAACTAGAAAAGATATCATAAATATATATAGGGAGGAATTATTCAAGTAAAAATAAATATAATAATAATAATATATAATAGTAAATATATATTTATTCATTGCATAATATAAGGGCATTCATATATGGAATTGAGCCTCTTGAGAAGATGTCGATCTCATAATAAGGAGTGTTTAACTAATACAAACAAATATCGAGTATCATCAAAGTTTAATAATATTAATTTATTAAGGGTGGTGACGGGTGGTAAATTGCATCCCTTCAAACTTATAAATATTAACCGGCCCCTCTAACAAAAGGGGAAATGGACTAGAAAAAGGAAGGAAGAGAATAAATATCTACCGCATCCAAAAAGGTACCTGCAGATCGTCTAAACAGCAGGTAAGTATTTTAATATATTTAATTATTAAGATGTAATATATCTATATATGTGGGTGTAAATATATATATACAATAATATTAATAACATATATAATAATACAATATAGAGATATTATTAATATTATAACAAATATTATAATATATAAATATTAAAGAATATGCAAAAGAGAATAGAATACGGTGAGCAGATTCAACAAGACAAGTAGCATAAAGAGGTACGTGCACTTTCCTTATTAATAGGTTAGGCATTATAAATGTTGTAGAAAAATAATATGAATATAAATGGACTGTCAAGTTAATTGATATAATTATGATGTTAATATAAATAAATGCACTTAACTTAGACAAAACTATGAATGTGCATAAACTAATATAATGAATAAATGTAATGATATATGATCAATATTAATATAAGGCATCTTGTGTGAAATGCCAATAAGAACAATTATGATATTTATTAAATCAAATAAAAAGATAAGTTGGTGGTATGCTTGGAGCTGACTCAGACTCTCCCTTTAACCCCTCTATCACCTCTAAGGTATGACGTAGTTGAAATAGTTTATTTTAGCCTAGGTATCACTCGACTGGATGTAAGTCCCTCGACCAAGTGATGAAGAACCCCGTGTGTGGATGAAATCCTTGGGCCTAGGAGAACTCGTAAGAGTTGCTCTACGGATGGTGACTCTCGTCTGGATGAGGTACTCCGTGTGTGAGTGAAATCCCAGGAGCCAAATGGTGAGGGACTCCGTGTGTGAGTGAAACCTTTGGGCCTCCGTAAGAGATGGAACTATTTCCTTAATGAAATCATACTTGGTGATCTAGAGCTGGTTAATGCAAGAGTCTACCATAAGTCCCTCACAAGTCATATCACGAACCAATGATAACAATGAATTATAATCTAATATGTGATAGTCTTAATGAATTTATATTGAAATAAAAGATGAATCGAATACTAATGTTCTCTTTACTAAGTCGAAATTGTGTAAGGTTGAGAAAAATTTCGGCTTATTAGAAGGGGACATTACAGTGGTATCAGAGCAGAAGATTCTGCCATCCTGTGAATAATAGTTAAAAAATAAAAATAAAAATAAAAAGCAGTCATCCTGCCATCCTTGAATAATAGTTATAAATAAATAAATAAATAAAAATTAAAAAAAAAAATCAATGAAAATCGTAGGTATTAATTTAATGGTGTTTAATACATTGCTAAAATATTTTAAAAAAATATATATCTATGATGCAACATTAAAAAATTAAAATGTACTAAATATGTTATGATGCAATATAAAAAAAAAATTAGAATTTACTTACAAATATGTAATAAATAATAGTAAATAAGGGGAAAAAATTAAAAATAAAACAACTCTTAATATATGCATATTAAGACATGTCTATTTAGTTCTTATAAGTTATATATTTTCAAAGTTATTTTCATCTATAGGTAACTTACGGGGGAGTAATAATAATAATAATAATAATAATAAAAAAACTTATTAAAATTAAAATATATGTAAACAACTAACCCAAAGTATTTATGGTGTACATAAACCTTAATAAAATATAGTTATAAAATAAATTATTTATAAAAAACCCAAATTTACAAATTATTATTTTATGGCACTATAGTTTATTAGCTATATTAATTTGTTACATTCTATAGCGGTTATTTTATTGGTTAGTGTAATGTTATTTGATATAAAGGAAATTTAATAAATTATAATGTTATTAAATATTAGTTTAGGATACCTACTTATAGTTGCTTGAGGACAAGCAATCTTGAGTGGGGAGGGTTGTCATGTCCCTATAATGATTTATAATTGAATTGTTTAGTTAAAATAGAATATATAATATATTTATTTAAAATATATTATTAATATGTATTATTTAAATAATATTTATTTAAAACAATTAACAAGATATATATTATTATATTTATAAATAACACATGTAAACAATAATAATATATTATAAATATATCTAATAATATAAATACAAATATTCTTATATTTATCTTATATTATAATATAAATATAAATAATATAATATAAATCATATATCATTTATTATGATATAATATAAATAATATAAAATAAATAATATATTATTTATAATATAAATGATATAATATAAATACAAATAATATAAATAAACTATGTTAAGGGAGTTACGTATGGTTAGAACTAGTTTTACCACAGCTCATAGAAGGGAATAACATAAAGTAATAAAAATTATAAAAGGGTAAGTATGTCTTTTACCACCAGGCATAATAAATATCCCTTGAAAGGGAAATAAATAAATGCTGTGGGATAGAAAGAAAAGAAGATGGGCAATAAATAAATAATATCTCATAAATAAATATATTTAGATCCGCATTATATTTATATATATTTCTGAGTCATAACTAGAAAAGATATCATAAATATATATAGGGAGGAATTATTCAAGTAAAAATAAATATAATAATAATAATATATAATAGTAAATATATATTTATTCATTGCATAATATAAGGGCATTCATATATGGAATTGAGCCTCTTGAGAAGATGTCGATCTCATAATAAGGAGTGTTTAACTAATACAAACAAATATCGAGTATCATCAAAGTTTAATAATATTAATTTATTAAGGGTGGTGACGGGTGGTAAATTGCATCCCTTCAAACTTATAAATATTAACCGGCCCTTCTAACAAAAGGGGAAATGGACTAGAAAAAGGAAGGAAGAGAATAACTATCTACCGCATCCAAAAAGGTACCTATAGATCGTCTAAACAGCAAGTAAGTATTTTAATATATTTAATTATTAAGATGTAATATATCTATATATGTGGGTGTAAATATATATATACAATAATATTAATAACATATATAATAATACAATATAGAGATATTATTAATATTATAACAAATATTATAATATATAAATATTAAAGAATATGTAAAAGAGAATAGAATACAGTGAGCAGATTCAACAAGACAAGTAGCATAAAGAGGTACGTGCACTTTCCTTATTAATAGGTTAGGCAATATAAATGTTGTAGAAAAATAATATGAATATAAATGGACTGTCAAGTTAATTGATATAATTATAATGTTAATATAAATAAATGCACTTAACTTAGACAAAACTATGAATGTGCATAAACTAATATGATGAATAAATGTAATGATATATGATCAATATTAATATAAGGCATCTGGTGTGAAATGCCAATAAGAACAATTATGATATTTATTAAATCAAATAAAAAGATAAGTTGGTGGTATGCTTGGAGCTGACTCAGACTCTCCCTTTAACCCCTCTATCACTTCTAAGGTATGACATAGTTGAAATAGTTTATTTTAGCCTAGGTATCTCTCGACTGGATGTAAGTCCCTCAACCAAGTGATGAGGAACCCCGTGTGTGGGTGAAATCCTTGGGCCTAGGAGAACTCGTAAGAGTTGCTCTACGGATGGTGACTCTCGTCTGGATGAGGTACTCCGTGTGTGAGTGAAATCCCACGAGCCAAATGGTGAGGGACTCCGTGTGTGAGTGAAACCTTTGGGCCTCCGTAAGAGATGGAACTATTTCCTTAATGAAATCATACTTGGTGATCTAGAGCTGGTTAACGCAAGAATCTACCATAAGTCCCTCACAAGTCATATCACGAACCAATGATAACAATGAATTATAATCTAATATGTGATAGTCTTAATGAATTTATATTGAAATAAAAGATGAATCGAATACTAATGTTCTCTTTACTAAGTCGAAATTGTGTAAGGTTGAGAAAAATTTCGGCTTATTAGAAGGGGACATTACAACCTAATCAAAGTTGGATCATGAAAAGTTGGGTTCAGTTCAACTACCATTAATTTAACTTACAAATCAAAATAACTAAGGTGATTCGAAACACTGTTAAATCTTCCTTATATGATAAATTCCAGCTAGAACAACCTCGAAAGGATTAGATAAATTCCTGCAAAGGTTGTAAAAGGGTTATACTCAAAGACCTCAGTGTCATAAAACAACTAAAGAAGGCTATTGAAACAGCTCATAAATGGTGGATAGTCTGTCCATTGAAAAAACCACACAATATAGCAAGCCAGCAGTTGCATTACTGTCATGGCAGTTCCCTTTATGTGACAGCAGTTACATATATAACATTGCCAGTTTCACCTCAATGTCCATGGCAATTTTGCCATTTGAACTGATTATTCACATCATTCTTTCAGAGTTCCTATCCCTACACCCTCTAGGGAACATGTAACTTCATTGAGATTTTTGTTGCGAGTTGTAGCATGTGTGGTATAGGAGAGTGTGCATTGGAGCAATTTGCAAAGCATAGCAAGTGGTAAAAATGTTGCTGATATTATGTTCATTCCATGGAGACCTCTAGAAAGCAATAAGATTGCCATATTGCAAGCAGATAATGACAAGAGAAGGCAATGCCTTCTTCTTATGAAGCTTTCCAGCATTTGGATTCTCTAAAAGAAAATCCCTGCATTGAGCTCTATTTTTGCATGTTTTTCAATTTTGCTTCTTTTATTCCATGCATGCAAACAACCTACAATTAATAACAGCATTTAAACAACTCCTTTCTGAGCACAATTTATCGTTTTCTTAAGCAAATACTAAGGGAACATGATTCAAAATCAACTACATTGTTTGCATTTAGATAAGATTCATGTCGGTGAACCACCTATGGGATACCCATCCTAATCATGAAACAAATTGGCATTAGAGCAGGTTGTTTGCCTTTTTCTTGTAGTGTGACTATTTTTGCAGATTGATAATTGTTGCTAGAATAGAGTATGTAGGCCCGGGAATGAAATGCAAATGAAAGATTGACAAAATGAAATGGACGGGAAATTAGACAACACAAAAGTATTCAATGAAAAGCGTATTCCATTCATCCAAAATGTGATACACTGTACATATTTATCAATATGAAATGATTGTTCAGTTCATCATCTAGATGCTTCAGCTTCTAGTGTATCTAAGGAATATAAAATATTATTCTAGTAGGTTTGACTACACCTAGGATTATGTACAATAGTGTTAAATCACCCCCCCCCCCAAATTTGTAGAGGTGGTTGTAAAACCAATGTTTGTGTTTCGCATTGGGCAACCTTCCCTGTGTATTTGGCACCTCATTTTCTTGATATGAAGCTCCAATCTTCTGCAAAAGGTTTTGCCTAGTTTGTTCTCTTCTGCAATTTTAGAATTTTCAAGAACCAAGATAATGACTTGGTAAAGACTCGAGTTTGTTTTCTCTACTCGAGTTAGCCATCCACCATGCTAAATCCCATTTTTATAGAATACCACACCCTTTTGCTTTGATATTTGTGAATTCACCAACATTTTCTATTTTGAGTGATGAATAAATTTGCTGAAGAAGATTGTTCAACTTCTGTCTTTGTCACTTCTATCTCCAAAGAGAGTGAAAACTGGAGAACCCAAGTTAATAGAACCCATGAGTAGCCGAAGAGCGTGCTGCAGCTACCCTATGTGGCCTAAAAACAGAATAAGTCAAGCTGATTGCACTCTTGAGTAACCCAAAAGCATGTTGAAGCATGCACTAAATGACCTGACTTTCTGTCAAGATGAAAATGTGAACCACTTGCCATCCACAATGCTCTCAAATGAAGACACATGTCAACACATAAAAAACTGCTCTGAGATGCTACAATGCTAAGCGGCAATATGCTATAATTTTGTAATATCCCTTGCTAGTTCTGACCTCAAAATGCTGATTAGAGGCTCAAGGAATATCGTCAAACACTTTCCACACAATGTCTGATCATGCTGATTTGAATTTCTGTTTGTCTTTTTATGAGTTTGTTTGCTGCAGATGATGCTTTTGGTGCTTCTAATGATGCAAGATTGATTGACAATGTCATAGAAATGATATACTAACTGTTTTTGACCTTTCACATACACATAAGTGACTAAAATTAACTTGTACAACTGGTTGACATATTGTCAAACACTTTCAATGCATCCTAAGATAGCCGATATGCACCTACAGCAACTAGGCATTAATGCAAACACTTGACATGCATCTATTCAATTTCCAAATGAAGGTACAGCAAAGACACATATAAATCTCTATGCAAAATAGACACTTACAGCCAATAGGTATTTAAGCAAATAGTTGTCTTGCATACAAAAAGGAATACTACAGTCAAGTACCTCATGACATTTAATGATATGCAACTTGTCACTCCTTTCATTGATGTGCAATTCGATTACAATGAGAATGTAGATAGCCAAGACTCTTGGCTTTACAATTGTTCACTTCCAGGTCTGTGTAAAAATGGTAGCAACTAACTAGATATAAGTATGCAAAGAGCATGAATGAACCTGATTTTGAAGCAATTAATGAACAGCAAATGGCGTGACAATGCTTCCCAATTTTTATTAGGATTTTTTAGGACCTCCAAGCATGAAATCGCCCCTCCTTGGTGAAGTCACACCTACCCTTGCCTGGCAATATTTTAGATAAATAAATGCAACAATAAAACTCCACTTTATGGCACCTGAAATGATCGGTAGGATTAAAGGATAAAAATGCAACAACGCCCAGAACCATAGGATGCTTCAATGATGAGATATGAACAAAAATGTCTTGCCAATGGCGCCTTGCTGTAGTATATCAGTCCTCAGAATTAATTAATTGCAGCCTTGAAACACCTCCAAACTGGTATAGAAATGATTGTCTTCAAAAGAAGAATTGATCCCTCAAATACCCAGAATGAAAGGGTGTCTACATAAGCCTCCAACAATGAAAATCTGAGAACTCCATGGCTGGTTACTGTAGCGGGTACTGTACATGCCAGCAATAAATATATTCCACAATGAATCGAATTGCATAACCAATGAGAGTTTTGTTCCCAATTGTTGGATATGGTAGAAACACTAGCTGGTTCCTTCTCCAAACAAATTTTTCAAAACACATATCAATTCCTGGATGATAATGAAACTTGGCTTGATCTTCTTTTATACTTTTTCAATCCATCTCCAAGAAGCTTCTATAAGCATAATAATATTATTTTAAAATGATATAATATTTGCACTTTAGAAATATTAAATAATCTCCTTGATATTGACACCTCAACAATTAATTATAAAATGGCCCCCTTTTAATGACTAAAGACCCCTCAAGTCAAAGTGCAAATATAACATTAAAATATAATATTAAAATATTAATTATTATTAAAGTCACCTTTAATAATAATTAAACGTTATAACTTAGGCAAACTCCTTATTTCACCAAACCAATGAAATACCGGAATCGACACTACCCACATGTCACAATCAGGTGCCCTGCTATAAATAGTAACCCTGTCTAAATGACTTACTATAAATAGTAAGTATGAGAAACTGAATTCTGAAACCTCTGCAAAGGCCAAGCCTGAACCTCATTGAACCCTGGAGAAGAAACCACACTGATATCCGCCCAACAGGGCCCTCTAACCACCTGCGTTAGCCTATGAGGGCCAGGAATAGGCTAAACCACCAAAAAACCACAACTACCTAAAATGGGGACATTACAAATTTGCAATATGTTACAATGACAAATCCTCAATGGACAATGTGAGAAATCTCCAAGTAGCATGCTCGAAGAACTCGAAATCTAAATCCAAATGTTCCCCCCTATAAGATGAGAGTGGAGAGTCGCTACAAAGGCCCCTCAGGTTTTCATCAAGAGTCTCCATTAAGCCGTCCTTTTGGGTTTTCAACTTAATGGGAAGAATTTGTAAGCCACCCTTTCAGGTTTTCAATTTACAGCTCAAGTGCAAAAGTATCAACAAGAGGCAATATCCAAAGCCTCAAATAATTTGTACTCAGTTGCATATCTCGTGGTCTCAACATGCTCATTATCAATATCCTAATCAAAATGGGAAATCATAGGTACTGAGTGTATAATTATCCTCTATGGGAATTGAGTGCAAATCTACAATTATCTTAGTAGGTTGTTGCTCAGTAGTACAGGTATCAATATCTACAATGCTAAACTCATCACTAACTGGATTGACAACAAAATTTGCATCATGAATAGAAATCTCAACAAGCTGTCATACCAATGCTCAATAATATCTGTAATGAATTTATTATCAACTAGATCAACAACAACATTTGCATCAAGAGTAGACAAGCTATCATCTAAAATGATGAGTTAGACTCTCCTTAGGATTTTGAGAATAGGCAAGCCTTAGTTTGCCATCCGGAGTGACCTATTCATCCAAAATGCATATGCCTCATTGATTTGGTAGGAAGATCTCTAACATAACAATGTTTTGCAAAATGTGTGTGTTGACCACATGATAGACAAGGATGTAGAGAAAAACAATCATTGGAGGAATGGCTTCGATGTCCACGATGAACACATGTTTGTACTTGATAGCTTTTGGTTCAAGGCTATGTTAACCCAAGTTTTCGGGATGGGGGCAGCAAGGGATGGGGGGACGCGTTTCAAGGTCAACTTTTTTTGGGGCCATTTTTCGGGACGGTAGGGGACGGCTATATAAAAAATAGGAAAAATTTAAACTATATAGGGAAATTTCAAATATTCATATGATAACATTGATAAAGCATTCATCATATACATTATAGATCCTTAATACATAACATTTGAGTTGATTAAGAGTTCACATGAGAGTCGAACAAATTAGCAAATGTCAAAACTTAATTGCTTTCATAACTCATTGTCAATACGCATGTGATATTAAAAAATACAACAAAATGCCTAAAGGCTACAAGTTTAACTTTCAACTACAATATGAAAATAGTAATACAATAACAAAGAAAGAATGTTGCCGCCCCTAATCTGTATCTGCCAACACTGCATCAAAATTGGAGTCCTTTGAGTCACTACCACTGTGATGGGCTGCTTCATCCAATGGAATCCCATCCAATCCCTCATGTGCCTCCTCCTCATCAACGTGGGTGGCATCTTTCAAACGAACTAAAGATCTAAATAATAGAATTGTAACCAAAATTCTAATTTTCTTTTACTAAACAAAACATCCTTATAATCCATAACACAACATGATATAATACAATACTACTTTAAAATAATAAAGCAAACAAACTAAATTTACAATTATCATACTTTTTTCTCAGAATAGTCATTTCAATGATTACATAAAAGATTGTACAAGTACTTCAATGCAAATTACATTATCATATCATAATACTCCATATATACAATTACAAATTTAATGTCATAATATTCAAAACATGTATTTCTTTGAGTTCAAGCATCATGGCGTTATGTCTTCCTGCCTGGAGGGAAAGCATCATCCAAGTGCTTTTCCTCCAACCACACACCGGCGGTCCCCCACACCTTCCTAGTGGAAGTGGCCCTACCTTTCCAATGGTGACAAATAAAGGGATTTGCAAAATGTACCAAACCATCTGAGACTCAAGTGTATATGGTATTGAGTCCTGACAGTGTTACATGCTATATGCCATACAACCCTAGATACCCTCTAGCTAAGTATGATGACTGATTGACATGCAACCCTGACAAATACTGTGAACCGACCATGCAAACAGCAATTGCATTACTTTGCCCAAGGCATTCGAGAATAAAAATCACATTCCACTGTGGATATGTGGGTCGTATGTTCACACACGACTATCTCAGCTTGACTCAATGAGAAGCAAACAGTTTACTAAAAACATAATGGATCCACAACACTCCATGCAATTAAATAAATAAAATATTCACGTGATTTACTCATCCTGGCACAGACTTGGCCAACCACTAGTTTTGTCTTGTTTGATTCGAAACCAGTCAAGTATGTGGAGGTGTCAATAAACCACTAAACTATGTCAGTTTACACAACAAATCATCGACAAGCTAACATTGGTTCCACATAGCAGTAATTAAAACATTCTCTATCTCAGTTGTAATTATCACTATTTACCGCAACATATATTCCAATACAGAATTTGTAATATATATATATATTCTCAGCTATTAACATAAAACATTGATAACAAATATAGTTATGTTTCATTATTGCTCAAAAGACACGTAAACAACATTATGAATGAAACATATCATTTTTGTGATTGATCTACATGTTCACAATAAACAATGTAAATACCAAACTACATAGAGTTATGCTCTGTTGTTTTCCAGTCACGAGTGTACCTTCATCTATGTGCAAATGTACTACTCTCAAGGCAAGATCCCAGCTCAAAGTAATGAACCCATGGCTTCTCAAGGATTGAACACATATATAACTATCATAACCTAGCTAATGTAACATCCCTGTTCAAATGGTAAATACTCTCTCGTCTTAATTAAAGTCAAAAAGAACTCATGAATTAAATCTTGCCCCTCCCAATTTCATGTATTAATAACAATATTGAACAAGGTCTCTATAATATTAACCAAACATTGACTGATATGAATCAACTTGATTTTTATAGAAGAGATGAAAACAACACCTTTCCTCAAAAGACACAAGACACTGGTTCAAACCATCAATCCCCTAAACTGAATAACAACTTCCCTCTTTTACAGGTAATCAAATTATCTGAGATATAGTATGAGGATTTTCAAACAGCACTAGTTCATAAAGGAGTCTAATCTCCATTTAAAATCAAATCTAAACCAATACATAATAAAATTTCAGTAACCGTAAACAACACTGGAGTGGCATAGTTTAAGTCAATGGTCTCTCTTCTACAGATGGCTTCAAACAAATACAAATGCATGTAATTGGATATCCCGAAATATATATATATAACAAAACAATTTTTCCTTTCAGCCACAATCTTCTCTCAGACACAAGCCGAACGGTAGACCAAAAACAATTATATTTTACTACAACTTTTACTCAAAACAGGAGTCGAACAGTAAGACTCGCAACTTAATATTTTTGCCACACTTGAACTCAATAGAGAGATCGAATAGAAAAACTAACAACATATTTTTGCCACACTTGTACTCAATACAGAGGTCGAATAGCAAAACTAACAGCATATTATTTTTGCCACACTTGTACTCAATATAAAGGTCAAATTTTACTCAGTACAAATGGTCAAACACATTGATTTGATAGGGTCCTTCAAGAAGATTTAATCTACAATAAGACTAAACTTTAAGTACAACCTGAGCTTAGAAATTAATTCACCGACACAAGGATAAACCCAGACATTCAATATGGCAAACCCTATGAAGAGAATGTTACGAATATGGAGTTCACAAAAAGATTTAGAAGAAGTTGAATCACTTAGGGCTCAGTAAATACACTTGAGGGGGTTCGGTCTATAAAAATTCACAGACTTAACAACAGATTGTTTAGCTCATAAGGAATATGGGATGACTCCCTTTCCATACAAAGAAAAAGTATCACCAACACAACCCTGAATATGTACAGGGGATTTCAATAATTTTTAAAATAAACCAAATTCTCCACTCAACTGTCTAAGGAAACAAATCAAGCCACTCGAACTATAATGTCCACATAATTATACAGTCAACGATACACTTCGAAGCGACTAAGGAATGCACCAAACAAACCACCTTTCTATCAATAACAATGTTGTAAGATTACAACTAGGAAGCTCACTAATGTTAACCAGATCCAAGTTCATTCTTAAAGAGAATAAAGACCATTTGCATTATCTCTGCATACCTGTAAAATTTTCCCCCCTTGTTTTCTCTGCCCTCTTTCTTCCTTCCCAAACTCTGTAATTTTCTGTGCTCCCTGTGTGTGTCTTCCATGCCTTCCTCTTCCCATAATCTCCCTCAGCCTTTCTTCATTTTGGGCAGCCAATCCGCCCCCAAAATTCTCTTTCACTGCCAGCACTGCAGATGAACTCATGCATCTCCCCCTCCACTTCCCAATTCGATCGGAAGAGTAATTCTACAAAGGGAAATAGGGTAAGAGTGGCAGCCATTATGGCCAATAATACCACTTTAACTCCCCCACGCCAACAGTCCTCACTTCCCATTTATTTCCCACGATCTCCATAAATTCAAAAGTGGGAATAAATAATAATTTAAACTAATATTTACCTATTTTCAAAAGAAAACATTTGACTTCCAACAATCAAGCTCCTTGTTATTATTAATAACAAGAATAACCCATGCAATAATACTTAAGATACCACTACGACCCTAGGACACTTCAGCAGAAAGACAAATTAGCTAAATCAAAGATGTCAACGACCACGAAAAAGACGTTAAACCATACAATCTAGTGCAAATGCAACCATGGTGACTATAAACAACAATGACAACTATGACATCGACGTATGCACAAAGCTACTACAACTGCGATACCGACAAAATGCAAAGCGACATTAACAAGTCAAAACATGACATACATCTCTAGTTTTTACTTGTGAAATGGTGGAATGTGTGGATGGTTCTCGGCATTAGGTACAATCTGTTGCTTCGCCTCGATCTATCACTCTCCCCGATGATGTTCTCCCTCTTCGAACAAGAGGGGGGTTTACTTGTCTTGCATTCACCTCATGGCCCTCGAAAAGTAGTGAGTCTGATATTAATCACCAAATCAATAATCTTTATATAAAAATCATTCTAATATAAAATTAATCACAAAATCCACCGACTCATCATAATCATGCCATAAATATTAAAATTAACATAATATCAATTTAATCACAAAGATCATCAATTTTTTCAATTTAAAGATTAGTATTCTTATCAAAATACATCTATAAAACAAATATCTAGACCTAATGATTACATGATCACTATGAATTATAAAACATGCTATCATTTAATTGAAATATCATCATCCAAAATACTTGGTAATCAGTGCTTTTAAGCACATAATATACTTACCCAAATTAAAAAATCAAAACTTGTCTGAAAAATATATTTCAAAAACGAGGTGTGACGGTCTTCACAATCAACATCCCACTATAAAGCTGGAGTCGATCGATACTATGGAGTTTGACAATCCTGAAGTCATAGAGCACTATGCACAGCCACTAACTTCTTCGCTCATATAGAAGTAAGCCTATTCCTATTGAGGGAATGGATAAAGTCGTATGTGGTCCAATTCCTCTCTGCAACAAAGGAATTGGCAACCTGTGAAAGGAGGCGAATGGCAAGCATCCTTAACACTGGTGTATCCTTCCCATGCCATGTCCACCATCCAATAGGGTCAATTTGAGCTAATGTAGCTCTATCTATCTTTGCCTCTGTTTTGTTGAATGTTTAACCACAAAGATTTGTGAAGGCAAGTCATTGTGTGCGAAGTATATTGGACTCCTCATTTGAATACATCTTTCGAAAGGCTTTCATTAACCCTTCTTTCACCTCTTCATCATCACAAGGAGGCAACCTTCCAAGGCTGCCAACCTTTGGTGCATACCATTTGGCATTTAGAGCAAAGGTTGCTATATGAAGTGGGATGTTCATAGTGTTCCACCTCCACATCACAATGGGCTTAATATGTTGCTCATATAATCCCAAATTAGGATCCTTAGAAAAAATCGCTTGCTTCATCTTCCCAAGCATGCCATCAATTGTCTCATATATCTCTCCAAGACTAGGAGAGTTCATATCAGCATATCTAATGACATCTACAATCGGTGAGATGAAGGAGCAAACATATTTGCAAAGTGCAAACAAAAATTTCAAAAAAGAAAAAGATTATGAGACTCAAAGTTAATTGACAAGTTAGAAACTTAGAAATATTGAACAATACAACTAAAATATTAAAATCAGAAATTTAATAATAAAATGAGTAATTTAATATTTAATATTTAATCAAATCAGCAATTTATTAATTAAATCAGCAATGTCTTACCTCACAGTGGACTACCAATCGTCATCAAGAACCCTCTGTTTGATGGCTTTTCCTTCAGTAGAGCTTCAATTAGGCCATCTACTCCACTCAAAATTCACCATCATTAATAATAGAGGACCATGCACCTCAAGCATCCTATCTAACAAAATGAAGTAACTGGCATATATTGTCTCCACAAGTTTGAGGAATTCCTTCTTTGAAAAAGTCCTGAAGAGAGCAAGTGAGGTGTGGTGGTTGCATCATAAACATCTAAATATCTCTAGCTTCTAACACCACTTGGTTCACCCAATTTATCTTCCCTATGTCTTTCAATGCATTGTTCAATACATGAACATAACATAGGGTCCAAAACATGTGCTTGTAAGCACCCTCCACCATCATGCCAACCAATTTGCACATACATGTTGAATCAATGACCACCTGTCCAACATTTGAGGCCCCAACCTCCTCTATGGCCTCTCTCAAAATGTTAAACTGGAAGTTTGCATCCTTGCGTTTCCCTAAACAATCAACAGCTCTAAGAAAATAAGAGACAATTGTGCATGTGACTATGATGTTGATGAGTAGCCGACGTCCAATAGATTGTTGGACACATGTAAGAAAAGTTGGTTGGAACAAGAACAAAAGTTCTTATGGGCTGTCAAACAAGAATTACAATATCATATGCTATAAATGCAACAACTTTGGTCATAAAGCAAGAGACTGTAGAACGCATACAAGACATTTTGGGTGGAACAAGAGTAGAAGTCCTTATGGGTTCTCAAGCAGGAACTATAATTCCTTTGCTCCTTTAAAAGATTACAATGTTACATGCTATAAGTGCAACAATTTTGGTCATATAGCCTGATTTTGTAGAAGTGGTTTTGTTAAACCTCCTAGACAAAACAAGGTGGATACACTAAGCAAGAAAAAAAAAGAACCTATAAAAGTTTGGAGAAGGAAACAAGAGCAAGAGAAAGAAGAATCTATGCTTGTACAAACTGCACTTTATGCACAAGTGGTATCACTAAGTTCATAAGGAGAAGTACGAGTTCAAGCGGAGCTAATCATTGCATTATCTTTCAGCTCCGTGGAGAAGACAACTCAAAGGACGAAGTCTCACAGAATATTAGAGATAGATGAAGATTCCTTTACCATTGATGTCAAAAAGAGACTTTCGGAAAGGGAGAGTTATAGAAAGGAAGAATAATGCCATTGATGTAAAGAGGAAGTATTTCAGAAAGGGGGAGCATCACAAAAAAGAGGACAAATCACATCATGAAGGAGAGAAGTATGTTACATCCCTTTGACATTGATGTCAAAAGGGGAGAGATAGAGAAAGGGGGAGAATTATGTTGCCATCAATGGCAAAGGGGGAGATTATTGGATTAGTTATCATTGATGTCAAAGTCATGTCAAGAAGGAATTAGTTGTCCAAGATTGATGGCAAGATGTATGGACGAGATTGTTAGAAGATTGTCATTGATGTCAAAGGTTACAATCATATGAAGGTTGTAATGGCCAAAGACCAAGCAAAATCAGTCAAACAGCAGATCGCATTACAAGTATAAATTAATGATAATCAAAAGGAGAATCAAACAAAGTTTGCAATAAGAGATTAAGTGAATAAGAGCAAAAAATATATTCTTTGCTATTGCTGGCTGACTTCCCTCATATTGGCGCCTAAGGCAGATATAAATATATATTAATCAGCCAAGTCAAAAGAATAATATAGAAGGCAGTGCTAAGACAAAGGAGTTTTAAATAAAATAAATAGAATTTTCCATGCTGGCCGACTTGGGAGAAGTTCAATAAGATCACTGCCCTTTGGAGATTAAAATAAAATAAAATTGAATCTAATATGGGCCAACCTATATTTGCCTATGAGCGCTACATTTTGAAAAACTTTAAATAAAATAAATTACTTCATACAGAGCTGACCCCCTAGAAGGAGCGCTCACACATGAGGACAAATCGTCCCACATAACGACAAGTTTATCTTATATAAATTGTGTTTTAAAAAGGTTTATTTGTTAACGAGAGTTGCCTCTTTTGTGAATGGGTATGTCTATTGATTGAATCGCCCTCCTTGGAAGATATATTGATTGTGAAGAAGAGGTGTGTTGGAATAAAAGATATATATCAGATCTACACCTACAAATCTGCACATGAAAATATAAGAAGAAGATCATTAAAGAGGAGTATATAGCAAATTTGTAAGAAGAGTACATGCAGATTTAAAAAGAAGAATTTATGGCAGATTTGTAAGAAGAGCATATGCAGATTTAAAAGAGGAGTTTATGCAAATTTAAAAGAGAAGTACAAGTAGATTTGAAGGAGATTGTAATGCCCATATGTAATGTCCCCCATTTAGCCCAGTTGGTCAGTTGATGAGAATTAGCCTATCACCGGTTCCAGTAGGCTAATGGCATCGGTTAGGGAGCCAATTTGGACCAATTCACTAGGACTTACTATTTATAGTAAGTCAGGTCGGGGGCAGTATGGATCGACTTGCTATTTATAGCACTGCAGAGTCAAGGGGCCTAGCACGAGTTTTATGGTTTCGAGATGCCCGAAGCATTATGTATCGAAATATAAGTTAAATTGAATATTAACTTATAATATTTATAAGGGCTAAGTGACTTTAAGTTATTAAGTGATTTCACTTTTGTAATACAAGTTATAACTTAAAGTTATGTTACTAGGAGATGGGTGCCTTATGGTGTGTTGGGGACTTAATGTAAGTCGTGAAATAAAATAATAATATAATATTTCCCTATCTTGGGCGTTGAGAAGGAAGAAGTAAAAAGCAAGTGTAAGCTCATTTTTGGGGATTATTCATTCACTCACTTGCAAATTGTATTGTCGTGCATTTCTTGAAGCTTTGGAGCTTTGAAGGTTTGAACTAGACTTTGCTGAGATGGAAACCTCTTCAAATTCCCCTTCTTCGTGTGTGAAAGACCACATCAAGAAGGATTCTTGGAAGCCTCACACAAGGGTTTCATTTGTGCTTTAGCTTGGAACATTTCGATGAAGATTTGAGCTTAGAATGAGTATTTTCATGGAGTTTGTGTTGCAGCTAAGTGCAAAGCCATAGAGGACAGATTTATGCATTTTGACTGAGATTTAATGCTGCTACAAATAATTCTATGCTGGTCCTACTTCCTCAAGTGAGTCATACTATCCCTTGTTGCAGATTTTTGGGGGTTTGGACTAGTTTGAAGGCATCATTGGTTTGTGAAGACATCATATTTGTGTGAGCAGACATTTCAGATCACTTTACGGAGGGTTTGGCTACCATTTCTTCTTGTTACAGCCACAGCCATGGTCGTACCATGTTGATGCAAGGAGTGGGTACTGTATGAAGTGAACACACCTATCTTTGTAAGCTTCTAACTATCTCAAGGAGGTCGCCTAGTTCAAGGTATCACTCAGATTTGGTATGATGATTGTAACTCTTGGAGATATTGATGTTATCTACGCATTTGGCACTCCATTGTTGTTGGTCCAAGACCCAGGTACAGCAAAAGTATGAAGTTGTAATCTGGCAAATGGGTATGTACTCATAATTCATATTTTGGCAAAATACAATCTGGGTCTTCGATATTTTGTTCATATATGCTTTAGATTTTCTGGGTTTTGTTTATATGCACTATATTCTATGTTTCAATGCAAAAACCATACATGCAAAACATACACATAAAACCCTAAATGGAACAATAGCAATAAAATTCAGAAAAGGCAAAAAACTTGGCACAAAAACCCTAGCCGAAACAATGTATGTTACACCATCATCCGTTGAAGAAGCAACACTTAGAAGGTGGAACTTTGTTAAGGAAGTTGGTGCTTCCTAAAGGAGAGATTGGTGTCTCTCACTAGATTGGTGCTTAGCAGTGGGGGTTGGTGCCTACAAATCGTGGGGATTGGTGTCTGCAGTGAGTTGCTGCTCACAAAGTATACAAGTGGGGATTGGTGTCTACAGTGGGTTGGTGCTCACAAAGTATACAAGCGGGGATTGATGTCTCCAGTGAGTTGGTGCCTACAAATCATATAAAAGGGGATTGGTGTGTCCTATAGGTTGGTGCCTACAAAGATTGTAAGAAAACTTTATATAAACAATATTTTGTCGTGGTTTTCTCCCATAAGGGTTTCCACATAAAACTTGTGTTCTTCTTGTGTTGCATATTTGTTGATCGAACAAGGCACGTTCAGGATTCAGAAGGCGAGTCTAAATTGAAGGCGCGCTCTAACACTTGGGTCTAATATAACACGTTCGATAATAAGAAATGCGTCTAGTAAGTAAAAAGCGCTCCCAGTGTCTTAGAGATGCATCTGAAATAGGAGGTGCACTCAAGTCAGTGAAGGCACGTCTGAAGGCATGCAAGTGTGTTTTCAGAGTATGAAGCGCGTTTTCAATGGTGAAGGCGCACTCAAGTCAATGAAGCTGCGTCCCTAAGGAGAAAAGCGTATCCAAGGCAAAAAAAGGCGTGTCTATTACAAAGAAGGCTCACTTGGAACGCGCTATATCAAATTCAAGCAAACGACGTTTTTGAGACGCGTCCCAACACAAACAGATGCGCCTAAACTACAAGAGGCGCGTCTAAGGAATATGAAGTGCGCCCATACCAATTTTAGACTTCAAACAGGCCGACTTACCTCATGAAGTGGAGCACTATTTTAAGTTTCTTCTAAAAAATAGAAAAAGCAAAACATAACTTCAATTTAAGAGGACCAACCCTTTCATGCAAGCTTATGCCTTTTCAAAAGGCTATAATTAGGATGTGTTTATCGTACAATTAATGAAACTATTTGTAATAAACATGCAATAATCAGTTTAGCTGATTTTTGCATGGCTTTATAATTATTTTATTATTTGTTTTAGTTACAAATAAGACTTGCATACATGCAAGTCCAATTCTAGAGTGAAGAGTATTAGTTAAACTCTTCTTTCCCTTTCATGCATTTGCTTTGTAATAGTATAAATAAGTGCTTTTGCACAAGCACGAGGAGAGATTTTAGAATTCAAATTAATTATTAGTTAGCTTTTTTTGAAGCTTTTTAGGAGTAAGCTTTTTCAGTATTCAGTGTTTAAGTGTTCAAAATTCAATGTTATATTTTGATCAATCAATGAAAATGGCAATTCTCGTGCCTTCATTATGCTAGAGTTGTTAGTTACCTGGTATTCAAATTGTTATTTTGTTGTTCATTTGATAACATCTATTATGCCTACTTTCACTAATAAATGCTTATTGAAATGTATCATCATTTGTGCCCAAGGATAAGTCTGAAGTTAAATGCATGAGTTGTGGCTTTGTCCCTTCTGTATTCGATTTACTCTTGGTGTTTGTGTTTAAGTGTTAAGTCAATCCAAGCCGTGTGTACTTGCCCTGCTTAGCCTCTAAATTTAGCTGAATAACGCAAGTGTGTAGCATAGGTTGTGATTTCAGTCAAAAAACTACAAAAATCATTGCTTCGTGATTGAAAGTGTGTTTTCTGCCTTTTGCACGCTGCAAACCCAAAAAGATCACAAATTTCCCTTTCATTCAACATAAGTATGAAAAACCCTTGAAACCACTATACATACTCTGTAGTTTTAAGTTTGTTTTATTTTATAGGGAGCTTCACCTACAAATTTGAAGAGCGATTCTACTACACATCTGTCCGTTTTGCTTTTGCATCGAAAGGTGCAAAATAAAACACTAACACTACTACTACACATTTTTTGGGGTGATACAAGATTGTTTGTGGGCCCATATGCTCCTACATCATGCAACCTAACAGATCCAAAATAACTTGGTTATATTGCAATATGTTATTCACTCCATTGCTTCAACTAAACATAATGAAGATAATAAATATAAATAAGGATTGAGGGCACAATGAGACACTTCTGCCAGTGACTTAATATGGCCCAAATTCATTATACCATATTAAGTGGGCGTCCAACATATGAAATCATGATATTATGGGTGTAAGTACAAAACAGATTCTGCAATAAACGTTTAATCTTGCAACCTCCAGAATGAACTGTAAAGAGAACTAATTTATTGGAGTGTCAAATATGCATAAAATGAAATAAATTATTAGAGAACCAAATGTGGATTAAACGATCCGTTGTACCCATACGAAATTTTTCGTATATGTGCCCAAACACACCTCCCAAGCACCATGTAGCCTTGTCATTACTGCGCTAACCCTGCAGGTACAAGACATATCAAAAGATGGCGATCCAAGGCTCGAATGGAGGGAGATTCTGACAAGCTAATCAGGCACGAAGCATTGAAAGAACGTCAAAAAGAGGAGGTCAAAGTGGTGAATTGGAAGCCAAAATGACATAAAGGAACCAAGGGAAGCAATGCAAATACATCTAGCAAGTCAAAATTCAATTTTGAAAATTTTGAAATTTTGGAAAATTTTGAAATTTTGGAAAATTTCGAAATTTTTTCTAAGGCATTTTTGGGCGTTCTTGCCTTGAATGAGCACCATTTTTGAGTATCATCCATGGAGGAAGAGCTTCAATGATAGTTTTAGATCATATGAGCTTGGTTTCCAAACTTCAAGACATTCCGTCATCAGATGAAGAAATTACGGCAAAAATAAGCTCCAGAGGCAGAGGCAGAGGCTTGCAACGGCAGTGATCCAAGTAGCCTCCATCAAAATGGTCAAGGCTAACATCAAAGTTTTTCAAGGTCAAGAATCACAAACTTGAGCCCTGAAATTGGCTAAGTCTAGTATCCTGAAACCTGTTGTTCTGAAATCCTGAAATCTAAGTCTGATATCTGACGGATCCTCAAAAATCTAGAATCTGCATGTTAAATCCCATGGATCCGGAACCTATCTCAAACATCCTGGAAGTATATTTCAAAATATTTAAAGTATAGGAAATTCAATATCTAAGCATATATTTAAATATATTTTGAAATATACTTCCACCCAGGTCACCTCCAAAAGGCGCTCATTTCAAGAAAATCCCACGCCTTTTGGCCCCTTTCAAATAGGCGCCCATTTCAAGCAAATCTCACGCCTTTTCATGCCCTCCAAAAAGGCACTCTATTTGGATAAAACCCACGCCTTTTCCCTCACACCAAAAAGGCGCCTAAAAAGCCCAAAACTCACGCCTTTTTCAACACTCCTGAAAAAGCGCTTCATTTGTCCATTTCCCACGCCTTTTTAACACATGCAAAAAGCGCCCCTTTTTGATCATTTGCACTCCTTTTTGCATAACTCCAAAAAGGCGTGCCTTTTTGCCAAAATGCACTCCTTTTCTTATTTCACTTATTCTTTTTTGCATAGAGGAGAATAAAAAAGCACTCTATTTTTAGAGTAAGGCATATTGGAAACCCTAAAAGGTGGCATCCACTATAAAGGAGGCTCCTATTCACTATTATTGTTATTTTCAAAGGCATAGCAAAGGAGTAAAAGCAGCGTTCAAAGCTAGGCAGCCATTAATGGAGGATTGAAAGCTTGCAAAGGGCAGATTGAAAGGCATTGAGGAGTTGATCTTCACATACAGGGCAAAGGCTACTCATTCTTGCACCATTCTACTTCTTTCTATCACACTCAAAGGAAAATTTGTCCACTGGAAGGCCTCTTTCTTGCACTGACGGCCATTGTTGAGGGTTTTTCAAGCTTTTTGAAGCTTTTTCAGATCAACAAAATATAAAGAAGGCAATTCGATCACTTCTATTCTTCTTTTTCTTCATTCTCTTCCTTCGCAGGGTCCATCTTCATGTTCCTAAGGCAATGTCCAAACCCAGGAGGTCATTTTTGATAAATTTTCAAGGATTTTCATTGCTGGTCATGGTTTTTCAACAGCAAAATCACCACCTACAGCCAAGATAAAATTGATTTTTGAGGCTTATTTGTCCAAAATTTCTCATTTCTGACACATACCCACCTCGGCAAAAGGCAATTTCCATCAACCTGGACCAGTTTGGGCTCAGATCTGTAGAATCTTTGAGGGTGTAGCTCCAAATTTTCATTCTCCAAGGGCAAAATTTTAATTTTTTTTATAAAAATTAAATTTTGGACAGCGAAAAGAAAATTTGTTTTTCTTAGGCAGCAAACACACAAAAGACCAGATTGTCCATTTTCAGTGCATAAAGGTCATCAGAACGAACCTCTTCAAGACATCATGCAATAGTCGTCAGTCACCATTGAGGCCAAATCTTTGCCCAACCATGATCTTGTCCAAAACATTCCCTTGCATGTATTTCAGCGATGATGGCATAAATAGCCTTGTTCATATTTTGCAGGAGGAGTTCATTCAGCTGATCCGTGGAAAGTTTTGTGGAGACCCTCATGTTGACAAAATGTACCTCCTGGTTGATATTGCATCGAAGTGCGCCAAGGCTGAGAGAGACTTTGAAGTGTTTGAGAAAATCACAGAGGATGCTGCCATAGACCTGCAAATGAGAATGGTCCACCTTGAGTCCATGATCATACCAGATGAAGCCAAAGTTGAGAAATTTGAGAGAAATCTCAATTCTCAGACTTAGCCAATTTTTCACATTTTGCAGGAGGGATTTATTTTGGCAGCAGAAAGATTTCCAAAGCAACTTCTATTTTGAGAACTGTCTTTGTTAACTGAAGTTAAATTTATTTTTGGATTTTGCTTTTGGAAATCATGCAAAATATCTTTGAGTTAGAACTCATTGTGTAATAACATGCGAGTTCAGTTAACTGAAATTTGCATGACAAGATACTTTTAGTTTTAATTGCTAATAAGCTTGCATGCTTCCCATGCAGCATTAGATCTAGAGTGAAGAGTGTTAGTTAACTCTTCCTTTTATTTCCTTGCATCTTTGCTTTTTAGGTATAAATAAGTGTATTCTACACACTTAATTTCTCTAATGGTAAATGCTGAGACTAATTTTTGCTCGCATTTTATTGTTCAAGCACTGTTGTTGATTCTTGCTTTTTGATTAATGAGAATACAAATCATGGTTTCAGGATCTATCTTGTTGTCAAGAGTTGTGTAAATTGTTCATGACTTTGTGCATGAGCAATTATTGTTGAGTTGTATTTGTTCTTTTGTTTTAAAAACCTCCAAGTTGTCCTTCTGATTTCTTTATGCTCTGAATTTACTTAAAGAAATCAGAATTGTTTTAAAAGATAAAGTTAGTTATTTTCTTCTGGAAAGCTTTAGAAAATCTTATAGCCTTGCAGAAGAGCTTCATTGCCTTGTGCTCGTGCCTTGAGAAACAAAAAGATAGGTTATTTTGTAAACGTCTTTTTAATTTTCTTGTTGAGGGAGCTTCCCCTCCTAATTCGAAGAACAGTCCTACTGTACACGCTGTCCGTTTTTCTTTCTCACCGAAAGGTGCGAAATTAAACGCCAACACGATCAAATGGAGCTTCTAGTTTATCAGTACCAATCAAGTATTGCATAATTACATATAACATTATAGCTTTCTAACAGCATAGTACTAATATATGCTTAATATGATCCTCATAAGTATTTTATAGTAGTTTTTTAAGATTTCAAGGAATATGTTGTAATGTCCCCCATTTAGCCCAATTGGACAGTTGATGGAGATTAGCCTATCACAGGACTCCCGTAGGCTAATGGCAGTAGTTAGGGGGTCTAACTGGATCATTCACAGGGACTTACTATTTATAGTAAGTCAATTCAGAGCGACTTGCTATTTATAGCAAGGCAGTTTCGGGGGGGCTAGCACGAGGTTGATGGTTCAAGAGGTCCAAGACTTTATAAATCAATACATAAGTTAAATTAAATATTTAACTTATACTATTCGAAAAGGTAAAATGACTTTAAGTTATAAGGTGTTCACTTTATTAATTGAAGTTGAAGTTGTAATTTAAAAGTCATATCACTAGGAGGTGGGCGCCCTCATGGAGGAATAAGGGGGTCAAGTAAATGAAATAAAATAACTAAAAATGCACTCCCTTGGGCATTGGAGACGAAAGGCAAATAAAAGAAAGAAATGAGCTTCATTTGCATTATGCTTGGATTATGATTTTACTCTCTTGTTTTGATATTCTTGTGCATCAGCTTTGGAACTTGGCTTCAAGGGTTTGATATTGACTTGCTGAGACGAAGCAAGATCACCTTTCTTCGTGTGTGAAAGATCACATCAGGAAGGGGAGTTGGAGGCTTCATTCAGGAGTCTCATTTGAGCATTCAGTTGATACATTTTGATGAAGATTTGAGCAGGACATGACCATATTTGTTTAAGTCTGATATGCAGATGTAATGACAGATGATAAAGCGCAGATTTGATGTTTGTTTGAAGTGTTTTTGTGGCTGAAAAGACCCTTTTTGCTGGGCCATACTTCAGGTCGTACTGCTGTTTGTGATGTTCTGAAGGAGGGCATTTAAGGGATTGTTTATGCTTCATACCTGGTCGTTAGAGGTTAAGGAGGGACTGCAGTGATTTAGAAGCATTTATCATAGATTTTTATAACATTTTCTTGCTGTTATTACCCTCAGCTGGGCTGTACAGCTTGGAGTAGGAAGTGGGTGTTGATGGGACTGATTATGCCTTCATTTACAGTTGCTACCATGCCCAATCTTGGCGCCTGAGGTCTGATTTGTTGAAGCCGCTTTGATATTGTCGGAGAACCTTCATAGTACATTGCTTATTGGTGATTTCTCATAGCATTGTAAGCTGTCCAAGTACGGCAGCCGAATGAAGTTGAAGATTGTGAAATGGGTATATGACTGTAATTCATATTTTGCAATAATACAATCTGGGTCTTCAATATTTTGTTGATATATGTTTTAGTTTTTCTGGGTTTTATTTATATGCTTTATATTATGTATATTCAATGCAAAAACCATACATGCAACACATGCACATGAAACCTTAAACCAAAAGCAATTAGAAAAGCAAAAAACTTGGCACAAAAAAAACATATCCGAGGGTGTATTTTACATATGTACAAGTTGTCAGTAGAAATTCTTTGAAATGTTCTAGCAGGACTCCAAGTAAGCCCTAGCAGAGAAGTCCATGACCAAAGATTTGTTAACCCAACCATAGTTAACCAGGCTGCATTTTCCTAAGCCAACAAACCACATTTATATCCCAGAAATCCTCATGTAAAAGTCAGTTATTTTATGGGATTTAGGTGCTCCTGTCAGTAAAGTTATCAACAATCTTACCCCTCAAAGATCCCAATAATCCCCATTCCTAGTCAAGTTAAGAACTCATCCGAGAATGTCACAAAATTTATTTCTCCTATTGTTGGTGGACATCCAATTTTCTGGGCTTTAGAATACCCCACATCCGAATCCCCAAAACCAGTACACTCACTTCCTCATCAATTACACTAACCAGTTTGAGAAATCAAAAAGTGACAAATGTTCTAAAGAAAGTCCTATTTCTGAATGACAACATTTGGGGCATGGAATCCAAAACTCAGCAGTGAATAGGGTTGTTTGTTCCATGGAAAGATTCAAAGCTTTCCTTGGTGCTGTTTTTTTAGCAACAAAATAGGAGGATTGAGATGTTGTAAAACGCTTTGTATGACAAAACGGAGGTACACTTTCACTTCCATCCTGCTGCAAAATGTGAAGCTGTCCATGAAGGATCTCAAAGTCATATTTGTCATGGGCAAGTTAAGAAGCCCCAGCCATGACAAGCTCCCCCAACTGGCCTTCTGCTGACATCTTTGCCAAGGACAACAAACGAAAACCATCTTCCACTTAAGGGGAGGCCCCTTAACAGGATGAATGCACCGTGGACACTTCAGATGTGCCCTTTCTAAATTTTGTCCATCTTAACTACTTACTTGTTTTACTTCTAAAATACTTGCAGTCTCAAGCTGCCCTGCTATATTTATAACTGATTTTACTGTTTTCATTATGCTCATTGTCATGCCTAGGTTCAGTGCTCTCTTTGCTAATTTGTTGGCTCTTCTCTCTTGCTTCAAGAGTATAATCTGTTATCTCCAGCAATCTCTCTGTTCCCACAGGCCTTCATGCTCAAGATTGTCCATGATGTAATATTTTTGCCAAATCAAATACATAATAAATTTAATCTTTATCAAAAAAAAGGAATGTGTACAAGTTGATTCCAAGCTACACTACCATTATGTCAAGGGAATTTGCAGAGTTTAATGAGTAGCTGGATTGAGATTCAACTAATCATGGAATTAATCTTCAAGAACTATCAAGCTCTCCAGAAAAACACTTTTATTATAGATTTCTTATCTTGTTGGTGAATAAAGAGCACACATATACTAAAGTGGGAAAAGAGGTACAAGACAGCTGAAGGAGGAGAGGACCAGATTTATAAGGCCTAGATCCAGTTCACCAAGAGGGAAAAAAAAACACAAATAGTGACAAGAAGGTGCTATAAGGTACAGACTTCGGAAAATCTGGAGTTGATAGAACAAGGTCTTATTGAGTTTGAAAACTTGTTCATTTGGAGATAAATAAACAAGTAGAAGTCTCTATACCTTGTCATCGGCGACATCCTCAAAAATGCGTATACCTGCAATAATTTATCAACAGTGCAAGAATTAGTAAATATGCTTTCAATACAAGTACCAAATAGAAATCTTCAACTAAATGAGAAATAACATATACCAAAGTTAGTCATGAAGCCACATGATAACCTTTTCAAATAATTATAATTTGTTGGGAAATCTTTGTAAGCTATTAAGAAGATTTTTATTGGTAATAAAAGTTAGTTCAACTAGTATTCTAGGATTTAGTGTGTTTCAAAATTCTAGACAGGATGGAGGTAACACTTACGTCAAAAATTTGGCCATGGCATTTTCATGCATTAGTACATGTTCTGATCAAAGTTATCAGAAGTGAACACTACCTCATCTATAGGAAAATCAAATTATTTGTCTTTATTTTATTGGCCTTCCAATATATAGTATAAAAACGTTACAACATACCATGTTCCATCAAAGCAATGATGCATAAATAGTAATGTTAGAGAGGTTCCATAGCCCATACACAATAAACTAATAGATCTCAGTCTATAGATTAAACTTCATGTACTTCTGTATCACAACCAAATAGGATAAACGAGAATCTTGTTATTGGCTACAAGCACTATATTATATATAATTCCTCCTACTTGCCACTTAATGTATATATAGGGTCTGTTTATTGTTTACTTGGTAACTCTAAACAAAATAGTTGTAGCAAAAAACTTTTTTCTACGAGATACAACAATGTGCATCACAAATAAAAAGAAGAAAAACAACCTGTCTTTGTGACAACATTAATAGTTAGAGATGACCACTATGTTAAAACTAAAGGAATCATTGCAGGATATGGTTAAGGGAATAAATTGTTCAACACTACTAGTAGGGAATTGATAATCAAGCAACATAAGGAGATAAGGTAAAGGTTGTAGCTTCTATACCATGATATAGGAATCACCAACAATGAATTACAAGTGACGAAATGGCAGTTCTTATGGTGTGGAAATCGTGTGTTAATACGGTGTGGGAATAATGTAATTGGTTTTTTCATGAGTAACTAACATTAAGTGATTTAAATCTGTAGGTGGACGTGTGCATAATGTTTATTAGGGGATCACATTTAATGTCAATGATCCTAAATAACATTTATAAGGCTCTAACAATAAGGTGTAGACCTTATAATATAACTATGCATATGGCATATTATAAAGATATTTAATAAATTAATATGGAAAAATAATTATATTATATATTAATTAATTTTTAAATAAATAATAATATCTTATGAAAAGGCTTGGTACACTCCTGAAAGGGTTTGACTTACCTTTTTACCCTATATTCTAGGGAATTCCTATTGTGGGATATTTGTTAGAGAGAATCGGTACCATTTGTGAATACTTTGATATTCACCATGATTGCACTTGAGAGGTTTGTGTGAGGCCATTGGGAAGGAGGAAGAGATTGTAAATCCCAAGTCTTGTGTCTGTAATTGTATAGACAAATTGTAAGTTTTCTCATTAATGGTGCTTGTGGGGTTATTTACCTTTATGGATTTCCTGTAATGTCCCCATCTCTGGAGTGATCACCTTGCGAGGAGTATGTTAGCCTAATCACCATTCTCGTAGGCTAACTCATTTGGTAAGGGAATGTATTGGTTGAGCTTGGACTTAGAAGGGTTGGAAAATGGAATGTTGCTACAGGCTTCGAGAATGGAATGATGCATTAGAATCGGTCAACTAATTTTGCTTGATGAAATGAAATTATATTTTGGCTTTTGGTATTTTTATATTATTTTTAGAAAAGCCAAAAATATTAAAATATTATGCCAAGAGGAAAAACGACCTAGGTGGGAAAATGGAAAAATAAAGAAAAAGGTGGAAAAATGAAATATTGGAAGTGAAGTTAAATTATAATATTTTATTATTAAAATATTATAATATTTCCCACAAAATCGGCGCTCATGAGGAAAAGGGCAAAAAACATAAAATAATAATATTTTATTATTATTTTCTCTCTCCTAGCCGCCGCCCACTTGGAGAAAAATAAAATAAAATAATTTATAAATTAAAAATATTTGAGGTTGTTTGATGTCGGCTTTGGACTTGAAAAAATATTATATTTTGTTACAATTGGGCGCCCAAGGTGAAAAGGATAAAAGGAGGTCATTTCGAGTGTTTTTGTATCATTGAATCATTTGGCTTTTTCACTCTTTGGAGATTTTCTCTTGGCTGTAACAAAGTTTCAACAATATCTAAGGACGAAAACCCTTGGATAATAGTGGTTTGGACGGAAACCCATCCCACTTTGAAAGATGGATTCACCTAGGATCCATTATTGAGCATATTGCAGGTTTTTGTGGAGATAAAGGTTTCAAATCAGCTAGGGTTTCAATGGAGTTTTCATGTTCAGCTAGGGCTTGAAGATATCTTGCATATTTGAAGGCAATTGGAGGATGATTTCACTATTTGCATACATGGCCATGTTGTGTTGATGATTCTACATGTTTTAGAGGCTTCATTGGAGGTGAAATCACTTGTTTGTATTAAGCAAATTCATATCAGACTGCTGTAATATCATATCAGACCTCAGATCGAAGCATTTCCAGCCACGGCTTGATGTGGGTTTGTCATATTTTCATCCTAGGATCCTAGCCCTTCAATTTGGCATCATTTGGCTAGCGTTTGGAGGAGTTTCCAGCTTATTTTGGCTAGGGTTTGTGCTTCAGATTTCATATCAGCACCTACAGTTTGCAAATCAGTCACTTTATCTTGGGTTTGGCTTCACTTCTTCATAAGGGTTGATCATTTCTAAGGCGGCCAGCATTGGAGAATATCATTGTTGCATCATGGGGTGATGAGTTGATCATGTTTTGATGATATATGCATGCTTATGTAAGTCTGGTACAAAAATCAGACCATCTCTGTTTGTAATCAGCAAACGTCTACAGTGGCCAAGCTTTCATCTGGGTATGTTCTATTGTGTTATATATTGATTTTTGTATGTATGTGTGAGCTGGTTTAATTCATTTCAGTCTTCATTTGATATCATATGAATGTCATATTATGTTTGTGAAAACAAAACTTCAAAAACACAAGCAAAACATCCAGAAAACAAATCAGAAAATTCAGGCTAGCAAGCAAATTTTGAGTTCAGATCTAGACAGGGTTCTTACGTTTCCCCAACATAAATATGTGTTTTGTGTATTGTGTATCAATATTTATTTTTATTTATTTTATTTGCAATTATTATACATTTAATTAATTTACACACCTAAAGTATTCTAATTTCTAACAATGTGCCATTAAAAAAATGGCTCAATAACATAGTTACTATTTTCAATAGTCTTATCTGTTTTGTTTCTATAGTGTGTTATATGTCACAGCTAGAATTTGTGTTTCCTAAAATCTCTGCCTCTTTGACCACTATGATAGGGAAGAATGGTGGTAGGAAGGCTACACAAAGAAAGATGAAACCAGTTACCATTTCAGGAAAAATATAGGCATAAGAAATGAAATGAAATTATATTAATGTCCACAGACGACCAAAAGTAGGTCAATTGGACTAGAGGGCACAACATTTAGCAATAATAGCCCAATTCAACTATTTTGTTTAGTGCAACCATGTAAACACTTGAAAAATAAAAAAATTGACCTTACTGCACAACCTTGATAACTAAAACCCAATAGGCCTAAGGAGAGATGAAAACCAGCCTCAACCCACATCAAAGACTAAAATCCTTGACGTAGAGCGCTGTCAAACCAACATTAACCAAGGACTTCAATCAAGTCGTCACAACCGTCTAGCTCAATACTTCATATGATAGAACATTAATCCTACACATCAATTTCCAATCATCTACACCAACTTCTAATCACATGTTGATCCATAATCAAGGTAGATATTCCACGCCTTGATTCAATAGCATGAATCTCCCTAATGTAAATTGATTGCATAAGCTGCTGTCCCTAATGCAGAATTAAGGAAAATCAATCCTATTCTTGAATTTTTGAACATAGAAAAAGGTATTAAATATGGAAATGCAAACAAAGAACATATTAATAATGAGAAGCCAATAATCTGACCTAAAGAAACACAAATTAGAAAAACTTCACAAGGTTGAGGTGTTGTTCCTCCTCAAGCCACTACCTCAAGAGTTGCTGCAATGAATTTTTGCCCAAAACAAGGCCTATAATGACTTCTTAGACTACACCATACAACTCTCTAATGCTCTCATGCACTCTCTAAACCTCTACTACACTCTCAAAGACTTATAGGCTTCCAACAACAGTCTTTTACAACAAGCCCTCCTAAACAACACTAAGAAATTGAATGCTTAGAATAACCTCTTTTGGAGTTTTTATAATAAGAGGAGGTACAACTGAAATGAAGAAGGAAATTAAAATGTCATAGCACACCATTGAGTCTTCATGTTGATAACACAATGGAAGAGATTATAGTCATGAATCAGCCCAAAGGAATTTGTCACCTACACCACTCCATACATGATGAGAAGCAAGATTTCTCTAATTCTGAGTTTATAGATGATGTTATTAACATTAAGAAGAATGAAGTGGTGTTAAGTATTCAATGGTTGAAATCTCTTGGAAGGTTTGTCCAAGACTTTAACAAGATGGTGTTAAGAGTTTACTCACATGGGTAAACGTATTGTGCTTAAGGTACTAAAGAATGAGATAAGGGATGGGACAGCTAAGAGTGTTAGTTTTCTCTAACATGGATGACTTGAGAAGCATGGTTAAAGGGGAAAGATTCAGTCTTAATTTTCTGATTTTAAACAGCAGTGATATATCCTCACTTTTTCATGATATTGCAGCTGCTAATCATTGGGAAACGAGTGATATTGATCCTACCTTGATTGGCACACAAGATGCATGCATGGGTCATGGTATTTTATATGATGCATCTCATTATAGGACTGATCTTAGACACTTTGGAGAAGCTGAGATTAAAACAGTCCCAAGAAATAATTGAAGGATGGCTTGACAAGGCAAGGAAAGCTAAGTTGATAGCACAACATGCCAAGCTTCATCTTCAACAAGTTCGTGACACTCACCACTCCATGGAAGATGATAAGCAAAGGTCTTCTAGTTCTGAAATTGCAGTTGATATTGATCATTTCATTGATGGATATGTTGATTTTATTGATGACATTTATAGTGGATCAGCCACTCATGAGTTATCTTAGGTTAATGATGAAGGCATCTATGATACATCTTTAGAGTTGTCACCTATTCCCTATGATATGATAGTTGTTCATCGATATGATGCTAGCATAATCTACATGGATTCTTCAGTGGTAAGTGGCTGCCCTGTTTGGGTTTCCATTTCATTTTCGGATTTTGCTTGGCCTACAACAGCTATGGAGTTGTCTTTAAGGAGTGTTGATGGCATCTACACCTTTGGGTTTGTCACCTATTTCTCATGACATGGCAGCGATCTACTTGTTGATTGGTGACTTCATATTCATAGACTCCTCATGGATGAGTGGTTGTCCTAGTTGGGATCATATAGCACTTCCTGATTTTTCATGGTTTACATCATTGATTCAGCGGTCTAGGAGTGTGTGGAGGTATGTCTTTTGGATGGACATGGAGTATGGGATAGATTTCCTTGGTTTTCATTGGTTTCATGACACCTATGAAATCATTCTTACCGCTGGCCTGAGTCATATCAGCGATGTTGAGAGACTTCATGTGTTGATGTAATGGCATGTGACAATTCATTTATACATCTTTTTGTTGGACTTTCTTCATGGATGTGAGATTATGATGTGTTGGGATCCCAGTCATGACAAGTTTGTCACGTTAGCTCGGTTGGATTCCGATGAGTTGCTTCACCGCTCTCAGTATGGTGAAGATTATAACAGTATAGTGCAGTGGAAGTCGGCAGGTGACGTGTATGGCAGATTTCCATTCTGGTGGTTATGGGATCCAAGGATTCTTTTGTTTGGTAGGTTGCTCTACATTGAGGGAGTTGTTCACAGTTATGATGAGCATGGTTGGGCAATCCATAGGTTGGTTTGGGATCCTTATTTTGTTATGTTAGTTCTGCTCATGCTGGTGTTGCAGAAGCTCATTTTAGTACCTGAAGCCATCTTGGATTCCAGAGAGCGCCATCTTCAGAGATGGATTATCAGGGAATATTTGGTAAAATGGAGGGACTTGCCAGTAGAGCATGCTACTTGGTAGAGTGAGACTATTTTACAGCATCCAGCATTGTGTTTGCATGAAGACATGCAAATTCAGGGAGGGCAGACTATAATGTCCCCTTCCTAGACGACACATGGATGAGCAGTGGTTGACCTATTATCAGGGTTCTCGTAGGTCGGCAGAGTGGTTAGGGGACCTATCCAGAGGCAGTGAAGCTTGGCAAGGAGCTTTACAGGCCATTCCAGACATTTTTCTATTTTTAAGAAGGCTCCCTATTTTTTAGGGTTTGACTGGGAGTTGACCAGGAGGCATTAGGAGACCTTCGGGAGCATTTTGGGAGATTTGGTCACAGTTCCTTTTTTTATGGAGGTATCCCTATTTTTTAGGAGGGGCGTGTCAGTTAGCCTGCCACATGGCGACCTCATCAGTATAGTGCGTGCATCATCAGTTTTCAGTTCAGGATGGCCAAATGATGGGAATGGAATAAATATTAAATATTAAAGTGTTGGCTTTAATATTTAATAAGAATAAAATAAAGTGATTAATAATGTCACTTTATAATAATAAAATCACAAAGGACCCCCTCCTAGTTGACATGATGTTTTTAAAAGGTGGACCTTTTAATAATGCCTTTTGGACCCTCAACTTGGGCACCCAAAATAAATAAAAGGATCATTAAATGATTCTTTGGAGATGCCTTTTTGCCCTAAAAGTGGACGCCGCCTCTTGGGAAAAGCATAAAGTGAGTTTGAAATCATAATTTGCATTATCTCTTGGCATTTTTACAATCAATTTTTACAGATCTAAGCTCTGAGGAAGAGTTGCAGCAGTGTTCAGTGCTCTGGGAACGAAAACTCTCAAGGAATGTTGTGGAATGGACGATAACCCAGTTCACCTTTGTGGAGAACCTACTTTGGGTCTTCGTTTGGGCTTCACTGGACGAGTTTTAGGTGATGAAATTGCAGATCTGAGTTTGCAGCAGTGTTATATCAACAATATCTTTCAGATCAGCCACACCCATTTGCATGTAGAGCCTCTCCCAGGGCAATACCAGCATATGTATGCATTTATCTTTGCAGATCCAGCTTCTACATGAATATAATGAGCAAATTTGATGGATATGTGATTAAATTTCAGAATTGGTGATTTGCTGATATGGGTAGTTATTAGTTTGTTTTCAATTCCTTGTATGTTCTTGGATTTTATTTGCATGTTACATTCCTTGGCAAAAACTACACATCTCAAGAAAAATAAAACCCCTTCTGCATCTTCTATCTAGTCTATAAGATCACAAAAAAAATAAATAAATAAATCATAAAACAATCAAAAATACAAAAAAAATAATTCATCTTCCAGTTGGTGTTTTGCAGGTTTTTGGAGCAGTTTGATGTAGAGTTATATGTCAATGTAAGAACCTTGTTGGTTCTAGGGTTTAGGGTTTAGGGTTTAGGGTTAGTTTTGTCCTCTGATACAAGAAACCAACGGGTTTTCGTCCACTAATCTCGATCTCCAATGGGTTTTTTTTCCAAAGAAGATATTGTAAGAACGCAAGTGCTCAATACAAATTTTGACAGAGTTCTTGATATGATAAAAGATGGATAATCAAATGAGGAATCCTGGAATTGTCAACATTAAATATATACTACAAAATCAATTTGGGCGCCCAAAATCCCAATGCCCCCATTTGGGAGGAAATAAAATATTATTTACTGTTGCCATTTCCATCTCCATAACTTCCAACTAAAAATAGTCCTTTTGAAAGAAAATAAACTATTATTTAATGTTGTCATTTCCAACTCCATAACTGTCAGCTAAAAATAATATGTAACTCCTCAATAACAACTTGTCATAAAATCTATCCTATCTTCATAGAATCTTTCTAAATGTGAACTCTAGGAGTTTCCAAAGACTCTTGAGATTCTCAACACCTCAAATAGAAGTGCCACCAAATTATTTGAAATATTTGATATTTAATTGGCTCATTTAATCAACCTTGAAATTAAAATAACCATGGGACAAAAAAATAAATATTAAATAAATTATTTCTCTATTTTTTTTAACCTTAGCCCACAGAGAATATTGGAATGGCATTTTCTCCACAAAATTAATTTAATTAAAAAATAGGACATGACAATTTATTATTCCAGAAATGATCTATATCAGGATTAGAGGGTTTCAAAAGGTGCTTTCAATCATTTCAGCAGCCTACGAAGAAGACTTTGTGATCAAGTTCAGTCATTGAGTGGTCTACAGCAGTGTTCTTCACCAAAATATCCCGTAAAACACCTGATTTCAGCAAATATTTCCCATTTTCTAAGCAGTTTCAATCATTTTAGGGAGAGGGTTTACTTCCGAAAAACTCAGATTTTCAAATTCATAAGCAGCATCTAGGGTTTTGGGCGTTAATTTTCAGTCTGTCAGCTTCAAACCCTCGGCTATTACCCTTTCAAAATTTGCATGAAGTTCAATTACAATTCCACCAAGTTTATGAGCAGATATCAATCCTTAAAAGCAAACATATTCACTTTGTAAGAGGTATTTCCTTGTGCCTTTGTGATGGATTTTTGAGGGTACAAAGTTGTTCATTATCATATCATTCCTACAACAGCAGTGTGAAGGTTTGTTCAACAATTGCATCAATCAAAACACACAACAATGGCTTGCTATCAAACCCTAGAGAGTTTTCAGACTATCCAAAGTTGTATATTTTCAGCCAGGGTTTGATAAAAATTAGGGTTTTCAGATTTGACCCATTAAAATATTAATATCTCTCCAAAAAGGGGCGTTGGAGGAAAAGAGAGAAATATAACCAAAAAGTGAAGTCATTTCACCATTCACCATGGCATATTTTGATTTTCTCATGTTTGAGCTTTGTTCTTGGTTGAGCCAAGGGTTTGAACCAGCAACCTTTGATAACGGAAACCTTCATTGGATTGAGCACCTGTGGGGTTGAAAGACATCTCTAGGGTGTTTTGGAGTGGTCTTATTTCAGAGATCACACGGAGCTTCATTTCAAATAGTCAGCTTGTCGCGGAAGGGTTTTCATTGACATATCTCAAGTTTACTGTCACGATAATTATGGAGGAGGATTGAAGAGTGCATTGCAGGTTTTAGATTGGATTTTGGTGAGTTTTTAGTGTGCTTACAGCCTCTCAATCAGGCCGTACCTTCCCAGGACAGGGCCGTACCATATAGGAGCTGTTATGAGGTTTTGAGGATGTGTTTTGGCAGCTTTCCTTTATCCAACTGGGCGTGAGACTCCTGCTGTTGCAACAGTGACTTTTCAGCAACCTTTGGGCGGGATTACAAGTTATTGGTACTGCTGTAGCTCTCACACAGGCCGTACCAGCAGTACTAGGGACATGGGGTTTCATAGAACTCTTGTTTAAAGGGTTTATTGCATTGTCTTGATGTTGTATGAGGCGTCATTTTAGATTGGAGCTGCTGTTGGTATTTTGCAATGTACAAAATCTGAGTTGAATGAATATCCAAGGCATATGATGTGTTTCAGCTGCTGTAGCAGTCCATTCCAGCATTGTACTTCTTGATCAAGTAATGGGTATGCAAGATTTCTAATGTCACTCTTTCCTTCACATGGGTATTGCTTATATTTGTTATATATTGCATTTCCATTGAATAGAAGCTTCTGGGTATTGCTTTTTTCTTGTGTTTTTTGAAAATATATGTACATGCATGTGTTATGTCAAGTACAAAAAACATCAAAACGCATCAGGTTCAACTAAACCACAGAAAACCATAAGGGGGTGGGATATTACATGAAGACTATACACTCATTTAAGCCTTTGAATATAATAATACGATTTCACAATGTGATGAAAACTCAAGACATAGATAAGACAAGAATAAGCAAAATTCATAGAAGACAACAAAAATAAAATCATAAAGATCAGAAATCTAAACTTGGTTCACAGGAATGGGAGCAAAGACAATCTGGTTGTAATAATAGTCTAAGACTCTAAACCTCTAGGAAAATGGTACAAATATTTAAATAAGGAGCACATGGATGGTGAATAAATGACAACCAAAAAGGAAAGTGCGAAATGCCCGAGCCAACAAAAAGAACCATAAGGAAAAAGTCCAAAAGGAAGCAGAAAATGAAGATGGAGCAAAGATGCATAGCCAAAGTCTTATTGGATTTGTTCTCCTTTTTATAGTAAATTGCATCTCTAAGATACATATATGGCTGCCAAACACTAACCTATATACATCAAGAGGAACCACGTCTACAACAACTACATCAAGAAAATGCTTGTACACCAAATTTCAACTTGCATTGTTTGGTGATTGACAATTCTACTCCTTTTCCTACCTGTTGTGACCAAATCACACATCGCCCCATTAGGAATAGGGACCCCTTTTTTTTTTTTTTTTTTTTTTTTTTGAGCTCCGATGCTTTGCATGAAGTTCTGATGATGATTTGACTCATCTTGCTCTGCCGGCTCGGTAACAATTTCCTTGCCTATGATCTTTGGTTCACAATTAAGGGTAGATGAACTTGCAATAATGAAGAATTGTGATCAAATCCTATCTAGATATTGAGTTTTGAAGTCAATCCTTCAGAATGTTTGAGACCCTGAAAAGACTAAGCCTGGAACCTGAAATTCTGAAAATCCTGAAAAAATGGCTAAGTCTGAAATCTGGTGAATCCTCCAAATTCTATATTTTGCATCTTAAATCCGGTGGATTCGGGACCTATCTCAAACATCCTGAAAGGTATATTGAAAAATATTTAAAGTATAAGAAATTCAATCTCTAAACTTATACTTAAATATATTTTTCAATATACCTTTACTCGCGCGATCCTGAAAAATGCTTGACGATTTCAGAGGATTCAAAATCCTGATCTAATGCGACTGGACACTCAGATGGCGCAAATCTTGGCGCAAAATCATGAAGGAGAAGGCACTTGAGTCAGAGGATTTGAAAACTCGATCTAATGCGCCCATCAAAACCTTGGTTCAATGCGAAAATATCAGAGGATTTCAATCTTCTATCTATTGCGCCCAAACCAAAAGTGTCATTTCGGAGGAGAAAATGAAGATTTCAATGTCTAGAACTAGTGCGAAAATGAAAAGGCAAGTCTTAGAGCAAATCTTGGAGCGAATTTTGATGATCAAAGTTAGAGGATTTTTATCCTCCAAGTGATGCGCCACCAAGAAGAGAAAGGAAGGTTTGAAGTAAGAAATGTCTAGAGTTTTAAGAGGATTTCAAAATGCGAAGTAATGCGCCAAAGCCTAAGGATCTTTTCCTTTGATCTAATGCGCTTTCATCTAAACATTCGACACAAGTGTTAATCCCTTCACCATTATGAAGTCTAGAGGATTCTAAAACATGAAGTAATGCGACTTCTTGAGAGATAAGTTCAGAGGATTCTAAAACATGAAGTAATGCGCCCAAGTGATCTTAAAGGTGAAGTTTTCAAGGACCCTAACTAAAGCGCAATCCAGAAGATTTAAAAACTTTATCCAAGGCGCCAACACTCTAGCGAATTTTCCAAGGCTATCCAATGCGCCATATCATGAGGAGATTGAGACATCTAAGGTTTGGTCTTCAAGGTAAGTTTAGAGGTTTCCAACAAGGTCATCCAATGCGCCATGTGTGAGGAAATCTAAATAGTGATCTAGTGCGCTAGGCATCTAAGGATTCTACACCTTCATCTAGTGCGCTACCTACATGGAGACAACGAAATTTCATTCCTTAAAGATCTCCAACTAGTGATCCAGTGCGTCAACATAAAGGAGGAAGGCTGAAGTTTATTTTGGAAGGAACCAAATGACCTATTTAATGCGCCATGTGTGAGGAAAGAATAAGGTTTGAAGACTTCTACAAACCCAACCAATGTGCTATCTATAAGAAGAATTTAAATTACCTAAGTGATGCGCCAAAGTCCGGAGGTTCCGATCCTTCATCTAATGCGACCAAGTCTAGAGGATTTTAATCCTCTATCCAATGCGCCACTCCTTTAAGGGGTCTTGAAACATGATCTAGTGCGCCACAATTACAAGGCTTCCAATAAGTCTATCCAATGCGCCATTCCTTGAGCAAATGAAAACGAGTTCAAACTAATGTGAAATCTAGAGGATTTTAGACCTTCAACCAATGCGAAATGTTTGAGAGGAATCCTATGTCTTGAACCAATGCGAAATCCTTGAAGATTCTCTATCCTTGATCCGGTGCAACAAGACAAGAGGATTCTAAGGAAGATCATGACATTCCAAGAAGGAGACTCCGTTATGCCCATCCAATGCGAAATATGAAGAGAAACTCAAATACAACTCCAAAGGATATGAAGAGGAATCAACAAACTTGATCTAATGCACCTATCTCTAAGGGCAAGACTTGAGGATTATCAAGACCAAATCCAAGGCGAAATGTGAAGAGGAATTAAAAACTTCATCTAATGCGAAAATCTTAGAAGACTCTCTACCCTCCATCCAATGCGCCACCCCATTGAGCAAGTAAAATTAAGTATCATCCAATGCGAATTGCCAAGGAGAATTTCAATCCTTCATCCAATGCGACTTCTAGAGGATTAAAAGTAGTGGTTTAGAATGCAAATTTTAAGAATTTCAATGAAGATCAAGAACTTGTTATCTAATACGCTTGGCTTGGAAATGCATTCTTGTATGTTATAAATCAAATATTATCATGTTTATCAAGGGGATTGATGCTGTTCCTTTACTTGTGTTGCAGCAAAAGGGAGGAATCATCTAAAGATCAAGTGATAAGAACCTTTGACAAGCAAGGAAAGAGAAAGAGCAAGGCATCATGTAGCTGTTTCAAGGGTATCCTTCATCATCCCTGTGTTGGAATTCTTCATCAAGTGGCATCAAGTTGAGATTGTCTAGAAGACATCCACCCGAAGGACATCATCTTCATCAAGGCTTCCTAAGGTATCAATTCTACTTCAAGTTCTTCAACCGTCAAGAGAAGTCATCAAGTAGCTACTTCACCTCTAAGGAAGGTGTTATCATCAAGCAAGAGCATTCGTCCATCAGACTTCAAGACTCTTCAAATTTCAAATTTCCAAGAGAGTCTCCTACTCTTCATGAAGAAATCAAGTGTCATCATCTACTCTCTAGCCTACATAAAGATACATCGAAGAAGATTCACATCAATCTATCGACAAGAAGAAGAATCATAAAGTTAGTCAAGTGAGGCGACAACTATCATACATCCAGTTAACAAGAAGAATGAACAAGGCAAGATCCACAGGATGTATTCCTACATATACAAGTTCAAACAATCACATTGAATACATCATTACAAGTTGATACAATTTTCAAAGTATGCTGAGTTGGCACTTATGTGGCGAGTACACATCATTTAATTTTGATTAGCCGCATTATTTAATGCATGCAATGTATCATTTAATGAAAGAAGTCAAAGGGATTCCTATGTGGAGGAATATTTTAAATGCTTTCGCCTTACCTTATCACATTGGAAAACGTGCCTTCATTGCCTCTCTCTTTTTTGCTAAAAATAGCAAGTTGTTGTAACTACCTCTGAGGTGGCACGATCTAAGCCCTTGGCTATCGAATTGATCTAAGCCCTTCATTGTATTCTGGATACTATATAAAGGCCTTGTTGCCTCATTTGTAAATCATTAGACATTAGAAATATAGATTAGGGATATAGATTAGAGAGTAGATCATTAGTAGTAGTAGAGAGTAGATTTTAAGAGTAGAATAAGAGAGACTCTCAAAATTCTCTGAGAGAACTTGAAATTGTTGTAAATATTCCTCAAAGTTAATGCAAAGACATTGGAGCTACTTGTTTGGTGTTAAGTATTATCTTGTGGAGTAACATGGTTTCTGAATCTTGATGGAATTAAGAGATGTTTCAAATAGCTTAGAAATAGATTAGAAGTGCATTGATGTAATGAATATGCGTAAAGATATTTGATGAATTCTTCTGGTTCATACTTTTCGTGTATTGTCGAAGGCAATCCACTTTGCAAAGTTAGACTGAACCTTCATTTTCTTTAGTTCGGTTGCGAATGCTTGTTCAAATTGCGCCAGCTGTGGGTGTTTGGATGGAGATTTGCAACATGAAAATCCTTGAGTTTCCTTAGAAGATTGCACTAGCTTCGTGTAGTTGTTGGTTCTCATGGCGAAGCGAAGTTTGGTTTCATGAGGAGTTTGTCTATCTTTACATGTTTCATTATCTCATTGTCCTTAGATTAGCTTTCTAAACCCTTACCCCTTTTTTCATTTTCTTTATCATAGAAACCTTGTATATACATCATCCACATCAAAGGAGGAATAAGTCGAATGAAAGGAGAAGAGTCTGCGTAAGTCCCTTTGTGTTTAACAGCAGAATCATACTTAAATCATTGAGCTGTCTCTTACCGAAATTAAATATTATAAGAAGGAACCTTGGAGTTATCTCGTTTGATCACTTAGTTCAGCATCCGAGAGGCTTTGCTCAAGAGAGAGTCAGATACCTAGTATTTCACTCTATTGTTGACTTGTTGAAAAACAACCATCAACACTACCCACCCCAAGCTATATGAATTAGGATGTTAATATGTTTCCAATCCAAGTTTCTCTACTATTAGATTAATGTAGCTTTGTCGTATTAATAATATCTACAATGGATATATGTTGTTAGCATTGTAGAGGTA
This sequence comes from Cunninghamia lanceolata, assembly GCA_027924645.1. Classification (NCBI taxonomy): domain Eukaryota; kingdom Viridiplantae; phylum Streptophyta; class Pinopsida; order Cupressales; family Cupressaceae; genus Cunninghamia; species Cunninghamia lanceolata. The sequence goes on from BSBN01000103.1 coordinate 5,157,397, forward strand.
TAGATTTTTAGTTGGGTTATCCTTGTGTTATCATTAGCACATTGTTGTACGCAGAGAGATATTTTTTATGAGATTATTCCTCATTTTTAGGAAGTAGTTCATTTACTCATATTTAACAAGCCTCTACACAATGTCATAATGTTTAATGGCTCAAGAATATAATTATAATATGGTATCATAGCCTGTCCTTTAAAGAGCTCATATAGTAAAGAGTCTTGCTGTGGTGTTTGAGTGTGAGATCCCACTGTGTGAGGGAGGAAGAATTCCCTTAAGTGAGGCACACACGTGTGAGGATATTCCACCAAATCAGCACCATGCCAAAGCAAGAGGAATGCGTGAAGAGCAGCAAAGAGAAGACACTAGTTTTAATTGTGATAAGCACAGTCCACAGAAGCAAATAAATTAATGCTGCATTTATTCTCCTATATTCTTCAACAAAAAGCTGCTTGGTAATGTGGCATGGAGTTTTGATGCAGCCTGTAAATGTATTTCTAACCCTATGAGAAGTGTTGGTTGATATTTGAGCAGAGAGAAGTGCCTGATTTCTGAGAACCATAATCATGTCACTTCATGGTCTTATGACCTATACCCTCTTACTGTTATTGTTGGTTTGAGTTGCATTTAATTGGAGTTTGAGATGTATATGAATGTGCATTGATTGGTATTTGTAGAACCTTCATGTATGCTTTGTCTGGTGTTCTATGTATGAGATGAGTGTGTTTGTATTGTATGTATTGGTGGTTTTCGCCATTCCCATTGTATGCCATTGGTTGGTGTCGTGATTGCAATGTGCATGCTCATTGGATGTATTGAGTATGATTTGTTATTGTATCATACCCTTCCTGTTTTGTGTGTGTTTTTATGATTGCCTGATCAGCCACCTCCTAGTTCAGAGGAGTAGGCCTTAAGGTCCCACATGGTTGGGTGGTGTCGATCACCATTGGGGCCAATTAAAATCTTGGAGATGCACATTTGAGGCATACAGGGCTTTTGCAGTAGCTTGACAGTTGTAACTTTCCATTTTTGGTTTCTTGCAAAAATTGTAGTGGGATCTTGTGAACCCTGATTTAAGTGATAAATTGTATATTATTGAACATTATGATGAATTTCATATGAGTGCCTATCCATATGCTTAATTAATTTAACCCTGGATCATTTCCAAAAGTATGAATTGTTTCAATGTTAATTAATAGATTGGATACCTTGATTAGATGTGAATAAATGGTGTGATTCAAGTTAACTCTACTTGGTAGAATCACATAATGGTAATGTCCCTTTTGTGCCTACTTGTGATTATTTTATTATTTTATTTTAAAAAATTACTTTTTGCAAAATAAAAGAAAATAAAATAATAAAGTTACTTTTGGAGCAATAAAATAAAATTAAATAATAAAGTTTGTTGGCCAAAAAGAAGATTTTAGAAGAAGACCAAAATGCTTTAGAAAGGGGCTGGAGGAAGAAGATGGGCATGCTTTTGATGATTTGATATTTGATGTTTTTCCCTTGTGGAAAAGCTTGGACAGTTGGTTCAAGGGTTTGACGTGAAATTACTTCCGAATTCACGTATGAGCTTAATGATTCGTGCCATTTGGATTATGTAGGGTTTGGTATTGCTTTTGAGAGTATTGCAGGTTTGCAGATTGAAAAATAGGGCTTCAAAGATACTTCTGGGAGATTTGCAGGTATGTGGGTTTGAAGGGTTATTCCAAAATTGTGAGATTTGTAAGCAAAACAATTTTGGAGATATTAGCATGTGCAATGTGTGAAGGTGAAATCGAAAAAACAGATATCAGAAATTGTGTGTGAAGTATGTGCAGTGCTGAAATTACAATAAAATATCAGAAATTTCATAGTGGGGAACCGTACAAATTTAACAGAAAAATCAGATTTCTGAAGGGTTTGAGCCTTCCATAAGGCTAGCGCAGCCTTACAAAGGCTGATGTAACCCCAATAAGGGAGATCCCAGCTCATTTAGGGAGTCATACTTCCTTTAAGGAAGTCGTACCCCCTCCTTGAAGACTTCCATACATCCTCTCAGCTGCTTTTGAGGATTTCTGCAGGTATGTTCCATTTTAAGGGTGTCGTACCAGCATTCTAAGGAGATTTTAAGGTTTATGTTAGTTGTTGATTGGTCTGTCAGCTATTCTACATCAGAGGTCAGCATTTAAATTAATATTTTTGATTTGTAAGGAGGTTTATATAGAAAGAAATCTGATCACTCTTTTGGGAAATCATGTATGTTGTTCATGCTACATTTCTACGTATGTTTAGACATTGTTAATAGCCATAAACTTATGTTCAAATCTTTAATTTGAACATCTTTTTCTTATATGCAAATATGAGTTGCAAATTCTAAGTTTAATTACAGCCACCTGGGTGTTTGTATTTCATGGAATTGGGATAAATTAAGGCAAATGGCAGTTATTATATTGTATGCCGATTGTTTGTAGTAATGTCTTGTCATTATAAGTTATATTTTGGCACCATTTTATGCATATCTATTTTCTGTTACAAAACAAACATATTCAGAAAAACAAAATCAGACTTCATGTCAAGTGTTTGACAAAATGTCAAACCATTAGAATCAGAAAATTCAGGGCAGATTTGGTCAGGAATTTTACAGTGGTATCAAAGCAAGTGATCTTGCCAGTCTAGAGGGTTTTGCATGTCAGGTTTATCTAATACAGGTTGATTTATGAATCTTGAGGATAGAGAATACATCACATACAAGAGAAGGCAGCAATTTATTGGTTCAGATTCTGAAGAAGAGAACATCATGGGTGATAGAAATCGTGAGTATCCTAGCACTAGGGACATTCTCAATGACATTGCTAGATGACAACATGATTTAATGCAGCTCTTGACACAATTTGTGCAGCAAAGTATGATAAACAACAATGGAAATAATAGGGACAATCAGCATACAAGTGGAAACAATGGAAACAATGGTGAGGCTAGCAACTCTGGAAATAATAATACTCACACTAGAACCACTCAAGCTTCCATAGTGAGGCCTCTTATGCCTACTTTCTTGGATCAACAAGGAGCACATGAGGGTGAGCAGCAGGTTGCAAGTGACAGCTTTAATGTTTACATGCGGGAGTGGCAATCACTAGGTGATAAGTTTCAAGCTACAATGTCTCTACAGGATTTTTGCTAGTTGAAGTATAGAAACAAGCCTAGAGTAGAAAGAGGATACAACCATGATTTGCATAGGAAATTGAGAAAGGTAACTATCACTCCTTTTGATGATTCGTGCAAATACACCGCACGTGCATGGATTCAAAAGATGGATAACTACCTCACCTTAAACTCTATGTTTGAGCGTGAGGCAATTCAGTTTGCCATTCTACACTTGGAGGGAGATGCACACAAGTGGTGGTATAATGGGATGATTACACAGCGTCATAGTCTTGTCACTGCTTATGCTGATTTTACACAGAGGTTGATTGACAGGTTTGATAAAACAAATCCCAAACAGTTTTTCAAAGAGTTGGCCCAACTCAAACAGAAGGATTCAATAGATGCATATATATCTGATTTTCAAAGGCTTGCAATCATGGTTTTGAATATTTCAGAGGGTCGATTAACTTATCTTTTCATTGAGGGTTTAGAGAAGCCTCTCCGTGGTTGGGTGAAAGCCCTAGATCCACCTTCATTACAGGATGCCATTAAGAGAACTAGGAATATGGAATTGTCGACACCACCCAAACAAAGATTTCAAAACAAATCTTTTCCTCCTCCACGAAAGGATCATGAGAAAACGCTTCAAAGGGAAGATCTCCAAATTCAGCCTCAAAAGAACTTGTCACATAAAACAAGTCAAGATGAACTCAGGGATGAATTGAGGAAAAAGAAATTATGCTTTTCATGTAAGGAGCCTTGGGTGTCTGGACATCATTGCCTAGGAAGAGGATGAGGAGAACAAAGCCAAGTTTTCTGCAGCAATAAAAAGGGAGCAAGATAAAAATGTTGAAGATAGTGAGCGCAAAGGTGTACTTGCTTCTCTTTCGGGAATTCAAAAGTATAACCCATTCCATTTTCAAGGTGTTTTACATGGCAATAGGATCATTGCATTGTTAGATAGTGGAGCTACTCATAACTACATTGATGAAGGATTGATATTCAAGAGGAGAATGCATACGGAGGATTTTGAAGGATTTGATGTTGTTGTAGCCGATGGCTTTACCATTCCGTGCAAGAAGAAAATAGCCAACTTAGCATTCTCTTTGGTGAGTACACACTTTGTGATGATTTCTATGTCATTAGTTTGAATGGGTATGATGTTGTTTTGGGACTGCAATGGTTACATTCACTTGGTAGAGTATTCCAACACTTTCAAACAATGGAGTTCAGCTTCCATCATGAAGGGAAAGAGGTAACATTGAAGGGTCTTATAGCCAAGCTGCCACATCAGGTTTCAGCGAGAAGAATGAAGTATTGGGTTAAGCACATGTCTTATTTCACCAAAATGAGTGGAGCTTCTAGTGGTTAATCTTTGGACATGTTTTCACCCAATTTTTACCATGATTCCAAGGCTGCAATAATGCAAACGGAGAGCATTTATGTAGATTTTTCAGTTTATATCAGAGTGGAGCAGCAAAAGCATGGTGGAGCATATCATAATTTTGAAAAGCTTGCTGAATATTTCCGGAGGATTGTTATTCTTTTGATGAGGAAATTGCATAAGGTCTCTTTGGCAGGTGTGTTGCAGTGTAGCTTATCACATGGGAAGCCACACAAGTGTCCTAGATTGATTTGGGATCCAAGAATACTATTGTTGACCATATCAATCCATTGGTGGAGTTGTGATTGCGTGAGGACAAGCAATCTTGAGTGGGGAGAATTTGTAATGTCCCTTTTGTGCCAACTTGTGATCATTTTATTATTTTATTTTAAAAAATAACTTTTTGCAAAATAAAAGAAAATAAAATAATAAAGTTACTTTTGGAGCAACAAAATAAAATTAAATATTAAAGTTTGTTGGCCAAAAAAGAAGATTCTAGAAGCAGACCAAAATGCTTTAGAAAGGGGCTGGAGGAAGAAGATGGACATGCTTTTGATGATTTGATATTTGATGTTTTTCCATTGTGGAAAAGCTTGGACAGTTGGTTCAAGGGTTTGAGGTGAATTTACTTCAGAATTCACATATGAGCTTAATGATTCATGCCATTTGGATTATGTAGGGTTTGGTATTGCTTTTGAGAGTATTGTAGGTTTGCAGATTGAAAGATAAGGCTTCAAAGATACTTTTGGGAGATTTGCAGGTATGCAGGTTTGAAGGGTTATACCAAAATTGTGAGATTTGTAAGCAAAACAATTTTGGAGATATTAGCATGTGCAATGTGTGAAGGTGAAATCGAAAAAACAGAAATCAGAAATTGTGTGTGAAGTATGTGCAGTGCTGAAATTACAATAAAATATCAGAAATTTCAGAGGAGGGAGACCGTACAAATTTAACAGAAAAATCAGATTTCTGAAGGGTTTGAGCCTTACATAAGGCTAGTGCAGTCTTACAAAGGCTGACGTAACCCCAATAAGGGAGATCAGAGCTCATTTCGGGAGTCGTACTTCCTTTAAGGAAGTCATACCCCCTCCTTGAAGACTTCTGTACATCCTATTAGCTGCTTTTGAGGATTTTTGTAGGTCTGTTCCATTTTAAGGTTGTCGTACCAGCATTCTAAGGAGATTTTAAGGTTTATGTTAGTTGTTGATTGGTCTGTCAGCTATTCTACATCAGAGGTCAGCATTTAAATTAATATTTTTGATTTGTAAGGAGGTTTATATAGGAAGAAATCTGATCACTCTTTTGGGAAATCATGTATGTTGTTCATGCTACATTTCTGGGTATGTTTAAACATTGTTAACAGCCATAAACTTATGTTCAAATCTTTAATTTGAACATCTTTTTCTTATATGCAAATCTGAGTTGCAAATTCTGAGTTTAATTACAGCCACCTGGGTGTTTGTATTTCATGGAATTGAGATAAATTAAGGCAGATGGGAGTTATTATATTGTATGCCAATTGTTTGTAGTAATGTCTTGTCATTTTAGAAGTTATATTTTGGCACCATTTTATGCATATCTATCTATTGTTACAAAACAAACATATTCAGAAAAACAAAATCAGACTTCATGCCAAGTGTTTGACAAAATGTCAAACCATTAAAATCAGAAACTTCAGGGCAGATTTGCTTGATTAGATGTGAATCAATGGTGTGATTCAAGTTAACTCAACTCTACTTAGTAGAATGCTATGCTAGCTTAGATTTTATTATAGTTGCATTTTGATGATTCTAGTATCTTTGTGTGAGAGGTATATCTGCCCTCAATTTGAAAGAATGAGTTTGTTGTACCTGAATTGATATCAAATAGATGTGTCATATTGAGTTCATGAAATTTAATGTTGTGTTTTGTATCCACCCAACACTAATTGTTAGAGAGTTATGATTATAATGGTACTTTGTTGTAGCATGATGGAAAGCCTTGTTCTAATACCTTGAATAGCTGAATTTACTCCCTAATGGAATGAATGAAATTAGTTGACATAAGCATTGGTTATGCTATGGAAATGGATCATGTTGTATATTGGTTTGGAGTTGGATACTGTCGTATTGCAAGGGAGCCTTGTATTTATGCTATGAGAAGCAATTGTATTTAAAAGTTAAAAGCATAAAACTGTTAGTTTTTAATTGGTGAATAGATGCTTAAAGTAGTGGAAATTCAATAGCAAATATGACCCAAAGGGGTATTGTAATCTCATCCATTTAAAGGTATGTATGTATGTTTGTGCACTTGAGCGAGTTGAAGATCAATTTTAGGCTTTAATGTTCCCTTCCTAAGCAATTATATCTTATCTCCTTTGTTTGTGCCAATGATAAGACTCAATTACCTTATCATCAAGTTAGGGGATACTCCATCTCCTCTACCTCTCATCGTGATGATGTCGTCTCATGATCATTATGTAAGCCTTCCTCTTGTGCAATGGTGCTTGTATGCACTACTGTCATGTGCTCAAGGGTGTCGACGTGTTGTATTGTGACATCTTTGGTCCATGAACATGCATTGTAACGCATGTATAATGCAAAAAAATTGTTCCTCCATTTATTAAGCATTAATGTCTTGGGTGAAAGCTTGGGCAATTATAATTGGTATCAAAGCACCTAGGTTGGAAAATCATAAGCTCTTGGTTGTGTGTGTAGGTGTTTGTGGCTCATGTGCATGCTTTGTAGAGCTTTCTTGCATGCTAACTCTTGTGCCTTATCTTGTGTGGTAGGAAAATGCCGCATAGACCTTGTCACTCAAGTACCCTTGGGTCAAATTGAGATGGCTCAAGTCGAGAGCAATCTCCTTGGATTTAATATTATAAATTTGGATATTATAGATATATTGAATCAATCTTTTGTAAGACTACTTATGCCACTAATTAATATGAACCATTAATTATTATGGTAAACTTGAGCCTTACGATGTTGATTTAAATATTAATGTGTGTATCGAAATGTTAGCAGTAATGAATTCTATGTTTCGTGGCTTTAACTATGTGCTTATCATTTTGCATAGTGTGCATGTTGACATGCGAAAAAAAAATGTTGAATTGAAGGAATTGTTTAGTTGGTTAGGACTAGAGTGCCCAACTATATTTTTTTAATTCCTTATGTAGTATGATAAATTTTAAGAAACTCTTTGTTATGTAAGTGATTGTGCTTGTGGTGTTGACCACTTGAGTATGCTCTTCCATGACATGAATTCTGCATTTTGTACTCTTGATCATGTGTGTATCTTATTGTAAATTGTGCATGTCTTCATGTGGAAGAGATGCTTGGCATTGATATGATAGATGATTTGGGTAATGGCCTAATTCCCCAATTAAATTCTCCCTAATATGTCGTTAATTAAATGAATTTTGAGATTGCATGAATATCTCTACCATACCTTGGTGAATTCATAGTATGATGTTGGATGATAGAGCACTCCATGATGTGGGTCATGTTGTGAACTATCATCATGTGAGTTAGAAGCTAGTATGTGAATTCTAGTGTGGGTGAATTTGTTTAGATGCATTGAGATGCTCTTGAATGGGATGTTATAATCAAATTTCATGCATATCTAGAAAGGTTAATTCTAAATGATGTTTTGGTGAAACTTCTTAGAAAACTTTATCATAATTATATTGCATGATTATGTATGAAAAGCTTATGTTTTGCACCAAGTAATGAACAAGAAATGGAATTGAGTTTTGTGTTCCTTTGTGAATGTGATTTACCCATTATGAATGCATATCCAATATGTTGTGAACACCTTGTACATGATTTGTGTATCCTTGAACTTGGGGTGCTAAGCACCCAACCTTGGATTGTGTGTGTTTTTGCAAGTATGGTGGAATCATACTCGTGTGCTTGTTTGTTTGTAATGTCCCCTTTTTGTCCTCCTTAGCTGAGCCGACTTCACTTAATCCAAACTGAAGTTAAGTTGAGCCAATTGTGAAAGTACTTTATAAAGTGACTTGGAGAAAGGAAAGTCAATTAAGTGAAACTTGGAGAAAGGAAAGTCACTTTGTAAAAGGAAAAGTAAAATATAATAAAATGACAAATAGAATATTATTTTAAATGACAAGTGGGCCGACCCATTTGAGGGAGAGAAAATGAATTAAAAATAATATTTTATTTCCACTTGGAGGCGCACCTCTTATGGACTTCAAAATTATATTAAATTTGGCAAATGAGGTCGATCCTCATGGAGGCTTTAAAAGGAGGTCCTTGGGAGTTCATTTCATCATATTGTATTTGTCATTTTGCATATTGGATATTTTCCTTTGAGCTGCAACAACAGGTTCAGCCATTTCCAAGGATGAAAAACCCTTGGAAGTTAGTGGATTGGACGAAAACCCAATGCCACTTGAGAGATGAATCCATTCAGGGTTTACTATAGAGCTTATTTGCATGTTTTTGCATCAATTGGAGCTTCAAGGAAGTCATTATTTTGTAGGTTATAGCTGCTAGGGTTTCATCACCAAATTGGAAGATTTGTGCCAAATACCAATTTGGGATTGGGTCGATTTTGTGATGTTATATGCAGTTTTGATTGAAGATTCATATTCAGATTTCATCACTGCTTTACATCAGATTTGGGCAACATATTTCATCGCCACAATTAGGGTTTCATTGTAGATTGGCATTTGGGTTTGAGGCTATTGTTAGTCCCACCTTGGGTAGAGATCGACTCCCATATTGAGAGCATATTTGGGCTTCATGCTAGCCACCATCCATCATAGAGGATTCCCTTCATACCAGGGATAGTCGCTGCTGTCATAAAGGATAGAAATCAGGTTTTAGGGTTCCAAAACCCTATCGCAGCCTTTGGAGGAGAATTCGCTGCCCTAGAAGATCAATTGCTGCCTATTTGGAGGCATCTTTGGTGAATGAACTAGTGCTACAGCAGTCTCTTTTATATCAGAAACTAATTGCAGCAGTCTACCATTTGTATCAGACATTATATCAGCAATCATTCATTGGGATCTTAGCGTCAATTATATATCATTGTGTTCAAGACAAGAGTTGGGTATGTTATATATTGAAATGTTGATGTACACTATCTACTTTGTATTCAAATCTTTAATTTGAATAAGACATATCTCTGTTGTTGCAAATTCTACATCAGATCTCTTATTTGTTGAGTTATCAATTGCAAATATTTGTATTCTTGTTCATTGCTATGTCCATGTGAAAATAAATTGGAAACACTTCAAACATATATTCAAAACAAGAATACAAACCAAAGGAACTCAGAAAATCAGTCATAATCAGCTTCCATGCCAAGTGTTTGACAAAATGTCCACACACTAAAACTCAGAAATTCAGGGCAGAAGTAGACAGGGTTATTACATTGTTTGTGTAACTTGTTAGGAGCCAGCCTTGAAGTTGATGACCTCAACAGCTATGGAGCTATGTTGCTAATTTAGCCTAGAGGAATCCTTAGCGACTATACCTTTCCTCTATGAGGGTACATACCTCCTACTACTTGATAGAACCATTGAGTGGGTTGGTTGTGCTAGCCTATCTTGCCTTGCTATCCCTAATGATACTATTCGCATCTTGACATGTAAAACATCAGCAAAGCATTTATGTAATGTCCCCAAAAAAAAATTTGCTAATTTCTTTAAAATATAGCATTACACAACAAATATGAGACAAAATAATAAATTCCAAACCCTCTTCAAATTACTTTAGATAATATAGAGAAATACCCACAAAGATTTAGCAATTACTTCATAAATCTTACACCCGAATTTGACAATTTTTGCACAGAAATTATTGGAACTTCTTGTATTGATGTAATATGATTTTTACATGAGAAAAATGTCGTTACAACAATAATATCTCCAGTATAAACAGCAGAAGAAAATTCTAAAACTATCTAATCAAAACAACACCCGAAAAACTGCAAATCACACAAGTAATTGACAAACTTTGCTCCCAGAATATAAAAGATTATTTTATTATGAAAATATGTTTTTTGAATAAACAACCATACAGCAAGATCTGCATCACAACAACAAAACCCTCTATAACAAACAACTACAAATTGACTGTAATGTCCCCTTCCTAGACAACACATGGATGAGCAGTGGTTGGCCTATTATCAGGGTTCCTGTAGGTCATTAGAGTGGTTACGGGACCTATCCAGAGGCAGTGGAGCTTGGCAGAGAGTTTTACAAGCCATTCCAGATAGTTTGCGACAGTTTCCTATTTTTAGGAAGGGTCCCTATTTTTTAGGGTTTGACTGGGAGTTGACCAGGAGGCATCAGGTGACCTTCGAGAGCATTTTGGGAGATTTGGTCACAGTTCCTATTTTTTAGGGAGGTATCCCTATTTTTTAGGAGGGGACTGTCAGTTAGCCTGCCACCTGGCGACCTCATCAATATGGCACGTGCATCATCAGTTTTTAGTTCAGGATGACCAGATGATGGGAATGGAATAAATATTAAATATTAAAGTGTTGGCTTTAATATTTAATAAGAATAAAATAAAGTGATTAATAATGTCACTTTATAATAATAAAATCACAAAGGACCCCCTCCTAGTTGACATGATGTTGTTTTAAAAAAGTGGACCTTTTATAATGCCTTTTGGACCCTCAAGTTGGGCGCCCAACTTGGAGAGTTTAGAAATAAATAAAAGAAACATTAAATGATTCTTTGGAGATGCCTTTGTGCCCTAAAAGTGGACGCCGCCTCTTGGGAAAAGCATAAAGTGAGTTTGGAATCATAATTTGCATTATCTCTTGGCATTTTTACAATCAATTTTTACAGATCTGAGCTCTGAGGAAGAGTTGCAGCAGTATTCAGTCCTCTGGGAACGAAAACTCTCAAGGAATGTTGTGGAATGGACGATAACCCAGTTCACCTTTGTGGAGGACCTACTTTGGGTCTTCATCTGGGCTTCATTGGACGAGTTTTAGGTGATGAAATTGCAGATTTGAGTTTGCAACAGTGTTATATCAGCAATATCTTTCAGATCAGCCACACCCATTTGCATGTAGAGCCTCTCCCAGGCCAATACCAGCATATGTATGCATTTATCTTTGCAGATCCAGCTTCTACATGAATATAATGAGCAAATTTGATGGGTATGTGATTAAATTTCAGAATTGGTGATTTGCTGATTTGGGTAGTTATTAGTTTGTTTTCAATTCCTTGTATGTTCTTGGATCTTACTTGCATGTTACATCTTTTTGCCATCCTCGGCAAAAACTACACATCTCAAGAAAACTAAAATCCCCTCTGCATCTTCTATCTAGTCTATAAGATCACAAAATAAATAAATCATAAAACAATCAAAAATACAAAAAAATAATTCATCTTTCAGCAGCATTCAGAGTTAGAACCAGCAGGGTTCTTACAGTGGTATCAGAGCGGTTCCTGCCATCCTGTTGGGGTTTCAACATTGCATGTCAGGATAGGAGTAGTTTAAGAAGAGGGTTACAGTTGCATGCTTGCATTCAAAGGTCATCATGGCAAAGTTGTTTAGCAATAAACAGGGATGGAAAGAATTTGCACAAACACAACACAAGACCATACATGAATTGCAGCATTTAGCCAATTCACTTTCAAAGTTTGGACTCTCTAAAGGATCATCTCCTTCTACTAGCAAAGGTCCAATGCCACAAAACAAGGAAGCGGAAGTGCTTAGCATATTTGAGGAGTATAGCACTTTTCCTCAAAAGGTTAGGGATGATCTTCCTTTCAAGGACTATGTGGACATGCATCCCAAACTTTGTCACAAAACTGAGCAAGCAAGGAAGGAATATCATGCTATAGCTTATGATTTGTTTACACATGGAATGGATAGAGAATCTTCACATATGGGTGATACAACTCTTCAGGAGAATGATTTGGTGTCTTCAAGTTCCAATGAGGTATGCAAAAATCAGTTATCAGTTATAAAAAATTTAAATTGTTGGCTAAATTTTGTTGTTAGCATGTAATGTGACAAAATTATCTGTCATATAGCATGACTGGAAACATGAAAGTAAGCATCAAACTGTGCACACCAATTACAATTTACAAATTGAAGTACCAATCACCAATTGCGTAGTATTTTGATCACATGCAAATACAATAGCACAAAGTCAGTGTCAATACCATTAACAGTATGAATGCACTTCCATTTGTGAGGATCTACTGCATCTCCTTTATTCTCATCAAAGTACAAAGTTTTATTTGAAGCGTTATCAAGGTCAGATGATTGCCTAAGGAGCATCTCTGGACCTGCAAACAAAAATTTGAATGAACAAACATTCCTAATTTCCGAAATAATAAACTCAATATATCCAAAGCAATTACATCTTGCATCATTAACTTATGTGCAAAAGGAAACATGAAAGAGAGGAAATTTATTTCAATCATGATTTTCAAAAAGGACTTCATATGAAAGCAATTTTTTTTTATAAATCATAATATATTTGATTGCATTGTTAATTAGTACTGGTGTTCATGACCTTTCGTAAAATACCCATTTGGCAAGCAACAATGATAAAACTAAGCATGTTAACAGTCACACTCGTCTCTAATAATACAAGGTAAATGTCCACCACAAACATAAGCATAAAGTCTGCACAACACTGAGATCCAGATGAATCACAAGAAGGACCTGGCTAAATTTTTTTGCTATATTAGTTCATGGACAAAACATTTAAATCCAGTATACCGTATTATTGCACCAAATTGAATGGAATTATACACATGCCAAATACAAGCCCAAGACTCACATAACCAATCTTGTTTTACTTATCAAAACAGACAGCTGTCAAAAACATGAGAGAGAAACAAGAGAACTGGAATTACACAAACAATCACAATCTTAAGTGACAGACTTCCCAAAATATGCAAAATCACCATAACAAAAAAAAATCTTATATACTGGTTATTAATCAGCTCAAGAGGCAGGAATTGGTATATCCACGTAAATGCAACTTTCCAAGAAGATATGTGCATTTGGTTTCCAAGGGCTGCAAGTGGTGCTTCCTATGTTGAATATAATTTAGGCCTCTGCAAGAGAGAACTTCCAGTAAAGCAAGGGAAATATTAATATTCTATGGCCATTAACTCTGAATTCCACGCTGGTGATATATTCCATAAAGTCCATACAGTGCTAAAGCCTCAAGCAAGATTCAAATCTGATATATGTTGTAACCATACTAAATTTTTTATAATGTGCCAAATTAGAAGCTAAAACCTTGTCTTTTAATCGAATCAAGCAGTCGTGTTTTTTACCCATTTTGTCTATGTTGTTTTGTCATCTGGCATTTGTATCTTTGTGTGGTCAATAATCAGAGTTTTCAAATAACACCTCATGGCAAACACCAAACGAAAATCAATGAAGAGGAAATTTGAATGTTACCAAGGCATGGAAAATATCCAGGATCAATCATATCGCACTTTGTATGCCGACTATTTGGGAGAGTATGTTGTGAGGCTTCTTTTGTATGTCGATGATCTCACTTCGATTGCTAGGTCCACTCAAGGGTTACAAGAGCAATTGTATATCGTTGTGCACTTTTGCAAAGAGTTGGGAATGCAAGTTAAACACTAGCAAGACCAAGATCATGGTCTTCTCCAACAAAAAGAAAAAAAATCTGCTTAACTTTTATTTTGAAGGGAGTATTCTAGAAGTAACAGAGTACATTTACCTTGGGATTGACTTCAACAACAAACTCAACTAGGAAACTTGCAAAAGGAAGAGAACTTTGGAAGGTTGGAGAGCACCTTATGTTTTGCAAAATAGCAGCAGAGAGGCAATGTCATGGGATTGGAAAACTATCCGAATTCCATTCGGATTATTAGTAATTCTATTGGTGCTTTACAAGTGCAAATTATAGGCTAGCAACACCCTAGACATAAAATGGAAGCAAATAAAGAGATTCCAAGAACGCATGACCACAAGCAAAACTCAAACTAAAAGCTTCAGTTCCCTATGAGATTCTTCTAGCTGAAACAAGTACATTTCCTATTGAATCCATTGCTATCATGTGTCTCCTAGAATATCTGAAAAAAATCGAACAAATAGAGGCAAATAGATGCCCAAGGTTGTTAGCAAAGAAGTCTTGAACGAGAGAAGGAAGTCCTGGATTAAACCAAACATCAGGTGGGTGAGCAAATGGAACATCCACTTGAATGCATGTCCTACTAATAGCAAAGAAATAAAGGTTTTTATTATAGATGAATTATGCAAGTCTATGTGGTAGAAGGTGTTAGGGAGAAAGAGGAAATATCACCTTGATGAATTTAACCCCAGTTATGGTCATTAGCAAAAGGCCTATATAGGGGCAAATATCCCTTGGAGAGCAAAGACTCGCATGACTCAATTAAGAACTAACTCACATCGTCTTCGATGTGAAATGGGTAGATAAAGGAGGCCGAAAGAAGAATGGGAAGAGAGAGCTTGTGTTTTTTTGCACAACTAGACTAGTTGAATCTAAAAACGTTTTATTTTAGAGTGCAAAGCTTTACAATGACATCCAGGCCAATTACTTGAGTACTTTACCAGTAGCTTCCTTATAAGATTTGTTCAAAGAGGAGAGAGTTGAGAAAACAACAAAGTTCATCATCAAATTAAATAGCAGAAGATCAGCAAATCAAAATCTAAAAAGACAGGGTTTGCTATGCCATAGACTATCTTTGGCCTTGCGGACGTTAAAAATCTTCTATTCTAAGAGTAGGGAGGAGTTTAAATGAAAGTTTGCAATTCAAGTTATTGGCACACACCAATACAAAAGAAGGTAATAGTCTCAATTTCAAAATCTGCAAAAGCATGTCTTGGAACATGCCAAACAATGGGGTATACAGATTGTAAGAAGTTTCAAGTCAAAGTTTGTTATATAGTTCAGTGGCGTGCACCCATAAGCATAGAAGACACTTCCAAATTTCAAAAAATGGCAAATGCTTTATCAAGAATGTGTCAAACAAAGGATAAGCAAAATTTTCAAGTAAAATAATGCAAAACCATAAGGAAGCACACACTAGAAAGGAGGACAAAGACTTTAAAGTTTAAAAACCTGCGTTTAAAAACCTGCAATTAGATGCTGGTGCGCACAACCAGCAATGTATAAACAGTGTTTTTGTTGAAGTTCAAAAATTTGCAAGGCAATAGGATGGTGCACGCCCTTTTATAGCAAAGGATATTTTGTGAAGAGCAAAGATGCATTTGCACATCAAAGCACACACCCATGTATGAGGAAATGAAATTAACAACACATGCAAGACCACGACAAAGTGTGTGCCGAGCACAGATTAATCAATTTTAGTTTAAGACAAACTTGCATTTGTATGACAAATTGTGCACCTCGTCGTATAGGAAAGATGAATGATGCAAATGTTTATATAAGTATGTGCCTATAAATGGAAAGGATAATTTTGACCAAAAAAGCATGTGAATTCATGCTGTTAGCATTTTAATTCACATCTTTCAGTGTGACACAAAACATAACAGCAAGTATAGTAAACTATTCTTCAAATTATTAGGGCAAGCTCCCTTTTAAACCTAGAACCTAAGGATTTCAACCCACCGCCATAATCCCCTTGCCTTATATTAAATGGATTTAAACCCACCGCACAATAATGAGTGCCTGGCCTGAACCGTCCATCCTGTGAATGCTTGATGATTGGTTTGAGTGCCCAAACCAACATGAATCTAACAATGATTTCTGGTACCTAACACTATCCTCACCTCAAGGAAATCCAGAAGGTTACTCTATAAGAAGCTCAAAGCAACTCATCAAAGGAAATAATTGTCGTCAATAGACCATATCTCCCTGTTACAGATAATGAAGGAGATTAAGTTGCTATCCAAAATAACGATTTGGTCTATTTTTTGGGAGCCCGGGATGGGATGTCACAGCAACAATTCTTCACAATGATAATATATGTACCCAAAGAGCAAGAATTATAGCAATCAAATCCTAATAGGCATAGAACGGCACTAGGACACGTCTCAAGACAAGCATCTTTCAATGTTTATCATCATAAAGGGGTAACTAATATAGGACTCTAAGCAAATTGTAGCAAGTACAAGTATCTAAGCTAACCTATAATTGCATGTTATCTTATAGAGAAAAATTACAGACGCTCAACCAAAGGAGAAAATCTACGTGCATTTTCCTAGAGACAGTCACTCATATAACACCTTCCAAGAATCAACCACCATGGGAATTGTTGTGATGTAATCACACATAGCCCCATTGCAAATGGGGACCCCCCCCCCCTTTTTTTTTGCTTTCTCACTTCGTTTTGCTCTAGGTTT
Organism: Cunninghamia lanceolata; assembly: GCA_027924645.1. NCBI lineage: Eukaryota > Viridiplantae > Streptophyta > Pinopsida > Cupressales > Cupressaceae > Cunninghamia > Cunninghamia lanceolata. The sequence goes on from BSBN01000103.1 coordinate 5,174,197, forward strand.
AGTTTTCCTCTGAGCTTGTATGATTTTGATAGTGTTGTGTATGCAAGTCTCAACAGTTTCTTGCCAAGAGGTCTATATGCCTTCATCCTGATGCATGTCACTGAGACCCTGAAAATGACTAAGTCTGATATCCTGAAAATCCTGAAAGTCTGAAATCTGGTAGGTCCTCAGAAATCTAGAATCTGCATGCTAAATCCTATGGATCCAGGACCTATCTCAAACATCCTGGAAGTATATTGATAAATATTTAAAGTATAAGAAACTCAATATCTGACTTATACTTAAACATATTTTCAATATACTTCCATTCGGGAAATCCAAAATTTGACTAAGGCAAGAAATCCAAGGGTACTGTCCAAACCCGCCCAAACTGGGCGGCCTCACAAGGTCCTCTTGGACAGTGTCTTCACCATCAGGAGAGCTTGTCCAGACAACACCTTCAAACCCGCCCAGGGAAAATTAGGATGTTTTCACGAGTTTTTGCTAACTAAAGGAAGTTAGGGAGTGATGATGGAGTCTAAAACTAAGATTTTGATGAAACTTCCATGCCTCACCTCCAAACCCGCCCAGACTGGGCGGCCTTGGCATGAGGTCATGGACTCAGCCTCCTACACATGCATTTGTCCAAACAGAACCATCAAATCCACCCTAGGAGAGAGGTTGCAAGTTTTTAAGAGCTTTTGAAGGTAAATTCCATGCATCACTTCTCAACCCGCCCATGCTGGGCGGCCTCATGAGGGAGTGATGGACAATGTCTCCTGCCACATCAATCTCTCCACACACTGCTCCCAAAACCGCCCTAGGAGGAAAATGGTTAAGTGTTGAAGTTTTTGCATGCATAGAGCACTGAGATGTGATGGTTTGTAGGCAAGGATTGAGTTCAAGTAAGTTTCAAGTCAAAATCCAAGGGTCATGTCTACCTAGGCGGCCTCAGGAGGGGGTCTTGGACAATGTTGCCTGTCACATGAAATTCTCCACACATACCCTCTAAATCCGCCCAAGAAGGAAAGTGGTCAAGTTTTCAAGGTTTTCTTGCACAAGACACTAGGATATGATGAAATTCCAATGGAAGTTTGCAAGTTAGATAGAATCAAGTGCATTTCAAAGAAGAATCCATGCATCACCTCTCAACCCGCCCTACCTGGGCGGCCTCATGAGGGAATGATGGACTCTGTCTCCTCCCACATGAAACTCTCCACATAACACTCTCAAAACCGCTCAGGGTTAAGAATGACATAAGTTGCAAGTTTGTTTGATGGATGATCAAGATCACACTCAGGAGATGAGATAATTAAGGTCATTCTAAGAGGAAGGAAGTTTGAAAGTCACTAAGTCATGGAGGTGGAAGAGGAGTGTCAAGGTTAAGGTAAAGATGTGTGCACATAGTAAAATCCTTACCACCTATCCAAACCCGCCCTTCTTAGGCGGTTTTCATCATGATGGGTGGATAACATCATCACTTAGTATCCATGATGCATCATTTGAGTCTTAAGGGTGTTGGAGAGAAGGTCTTCATGAGGAGATGAATGAGCTAAATGAAGTAATCCATATACACTCTCAAGACTATCTTGTTAAGAGACTCACTTTCATTCACCTCTTTCACATCATTCACTCCATACGACATCTTCAAGGCTGCTTAGCTTAGGTGGACTCCACCATGACATAAGGATAAGTCCATCAAACATTTCAGATCTGCCTTCTAACCTCGCCTAAGAATGCATAGAAATGAAACCTTACAAGGAGATAAGAACAAGGAGTCATCATGAGGAAGAAACAAGCATCAAATGAAGGTTAGAGTTAAAAAATCCACACACTACTCCCAAACCTGCCCTTCCTAGGCGGCTTTAGACCCTCCATATGGACAATTTCATGTCTTCACATGACATCCTCCATGCACTAACCTCAAACCCGCCCAAGAGAAATGACATGAAAATTTGCAAGGAAGGCAATGGCTAACACTGAGTTTTGAACAAACACATGCAAGTTTGGAACATACATGAAGGATAATAAGTAAAAATCCAAGCCTCACTTCCAAATCCGCCCTCCTTGGGTGGCCTAAGCATGAGAGCTTGGATTCTCTTGATCTTCACATGAACTCCTCCAAACATCACTTTCAAATTCCACTCATCTAATATGCAAATCTCATGCAAGGGTTTTAAACCATCAAGGAAGCAAGTGAAGATGTCTTGAAATTGTCAAAACCAAGTTAGAAAGTGCCTAAGTCATAAAATCCACTCACCACCTCCTAGCCCGCCCTTCCTGGGCGGCCTTGACCTCTATGCTTGGACAACTTCACCTCTTGCACAACACACTCTCCAGACATCAACCTTAAACCCACTCAAGTAGAAGACCTATCAAGTTTGCAATGTTTTGAGCTGAAGTACAAAGAAATCATGAAGATTTGATGAAAGTTCATAAGTTGGAAGGTATTTTAAGGTAAAGTCCAAAGGTCACCTCTAATCCCGCCCTTCCTAGGCGGTTTTCACCATGACAAGTGGACATCATCACCCAACATCCAAGTTGTGTCTTTCAACTTCATGAGCATCTCAAGATTTCACTAAGTGTTGGAGTTGATAGAAAAGCCTTATCAAATGAAGGGAATGAATCTCAAATGAGGTGAAAATCCTTACTAGCCTCCCAATCCCGCCCATGCTGGGCGGCCTTGAGCCCTTCATCTGGATGATGTCGCCTCTTCCACAACATACTCTCCATACACACCCTTCAAACCCGCCTTGTCAAGTGACTCCCACCATCATGCATGTCTTCCACACCATTCACTCCATGCACTCACTCTAAATCCGCCCATGCTTCAAGAATTACATAGCATTCAAAGGAGGATAAACTCTCAATGAAACAAGTGAAGAGCTCTTAAGTTGTCAAAACCAAGCTAAAAATGCTTAAGTGATGAAAATTCCTTACACCTCTTCCAATCCCGCCCATGCTGGGCGGCCTTGAGCCCTTCATCTGGATGATGTCGCCTCTTCCACAACATACTCTCCATACACACCCTTCAAACCCGCCTTGTCAAGTGACTCCCACCATCATGCATGTCTTCCACACCATTCACTCCATGCACTCACTCTAAATCCGCCCATGCTTCAAGAATTACATAGCATTCAAAGGAGGATAAACTCTCAATGAAACAAGTGAAGAGCTCTTAAGTTGTCAAAACCAAGCTAAAAATGCTTAAGTGATGAAAATTCCTTACACCTCTTCCAATCCCGCCCATGCTAGGCGGTCTTGAGCACTTTGCCTGGACAATGTCATGTCATTCACAAGACACTCTCCGGATGACACCCCTAAACCCGCCCAGCCTGGGCGGATTTCACACCTTGACATGGAATTCACATCAAATAATCCATACTGTCCCTCTAAACCCGCCTAGGCACTTAGGCATGGATTTCCTGCGAAAGGATATGTTTTGAAATGTCATTTTTTTAATCCCACATGAGTTGAATGTAATTTGTTATTGAAAATCCTTCATATCAAGTCTTAATTTGATGTGTTTCTTCTTGTAGGTGATGGAGGATCCAAGGAGGTGAATAGCGAGAGCTCATACATGAGAAGTTTGGAAGGTGGAGGAAAGTTGTTCAAGTTTGTCATCATCACCACATGGAGGAGAGTTCCTGCATCAAGTTCATCTTACTTTGAAGACTTCGTAGACATCAACGCTACGCATGAGGAGTCATCATCCAGAGTTGTCTACTTCATGTACACCCATCATATGCAAGTCTACTACAAGAAGAACTCTCATCAGGCACTAGTCTACTCCATGAGTCCATGCAACTGTCCAGAGGCATGATCTTGCACAAGCACAACAACATCACAAGATGAGAGATGAGCATGATCATCAAAGCGATCCATGAGTTACATCAAGACAACAAGAAGAAAATATTCTAAGTGAAGTGAACATGAAGTGAATCACACTAGTTCGTTTGAAGATGCTGAGGTGGCACGTACACATCATCAGGCCAATCGAATTCTGCCATGTCATTTATTCAAGAGTGCCCACTCCAAAGATGCTTATCACATTGGAAAACGTGCCTTCATTGCCTCTTTCATGTTCTAAAAATAGCAAATTTTGTAACAAACTGCCTCGTTGTCTCAATCTTGGCCGTTGATTGCTAAATCAATCTGAGTCGTTCATTGTAATTCTTGAGTTCTATATAAGGCTCACTTCTCTCATTTGTAAAAGGACAATACATAGGAGATTAGAGATTAGAAGTGAAGATCAAGTAGGAGTAGAGTAGAGAGGGAGCTCTTCAAAGTCATGAAGAGAGACGTGAGATTGTTGTAATGACACAGTTCAAAAGTAATACAAGCTCATTGTTGTTGTTTTGCATGGTGATCTTGTGGCTTTGAAATGTTAGCAAGGTCTCAAGTTCTTGAATATGACGGAGATGTGTTTCCAAGTAGTTTAGATGATAAAGTAGATAGAGTTCATTGATGTGATGCCAATATGTTAAGATATTTGATGAATTCCTTAATGGTTCATACTTTTTGTGGATTGTCGATGGCAACTCACTTTGCAAAGTTAGCCTGAACCTTTACATGCTTTAGTTCGGTTGTGAAGATTGTTCAAGCTGCGCCAGCTGTGGGTGTTTGGATAATGCTTCGCAATTTGAAAATCTTTGAAGTACCTTAGAAGATTGCACCGAACTTTGTGTAGTTATTGGTCCTCATGGCGAAGCGGAGTTGGGTTATATGAGGAATTTGTCTATCTTGACATCATCCATCACTTCATTGTCCTTAGATTAGCTTCTTAAACTCTTGCCTTTTGCCTTTTCTTTTCATAGTTGATCAGAAGTTCCATTTCACAAGGAAAGAGTACATAGTTGAATGAAGTAAGGAGCATATTCAGCGTAAGTCCCTTTGTGATTACCAACAAATCACATCACACCACCGAGGCTATCCGTTGCAAATCACGTACAAGGAACCTTGGAGCGTTCTTGTTTGATCACTTAGTTTAGCATTCGACATGCTTTGTTCAAGAGAGGATAGAGCACTTGGTGTTTTATTCTAATGTTGTTGTCAAGAAAACATCATCAACAGGAATATCAACAAATGACCAAACACATGGGACTTGAAAGTATATTCAGTTAAATTAGAAAAGTGTGAAGGTAAATAAAATCTAGTTTCTAAAAGAAAATAAACACAAACAATGAACACAATGTAAACATCACTATGGAGAGTAAACCTAAAGCTTTTAAATGCAAAGCATATGATCCAAGTGTAAGTAAAAAGTGGCACATGAGAAAAGAACTCTTCAAATAAACTAATGTTGCCACATGTCTATAGCAAAGCTTGACCCATGACATCATCATCCACAACCACAAGAGGACAAATGCAAGATATTATAGTGTTCACATAGGAATGTCCAAGGCTAAGCAGGTCGATTTGGACAATCTTATGAGGAATCAAGGTACTCCCTCTAGAACTCCTACCACCAAGGGTGATGAACCTCGTGAAGTAGAGTAAAAAATATAATGTGTTCATATCCTCAGGACCCAATTCGTAGGAAAGGGGGGCTAGGAGACCCTAAATGCTAGAACAAATCAAATTCACAGTGCTTAGAATGAGAGTGAGAGGATTGGAGCACCCTAACAATACAAGCAAAGATGAAAGATATCTCACTAACTTATCACCATCTGTGTGTGAATCAACAAAGTCCAAAAGAGAATTAACACCTCCAATGTTTTTGATGAGATGAAGGTAAGTGGTAATCAATATAGTTGTTCTTGGGATCCACAGAAATATTTTTTAATGACATGTTTAGTTGGGACTGGTTTAAGTCAAAATATGTAGTTTTGTGAGGACTAAAATAGCCTTATTATGTTACTAATAGAAAGAAACTCATTTGAAAAGAAAAAATATTAGACCCAGAGTTGCATGGACATGGATACCGTATCGAATACGGATATGGTATCGGATACGAATACGACTATTTTTCAAGACCCCTAATATGGATATGGCTAGATACGACATATATATATATATATATATTAGTAATAAATAATATTAAATAATTTAAATTTAATATAATAATATATTTAACAAATATATATTATATATTAATAAATTAAACTTAAATTAAAAGTTAAATGTATTAAACTTAATAAATAAATAAAAGTTCACAATGTAAAGTAAAACAAAAAAGCCAAAAATTAAAAAAAGTATCACCAATTAATAAAATTTGCCTCTTCCTCCATTGCTTGTTGACTCTATATCTCCAACTTTAGAATGAATGCGATTATTTGAGTAAATATGATCACGTAGAAAGACACATTTCCGATCGTGTTTGTGCTGGTCCAGAGTAGTTCCCCACAACAAGAAATCAGCATGCAAGGTCATGGCACTGTTGCTTGTGGCAATTTTTAACATTCTAGGGTTAATATTTTTGGGATACGACACAAATATCATGAGAATGCCGTATCTACGCGTATCTGGCATGGGAAAAAAATAGGGTTTTTTTGGGTACGGATGGATACGGAATCCAAGACGTATCCGAGCCCTATCCTATGAGTATTTGTATCCGATAATGTCTATAGCAAAGCTTGACCCATGACATCATCCACAACCACAAGAGGACAAATGCAAGATATTATAGTGTTCACATAGGAATGTCCAAGGCTAAGCAGGTCAATTTGGACAATCTTATGAGGAATCAAGGTACTCCCTCTAGAACTCCTACCACCAAGGGTGATGAACCTCATGAAGTATAGTAAAAAACAATAATGTGTGCATATCCTCAGGACCCAATTCGTAGGAAAGAGGGGCTATAAGACCCTAAATGCTAGAACAAATCAAATTCACAATGCTTAGAATGAGAGTGAGAGGATTGGAACACCCTGACAATACAAGCAAACATGAAAGATATCTCACTAACTTGTCACCATTTGTGTGTGAATCAACAAAGTCCAAAAGAGAATTAACACCTCCAATGTCTTTGATGAGATGAAGGTAAGTGGTAATCAATATAGTTGTTCTTGGGATCCACAGAACTATTTTTTAATGACATGTTTAGTTGGGACTGGTTTAAGTCAAAATATGCAGTTTTGTGAGGACTGAAATAACCTTAAGTTATTTCTAATAGAAGGAAACTCATTTGAAAAGAAAAAATATTAGACCCAGAGTTGCATGGACACGGATACCGTATCGAATACGGATACGACTATTTTTCAAGACCCCTAATATGGATACGGCTAGATACGACATATATATATATTAGCAATAAATAATATTAAATAATTTAAATTTAATATAAATAATATATATTTAACAAATATATAATATATATTAATAAATTAGACTTAAATTAAAAGTTAAATGTATTAAACTTAATAAATAAATAAAAGTTTACAATGTAAAGTAAAATAAAAAAGCCAAAAATTAAAAAAAGTATCACCAATTAATAAAATTTGCCTCTTCCTCCATTGCTTGTTGACTCTATATCTCCAACTTTAGAATGAATGCGATTATTTGAGTAATACAATCACGTAGAAAGACATATTTCCGATCGTGTTTGTGCTGGTCCAAAGTAGTTCCCCACAACAAGAAATCAGCATGCTAGGTCATGGAACTGTTGCTTGTGGCAATTTTTAACATTCTAGGGTTAATATTTTTGGGATATGGCACAAATATCATGAGAATGTCGTATCTACGCGTATCTGGCACAAGAAAAAAAATAGGGTTTTTTTTGGTACAGATGGATATGGTATCCAAGACGTATCCGAGCCATATCTTATGAGTATTTGTGTCCGATGATGTCTATAGCAAAGCTTGACCCATGACATCATCATCCACAACCACAAGAGGACAAATGCAAGATATTATAGTGTTCACATAGGAATGTCCAAGGCGAAGCAGGTCAATTTGGACAATCTTATGAGGAATCAAGGTACTCCCTCTAGAACTCCTACCACCAAGGGTGATGAACCTCGTGAAGTAGAGTAAAAAACAATAATGTGTGCATATCCTCAGGACCCAATTCGTAGGAAAGAGGGGCTAGAAGACCCTAAATGCTAGAACAAATCAAATTCACAATGCTTAGAATGAGAGTGAGAGGATTGGAGCACCCCGACAATACAAGCAAAGATGAAAGATATCTCACTAACTTGTCACCATCTGTGTGTGAATCAACAAAGTCCAAAAGAGAATTAACACCTCCAATGTCTTTGATGAGATGAAGGTAAGTGGTAATCAATATAGTTGTTCTTGGGATCCACAGAAATATTTTTTAATGACATGTTTAGTTGGGACTGGTTTAAGTCAAAATATGCAGTTTTGTGAGGACTGAAATAACCTTATTAAGTTATTTCTAATAGAAGGAAACTCATTTGAAAAGAAAAAATATAGACCCAGAGTTGCATGGACACGGATACCGTATCGAATATGGATATGGTATCGGATACGGATACGACTATTTTTCAAGACCCCTAATATGGATACGGCTAGATATGACATATATATATATTAGCAATAAATAATATTAAATAATTTAAATTTAATATAAATAATATATGTTTAACAAATATATATTATATATTAACAAATTAAACTTAAATTAAAAGTTAAATGTATTAAACTTAATAAATAAATAAAAGTTTACAATGTAAAGTAAAACAAAAAAGCCAAAAATTAAAAAAAGTTATCACCAATTAATAAAATTTGCCTCTTCCTCCATTGCTTGTTGACTCTATATCTCCAACTTTAGAATGAATGCGATTATTTGAGTAAATATGATCGCGTAGAAAGACATATTTCCAATCGTGTTTGTGTTGGACCAGAGTAGTTCCCCGCAACAAGAAATCAGCATGCTAGGTCATGGAACTGTTGCTTGTGGCAATTTTTAACATTCTAGGGTTAATATTTTTGGGATACGGCACAAATATCATGAGAATGTCGTATCTATGCATATCTGGCACGGGAAAAAATAGGGTTTTTTTGGTACAGATGGATACGGTATCCAAGATGTATCCAAGCCATATCCTATGAGTATTTGTATCCGATACAACGTTATCAGCATGCTAGGTCATGGAACTGTTGCATGTGGCAATTTTTAACATTCTAGGGTTAATATTTTTGGGATACGGCACGAATATCATGGGAATGTCGTATCTATGCATATCTAGCACGGGTAAAAATAGGGGTTTTTTTCGGTACGGCTGGATACAATATTCAAGACGTATCCGACCCATATCCTATGAGTATTTGTATCCGATACGGCAATACGCGTACCAAGGGAGAGGGGGTGGCGTATCAGGTAATTGTGATTAGACCTCGATCTACTCACATATTGATTTAAAGTACATCATCGATAGTCTAAATTTAGTGCTCCCAAGTTATGGGGAGACCTGATTCTCAATCTCAAACAAATTATTGTGATTCATTTGATAACTATTCATTGAAATCATTCAAATGGACTTTAGATTGAATAACCATGAAATATAAAGTTACAAGTATGACCAATGCTTTGGCTTAATACGCACCACTGCTATTGGCCACAATTTTTTGAGTTAAGCGTTTTTTCTTCTTTTCTTTTTTGGCAATGGTGGATCAAAAACACACTTTTTGTAGTGTGTTTGCTTTGATTTCTCCAAACCAAAGGTATACACATTTTTTTTTTGTTACTTCTTGATATGGCGTTAAGAAACAGGGAAATCAACTACCATAGAGAACATAAAATATCTAGCTCCTAAAAAATAAATATAGATAAAGAGACGTTAATGGAATATACTTGAATAAAAATGTTTACTAGAAATAATTCTGAATACTATAATAAAATTCGTTGAATTTCGTTATATATTTTATCTACACTCATAAGGAAGCCTATGACATAAGAAACAACAGGCAGAATTTCATAGCAGAGTTTGAATATCTTTGTTTCGTCTCGATTAAATGTCAATTTTACAACTGTAGAAAATTATAGAGAATCAAAAACAAAGATATAAACGAGCTTCAATCACTCATTTATAAGATACACCAAATCTACTAGGAGTTCAGCAAATTACGAGGGATCTCTGTCACCCCCTGCAAGATTCACCTCTCAGCCAAAGTTCTCTTGGAAACAACTCTCTCTTCCAAGACTATGACATGGCAAGGATGAATGAATCTTCGTTTGGCTGAATAAGAAAGTCTAGCCATACACTTCCCCCATAACACTGCTAGCAAAAAACACACTGAACTTAGGCTCTTTCCAATAGCTCTAGCAGAACTCCCTGACCTCTGAGCTCTCAGGAGATTCCTCTTCTCAATCCCTTAGAACATGCAGCCTAATGTTCTCTCAAAAGTTTCGCATATAGGTAAGCAATAGCTACTGGAGATTTCAAAAGGATGCAAGCTTTCTGCTGCAATTCTTTTCCTTTTTATTCCACAGCACCAGACTAATTTTCTGCCTCAAATGATAAAAGGTGCTAGCAAAGAATATTTTATCGTTTATTTACAAGACATGTAATACATATGCACAAGGTTTCTTCACATTACCAACAAATGACAGAATCCTGTTCGTTAACTCATTATGTCACAGTCCTGTGTCGAACTCACTTGGGGCAAAGGATCTTTCCCTTTTAACACGCCATAGAGTATTTTATTAATTACATCAAAATATTTATGTTAAGCATTTTATAATATGATCATTCCTTACATCATACACATTAATATTTTTTAAACATTGTTTCACCAAACAAAACCCAGTACTTCCCTGTCTATGCAATTGCAAAATCTACCTGCACACTCTTTATGCATGCTTACATACAAATGTCAAAGGGTTCAAACCTGGGGTATTTGACCTTTCATTAGAGAATTATCTCAAAAAAGTTTCATAAAATCTTAAAACTGACCAAAAACTAACCTTTTCCAATGGTAATAAGCTTTCTTACTCCATGTGCATAACGCCTAATGTGGGGCCGATGACCATCAAGTTTGAACCTTGAATTAGGACAGTGCCAAAAGAAGAGGATGAGAAATATACAGCAATAATTTTAGCATTACAAACTACCATATGAACATAAAAAGAATATTTTTCAGAAGTTCAAATGTTAACAAAATTTACAAAGGCAATTCTCAATCTTATTTCCACAATATAGGCATACTCGTCTTCATTATTCAATATTTTGCGGGTACTAGATCTTCCAAAGTCAAACGCAGCCTGTATACAAGATGCCATGTCAGATCTCAAGGTCCCAGAAACTAACTCTTCTAATGGCTTCAAAAAAGTATTAACAAAATTGATTCTATAAATAATATAACCAAACCATACATATACAATATTGAAATCATTCAGCATGCCATTCCTGTTATGATACAAGCTCCTGAGACCTCAAACTAAACCAAAGTACATACAAAGTTACAACCCACGGAAAGCAGGGGAGTTGGTGGGCACATCAAATCAGTCAGTAGGTTCATTATTATGAGCAAGTTCCCATAGGTACCATATCTGCCCTTCAACGCAATATCCTCCTGGTACCTAGATAAAAGGTCAAGACATAATGTTTAAACTCAGAAGGATACAAGTAAACCTGATCTCAACTAATCATGCCTTCTCAGTGCCCACCGAGGTCAATATTGGTTTACATGCCAAATCCAATTTGAATGAAAACCCAGCCAATGACATTGACATTGTTTGTTTGAAAGCCAACCTATCAAATCTTGTATATAACATCAACTAGAACCTCTCCGGTTCATAATTTCACCAACCACAAATAGACAGCCTCACCTTTAGAGATGTCTGCTTTACAAGAGGTTTGACCACAATGGGCAAACATATTATCTATTACTGTTGACACCAGTTAAAAACATCCACAATGGTCTTGGCATTCCATATATAACTTTGGAGTATATGTAATGTTTCTTAACCTACTTTACCACAGAAATTCAGTGTTTGTGATCATAAATTGCACCATCCATTGGCCATTATTTCAACCATGTTAATGGTTTGTCCATGGTATGTTGTAGAGGCTTACAAACCCAAAAGGAGGCTGAAGAAGAGATGTAATAACATTTGTACTACAATTACATTGTCAACCACATGGACAGGTCGTTGTCATATTATCATTATCATAAGGATTTAACCAATGAACAAACAAGGTTTCCGCTGAGTGCAAAAAAATAGTGTAATAGCCACATTATATCTCATAAATGCTTGCACCATTCTATTCCTTTCATTTGAAGTGCTCAAACCCTTACTTAAACTATGAATTGATATCCAACAGCAATGAAATTAAAGTGATGGGGATGATTTGTAATCATAAACGATAATCATGATCCAATATGGAGTGCTTACTACAAAATCCTACCCTTGGCAATATCTGTTTCTGTATTTATTGCTAAACTTCCATTTAATCAAGCACTTCAGCCAATTGGAAATCCACCATTATATGCCAAAGGCAGTCATTTTTTCTGTATGCTTTAAAAAGGAACTTTTATTGGTACCTATTTTGGTTGTTGATAATGTCATGTGCCCTTTTAATATTTTATAAACCCTGCAACATTTTTGAGATTCCTATCTATGCAAGAATAAATCACTGTATTTTCTGATGTAAACAGCAAGCAATTAATTCCCATATTTTTACCGTTAACAGATGATGTATGACTAAATACTGACAGCAGCATTATAAATCAACATTCATTTTCAATAACCCTTTACATAGCAAATATTATTATTATTGCAGCTGGCTGAAAATTACAAAATACTAATGCAATAGAATGCTTACAAAAGAATACTCTTATGTGTAAATTAATCAACCCCCACAGAAATATGACCAAACTCATGACTTTAATGTAATGTCCCCAATTGGTGCTTAGCCAAGTCGTGAACAATTAGCCTATTTCCGAGTTTTCCCATAGGCTAATTGATGTGCTAGGGAGAACTCCAAAGTTCTTGGAAAGCGTTGGATCAGCTTTGCAAAGCATTTGTTCATGGTTTTGAGTTCAATTGGTTAGATGGAGCCTTTTGGTGCTTTCAGAACTGAATTCCAACCTTCTAAGTGTTCTCCAAACTTCTTGGCGAAGCATCCTATTTTTAGAAACTCACCCGGTTGCCTCCAATCATCGTACCAAGTCTTCAGGATCATGTTGGTATGGTGAGATTTGCAAGTTGCATCATTTTGGGACTTTCCGTAAGCTGGGTGAATTATTGAATTATTTAATTAATTATTCACTTAAGTTGTCTAATGATGGGAAATATTAAAAGATAACTAAAGTGTAATAGCTCATTCGAAAGGTGATGGAAAGTATTATTTGATGCTCACATAAAGGGGATGCTAGGCAAGGGAGACATAAAGTGAGCAATATAAAAAGGTTATTTTATTTAAGGAGGAAATTAAAATAAAGGCGAAATTATTATTTTTATTTCCTCTTGTTGACCAAATCACACATCACCCCACCGGACTGGGGACCCCCCTTTTTGAGCTCAGATGCTTTGCATTGACTTATGCTGTCTCATTTCCAAGTTGTCAAGGTCCTGAATGTTAATGATGCGGAGGATTAGATTGTCAGGGAAGACTCATCATGAGTAAAGGTGTACTAAGTCGTCATGCGAAGAATGCCTAGGAGATATCACTTAATGACTGAAGTTTAGGCACCTTTTCGGATGAAGAAGGCCATGAGCTTGGAGCGCCCCAAAGATGAAGTTGAAGCACCTTGAGGTAACATCCAGTTACTGACACATTTTGCGCCCTGATTGAGGAATCCAGTGAAATGCGCCCTTGCCAGAAAAGTATTGGGGCACCTTGAATGCTTTGAACAATCTTGCGCCTTGGAGAGTTGCAAAGACCTAAGCTAGCGCCCAAAGTCAGAAGACTTGAAACCTTGAAAATTTGCAAGTAGATCATCTCCAAATTGTGGTGCTTTGAAGTGTTTTAGCGCCTTCATGTAAAGTTGGTGGAATGCGCCATTAGGAAGTTGAAAGTTTGAGACAGGTTTGAGCGCCTAGAAGCATAGGCTATCGTCAGGAAATGTTTGGTTGAGTTGAATTTGCGCCTAAGAGTAGAAGCACCTTACTAATGGAATGAGAGCGCCCTGATGATTAAAGTCTCCAGAGGTGAATGCCTTAACCAATCTAGCGCCTTCAAAAGGATGGCATTTAAGGAGTATTCTTGGCATATTGGAGTGACTTGGGCGCCTTGATGGGGAGAGATCTTGATGAGGAGAGTAAGGTTGAATATCTCAAGGTAATATGCGCCTTGGATGATAGAAATTGATCACCTTGGAGTCAAGTTCGAAGGAGCACCTTGAGAAGGTAAAACACTTCAAATGTTTTCAAGGAATTGGATAAGTCATTTAGCGCCTAGAGTGGAAGGTATTGCTTTTGGCGCCTTGGACAAGATTGGGCATCCGGAGAAGATTTGCTTAGAGTAGTCACTTAGCGCCCTAGGGCCAACCCAAGTAGACATTGCACCATCTTGATCAACCCTTGAAATGCATCCAGAGAAGACATGTTGAAAGATAAATGCGCCTTAGAGGAGTAAGTGCTTTGAAGAGTGTGGATTGAAAGGGTTTAAGTTAAAGGGTTGAGTTGAGAGTCAGTGCCTTGAGTCTTGAAAGATCTCTACCCTTTTAGACCTTTGAGTGTCCCAAGCTATTCTAGCGCCTAGGAGAATGAACTATCAAAATGCGCCTAGGATTGAAGTTAGTTGGTTTTAGCGCCCTAAGAGAGAAAGATTGAATGCCCTTGATGCGCCTAGTAAGGATAAGTGGAATTGGGCGCCTTATGGTGAAGGGTGTAGTGTTTGAGCACCTCAAGGAGCAAAGTGCGCCTAGAGCGGGAGATAGTATTTCTGGCGCCTAGGAAAGAAGAGAGGTAAGTTCGGGAAGATAAATGCGCCTAAGAGTTTTAGCGCCCTCAATCAAATTGCACCTTTTTGCCTTGGAGAATTTAAGGTGAGGGTTTGAGTGGAAAGTTTGAGAAAGTAAATTGAGCGCCCACATATTCCTGCGCCTTGAACAAGGATGGAGCACCTATTGGAACTTGGAAGGAAGTCTTAAAAAGTTAAAGAGAATGAACTATCCATTTAAGCGACTCTGGTGAGACATTGAGCGCCTCAATGAATGAATAAACTCCTATAGAAGGTTTGAGCGCCTAAGGCACATGACTAGACCACTTTTGCGCCTTGAAAGTTTGGATGCTTGGGGAGCCTTCCAAGATAGAGCGCCCTAGTGTATGCAATGTGCGCCTAGTAGAAATAATGAAGAGAGTTGGCGCCCAAAGTGGACTTTTGCTCACAGAAGCTTGGAGGAGTATATGCGCCTTGTTGGAGAAAGATATGCGCCTTGGACAAGTGTTGAAGTGTCTTGAAACAAGTTTTAGCGGCTTGGTATGGTTTGGAGCGCCCTTCAAATAGTCATCAAGTGATGATTGCGCCTTGAGGAGGGAAAGATGAACACCGTGAAGATTCATTCAACAGTATGAATGCGCCTTTGGTAGATGCAATGTGCGCCTAGTAGACATCAGAGGGTTGTTAGCATTTAGGTATGATGTTGAAGCACTTTAAAGTGATTTTTGGCACCTTGATGTTGCAAGAAACCTCAGAAGTGCGCCTTCCTCAAGAAGTGGCAAAGACCTAAGTATGCGCCTTGGTCAAAGATCATCTCCCAGTTGTGATGCTTTTAAGCGCCTAACGTTGAAGGAATTTTCAGAGCAAGTAGCTAATTCATCTTCAAGTTGCAGAGGACACACCTTTTTAAAAGGTCACATCAAGTCCAACATGTTAATACTCTTCATCACTGACATCATGTTGAATTTTCAAGGCATCTATCCATTCAAGTTCTCCGAGGAATATCTTGCAAGTGTACTTCATCAAGGATAGACATTCATCTATCCTAGTTTCAAGTCAAGATCTCTCAATCTTCAAGGTTTTAAAGTCTATAATTCCAAGAGAGTCATCATGAAGGATCACTTCATCTTCATCCTATCATCAAACAAGGCTTCATCCAGTTCCATTCAACCTTCAAGTCCTAGAGAGATCTCTACTTCATGTCATCATCATCTACTCTTACATGAAGGTAACAACATCATATCTCTTCTATTATTCAAAGAAGATCAGAAGGAGGAACATCATGGAGTTAGGCGCTTATAGGTATCCAAACTTCTCTTTTGGGCGCCCTTAATATGAAGAACAATCCATTTTGGCGCCCATCAATGCTTAAACCGTCTATTCTGTGCCTAAGGATGTTGTTTTAAAATTTAAAAAATTGCCAATATTAAGGGTAGGCCGACATTACTTACCTAGCCGCCCACATTAAATAAGAAAGAACTCCTATATAAAGAGCGCCACTTCCCACTTTCATCATTCATTTTTTGCAAAATAATACTTCAAAGGGCAGCGAATTTCCTCTTCAAAGGGCAGCGAATCATCTTGGAGGCAGCAATTTTGTTAAAGGAGCAGCCAATCTGTAGAAGAAGCAGCAAAGGGACCACAAATTGTCATTTTCAGATAGAGGAAGGAGCAGATTTTAGTAATTTCTGCCATTAAAAGACTAATTTCTGCCATTTAAAGATTGATTTCTGCCGTTCTTTTTACCTTTGCATTCAGAAATTTGTGTTTCAAAAACCGGAAGTTGAAATAAGGTATGTTTCATCACTTGTCATTGCATTAGTTTAGCTTCTATTTATTGTAAATTTCTCATTTAGAAATCAGGTTCTTCATTTATAAAACCTCTCTTGTACTTGAAAATTTGAGTTGAAACATGATAACATGATAATAGTAACATAAAAGACTTGTAGAATTTACTATTTCAATCCACTTATTCGAGTCTAGTCTTGCAGATAGATGGGAATGACAGCTAAGGAGAGACAAGTCCTTATCAAGATGGATGTCAAGTCCAACATACCGGAGTCCAAGCTAGAAACGCAGTGGAAAGATGTCGGCGACACCAACATGGGACACGTCAACTTGGAAGAAGTGAAAGACTTCTTGCTCGCCATCACCAGAAACGAAGATATCAAAGCCATCGCAAAGAGCGGGATTGTACAAGCAGCTTGCTTTCCACCTGCCTTGCCAAGCGCCGAGCTAGTGTTGGAGTGTGTTCAGCACTATGACAAAGAGAAAAGACAGATCATAGCAAAGGATGGAACTGTTCTCGCTTACCTGCAGAGGGAAGCTATCCAAAAGATCTTCAACATCCCGAAGGCGAAAGGAGTCTTCATATGCCCTAAAACAGCTCAGATGACATTCGAAGGCAACTCAAAGGTTTACATACAAGAAATCAGGAAGAAATGGATGAATGATTCGTCGATGAAGATATACAACTCAGAAGATCCCAAGTATCACAAGGCTGACTTCAAGCAAGAGATAAGTTACTTGATCATGTTCCTGAATCGAGTAACAGGTAGGCCACAATCATCTACTTTTGAAGGATAGATGTATACTTATTTTGATCATATGTTTACAAAGAACAAGATGATTCACTGGGCTGGCCTTATAAGCCACTGCCTAGATGAACAGTTTGAAAACTTTGATGAAACGAAGTCTTTCTTCATGACTTCATACCTTGTGTATATCTTGGCAAGAAATGCAGTCTATAAAGGACTAACAGCTAAAGGGCAAGTAGGTACAAAGCCAGGACAGATTCTCTCACATCAGTGTTATCCTCAGCTCCACCTGAAAAACATCAATCACTACAAGAGGTTCAATGATGCTTTCGCCATGTTCATAGTGAGGAAGTTGAGAGGTGAACTGCATTGGAGATTAACAGGTGCTGCTAGGAACTTCATCAAGCAATATGGAAGGTATTACATCCAGTATGATAGGTTCACCTATATCAGGATTCAAGGATTTACATCATTCCCATATAGACTGCCTAGATACCCCTCAAACAGGATGGTGTTGCTAGAGGTTTCCAGACAACTGTTAGAATTTCATAAGATGCAGAAAGCAAGGAAGAAAGCAGGAGTTCAGTTTCCTCTTCAACTGGGTGGATACTATTCTTGTCCATCATTACAGGCAGCTGAGCATTCAAAAATTGAGCTTAAAGCTTATCATCTGCATCCACATGATTCGAGGAGAGAAAACTTTGATCCACATGGAGCCATCAAGCAATCTTACTCTTCTTACAAACATAAAGAACAACTGGAGGATCACTGGGCTAATGCTATAGATGATGATGACATCAGGATGCAAAAATGTTCAAGATTGAAATGGGACTTGATAAGAGCTACAAAGGTACTAAGAATTCCTGATCAGTTAGAAGGTGAAAGAGCTCTTCTTGGTGATGAATATGATAAAATCCGCAATTTGCCTTATGAAGTCAACTGGGCAGATAGAGAAAAGGTCGATGATGAAGGATTGATAAGGCCTGTTATTGCTATCACTGAAGAGCAAATAGACAAACAAGTACAAGCTTTGCTTGATGAAGGTAAGAAACTCACCTATACTAAGATGGGAGAAGTGGATCAGCAAGAACAACATAAAGCACCTAGTAAAGATTCACGAAGCAGAGGAAGTGAGAAAGATTCAGGACAGGGAAAGAAAAGAAAACAGCTTGAGATTGTTCAAGGAGAATCCAGTAGAAAGAAGAAAAGGATAAGCATTGAGACTGCTTCTTCTAGACAGCCAGGTGACATCCCACTGAATCAAAACTTAGTGATTCCTGCTGATAATGTAGTTCCAGAAGCTCCAATAGAAGAAGTACCTTCTAGCCCACATGATACTGAGATCATCGATGAAGCTAATACTGAAGATAAGGATGAGGCTGAAGAAGAATCATTGCCTACACAAGGAAGAAAATTACAACAGCAGCAAGATCTTTCATCACTGCCAGAATGGTTACAAGAAAGAATCAGAGAGAATTGTGAACTTGAGAGCCGTCCTCCCCTTCCAGTTGATGAGTTACTCTTAGATATGTCGAAGGAGAAACCGAAGAATAAGGCAAATATCCTTTCTAAGATCACTAAAGATGAAACAGGGGTAAGGAAAGTGCATGTAGCAGTTCCTAGGCTTGAAAAGAATATAGAGGATGTAACACCTGATGATTATGACATCAATACAATCAATCTGGGTCCTTTGACTGGAATGCAAGTTGAAGAAGAGCTTCAGGATTCGATTGATAGTACTCGAGCTATCATAAGACAAGAGACAGATGGCAGAATCAAGGCTGAGCAAAGATGTCGTGCCCTAGAGCAGTACATTCAGCATTTAGTGCATCCTATTCATCAGCAGGAAAGAGTAACTACACCTCCATCTCTCCTTCCTCCTGAAACAGTTGAACATCTTGAAGAGTTGAAGTCTTCATCTCACAGAATGAAGGATTGGATGAAAAGATCAAAGGAGACTACATTTAGGCATCTGAGAGACATTATGCAAGTGAGTGATAAGATTACTAGTCTTAAGGAGAGGGTACTTGCACTTATGACATCTTGTGTTGAATTCAAAGACCTCAAGGATCAATACCTGTCACACTTGAAAACCCCGATGGAAACATCCGTTGATGAGTTGTTACATGCTGAAGTGATTGAAGAAGGTAAAACATATAACTTTTCTTCCTGGTATTATAGCCTTCGCATCAAAGGACAGTTGCTGGATAAGATAGAAATAGATATGTCGAGAGTTAGAAGTATGCTTCAAAGGATTCAGGATGGAATACATGCCTCTTTAATGAAGATCTGTAATCCATTTGGGGGAATGACTCTTGAGAATATGAAAGAACAAGTTCAAGTTTTCTATTTTCAGGAAAATGATGTTACAGATGAGAGACTTGATAGTATATTTTCACTTGCTGTCCACCTTGGCGACAACAAAGCAAGGATAACTGATTGGGAAAGGACACTTGGCCTTTATTCAATTGATGTACTTGAAGCTGAAGGAACCATTCAGAATGCGCCAAGTGTACCTGTGGAGGAAGTTAAGCAAATAGTGTCCAAGTTCATTGAATGCCAAGCTTCTAGTGATGGATATTCACATGGGGATTCTTCATAAGATAATTCTTATCTTCTTGTGAGGCGTGCTTTTGTTCTTTTCTTCATAGCTCCCCTCATTTAATACAGATAACCTCCTTCATTTAATAAAGTTGATCTCTTTCATTCAATAAAAAAGAGTTTGTTATAACTATTTGTGATGTGGCTTGATCTGGTCCGCTGATTTGGCCGATCGATCTTGACCCTTCATTCCTTTTGAGGTCTATAAAAGGGCTCTTGTTGCTCTCATTTGTACGATTGAAATTTCTGAAATTGTTGCAAGAGCTCTCTGAGATAATAAAAGATTCATTGCTTTGGTGATTCTATTTGTGTTTCTGAGTGTTGCATGGTTTAGATTTTCAAGCGAACATTAAGTTATAAGTTTTCTTTAAGTTTATGTTAGTTAATGGAAGGTTTCTGTTGATGTTTGTTTTTCGACAAGTCAACAATAGAGTAAAATACTAGGTATTTAACTCTCTCTTGAGCAAAGCCTCTCGAATGCTAAACCAAGTGATCAAACGAGATAACTCCAAGGTTCCTTCTTCTAATAATGTTTCAATTTCAGTAAGAAACAGCTCAATGATTTAAGTATGATTCTGCTGTTAATCAACAAAGGGACTTACGCAGACTCTTCTCCTTTCATTCGACTTATTCCTCCTTTGATGTGGATGACATATATACAAAGCTTCTATGATAAAGAAAATGAAAAAGGGGGTAAGAGTTTAGAAGGCTAATCTAAGGACAATGAGATAATGAAACATGTAAAGATAGACAAATTCCTCATGAAACCAGACTTCACTTCGCCAAGAGAACCAACAACTACACGAAGCCGGTGCAATCTTCTAAGGAAACTCAAGGATTTTCATGTTGTAAATCTCCATCCAAACACCCACAGCTGGCACAATTTGAACAAGCATTCACAACCGAACTAAAGAAAATGAAGGTTCAGTCTAACTTTGCAAAGTGGATTGCCTTCGACAATACACGAAAAGTATGAACCAGAAGAATTCATCAAATATCTTTACGCATATTCATTGCATCAATGCACTTCTAATCTATTTCTAAGCTATTTGAAACATCTCTTGATTCCATCAAGATTCAGGAAACCATGATACTCCACAAGATAATACTTAACACCAAACAAGTAGCTCCAATGTCTTTGCATTAACTTTGGGGAATATTTACAACAATTTCCAGCCCTCTCAGAGAATTTTGAGAGTCTCTTCTATTCTACTCTTAAAATCTACTCTCTACTACTACTAATGATCTACTCTCTAATCTATATTTCTAATCTCTAATGATCTCCTTCTAATTCTAATAATTTACAAATGAGGCAACAAGGCCTTTATATAGTGCTCCAGTATACAATGAATGGCTAAGATTGATTCGATAGCCAAGGGCTTAGATCGTGCCACCTCAGAGGTAGTTACAACAACTTGCTATTTTTAGCAAAAAAAAAGAGAGGCAATGAAGGCACGTTTTCCAATGTGATAAGGTAAGGCGAAAGCATTTAAAATATTCCTCCACATAGGAATCCCTTTGACTTCTTTTATTAAATGATACATTGCATGCATTAAATAATGCGGCTAATCAAAATTAAATGATGTGTACTTGCCACATAAGTGCCAACTCAGCATACTTTGAAAATTGTATCAACTTGTAATGATGTATTCAATGTGATTGTTTGAACTTGTATATTTAGGAATACATCTTGTGGATCTCGCCTTGTTCATTCTTCTTGTTAACTGGATGTATGATAGTTGTCGCCTCACTTGACTAACTTCATGATTCTTCTTCTTGTAGATAGATTGATGTGAATCTTCTTCGATGTATCTTCATGTAGGCTAGAGAGTAGATGATGACACTTGATTTCTTCATGAAGAGTAGGAGACTCTCTTGGACTTGGAAATTTGAAGAGTCTTGAAGTTTGATGGATGAATGCTTTTGCTTGATGTAGATCTCTTGGAATGATGCCTCTTGGAAGATGATCTTGCATGATTCCTTAGAGCAGCCACATGAGGTTTCCTTAAAGTAGAGTGGATGCCTTCGGAAAGTCTTGATAAAGATGATGTCCTTCGGGTGGATGTCTTCTAGAGAATCTCAACTTGATGCCACTTAAGGATGATGAAGGATACCCTTGAAACAGCTACATGATGCCTTGCTCTTTCTCGTTCCTTGCTTGTCAAAGGTTCTTATCACTTGATCTTTAGATGATTCCTCCTTTTTGCTGCAACACAAGTAAAGGAACAGCATCAATCCCCTTGATAAACATGATAATATTTGATTTATAACATACAAGAATGCATTTCCAAGCCAAGCGTATTAGATAACAAGTTCTTGATCTTCATTGAAATTCTTAAAATTTGCATTCTAAACCACTACTTTTTAATCCTCTAGAAGTCGCATTGGATGAAGGATTGAAATCCTCAAGCATTTCACTTTAGACACCCTCAAAATCCTTATGTATGGCGCTTTAGATCAAAGTTTGAATTCCTCTTTATATTTCGCATTGGTTGGGCATAAAAATCCTCTCAACATTGGTTTAGATGACACCTAGTTTTACTCGCTTAATGAGGTGGCGCATTAGATGGAAGGTAGAGAGTCTTCTAAGATTTTTGCATTAGATGGAGTTTTTAATTCCTCTTCATATCCTTTGGAGTTTGTATTTGAGTTTCTCTTCATATTTCGCATTGGATGGGCATAACGGAGTCTCCTTCTTGGAATGTCATGATCTTCCTTAGAATCCTCTTGTCTTGTTGCACCGGATGAAACTCTAACACTTGCTTTCAGCATTTCGCACTAGATAATCCTTTGATGACCCTCTTTTCATGTTTCGCATTAGATAGAGGATTAGTGTTCTCTTGTTTTAAGTCGCACTAGATCAAGTTTGGAGAATCTTCAAGGATTTCGCATTAGTTCAAGGTATAGGATTCCTCTCAAACATTTCGCATTGGATGATGTTTTGGATTCCTTTCAAGGAATAGCGCATTAGATAGAGGATTAGAGTCCTCAGGGCATTTGGCGCATTAGATCAGCAACTCGAAGTCTTCAAGGCATTTGATCTCATTAGATAGAACTTTAGGATCTCACCTTTAGCATGGCGCATTGGATGGGTAGCAGGAGATCTTCAAAATCAAACCTTATTCTTTCCTCACACATGGCGCATTGGATAGGTAATTTGGTTCCTTCCAAAATAAACTTCAGCCTTCCTCCTTTATGTTGACGCACTGGATCACTAGTTGGAGATCTTTAAGGAATGAAATTTCGTTGTCTCCATGTAGGTAGCGCACTAGATGAAGGTGTAGAATCCTTAGATGCCTAGCGCACTAGATCACTATTTAGATTTCCTCTTGTGGAGCTTAGATGAAACTTTGAAATCCTCTGACTCAAATCTCATTACTACCTTATGATGAGCATTAGATCAACATGGTGAATCCTCTAGAGTGTGGGCGCACTAGATGGACTTATTAGATCCTGTGGAGTTCTCACTCTACCTTAGCGTTGCTTATTGAATGATCTTGTCATAGGCGCATTGGATGACCTTGTTGGAAACCTCTAAACTTACCTTGAAGACCAAACCTTAGATGTCTCAATCTCCTCATGATATGGCGCATTGGATAGCCTTGGAAAATTCGCTAGAGTGTTGGCGCCTTGGATAAAGTTTTTAAATCCTCTGGATTGCGCTTTAGTTAGGGTCCTTGAAAACTTCACCTTTAAAATCACTTGGGCGCATTACTTCATGTTTTAGAATCCTCTGAACTTATCTCTCAAGAAGTCGCATTACTTCATGTTTTAAAACTCTAGACATTTCTTAAGTCAAAACTTCAAACCTTCCTTTCTCTCCTTGGTGGCGCATCACTTGGAGGATAAAAATCCTCTAACTTTGATCATCAAAATTCGCTCCAAGATTTGCTCTAAGACTTGCCTTTTTCATTTTCGCACTAGTTCTAGACATTGAAATCTTCATTTTCTCCTCCGAAATGACACTTTTGGTTTGGGCGCAATAGATCGAGTTTTGAAATCCTCTGATATTTTCGCATTGAACCAAGGTTTTGATGGGCGCACTAGATGGAGTTTTTAAATCCTCTGGCTCAAGTGTGTTCTCCTTCGTGATTTTGCGCCCAGATTTGCGCCATCTAAGTGTTCAGTCGCATTAGATCAGGATTTTGAATCCTCTGACTTCGTCAAGCAATTTCAGGATCGCGCGAGTAAAGGTATATTGAAAAATATATTTAAGTATAAGTTTAGAGATTGAATTTCTTATACTTTAAATATTTTTCAATATACCTTTCAGGATGTTTGAGATAGGTCCCGAATCCACCGGATTTAAGATGCAAAATATAGAATTTGGAGGATTCACCAGATTTCAGACTTAGCCATTTTTCAGGATTTTCAGGATTTCAGGCTTAGCCTTTTCAGGGTCTCAAACATTCTGAAGGATTGACCTCAAAACTCAATATCTAGATAGGATTTGATCAAGATTCTTTATTATTGCAAGTTCATCTACCCTTAATCGTGAACCAAAGATCATAGGCAAGGAAATTGTTACCGAGCTGGCAAAGGAAAATGAGTCAGGTCATCATTAAAATTTCATTGAAAACTCATTGAAAAGCTCAGAGCTCAAAAAAAAAAAAAAGGGGGTCCCCATTTGCAATGGGGCGATGTGTGATTTGGTCACAACATCTAGCGTCAACCCGAATAAATGTTCTTGAACATTTCAAAGACAAAGACTCAATCCAGACCGAGAAACTTTCAGACACTTCTCTTCTATCTATCAGCTAGCTAGACAACGAAATCGAAAAGGAAAAGAATCATAGATTGGATCAAGACACTATATCTCTGATGTGTGATTAAAGATAGATTTTAATTAAAACAGTTTCTTAAGTGTTCCAAAGATAAACAAATGTCAAGTTTCAACATCTCCATGTACACCCACACACTAGATCAAATAAACACGACTACTCGATCAAAGAATCAAAACCAATTGCCAGCGCGACTATCCATATCTGAAGTTTGAAGTGCAAGCACTTAGGTTCATTCCCATCCCTTAGAAACCAGGATCGACTAAGTTAACCTGTCTCAAGCTAGGTATATTCATCAAAGCGGATGGACGGACATATATACATGGATGACATAGGCGAATGATAATATGCAATGACAAGTAAGTGATGTCAGATGGAGTGGTGATGGAATGATAATGAAAATGCAATGAAACAATGTGGCTCTATCATGACGCCTGTTTGCCAGGTTTTCGCCAAGATACTTATTCATGGCGCCCGTTTGCCGGGTTTTCACCAGTGAACGAAATTTTTTCTCTTTACTATTTTTCTCATTTTTTTTTTCTTTTTTCTTTTTTTTTTTTTTTGCTCTTCTTTTCTTTTCTTTTTTTTTTGTTTTGTTTTTTGAATGATGACCATTACACACGGCGCCTGTTTGCCAGGTTTTCACCGAGGTAACGAATAGACGGAATTCAAGAGTCTGATTCTGCGGAGGACGCGATAATCCACACATAAAATCATGTCAAATTGTGATACTTACAAATGTTGGCAGGAAAGAATAACATGATAGGGTGAAGAGAACGGAATTGGGTGATGACGAATTATGGCTGTATGAAAGCATATTCAACCATAAACCAAAGAATGATGGGATATGCTGAACAACGGAAAGGTAGTGGAAATGGATGATAACAGCAGAGTGAAATGGAATGGAATCATGATCAACGTCCGTTCATATCAATCTAAACCCTGAAGCTTGCAAGTGGAAAGGAATATAATGGGAAACGGGAATGGATGATAAACGAAATAATAACTTCGTCCCACAAGAACTTGGAATTTTCTTATTTTGATTGTACTTTGCAGGATGAAGTAATTTGGAATGGAATTGAATAGAAATGGAATGAATGGATGATTGGATGCGGTAGCCTCTTTAGATTTGGCTTTAAGTACCCAGAGCTTCATTCTTCAAGCCTTTTTTGAAAGTATAGCTTTTGAACATGCATGGCTTAGAATTTTGGTATTTGTACCATGAGGCATAGAGATCTATAAAATTTTCAGGAAGTTCTTGTTTGATGGGTATAAGCATCCAAATATTTATTTTATGGAAAGATGGGGGAATGATTAGAAGGAATTGCAAGCTTCTTGCCTAGACGATACTCACATTCATCAATCATGATTAGGAGATTGGTGGAAGGGATAAAAGGTATAATCATATGATAGGAAGGCGGAGGTAAGATGGATGACGGAAGGTATGAATAGTTACATGCTTTGAGACTTTGCATAGTAACAAAGGCGAGGTGAACATATGATGGGTGGATAATGGAAAATGATGGATTAATATGGAATAGATGGGGGATACCAACATCTTAACCTTGCATGCAGTGGCTGAGGTTATTTGAAAAGATATTGACATAGACAACTCCAAATGATTCATAAGGACTTCAATTCATCCTTCTGGAGTGGGCAACGAACAACAGGACCATATAAATGATTCAGACATCAGACTCGAATTCATTACTGGATGAAAAAATGCAATGTGGATGGAGGTTTTATTGTATTGAAATGGAATGGATGGGAAATTTTATTGTAGTGTGAGATGTGGTAAATGAGATGACGGATATGGACGTATGCAAAATAATTATTATGGAATGGAGGCGGAAACATGAATTACCTTGAGATGTTTACTTGATCCAGGCTCACAAAGACCTCCCTAGCAACTTCGGGATCATTAAGATGTGTAAGAAACCTCAAAATACTTCAGTCAATACCGAACAAATAACTCATCTCCTAGGAGCAAGCAGTCATGCTATCTGATACTAATGATGGAATCCACGGGAAATCCATCAGTCATGACCCAAGTTTCTCAACGGAACACAAAAGAATTCATAAAATTTAGATTTGGCATTGTAAAATATTATGTTCAGAAGATAATGGTGTCAAGACACAATATATGATTAACTTCCAAGTCAAGTTCAAAATCTAACAAAATGATAAACTAGAAGAAAAAACGTCTTCAGACTCTAAGACCTTCATGAATAGATGTCTAAGAAATGAACTAACATGTTGTCCTAAGTTGACACCAGAGTGTGTGTTTAAGATACATCACCTTCTTACAAATGGGAAACCGACACAACTAAACAACAGACAAACAAACAGCTAATCTATGAAAGCAAACAACAACAACTAAGGAAAGGAAAAGCAACATGAAAGCAAACTATTCTAAACGAACCAACACTTGAGTCAAATGACATCAAGGAGCAAATCTATTCAAAACGCGACATGAAATAAAAAACCTACTCTAACCTAGCTATGTACAAGCAATAGAGATGCAACCCAGGACACAGAGTATATACAAGCCCTGGCATTATTATTCAGTATGTACAACAAGAGTAATGCAGCAGTGACAGTTCTCAACTGGGCAAATTCATCTTTGAATTCAGAGAAAAACTCATCTTTCAGGCAATAGTCCTCAAATGTAGGAAAAATTTCTGGAGGTATTATGATCAATTGAGGATTTTCATCGGGACCATGATCTATCCAAATGCAGGTTGTTCTACCCAATTCTCCGTAATCAAATTCATATTCAACATGTACAATATGCTCAAGATCATTATCAATATTATCAGTGCTATCAACTAGAAGTTCATGATGTTCAAATTCAAAATTTCTCCAATCAATAGAAGGGAAAGATACAACCTGATGTTCGCTGTTTTCAATGAGACATGGCCTACCAAGCATTTGATCATACTCTATGCATCCATCAGGAGGTCGCCATTGATGGTAGATGAACTTCTCGTCGTCTTTGTAGTGCATGATCTCACTACCCAGCTCCTCTGTGATCTCCAGTAGTGGTGTCAACAGCTTCTTGATCTCAGCATCCATAGCAGCAACATGCTCTTTAACTGTCATTCTCTTCTTTGTCTTGATATCTTCGTGTATAATGATAGAAGTGTCGAGCGTCGACCCGAATTGCTCTTGTCTATTCCCAGGCTCTTCTTCGGCATACTCTTGAATGATGACTTCTAAATTCGCTTGCAAGGCTTCTAACTCATGATCTTCTAACAATGTTCTTTGTACTTCTTGTAGCTCCTTCTCAAGGATCTCTTGATGTAATGTAGATGCATACTCCTCAAGAAACTTATCTTCGTCGAATTCAGGTTCCTGCCACAAGCTTGAACTTCTTTCTTCCTCAATTGCCGCTTCAAGTGCTCTAACTTCTGTCAAACCCTGCTTACAATCCTCTAATGTTTTTGATAACTTCTGTTCAAATGCTTCTATCTCTTCAGGATTGATAAACTCATATTCATATTCTTCCTCACTGGTACATTGCTTATCAAGGTTCTCTGTAGTAAAGACTTCTTCCTCAACAGGTACACCAGCTTCTACTTCCTGCATGGCTTGATGAATTGCTTCCCAGCATTTCTCACAAGTGTACTCCAAATGATTTGTATCATGCACCCTACACCAATTCCTAGAAAGCAATATGTCGTCAACACTTAAATCCTTATCATTCTTCAATTCTTTCTTGATTTTCTCTTTCAGCTTCTTGAATGCTATCCCATCAACAGGAGTATTAGGATCTATCTTTGAAAACACTGCTGGCTCATGTACTTGTAAAAATGAAATTTTCTTCTGCACAGCTAAATCCATCCTTGATAGGAATATTATACAATCTGCTTCTCTGTGATCGCTTGTATTATGAATACGACATCCATATTTGCACTCGAAATCTTTCAAACTCTTGCCACCTAGACGCTTACTCAATGACCACCATAGTTGGAGAACAATTGGAGTTGAACTTGCAGGATCATACCCAACAACTTGCCGCATATCCACTCCTGAATCCATGGTTGAGAACTCCATCTTCTGATTTTTTTGTATTTTTTGATCTTTTTGCCTTTTTTTTTTATTTTTTGAAAATTTTCTACTTTTTTTGTATTTTCTGGAATATCAATCCACAACTTCGGAGTATCTAGTTGCCCTATTCGAAATGAAGAATATCCAAGTAAATGCCCTCCTTCTAGCGCCAAATATGTTGAGCGTTGGAAGAGAGGGGCATGCAACGAATGGAGCAATGTCTTTGAATGGAGAAGTATCTTGATCAGCCCTCCTTCTAGCGCCAAATATGTTGATGTTTGTTTTTCGACAAGTCAACAATAGAGTAAAATACTAGGTATTTAACTCTCTCTTGAGCAAAGCCTCTCGAATGCTAAACCAAGTGATCAAACGAGATAACTCCAAGGTTCCTTCTTCTAATAATGTTTCAATTTCAGTAAGAAACAGCTCAATGATTTAAGTATGATTCTGCTGTTAATCAACAAAGGGACTTACGCAGACTCTTCTCCTTTCATTCGACTTATTCCTCCTTTGATGTGGATGACATATATACAAAGCTTCTATGATAAAGAAAATGAAAAAGGGGGTAAGAGTTTAGAAGGCTAATCTAAGGACAATGAGATAATGAAACATGTAAAGATAGACAAATTCCTCATGAAACCAGACTTCACTTCGCCAAGAGAACCAACAACTACACGAAGCCGGTGCAATCTTCTAAGGAAACTCAAGGATTTTCATGTTGTAAATCTCCATCCAAACACCCACAGCTGGCACAATTTGAACAAGCATTCACAACCGAACTAAAGAAAATGAAGGTTCAGTCTAACTTTGCAAAGTGGATTGCCTTCGACAATACACGAAAAGTATGAACCAGAAGAAT
Source organism: Cunninghamia lanceolata (assembly GCA_027924645.1). Taxonomy (NCBI): domain Eukaryota; kingdom Viridiplantae; phylum Streptophyta; class Pinopsida; order Cupressales; family Cupressaceae; genus Cunninghamia; species Cunninghamia lanceolata. The sequence continues at coordinate 5,203,796 of BSBN01000103.1, forward strand.
TCATCAAATATCTTTACGCATATTCATTGCATCAATGCACTTCTAATCTATTTCTAAGCTATTTGAAACATCTCTTGATTCCATCAAGATTCAGGAAACCATGATACTCCACAAGATAATACTTAACACCAAACAAGTAGCTCCAATGTCTTTGCATTAACTTTGGGGAATATTTACAACAATTTCCAGCCCTCTCAGAGAATTTTGAGAGTCTCTTCTATTCTACTCTTAAAATCTACTCTCTACTACTACTAATGATCTACTCTCTAATCTATATTTCTAATCTCTAATGATCTCCTTCTAATTCTAATAATTTACAAATGAGGCAACAAGGCCTTTATATAGTGCTCCAGTATACAATGAATGGCTAAGATTGATTCGATAGCCAAGGGCTTAGATCGTGCCACCTCAGAGGTAGTTACAACAACTTGCTATTTTTAGCAAAAAAAAAGAGAGGCAATGAAGGCACGTTTTCCAATGTGATAAGGTAAGGCGAAAGCATTTAAAATATTCCTCCACATAGGAATCCCTTTGACTTCTTTTATTAAATGATACATTGCATGCATTAAATAATGCGGCTAATCAAAATTAAATGATGTGTACTTGCCACATAAGTGCCAACTCAGCATACTTTGAAAATTGTATCAACTTGTAATGATGTATTCAATGTGATTGTTTGAACTTGTATATTTAGGAATACATCTTGTGGATCTCGCCTTGTTCATTCTTCTTGTTAACTGGATGTATGATAGTTGTCGCCTCACTTGACTAACTTCATGATTCTTCTTCTTGTAGATAGATTGATGTGAATCTTCTTCGATGTATCTTCATGTAGGCTAGAGAGTAGATGATGACACTTGATTTCTTCATGAAGAGTAGGAGACTCTCTTGGACTTGGAAATTTGAAGAGTCTTGAAGTTTGATGGATGAATGCTTTTGCTTGATGTAGATCTCTTGGAATGATGCCTCTTGGAAGATGATCTTGCATGATTCCTTAGAGCAGCCACATGAGGTTTCCTTAAAGTAGAGTGGATGCCTTCGGAAAGTCTTGATAAAGATGATGTCCTTCGGGTGGATGTCTTCTAGAGAATCTCAACTTGATGCCACTTAAGGATGATGAAGGATACCCTTGAAACAGCTACATGATGCCTTGCTCTTTCTCGTTCCTTGCTTGTCAAAGGTTCTTATCACTTGATCTTTAGATGATTCCTCCTTTTTGCTGCAACACAAGTAAAGGAACAGCATCAATCCCCTTGATAAACATGATAATATTTGATTTATAACATACAAGAATGCATTTCCAAGCCAAGCGTATTAGATAACAAGTTCTTGATCTTCATTGAAATTCTTAAAATTTGCATTCTAAACCACTACTTTTTAATCCTCTAGAAGTCGCATTGGATGAAGGATTGAAATCCTCAAGCATTTCACTTTAGACACCCTCAAAATCCTTATGTATGGCGCTTTAGATCAAAGTTTGAATTCCTCTTTATATTTCGCATTGGTTGGGCATAAAAATCCTCTCAACATTGGTTTAGATGACACCTAGTTTTACTCGCTTAATGAGGTGGCGCATTAGATGGAAGGTAGAGAGTCTTCTAAGATTTTTGCATTAGATGGAGTTTTTAATTCCTCTTCATATCCTTTGGAGTTTGTATTTGAGTTTCTCTTCATATTTCGCATTGGATGGGCATAACGGAGTCTCCTTCTTGGAATGTCATGATCTTCCTTAGAATCCTCTTGTCTTGTTGCACCGGATGAAACTCTAACACTTGCTTTCAGCATTTCGCACTAGATAATCCTTTGATGACCCTCTTTTCATGTTTCGCATTAGATAGAGGATTAGTGTTCTCTTGTTTTAAGTCGCACTAGATCAAGTTTGGAGAATCTTCAAGGATTTCGCATTAGTTCAAGGTATAGGATTCCTCTCAAACATTTCGCATTGGATGATGTTTTGGATTCCTTTCAAGGAATAGCGCATTAGATAGAGGATTAGAGTCCTCAGGGCATTTGGCGCATTAGATCAGCAACTCGAAGTCTTCAAGGCATTTGATCTCATTAGATAGAACTTTAGGATCTCACCTTTAGCATGGCGCATTGGATGGGTAGCAGGAGATCTTCAAAATCAAACCTTATTCTTTCCTCACACATGGCGCATTGGATAGGTAATTTGGTTCCTTCCAAAATAAACTTCAGCCTTCCTCCTTTATGTTGACGCACTGGATCACTAGTTGGAGATCTTTAAGGAATGAAATTTCGTTGTCTCCATGTAGGTAGCGCACTAGATGAAGGTGTAGAATCCTTAGATGCCTAGCGCACTAGATCACTATTTAGATTTCCTCTTGTGGAGCTTAGATGAAACTTTGAAATCCTCTGACTCAAATCTCATTACTACCTTATGATGAGCATTAGATCAACATGGTGAATCCTCTAGAGTGTGGGCGCACTAGATGGACTTATTAGATCCTGTGGAGTTCTCACTCTACCTTAGCGTTGCTTATTGAATGATCTTGTCATAGGCGCATTGGATGACCTTGTTGGAAACCTCTAAACTTACCTTGAAGACCAAACCTTAGATGTCTCAATCTCCTCATGATATGGCGCATTGGATAGCCTTGGAAAATTCGCTAGAGTGTTGGCGCCTTGGATAAAGTTTTTAAATCCTCTGGATTGCGCTTTAGTTAGGGTCCTTGAAAACTTCACCTTTAAAATCACTTGGGCGCATTACTTCATGTTTTAGAATCCTCTGAACTTATCTCTCAAGAAGTCGCATTACTTCATGTTTTAAAACTCTAGACATTTCTTAAGTCAAAACTTCAAACCTTCCTTTCTCTCCTTGGTGGCGCATCACTTGGAGGATAAAAATCCTCTAACTTTGATCATCAAAATTCGCTCCAAGATTTGCTCTAAGACTTGCCTTTTTCATTTTCGCACTAGTTCTAGACATTGAAATCTTCATTTTCTCCTCCGAAATGACACTTTTGGTTTGGGCGCAATAGATCGAGTTTTGAAATCCTCTGATATTTTCGCATTGAACCAAGGTTTTGATGGGCGCACTAGATGGAGTTTTTAAATCCTCTGGCTCAAGTGTGTTCTCCTTCGTGATTTTGCGCCCAGATTTGCGCCATCTAAGTGTTCAGTCGCATTAGATCAGGATTTTGAATCCTCTGACTTCGTCAAGCAATTTCAGGATCGCGCGAGTAAAGGTATATTGAAAAATATATTTAAGTATAAGTTTAGAGATTGAATTTCTTATACTTTAAATATTTTTCAATATACCTTTCAGGATGTTTGAGATAGGTCCCGAATCCACCGGATTTAAGATGCAAAATATAGAATTTGGAGGATTCACCAGATTTCAGACTTAGCCATTTTTCAGGATTTTCAGGATTTCAGGCTTAGCCTTTTCAGGGTCTCAAACATTCTGAAGGATTGACCTCAAAACTCAATATCTAGATAGGATTTGATCAAGATTCTTTATTATTGCAAGTTCATCTACCCTTAATCGTGAACCAAAGATCATAGGCAAGGAAATTGTTACCGAGCTGGCAAAGGAAAATGAGTCAGGTCATCATTAAAATTTCATTGAAAACTCATTGAAAAGCTCAGAGCTCAAAAAAAAAAAAAAGGGGGTCCCCATTTGCAATGGGGCGATGTGTGATTTGGTCACAACAGTTTCTTTATTGCTTTCTGGTGAAATCTATGAGTTCATACCATTTGTAGTTTGTGGCTTGCAAATTGCAGTGCATGGTTAGCCTAAACGAAATTGGACATCAATTTGATCTTTATGTTTGTTGAAACTTTCATGAGCATAAGTGATTTAAACATCTTGTACACCCTAGAAGATTGCATCAATCTTGTGTAGTTGTCTATCTTGGCGAAGCAGGATCTGATTTGGTTTCATCTAGAGCAGTAATCATCCTTGCATCTAGGATTAGATTAGTGTTTCTAAACTTTACATCTTTTGCCTTTTTTTTTATCCATTGAGTTGGAATTAGAACCAAGAACATCAATTGCTAAATCATACGCCATCAACTGGAGTACTTAGACTCTCCAGTATCCGCTTCCGTGATCATTGAAACAACAAGTTTACTTGAACAATTCCGTAAGTCCCTTTGTGTGTTAACAGCAAAATCATACTTAGTCACTGAGCTGTCTCTTACCAAAATCATCAGAAAGGAACCTTGGAGTCATCTTGTTTGATCACCTAGTTCAGCATTCGAGAGGCTTTGCTCAAGAGGGAGTCAGATACTTTGTATTTCACTCTAATTGTTGACTTGTCCAAAAACAATCATCAACAGTACCCATGTACATAAAATTTCCCCCCCAAAGAGAGAGAAAAGCCCCCCCCCCCAAGATAGAGAGAGAAGAGACCCCCCCAAAGTAGAGAGAGTCAGGACTCCGTGTGAGAGGAAGAAGCCCCCCAAAAGATGAAGCATCCTGCACCCCCAGTAAAACTCGCAAATGAAGGAACTTGTTCTCAGTGAAGGGTTTGGTGAAGATATCAGCAACCTGCTCGGAAGTCGGACAGTAGTGAAGGTCGATGACGTGGCCATGGATGAGCTCCCGGATGTAGTGCATGTGGACCTCTATGTGTTTGGTCTGCTGATGATGGACCAGATTCCGTGAGATCTGAATGGCACTCTGGTTGTCACAAAATATGACTGATAGCCGTCTGATCTTGATACCAAACTCAGTGAGAAGATTTTGAAGCCAGATGGCCTCAGTGGCGGCATTCACAGCCCCCCGATAGTCGGCCTCAGTAGAAGATAGAGCAATAGCAGACTGCTTCTTGCTCGACCAACAAACAAGCCCTGAACCAAGTGAGAAGTTGTAACCTAAAGTAGACTTGCGATCTTGAGAATCGCCCGCCCAATCTAAATCTGTGTAGCCCACCAAGTCAAGCTCAATGCCCGCTGCGTAGTGAATCCCAAAACTGTGAGAAACCTTAATGTAGTGAAGGATCCGCTTGGCTGCTTTCCAGTGCAGCTCATGAGGCTCCTGCATGAATCGAGAGACCATGCCTACAGCATATGAAATGTCGGGTCTTGTATGAGTCAGATAAATGAGACTCCCAACAAGCTGTCGGTACAAAGTGCCATCAACAAGTGGAGAAGAACACTAAGCCTCAAGTTTGACTCCAAAAAGGAAGGGAGTCAGAGCAGGGTTACAGTTAGCCATATGAAACCTCGAAAGCAAATCTAGAGCATACTTGGGTTGTGTGATGGTGATCCCGGAAGAAGATTGAAAGATCTCAATCCCAAGAAAGTAATGCAACAAGCCCAAGTTAGTCATCAAAAACTTGTCATGAAGGGCAGTTCTAATAGCGCCAATGGTGGATGAAGAACTCCCTGTGATCAGCAAATCATCAACATACAGAACCAGAAATAGGAGTGAATCATCCTGCTGCAGAATGTAAACGTTGGGATCAGAATGGCACCGAGTGAACCCAACTGATAGAAGGAAGGAGTCCATCTTGGCATACCAGGCCCGAGGAGCCTGTTTGAGGCCATAGAGAGACTTCTGAAGACGGCACACAAGTGAAGAATCCTAAAAGAACCCCTGTGGCTGCTCCATGTAGATCTCCTCCTGAAGGTCACCATGAAGAAAAGCACTCTTCACATCCATCTGGTGTACTTCCCAACGATTGGCTGCAGCAATGGCAAGAACAAGTCAAATAGAATTCATTCGGGCAACTAGCCCAAAAGTCTCAGAGTAGTCAATCCCAGGAACCTGGGAGAATCCTTTGGCGACCAAGCAAGCCTTGTGCTTGTCAACCGACCCATCTACAACAAATTTTGTCCGATAGATCCACTTACATCGAACAAGTTTTCTTCCCTTAGGAAGAGGGACAAGATCCCAAGTGTGGTTCCTCATCAAGGAACTATACTCTTGCATAGCTGTATCCCACTTAGGAATACCAGAAGCCTCATGAAAAGACTGTGGATCTAAGGCAGTAGCAATGAAGACATGTGGAGCATCCTGGAACTGTGAACAAGTCCGCCTGGTGTTTGATGGATCCCCAACCCAATCACCTGTAGACTGCAAGGTCTGTCTAGCCCAAAGTGGACCGGAAAATGGAGAATCTGGAGGAGAATCATCAACCTCTGAATGATGACTAGGAGAGGAAGGAGGTGAGTCCTTTGAATAGCTCTCTGCATCGGAAGTGGAGGTAGAAGACTGCTCAGGAGAATCTGACTCATCAGAAGATCTGTCATGTATCCCAAGTGACTCCAATGTCAAAGTAGTTGGAGAAGTGATAGAAAGTGAGCTCGAAGAGCCCTCCTCAAACTGAACACTCCTCTCAATGAACAACTCATGTGTAGTAGGGTGGAGCAACCGATAACCCTTCACACCATCAGGATAACCTACAAATATGCAAGGTGTGCTCTGTGGATCCAAGGCCTCGCGTTTCTCTATAAGAATGTGGGCCCATGCAGGAGAACCAAAAACTCGAAAGTGCTTAACTGATGGTTTCCGAACGCTCCAAGCTTCAAAAGGAGTGACTCCCTTCAAGGCTCGATGAGGAACACGGTTCTGGATATAACAAGCACAGTTAATGGCCTCTACCCAATATTGTGGTGCAAGAGATCTGGAGTGAATCATGCAGTTCGCCATTTCCTTCAAGGACCTATTCTTCCGTTCTACAACACCGTTCTGCTGAGGATTGTATGGAACTAAATGTTGCAAATCAATCCCCTCTGAAGTGCAAAACCTCTCAAACCGATGGTTGACATACTCACCACCATTATCAGTGCGCAAAACTTTGATGGCTTTCCCGGATTGCTTCTCTACAAAAGTTTTGAAGTCTTGAAAATGATCAAATACCTCTGACTTCTGTTTGAGAAAGTACACCCAAGTATATCGAGAAAAATCATCAATGAATGTGAGGACATATCGAGTCCTGCTGAAAGAAGGATGCTGAAATGGACCAACCAAATCACTATGAACTAACTCTAGTATCTGTGAAGCTCTCCATGCCTTACCTTTGTCAAACTTTTCCTAAAGGATGCTTACCAAGAATGCAACCTTGGCAAACACCACCTGAAAACTGAACTAAAGGCAACCCTATGACCATGCTCTACTGGTTGAGCTGCTGCAAGTAGCAGAAGTTAAGATGGCCAAACCGCTCATGCCATAATCTACTCACATCATCAGAATGAGTGAGCAAAATAGTCGAAGGAGGATCAGGAACAAAGTGAGAAAATAAATAGAACCGTGACTGATGATCTGCTCTCCCAACTGCAACTGTAGAACCACTATGCAACTCACGAATCTCCACTAAATCAGGAGTGAACTCAACCCGCTTGCCTGAACCTGTGTGAGTGATCTGGTATACCGATAGGAGATTAATTGATAATGAGGGCACACAAAGAACATCATGGAATGTGCCATCCCCCACATCAACAGACCCTCTCCCACACACATCAACAGAAGGCATAGTACACAGCTCCAAAAATGCAAGTTCTTCCTTAGATCAAGCCATGTGGTGCAAAGCACCCGAATCAAGAACCCAAGTGGATGGTGAACAAGCAACTGCTATAAGGGCCTTGCCCTTTCCTTTCCCCTTATTTTCTTTTGCCTTGTTAGACCCCTCATTAGAACTCTGTTTGATAGACTCAGGAACACTGATATTATTCTTCTCAAGAATGTGTGTCAAGTGATCAATTTGTTTCTTCAAACATCTATGTTCATCATAACCGGGTCTTTTACAATAGGCACATTGGACCTTCTCTTTCTTAGGATTGTCGCCCTTGGAAGATTGGGTCTCATTAGTTGTTTTTGAAGCAACCAGTATCTGATCCTTCTTCTCCTTGCTATTCTTCTGTTTCTTATCCTTACTATTGTTGTTACTACTTTGTCCTTTCTGTTCTTTTGTGCCTTGGTTGGCAGCCAAGGCATGTGACTTAGAGGATTTAAGAGTGCCCATCTGGATTAGCTTGTCCTGTTCCCGAGTGGGATTGACAGCAAAATCATCTAAAGATGGCATGGTGAATTGAGTACCAAGTGCACCCTTAGTAGAATAGAAGGTAGAAACAAACACAGAATATTCTGAACTTAGCATAGAAAGAATACTGAGAATCAGTTGTTCATCTTTCTTTTCAATTCCACATTGTTTTAACTGCAACCTTAGTGATTTCAATTTAGTGAAGAAATCTTGGATTGTGTTGAAATTGCCTGGACTTAAACTAATTAGTTCAATTTCCAACATATGGGCCCTCATTAAATCTTGTGTGCCAAATAGTGTTTCTAGCTTTGTCCAGATTTCATTTGGTGAATTCAAAGACTCAATGTGAAAGAGCAAATCAGGAGAAACAGACAAACACAATGTTCCATATGCCTCATCACATTTGTTAAACCACTTAGGCTTATCTTCATCTTTAGCAGGTTCAGTTTCAAGTCCCATAGTTATCCTATGTAATCCAGCTTTCCTTAAGTGAATTGTCATGCGTGATTTCCACTCAAAGTAATTATATGGAGTTAGGATGGGCACATTTGTTTGATCCATGATGAAGAAATGCAGAGAAGAAATGTCGAAAAAAAGATAACACAACCAAGACAACCCCCCTCCCTTTCACTCAATCAAAGAACCCCACAAGAAAATATGATTTGGCACTTTATATTAGTGTGTTTACAACTGCCACTAGCAAGAAATACTAAGTGGTCTTGATTTCAATGCATTACAAAACCCTCACGAAGAGCATATGCTGAAAAATACAACTTTGGCACAATATCCAGAGAAATAAACAGCACCACTACGATCTACTCGAAAAATCATGCACTTTAAAAAAAAGAATCGCCTCGATACGAGGTCATATGTGAAAGTTATGATCCTTCGAAGTTCCCAAAACGAGAACTGTGCAGTGTCACGACTGAGAATCTGCAATTTCTAAAAAATCTCTGCATCAAAATCAAAAAACGTCTGCACTAGTGCATAGAGCACGAAAAAATAGCCAAAATCAAAAAAAAAATCATAGGAAATAGAGTCAGTATAAGCAAGAACGAAGCATTTGAAAATTGCCTTCAAAACTGCAACTGCCAATGGAGAGGGGTCATGTTGTATCTTTCTAAGTGTGTTTCTGCAAAATATATAGACTGCATGCAAAAACTAAAACATACCCAGATGGTTTTTCTGTGCTACGAACAAAACCCAGAAGGCGTTTTTCTTGATGATGTACAAAAGATGTTGATCCAATGTAAACAGAACGCGTTTAGCTACAAAAAACGACCCCAGCAACCAAAAAATGGCATGCAAAGGTTGAATCAGCTACCTAATACAAGCAAAGCCATGCTAGAACCTGCAATATTGATTGAAAACACCAAATATGCAAGCTGGTTGTTAGATTTGAGCTTAAAACCCCGATTCCGCAATTGTGTAAGACGATCTCCGATTTTGGTGAACGAAAGCCAAATTTGACTTTCTCAAGCCTCCTGGACGCGTTGGAACAGCGGGAAATGCTGCTAGTATAACCAGAATGTTGCAATCATCCAGATTTCATAAAACACATGTGCAAACCCCATAGATTAAAAAAGTTTCCGTCAAATTTTTCTGATTCTCAAGATCATCCGAAGATGCAAGAGAAAAGCATACGGGGTTTTTCGAAAAACTGCAATAAGCTTAATTAGCCCCCCCCCCCCCCCCCCGAATCTCTCAAATATGGAAACTAAAATCTACTCTTGCACATAGAAAAGCTCTGATACCATGTTAGAATCTGAAAATATTATTAACCTAGAAAACTAGTGCAAACAAATAGATATCTAAACTATGAATGCAAATGATGCGAAATCAAAATAGCAACATAGAGTTAGTCTCCAAGAGTGTAATGCAAATGCTAAAAGCAAAATAGCATTAAGAGGATGCAAAAGCAAAAGATGCAAAATACAAGACAGGTAGCATGCTTATATAGACCAAGGAGAGGGAGGAGGTGGCAACACCGACCAATGAGGAGCAACCATCTATCGGACTATAGATAGCAAAGTATCTTCCCAAGATAGCTAATGGATACTCACATGTAGGAAGGTGACACCTCGCAACCACTCACCTAATAAGACATGCTTTAATAGAAGTGTAGGAAAAACCTAAGAATATAGGAAAAAATAAATAACCCACTAGGAAATAAAAACTTACACTAACATTGATGTCTTCCTCATGAGCTCGGAACAACACTCTTCCTTACTTTGCACTCCCACCACTTACCTACACAAGGAAACACATCAAATTAGGACTAAAAAATATTTTCAATAACAAATTACATTCATCTTATGCATGTGGGATCAAAAAATGGCATTTCAAAGCATACCCTTTCGCATGAAATCCATGCCTAAGTGCCTAGGCAGGTTTAGAAGAGTAATATGGATTATTTGATGTGAATTCCATGTCAAGGTGTGAAGGCCACCAAGGCTGGGCGGGTTTAGAAGTGATAGGCGGAGAGTGTCTTGTGAATGACATGACATTGTCCATGTGAAGTGCTCAAGGCCGCCTAGGAAGGGCAGGATTGGAGGTTGCATATGGATTTTTGCATGACTTAAGCATTTCTCGACTTTACTTTGATAATCTAAGACCTCTTCACTTGTTTCAATGATGACTTGACCTCCTTGCATGAGATGGACAACCTTGGGAGGAAGGGCGGACTTGAAGAGAGTGTATGGAGTGAATGATGTGGATATCCATGTGCTAGGCTCTAGGCCGCCTAAGCTGAGCAGCTTTGGAAGGGGTGTATGGAATATGCATTGTGGAGGACATGTAGTCCAAGCAAGGTGTTGAAGGATGCTTAGGAAGGGCGGGCTGGGAGGTGGTGAGTGGATTTCATCACTTAGACTTCATTTGATATTCTTTTGATGACTCTTTAGCATGACTTAGTGTTCTCTTCATGTTCTTCATGTAAATTACCTTCATTTGAGTGAAGTCTAGAAGCGATCTGAATGGTATTTGAGGTATTCTCCGTGTGTAATGGTGGAGACCGCCTATGATGAGCAACCTTGAAGGTGACGTGTGGATTTGACTCTCAATACTTATGATTTTCACCTCCTTATTGGACTTGCATGTGTGTGGAAGCAGGTGGGTGGAGTTGGTAGGCAAATGATGAGTGGCATGAGTGCTCAAACACTTGATTCCATACTCACCTCCCTAGGCCTTCCATTAAACATGCCCACCATGAAGTCTTACATTTGTAATTCTTCAATTTCACTTGAAAGTTGTCTTAATCATCTTTACCACATCTTCTAGTAGCTAACTTTCTCCAATCTTTCCTTGAGCGGGTTAGAAGGTTGAGTGTGGAGAGAGTGTATGTGCATATGGATTGAATCCAAGACCTCCTCTCTAGGCTACCCATGTTGGGCGGCTTTGAAGGTGATAGGTGGAGAATGTCATGTGAATGACATGATGTTGTTTGGATGAAGGGCTCAAAACTGCCTAGGAAGGGCGGGCTAGAGGATAACACATGGAATTTTCAACTTAAATAACTTTGCACTCCTTTCAACTTGCTCATTTCACCTTTGACATGTTCATCTTCATTATTACATTGATTTATGCTTGCACATTTTATGGTTTTCACCCCTGAGCGGCTTTAGGAGTGTTGTCTGGAGGGTGTGTTGTGGATGAGACAGAGTCCATGGGCACCTCTTGAGGCCGCCCAAGTAGGGCGGTTTGAAGGTGACCCTTGGATTATTCCTCAAAATGCATTCAAATACCTTCAAACCTATGAACTTTCATCAAAACTTCATGATCTCCTTGCACTTTAACTTAAAAATATTGTAAACTTGGTAAGCTTTCTCCTTGGACGGGTTTGAGGATGGTGTCTAGAGAAACTCATGTGAACGACGTGGAATCCATACTCAGGGGAAATTTCAGCCCAGGCTGGGCGGGTTTAGAAGGTGTGCTTGGAATGCAAGTCTTGTCGCCATATTGGAAATGTCTTGAATGGAGGTATATTGAAAATATGTTTAAGTATAAGAAACTTGAATTTCTTATACTTTAAATATTTATCAATATACTTCCAGGATGTTTGAGATGGGTCTCGGATCCATAAGATTTAACATGCAAATTCTAGATTTTGGAGGATCCACCAGATTTCAAACTTTGCCAATTTTCAGGATTTCAGGGCATCAAGCTTAGCTATCTTTTATCATTCTTTCCAATTAATTCATCCTTGTTGGGAGGAGTTTAAGTAATGCTTGGTGTCATCTTCATCATTCTCATCAAGTAAACTTGCAACTTATGCCACCTTCATCCCTGGGCAGTTCTGGAAGCAGTGCACGGAGAGTTTGATGTGGGACATGACAAAGTCCATGAGCACCTCTTGAGGCCGCCCAGGTAGGGCGAGTTTGGAGGTGACCCTTGGATTCTTCTATGAAATGCATTTGATTGCTTTAATCTTATACACTTTGCTTAGAATTTCATCATATCCTTGTCTTTTTGCTTAGAACATCTTGTAAACTTGACCACTTTCCTCCTTGGGCAGATTTAGAGGGAGTGTCTGGAGAGAGTCTCTTGGTGATGATATTGTCCATCACTGCCTTGTGAGGCCGCCCAGGCTAGGCGGGTTGGGAAGTGATGCTTGGAATCTACCTTGTGATGCCTCAAACTCATGAGTTTCCTTGGAATTTCATCATTTCCACGTCTTTAGTGCTCAAAACCTTGTAAATTTGACAACTTTTTCCTTGGGCGGATTTGAAGGTTTTGTCTGGACAAGTGCATGTGCATGACGTTGAATCCATGTCCTTGTGCCAAGGCCGCCCAGTCTGGGCAGGTCTGGAGGTGAGGCATGGAATTTTCATCAAAATCTTAGTTTTAGACTCAATCATCACTTCCTAACTCCCTTCAATTGGCAAAAGCTCGTGAAAATATCTTAACTTTCCCTGGCGGGTTTGGAGGCTCTGTGTGGAGAGTTTGTCCTGGTGAAGACTTGTCCATGACTACCTTGTGAGGCCGCCCAGGTAGGGCAGGTTTAGACATAGAGTGAGGAATTTCTTGCCTTAGTCAAATTTTGGATTTCGTGAATGGAAGTATATTGAAAATATGTTTAAGTATAAGAAATTATTGAATTTCTTATACTTTAAATATTTATCAATATACTTCGAGGATGTTTCAGATAGGTCCTGGATCCATAGGATTTAGCATGTAGATTCTAGACTTTTGAGGATCCACCAGATTTCAGACTTAGTCATTTTTTCAGGATTTTTAGGATATCAGACTTAGTCATTTTCAGGGTCTCAGGGACATGCATCAGGATGAAGGCATATAGACCTCTTGGCAAGAAATTGTTGAGACCTGGTTACACAACCAAATCAAAATCCTACTAGCTCAGAGGAAAACTAAACCTAAAGCAAAACAAAGAAAGCAAGAAAAAAGAGGGGTCCCCATTTGCAATGGGGCGATATGTGATTACATCACAAGAGCTCCTTGCAAGAAAAACACAATTTCTTTCTTCTAAGCTCAATCTTGGCTTCTTCTTTCCTTGTTCAACACTTGGAATCAAGAATGAAAACCCTTGTTTCCCATTTTGAGTGATTTCATCTAGGGATCATAATTGTGCTGATTTGTGGACGATTTGAAGACATTTTTCAGCTTGCTACATTGTCGCAACAATGATTTGACGAAGATTACAACATTTTGAGGATTGTATATTGTTGCTATAGTGTTGAGGATTGTATAGTGTTGCTATAGTGTTGCTATAGTGTTGCTATGTGATGATATATGTAGATTACGAGAACCACATGGAATCCCACTACTCGCACTAAAAGTATGCTGACTGGACTCCTCAAAAGCTGCAGCTTGTGCAATAGAAGAAAGATCCAAGTCAGTTCCCTCTGGATCTACATCCCACAACTTCACTGCCCCTTCCTTGTAGTCATCAACTTTGTAACTTAGAAGTCACAAGTTCGAATGCACATAAACTAGCTCCTCTGCTTTACTTGATGCCAATCGAATGCGCTTCACTGAGTGGATGAAAGAGTATGTACTCTAATTCCATTCAGATGAAGAAGAGCTAGCAAGCTATTGAAGCAAAGGGAGATCTTGTTAAAGACTAGAGTCTTTAAATTTGAAAATGGAAATTTTTAAAATGAAAAAAAATAAAAGTTTGAAGGTGGGTAAAAATTGATAAACTTACTTGTGATAAAAGTTTGATTGCAAGTACTTGGAGGTGTGGCATTTTATTGGCATGGACGTACCACCAAGAGTAAGCATCCTTCTTATACCTGTTGCGGAGAGCAAAAACAGTTAGCCCATTGGAGGCTACAAACTCAGCAAACTCAATTGTAATTATATCCTCTAATTCAGGATCAGGATAGAGTTTAACAAGTGCCTTATTTAACCCCTCGTTGACTTCACGGTATGGTGGCACCCTTGTTGGCATATTTAGGATCTCATCACTATAATATTTGGGAGTCAACGCAAAAGCAAGAAGATGGAGTGGGGTGGTCATTTTGTTCCACCGTTCAACACAAATTGATTGCACCTGTTTGAAGAAAGTCTCTTGAGGATCTTGCTCTTTTGCATTTATGATGGATCTCATTTGCTCAATCATTGAGTCAATGCCATCATAAACCTCTCCCAAGCATGGCTTATCCATGTCAGTAAAGTGGAGCATACTCATGATGGGCTCAGTGAAACTAAGAAGATATTGCACTCGATCCCACCAAGTGTCAGTTAGAATCATTTGCTTTACATTAGCTGCCCTCTCAGTGTTGGATCGCCTCCATATGAACCATGAATCACTGATGACCATGTCAACAAGTGCTTTTCGCACTTTCACAAGTCGTCTCAAGACGATTGTGTTGGATGCAAATCTAGTCTTAGCAACCTATTTGAAAACAAAAAATAAAAAAATTAAAGACAAAGAAGAATGCAAACTTAATTTTTTTAAACACAAATGATAAAATTAAAACTTTGCATTGTTTGAATAATGAATTACCTTCAGCAACTCTAATCATGAGAATGATCTAAAAATAGTCTATGACATGTGGTGGTTTGTAATGAACATTTGGATCTCTTCGGCTTCAGCATAGACTTGTTTGATCCAATCTATTTTCTTACCCAGCTTTTGTAGCATGAGGTTGAGTGAGTGGACAACACAAGGTGTCCAAAATATATGTGAGAACTGTTGCTCAACCAACATACCAGCTGCTTTGCAATTCTTTGCATTGTCCGTTACAACTTGGACAACATTTTGAGGACCCACTTCCTGAATGCACTATATAAGGATATCAGCAATAAATGATGCATCCTTCACTTGCCCCTCACAATCCACAACTTTCAAAAACATTGGCCCTTTAGGGCACACTACAATCACATTGATTAATGGCCTATTTTTTGCATCCTTCCATCCATCGGAAATGATGGACACCCCTGTTTCTTTCCATGAGCCCCTAATGGGAGACAATGAAGATTCTATATGTTTGACCTCCTTTGGCAATAAGGTGGTACGCACCTTCTCATATCCTAGACCTATGTACCCTTTTGGAGCTTCACTTATTTTTCTTACCATGTCTTGCCAATACAGAGATCGAACAACATTGAAGGACAAACCATTTGCATAGAGACATCTTGCAATGGCTTGAACAGTAATCTCTCTTGCATCATTTTGAAACAGTTAGCGCATTGGAGGCTGCAAACTCAATTGCAATTATATCCTCTAATTCAGGATCAAGATAGAGTTTAACAAGTGCCTTATTTAACCCCTCGTTGACTTCTGAATCACGGTATGGTGGCACCCTTGTTGGCATACTCAGGATCTCATCGTTGTAATATTTGGGAGTCAACACAAGGCAAGAAGATGGAGTGGGGTGGTCATTTTGTTCCACCGTTCAACACAAATTGATTGCACTTGTTTGAAGAAAGTCTCTTGAGGATCTTGCTCTTTTGCATTTATGATGGATCTCATTTGCTCAATCATTGAGTCAATGCCATCATAAACCTCTCCCAAGCATGACTTATCCATGTCAGTAAAGTGGAGCATACTCATGATGGGCTCAGTGAAACTAAGAAGATATTGCACTAAGAAGATATTGAACATTAAAGGACAAACCATTTGCATAGAGACATCTTGCAATGGCTTGATCAACAATCTCTCTTGCATCATTTTGAAATGCCCTCTCTAATGGTCCCCTTGCTCTCTTCACATTTTCGGGCTCAAGTTCATTGACATTCCTACCCAAAAATGGGTGGCTCTCTAATACAACTTCAGGGGCAACACCACGAGTATCAGATGAAGAAGCAAGTAGCCTTCGTGAGCCCCCTCCTCTCCTCAAAGGATGCCCTCCTCTATTCAGAACTCTTGCATCTGCGTCCTCTTGCTCTTTGATATATGTTGCGATTTGATGAGCTGGGATAGGTATGTTATTCTTTCCTGGACAAGCTCTGATTCCCAATCCAGGAATGGCACACAAATGGCCTTTGACCCAACTGTATGAACTTGTATACTGCTTTTCACACCCATTGCATTTCCAAACATATGTTCCGCCTCCTAGAACCTGTTGTAACATCTCTACATGCCTCCACAAAGGTGAATTTGGGTCAATATTGAAGACAAGTGAATTAGAACTGCTCGCTGCCATCCTGCATTAACAATTTAAAATTTTAACATGATTGAAAAACAAATATTATATTTAAAATTTGAGTTAAAATTAAATATTGAAATAAAAATTAAAATTAAAATTAACATTGAAATTCTTCAATATGTATTGTTTAAAATATTTATTAATTATTAATTATTAATTTATTATGATTATATATGAAATATAATCATATTTTAAATTTTAATATTTAACATATTGATATTTCATATTTTTAATTTTTAATGTTAAAAACTTATTAAATATATCATATTAATAATAATAATAAGTTAATAAATTATTAAATAATAATATAATATTTAAGATTATAATAGATGAACAATAATATTTTAATTTAGTATTACAAATTTACAAATATAAAACGCCGACAACCCTAAACAAACTCAATAAAATATTCAAAATTTAAATATTAAAAAACTTTATAAAGTTAAACCTTAGAAACTTGGAATTTATTTCTCTTACCTACGTTCGAAATGCGCATTCGGTCTGCAAATCGTGGAAGAAATCAATCAAGGTCTGCAAATCGTGGAAGAAAGAAATCGTTTGAAGAAATCAAGGTCTGCAAATCGTTGGAAGAAAGAAATCGTTTGAAGAAATCATTTGTGGAAGAAAGAAATGCGCGTTCGGTGAAGAAACCGCATCTAGTGAAGATATGATCTGGCGTCTGATGAAGATATGATCTACTATGCCCTTGTTGTTGAAGAAACGGCGTCTGCAAACAAATATTTGGTGTCTACCGCGTCTGCAAATATCTGGTGTCTACCACGTCTGCAAACAAATATCGCTCGTCTCCCGCATTTTGCAAATATTAGCGTTAAAAACAATTCTGAGATGCATTGAAAAAAGACAAAAACAAACACATTTTAGGGTTTTCGATGGTCGATAAGTCAACATTCGCCCTGGAATCGATTTGGAAACGCCACGTCGACACCAAAATCGCCCGGGTTCAGAAAAAAATTTTGGAATCGAACCTGTGCTTGAAATAGCGAACCTTGTTGGATTCCACAGGCATTTCGTTTTGATTCCAGTTCCGGTACATTTCATACCCAAAATCGGTCGCTGAGGGTGAGCGATTCGGCAACTTAGAAAATTTATGTTTGAATCTGATCTAGGCATTTGAAGTGACCTAGGGTGTGTACCAGCCATTACATTTATCAAAATTTGGTTCAGATTTGGCTTATGAAGTGTTTGATCAAGTATTTCCCATCATTATTTTTCAATTTTCAATTCGTTGTTCCAGTTTAGAGGGTTTCATATTGCAAAAGTTGAATATTTTCATCACCCTAACGTTTGATTATACTAAAATCAGCAAGATCTGATTTTACATCAGCAAATAAGGGTTTTAAAATTTTGTGATCAGTTTGTGTATTTGTTGTTTGGTTCATTTAATTTCATAAATTCAGAAAAGAATGTAAATATATTGCATGTTTCCAGTTGGGGACATTACAATTGGCCTATCTGTAACATACACCCCTCTGTATATGTGTGCTCTAACTGATTTTTTTGTATTTCTGCTGTTTAGGGTTTTATGTTTTGTTTTTGCATGTTTGATTTTTGCATTGCATGTATGAAATACGAGGTATATGAACAAACCCAGAAAATATACAATGAATTTGCATAAACTAAAGGCAACCCAAATCATAAAATGCAATAAAATTAATTATAATGAAATACCCACTTGGAAAACTTCAACTTGATTCCATTGCCGACACTGAACCAGCATACATGCCATAGAGATCACTCGGATCTTGTACAAAAACAAGGAGAATGCAGGTTTCAATTGTTGCAGCTAAGAAAGGGCCTCCAAACGCCAAGATTGGAAGATGAAATGACTCCAAATCGCTAGAAGACTGCAAACTACAAGTACCCACGTCCCCTGTTAGAATGTACGGCCTGCCTGGGCTTTAGAACAGCAATAAATAACTTTGAATCACCCCAAAAAACTTCTGTTTTGTATATGTTTTGTCTACAGAGCATAAACGACCCCAAATGACATAGAAAACTCCTCAAAAATACCACCAATCTGCAGCTATGAAGAAGTATGGCCTCCTAGGAAGGTACAGCCTGTTGTGTGAGGGTACGACCTGTTGTGTGAGGGTACGGCCTGCACAAAGGGCTCTGCAACAGCAAATAAACTCTTCTAAAAACCTTGTTTTCAATCCTTCAAAACTGAAATGTGATCTGCAACATTAAACTCCTCCAAAGGTCTTCATTTCCTCTTCGAATAATCTCCAAAATGCTTTCCTGAATGCACAAGTGAAGCTCCTGTGTGAAGCCTCCTCAAACCCTCTCCTGATGCAATCTTTCATACGCGAGGAAAGGCGAATCTGCAAAGGTTTTCGTCTCTGCAAATCAATATTCAAACCCCAGAGCCAAACTCAAACCAGAAGCACTGAAAAACTCAATGTGAGAGCAAATATCCGATAAGCAAGCATAACCAAATGAGACTTCTTTTTGGTCTTTTATTCCTCCCAAACCCAACGCCCAAGAAGAGGAGGTTTTTAATTAATTTTTAATTCATTTATTGACCCCTTATTCCTCCATGAGGGGGCGCTCCTCCCTAGGCACATAATAACTTTAAGTTACAACTTTATATTATAAAGTTGAGTTATATTATTACTTAAAGTCACCCTTAAAATATAATAAGTTAAATCTTTAATTTAACTTATATCAGATCGAATAATGCTCTAGAAGATTCGATCCTGTGAATCTCGTGCCCTAGCATCCTGCAACTGCCCTGCTAAAAATAGAAACTGCCCTGTCACGACTTACTATAAACAATAAGTCCCCAAACTGACTCCCTGAACACTGCCATTAGCCTTCGAGAGTCCTGTGGTAGACTAATCTCTAACCAACAACTCACTGGGCTAAGTAGGGGACATTACAATCCGCCCTCCCCAAAATTGTTTGTCCTCAAGCAATCTCAACTCAAGGTGCTGCAATATCTGCTCACTCTCCCAGGTGGCATCCTCCACTGGCAAATTCTTCCACTTGACCAAGTACTCTCGGATAACCCGTTTTCTCAAGTATCTCTCCCGAGTGTCTATGATAGCCTCTGGTACTAAGATCAATTTCCCTTCCTCGTCCAATGGTGGAAGCTCTGCTGAAGGAGTTATGTTGTCGCCAAGAGCTTTCTTCAACCTAGAAACATGGAACACGTTGTGCACCCGGCTGTCTGAAGGTAACTCAAGCTCATGTGCCACCTCACCCACTCGTCTTATAATCCTAAATGAACCATAAAATCTGGGTTTCATTTTCTCTGCCCCACTCTTCTTGAGAGTGGACTACCTGTAGGGTTGGAGCCTCAAATACACCATATTTCCAACCTCAAAACTCCTCTCCACTCGATGTTGATCAGCATATAACTTCTACTGATTCTGTGCCTGTTGTATATTTTCCTTAAGTTCCCTCAAGATGTCCTGCAAAAGATCCTTTGCCTTAGGCACCCGACTATCACCAAGCAAGAGATCTGTGAAGCACGGGACATCATAACCATACAGTGCCCTGAAAGGAGTCATCTGAATCGACATATGATGAGTAGTGTTGTAACAGTACTCCCCTAGGTACAACCATCTGATCCAAGCCTTCTGCTGCCCTGAAACATAGTTGCGTAGGTACCCCTCTAGCCATTTGTTCACCACCTCTGTTTGTCCATCTGTCTACGGGTGGTAGCTGGTATTAGGAGTCAACTCTGTACCACAAAGTCTGAATAACTCTTGCCAAAATATACTCAGGAACTTGTTGTCCCTGTCACTGACTATGCTCTTAGGTACCCCATGTAACCTGAATATCTCCCCGAAGAACAGATCAGCCACCTGAGCTGCTGTAAAGGTCGTTGAAATTGCAAAGAAATGTGCAAATTTGGTGAGTCTATCGACCACCACATATATACAGTCCTTTCCCTGCACCTTAGGCAACCCTGTAATAAAATCCATGGAGATACATTCCCATTTCTGATTGGGAATAGGTAATGGTTGTAATAATCCTGCTGGATAAGTATGCTCATGTTTATTCTGCTGGCAAATGGGACACTCACGAACATACTTCTGCACTTCATCCTTTAGTCCTTTCCATGTGAACCTCTCCTGAATCTGTTTATATGTCTTGAAGAATCCAGGATGGCCAGCCATAGGTGTATCATGGAAAGTTTTGATCACTTTATGTTTGAACTGTGAATTAGGCACCAAGAATATCTTGTCCTTGTAAATAATCAAGTCATTCACTACAAAACATCTCTCATCAATAGTAGTGCCCTCAATGACTCCTGTTGCCCAAGAGTCCTTAGCATACTCTGCTATAATCAGCTCTCTCCAATCAGCAGAGATCTCTCCAACTAAGCATAGGTGAGGTTGACGTGATAAGGCATCTGCAACTATGTTCCTCTTGCCTTTGACATACTCTATGTCAAAATCATATGCATGTAACCTGCTCACCCACTTCTGCTCCCTATCATTCACATCCCTCTGGTTCATAAAATATTTGATACTGTTATGATCTGTTTTGATTATAAATTTGCCTCCAACCAGATAAGGCCTGAATTTGGCTAATGCATGCATTATGGCCAATGCATGCATTATGGCCAACATCTCTCAGTCATACACCGAGCAACTCCTCTCAACACCTCGAAGTTTCCTGCTTTCAAATGCTATCGGGTGCTTCTCTTGCATAAGCACTGCCCCTATTCCCTCTCTAGAAGCATCACACTGCAACTCAAATGGCTTAGTGAAATCGGGAATCGCAAGCACGGGGCAAGTAGACATCAAGTGCTTGAAATGATTAATGCACTACTAGGCTGATTCAGACAACACAAAGGCTCCCTTCTTTGTCAAATATGTCAAAGGTGCTGCTGTCTGTGAGAAGCCTTTTACAAACCTCCTGTAAAAACCACATAAACCAAAGAAGCACTTAAGCTGTGTGAGGTTTGTAGGTGGAGGCCAATCAACAATCGCCTTAATCTTATATGGATCTACTCTGTCACCATCTGCACTGATAATGTGACCCAGATAGAGCAACTATGTCATGCCAAAGTCACACTCGGACTCTTTGGCATAGAGGGACTCACTCTCTAGAATACTCAACACCTCCTCCAGATGTCTCAAGTGATCCTCCCAAGTCCTGCTGAAAATCAATGTCATCAAAAAAAATCAATACAAACTTCCGAAGCTGCTGCCTGAAAATCTGGTTCATGCAACTCTAGAAGGTAGCAGGTGCATTGGTCAAACCAAATGGCATCACCAAAAACTCAAAGTGGCCGTAATGACACCTGAAAGCAGTCTTCTCTACATCCTCTGCCCTCATGCGAATCTAATGGTACCCCGATCTGAGATCTATTTTGGAAAAATAGCGAGCACTATGCAACTCATCTATCGATTCATCAATCCTCGAGATAGGGTACCTGTTTTTGATAGTTTTCTTGTTCAAGGCCCTGTAGTCTATACACATCCTGATTGTCCCATCCTTCTTAACTAGTACAACAACAGAAGCAAATGGGCTCTTGCTGGGCTGAATGTGTCCCATCTCCAGTAGCTCTTTGATGGTTTTCTCAATTTCATCCTTGAGCCTCTTCGAATGACGGTATGGAGTGATCATGATGGGTTTGGTCCCATCCTCTAACTCAATCACGTGCTCTATGCCTCTATCAAGGGGCACTCCTGTGGTAAATCTCCAAACACCTTACTGTGCTTGGATAGTGTTGATGATTGTTTTTCGACAAGTCAACAATAGACTAAAACACAAGGTAGCCAACTCTCTCTTAAGCAAAGCCTCTCGAATGCTAAACAAAGTGACCAGACGAGACAACTCCAAGGTTCCTTTTCTTATATTTTGTGAAGGATAGCTCAATGACTTAGTATGATTTTGCTGATAAACACAAAGGGACTTACACAATTGTTCTAACAACTTGTTTCAATGAAAAAGGCGAACACTAGAGTATCTAAATACTACAACTTATGACATATGATATGGCAATGAAGTACTCAATCCTAAATTCTAACCAGATTGATAAAAGAAAAGATAAAAGGTGAAAGGTTCAGTGAAACTAATCTAATCCTAGATGTAAGAGATGATTACTGCTCAGGTGAAATCAAACCAACTCTTGCTTTGCCAGATTAAACAACTACACAAGGTTGATGCTATCTTCTAGGGTTATACAAGATATTCAAATCACTTATGCTCATGAGAATTCAACAAACATAAAGATCAAAGTTAAGCTCAATTCGTTCAGACCAACCATACACTGCAATTTGCAAGCCACAAACTACAAATGGTGTGAACATAAAGATTTCACCACAAACAATAATAAAGCCTTCCACCAACTAACATAACACTTAAAAGGAAACTTAATCTAATCTTAACATTCGCTTGAAGAGATCATAGACCATGCAACACTTAGAAACATATAGAGAATCACCAAACAATGAGTCTTATATTATTTCAAAGAGCTCTTGCAACAATTTTCAGAGTCTTCAATCTTACAAATGAGAGCGAAAGGAGCCCTTATATAGACCTCAAGAATACATGAAAGGTCAAGATCAATTGGCAAAGCCAATGGACTAGATGATGCCACCTAAGCAGGTGGTTACAATAAACTTCTATTTTTAGCATACAAAGAAGGAACAAAGACACGTTTCCCAAGAAGGTAAGGATGCCACATCATATCCCTTTCACATAGTAGTATTATGAACTGCAATGAATCGGGACACAATTTGAGCAACATCTCCCATTGGTACACTTGTCGCAGCATTGATGGATCCTTCTGCAGTTGTCACATCTGACTCATAGATGCCAAGTGTCTTCTCCCAGTCAGCTATCCATGACTTGTTTGCTCCAAGATGGAATGCAAGTGTGAATATGTTATCCAGTTGTCCCTCATCAATCCCATCATCCTGAAAGTAGAATGTCTTGACTTGTTGCTTCATGTTTTCAATGGTGATCTCCCCATATAGATTGCATATTGTTGTCAACGAAGTGTGCACATGATTTTGTGTCCTTAGAAGAACACTTCTTATTCTAGACATATCCACCTCAATCTTATCAATCAGCTGCCCCTTGTTGTGAAAGGAGAAATACCAAGTGGTGAAGTCATGTGAAGTATTTTGATCAACCACCTTATCTTGAACTAGATCTTCCATCGGAATTTCCATCAAACTCTTGAGATGTGGCATGTATTGCTCCTTGATAGGCTTGAACTCAGCACATGTCTTTAGCAGAGATTGAACTCTATCCTTGAGGCTAATGATTCTATCATAAACTTGCACAATCTCTTCAAGATAAACGTATGCTTTCTCCTCTATCTTCTCTATCCACCCCTTCATTAGCTGAGATGAAGTTCTCATACCTTCAACTTGTGATACTGTTTCTTGTGAAAGAATGGACGGAGGTATTAGAGTGGCTTCCTTCTGTTGGATGGGTTGCATGACTTGTTGGATGTATTGCTTTAGTGTATTGAAGTCTTGCTCCACTTTTTGCTTAGCTTCTCTTTCCTATTTCAACATGATTTTTACACTGTTAACTGATTCTTGAAGTTCCTCCTCTATTTGTTCTCCTGTGATTGGACCCATATCAATAGTAGTCACATTGTAATCTCCAGGTGCCATGTCTTCTAGATCTTTCTCAACTCTAGGAACAGCTACATGCACTTCTCTATTTCCAGAAGGATCTTGAGTGATTTTTGAAAAGACAATTGCTTTCTCCTTTTGATTACTTTTATGTACACTCATAAGCAATTCTTCTACCGGAGCGGGCTGATATGTTTCTATGATTGTACTTTCTTTAATTCTCTGCCTCAACCAAGATGGAAACGAAGAAAGATCTTGTTGTCTTTGTACTTGATTGTATTGTACACGCGTTGCATCTCCATCAGATTCCGCTTGTCCTTCCATTTCTTGATCAGCAACATCATCTTCCTCTATTTCAACAGTTGGGCTTGAATGAATCTCTTCGGATGGATCGCCACAGTTTCTTCTACTACTTCAACTTCTTGTATTGGATTATGAGCATTTGAAGTCCCTTCTTGTAGACTAGATGAAGTAGATTGACTATTCTTCTTCTTAGGTCTTTGACTTGATTCTCCTTGATCCTGACTAGGTCTTTTCCTTTTTCTAGCTGGATTGTCGCCTTGATCACTTCCACTGTGCTGGAGTCCACTATGTGCACTATGCTGTCCCGACTCTTCTTCATCCATCTTATTATATGTAAGAACCTGCCCTTCCTCATTCATTTCTTGTAGCAACTGAGTTATACATGCTTGTGTCATAGCTAGGACTAGCTCCATTAGTTCTTCTTCAGATACATCCCTCCTTGACCAATCAACTGTATAGGGCAAATCCTTTATCTTTTCCAATTCATCGATCAACATAGTATCATCGTCTATGAATTGATCCGGGATTCGGAATACCTTGGACACTCTTACTAGATCCCATGTAAGTCTTGAACACTTGAGTGTTCGAAGATCATCTTCATCTTTTACATTTGCCCAATGATCTTCTAACTGCATGACATGCTTGTACTCTCTGTTGTATTCCCAGCAAACTTTGAAAGGATCAAAATTAAGCCGTTTGGTGCCATGAGTTTGTAAATGATATGCCTGAAGCTCTGTTTCAGAATATTCAGCCGCTGCTAATGATGGACAGTCAAGATTTTGTCCAAGAACAAGTGGAAACTGAATCCCTCCTTTCTTCTTCAACTTTTGCAGCCTGATGAGTTCCAAGAGTTGTCTTGAAACTTCCAACATCACCATCCTGTTGGTTGGATATCTCGGTAACCTGTATGGATAAGATGTGAAACCCTGAATCCTTATGTATGTATATCTTTCATGTTGTGTATACCAATGTCCATAAGTTCCGATGAATTCTCTTGCCGCATTTGATAATCTTTTGTGGAACTCTCCTCTCAATCTCTTCAATATGAACATAGCGAATGCATCATTGAACCTCATATAGTGATTGATGTTCTTGAGATGTAACTGAGGATAACATTGACGTGACAAGTACTTATTTGGTCCAATTCCCACTTCTCCTTTTTTAGTCAAACCTGGATAAACTTCATTCCTTGCTAGAAGATATACTATATAAGAACTCATATGGAATGACTTAGTACTTGAAAAGTTGATGAGCTGCTCATGTATGCTTTGACTGATGAGTCCGGCCCAATCAATCATCTTTCCTTTGAGAACCAACTTGATGAAAGAATACATCCATGACTGAAGGTTGCTGATTGTGGCATACTCGTTACTCTGTTGAGGAACATGATCAAGTATCCAATCTCCAAATGAAAATCTAATTTGTGAAATTGTGGAGAGTTATTTGTATTGAACTTCATGGATGGATTTGCCATCCATTCTCTCTTCATCTCTTGCAACCTCTTCTTTGAATCAACATCATATTCTTGTTGACCCTGGCGTATGGAGATGTCGATCATCCTGCCTTTGGTTGGTATGTTGAAGGTGTCTTCAATTGCTTCCTTTTGCAAGTAAGCTAGCACTGTTCCATCTTTGGCCACAATTTGCCTAGTATCCTTGTCATACTTTTTCACACCTTCTATGATCATTTCCAGAAAAGGTAGAACTGGCGGAAAACTAGTAGCTTCAATAGCTCCACTCCTTACGATGACTCTAGCAGGACTACCCCCAATGAGTTCCTGAAGCACGGACTTGATATCTTCTAGATTGTTGCTGCCCATGTTCGTGTCTCCGATATTCGTCCATCTTGAAATGAGCTTTGATTCCGGGACTTTGCCTTTAGCATCCATGCGGATCCTTGCTTGCCTTTCCTTCGATGTCATCGCCATGACCCTACAAACTAGACATGAATAAGTAACCTCAAATATAAATGATCAACAACTTACTTCAGCCTTCTCTATCACAATTCTGATTTTTTAAGGTTCTAAAATAGAGTTTCACAAGAAGATCGTACCTTTCATCATGATGATTAACTATCCTTTCATGCAAATTTCATTAAACACTTAGACAATTTTCTGTTTAAAACTCAATGAACCTGCTGAAAATGAAGGAGAAACTAGGATTTTACCTCTAAACCAGACTTTCAAAAGACTGATTTGGATGAATCTCTTCAAAAATTGATCAAATTCAGACCCAATTTGATAAAAATCAGACTTATTCTTCTTAGGATATCACTTTGCTTCTACTGCTTGAGGCGAATTTGCTCCTTAATGAGCGATGAAATGAAATCTAAAAGGCAGATATATATATAATTTGCATTTAAAACAAACCAATCTGCCTAGGCCAACCCCATTTAATGCATTGAAAAACATTTAATTTATACATTTTATATTAAATTTGGTGAGAATTTCAATGGAAATCAAGTCTGGTTTTGAAGTTTAGAAGGGCGCATTGGTTGAACATTGTGATTTCTTCTTGCTTTGAGCACATTAGATAGCTATCTCAGATCTTCTAAGGATAAGCGCACTAGATAGAAGTTATTTGAGTTTCTCCTTGATATGAGTTTGAAGAGTTAAATCTTGTCTCTTCGTGGAAGGCACTTATAGTTAAAGGATCTGCATTAATCTTAAACTTATAACACTTAGCGCTTTGATACTTGAAATCAATTTGTCCCTCCTAGCACATTTGACCAAGAACTCAAATCCTCTTTGAAATAAAGTCAAGAAACTTATCAATGGTGGCACATCAGTTCAATAACTTGGGAACTTCTTAAAAGTGTTTAGAACTTGACTTTATGCTACATCCATTTCCATCCTTGAAGGGGCGCAGTGGTTGAGGAATTTGGATCCTCTATGAAACTCTTAAAACATTCTCAACCTTTCCCATTGAGATGGCGCACTAGACCAAGAATTTGATCTCTCCTGATTTTAACATTTTCTTGACAACATTTCTCTTCACCTAAATTTGATCTTTCATCATGGCGCATTAGATCTTGATTTTGATCCTTGGTTAATAAGGCATTTTGATCCTCATTCTATTCACTTACAAACTCAGCCTTTTCATCACCATTGGCGCATTGGTTGGAATTTTCATGCTCTTCATGGCTTTGGCGCTCTAGATTAAAATTTTGGGATCTTCTTCTCATATCTTCAATCTACTTCAACTTATTCCTCCAAAGTAGTGTACTTAAATTAGGCGCATTAGCTTAGCATTTTGATATCTCCTTGAGAAGTTTTTTTGAACCTTATTTTGAACTTGCATTTACCCTCAACTTAAGGTGGCGCAATGGTTGGGAACTTTGGGTCCTCATTAAACTCTTGAAATGCTTTTCAACCCTTTTACTTGGGTGGCGCATCACTTTGATCATTTTGGATCTTCATCTCATTTGAAGGATTGCTCCTCCACACTTCACAACTCTTGATTTGGATATGGATCTTTACTTAGAGGATGCCTTGTGACTTTGAGCGCATTAGTCAAGAGTTTGAGCTTCCCTAAAAGACTCCACAACTTGTCAACATTAGCGTAGCAGTTGGGATTTTGGATACTTCTTATTATCCCATTTCCAAACTAAATCTCCCCTTTACCCTTGGCGCATTAGATCTGACATTTCAGCTTCGCTTTGAGTCTTTTACCAAGTTAAAATCTTAACTTCATTGGAAGATTTGGCACATCAGAAAAATGTTTAGGATCCCCCTCTTGAAAGATTTCAAAATGCTTGCAACTTATCCCTCTTTAAGTTGGCGCATTGGATGAACAGTTTGGATATTTGTTTGACAAGAACTTAGATTTGGAGTCATCTTCAAAGCAGCCAATAGGTGGGGCGCATTAGACTAGCAATTTGATATCTTCATTAAAATGCTTTCAAGATCAGACTTCAATCTCTGAGATGGTGCAATGCTTAAGATTTCTTTAGAAGTTGCTCACAAACCTTGATCTCTACTTCAAAGATCCTTGGGCTTTGGGTGCATTGTTTCTATGTTTTAAACTCCGATTGAATTATCCATTGTAAAGGCGTTGTGGTTGGAGATTTTGAATCCTCATTCCATCCATCACAAACTTAACCTTTTCAAATCATCTTTGGCGTTGTGGTTGAGACTTCTTGGCTCTTGTAAGATGAATGTTAAGAACTTGCAATCTGCCCTTCTCAAGTTAATAAGAGCACATTAGATCAGACCTTTGGAATCTTCTAAGGCTAGCGCATCGGTTGGAAGTTTCAGTTGCTTCTTGAAAGATGATCTAAACTTCAATCTAACCTCCTCCATAAGGTGGCGCAGCAGATACTCATTTTGTTTACCTCTTGAAAAGGCTCAAAAATTCCCACTAATTTGCAATTGCCTTTTACTACAGTGAGCACATTGATTTAGGATCTTGATCTTCTTTCAAATGATATTCAAAACTCATATTATATTGCCCTTCAAGGTGGCGCTCTAGATGAAGGTTTTGACTTCTTCTTCCTTCCATAAGCTAGCGGATTGCTTAAAGCTTTTGATCCTCTTCAAATGAGTTACATTTCCATAACCCACGGAGGAATCACCTTGAATATTCATGAAGATTTTCAATTCTATCTCAATTTCATCATGCGATGATTCAATCAAATGAAGCTATTGGATCGGGGATCAAATGCCACTCAAAAGACAAAAGAGATGCCACATGTAATCCTCTTCACAACTCAAAACAAGATCAAAAGCAAAACTCTGAAAGACCCAATCTAAACTAAGGCAAAAAAAAAGGGGGGTCCCTATTTGTAATAGGGCGATGGTGTGTTTTGGTCACAACAGATAGTAACTTCTGAATATCAAGATGATAGCTATCCTTCTGTCATAGTGGGGACTCTGGCATAATAAGGCACTCTGCTGCCCACTCTACCTGGTCATGTCTCAATAGCCTCTCCATTCTCTTCAATGATACTACTTGAGGTCCACCATCTAAAATACCCCTAAGGCATATTTTCCTCCCATTGTATTCAAATCTCATCTCCATCTTTACATTAATGGTGAACTCCTCTAACTGGCTCATCCAATGCATGCCAAGTACCACATTTGTATCCCCAATGCCAACCACATAGAAGTCATCAACCAACTCATAATCACCCATGATGATCTTCAATCCTGATATTTTCCTATTGCACTGCATTTTGAATTTGTCGGCTACCATCACCTTGAAGCCTTTGAATTCCTCTATTTTTAATCCCCTGCGAGCTACCAACCCCTCGTCAATGAAATTATGAGTAGCTCCTGTATCAATGAGGGTAATAATGCGCTGTCCACCAAGTACACCACACACCTTGAAAGAACCAACCTTCTGGAAACTAGATAAATGAGCAATAATACCTCCACTGCCAGTACTGTGATATGAAGCTCTCTCATCTCCGCTGTCTCCATGGTCAGAAGGTCGATCTGAATCCAAATCGGATGTCTCTGATTGAGTCTCCTCAGCTAAATAATACTCAATCAATTTGGCCTTAGCCTTATGTGGACACTTATGCGAGGGATCCCAAGGTTCTTTGCAATGAAAGCAAAGTTTCTTCCTCCTATACTCGTTGCGTTGATCATCTGTTAGCCCGTTTGATCTGTCCTTCTGCTGCTCAACCTCTCTATGGAAGGGTCTCTTCTCCTTCTCCTTATCCCTCCTGTGTGGAAAACCCTTACACTGAAATTTGCTCCTCCACACTGATGACTCCATGTCTCGGGCCTTTTTCATGGCCTCCTGGAGTGTAATAGGGTCAAAACCCTTAACCCAACCACGAAGTGCGTCTGACAATCCATCAATGAAAAGGATAACCAATCTACGCTCAGAAATATCTGGGACCACAACAGATAAGTCCTGGAACTCAGAAATGTAGGAGTCAACTGAACCACTCTGCCTCAGTTGTGCTAACTCCTTAAACTGCA
This sequence comes from Cunninghamia lanceolata, assembly GCA_027924645.1. Classification (NCBI taxonomy): domain Eukaryota; kingdom Viridiplantae; phylum Streptophyta; class Pinopsida; order Cupressales; family Cupressaceae; genus Cunninghamia; species Cunninghamia lanceolata. The sequence goes on from BSBN01000103.1 coordinate 5,234,159, forward strand.
ACTCTGGGTCCCTCTTATCAAATCTATCGATCAGTTTGGCTGTGAACTCCACGTATGAAGTAATCTGATCGTGACCCAGTGTAACCTTCCCGTTATTCCACCACTTATGTGCTACCCCCTCCAAATGCAAAGTTGCATAAGTAATGGCGTCCTCAGGCATAGGACTAATCTACAGGTAGCTATCCAATTTCTGGACCCAAGCTCTAGCGGTGGTCTTACCCGATCCATCAAAATAGGTAAGTGTCATCTTACTTTTTTCTATAACTTCTAGTTCTGAGGTCTACCCCCTCTGCGAGGTCTATTCCTCATTCTAACATTAGAGTACTCCGCAAAGGTCATCTCTGCCCTGAACTCTGCAGTAGAAGCTCTCCAATCCCTCAGAATTTCCTCCTGAAACTCACCTTGTGTGGGGTCCTACTTAGGAACTTGGTTCCTGGGAGCGAAAATGGGTATACCAGGTCTGTCACCTGCTGTGAACTGTAATGCCCTCCTATGAGTCACTGAGGCCTCATCCTCATCATCTCTGACCCTGTGTCTATCACCCTGGTTCCTGTCCCCATTATTCCTTTTCCCCTGGTTCCTATCACCATTGTGTCTATCCCCCACATCATGCCTATTCCTATCTCCCCCATTGTCTCTGTGCCTATCACTGTCATTGTTCCTATTTCTATCACCGTCATTATTTCTATTCCTATCACCTCCAATGTACTTGTTCCTGTCACAGTGATTATCCCTGTTATTTCGTCCATCTCTCAACTGCTCGAGGGTATGTGCTATCTCTGCCTGTGATTCCCTCAACTCCTGTCTAGACTCCCTCAATTCTCTCTCTAAGGCCACCGAGCTCCTGGTGAGTACATTCAGGATCTCTCGCAGGCTAGGCTTCTCAACCTCCCTGTCACCCATTTCTTCTATATGTTCTGTAACTGGAGGTAGTTCACCTAAAAATGGGTCTGTTCGTGAGACTTGGGAATTGTCCTCAGTAGCGACAACCTCTATCTCTGACTCAAATGGATCTACTATGGGTACTGGTTGCTCAAGTTCTTCTAACTGTGGTACCTCTCTTCCCTGTATCCTCTGTGAGTTTTGTGTTCCTGGTCTTGGTTTGAAATTATACCTATCTGTAGGCCGCATATCTCACTTTCAACTTCTGCATGTCATATTTAACCTCACAGGATGGCAAGATTTTCTGCTCTGATACCACTGTAACATACACCCCTCTGTATATGTGTGCTCTAACTGATTTTTTTATATTTTTTGTATTTATGTTGTTTAGGGTTTTATGGGTTGTTTTTGCATGTTTGATTTTTGCATTGCATGTCTGAAATACGAGGTATATGAACAAACCCAGAAAATATACAATGAATTTGCATAAACTAAAGGCAACCCATATCATAAAATGCAATAAAACTAATTATAATGAAATACCCACTTGGAAAACTTCAACTTGATTTCATTGCCGAAACTAAACCAGCATACATGCCATAGAAATCACTGGGATCTTGTACAAAAACAAGGAGAATGAGGTTTCAATTGTTGCAGCTGAGAAAGGGCCTCCAAGCGCCAAGATTGGAGGATGAAATGACTTCAAATCGCTAGAAGACTGCAAACTGCAAGTACCCACGTCCCCTGCTGGAATGTACGGCCTGCCTGGGCTTTACAACAGCAATAAATAACTTCGAATCACCCCAAAAAACTTATGTTTTGTCTGCAGAGCATAAACGACCCCAAATGACATAGAGAACTCAAAAATACCACCAATCTGCAGCTATGAAGAAGTACGGCCTCCTAGGAAGGTACGGCCTACTGTGTGAGGGTACGGCCTGCACAAAGGGCTCTGCAACAGCAAATAAACTCTTCTAAAAACCTTGTTTTCAATCCTTCAAAACCGAAACGTGATCTGCAACATTAAATTCCTCCAAAGGTCTTCATTTCCTCTTCGAATAATCTCCAAAATGCTTTCCTGAATGCACAAGTGAAGCTCCTATGTGAAGCCTCCTCAAACCCTCTCCTAATGCAATCTTTCAAACACGAGGAAAGGCGAATCTGCAAAGGTTTTCGTCTCTACAAATCGATATTCAAACCCCAGAGTCAAGCTCAAACCAAAAGCAATGAAAACTCAATGTGAGAGCAAATATCCAATAAGCAAGCATAACCAAATGAGACTTCTTTTTGGCCTTTTATTCCTCCCAAACCCAACGCCCAAGAAGAGGAGGTTTTTAATTAATTTTTAATTCATTTATTGACCCTTTATTCCTCCATGAGGAGGCGCCCCTCCCTAGGCACATAATAACTTTAAGTTACAACTTTATATTATAAAGTTGAGTTATATTATAACATAAAGTCACCCTTAAAATATAATAAGTTAAATCTTTAATTTAACTTATATCAAATCAAATAATGCTCTAAAAGATTCGACCCTGTGAATCTCATGCCCTGGCATCCTACAACTATCCTGCTAAAAATAGAAATTGCCCTGTCATGACTTACTATAAATAGTAAGTCCCCAAACTGACTCCCTGAACACTGCCATTAGCCTATGGGAGTCCCGTGATAGGCTAATCTCTAACCAGCAACTCACTGGGCTAAGTAGGGGACATTACACTATCGAAATAAAAACATAAGTTTAACATTTTCTTACAGATGGCAGTCTATGACAATCCTGAAAGAAGAAGAGAACCTTGATTCTGAAGTTATGCACTGGAGCATGATGGTATGCAAATGAAAATTATAGTGCTGAATATAGTCGAGTATAAGATGTGTGCATTTTTTACAAATAAGCTTATGTGTTGAGAGGTCATGACTCGTGACTAGAGAACCTGAAGGATAATAACACTGACCTCATCAGAGTAAATCCACTAACTACTGAGGGGACTGATTTTGAATTGACATTCAGGTCTTCTTACTTTCCTGAGAATACATTTTAAGATGATTAACTATCTCAGTTTCATCACAGCTTCAAAGTTTCTTGGCATTGTGACACTTGTTGAAAACTATGAAGAGGCGAATGGGAAACACTAGCCATCATAAACCAAAGCTCGGTAGAATCAACAACTTTTCCTTCACCCATAATAATAAAAACACCAAAAATGTGTAAACATGCCAGATCATCAAAAGAAATGCATGATAATAAAAATAGCATCAGTGGCCAGGCAGCAGCTGAACATGTTACTTACCTCTTGCTTAGCATGCTCAAAAGCTTCCATCCATGTTTTTACTTCTCCTGCTGTGCGACATGCAATCTTTGCAGACAAGACAAATTGCCTCGAAATCAGATATTTTAGTGTTTTTCATTGTGCACAAAAAGTACTAATAGAATTATCGATATGAAATGTAAACATTGCCTAAGCAGGCAACAAGCATCAATATGGATTTCAAAAACTACCATACAAACAGGCACTAAAAATAATAACATACAAAAGTGGCTGCAGGAACCCTATAAAAGAAATATCCTTTTCTGTAATAATCAGCACTTTCAAAACAACATTAGCATGGCAAAACTTTTCCAGTACCATCTAATCAATAAACTCATCGTGGACAAAGATGCTTGATTTTGATCTTAATTTATTAATGCTTCCTCCAATCAGTATGATAGGATGAAACATATAAAATAGAGTTGAACAACTGCCCTTAGCAGATGATGGTGTTTGAAAATACTTACTTCACCCTTCTTGCTGTCATCCAGGCGGCTGTATATTCTCAAAATGTAAAAATCCTAGACAGAAAGCACTTAGTCAAATCTGAAAGCATAAAATATTAGACATACAAATAAACTAATATGATCTCCACTGAAGACACACTTCAAAATCCAGATTCATAGGAAAAGAGACAAATGTTAAATTTTCTATCTCTAAAAATTGAAAATAAGACCTTGTCAATTAAATCTGATTACTTTACTGTAATATTTCAAAACTAATCATTTGATAGTCATAATATACATAATGGCATACCCCATTATTAACCTTCCTGAGACCCATATCTTCCAGCATCATATACTGACTAACGACTCCTCTCCGTATGGGTTGCTGCTAACAAAAAATAAAAATTACAATTAAATAAGTACCAACAAATGCATCAAATTTAGCATGAAATAGCAAACTCAAACTGCAGTAAATACAGACAAAAGAGCTACCTGATATTTCAATGAGCAAATGCAAAGATAAAACTTATACCTGCTCCAGAATATGAAATATAAAATCTACAAAACACAAGTATTTGAGTGGACTTCCATACAAAAACAGTCCCCTAAAGACATTAGGGCATGGGTATGGGGATGGGGATTGGGATAGGGACACCATTTTAAATCAGGGTACCGGAGTGTATGAATAGGATATGCCTATTATATATAAGCATAGTCACCAAAAGATGTGTTCCTGGGATGTGGTCCTCACCCTTATACTAGAGTTTCCTAGTGTCTGTTCTGAAAAAAACAAATATGACATGATTTGCACTCTTTTAAATATTATAACTCAATAACATATGAACTTCAGGATATAGATAAAGTCATATAATAGAAATATAAATATTCATATCAGTAAATACATCAAATTTTGGGGACTAAGACCTATGGTGTATGCACAATTTAAATGGTTCTGTGGAGAATCTTTGGTGCATGCAGAAATTTCAACAGCGCAATACTTGACCTTGTGAGAAATTCTGGTTTGTAATCATATATAAAAGTATAACAAATCTTGTAACGTAGATTTAAACAAGTCCTAGCTATACAATTCACAAAGGTTGCCCCCACCACTTCATCTTTCTTTAACTATTACTAGGAATTTTGAATTACCCCATAGTTGCAAGTACTCTTCCCACCTCCCACCTCACCGAAACCAAAATTTGTTAACTGGACAAACATCTATAGATAACTGAAATAATGATGAGTTAACAACTCAGTCAGCTTAGTGATTCAATCTCTGCTCAATTCACTGTCAACATTCCTCTTTGCTTTCTCAGATAGAATATACTTTAGGCACATCTGCTACTGTTATTGTGGGGAATTGGGGATTGAACTTTTTGAATCTGATTGTGACCTATCTTTGATATGTCGCCACTCAAAACTTGAAGCAGATATTTAAAAAAGCATTACACAAAAACAGCAAAGAGTTTGCCTCTAAAACTGCATATTTTAAACGCTTCATTGGTGTGGAATAAATCAATATAGAATGACAAGGATTTGTGCTGGATAAGACAAGACCCAAAAGAAATGAAGAAGGCAAATGGCAAAAGCTAATTAAGAAATATAGAAGTGAATCTCAGCATGTCCTTCCCGCTGAGAGTATGTTAAGCCCAACCGCCTACATTAGATGAAGAAACTTGTTAGCCAATCAGTCTTGAAGAACCACTTGGACTATGTCAGTAGAAACCTTGGCTTGTATGGCTTAACCTGTCTCACATTAACAAAATCATGGATATCCTGTTGATTTGAAAGATCCAAGCAAAAAGCATTAGGCCCAACCTTCGAGAGCTGTGCAAGGCCCATGTCTCATCGGTTTCAGCTTGTGGCGTTGTTTGTTGTGAAACCTTTACTTATCCAAATGAAACCAAACACAATCACCAATATGGAAAGAATGAGGTACTTGACGATAATCATGGATAGCCTTCAAATTGACCTGAGTCTGTTAGAGAATGTCCTGAAGTAGAGAATGAAGTTTGGCCAAATTTATGTGAAGGAAGAACTGTCTCCTGCTTATGCTGGTGGGAAATATCTACTGCTGGAAGAGTGACAAGAATCTCATTAGACACAAAGGTTGTTAGCATAATTGACTTTGACTTGTGACAAGGCCTCTGGATGATTAACCACTGGATGTCCTCCCTTCTTAGGTATCACACCTCTAGCAAATTTGAGAAATGTCTTGAAGCTCGAATGGTTGTTGCAAGGTAGCAAGAGCAAGAACAAGCACCCAAGTATAGAAAGTGAATTCAACAAATTGTTGAATTGTTTGTGATAGATCATGTCAACATTATCTGATTTAGCTTCCTTGATAATACCAAGAGTTAAAACCCTATGCAACGGCCAACATTATCTTCGATCTTTGCTGGAGACCTGTGGGAGTGGCCCATTGTGAAGCTAAATTGCAATTTTCTTTGCAGTCCCCAGAGAATTGTTGTTTTGATGAGTCTTGTTGAAAGAATAATGATTTGTACAGTTTTGAGGGTAGACTGTAGAGTTAAGCTAATTTCTTTGACTTGTCTAAGCAATTCCCATTCATGCAACAACTATGGACTGTGGAAGTTTAATGAGCTTAATTCCCATTCAGTTGGCGCTAGCTGGGAATCTATTTATCTGATCAGGTTGGAAATGATTAAATGTGCACATATCAAGATCACTGGCAGGCAGAGGGCATCACCTACTTTTTGGCTACTGAACTGATTCATGACCTGCAAGGGACAGTTTCAGCAAAATGGACAGCCAAGTAATTTCCATCTTGTCTTCCAGCCAGTGGCAATAAGTGTATCTAGGGATAGGATGACTGATCAGTGTGGATGTTATTTCTCTCTTCTGTAACAATGGCGTAGAGTAAATATAACCCTGAGAGAATCTAGAATATCCCTGGCAATGCTGACTCTTTATGCATTCTTCCCTTGAGAGCAGGTATACTTTCCTGCTCTATCTATATTTGTGTAGTTTCTGTTCAAATCAGTTATCTGGCATATGCCCTGTTGTTAATCTCAGATTTTGTACGGGATAATTCTGTAAAAGTACATATCCATTTCCTTCCCCTTGTTCCAAATAGCCACCGAGCAGGTCAGTATGAAATTCTATATCTCTGGAATATGACAGCAAGGGACATTTTAGCCCAAAGTTAAAGGCTATCTTTATTTTTTAATATTTACATTTATATCCCAGTGGCATCAAACATCATGTCTTTTCTTCCTGTAACAGTCCAGTTGTAAAACAGACTCTCCAGAAGATTTTCCAAGGGCATATGCTTCACAAGACATGTTTCGGGATTAATACAAATGTACTCCTGATTGCCATTATGACAAAAATTAGCATGTTTCTTCCTCGTGTGCAACCTATGAGGGATTAATTTTTCACTCTGTGACAGTTCACCTGGGAATCAAGTAATCTTATTTTTCTTAATTAATGAATCATTTTGTTTCATTCCATATAACTCTACACTTATCAATTTCCATTGCTGATGCATGTGATATCTAAGGCTTAAATGCATGAAAAGAAGCGCACAGAATCCACACTCAGTCCACCATTAATAAACAGTTCAAAGGCTGGTTAACATTATCTCTTGATGAGTATGGTATCCAGTAAATCTGCTCGTTTTAACCTTTGTTTTTTATTGTGGACATTGGTCAAGTGGCAAAGTGGATTGATTGCTATGATAATGACATGGATTCAAGCCAATACTGGGTATATTCCCCATAGCAACTGCTATCATACATGTTACAGACCATACCTGGAGGAGGCTGGGTGCAAGTCCCAGACAAATTTTGGTGAAACTGAATGGAAACTTGGTGGTTGTAGCTTCTAAGCAGAAGGGTGCTTTAAGCTTGATGTCTGCAAGGCTAAGGTGAATTTGGGAAAAACAGATGTCAGAAACCCCTTAGTCATGGCTTCTAAGCTGGGAGGTCATCTGAGCTTAATGGCTCCAAATTTGAGGTGAAATTTGGTGAAATAGAAACCCTTCCATCATGGCTTGAAGCCAAAGAGTGACTTAAGTTTGATGAGTGCAGATTTGACTTTGATGTGTTTAATGGGTGTTTTGATGGGCTTGATGGATGCAAGTTCCGAGTGAACAGAGTCATCAGAAGACTACAAATACACAGGGGATATCATTTTCAAATAGGGAAAGAAAATATACAAACAATAGAAGAAAAGTGAACCCAAGTTTCCTGGTGACCATAGATAAAAATTTGATGGGATAGGAAAAGGTGAATTTTGGCTGAATATAAACCTTTCCGTAGTTGCTCTTAAGCAAAATGATGTAAACTTGATGGGATATTATGATTGCATTAAAAGACAGCCACATGAGTGTAACCAATTTACAAATTACACCCTCCAATTTCGGTGAGTATAGAAAAGTTAGTCATGCACATGAAACAGAAGACATAATGCTAAATAGAATTAAGCATTCATATGGGAGACAGGCCCGTCAATTATCTGAGGGCCACCAATTACCAAGGTTTCTTTATCAATCTAGATAATTTAGCCTCTATGTAAACAACAACAAGAGAGATCTAAATGATCAGCCCGAAATATTAGTTAAAAAAGGAAACGACAAGAGTGATTTCAGAATACGAAAGAAATAAGCATTAAATGAGGTCTGGCCATATGGCTTTTAGCAAAGACAGAATCAGGTCACAAAGCAAGTCTAAGGTTCAAATCCCACCGAAGCTAGCTCCCCTGCACTCAGGTGGGCCATCGTTGATTGAGGTCAGCATACATGATAGTTAGTATATTATGCAGTTCCTTTGCTTATAGCAGGCCCTGATGTTAGTGGGTGCGGGAAATGATCATGATATTTCTGCGGAATCTTCTGGATCGAGCTACATAAACTTTTCCCAGAAAATTTCAATAAATATGCAACACCGAGACAAACCTCAAAACTCAAATGCACGTTAGCTATTATGGTGTGGAAGTAGGGTAGATCCGACTCAACAATAATGCATATAATGTTGTGCAGTAAAACAAAAAGATCAACCATAATTCAAAAAAAAAATGTAAACGAAGAAAGTAGACTGACCTGTCCCTGCTGCTTAATAGGACTGCGCTTGTACATTTCCACATACTTGCCCTTGATCAGCAAATAACGAAGATGGCAGAACTGATGCCCAAAACTATGTGTACCCAGATGATAAATCCACCCACCGTAGTGGGCTCTTTCAAGCTCCCCTGAACTGCTTTCTGAATTTTCAGTGTCCGATATCTCTCTTCCATTCATTTTAACACAATTACTCCTCTCTTCTCAAAATCTCTATATAAATAGCTCAAATTCAACAGAACAGCAAGATTAAAACGGCTTACACTTAGGTAAATTAAAGGATGACGAAATTTTAAAACCCCATTTATCTTATATCCCTCTTACATTCATTTTTAATACAAATACTCTTCTCTTCTTCAGAGAATTCCTATATGAAATAGCTTAAATTCAGCAGAACAGCGAGATTACATCGGCTACAGTGTAGAAAAGTCAACAGGATGAAAAATTCATTAGTCCCCTTTTCCACTAGCCTTACATAAAATATCATGAATTTAGCAGAACCGGGAGATTCTGTGACCACAAAAAAAAATTGAAGAATGAAAAATTAAAAAACACCCATTTGATACAATTCCATTTAAAGCCATCCGAATGGGAAGCTCATGTTTGATTCCAATTTAAATTGGATATGAACCAGAAAAGCGTTGCTTAAAGTGGAAATCTTCAAATCTTACTGAATAAATTTATATGCATGCGAGGAAAAAGACAATTATTACCTAATTTTGGAGCTTTTATTAGGGAGAGGGTCACTAGTTAAGCTGTCCTTTTGTTGATATAGACTAAATTGACTACTTATTTAGTTCATGTAACATATTTATATATTGTCAACAATTATTTAAAATAATAATATTGGTATATTTTAAAATAGTTACTAGTAATTTAAGGATTTTTATTTATTATTTATTTTTAATGTATTTTATTGTTGTAAAATAATTATATTATTAAATTAATTTTAAAATTTATTTGTAATTTTATAATTTTTTATTTAATTTTTAATATTTTTAAAATTATTTTTTTATAAAGTTAAAAAATTAGTGAGGCCTTGGGTCCAATATAAAGAAGTAATCTTGTGGTGGAGTCGAAAATGGATTTGATTCACCAAAGAGCGAGTATCTTAGAACTCTAAACAAAGATTGCGACAAGTCTCCTCAAGCTCATAAGCATTGGTCATGAGGGCATCAAGAGTTTCCATTTGCTCATCCATGACTCTACTTCTTATGTCATTTGCATTGCGAACATAGAAGAGTAAATTTTGAGTATTAACCATTAAACCTTGGATGGACACGGTGAGATTCTAAAGGTGCAAACGCTCCACACAAGTTTTGTATAGAAAGCCATTTCCAATGGTGACCAAAATTTGAAGATGCGACACCAGCATAGTAAGAGACTTATGAATATTATTAATCCGGTGGAGTCATCCCACAATAATGGGTTACACTTTTTGGCCAAACTTAACGTTGAAATCAACATTTTGAACTTAATCTTCACTTTCTGACACCTATAGCCGCTAAACCGTTAAGAATTTGAAGATGATGTAAATTAATAATTTGTGAGATTTTGTTTGTAGATTCTAAATATATTTTTAAAAAAAAAAATTAGAGTTAAATGTAAAAAAAATTGCGTCTCCTTTGATAACTAGTTTTTAATAGTAAACAACATTTTTTTAAAGTGATGTGTATTCCGTAGCACATAACTTTGTTTCTACAAAGGATAAAATTCTGATTCTTTTGAATTTAACTTGGTAACACTGATATATAGGGCATGCATTTGGTTTCATAATGTTTTGTTGAATTTTTTTTTAATTAAGTTTTGAAGTCAAACCAATTATAATTTAGACATAGGTGTATTCCGTTAAACATAACTTTTTCTATATATATCAAAAATTAATTTTATTTTTTTTGTTGAAACAAGGACATCAATACCTAGGGCATAGATATTTTTTAGATTTTTTTCACTAATTTACTAATTTTCCATGTGTGTAGAACAAAGAACTTGATGTTCAGTGAAAAACCTACATTCACAAGAAATAAAAAATAAATATAATAATTAGATTAAATATATTTAAAATTATACTTTTTGGGAAGCTTATAATAAGGACTACATACTTACAAAACATAAATTTTAAATGAATTCATTTGATCCCCCAAAAGGTAAATCAAAAGTAGTTTTTTATCAGCATTTTGATAAGTGTGGAGGAGACTCCATTATAGGTGTGGTTTAAAACTAGCGGGGTTCTACCCAAGGGGGTTTGAATCTAAGGAAGTTTGATCAAACCCTCTTCAATTAAAATGCTTTAAATGGAACCTTTCAAGACTTAAATCATTATATTTTCTAAAAATATGTGATTTCAGCAAAAATCAGGATGTCCCAGAAAGTGTAACCCATTATTGTGGCAGCACCCGGCATTGAGTATCCAAAGGTTGCAAAGGTCAAGGGAGGTCAGCTCGAGGAGTACCACTACCTAGGTGGAATCTTTTACTTGAAGAGCCTTCTTCCACCTTAGCTTTCCTCTTTCCTTTCTTAGAGGTGGTAGGTTGCTTTGGGGTATCTCCCTCATGAATGTGTGAAGATTCTAGCATATTATTACTAGTCCCTTCCATCAAAATATGATGAGAAGACATATTTACATCACGCCCATCATCATTATTTAGATGAGGTTGCGAACAACTTGAAGGTAAGATTAGATCTCCATTACTTGGGAACATCTTCGAAGAGGAGATATTACCATCCACACCCGTTGCAATTTGTTGGATCTTAATGCCTTCAAACAAGTTTTGAGAGAGAGTTGATCACATATCAGTACAAAACAAAGGTCCCTAACCCAAACAAAGCAGGCAAAGCAAGGGAGTAAGGAACCTAATGGCAGGATCCCATGTTGCTTAGTTTATTTTGACTAGCAACCACTGCTCATTTTTTTAAGGAGTTATTTCTGGAGCTAATGGTCTTGTGAATTTTATTTTTCTTATCTTAAGCAGTTATCTTAAATTGCAATTTTCTCACTATATAAAATTTCAAAAATATATATTAATAAATAACTATTTATTAATATAGAAAATCTAGGAGATAAGATTTGGAGGGGGAAAAATTAAAAGGAAGGAAATATATGCAGCCACGTGGCATTATTTTTATTATGCAGTTGTTGCATAATTTCAAGCCCCCTTTTTCAAAGCATTTGTCAATCCCAAAAATGTAGTTGCTCCACTATAATAGGGAAAGATTCTAAATTATCTTGTATGCCCAATTTAATATTTGCACGGGACCACTCGTCCTACTCAAATTTAAGCTAAAAATCCACTTATGAAGCCACATGGGACCATGGCATAAGTAAATTCCATAAGTGCCTACCCCGCAACCAAAGGGATACCAAACAACAATCAAACATCGTAGCAAAGAACTAAGAAGGAGCCATCATGCCACCCTAAAAACCATGGAGACAAGTGAACAAACAAATAGTAAATAGAAACAGGAAAGGAACACAAGTTAGGTATAAAAGAAGAGGAGGGGACTCCATGTTGAAAAAAGGAATGCTAGCAGCCAGCCAAGAGTGGCATAAAGGATGGAGAAAATGCCACAAAAAAGTCACAACTCCAAAATAACAGTTTCTAAAAAGTGTAGTCAACCAAGAGTGGTGTTGCAAACTAAGGGACCCAAACAAAAAATTCAAATGAACGCCAATGAACAATTTTACCATCTTCGAGTCTCCCTCAATGATTAAATTGTGGATGCCCATACGAACTCCCAACGTGATTCCTAATAAAGGGCTCTCTACCTCATAAATAATGTTCAAGTTGAAACTTGTGAAGAGAGTACCAATTACAATGATTTCTCCCTTTGAATCGCATATCAAAGCTCTAAACCCAGACAAACCTGAGTTATTTCTAGAGGCCCCAAAATTCAATTTGAACCAACCACTTGGTGAAGGACTCTAGATGACTTTTCTCTCTTTACTTTTTGACTTGGATTTGGAAGAGTAAAAAAGCTTACCAATCTTAGACCAACACCCCAAGATGGTAAGTTCCCCTAGGTTTAATTCTTTTGAATTTTCCAAGGAGAGATGTGTCAAACTTTGGATGCACACTTTTTTGAATTTCTTACCAAATTATTTCTTGTGATTTCTCCTTGCTATTGAATATTCTATTTTTCTTTCCAACCAAACCTTCCAAACTTAATGACACTAGGAATCATATCTCATAGAATTTTCAAAAAAATTAGGGTCACCGGACACTTCCAAGCACTTAAAGAATCTTTAAGAGTGGTGTGAAAGGACCATTTCAAACAAAAATTATACAAGACTTTATCCAAAATGCCATTGACAAAGGGACAATGAAGAGTGATATGATCTCCATCTTTACTACAAACCATGCAAAGAACACACATGCTCAACCCAAGGAATCCCTTTTTATGTAATGGGTCCCAAGTAAGTATCCATGAGTGGTAGGCTAACCAAAGAAAGATAATTTGCTTTGGGCCACACCTTTGACTACTGAATCTTATTCCAATTGAACTTATGAGGTTCCCAAGACCAAGTGAGCTTCACATATCCCTCCTTAGCCATGTATTGATTGTTCCCTACCAAGTTACAACCTAGGACATTTGCCTCTATACTCCAAATAGGTCTAAAGCTTTGGAGGAGCCCAATCAGAAACCCTTCTATAAACATTTGATACCTCCATTAATTGAGGGATGTATTTCCAGCTTCTCATGGGTCCCCTTGGTTCCATTCTCTCCTCCTAGTAGTCCTAAACTTTAGATCCCATGATCCTTTGAGGGAATCCATTAAAGGAGGGAAATTCAACATTTTCTTAATTAGCTTTACAAATAACCAAGTGTCATCCCAAGAGGTAGTATTACTCCCATCTTGAATGATGGAAAAACACCATTTTTATCACATGTTTTACCTTTTTCATTCCTTCCTATATTGCAAGAGCCTTTGGGAAAATCGTCCTCCCTAATGAATCATATAAAATCCTCTCCTAAGAAGTATTTATCTCTGAGAAGCTTGATCCAGGAGGCTTCTTTATTAGAAATGAGAGGGTACTTGAAGTTGTCCCTTGTGTCTCTCCACATGAAGTCTTGCATCATGCTCATAATTTTGGAGATTATGGATTTTGGAGCCAATGGGATGGAGAATTTATAAATAGGGATCACCTAAAAACTAATTTTAGGAGAACCAACCTACCTATAGAGGAGAGCCACTTCCCTTTCCATCCCACCAAGATTTGACTAGGTCTATCAAACACAAGAATCCATGATTATTTCTTGTTCCTTCCTCCAAAAAGAGGAAATTTGAGATAAGCATTTAAAAGGGACCCTCTTTTAAATGACATACATCTATAAAATAAACCTTGTTCTCAATATTTGATATCAAGACAGAAGACCTTTGACTTTTCTCTATTGATTTTCTATCCCAAATCCTGTTCATAGTCATAAAGAAAATCATGAATCACTCTACACTTCTTGATGGAGGGTGCAAAGAAAAGCATGGTATCATCAACAAATTGTTGGTGGGTGAGGTCTTTACCATTAAAAGAGGCTCTCAAACCTCTCAACTCCCTTTTGTCTTTAAGGGATCCAATATACCTTCCCAAAGATTCAACCATAATTATGAAAATGTAAGGTGATAAGGGTTCACCTTATATAAGCCCACGAGAGGCTTGAAAGAAACCTTCAATCGATCCATTAACCAAGATAGAGAAAATAGTAGAAGAGTAATAGTTCTTGACCCAAGTTCTTCATTCCTCCCCAAACCCAGACTTTTTAAGATCTAACAAGCTCCATTTGACTCTATCATAAGCCTCTGAAATATCCAATTTCCACATGTCCTTTGTTGATGGAAAAATCTAGACTAGAGTCCAAGGTTTTATATTTTGTTATATGTAGTAAACCTCAGTGTGATGCAATAAAAAGGCAGAACTTAGATATGTAATAAGTATAAACTAAATTATAAGAAATTATATACCCGCATACATACACCAATATACATAAAATAATAATACTTCAATGGCTTCTAGATCTCTTGTAATTCATTCCTTGTGCTTTATTCCAACCTTATTCTCACACATGTATATTTCATATAATTCATGCTCTTATCTCACACTATTCCCTTCTTTATATAGCCTCTGAATGCCTTTCCATCATATCCTTTCATAATAACACTTAATTATCTTTTTTTTCTCATGAATTTACCTTTTCCTTTATGATATTTTACTCTTTGAGAGCTTATTTAGGCATATTAGAGGTGTTTTAGGACTATTTAAGTGGTATATAATGGATATATGGATCTAGAAATGACCTAAATTACATTTGTGGTACTATAAAACCTCATGTATGCTGCTAACATTCTCCCTGGGCCTAAAACATTGTCTTGTTCTCGAGACAACCTGGTGAAATCACTTGTAATATTTATGCTCAAGAATCAATCATGATGGCCTTTCTTGCTATGGATATTTATCTATGTGAGTGGAAATTTGCACTAGGCCTCTTTGTTGTTGTGACATGTTTCCATTTTGTTTGTGTATTTTTCCTTATTGTTTACTTAATAATGGGGTTAGGCTCTAGGACACCCCTTTATTCTACTACCTAACCTACTTCCAAATTGTGGGAAATATCTTCATCTTTACCTTGATTTTATCAATAAATCTAAGTTTGTATGGCCTTTTCCTTTGAGATGTTATATCTATAGTGATCGACATCCTATCTTTTTCTTCCACTTCCACCTCTATGTTCTTCAATTCTTTTTCCATCCCTTCTAGACCAATTGTTTCTATGTGTAGAAGACGACAAACTCTAGGTGGTATCATTATTATTCCTTGTAGCATGAACCTGATGGGTTCCCAAGTATTTGTAACCTTTTTGTGGTGTCATCTTGAAGTTATTCCTTTTATTTTGCCTTTGTGCCTTTTCAACTAGGAATGTGACAAAAGGTTGGATCCTTCTATTTACTTGATGTGTGCTCTCACTTTTATCATAAAAGTTGAATAATTTAACAAAATATTCTCTTTAGATTATCCCTGTCCTTTGTTTCTCCTTTTTGTTCTTGATGTATATACTAGGAATGAAGTAGTGACTCTAAAGTCCAATAAAAGAAGTGGACCCATACTAATTTGTTCATTGCTCCCTTTTAGTTACGAAATGCTCAAAATGTTTAATATTTTTCCTTGGAATGGAAGATCCTTTATAAATAGGCATCTTGTGCATTAGCCATTCCTTCTTTACAAATCTACATTTAATTGCAATCTCTAGATTTCTCCACATGAGGATGTTCTGCTTGTGGGTTTTAGATTCCTTCTTGTTGCATTCCTTGTCAAAGTAACATCTAATGCTACCATCCTAATCTCCTCATAGGATTCTTCTTTATTCATCCTTTCCAAATACTTCTCAACTTCCCCAAGTCCAAATATTTGGGATAGTTAGATTACAGTTGTGCCATACAAAGATTTTAATTTTTATCATAAGTCTTCTCCACACTATCTCATCAATTGTTTCAATACAAGCACTATTATTTATTGTCATATTTTACGGTCCTCTCTTTTTCCTTATCTTCTCAGTTATTTATTGTAAAGGTAAAATTTGGATAGTTGAGTTTTTGGTAGTTTTGTATGTATATCCTCCTTTCATGCTTTCATTCAAGGACCTTGGGTCAAGTTGCAATGTACTATCATACCTTAGGTCACTATGAGATGTAGGGAAACTTGGATTTGTATGATTTGATTGTCAATTATGCTCACTTATACTCAATTATACATCAAAACCCTAATTATGCAAATATGACAACAAACACACAAATATCAGGAAATACTGCTATAGAAAGATGTAAAATGACAGATAATTGTGGCACCTATTTTCAAGGTTCAGAAGCGGAATAGTCGGGGACTAATGAGTGGGCGCCCAAGTCCAATGCCTAGGTTTTTGTTGGGATCTGGAAGCTCAGTCTATAACCTGCTCTTGTTGCATCATAGATTTTCCTGTCACAAAATCCAGAGTACTAAAGAGCGGGCACCCAAGTCCAGGGTGTTATTTTCAATTCTGATCTGCAAATCCGACACTCTATAATGCCCTCTTGCAACTCCACTTTTTTTGTATCTTCAACCTGTAACCTGCAATCACGAAAACTTTTAAGAGGGGGTTGTGGTGTTTAGAGGTTTGCCTCAGTCAAGCCCCACATAGACATTCAAGTCTTTCGAACACCGTTGTCAGATAGAGAGTGAGTGCCCTTGGAGGTAGAGTCAAAAACCAAATGATAAATGCTCAAAAACACAAATGATGTCACCTTGTAGTAAAGATCTCATGGAAGAAAGAAGCTCTTCATGCCATGAGGAGATGATTGCTCAAATTTGCAAATACAAACACATCGACAACACAAATCTGCTCTTGCTACATAATGAATGCCTTGAATCACCTTCACATAAACTTGAGAATTCAAATTGCTAGCTAATAATCATCTAGTTTACAAATGAATGCCTAAACATGCTTATATATGCAACTACAAACACTCCCACCAAGAATTTCATAATTCAAACT
The DNA here is from genome assembly GCA_027924645.1 of Cunninghamia lanceolata. Classification (NCBI taxonomy): domain Eukaryota; kingdom Viridiplantae; phylum Streptophyta; class Pinopsida; order Cupressales; family Cupressaceae; genus Cunninghamia; species Cunninghamia lanceolata. Next base: position 5,251,393 of record BSBN01000103.1, read on the forward strand.
TATCGTGTCGGCATAGGACCCAAATAACGGTCACAAGCCAACACTTTTAATTTGGGACTGACCTAAAATAGGGTAGGACTAGGGCACGGGTGCCCAAGTCCTCCCCACCTATTTTAGTCAGGGTTAGGTTCAAAGGATCCCCCTAGGTGCCATTTGTCATGAAACTTAGGGCTCATTCCATCGGGATGTCAAAATATGATGTAATATGTCCTAAATGCAACTAAAATACCTAGGAGCTAAACCTTATGAGGGAAAAGCCCCAAAGGGGACATTTTCTGACGTTACATTTATCAATATGTGTTCTTCAATAGATGCGGCATGGGAGATGGCATTTGGTTAGGGGAGTCATTTCCTTATCATGTCTCTTGATGGGGGGTCACATCCTTTGGGGTTTTCTTCTCTTCTAATCCTAATTGAATACTGTAGACACTTAAATTTTATCATGTCCCTTCGACATCCATCTTTCAACATCTCCTAGGCATCCACCTATTGACATACCCTAACATCACCCTATGACACTTTGTGACACATTCATACTAAGACGTCCTTTAACATTTCCCCCTTCCATCAATTGATTAATTAAATTATGTTAATTTAGATGTGTGAGCTTCTGGCTTGACTGCGTGTTGCTTTTTTGAATCGACGTTTCGGATCACACTCTGTGATCCATCATCAAGATGAAAAAAGAGAAATTGTGTTATAAATTATGTTATTTAATTTATTAGGATTATCCTATTTACCAAATTAAATAAATACAATATATATTTTATATTTAATTAATTTAAGTCTATTTTCTCCATCACCAAAATCAATTAAATAAATTATATTTCTTTAATTAATTAATTTAATCCATTTTCCCTCTAGTCAAATTAATTAAATAAATTATATTGAATTAATTAATTTAATTTTCCTACATCATCCTTGTCCAATAATTAATTAAATAATTTTATTATTTGATTAAATATTTTCCACTTGTCCTGATGCTCATTCACTTGCCACAAATAATAAATAGGAGTCACATGTCTAGCTAAAGTTAATTATCCAGATTCATTGAACCTGGACACTTGCACAAAGGTCAAGCTAACTTTACATCTCTACCATCCATTCCATACTACACCTCTTAATCCTAGCCATCCACATAAGGATAAGCCCTAGAAGCTTCCATCCTTGCCCTAGTTTCCTCTCACTCAATCGTGTCCATCCATTCATCTTTAATCTCAACTATCCACATAAGGATATGACCTAGAAGCCTCCATTATTTCCCTACAGTTGTCTCATCAAATCCTAGGCATCCATTTCTAATCTAATATGAGCCATCCATCCTATCCTCCAAAAATCTATAAATCAAGCCTCAATCTAGTCATTTGGGGAAATCAATCAATCAAGTGAAGAGTAGTGTTATGCTACTGGAGTGAGCAATCAACCATCAAACATCATCATCAAACATTCATTGGAGCGCAACCATCATATCTTGGTGCAACTAGGGCTATTTTGGTAATATTGGTTTTGTTATTTTCATTTGATTTCATTAGCCCTTTGCTCAATCGAAGGTGATGTTTAGTATGGAATAGGAGCTTTCAATTTGCGATTTGTTTCTAATTTTAATTCAATATTTTTACATACACATTTTGGCATACCCAGTGGGCCTTGTCCCTTGTTTAATCTTTATTTTTGTAGGTTTTTGCTAGCTTAAATTTGCAAGTTTTCACTCTTTTTGGGAGAGATCTAGGGGTGACCTTTCAATGGGAGCATCTTAGGGAAAAAAGGACCTCACGGTTGAGTCCGAAATGCCTAAAAACCATAGGATTCATATAAAACATGTCATATTTTTTAGGTGAAAATTTTTTTAAAATTTTTTTAGGGGGTCACAGGGCATAGGTCTGTACAATAGGGATATGTACTATACGGGGTTCTTACGCAATTTGTAGGCTTGGTGGTTTTATCGCATGTTTTTAAAAAAAAATTGTGTTTTTAAAAAAAATCTGGGTTTATTCACGATTGAAAATATACGGATTTAACCATTTCCAAATCACTTTTTATAGTTACTATTTGTTGGTCTAATGTTTTGCATTATCTGTAGGATTAACGAGCCTTTGGCCGCGAGTTTAGTGTCTTTTTTTGTAGACTATTTTTTTATCCATTGGCTTTCTAGCTCAAAGATTTCTGTGTTGCGTGTAATTTGAATTCCCCTACCACTTTTGTTTCACCCCCGATCACTGTTTAGCAGCCACCGCTAGCCGTTAGGATCTGGGCCCCTCTCCTTTACAGGGTGGTCACATATGTGACCAACACCTGTTGCTTCACCTTAGAACCTAAACCACCAACCTTCAATCTATAAATCATGACTGCTCCAGCTAACGGTGACCAAACGACTTGCTAACTACGACATCTTTCGCTAACTGCCACCGCCTTCTAGAGTGGCACCACCCAAGTGCAACCTCCCTGCCACATGTGCTCTTCCATTCACCCACCAGTGTGCCACCCTAGCACTGCTCAGCCTGGTGCCACCGCCCTGCCACCACCTAGGAGCCTCCCTGCCTTGCTTTATTCATCCTAACATAGTTGTTTTTTTCATTTTTGCATAACTTTTGCCAAACATATCAGATTCTTACAAAATTTTAGGCATTGGAAAGATGATTAGACCAAATTCACTATGGAGTAGGTTTTTTGACCATATTTTTCAAGAATAGTCAGGTCTTAATCATTTTGAGCTAACACCCTTTTTTGCAACTCCTCGCTTGTTAAAGATTTAATCTTTTGCAAACTACTAACAAGTGTGGTGCAGGTTCAATTGTCCAAGACTTATCATTCAAATCCACTTGTGTTTGCTTTGTTTGGTGAATTTGGTGTGTTCTAAGGTGTGTTTATTCTCTTCCCTTGTGTTGAAAGGTGGTCTTGGGAACCAAAAACACCCTTTAAACACATTCACTTTCACACCACACATTGATTTTTAAGGGTCAATTAATCTTGCTTGTGTGGATAAAGTGTGTGTGTATGCTCTCCCCTTGCACCACAAGGTGATCTTAGGGATCAAAAACACCTCTTGGTTCACTTTTGTTACCCAAGGACCTAAGTTGTGTATGCTCTTCCCTCACGTCGAAAGATGATCTTGGGAATCAAAAGCACTTGTAATCCTTTCCCTCTAGGGGGCCTACCTAGGGATTTTGTCACTCTAGGGGGATGACCTCAAACACGTGTTCTAATGGGGCATATAAAGGGGGGAGAGAAAAATTTGTACCTCAAAAAGGAGCCATCGTCGTGTTTGGCAGAGCCCCGAGACCCTTGGTCTGCCAAGACTCATGAGGTGGAGAGGCCAAGAGAGACCCTCCTAGTTTCATGCATGTATACGAGCCCTTAGTTCATGTACTTAAGCCTCAAAGTACCTAGTGTATATCGAGGACACCCCTAGAAGCTCGTAAATCCTAGATTAAGACCTTTTAGCCATCATTTTTCATGGTGCATCAAAACCAAAAAGCCCTGAGAAGTTACTCACGCCGTGCTTTCATAGCGGGGAGATAAAACTCACTTTGGGCAAGGCTTTGGCCTCCAATGTAAGGGGTGCTTAGGTGGTACATGACCTTGCATTCCCTAGCTATCCATCACTTGATAAATGGTATATTATGGGCTCACAAAAATTCACACTCCCACTTGAATAGAATGGGCTTGTTCATGTGTTTGGTGTGTGTGTCTTCTTTGTGCTAAATTCGTGCACTCCCTCTCAATCCAAAATCCCAAATCAAATCCTTTGCAAACTTGTGCATCTTGTGTGAAATTTATTGTTTGCAAAATTGTCCCAAAGTCAAGCATTCCACCTATCCACAATTATCCCAAAGCCAAATCATTCCCAATCCACCTCACCCCAATTATCCTAATCATCCTTTCATCATCCAAACCATCCCTTATCCATGCTTAAGGCATTGACTCACTATCCTAATCAATCATTTAATCCAAGGTTTGAGCCTAACCCTTAAGTTAATGGATCCATCCCTAAGCCATCATCAAGGACCCTAATCCCAATCAAGTCACCTAAATTAAATCAAGGCCATAATCCTCATTCATCATAATCCAATCTCCATCATCATCCTAATCCAATCTCTATCCTTAATTATTTCATCCATTATCCACCCCTAATCCTATCCACTTATCCATCCTAATCCAATCTCCATCACCATCCTAATTGAATTCCTATCCCTAATCATTTCATCATCCTATTCTAAGCATCCTAATCATCCATCCACACACTAATCCAATCTAATCAAACCATCATCCCCTATCCACTATCCATTTATATATCTCAATCATAACCACATCCAACCCCCTTAATCAAATCACAATTGGTTGAGAATTTAAACCCTTTCAACCCCATCCACTTCCATCCAAATCCTAATCATAATCTATCCAAATAATCATCAAAATAGTTCACCCAAGGGTGCTAGCCCTATTCCCACTATCATCCGTTTCAAATCCAACCTTCAAATCAAAGATCAAGACCTTAAATTGAACCCATCATCCTTAATCCAAACTTGCTTAAGAACTTTGCCTATCTTAAGTACAATTATCCAATCAAATTGATCCTTGTCCACTTGCTTAATAACTTTGCCTATCGTAATTAGATCTCAAATCCATCATCAAATCCAATCAACTCTTTCTTAAAAACATTGCCTATCTTAAGTATAGATATCCATCCCTCATCCAATCAATTCAAATCATTCTAAGGTCATGACATTTGATCCCCAACCTACAACAAGTTTACCCATCATCCTACATCATCAAACCCCATCTCAATTAAATCTAAATCCCCATCTAATCCTAATCCTCGTCCAAAACCCGCATACAAGCATCATGAGCTAGTTTGATAAATTTATTATTGAAGCTAGAATGTCTATGCCCCCTCCTTTGTGTGAAGTTCATCCCAAACCTAAAATCACAATCAAAGGAGGTCCTCAACTTTATGATGATGATGAGAATCTTACAGGCTTTGTAGATCCAAAAGAATATCCTAGTGAACCTTATGACTTGTCTAGAGCTAAACATGATAGTGCTTATTTAGATGCCACCACTACGAGAAAATTATCCCCCAGCGTACATCATAGATTCATGAATACCTATAGCCATCGTGCAATAATTTTAACCAAGGGCATGCTAGTACTAGCTATCCTATAGGCTCACATCAAACATCCCTCAACCATCATTATGGTACCTTTAACCAAGGGACCTAGAATAAGATCCTATAAAATGATTTAAGGCTGAACTCCAAATCCTACGTGAACAACTAATAGCTGAAAATCCTCCACCTCCCAATCCATCAATCCCTTCAATCCATCCATCACAATATCCCTCTAACCCTCCTAATCCTAATTCATTAGTCCACATACCTGCCAATCCATCAATCCCTATAGTCCATCATTCATTGGATCCCAGTCAACCTTTTAAAACCCCAATCCATTAAACCATCCATTACCCTACACAAATCCTAAATCATCAAATTCCCCATCCAATAATCCCTTCATCCATGTAGATTCGAATCCATCGATACCTCCATTAAACCATCCTCTCACCCACATAAATCCTAACACATCAAATCATCCATCTAATCCTAATCCTAATCCATCCGCTCCTATATACCTTAATCCATTCACCCATGAATATCCTAATCCATCAACTAATGAAGCTATGATTGATGTTATCCAAGGGCTATTAGCAAGGAATTCAACACCACCATGCAATCAAAAGCTTAGAATTGCATAGGGAATGTATTTCACAAATTGGTGCAAGCAAACATGATCACATTCCCTTTCACTATACCTTTTGATGATAATCAACCCAAACTGCATGATATAATGACAATAAATATTGTGAATGTCATCTTATCAAAGGCCATTCTACTATCGAATGCATGAATCTTAACAATTATATCCAAGAGATCTTTTTTATCAACAAAAATTACCAAATGATCAATTGGGCATCTATCACAACCCTTTTCTCAAGTTCATACAACCCACCTTATCATTCAAATATATTATTGATCCCAATCTTATTAAACATGACCAAGAGCCTCCTAGTACCCTGTCTATCACTCCAATACCATCATGCAATTGAATGCCTATCAAGCCTCTTGAAGAGTCTGTTCTCATAAGTCCAAGTAAAAATCCATCATGTAGCCATGTTGTCGACCATCTAGAGCCTATTAAACCCATCCAAGAAACCTCCATTCACATCCAAACCCAAGAGTTATGTCAAGAATCGAATCCAAAGCATGAACAACGTTTCTCCTCACAAAGTCAAGATCAAACTATCCAAGATACTCAAGAACAAACTATCCAAGCTACTCAAGATGAAACTATCCAAGCCACTCCCATCCATGATCAAGATCCCATTTCTAATCAAGAGAGCCAAGTCGATCCCCCAACCCAAATTTACACCATCCATGATCAAGGGATAAAAACCTCTTCCATCCATAATCCCACAATCATCCATGATCAAGAAACTCACATTAATCCTATCCATCATCCAACTAGCCTTATCCATCATCCAACAACATCCCATGATGAGACACTTGGTCGCCATTAACACATAGACCATGAAATAAATGGCATTGATCATAGAAAACATATCAATGTGTATGATGCATAAAATATGAAATATACAATGGAAACTATGCACAATGAAAGCTTCTATTTCATACCTACATCACCTCGAATGAATGATCAAAGGGAGAAAGAAATCCAATGAAAATACTGAAACATGTTCCACCATAGCCCTTGATGCATCATAACGAATGATGGATGTGCTCCAATGATGCTTACTAATGATATTTGATATATAAATGTTGATTGCTCACACTAGCAACATAACAATACTCAATTCAACAAGATGGATCTCAACAATGCTCTAGGATCGATTTAGGTTAGATCTTCTAGGTAGGTGCTCTAGGAGAAAATGACTTGATTGATAGTGATATTTATATGTTCTAGGATGTGGGAAGGATAGGACCTATTTGGATGAGGTCGGTTAAGACTCATAGATAAAAGTGTGTAAGAATTAGGATAAGTGAAAGATAATTAATTAAATAATAAAATTATTTAAATAATTATAGGACAAGATGGAGACACAAATTAATTAAATAAATAAAATTTATTTAATTAATATTTTTAAAGGATGGACTAAATTAATTAAATAACTATAATTTATTTAATTAATTTGGGAAATGGACTAATATTAATTAATTAACTAAAGATAATTTATTTAATTAATTGGATAATGAAAGGGTCCTAGGATGAAAGTGTCGTAAGATGTCGCAAGATGGTGTCTAGGTGATGTCATAAGGACAAGGTCAAATTTAAGTGTCTACATTTTGCCCCTCTTTGCAACGATGTTGCGACCAAAAGGAAGTAGCATAATTTCAAAGAAGAAAATGTATGGATGACTAAAAAGGGATGATGGGATGGGATGCCCCCTTGAGAGGATAGGCGGGTATGAAGGACATGGGTAGACTCTCGAAACATGGATAGGACATCAAAAAGACAGATAAAGACAAGTTATGCTGCATTAGGTGAGCAATCATGATTTTTACTATAGCACTAGACATTATGCACCAAGGTATAAAGACCAGGGTGATGATGTGTCTCATCCATGCCCAACACAATACAACCTTGTCTAGACGTATGAGGAAGGAAACTTAGAGCATTAAGGTCCAAGTGCACAAAAGGTATGCAATGACCTTAGATGCAAAGGACAACTGGTATGCAAAAGCGATTCCACCATACACAAGATATGAATATTAGCTAGAGTAATAAAATGAAAGGTCACAAGAAGACATATTCCTTTAGGCACCATGATATAGAAGACCATGATGTCATTGTGACAATATGTTGCAAGGACTAGATACAAATGCAAGATAAAATGATAAATACACACAAGCAAGCAAGCAAGTATGCACAAAATCAGACAATAAAGATACAAGATAAAATGACAAAAGCCAGAGGTCGCAAGCAAACATATACCCCTATGTGGCATCATGATATGGAATACCATGATGTCATTGTGACAATATGTTACAAGTACTAGATACAAATGCAAGATAAAATGATAAATACACACAAGCCAGCAAGCAAGCATGCACAAAATCAGATAATAAAGATGCAAGATAAAATGATAAAGACAAAGGTCGCAAGAAAACATGCCCCTATGTGCAACCATGATATGGAAGACCATGATGTTATTGTGACAATATGTTGCAAGGACTAGATACAAATGCAAGATAAAATGATAAATACACACAAGCAAGAAAGTAAGCATGCACAAAATTAGACAATAAAAATGATAAAGACAAAGGTCACAAGGAAACATATGCCCTTATGTGGCACCATGATATGGAAGACCATGATGTAGTTGTAACAATATGTTGCAAGGACTAGATACAAATGAAATATAAAATGATAAACACACAGAAGCAAGTAAACAAGCATGCACAAAATCACACAAAGACAAACAAGGTGTTGCCCCTGCCAAGCTGAAAACTGAAGATTAATTGATTGATGATTGATTAAAGATAAAGATAGTGTTGTCATTACGGGGAATGATATATCCATAGATCAACACAAGGATAAGGGAACGATATATCCCAAAGGTAATGATTGATGATTATTGATTGAGTTTGACAACAAGATAGGAAATAAAACCAAGAATGCATTTGAATGACTTTGACAAGATTGTTTGACTAGATTGATATGGATTAAATTTGATTTATTGCTTGAATTTTTTTATGTTTTGATTTTTTTTTTACATATTTTGATTATTGGATGGTTGAGTGAAGTAATTGAATGGATGAAGGAGTGGTGATAGTGGAGTGAGAGGTATGGTGGGAAATGGACTTGTGGAGATTGTGAGATAAGTGGGGTGAAAGGATTTAATCATGGATGATGGTGGATGTGTCATGGAAGGAAGATGATGGGGGACCAACAAGCTCACTTTTATGGAGTTGTTTTTGATTTTTTTTTATGCTCACATTGATTTATTTTTCTTCAAGGAAATGCTCATGTGATGTTATGGACAAGATGGATTTTTCTTTGACTTTGGATGCCCCAGTATAGTTATAGTACGATTTTTCTCTTTTAGGTCTAATACTTTTTTAAATTTTTGTTTTCGAGCTTTTGTATTTGTAGGTCTTGGATTTTGTCAGTCCTGGATAATGGAATTAGGATATGGCAAAGAGGTTCCAATGGTGAGGATGGAATTGTCATGGAAATGTGGTATGATATGATCCAAGTTATTTGTTTGATTGTCTATGTGTTCATGGGGGCCAAGTGTTTCATCATGAGATGGTATTGTATAATGGATAAGGCTAGTTGAGATGTCTTGATCTTGTATAGGATCTTGATCATATATAATATCTTGATCATAGAGGGGATTATCATGGATCATGTGATATTGAGTTTGGGTAGAATGAAGTGGGATGTTTTGATCTTGATTTGGTTTGTCTGTTAGGACAAACAAATGAATGTTGGCTATGGCATAAGAGAATGGGGCACATCAACTTTGATAATCTTGTGAAGATCAGTTCCATGAGAGCAGTAAGGGACATACCAAAGATCATCAAGCCTGCAAGCACCATATGCAAGGAATGTCAGATTGGAAAGAAAACAAGGATAACTTTCAAGTCCAAGGAATATTATACTACAAGGCCTTAGAGCTAGTTCATACTGACTTGTGTGGACCAACTAGGACAAAAAACCTACAAGGTGAGATATTTTATGTTGCTCATTGATGATTTCTCTAGAATGAATTGGGTTACATTTTTTAAAGAAAAAACATAAGCTTTCAATAGATTCAAGATCTTCAAATCTATGGTTGAAAATGAAATGAATGCTAGAATTTAGAGTTTAAGATTTGATATCTAGGTGGTGAGTTCACTTCAAATGAGTTTGTAGAGTTTTTTCAAGAACATGGAATCAAAAGACACTATGCAGCTGCTAGAACCTCTCAGCAGAATGGTGTTGTAGAAAGAAAGAATAGGACTATCCAGGAGATGGCCAGGACAATGTTGAGTGAAGCTAAACTGCCTGATGTATACTGGAAAGAAGAAATTCATACCGCAGTCTACATTCTTAACAGAGGACAACTAAGAAAGCACAACACCAAAACTCCCTATGAGCTTTGGAATAGAAGACCTACAACAGTCAAGTATTTCAGAGTTTTTGGAAGCAAATACTACTGTTGACTTATTTTCCTCTGCCCAGAGTTAAATAGTTCACCTCGCATTTTCCTAGAAAATCCTTTAGAAAATGACCGTACAAGGCTTAAGTCCTTCAAATATTTATGCTATGCCTTGTCAAAAATCCCAAAAATCTCACATTGAGAATCTTTGCTGAAAACCCAGAAACCCTTTGTCTTCAAGTGCTTTCCATCGCAGATAAATCTCAAATTTATACTTAGTATTTTGTACATGCATTTTTGAATGTATGTTTGTACGTACATTCGCCGTTGTATGTTTGCATATGCAAAGGGAATGTACATCGGCGAGATACAAGCAAAATATACAAAGGGGATATGCAAGGGGTGGAATGCAGGGATGAATGTATGTTCACATTGTATGTTCAAATGTACAATCGCACATACAAAGGAAAAGATACAATCGGAAGATGAAAAGAAAATATGCAGGCCGAGATACAAGGCCAAGATACAAAGGAGGATATACAAAGGAAAGGAGTTTCAAAGATACATCAGCGACATACAAAGGCTTTTGCATATCGGCGACATGCAAGGCAGGATACATGTAAGAGAGAATGTATATCGGCAGACATGCAAGGGTCAATGTATAAAGGGCTCATCGGCGTGAGGATGTTCATCGGCAGCTAAGTCCTAACTCTTTCCGATGGCCGACATAGATACAATCAAATATACAAAGACCACATGCAAAAAAAAAGATACAAGGATACATTGGCAACATACAAGTCAGAGATACAAAGTCAAATGTACATCGGCAGGATGCAACAGTGGCTTGTACATGCGATTGTATCTTTGTATATACAAATCGCGCATATAAAGGAGAATGTATATTAGCAAATATACAAGTGTGAAAAGATGCAAAGAGAGGATACAAGAAGGATTGTATGCATGTTTTCTATTGTATATTTGGCGTTGTATGTTCGCACATACAAAGGGTTATATACAAGTGTGACATACAAAAGGTTACATGCATATGGCGAAGTAAAGTGTTTGCAGTATATAAGTGATCGGCTTGCATGTTTTGCTTGTATATTTGCCTTGTATATGCGATATACAAGTCAAAGGTACAAAGACAATGTGCAAGCCGGACACGACCCAGAAATCAATTTTGGCAAATTCAAGTGTTGAGTCCGCGGCTTGTCTATTGAGTGCATTGTATATGCAATATACAAAAGAAAATATACAAAGGGAAAACATACAAGGTGGACTCAACTGGGAAATCAAATACAACTAATAGTCATCTTTTGGGGTCCGTGAGTTGTATGTATAAATGCATTGTATATGCCGAAATACAAGGAGAAGTGATACAAGCCGGACCTGTCACAAAGTTACAAAATGGTTAATGATCTTTTGAGGTCCGTGCATTGTATGTATATTTGCGATTGTATGTTTTCATATACAATCGGATATACAAAGGATTTTGTATATGCCGAAATGAAGTGTTTGCAATGTATAAGTGAGTCTACAGTTTCCCTTGTATACTTCGCATTGTATATTGCGATATACAAAGGTCAGATACAACGGTGATATGCAAGGCGGACCCAACTTGAAAATCAAATTTGGCATATTCAGTGTTGAGTCCATAGTTTGCATATTGAAATGATTGTATGTTGGCATATACAATTGGATATAAAAGGCCAACATACAGGGGATTTCGGCGAGATAGTATGCATCGGCAACTCATTTTTTTGATATTTCCAATGGCCGATAGTAGATGTAGTTTTCAGCGATGCTTCTCAGACCAGCTCAGTGACCAATCAGGGGATGACACGTGGCAGGGGCATACATGCAAAGGGTGATACCAAAGTAAAGGGGCCCACTCTTGTATGTATCCATTGTATTGTATATACAAGGGTGACATACAATTGAACATACAAGGACATTCAAAGGCTGATTTGGATGCTGAATAAAAGCACATACAAAGTAGTTTGCATATGAGGGCAATGTACAAGTGCAGTTTGATTGCAGTTTTGACCGCCTGTATTTTCCACGTCCTGACGCGTCTCGACATGATTCAAAAGGCAAAAGTGCTTATTTTTGCCTCCTCTTTCATTTGGCGGGGTTTTTAGGGGTTTTTTCTCACTTTAAAATTTTGGATCTGGATTTGTATGCTCGGTTGACTGGACGTTTCAGCGACCAATTTGAGTGATGCAAACACAAATATTTGTTGCATTTATCAGAGAGGGGCGATGATCCATCTGCTTGCATTAAATACACAGAATATCTCCCACCTGTCCCTATTCCAGATATTTCCACACCATAACTTCTGCAGGTGGAAGTCCCTTCAGGTAGATTTTTTCTGATACAGCTCATGGGGCGAATTTTGTAACCGACTTAGGTCAGTTTGGAATGCTATATATGCATATAACGAGATGTAAATAAGGTTGGAAATGTTTTGGCTTTCAAGCTTTCTATTTTCAAACAAAGCTTTCTGCTACTATAACTGTGCCTTCTTATTGAATATATGTAAGTCATTTTACCTCATTTTACTATTTTTTTTAGTTTAGTGTGAACTTGCATATGGTTGTCTGTGAACATTTTGTTCCTCTCAACCTTCTTGATTCTCACCTCTGCTAAAAAAATATTTGAATCTGTGTATGTCTACTTGTTGTATCTGGTTATTTTGTGCATTTTCTCATTTCTATGAAAGTTTCTTTTAATTAGTCTGGTGCATCACCCTTACTTTCAGTTTTCATGTTTTCATCTTTCATTCAAAAAGCATTCCATCTCCATTTTCCTCTGAAGATTTAGTAGTTTTAGGTGATATCCAATCAAGGAAGCCAACCTTCTCCGGAGGTTTGATATCATTTTGTAATGTCTCACACTTCGAGATCATTCCCATGTTACTCCAGATTGCTAAAGTTTTACAACTGCAGCAAGGGTGCAAATCTGGGTGATAACAACTTTGGCACGCTCGGTGGGAATCTAGAGTTAGAGAAACAATCGTATACTATATTTTGTTGCTGGTTTTGATGTGCAGCCAGTGATTTTCAGACTTGTAAGAGGTTAAAACCTGCACAATTGGCGACTCATACTAAGGAAGGACAAACAGATCAGTGTTGCTGTTACATTTTATGAGAAAAATTCAAACTTGGAGTTCAAATTCATTTGATTACTTGCAGCTGTCTCTACCCAGAAGGCAGGGTAGAGCTGTGGTAAGGACTCTAGTTTCTAAAAGAAGACAATCAACTCCACCAAATTTTAGGCCAGTTGCACCTATAGTTTCTGCACCAGCCCAAGCAAACCTACCTCTAGCTGTTCCAATGGCAAGAAATCAGCCATTTGTGGCTTTTGATGGGGCAGCCCATTGAATTTGACAGTGACTGACGTTATACCCATGTCAGCTTTGAAGAGTCTACCCTATTTTACAGGGGAGAATCAAACTACCCCAATTGAACAAATTAGAGATGTAGCTTCTCTATGCGGTGTTCATCATGTAACCCAAGAGAATGTAGCCATCAGGTTGCTGGCTGCCTCTTTCAAGGGAAAAACATTACAATGGTTCAGGAGTTTACCAGTGCAAACCATTGCAACCTGGGATGATCTGGGTGATAAGTTAAACAAGCAATTTCAAGATAAATCAGACAACTTGTCATTGGTTGAATAGATGACTACAATAAAGAGAGCTCTCCAAGAGCAAATGATGGATTTCAACTTTAGATTCCAGAAGACATGGGACAGAATTCCTGTCACAGTAAGACCTCCATCAGAATACGCTTTTCTATATTTTTTGAAAGTTTGAAATAGTGATATTTCAGTAATGATTCAATCATTGGGAGGTACAAGCCTACCTGATACATATGAAATAGCTATTAGAGCATAAAACAACCTAATTTAGGCTGGTAAAATAGTTCCTCGACCACCAGTACCCATCTACCCCGAGATTCAAGCTTCAATGCCATTGCTAATCCCATATTTTGCCCCTTTACCTGCTACTACAGCATTACCAAGTACCGCCAATTATGAAAATGCTGCTCCTAGCTCATCACAAGAGTTAAAAGAGATTAAAAATAGCCAATAGAAAATAGAAAATATCCTACAAACTTTTGGGAATGAGCTAGTAAACATAAGAAAATAGCAGTCCCAGAATAGACAGCCTTATCAACAATCTAGTCAAGGGCAAAATCAGTCTTATCAAGGGCAAAACCAACCATATCAAGCTAACATGCCACCTTATCAAAGCAATTACCAGGGTACCAGGCAGAATGTGAACCAGAGGCCTTTTTAGCCTTACAATCCGGTCCCCATTAATGCTATTAAGGACCTTGTCCCTGTTCAGAATAACCTTGCAGCTGAGTATGAATGGTGTTTTCCATGCAATCAGCCACACAGTCAGGCAACCTGTTTAAATGGAGTTTCAAATCAGGCTTCAATGGTACAAAATGTTGCGGTCTCACAGCCAAACACCCCAAATAATGGGGCTGTACAGCAGCAAGAGTAGCCTCAGAATGATTTTGCTTTCATAAATTGGCAAGAAGGTGAATTTTGTGGTCTAAACAGCGATAATACTCCAGTTGCAGCAAATACAAGAGCTAAGAAGAGGGGTTATGAGGTAGATCAAGCAGGAAATAAAGGAAAAAGGACATGCTAATGCTTCTACATCCCATGTTCCCCATATTTTATAAAGGAATACTTCAGCAACAAGGGAACAACCTCATTTGCAAGCTAATATTACTGCTGCAAAATCATATCAGAAGGTACATGTCACTCCACCTTTCAATATTATTGAAAATATGAAGAAGATGAATGTGACAATGTCTATGTGGGATTCTCTAGCCATCCCCGGCCAAAAGGACATATTGCAATCTGCCTTGTCTGATTTGAAGATGCCCAATGATGCAACTATTGACCCAACTAGGGCTGTCCCTACCAATTCATCTTAGGACAACAATAAACAGCCAAACAAAAGTGCCAAACCACTTCCATTTTATGTGTCTTTAATAATTGGAGACAAGTTGGTACATAACTGCATGGTAGATAGTGGTGCAAGTAGTTCTGTGATGCCAAAGCAGATTGCAAATCAATTAGGGTTGAAATACCAACCCCTTAAGAAGGGTGTACTCCAGCTAGATGGCACAGCTGTTAATACTGTAGGTGTGATGAAAGACCTAGCTCTCACCTTGCACACTTGCCCAAATGTTTCCATTTCCCAAGAGGTGTTCATCATAGATTTGCTTCCCTATTGTGCCATGTGTTTATCAAGAGAGTTCATAGCCAAAATAGGAGGATATTTATCCTCGGACTGCTCCCACATGTTTTTCAGGACCACATATGGCACAAAAGTAACCCTAAAATCCGAATTTCTTTCAAATCATCACATAGAGCCTTATGTTCCAAGTGTTGTTAATGCAAATTGCATTATTTCTGATGATCCTGAGCTTGTAGCTACTCAAGAGGTACAAGCTGAAAGTATACCAGAGGTGCTGTTAAAGGAGTGGGCCTCAGAAAATGTTGTTGATGATCCTGAGGGACACATCCAAGAAACTGGCATGGGGGTTTACATATTGCATGAACCTGAAACAACAATTCCAAGCCTAGTAAAGAATGCTGAACAGCAAACAGAACAGCAAAATGAGGTATGGAAAATGTACTTTAATGGCTCTAGGAATAGAAATGGATCTGGTGGTGGTGCAATGCTTGTGTCTCCACAAGGTGAAAGGTATTATTCTTCTTTCCGTTTTGCCTTCTCATGTACAAATAACACTGCTGAATATGAAGGGTTGATTCAAGGTTTGCAGTGGGCAAGAAAGAGGAAAATTGGCTGTTTGCAGGTCTATGGTGACAGTGAACTCATTGTAAATCAAGTGAGAGGGCTGCATGTTACAAAAAATGATGTTTTAAAATGCCACAAGCATAGGGTATGGGATATGGTTGAAGAGTTTGATGCTTTCAATCTGATCTCTATTCCAAGAAGTCAGAACTATCACGCAGATAGGTTAGCTACAATTGGGGCTCAGTTTGACATCCCTAGTGATATTTAAAGAGAAAAGATGCAGCCTCATGTGAAAATAGTTGATAGGCCCTCTATCCTTGACAATAATATTCATTGGCAGGTTTTTGAGAGTGATGAGCAGATTCTACGTTTCTTGTTAGAGAAGGATGAGTTTTCTATAATGAATTAGGATAAACTCAAACAACAATATGAGGATGGTCAAGTTATTCAGTTAAGGACAAACAAGCTATCCAAAGGATTCGTAACCTTGGAATCCATTTTTGGGACTGATGATCAGCTAAAGAATAGTAAAACCAACATGCAGGTCAAAGAGGAACATTACGAGGAGCTAGAAATTTTTAAGGGTAAGCTTCTTAAAATTGGTAAAATCTATTCCCCTGAGGATAGGAGGGTTTTTGTTGCTCTTTGTCAAGAGTTTGAAGATGTGTTTGCTTGGGATTATTTAGACCTAAAAGGGTTTGACCCTCATATTGCCTAGCATAACATAGAGTTAGAACCAGGTACAAAACCTGTGACGCAGAAACAAAGGCCTTTAAATCCAAAACTTGAGCTTTTGATGATTAAAGAGTTAACCAAGCTGATCGAGGGAAAGATCATTTTCCCGATCAAGCATACTTTTTGGGTCTCCAACCTTATCCCTGTGAGAAAAAAGAATGGGGAGATTAGGCTGTGTGTCGACTTCAGAGACCTCAATAGAGCCTCCCTAAAAGACCACTACCCGCTGCCCTCAATGGAGCAAATTCTACAAGTAGTGGCTGGTTCTAAAAGATTCTCCTTGCTTGACGGATATTCTGGCTATAATCAAGTGTTAGTCAAGGAGGAAGATCAATTTAAAACTGCATTTACTACCAAATGGGGCACCATGGCCTACAAGAGAATGCCTTTTGGTTTGTCAAATGTTGGTTCTACTTTTCATAGAGCTATGGATATGGCTTTTAAGGGGTTGCTGTATAAACTGGTGCTGGTGTACCTTGATGACATAATGATTTTTTCCAAGGATGCGTCTGAACATTTATCCCACTTGAGGCAGGTATTTGAGAGATGCAAAGAGTTTGGGATATCTCTCAATCCCAAGAAATACATTTTCGCTGTGCATGAAGGCAAGTTGTTAGGGCACGTTGTGTCAAAGGAGGGCATTACCATTGATATAGAAAGACTAAGGGCCATTTTGGAGCTGCCTTTACTCAGTCACAAGAAGGGACTGCAAAGTTTTATTGGCAGAATTAATTTTCTGCGAAGGTTTATACCCAACATTGCAAATTTATTGAAGCCTTTGACGTCTATGTTGAAGAAGAATACAGTTTTTAGTTGGACGAAAGAGGCCAAACTCAGCTTTGAATCCATAAAAGAGGCATTATCGGTTGCACGAACGCTGGTAAATCCTAATTTCTCCAAAGATTTTATCTTGTATGCTTATGACGGTCTAGATACAATCTCTGCGATTCTTGTACAGCAGCAGAGTGACGGCTTTGAACAGTCAATTGCTTTCTTTAGTTAGGGGCTGGGGGAGTATGAGCAGAGGTATAGCTTCATTGAAAAACATGTCCTTGTAGTGGTAAGGAGCCTCAAGAAGTTCATGCATCTTATTTCTAATAATAAGATACATTTGAGGGTCGCTCACCCTAGCGTGAAAGAGTTCCTGTTAGGTAAGGACGTGAATGAGAAAAGGGCTGGTTGGATCACCAAAGTCATGGAATATGATGTGGAGATCAAGATAACCAAGCTTGTCAGAGGCAGAGGACTCAGTGAACAGCTTGCTACCAGTTTTGAGAACGAAATAGAAAAAAATAGGAGGACGTGCTTCTGACCATTGAAGATGCACATTAAGATGATATAGCAGCAGTGGGCACAAGTTGGGTTAATAACATGACTCAATTTTTGCAAACTGGCAAATGTCCAGTAGGTTTAGATAGAACCAAGAGAAGGTATTTTAGACTGCAGTCCATTCCATATGTTTTAATAAATGACATTCTTTTCAAAAATGATTTTAATGGTGTATTGTTAAGATGCATTGATGATGATCAGACTAATAAGGTGCTGCATGAGTTTCATGATGGAACAACAGGGGGTCATTTTGCCCCAAAGACTACTGCTTGGAAAATAATGAGAGCTGGATATTACTGGCCCAACCTATTCAAGGATGCCCATGCATGGGCTAGAAAATGTGTAAAATGTGCCATTTTTACAAGCAAAGAAAGGCTGCCAGCTTTTGTAGGAGTTCGGACAACACTGAGAGGGGGGGTGAATCAGTGTTGTATTAATTTTCAAACATTTTACAACTTTTTGAAAGATTTCTCTTACATAACAGATGGAAAGGAATACATTAATGATTTGTTGAGTTTATATGCACAAGACTTACAATAACAGATTTGTTGAGTTTATATGCACAAGACTTACAATAACAGATGTAAACAAAACATGATCAAACCAATAATATGCACACACATAGAAGAAATTAAGACACAACCTTTTTACCGAGTGGAAAACCCTCAGGGGTAGAAAAACCACTCATGAAGTGCCTCACTGGCTTAACTGAAAAACATGCCTCACTGGCAATACAAATTGTCTCACTGACAAATATTAAGGTCTCACTGACCACAAGCTTCACTAGCATAGAATGGTCTCACTGACCACAAGCCACACTGGCATATTGTGCCTCACTGGCAAACCAAATTACCAACAAATGTAATAAGCAAATCAGAGGGATACTTTGTTTCATTCAATACAAATATATATCTGTCAAATACCCATTCTATTCAATCTGACATCCGGATATACTCAACAATCCTTTATTCTGATCCAATCAACACTGCATTCTAATCAATTTAACAACACTGCATATCAAATCTGTATTCTAATCCAACACTTTACAACACAGTATGTTTCAACTCTATCCTTCTTAATTCATACCATCAATGCACCTGAAAAACAAATTTATACAAGTTGAATGTCTTTTCACTGCCTTGGAACCTTTCACATTCCTTCATAAATTTCTCCTGCATCTGATCACACAAATTTTGCAATTATAAACAATAAGACTTTTGAAATTTCACTTCTCTGCAAAAAACACATTTGCTTTTCTTCTGCAAATAAACTCTTCAATTTTTGATTCACATTCCTTAAAAAAAAATTCATGATTTTATATTCAAATCCATTGTCTTCATGTAATTTTGTCAATCTGCCTTTAAGATAAAATAAAATCTCTCTTATTCGTATCCTGTAACAAATCATCTTCAAGACAAACCCTTCATCTTCCCTGCAAAAAAAAATTTCCTTTGTCTTCAAAAAATTTAATCAATCTGCTCCTAAGAGAAATAATATCTTCTTCACAAATTTCATCTGCCCCTGTTTATTTTTCTCCTCAGATCCAAAAGAAAAAATTTGTCAATTTTCCTCATAAAAATCCATCATAAATCTTCTCAAAAAATATATTCTTCACACTAAAAAAAACTCTTCAAAACATCTTCTAAAAAAAATTAGTCTTCAAATTTTTCATCCAATCTGCCTTGTAAAAAAATCTCCTCTAATGTCATTTCTTTATATTAGAAAAAAATAATTTCTAATATAAGATCCACTAATCACCAATTAAAAAAATCACAATTTAGAATCCATTAAATTGGTATAGGCCGATCACTTAATGTTTAAGTAAAGTTTCTAAAAAGAAACTAAAGCCTTAAAAGGCTTAGGGAACGACATCCTAAATACATACTATGCTCCCCTAGCTTTTTGCCTTACCTATAGGAGTCAATGCAATTTTTAAATAAATCCATTTCAAGTATGAATCGGGGGCTCCAAAAGAAAACTCCAAGGCATCGGGCCTTTTCAACCACTTGATTTTCCCGCCCATCATTCATTTAAACATAGCATTTGATATGCTTTGGCGCTCACACACATGAAGATAAACCGATGCAAAAGGTAAAGGAATTTTGTGAGGCCGGTGGACAGCACGGGAAGTAAACCCTTCAACAGGTAATTTCTAAGTTATGAACCTGCAGTAGCAGGTCATTATTGAAATAGACATTTTAAACTAGGGTTTAAAGTATATACTTTGAGGACATTAAAATAAGGTAATTTTAGACTTTAAACACCTTAAGCACCTTGAAGACCATACTCTACAAGCTTCAGACTTATCATCACATAAGTCCTTGAAAACTCTCTGCAATAGTATTGTGAATAGCATCAACAAAAAATAACCAAGTGAACCCCTGAAATGAAACCAATGAGATGATCATCAAGAACATCTATACCAATGCTAACACCCATTGATCCTCTGACCAACTCAAATGAAATATTATAACTCCTGAGATCACCTATAATCATGATGAAGATTACTTTGTTTCACTGCATATTATGTCATCTGTATAAACCATACTGATCAAGATGTGATGGAAAGAACACACAAGATGATGTACTCTTGTTCCTGCTCCTATCAACAACAAACAAGATGTACTCCTGATGATGCAAGATCAACAACAAACAAGATGATGTATTCTTGTTCCTGCTCCTATCAACAACAAACAAGATGTACTCCTGATGATGCAAGATCAACAACAAACAAGATGATGTATTCTTGATGATGCAAGATCAAACCTGTGAAGTATAAAACCAGTCTCTGCATCTGCAAGACACATCGGATTTCAAACAACCAATACTTTGTCTCTGCATTAAATCTCTCCCACTTTAAGACATCCTGAAATATGACATGAGGACCAAACACCTTTTTGTGATCAATGACAACCTATCACCATCAGCTTTACCTCTGCCAATTCAAGTAGAACAGTCCTTCATGAGATGGGGCATTGATTTTGTAGGTCCCATTAACCCACCATCAAGTGCAGGCCACAAGTGGATACTTACAGCTACAGACTATTTCACAAGGTGGATTGAAGCAGTGGCTCTGAAGGAATCCAATGAAAATACTGTTTTGAATTTTTACCAAGATTTGATATCCAGATTTGGGGTGCCTGAGTCAATTATTTCAGACAATGCTTTAGCCTTTGTTGGATTAAAGATAACTGACTGGGCTGTTAAGAATGGGATCTATTTGAATACTTCATCAAATTATTACCCACAGGGTAATGGTTTGGCTGAATCCCCAAATAAGAGCCTCATAAGGATTGTTAAAAGATCAATGGAAGACAACCAGAGGACCTGGCACACTAATCTAAAATATGCCTTATGGGCAAACAGAATAACTCCCAAGAGGTCTATTGGGAACTCCCCATAGATGTTAGTTCATGGGAAAGAGGCAAGATTGCCTATATCTGTGGAGTTGCCAGCACTTGATATCATGAATCAGCTGGAGATGTTTGAAGAAGAGGACCCCATGGCTGTCAGATATGCTCAGTTTATGGAGCTTGAAGAAATCAGAGATAAGGCCATGAAAACTATGGAGTATCATCAGCTTCAGACCAAAAGAAATTTTGATCAGAAGGCCACTCCCAGATTCTTTAGGGAGGGTGATATGGTGCTCAAATGGGATGAGTTGAAAAATAGGCTAGGAAAGCACTCCAAGTTTGACAACATGTGGAGTGGCCCATTTACCATTACTGAATGCAAGGAGCACAATGCATTTCAGTTATCAAATATGGATGGAAAAAATCTACCTATCCCGGTCAATGGGATACACTTGAAGAGGTGTTTTGAGATAAGACTTACCTTGTAAAGTAGTAGATTAGATTTCTTGGTTTCAATAAGTGCTACTGCACAATAGTTTAGATCCCTTTTTGTTTTCCCTAAGTGCTGTCTAGCACAGTTGGAAGGGTTGCCTTCAGCATTTTTGTCTTGGTTTGATCTTCCAAGTGTTCTTCATTGCTGCTGGGCTGAGTTGCTAAAGTCAGGATTGTTTGTCAAGATATATTTTTTAGTCTCTGTATGATTCCATGCCCAATGGATGCTTAAGGCTACTGATCTAATTGTTTAGCAGGCAAACATCCCATAGAAGTCGCCAAATTGTTGACCTATTTTCCTCTGCCTAGAGTTAAATAGTTCACCGCGCATTTTCCTAGAAAATCCTTTAGAAAATGACCGTACAAGGCTTAAGTCCTTCAAATATTTATGCTATGCCTTGTCAAAAATCCCAAAAATCTCACCTTGAGAATCTTTTCTAAAAACCCAGAAAAACTTAGAAACCCTTTGTCTTCAAGTGCTTTCCATTGCAAATAAATCTCAATTTTATACTTAGTATTTTGTACATGCATTTTTGAATGTATGTTTGCACGTACATTCGCCGTTGTATGTTCGCATATGCAAAGGGAATATACATCGGCGAGATACAAGCAAAATATACAAAGGGGATATGCAAGGGGTGGAATGCAGGGATGAATGTATGTTCGCATTGTATGTTCAAATGTACAATCGCACATATAACGGAAAAGATACAATCGGAAGATGCAAAGAAAATATGCAGGTCGAGATACAAGGCCAAGATACAAAGGAGGACATGCAAAGGAAAGGAGTTTCAAAGATACATCGGCGACATACAAAGGCTTTTGTATATCGGTGACATATAAGGCAGGATACATGCAAGAGAGAATGTATATCAGCAGACATGCAAGGGTCAATGTATAAAGGGTTCATCGGCGTGAGGATGTTCATCGGTAGCTAAGTCCTAACTCTTTCCGATCGCTGACATAGATACAATCAAATAAACAAAGACCACAAGAAAGAAAAAATATAGAAGGATACATCGGCGACATACAAGTCAGAGATACAAAGTCAAATGTACATCAACAGGATGCAACAGTGGCTTGTATGTGCGATTGTATCTTTGTATATACAAATCGCGCATATAAAGGAGAATGTATATTGGCAAATATACAAGTGTGAAAAGATGCAAAGAGAGGATACAAGAAGTTTTGTATGCATGTTTTCCATTGTATATTTGGCGTTGTATGTTCGCACATACAAAGGGTCATATACAAGTGCAGCATACAAAAGGTTACATGCATATGGCGAAGTAAAGTGTTTGTAGTATCTAAGTGCTTGACTTGCATGTTTTGCTTGTATATTCGCCTTGTATATGCGATATACAAGTCAAAGGTACAAAGGCAATATGCAAGCCGGACTCAACCCAAAAGTCAATTTTGGCAAATTCAAGTGTTGAGTCCGCGGCTTGTATATTGAGTGCATTGTATATGCGATATACAAAAGAAAATATACAAAGGGAAAACATACAAGGCGGACCCAACTGGGAAATCAAATACAGCTGATGGTCATCTTTTGGGGTCTGCGAGTTGTATGTATAAATACATTGTATATGCCGAAATACAAGGAGAAGTGATACAAGCCGGACCTGTCGCAAAGTTACAAAATGGTTAATGATCTTTTGAGGTCTGCGCATTGTATGTATATTTGCGATTGTATGTTTTCATATACAATTGGATATACAAAGGATTTTGTATATGCCGAAATGAAGTATTTGCAATGTATAAGTGAGTCTACGGTTTCCCTTGTATACTTCGCATTGTATATTGCAATATACAAAGGTCAAATACAACGGTGATATGCAAGGCGGACCCGACTTGAAAATCAAATTTGGCATATTCAGCGTTGAATCCACAGTTTGCATGTTGAAATGATTGTATGTTGGCATATACAATTGGATATACAAGGCCAACATATAGGGGATTTCAACGAGATAGTATGCATCGGCAACTCATTTTTTTATCTTTCCGATGGTCGATAGCAGATGCAGTTTTCAGTGATGCTTCTCAGACCAGCCCAGCGACCAATCAAGTGATGACACGTGATAGGGGCATACACGCACAGGGTGATACAAAAGTAAAGGGGCCCGCTCTTGTATGTAGCCATTGTATTGTATATACAAGGGTGACATACAATTGAACATACAAGGACATTCAAAGGCCGATTTGGATGCCGAATAAAAGCACATACAAAGTAGTTTGCATATGAGGGTGATGTACAAGTGCAGTTTGATTGCAGTTTTGACCGCCTCTATCTTCCACGTCCTGACGTGTTTCGACATGATTCAAAAGGAAAAAGTGCTTATTTTTGCCTCCTCTTTCAGCGACCAGTTTGAGTGATGCAAACGCAGATATTTGTTGCATTTATCAGAGAGGGTCGATGATCCAGCTGCTTGCATTAAAGACACAGAATATCTCCCACCTGCCCCTGTTCCAGATATTTCCACACCATAACTTCTGCAGGTGGATGTCCCTTCAGGCAGATTTTTTCTAATACAGCTCATGGAGCGAATTTTGTAACCGACTTAGGTCAGTTTGGAATGCTATATATGCATATAACGAGATGTAAATAAGGTTAGAAATTTTTTGGCTTTCAAGCTTTCTGTTTTCAAACAAAGCTTTCTGCTACTGTAACTGTGCCTTCTTATTGAATCTATGCAAGTCATTTTACCTCTTTTTACTATTTTTTTTTAATTTAGTGTGAACTTGCATATGGTTGTCTATGAACATTTTGTTCCTCTCAACCTTCTTGTTTCTCACCTCTGCTAAAAAAATATTTGAATCTATGTATGTCCACTTGCTGTATCTGGTTATTTTGTGCATTTTCTCAGTTCTATGAAAGTTTCTTTTAATCAGTCTGGTGCATCACCCTTATTTTCAATTTTCCTGTTTTCATCTTTCATTCAAAAAGCATTCCTTCTCCCTTTTCCTCTGAAGATTTAGTAGTTTTAGGTGATATCCAGTCAAGGAAGCCGGCCTTTTCCGGAGGTCTGATCTCATTTTGTAAGGTCCCACACTTCGAGATCATTCTCATGTTACTTCAAATTGCTAAAGTTTCACAACTGCAGCAAGGGTGCAAATCTGGGTGATAACAACTACATCAAAAGAGATGAAGAAGGTCTGAGAAAGTTTGAATCAAAAGCAGATGAAGGTATTTTCTACAAATGCTACAATAAAAGACTAAGGAAGATAGTTGAGAGTGCAAATGTAAGAGTGGATGAAGAATCACATCAAAATTTAGTTGAGCAAGAGGACTGTTGGCTAGATAAACCTGCCTACATAGAGGAAATTGCAGAAGTTTAAGAAAAGGAAGAAACTCCAGAGAAAACTGCTAAGACTCTAGCGAAGAATGTTCAGAAAAATCATTCAGAAGATTAGATCATTGGAGACAAGAATGAAGGAGTTCAGACAAGAAGAAGATTTGCAAGAACAAATGAACAGGGAAACTTTACCTTACTGTCAAGAATAGAACCTAAAAACTTTAATGAGGCTAGCAAGGATGAAGGATGGATACAAGCTACGGAAGAAGAACTAAATCATATAGTAAAGAATCGGACTTGGGAGTTGGTACCAAGACCTGCAAACAAGAATGTGATAGGAAAAAAATGGGTTTTCAAGAACAAGTTGAATGAAGATGGAGAATTGGTTAGGAACAAAGCAATGTTGGTTTGCAAAGGATATTCACAAGTTGAAGGTATTGATTGTGAAGAAACATTTGCTCCAGTGGCAAGAATGGAAGCAATCAGAATGGTTCTTGCTTTTGCAGTACATAAGGGATTCAAGGTATATCAGATGGATGCCAAATCTACTTTCCTGAATGGTGACTTGGAAGAAGAGGTCTACATAGAGCAGTCAGATGGTTTTCAGTTATCAGAAGACCCAAGCATGGTGTGTAGACTCAAGAAGGCTCTATATGGTCTCAAACAAGCCCTTAGGGCTTGGTATGCAAGGTTGGACAAGTACTTACTCCAACAAGGTTTCAAGAAAAGTACCACAAATAGTAATCTTTACATCAAAACTGAAGGTGAACAAATTCTAATTGTTGATGTGTATGTTGATGATATAATCTTTTGTGGATATGATGAGATGTGTAAGAAGCTTGTAGGAGAGATGCAAAAAGAGTTTGAAATGTCTATGTTAGGAGAGCTATCATTCTTTCTTGGACTTCAAATTTCTCAATCAAATGATAGTATTTTTATCTCTCAAGCAAAGTATGTTAAGGAAATGTTGAAGAAGTTTGGAATGGAAGATTGCAAACTTGTGAGTACTCCTATGGCAACTGGTTGCCACTTGAGGAAAGATGATGAGTCACCTGAAGTTGTTTAGACTTGGTACAGGCCTATGTTTGAGGGCCTACTATACCTAACAACATCAAGGCTTGACATTATGCAAGTTGTGTGTTTTGTTGAAAGGTTTCAAGATGATCCTAAGGAAACATGTGAAGGCAGTCAAAAGAATATTCAGATACTTGAAGAGCACTTTCGAACATGGATTGTGGTATCAAAAGGGTGATGACTTCTCACTGAATGCTTATATTGATGCAGATTGGGCTGGCAGTGTTGATGACAGAAGAAGTACCAGCAGAGGAGCTTTATTTTTGGGAGACAGACTGGTCTCATGGATTAGCAAGAAGGAGGATTTAGTATCCTTATCAACTGCAGAGGCAGAATATATAGCTACAGCTGCCTATTGCACCCAAGTGTTGTGGATGAAGCAAACATTGAAAGATATCAAGGTTGTATATGATGAACTTATTTCCATTTTTTGTGATAATACAAGTGCCATCAATATTTCAAAGAATCTAGTGATGCAATCTAGAACCAAGCACATATCCATCAGGTATCATTTTTTGAGAGAAGGTTGCAAATCAAGTAGTCAAATTGGAGTATGTGCCTACAAAGGATCAAGTTGTAGACATCTTCACCAAGGCACTTTCTAAAGATACTTTTGAGTATCTCATACAGAAGTTAGGGGTTGTTGCCCCTCCTAACTAAATGCATAGATGGTGCATCTGTTCAGGGGGAGCAGTTCAAGATATATTTTTATCCCTGGATTGATGGTGGCTACGTCTCAAGGGGAGCAGGTAGGCAAGAGGTTTTGAAGGATAACATGATTTGATCAGTCAGGGGGAGCTTACAGGTGACGAGCAGTGAAAGAAAAATCAAGAAGAATGCAGACAAGGGGAGCTAAAGGAAGATCAATTCAGAAGAAGACCACTAGCCCTTTGTCCTTGATGTCAAAGGGGGAGAAAATTGCATATCAGGTCAAGTGTTGCCATCAATGCCAAAGGGGGAGATTGTTGCACTTGTGTTGTCATTGATGTCAACAATGTGAGGTTTAGGAGTGTTGTCAGCAGTGTTGTAATGAAAAAGGCCGGAAGTAAAGTGAACAAGAGGTAATATGTGGCAATGAGATCAAAGGAGAAGACAAAGAAGATGGATCAGAGAAGTTGTGATGAGAACTAGGGTAAAGGTGATGGATGTCATATACTATGTATACTGATTGGATCAGTATCATCTGTACACACTTGTACCCCATCTCCTGAAGTTCATGGACAAAGATTGTGCTAACATGAAGATTATTGTTTTGAGAAAAGAGTTTGTTGTTGTTATATGAAGTTGAGAATGAAGTCTCTGATATAGAAAATATGGTATTCATGGTTTCCTGAGGATAAGAAATACTTTAGTTTTGAAAGGAAGATTCAAGTTGTCCAAGGCACTGGAGTTTGCATAGAATAAGCTCGGGAGAATGCTCCGCATTCCTTCGCATTTGAAGGTATGGCCTTGTGGTTTGGGAGTGTCAAAAACACATGTGAAGGTTGTATGTTCTCGATTTTAGAGCTTGAAGGTTAATGCATAAGATTCTAGAGCTTGTAGATGAAGACAGTTGTTCAGAGTTGTTGCAATCAAGATGCATTTGGGAAATACTCCACATTTATCTGCTTTTGAAGTTGAAGTCCTGCGGTTTGAAGGATGATCACTTATAGATGAGAAGATGGTAATATTCAAGTTTCAGTTGCTAAGGTGTACCGCAGAGGTTCTCCGGGGGTCAGCAAAACAAAGACACATCTTGCTGCTGACTAGGGTTGTCTGGAGGAGAAAGCAGAAGCCAGTGCTTTTCACCGTAGTTCATCTTTTGGCTTTGGTGTTTGGAGGATGAGTTTAGATATTTAGTTTGATGATTCAGTTCAGGTTTCAAGTGTTGAAGTGCACCGCAAGTTGGTTTTCCAATGCTCTACCTCAAGATTGTCCGTTCAATGTTCGTTTGTGATACCAAGCTCAGTTTCTGATTGTTTGTGCCAGAAAGAAAACATATATTTTAGAGGAAGGATTGGTTGAGAAGGTTGGTGTAAGTCTTATGTTGCTTGAATGTTGATCCACATGATGCTAATTGATCCCTCTGGTACCGCTTTAGGTCTAGAGCTATTGTGTGGAAGAATAAGTGTTTGTTGGGTTGACTTCATGTGTTTTGATGTTCCGGCCAAATGATTTGAAGTGTGAGCCTACTTGGAATAATGTGTTGATGAAGAATAGGTCCTGGTTATCACTTGGCTTGAACTGCATTAGTTTTCTACATTTTTTGGATGTCGACTTGGTGTGGCCTTGCACGTTTCATGGATACATGTTTCATCTTGGCTGACATGGGAGAAAGATTTTTAAATTTGCAGAAGGTATAAATGAAAGATCTTGTTTATTGCAGAAAGTGTGAGTAAGTGAGAGTGTGCGAAGATGTGTGAATAGATGTGAGAATGTTTGTGAAGGTGTGTTGAAGGTAGCAGTGTTCGTTGTGTAGAGAAAGTGAAGTATTGTGACAAAGTGAAGTGTGCGGATGATGTGGAGGTGTTTTATCATGTACAATTTATTGGGTGTAATGATTAGAGGTTGTAGCCTCATTCTGTAAGTGTTATTGTATTGTATTTCAGGGAGTTGCAACTTCCTTTGAGTTGTAGCCCATAAATAAAATTGTAATCCTGTTTTCATTCGTGAGGCTGGATTTGGACAGTAGGTCCAAGTAGCTTGCTCACCGTGATTTTTCCCTTCTTGGGTTTTCCACGTAAATCTGGTGTTATGGGTGTGTGCTTATGTATTGTGCTTTGATTGGTTTAATTTGTTGTTCTTATGATTAAAGCAGTTAGGAGTTTTGATTGATTGGAATAAGTTTTGATATATATACTGATTCACCCCCCCTCTGAATATATCCTTGTGTTCTAACAATATGCAGGTATGTTTCATTGCCTTATTCAGGGATTCTTGTCATAAAGATAGTTTGACTAAAGCAGTCATACCATGTCAATAGGACATAAACATTGTTATGGAATAAAAAGTGGAAGTTGTACTTCTCTTTTTACCTTCTTATTTAGCTCCTAGGTCCTCGTGATTACATTATGCATTATAATTGATCATCCTGAAGGAAATGGCCTGACACCCATAACAATTTGGGACCTTGGGACCTCACTAATCTTATCCTTGGACTAAAAAGGGGCCCTTAGACTTGGGTGCCAACTACCCAAGTCCTCATTGATTGGTCAAGGTAAATTAGTGGCATGTCGGCATGGGACCTTTCAAAAGTTTATCCTTTGTCGGTTCTTGTGATTTAATTTGACAAATGTTAGCGGGAAAGCATATATAAGTGTGTTTTTGAATTCATTATGAACCTAAATAGATAGAGAAAACTTATGATCTTGGAGCAAAGAGCATTTAAAGCATTCATTGTGTTTCTAGAGCATATTTATGTTGTCATTGTGTGTGTTGTTGCAGGTTTGAAGACATCATCCATCTCTTTATGAGTTGAAGAATCTTCATTCTCCTAAGGGATTCACCGCATAGGTGATATCGTTGTTATTTGAATCATTCTATCATCATTTTGTTTAGCCTCTGCCCTGCTAGGGCACACTCTCTTTATCTATCAACGGTGTTGGAAGGCTTGAATGCCATTCCGGGGCTTGATTGAGGCAAATCCCTAAACACCATAACCCCCCAAACCCTCTCTTGTCATCTTGTGTGTAGGTTACAGGTATAGGATTCAAGAAAAGTGAAGATACAGTAAGACTGTGCAGGAATCAGGGTTCCAGAATATTCCCTTAAAAAGACTTGACTGGTTGGTGTCCTAGTCTTTTGGGCCTATTAACACCAGATCTAGCATCTAAGCATCATTTACAACATATCTCTAGTTTACAGCTTCGATAGATTCTCACTTCCAGGACTTGGGTGGTTCCTATTTCGTCCTCTGACAATTCATCTTATGAGACACAAGTTTCAGTATCTCTCTGATCATTCTTGTGTATTTAGATTCTGGGTTTCAGTCATTTTTTGTGGTTATAAGCTGATCATCCTAGAACTAGGGTTTAGTGCACATTTGACCTAGGGTTTGATAAAAATGCTTGGTTGAATCTGATTTTTCCATAGCAAACAAGAGTACAAGATCTGTAGTTGAATCCTCCTCCATTTGATAGTGATTTAACTCGGTCTTGTCCTTGAATGTTATTGTGGAAGAGGGTTTGATTTAGTGTGCATGCTAGTCTTTTTCATTCTCTTTTTCATACATAACATTTTGGTGAACCCGTAGCTTTGATCATTTGCATCTTGATGATTATTTAAAGTAGATCTTGCATAGATTTCATTACATACTTATTATTCCTTTGAAAATCTTGCATAATATTA
Organism: Cunninghamia lanceolata; assembly: GCA_027924645.1. Lineage (NCBI taxonomy): Eukaryota > Viridiplantae > Streptophyta > Pinopsida > Cupressales > Cupressaceae > Cunninghamia > Cunninghamia lanceolata. The sequence goes on from BSBN01000103.1 coordinate 5,281,938, forward strand.
AAAAAATTGCATATTTAGCTTGCTTTTTTGGTACAAATCTTGCATTAGGGTTTCAAGATTAGTGTGTTGTGAAAAATCTTGTTGCATTATTGCATTAATTAAAAGGTTTTAGGTTGTTGTACCCATCATCCTCATTGTTGTAAGACATCTTTTGCATATTCACATTGAAAAAAGTGAAAAACAAGCATTTAAGGCTTGCAAAAAGGCATTGTTTTGTAGTGTTTCATTGCATATGCTATAAATTACAATAGAAAGATATATATTTATGATTTTTGCATCAGATCTGATTCATATTATAGCATATAATCATTTCATGGTGTTGCATCTTGCATTTGAAGCTCTCATGTGCTAAGGTTTTATTGAAAAAGTTCCATTTTTGAAAACCTAGTAATTTTCAACATCTAGGGTTTGTAGTTAAAATCTTATTTCAGATTTTACTACTGTCATAAACATTTCAAATATGATCTTGCATTGATTTATATCATATTTTTGTTGTTCATTTGAAAATTTTGCATCATTTCATATACTTGGTTTGAAAAGTCAGATGTTTGTAATTACACATTATGTATTTCAACATAAGAAATTTGACATCTCTTTAATATTTCGTTGCAAGAAATCTTAAAATTGTCTATATTACCTTTTGTGCAGCACTTTTTAACATCTTGATCACTCCATTTGTAGTGACACTACTGTGTTTTTGATCTTTGAAAAAAGCTTCAAAAAACCCAGTTTCCTCAAACTAGTGTTGTGTACAAAAGTCTCTCATATTGGTGATACTCGATTAATGTATAAATCTGATTATACATTGTTGTTCCATTCTCATTTCATTATGGATGCTTCTTATTATTCATCTTTAGAATCTTTGTTTGCATACATTATAGACTTTGAAACTTTCGCAAAACTCACTAATATGCATCCTCAAGTTTTAGATCACATAGCATCCATGTATGATATTGATGTATCTATGTGTTCTATATATGAAATCCTTTGTTATATATCTGATTTTGATAGGTTCACAACTCTCATGGGCATATATCCTTTGATATTAGAAGATCTCACTGAGTTCATCTCCATGAAGTCATGAGAAAGATGGTCATGGTGGTTCTTCTTTTACTTCTACTACAAGTCAATAATTCCATGGATCTAATCTCTAATACATGAGATGGTGACCTAGCTTTGCCTATTTCACCCCATGATTTGGATCCCTCTCCCAAAAGTATTCCCACTTATGAGGACATTTGGCGCAAGAGGATGAAATCACTGACATGTCCCTAAACATCACCATACCCTCCCTTCATTCTAAAACTCTCCCCTCAAAGGATGAAGCATTAGTGAATAAGAACCTCCTCTTACGAAGGATCATCCATGGATAGACAATGGGCGTTCATCTAATAATCTTTAATATTTTATTAATAACGTAATGCATGAGGCTTCCATGGCTCATCCTATGGATCTCCCACCTTTGATCAAATGTTCAAGTACATTGGATATCACTAGGGAAGTGAAGACCCTTGATCTTCCTCCTTTGGTTGAATGTCCATGTACCTTGAATATCTCTAAAGATGTGAAGACCATAGATAGTTCTCCTTTGGTTGCATGTTCAAACCCCTTGGACATCACTGAAGATACAGTCATCGACAATTCTCTTAACAACACTTTACCTTCCCTTTGTTCTAATGCTTTCCCTTCAAAAGACGAAGCATTGGTGGATGAAGAAAGGTCTCTCACATTAAATCCTTTGAGGATGGATGTTGAGCTTAATCAAAGTGAAAACAAAGCTAATTCAATCATCATTAATAGACTTATTCCACCCACTAACGAGATAGTGGATAAGTGTACTAATGCTCCTAAAATCATTTTGCATGAGGCACCTAATGCGCCTCCTCACTTCAAACAGGTGATCATGGTTCAAGGTACTCAAACACCACCTCGACCGAAAGGAAAGAGTATTTTTGCCGAGGTTCCTCCTCCACCATCCTTACAAGGATCGGGAGAAAACCTTAAAGAGCAAAGTTATCTATCACAAAATCATAAAATCAATTTTGTACTGGCTTCCTCTTCACAAATGCCGAAGAATGTGGAAAATCATGAACCCTTGATGGTAAACAAAGATGACGATCAAGACTGGGAAGAAGATTATGTGATTAAGGACAAGGGCTAGCAGGTAAGTATTTCTCACCCATTTAGCCACCTTTGATGTAGCACCTCTTTGAGTTGCTCTCACGGAAGTCCTCCTCTAATGTGTTGTGTTGTGTTCCTTCGTGTTGTGTTAAATGTTGTTTAGGTCTCGTTGGGTGACCCTTGATACTCTCGTAAGGTTAAGGATGCAAGGAGACCACCTCTGTTGTGATACTTCTTCTATTTGTTTCTCTATTCTTCTATTTTTCTCTCTTATTGTAATTGTTGTGTGTGGTGCCTTGGGGGTATAACATTGTGGAAATTGTCTTGGGGGCATCTTCGCAGGTTGTGCATCTAAGTCACTTTTGTGTCATCTCTTATTTTTCGTGTTTTCATTCTTTTGTGACTCTACTAGTCGGCGGATGACGATAACAAATAAATACTGATAAGGACTGTGCGTCCCTACAACAAGAATAAAATGGACCCAATCCATATATGAAGATGGGGTTAATATGTTACTGACACTTGACTAGTAGAATCACTTTGTGTTGTGATGTGATCATGTATTGTGTTGTGAAAATTCTTGTAACAATCCTTGCAATAGTCTAAATCTGCTTCTAGGGACTTTGGTATGTTTTATATCTCACCTTGTAGCTACACTCAGTTTTGAGATACCTGCAGTATAACCTCACGACTATACTCGGTTCCGAACCCGCAAGTGTAGCCTTTGTTTATTAAGTGATAAAATGATTTCTGTATAAGTTTCATGAGATGATTTGGTTGTTTGTCTTAGACTAGATTTTCTAACCAAGGTTTATATATTGTTGTTAACAAATGATATTGATGTGTTTGTTGGGAACAATTGACAATTGTTAAGCACATGTCACCTTTGGGGCATGGGCTTTGTGACAGCTCTTGTTCCCTTGCATGTTTTCACTTTACCTTAAACGTGATTGCTACCGACAAGCGGGATCAACCACTTTAAGGTGGGGGCATATATTGTGGTATTATACTTGGGTATTTTAGATATTGTGACAAAGCGTGTTTGCGTATGCTTCCTTTTCCTACGGAAGGTGAGATTGTCTTCCCTTGAGTGTTTGCACATCCTTTTAAAAAGTCCTCTGCGGAGGCAGGGCTGGATCTTGAGTTATTCACCATTAAGCATGTATTTGGCAGTTGTGGTAGTGTAGCTTAATTGTCAGGTGTGTTTGGCGTGTTTTAGATAGTGGAGCATAGCAATGAGCTCCTCCCTATCGCCTGTGTTTGCTGTGTATAAGACGTATAGTGTGTTGATGGCATACTCTATGGTGCTCGTGTGTATTCCGTGTGTTTTTTGTGTCTTCCTTGTGTGTTTTGCATGTTTTAGAGGTGACATGTAGTGATGAGCTTCCCCCACGTTGTGTCTTGCGTGTTCTTGTGGTGGCACGTAGTGATGAGCTCCCCTCACGCTGTGTGTTTTGCGTGCCTTTGATGGTGGCATGTAGCGATGAGCTCCCCCCATCGCCTAGTTAGGGTTATTTAATTGTTTAATAATGTCTTCCCTTCATGTATGCTTTGTGTATTGCGTGTTTGCATTCATGCCTTCTCTGTGTATTACGTGCTTCTTTACCATCGTCTCCATGTATTGCATGCTTCTTTATTGTCTTCTTAGTGTTTTGTGTGACTGTCAAGTGTTTTCTTATGTTTTGCCTAAGTTTGGGTGCTAGAAATAGTCTTCTGAACTTAGGGTGTGTCTTCGCTCTAGTGTCTGATGTGTTTGATGTGCTTCGACCGTACTTTAATGCATGTATTGATCGTAAAATCATACACACATTAAAGTGGGGGCTAAATGTTATGGAATAAAAAGTGGACTCTTGTCTTTTTACCTCCTTGTTTAGCTCCTAGGTCCCCGCGATTACATTATGCATATAATTGATCATCCCGAAGGAAATTGCCCAACACTCATGACAATTTGGGACCTTGGGATCTCACTAAGCTTATTCTGAACTAAAAAGGGGCCCTTGGACTTGGGCACCAACCGCCCAAGTCCTCCCTGATTAGTCGAAGTAAATTAGTGGCATGTCGGCATGGGACCTTTCAAAAGGTTTCCCTTTCTCGGCTCTTGTGATTTAATTTGACGAATGTTAGCAAGAAAACATATTTAAGTGTGTTTTTGAAATCATTATGAACCTAGATGGATAGAGCAAACTTATGATCGTGGAGCAAAGAGCATTCAAAGCATTCATTGTGCTTCTAGAGCAGATTTGTGTTGTCATTGTGTGTGTTGTTGCAGGTTTGAAGACATCATCCATCTCCTTATGAGTTGAAGAATCTTCATTCTCCTAAGGGCTTCACCGCATAGGTGATATCATTGTTATTTGAATCATTCTATCATCATTTTGTTTAGCCTCTGCCCTACTAGGGCACGCTCTCTTTATCTATTAACGGTGTTGGAAAGCTTGAATGCCATTCCGGGGTTTGACTGAGGCAAATCCCTAAACACCATTCAAGGGCTCACATGAATCTATGAAAAAACTACAATAAGGCTATTTGCCTTGACATATATCCTGACAAAAAAAGAAATGGCAGTCTGATTTTTTTCTACATTGGCAACTGTTTCACGTCTCCAATTTGCTTTCCCGTCTGACGGCTACAGTATGGATTCGCTCGCTTCTGGTTTGGGCATTGTGGTGGATATTCGTAGCCTCTACGCTCCTTTTGTGCCTGGTTAAGGGGACTTCCCGTCGCTCGGGTCGGGTCTTAGCACCACTCCTTCACCTTTGGTTGTGCCTGGCACTATGCAAGCTTCTAATGTTGGTGCATCCTCTCGAGTTGTGGATGCTTTCAAATCTTATGCGGCCATGGCTAGGTCCGTTGTTGCTCCTTCAACGGGCACTACTCGTTCCCCTCTATGGAACAAACTTGAGCCTATCTCCTATGCTCTTTCCTCCCCTTCATCATCTGTGGACAGGAAGTGGAGGATAATGAAGTGTTGGAATATGATGTCATTGATGTCAAAGGCATGGAGTCATAAATGAAGTCATTAATGTCAAGGCAAAGAAGAATGGCCCTTATACATCCCCATTGGAGAGTCATTCGTTACCATTGGAAAGATCAATGTTTAAATTAAAGATTTAAACATACATAGACATAATTTAAATTTATCAAAGTTGGCCCATTTGTTTTTGAAATTCAAAAGAATAAATTCCATGTAAAGAGGGCCGACCCATATTTCCCTTGGCGCCATCCTTTTTTAAGTTTAAATTTAAAATCAAAAGACTTATTAAAAAGTGGCAGACTCCCTTAGGGCCAACTCACCCAAGGTGAGTGCTATAAGACAAAAGTCTTATAATATATAAACAAAAATATATGCGATTTGAGGATAGCGATTAATATTGAAAGGATGATGCGATTTAAAAAAGGGGGCAACGATTAGTGTAAAGTGATTTGATTTTGATTATGAAGAGGAACAATTTGTTTTGAAAGGTTGCCTCTTTATGAAGAAATACATCCATTCATAATGGATGCCTCCATTGGAATAATATAAGTGGAAAATATGTGAATGAAGGGTAAGTAGAAAAATAATTTATTTATGAGTTGGAGCTGAGACAAAAGGAAGAGAGTGAGGAAATAAAAGAAGATATCTTACATTCACTTTCAAATATGCACATGGAAGTTTGAAAGAAGATTATTAAAAAGAGATTGAGGTAGATTTAAAGAGAAGTATATGGCAGATTTGTAAGAGAGTTATATAGCAAAATTACAGAGAAGAATTCTTGTATATTTGTTCATCATCCTTGAAAAAAAAAGTAATAAGAACATAGTGACCCAGATCCGTAGAAGGTTGGAGCCTTAACAAGAGATTGGAGTCTCTTACTGGGTTGGTGCTCGGTTGCGGATTGGTATTCACGATATCTACAAGCAGAGATTGGAGTCTCTAGTGGGTTTGATGTAGGAGAATCCCTGATTCAAGAGCAATCTTGCATCAACCAAAAAAATATTTGCATTTCATTTTGTTTCTTTTATTTTCCCAGTTCAGTATAGTCAATTCAGTCAGTAGCAGTTTCAATAGATTGGTCTGCATTCTGCTGCAGTTTCATTTCAGACCTTGCGGAGCTGAACTTAGCATCTAGACATCTTCATGCACATCATATCCAAAATTCAGATTATTTGGATCAGTTTCTGGAAAGATGTTGCTATCAGAAGATCGATTGTTTTCTCAGAGTAGAGCATTTAGACAGTGTCAGACAATCAGCTAAAGGAGAAGACTTGCAAAACACTTTAATGACTTGCGGAGCTAAATGTCACATCATTCAAGGTACTTTGGGATGTGGCCGACCTTCCATGAGATCCGCACATTGATTCATTCACTTGCGGAGGATTTCCATATGTTTTGCGCTGACCTATCCATGTACACACGTTACATCTCTTTCATTGGAGTTTGTAATCACTCTTGACTGACACGGAGGATTCTTGTGATCCTGAGATGATATATATTCATGTAATAGATGCCTAGGAAGTCAGTGAATCATAATAGGAGGTTCTAGTCTTAGGATTTGTTCTATAAGGCGTTTCAAAACCATTTCTTGCACATGTACTGTAATTGGAGAATTAGACCTATGAGCCCTAATCTGCAAACCCGCATGTTGCTGGCATGCTTATATTTGAATCTATGATATACTGAATGACTGAATCCGCATTTGCATTCTATAATTGAGTTGCTTTCATTGTGTTCACTTTTGTTGCACGATCTAGACCATTCACCTTGTGGGACCCTCCTAGCCGTGACTACACCAGGGTTGGTGCTCACATATTGTACAAAGGGGATTGGAATCCCTTGTAGGTTGGAGCCTACAAAGATAAAGAGATTTATATATAAGCAATATTTTTCCGTGGTTTTCTCCCGTAAGGGTTTCCACGTAAATCTTGTGTTCTTGTGGTGCATCATTAATAGATCTTGTGTGATTGATTTTGTTGTGGTTGTTAAGATTTGAAAAGTAAAAGTTTGTATTATATTGATTCACCCCACCCCAGTTATAGCCTTCCCTGCCCGATCTGAATAAGTGGGCCTTGGAGGCTTGGAGGCCTCTCACTCAAGGAAGGATAGAACTTTACCCCTATGCAAGGGGATTTTTCATTGCTTCCTTCCAATCAGAAGAGGATAAGAAGCAAATTTTGGATGGTGAGGTTCGATTATGGAGACAACATCCCCTCTCACTCAAACCATGGTTTCCCTCATTCAATCCTATGACAGAATCCTTGTACATCATGCCTATATGTGTCAGATTACCTAACCTCCCTCTTCAATTTTGGGATGGTTCATGTTTCTATTGGCAATGCACTTGGTCACTTCTTACACGAGGATGATGCATCTTTGAACTTCGGCCATACTTACATTTGCCCACATTCTCGTTCACATTGACACATCGAAGGAACTGCTTGGAGATGTTGTCTTACTAGTTGGGGATAGACCATACTCAAAACTATCAATTATGAGGGCCTTCCTTTTCATTGGAGGAGATGTTACACCATTGAACACCTCACTTCGGATTCCCAGTTGGTAATTTAAATTGAAATTATTTTTAAACAGTTGAATATAAACACTTTAAATGTAGATAAGACATAAATAACTGTTAACTGTTTGACAGTTGAATTTAAGTAGAATGCTGAATAAACTCATTTGACAATGTAACACTAAAAAATATTTATTTAACCTACATTGCAAGATTTCAAAAAGCAGAGTTAAAATAAACAACCGCTCTTTTATTTGTTACTTTGAAGCTTTGCCTGCTTTCCTTGTAAGAAGGCAAGCCAATTTGAGCTACATGTGTTATCCAGAAATCCTAAAATCTGACATCATATCGAATCGCCCCATCTAAGATCAGGGCAATTATATGGCTCTGTTCAAAACATGCAGATTATCCTCGGAAGTACAGCAGCCAAATTCATAAGATACAACGGGAATTGGGATTCTCATGGCTCCAGGAAAATGTATACATACTACAACGGTCACAGCTATTTTCTGCAGGTATAAAGTTAAAAGATTACTAAAATGACCTGGACAAAACCATCCTGCCAGCATTTTGGCAGGAACTTTGCTGCAAGGCAGCCTTGTTTTACAAGTGAATTATCTCATCAATTTTTTTACTGAAAGTATTAGTGATAAATAATCTCTTTGATCAAGGTTTTTAAGTGTGAAAGAATTATTAGTTTCAACATGATGAATGTAACAACCTTATGGACATTCCATCAAATATTGCAATGTAATCATCTTGAATAACTGTCTATCGTAGGATGATTTTTTGTACATTGTTTTTCTTAGCACTTGGGTTGATTGCCATATTAACTGTCTATTTTGTGTGTTTTTATCTTTTAAATGACATAATCACCAATGCTGCTTAGCTGCTGAATTGAATGTTATTTTATGAAACCAGCATTATATATGTTGGACTGTTGTGTTAAGTGCACACTAACATTATCTCTGCATTCCTACAGCTGTTTATGCAAGAATAGAATGGAAATCCAAGTTGTGCTATTTCAAGTGAGAATCAGATAAGCTGGATATCTCAGAGAGACCCACAAACAAGTTTTCAGAACTTTTTAGAACATGGCAGTACTGATGGCATATTAAGCATCAAGTGTGCCCTATAATAGAAAGATTTAACTCCAAAACATGCATGATAATTTTATGTTTAGATCATTCATTGGTAAATATGTTTTTAGTTTCGATGTATATTTAGAGAAGCAATCTATGTGTAATGCTAAAATTTCTAGGCCAATTGAAATTACAAAATGGTAGCACTTATGCTATACAACTTTTTGTCATTTTCTAAAATTAAAGTTAATGAGTGCTTCACCAAAAACACCAGATAAATCTTTTGGTGTAGATTATTTATTTTTAATAGAAAAATGGCCTATGCATTTCACAACTCCTGCAAACACGAGTTAAAAGCTTACTTTGAAAAACACCTTTCCACCCTCAGAAGAGTTTACAGCCATATTCTTTAAAATTTTAAATAGCTTCCAAATAAAGCTTTTAATAACTCCAGGTTTATAGGTCAAGTTGCACACAATACACATGTAGTCCATCTTCATGCCTCTCAATGGTGAGTTTATCACCTCTTTCAGATATACGATCCATACCCATAGAGAGAAACCTGTGAATGGAGGGCAAGTAGCTCAATAGGAAAGATAATTATTTGATAAGCAAGGCACGAATTTAGTGTATGATACCTCCTTGTGGAAGGGATAAGCCCACAAGTAGATTGTATTATATTTACCTAAAATATTGTAGCAAAGCAATCAAACAGCAAGAGGGTCCTCGTGGTTGGAATGGGAAATCATATCCTGTGCATGTTTTCTAACAGTTTTTATCTCCACGGGTAACAAAAAGCACTTGAAAACAAAGCATTCATTAACATTAGCATTACCTGATTCAAAAAAATAATAATAATAATAGCAGATTATAGAAAGGGATCTGTTATATTTGTCATCATGTGCCTGTGAACAAGTGGATTTGTGAGTGTTAAATCTTGGGCTTGAAGTTCATGGAAATAAGGTGCTTTTCAAGGGCTTATAGGTGTTTTTTGTGATAATGATCTGTCTATTTGTGGCAGCATTTGAGTGGGTATCGGGAAACCCCCTTGGATGGACCGTGCCACATGAATTTTCTCCATTGGAAACTCGCTTGCTGGACAAGCCATAACCATGTCTGTAACTGTAAACTTATTTTTTACATTCCTGATTGCAGGGTCCATCCTATCCCTTTCATGTGCATTCAGCTTTGGGATTTTCCTTTTCTTCGCAGCTTGGATCTCATCATGATTGTCTTTGTATACCTCCTCTTGCCAGCGACCTAAGCTGTCCCCTTAAAGAGATAATTGTTGAATGTATAAAGCATTTGTTTTCGAAGAAAATAGTGTCCACCCTTGACAAGAGGGTAACAAATTCTAGTTTTCCAGACGCTGTAAAAGATTCGTTACAGCAGTGATTTATGTATGGGAAATGTATTGCCCTCTTTACTAAGTGTAACCATGTAAATATGCTTCTTAGTATCTGCATTTTTTATTTCATATCGGAGTTCAGCCTGGAGGTTTTAATTTCCCAGAGTAATATCTTGTTAATATATTCTAATATAGTTTGAAGATTGATTGCCACAAGTAATCTCTTCTCTTCAAATTGTAGAAGCTATAGATGTCTCTTGTTACGAGTTGTCCATTGTAAAGTGTAGGTCACCGATAATTTTGTAAATTGTGTCAATTTTTATGTGAACTCACAAGCCTAAATGTAACTTAACAGGTATTCCAGATGCTTTATTTCCACTCCAAGGATTATTTCTGCTTTGAAGAAGAATCACAAAGGATTAAGATAAAATTTTGCTTAGATCCCTCATAAGATTGATTGTGGTAAATGTTTTGGAAAGAATGCATTCCCATAAGAGGGCAATGGAAATTATGAATTATAAAATCTATACAGATGAATTTTAGGCCTCACTAGTTTGTGTGATCAACTTAAGAGTGTGTCTGGTATGTAATGCTTGAAGTTGGTGCTTACGGTACCATGTGAGGTAATATAATTTTTTGAAATAAACAACCTATGGTGCTATATTATTATTAAACATTAACTTCAGAGAGAAATGTTTATAGTTGGTATGTAAGCTCAAATGGAAAACCCCAAGAAACTGAATCTACTTTTGCAGAAAGTAAAAACAATTGACTCCAAAAATTAAAATAACTTATTTTTGGAGATTTCTTACCCTCTTTATTGTATGTGTAACCACATCAACATGTATCTTAATATATGCATTGCTGATTTTGTATTAAAAATCAGTTTGGAGATTTTAACCTCCAATATTAATTAATAGTAGTATCTTGTTATTATTGTCTAATTTGTGTTGGAGATTAATCTCCAAGAGCAATCTCCACTATTCAAATTCCACAAGCTATAGATGTGGCTTATTACATTAGTTGTCCATTGTAAAGTGCACATCACCAATAATTTTGTGAAAATGTGTTAACTATCATGTGAAGTCACACGCCTGCGTGTAATTTAACAGCAGGCAATGTAGAATGCCACAGCCATGGCAGAAACTATCTAGGAAACATACCAGTTCAGTTGCAAGTTAAATAATGATTTAGAAATGTGCAAAAATAAACAATGTCTTAAAGCATTTCAAATAGTATTGAAGATGATTTAATGCCCTCATTGTTTCTGCTAAAACACATCTTCATCTTGATGATGGATCACATAGTAAAATCTGAAACCTTATCAAAAACTTCTATAATAGATTTTCCAGATGCATTCTTTCCACCTCAAGGATTTTTTCTGCTTTGAAGAAGAGCAGTGAAGAGTTCAAATAAAACTTTGTTTAGATCTCTCACGAGATTTATCATGGTAGATTTTCATAGTAGGGGTGATCAAAATTATGACTTATAAAAATCATAATGATGAATTTTAGGCTTCGCTAGTTTCAAGAAAATAGTCAAGACTCAATACCTATTCAATGTATTTACCATACAATGTTACAATTGCAACTGGTACATTGAGGAAATATCGTCATGTGTGGTAAAATTAAGAGTGTGTGTCTGTTGTGTAATGCTTGAAGTTTATGTCTAGGGTACCAAATGAGGTAATGATATAATATTTTGAAATAAACAACACTTTTGTGCTATCATTTTTTAATATTAACTTCAGAGGAAAACTTTTGTAGTTGGTACGTAGGCTCAAATGATGAGCCAATAGATCAAAAACCATATTGTTCAAAGGTCTGTTCTAATCATGCTAGTGGTTTCTTTTTACTACCTAAAGAAATAACAAGAAAAGAGGGCATTGTTAGTAATGCTGGAGCATCCCAGGGGACGAGCAATCTTGCATCAACCAAAAATCTTTTCTTTCACTTTATTTGTTTATTTGCAGGTTTTCATTTACTGGTTAATTGCACAAGAAACCACCGCATTCTACCACAAATTGATATTTGGTTTCACGGTTTTGGGAGTATGTTATACAATGATAAATGGATTTCATGTCAAGTTTGAGGAAGATTGGATCAACAGAATGGCATAATTTGGTTTGTGAACGTATACTAGACTAACAGACTTGCACAGTTGTAACTTTTCCAATTGCGCTGAATTATTTGGAGTTTGCACCAACAAAAGAGTATATGTGAAGATTCACTGGACCTTGAAGGATGAACTTTGAGCACTGCACAGATTACCCCTTCCATTATCACCGCTTTGATTGAAGAACTTGTTTACGCTGGCTGAATACACATTCATGAAGCATTGGACTTTGTGCCACCTTGAAGCCAAGGTAGATCATTTTGGAGGTTCAAGATTGCAATATATGTGCCTTTCACAATCATTTGAATCTATCAAGGAGAGTTAGGAAGAATTCAGCAGACAGTTGGAGGTCCAAGTGCGAACATAAGGATGAAGATTCGAGATGGAGTTTGATGATAAGGATACAAAGGTCACAAAATGTATTAAATTTCGTCTGGATGTAGTAATTTCCATATTAGTAATCAAACAATTGGGGCCTAGCATGTAGGAAGCCCATTGCGACAGATTGTAATCCTTTACATACTTTGAATTCAATAAAGATCATGTTACTGTCATAGTGACTTTGTTGTGAGTATTGCGTGTTTGATTTTTCGCTACATGGTTGAACAATCTTTCATTGGATCCTCCATCCATGAGTACATCAAATGGTATCAAAGCATAAGTTCGAATCTTGAGGAGAGCAAGCCGATATCCAAAAGTTATGTTTGTGAACAAATCGCTGAATCGAGGCAGCCTACAAGAAGCTTGTCAACAGATTGTCAATTGAGAGGCAGTTGCAAGGGGTGATTGGAGGTAGACCTCCGACCTGAAGCAGTTTACACCAGATCCCAGGAAAGATGCCACCACGAAGAGACCAAGGTGTTGCTAACATTGCTGGAAAGTTGGATGAAGTATTGAAAGAGGTAAGGGAGAACAAAATCCAATTGAAGGCTTTGAAGGAAGATGGGAAGAAGGATCGAAGCCCAAGGGACGAAAATGAGAGCAATGTGGAAGACAATGCAAGAGAAGATGTGCAAGATCTAGAATACCTAGAAAAAGAATCAGATCAAGTGAAGGTGTTTAAGGCCATTTCCAAAATTGGTAAGAGACCTAGGATTGAGATTTCTAACTACTCCGGTGACTTGAATCTTGAAGAGTTGATTGACTAGATAAACGATTTGGATGAGTATTTTGAGTATGAGGAAATTGAAGATCTCGAAAGGGTTAGGTTTGCAAAGACTAGGCTAAGAAGACATGTTATTGTTTGGTGGAAAGAATTACAATTAGAAAGAAATAGGAGGGGAAACGATAGAATAACAAAATGGGATAGGAAAGACAATTTATACCAATGGACTATGAACTTGAAATACTAAAGAAATTACAAAGCCTGAGATAAAGGGATAGGACTGTTACAAAGTTGAAAAGACAATTTATATCAATGGACTATGAACTTGAACTATTAAAGAAATTGCAAAGCCTGAGATAGAGGGATAGGACTGTGAAGTAGTACACTGAAGAATTTCACAAGTTGATCATTAGGATGGGGCATAGTGAGGCAAGCAAAGAAAAGGTTGCAAGATGATCAATGGATTGAGAGAAAGCATCCAAGAGGAGCTAAGTCTGGTTAGGTTAACCAGCATAGAAGAGGCATACCAATTTGCAATCAAGGTAGAAGATTGACTAAATAGAAGGTTTGATAATAGGCAAAATCGACAAAGAGAAAGAGAGGAAAGACCCCAGCTGGAAAGATCATAGTGAGGCAACAAGAGCCTGTACAAGGAAGACAAAAGGATTGACTATACCTACCGCAAGGAAGATGGTACTTACCGCAATGAAGGAGGGAGTCATGACACTTACCGCAAAAGCCATGGCAACAACCACTACAAAGACAAAGGAGAAGGTGATACATACTGCAAAAATGGGCATCGACAGGAAGAGGAGGATATGGAAGGAATGAGAAAACACCTTTCAGAGGGACATGTTTCAAGTGCAGAGAAGGGCACTGAGCATTCGAAGGTCAAGGGAAGTGAGCAACAGGTAGCACAAAAGCTACATTTGCGGATGAGGAACCCCAAAGATCATATGAGTCAAATGATGACCTCGAACATGGAGAATAACTAGTTATGAGGAGGTCTTCCTGAAGTGCCATGAGGAAGGACCAATACAAAGAAAGAACCTGTTCAAAACTAGATGCAAAGCAGGGGGCAAGTGTTGTTATTGATAGCAAAAGTAGATAACCCTGTATCTGAGGAAATGGTCGAGAAGTTGAAATTGAAGAGGTTAAGACATCTAAACCCTTATGCGATTGCTTGGCTGCAAGAACATAAGGTAATGGCCAATGAGCAATGTTAGGTAAGATTCAAAGTAAGGGGTTAACATGATGAAGTCTTGTGTGATGTAATGTCGATGGATGTATGTCATCTACTATTGGAGAGGCCATGGCAGTTTGACTGGCACACCATATATGATGTAAGGGCAAACACTTATCCTGTAACAAGGAATGGTCGGAGACATAGGTTGATGCCACTACAAGATAGGGAAGATCAAGTTTGAAGCAATGTCAGAATATGCTTGGTGGATGGCAAGAAGTTCCTGGATAGATCGAGGCATTAGAATGTTTGTTTTGCATTGATTCCTAGTGTGCAGCAAATGCAGAGAACATCACTGCAAGTGATGAGGAGGCGCCGCAAGAGATTTCACAATTCTTGATCGAATATAAGGGCATCATATTTGACAACATGTCAGAGGGATTGCCACCAGTGAGGAGTATCAGTCATCACTTGGACTTGATTTTGGGAGCCAACTTGCCAAATAAGGCACTGCATAGGATGACGCCAACAAAAAATGAAGAATTGAATAGACAGGTACAAGAGTTACTGAGAAAGGACCTCACTAATATATTTATATTTAAAAATATATATCTAAAGTAGGTCGAGGGATATCTTTTTTTCCATAGTTTCTTTGATTTTCTCACTTTTGTTTCCTTTAATCATTTGCAATTTCTTTTTTGGTTTTTATTTTAATTTTTTTCTAATTTCTTTTTTGGTTCCATAGTTTTTGTTTTCTCCAGCTATTTCTCCTTCCAACAGTTTCCAATTTCTTTTTTGGTTCCATAATTTTTATGACTTTCTCCAGCTTTTTCTCCTTCAACGATTTTTAATTTCTTTTTTGGATTTTTTTATTTTTTTATTTTTTCCATTTTTTTTTTGGTTTTTATTTTTTATTTTTTGCTATATATTTACACGGAAAATGAGTGCTCTCATCTCCACCCCGCTATGATTGTAGAACGCTTCTCGACAATATTAGGGAGAGGTTGAACCCATGTGTGGTACCCTTACGATACTAGCACCCAAGAAGGACTATGAGTGGAGAATGTGTACTAATTCCAATGCAATCAATAAGATCACAATAAGATATAGATTCTCATTGCCAAGGATGGATGACATAATGGACTATCTAAACGAAGCAAGGTACTTTACCAAGATTGATTTGAAGAGCGGTTACCATCATATCGGAATAAGGGAAGGAGATGAATGGAAAACAACATTAAAGACTAATGAAGGATTGTACGAGTGGCTAGTTATGCCTTTTGGATTGACTAATGCGCCAAGCACATTTATGAAGTTGATGAATGACGTACTGAGGAAATTTTTGGGTAAGTTTATAACTGTTTTCTTGTATGATATTTTGATCTTCAGTAAGACTAAAGAGAAACACCTAGAACATATCAAGTTAGTACTGTAGAGGTTGAGGGAAGAAAAATTATTGATCAATCTAAAGAAGTGTAGTTTCATGAAGAAAGAATTGGTGTATTTAGGATTTGTGATCTCATCTGAAGGTTTGAAGACGGATCTAGAGAAAGTCAAAGCCATTATCGAGTGGCCTACACTAGCAAGTGTTGGGGTAGTAAGATCTTTTCATGGGTTGGCAAGTTTCTATAGGAAGTTCATCAAAAATTTCAATAGCACTTGTGTGCCCCTAACTGAGACAATGAGAGGGGACAAGAAAGAATTCAAGTGGACTATTGAAGCAAATAGAAGCTTTGAGTTGTTGAAGAAGATAACAAAACAACCAATGTTGGCCTTACCAAATTTCAACAAGATATTCCAACTTGATTATGATGCAAGTGGAAATGCAATTGGGGTGATACTAAGCCAGGAGGGAAGACCAGTTGCTTATTTCAATGAAAAGTCGAACAATGCCAGGAGAAGATATTCAATTTATGACCAAGAATTCTATGCCATAGTTCAAGCGTTGAAGAAATGGAGGCATTACTTGTTGTTGGTGTAAAATCATATTTACACATTGTCATAAGTTAATTAGGGAGTCATTAATTAGGAATGTATTTTCCTTTATTAATTGGCAATCTTATCACTTAGGATAAGATTGTCTCTCTGATTTTTCGCTTTGTCTATTCTTGACAAATGCGAATGTATTTAATATTGTAATTATTAATTTGGTAATTTAATGCACATGAATGTATTTATTGCAAATTTATCCTCTAATTTTGACTTTCCTCTCTTATAGAAGAAATACTACAGAGATTCTTAGAATCTAACAGGGTATCAAAGCTCCAAATCTGTAAGTCTCTTCTCAAAAATTTGAGACTTTTAGCCATGAAGTTGTAATCAGTGCATCTTGGTGCGAAACAAACGTCGCGATTTTGCTCAGAGGCCAAAAACCTTAAAATTGACTTGTAAATTTGATAGGGTTTGGAGCTGAAAATTTTTTGAGCATTTTTTTAGTTTCAATTTTTCATGATTTTCAAAACTTTGTACAGTCACACGGACCCGTACAATCATAATGTTGTCTAGATTTTCGGGCCATCATTTTCCAAACTAATCTCAATTTTCGAGCCATCTCGAATTTTTGTGTTGTCTAGATTTTCGTGCAAAAGGTACAACTCAATATTTTATTATTATTAATTTTTTGTAAGTTTTTTTTTATTTGGGCGCTAGCCTACCCCCATGGCCTTAGAGTCCCTGGTCATGTGGGTGACCAACACCTAATCTGCTAACCACTAGCCCTAAGCCCCTAGTCGTGTGGGTGATCAGCACCCTGCTGCCAATCCCCAGCCCCCAAAGACAGCCCTTGGTCACATGGCCAGCCAGGACCTTCTAAAATTCTTAATTCATTGCCTAAATGAGCAGTTTTATGTAAACAAACATATCTTACACATATGATATCAAAATTTCGCAAACGAATGGGCATCAAAAAGTTGGTTTCGTGCTCTATCAAGTGGTGCTGGTTATTTTTTTAAATTATGTGGTTGGTCATTTTTAATGCAAGTTGAAGTCTAGGCACTTTTTTGGCTTCTGAGCTCATAACTTTCGCTTGGTACCTCCGATTTTCGAGATCAAATAGGCGTTGGAAAGGTATTGATGAGCTCTTCTCAACCATCCATGTAATTTTTTTCAAATTCAACCCTAGGTATATTTTTTTCAATTTGTCGATTTTATGCTTCCTAATTGATAACTTGGACACACTGGCACTCGAAGAAGTTTTTTTTTTGGGTGGGCTTCATCTCTGCTTCTTCATTTCTGCATTTACATTTGTTAGTTTTATCGTGTCTTCTAATTTATGGAAAATCAAATGTGATTGTTGTGGGAAGAAAAGGCATACTATAGATAATTGTATGCTGAAACAAATTGATGAATTAAAAACTCTATGAGCTTCACCAATTAAAACAATTGCATTATCAATGGCATTAGTTAGTCAAATTCTTCTAACCTAGCATGTGCAAACATTACCCCATCACCTATTGCTACATCAGAGTCCAATGTTGCTTCTTAGAGGGCTTCCAATGATTATTTGCAAAAAAGACCATTTACATCATAATCTTCCAAATCCACCACATCATTGGGATTCCTACTTATCAGAAATCTCATCTTTGTTTGTGGAGTTTCACATTACTAATGTGGAGGATACATTGGAGGATATTCATTTCATCTTTGATGATGATAATGTCATCACATCATCTTCAATGTTTCTAGATGCAATTCAGATTATACCCTCTATTAGTTCCACTTCTCTGATTGGACATTCAATTCCTATTTTGGAGATCTTTTTCCAACATGAGGACACCAAAGTTGCATTTAGAGGCACACATTTCGATTTGGATTGCTTATTCATCCAGGATGTGGGATGGGCTTCTACAATCACCAGTGGATCTATTTCTTCCCAAGAGAAGAAATGTTGTTTGAAAATAGTGGATTGGATTCTTTCTTTAGGCACTCATCATTGGTGATGGAGCTACTTTTTTGGAGGGGGTTCAAAATATCTTTTATCCACTCTCTCTATGAGGGGATATTCATTATGTATTTGCGATGGACTTGGTTTTGAGTTCACATCACTTGTACATTCTTGTTTGTTGTTTTCTCTCTTTCAGAGAGAAGTTTTGTCCCATCGGATTTTATCCTTTTCTCATGTTATGAGATATTCTTTGTTTGTAAATGGATACCTAACCATACCTTGTTGCCAGGACCCATCTTCATCTTTCTTTTTAGCTTGTATGTAACCTCCATAAGTTGCACTTGTGGGGGTTGTTGGTGTAAAATTATATTTACACATTGTCATAAGTTAATTAGAGTGTCATTAATTAGGAATGTATTTTCCTTTATTAGTTGTCAATCTTATCACTTAGGATAAGATTGTCTTTCTAATTTTTCACTTTGTTTATTCTTAACAAATGCGAATATATTTAATATTGTAATTATTCATTTAATAATTAATGCACATGAATGTATTGATTGCAAATTTATCCTCTAATTTTGGCTTTTCTCTCTTGTAGAAGAAATACTGCAAAGATTTTTGGAATCTAACACTCGTTACCCAAGGAGTTTTTGTTGTACACTAATAACCAGACACTACAGTACTTGAATAGCTACGGTAAGTTGAACTAGAGACATGTGATGGGTGAAATTCATGCAAAGCTACACTTTTGTGTTGAAACATAAGAGCTGGAAGTCAAACAAAGTTGTTAATACGTTGAGTAGAAGACAAAATCTGCTAGCAAAATTGAGAGTAGAGGTAGTTAGTTTTGAGGAGCTAAAACATTTGTATGAAAATGACCCTAATTTTGCAAAGGCATGGACTACATGCAAAAGCCGGTGAGCATGGATAAGAGCAAATGGTTGGACTATTTGATTCAATGAGATGTTGTTCAAAGGAAGCCAATTGTGTTTACCAAGAAGCTCCATGAGAGAGAATCTAATCAAAGAGAAGCATTGTGAAGGTTTAGTTGGACATTTTGGGATAGACAAAACAATTGCCTCAGTTAGTGAGAACTATTTTTTGCCGCAAATATACAAAGATGTTAAGAAATTTGTTCAAAGTTGCGAGATTTGCCAAGTTGCCAAAGGAAGCGGTCAAAATGTTGGATTATATCAACCATTACCAATACCAGAGAAACCTTAGGTGGCCATAAATATGGATTTTGTATTGGGATTACCTAGGGCACAAATGGAATGATTCAATACTAGTAGTGGTGGAGAGGTTCTTCAAGACAACACATTTCATCCTATGTAAGAAAAGCAATGATGTAGCACACAACTAATCTATTTTTTCAGGGAGGTTGTAAGATTGCATGGTATACCAAGGAGCATAGTTTCAAACAAGGATACTAAGTTTGTGGGATACTTTTGGAGGACATTATGGGAAAAGATAAAGACTATTTTAATTTTAGTTTGAGGGTCAAACAAAAGTTGTGAATAAGAGCTTAGGGAACTTACTTGGAGAGAATGCAAGAAACTGAGACATGGTTCTACCTCAAGCAAAGTTTGCATACAACAATTCAATGAACAAAAGTACCAAAAAAACACCATTTCAAATTGTGAGCGACAACAATCCAAGGAATGTATTAGAGTTGAGGGACATCAACAAGGAAGACCAAAGAAGTGCGGAGGCGAGGAGTTTGCAGAACACACGAAAAAAGGTGCATGCAGAAGTAAGAAGTCACCTGGAGAAGACGAATGATAAATACAAGCAAGAAGCTAACAGAACAAGAAGACACAAGGATTTTGCAGTGGGAGATGAATGGGGAGATTTCCAATTGGAACATACAATAAGTTGCAGATGAAGAAGTTTAGTCCTTGTAGAATTGTAAGATGATTTGACTTGAGAAATGCATGAGGTGGAGCTACCTGAAGGATTAGGCATATCTCCATTTTTCAACATTGCAGACCTATACTAGTATCATGAGGGAGACTCAGCGAGAAGCAACACAGAGAAACAAAGGCCAAACCCCATACCACCACAACCAAAAAAAGGGACCGAGTACATATTAGATAGCAAAATTAGGAGCATTAGGAATAGACAATATGAGGAATATTTGGTAAAATGGAGAGGAAGGCCGGAAGAAGACTCGCATTGTATTTCTAGGCCTGGGGTAGACTGTCTCAATTTTTCTCTAGTCATTAGAAAGTGAGGGACTCACTTTTCAATTAACCTCGAGTGTCTAATGCAAGAGCATCCTAGGGGACATGAGCAATCTTGCATCAACCAAAAATATTTTCTTTCACTTTATTTGTTTGTTTGTAGGTTTTCATTTACCAGTTAGTCGCAGAAGAAGCCAACGCACTCCACCACAAGTTGATATTTCGGTTTTGCAATTTTGGGAGTATGGTATATAGTGATGAATGGATGTCATGTCCACGTTTGAGGAAGATCAGATCAATAGAACGATGTCGTAATTTAGTTTGTGTACGTATATGGGGCTGACAAACTTGCACAATTGTAACTTTTCCACTTGCACTATATTATTTGGAGTTTGCACCAACAAAGGATAATATGAGAAGATTCACTAGACCCTAAAGGACGAACTTTGAGCACCGCACGAATTCCCCCTTCTATTATCACCGCTTTGATCAAATAACTTGTTTACACTGGTCAACTACACGTTTCATGAAGCATTGGACTTTGTGCCACCTTGAAGCCAACACAAATCATTTTGGAGGCTCAAGAGTGCTATATATATGCCTTTCACAATCATTTGAAATTATCAAGGAGGGTTAGGAAGAATTCAACAAAGAGTCAGAGGTTCGAGTGTGAACATATGGATGAAGGTTCAGGATGTTGTTTTATGATAAGGCTATAGAGATCACATGATGTATTAAATTTTGTCTGAATATTATTATTTCCATATTAGTAATCAAACGGTCATGGCCTAGCATGTAGAAAGCACATTGCAGCAGATTGTAAGCCTTTGCATATTTTGAATTCAATAAAGATCATGTTACTGTCATATTGAGTTTGTTGTGAGTATTGCGTGTTTGAGTTTTCACTGCATGGTTGGACAATCCTTCATTGGATCCTCCGTCCATGACTACATTAGTTGGCCACAATATACAAGCCATTCCTTGGGCAACAATACCTTTCAATGTGATAAGAGAAAATCATGTTTTGTGGCAACACAAGCTAACATTTCGAAGCAACATTGCTTGAGATACCTCTACTGTTAGGACAGAAATAAATCCTGAGCCATAATTGACATACCTTCAAGCTATAATTGGCATTCAGAATTAAATCAGTTAGAACCATAATTGACATACCTCTAAAGACAGAATGGTAGCATGGGTCTAAAGACAAGATGATCCACAGATTCATAGTTGGGGGCAGGGAAAGGAGCACGAGAAAGACAGGGTAATATGCGTCATCTTTTAAAAAAACTGAAAATGTGAAAATAATTTCTTATGGCATCTATGGTTACTTGATAAATAATTACCAAGGGCATATGTAATATATAATAGGGAACCATAAGAGAATTTGATGAGGACTTGAAGAATGTACGCATTTAGCGTTTGAGGTAAGAACAAAAGAACTTAACTTCAAATTTTGGGCTTGTTGCATGACCAAATCTGTCAGCCGAATCGTTTAAAATGCATTTGTTCTCCCTAAAAAAAACATAATCGCTCAGTCTGTCTCATTTATTGAATCATTTAAAACAAAAGACAAAAAGAAATGACCAAAAGTTTTTAAACTCTTTGAAAAAACATTGTTCTCCCCCTGCCAACATAATCACTCAGCTGAAAATGCATTCTTCTCACTCTAAAAACATTATCACTCAGCTGAAAATGCATCGTTCTTCCTCTAAAATTATAATCACTTACTACATGAATTGGATACATCTTTTGCAAAAAGGAAAAGGAAATGACTACAAGTTTTTGAACTCTTCTAAAATGGATTGTTCTCCCCTCAAGAAACATAATCACTCAGCTCAATTTCATTTATTGGATCCAAAAAAAGAAAAGGAAATGGCCCGACCGCATGTTTTTGACATGAACAAAATCCTATTGTTTAATCAAAAATCAAAATGCGGCCAAAAAGTTAAACCTGCTTAAGAATTCAGTTAAAGGCTTTAGCAGTTGATTTGTTCTGACGAGCAATCTTAGTCCATTCCGTGTGGAAGGCCCCAGGGCGGTCAATCCGCTCGTAAGTATGAGCTCCAAACAAGTCGCGCTGAGCCTGGACAAGATTCGCAGGAAGTCGGGCACGCCGGTAGGTGTCAAAGTACGCAAGGCTGGCATTCATTCCAGGGGTACTGATCCCAGCATGTATAGCCATACTCACCACTCTCCTCCACGCTGCTTGCCTCTCGACCATCTCTCTGGCAAACTCAGGGTCAACCATCAGATTAGGCAGCTGCGAATTCCGCTCATAGGCCTTCTTTATCCTGTCAAGGAAAACAGCCCTGATGATGCAGCCGCCCTTCCAGATACGGGCAAGCTCTCCAAGGTTCAAATTCCACCCTTTCTCGATACTCTTAGCCCTCAGAAGATTCATCCCCTGGGCATAACTGCAGATCTTGGAGGCATACAACGCCTTACGCACATCGTCCACCAATTGCTTCTTGTTCACAGCAGGAGAAGAAGTCGAAGACCCTAACCCTAACCCTGCTTCTTCGAATATTTTGGCAGCGGCCACGCGCTCCTCCTTGAGACCACTCAGATACCTACTGTCCAGCGAAGCAGCGATGGTGGGCGCCGCAATGGACAATTCGGCAGCCTGCTGCACAGTCCATTTTCCGGTCCCCTTCATGCCGGTCTTATCAAGAATTTTATCAACAAGCTCCCCGCCACTGCCGTGCTCGTCTTTGACAGTAAAAATGTCAGCCGTGATCTCAATCAGAAAGCTCTCCAACTCACCGCGGTTCCACTCAGCAAAAGTCTCGGCCAGTTCCCGATTGGACAAACCCCCGACATGCTTGAGCACATCGTAAGCCTCGGAGATGAGCTGCATATCGCCATACTCTATGCCGTTGTGGACCATCTTGACAAAGTTCCCGGAGCCGCCCTCACCAACATAGGTTACACAGGGGCCATCGTCGACCTGCGCGGCAACCTTGGTAACCACATCATGAATACAGTCGTAGGCTGCGCGGCTGCCCCCGGGCATGAGCGACGGCCCATTTCGCGCGCCTTCCTCGCCGCCGGAAACCCCCATTCCCAAGTAAAGCAGCCCTCTTTGTGCCGCCTGCTGCGCCCGCCGCTCTGTGTTCTCGTACCACTCGTTGCCGCCGTCGACGATGCAGTCCCCGGGCTCCATGAAGTCCGAGAGGGTGGAGATCGTCTGGTCCACGGGCGCCCCAGCCTTTACCAGGATGATCACGGCGCGGGGCTTCTGGATCGACAGCACAAAGTCCTTCGGATCGTAGAAACCCTTGAGCGGCAGCCTCCCTTCCTCCCTTGCGCGTTCTAGGGTTTCATCCACGCGGCTTGCAGTGCGGTTGTAGACAGAAATGGGGAAACCCTTCTC
The DNA here is from genome assembly GCA_027924645.1 of Cunninghamia lanceolata. Classification (NCBI taxonomy): domain Eukaryota; kingdom Viridiplantae; phylum Streptophyta; class Pinopsida; order Cupressales; family Cupressaceae; genus Cunninghamia; species Cunninghamia lanceolata. The sequence continues at coordinate 5,305,823 of BSBN01000103.1, forward strand.
TGCCACATTCAGGGCCAGGTTCTGCCCCATGACCGCCAGCCCAGCCAGGCCAATCCTCGACAACGCTGCCGCCTCCATTGCTCTGCTTCTGCTGCCCTGCTTCTGCTTCTGCTCTGATTTACAGGGGCTCTTCTCTTCCGGGCTTCTGGTTGAGAAGCGCGGGTGGGTGATGTTTTAAATTGTTTGTGTTGACTGGGATTCCATAACCGGTGTTTAAAATTTTTAATTTTGTTTGCGGTGGTGGTTGGTATTGCCGAGGAAGACGACGGATTTTACAAAGATGCGGGTGATATTAGCAAGGAATACCTATGACGTAACCTTTTGTGCCCATTATCATCATTATTATTATTTCAATTTAGAAAGATTGAAAATCACTGGCATTAGACGTTAAATTTGAGAGGCAGCTTCCTATGTCCGTTAAACGTTTTATTTCAAAAACTGGCCTTTCACGTGGCTGTAAGGCCGTACCGCTTCAACCGCACTCAAGGGCGTCCAGGGAAGAAATGAGACCACTTTCCTAGAGTCGGTTGATAAATTTATACCAGTAGATTGTATCATTTAACGGTGCAATGATTGTATCATAACTCTCATATCTATGATGATGGATCATTGTGTATGATCTGAAATGTTGATTACAAAAACACACACAGTTGAATCTAAAAGCTCTTCACTTAACACTGTCATGTGGAAACTCGTGCTTACTAATGATTATGTCGATAAGCAAATTTAAGTCAAAATGGGTACCTACGAGTTTTTGAGATGTCTAGGGGTTAAACTTGCCTCCCAAATTCATTGATTGAGATGTTTATAGGTTAAAATTGCCTCCCAAATTCATTGAAAAAACTGAGCGAAATGTGTTGCAGAAAAGAAACTAACTATGTTATCTAACAATTTCCGAGTAGAAAAATATTTTTTTTGGTTAACCCTGCATTAACATCGGTTTTTTTTTTTTAAATCACCATATTTTAAGGTGAAAATTCTTAAATACAAGTAATAGGCCATCAAATTTAGGCCCTAGTCACTACCCACGTGTAACATTCCTAACTTTAAAAGCCTTCGAAGATTATGGTATGTTACAAAACCGGACTTATTTTTGAAGTAGCTTTTACTACCAAGATACTTGTTGTGAAGGTCAGCAGAATATCTGTTGGACATGGCAACGTAGATGACAAAGTTGATCATGTCTGTCTCATTACAATCGATAGTGACCAAACCCATCTCTAGGAAGATCTCATTCACAAGTTTGAGGAGTTGACGAGAGAATTTTCCAACAGTTGTAATTCCTAGATTTCTTAAAAGAAGCAAGTTAATCCAACAAATTACCAGGCGAAAAATAAATCTTCTGGTAAAGCTTTCTCAAATAAATAGCCTACCGACTAATTACATTAGCTAAAAAGTTTAGCTAGTTTGTTATTTTTGTTGATTGAGAACTTTTTTTTTTTGAACTTCCAATAATTTGGAGGTTAAGACATTAGAAACCTCTTTCATCAATGTCATGTGAGGTGGCTTTTATAGCTTCCACCATATCCTGTGATAATTGAATGATGGTGGGTCTCCATTTCATTAAAGTCGCTTGTGGATTGAGCTTACATCAATGACATTTTGTATGAATTGAAATTTGGCGGGTTTTATGTATCATGATTGTTTAGATCAAACTTAGCTTCAAATCTTTTTCTTAAGGTTTTATTTCTCCAAAATTGGTCTTCCAAGTTATTACAAGGTCATAAAACTTGAACTCTACTTAGAGGTGGATAATGGAAGAAACTCAATGCAACCATTTTGTTAGAAGTAGATTTATAAATTAGCAATAGTATCTAAAAGTGTTATTGTTTATGCCTTGCAACACCATCTGAACCCCCCTTTTTGTTGCTTGTTCTCTTGAACCTTTACCTAATATATCATTTTTAGTTTGGGAACTCAATGTGCTTTTAATGCCTTCAATTTGGTCTTGCTTCCTATAGGGTCCTGTTGTGACCAAATCACACATCGCCCCATTGCAAATGGGGAACCCCCTTTTTTTGAGCTCCTGGTTTTGCATTTAAGTTTAGATGATGCCTTAGGTTCATTTCCTCTACCAATCCAATAAGTCTCTCTTCTAGGAGATTTTTGCTTCATAATTGGAGGTCTTATCTGGAGGATGAACTTGCAGTGATGAAGACTCTTGATTGAATTCCATCCAGATAATGAACATTGAGATCAATCCTGAAGTATGTTTGAGACCCTGAAAAAGACTAAGTCTGGAGCCTGAAATCCTGAAAATCCTGAAAAAATGGCTAAGTCTGAAATCTGGTGAATCCTCCAAATTCTAGATTTTGCATGTTAAATCCGGTGGATTCGAGACCTATCTCAAACATCCTGAAAGGTATATTGAAAAATATTTAAAGTATAAGAAATTCAATCTCTCAACTTATACTTAAATATATTTTTCAATATACCTTTACCCTCGCGATCTTGAAAAACGCCTGACAATTCCAGAGGATTCAAAAAGCTGATCTAGTGCGACGGGGCACTTAAGTGGCGCAAAATCTTGGCGCAAAATCACGAGGAAAAAGGCGCTTGAAGATGATGATTTCCACAAGATGAACCAATGCGCCCATCTACAACCTTGATCTAATGCGAAAAAGCATGAGGATTTCGATCAATGGTCGACTGCGCCCAAACTAAAAGATCATTTTGAAGGAAAAGATGAGGATTTAAAACACTCAACTAATGCGAAAATGAAAAGACAAGTTTTGGAACGAATTTTAGAGGGAATTAAAATGTTAAGTGTCCAGAGGATTTCCAAACCTCAACCAATGCGCTAGGAGAGGGATGGATTCCGAAATCTAAATTTTGAAGAGAGACTAGAAGATTTGAAAAGCTCAACTGATGCGCCACTTGGAGAAAAGGAGAAGTCTTAAGGTTTTTTGAATTATGGAGGCTCTAGTTTGAGAGGATTTCGAAGTCTTATCTAATGCGCCAAGAACTTGAGGATTTCTAATCCCTCATCTAATGCGCCCATCTAGTAAATATCATGTGCTAAAACCAATCCACCAATGTGAGACTAGAGGATTTTTATCTCTTATCTAATGCGCCAGAAACTTGAGGATTTCAATTCCTTATCTAATGCGCCTATCCAGTCAAGCATCCAAGGCGAAATCTAGAGAATCTCCAATGCCTTATCTAATGCGACCTCATGAAGGGAAACTCCAGAGATTCCAACGTAGTGATCCAATGCGCCCACTTCAAGGTTATCCAATGCGCAACATATAAGGAAGAATGAGATTTGTTTCTAGAGGATCTTCTTTATCCCATCCAATGCGCCAACACCTTGCATGATTCGCTAAAGGGAAAGTCCATCTAATATACCAAAGTTTTGAAGATTTCAACATAATGGAGTGATGCGCCACTTCCAAGACCCTTTATCAAAATGCTCAACAGGAAGAAATCAAAGGTGGCATCTAGTGCGCCACATATAAGGGAGAAGGAAGTATGTTTCTAGAGATCTCAAATTACCCATCTAGTGCGCCACACATAAGGGAGAATGAAGTATGTTTTTGGAGATTTCAAACTACCTATCCATTGCGCCACACATGAGAAGAACTCAAGTTGCCCATCTAATGCGCTAAAGAGGGAAGAGGGTAGAATATTTTGGAAAACACTAACTTGAGGGGATCTTGTCACCCTCATCCAATGTGCCACTCCCTTTCAAGTGAAAACGAGTTCAAACCAAAGCAATGTTGAGAGGATCTTAATCCTTCATCCAATGCGAAATGCTAGAAGGAATCAAAAACTTGATCCAAAGCGCCACACATGAGGATTTTGAAGGTGTGATCTAATGCGACTATCAAAGAATTAAGTCTTAAAGTGAAATGCTAGAGGAATTCAATCCTTGATCCAACGCGCCTAGAGGGTTATGAAGGGAGATCAAGGTATTTCAATCACCTCAAGAAGACTTCAACATACCTATCCAATGCGAAATGCAAGAAGAGAGTCAAACACTTATCCAATGCGACTTATCTAGTAGAAACTAAAACCTTTGTCTAAAGCGCTACCTTATGAAGGGAAGTAAAGTCAAGTGTTGAAGGCAAACTTTAGAGGCTTATCAAGGAGGAATCTAGGAGGAATTCACTTATCTCAACCAGCACGCCATCTTAGTAAAGTTCTCATATCATTCAAGTTAGACATCAAAGTCCTTAACTCATGTGCTTAGATTAGAAATGCTTGTAATGATTCTTATGTATTATGTGTTATCGAAAGGGGATTGATGCTGTTTCTTTACTTGTGTTGCAGCAAAAAGGAGGAATCATCTAAAGATCAAGTGATAAGAACCTTTGACAAGCAAGGAATGAGAAAAGAGCAAGGCATCATGTAGCTGTTTCAAGGGTATCCTTCATCATCCTTGTGTTGGAATTCTTCATCAAGTGGCATCAAGTTAAGATTGTCTAGAAGACATCCATCTGAAGGACATCATCTTCATCAAGCGAAGGCATTCATCCATCTAAACTTCAAGACTTTACAACTTCGAGTCCAAAGAGAGTCTCCTACTCTTACATCAAGGAAGCATCAAGTGTCATATCTCTACTCTACACTCTTCAAGAGGATGCATCATCAAAGGAGATTATCATCATCATGTATCCTGCAAGAAGAAGAAAGAATTACAAAGTCAATCAAATAAGCAACAAGTATCATACATCCAGTTGCAAGGAGATGTACAAGGCAAAGATCTATAAGATGTATTCCTAAACATGCAAGTTCAAACAATCACATTGAATACATCACACAAAGATGATACAATTTTCAAAGTATGTTGAAGTAGCATCTATGTGGCGAGTACACATCATTCAATTTTGATTAGCCGCATTATTTAATGCATTCAATGTATCATTTAATGAAAGAAGCCAAAGGGATTCCTATGTGGAGGAATATTTTAAATGCTTTCGCCTTACCTTATCACATTGGAAAACGTGCCTTCATTGCCTCTTTCTTTTATGCTAAAAATAGCAATTTGTTGTAACTACCTCTGAGGTGGCATGATCTAGACCCTTGGCTATCGAATCAATCTTAGCCATTCATTGTAACCTGGACGACTATATAAAGGCCTTGTTGCCTCATTTGTAATTCATTAGAGATAGAGATTAGATCCTAGGAGTAGAATAAAAGAGACTCTCAAAATTCTCTGAGAGGACTGGAGATTGTTGTAAATATTTTCAAGATTAATGCAAAGAACATTGGAGTTCGTTTGGTGTTTAAGTGTTGTCTTGCAAAATAACATGGTTTCTTGTACTTCAATGGAATGGAGAGATGTTTCAAGTAAAGTAGATTAGAGCTCATTGTTGTAATGTATGTTGTACTGAATATTTGATCAACTCCTAGCTCATGCTTTTAACATTCATCGCTGGTGAATTGTTGTGTAAAGCTAGTCTGAGCCTTATCATTTGTATAAGTTCGATTATGGATACTTGTTTGAGCTGCGCCGTTTAATGGGTGCTCATATGAACCTTCATGATTTGAAAACCTTTCGCGTACCCTTAGGAGATTGCACCAACTTCATGTAGTTGTAGGCATCCTTGGCGAAGTGAAGTTAGGTTGATTAGGAGTTTGTCTGTTTAATACATCATCATTACCTCATTGACCTTAGATTAGTTTTCTAAACCCTCACCTTTTTCTATTTCTTTGTTATTGAGACCTTGTATACATATCATCCACACTGAAGGAGAGATAAACTGAATGAAAGAAGAAAGATCTAATGTAAGTCCCTTTGTGTTTAACAGCAAAATCATACTTAGTCACTGAGCTGTCTCTTACCGAAATCATCAGAAGGAACCTTGGAGTCATCTCGTTTGATCACCTAGTTCAGCATCTGAGAGGCTTTGCTCAAGAGAGAGTCAGATACTCAGTATTTTACTCTAATTGTTGACTTGTCGAAAAACAATCATCAACAGGTCCTTATTGATATCCAATCAAAGATTATGTTTTTGGCTCCTATAGTGCTTTGTGATGCCTTTGCCTTGCCTCTTTCACGGGCTTTGATTGCTTTGCCTTAGTTGTTTTAGTTTTTCTTCTTGAAAAGGTTAAGTCAAAGTTGGTCAAACTAAAAAATCTAAATGGAAGAATCAAAATTATCTTATTCAAGTCTTTGGTGATCTTCGCATGGGCTTATGCTTTGAAAAAATCAAGAAATTCCAAGTCAAGATGTTCTAAGTTGTCCTCATACGAAAATGTGAAAATGTTAGGAACTTGGGGATTTCTAACTTTCTTCTAAAGTCCTCTTTCTTGTTTCCCCACAAGTCTTCATTATTGCCTTCTTCCTCGCTTTGTAGACTGAGGTTTTGTTTCCTTCTATCCCTTCACTTTCTTTTATATCACCTTCTTCCTCACTTTCTCAAAACGTAGATCTTTTGTGCACTCCCAATTTCTTCCAATTTCTCTTAATCCTTTCCTTCTTTACTTTCCCCATGCATTCTTCATTTGCAGATTTGTGGGTCCTTCATGAACTTTTGTCACTTTGCCTATTTCCTTTTGTCTCTTTGTTTCTCGCATTCCTCCCTTTTCTATCACAAATCTTTATTTGTGAACCTTTTGTGCCCATCAAGACTTTACCAAAATTCCTTATCTCCTTCACTTCCTTGCATACATGTGTTCTTGCAGATTTCTCTAGACTTGATGGGGATGTTTGAACATCCTTCATTTCCTTGCATCTTTCACCTATCCACATCTTTGCAATCAACCTCTGAATTTCTTCCTTCTTTCAACTTGCATGATTTCCATGAACTTTCAAACATAGTCCAAAGTCCCTTCCTCCTTCGCTTTCTCACATTCCCATATGAGGCTCGCCTAGTTCCTATTTCACTTAAAGAAATATTTGCAAGTTTGTGGGTTTTATATGGACCTTTGATTTTTTTACTTTTTAGTCTATAGTTTGAATGTCTAGGTGGTCTCTGCACTTTATTGGAACATTCAAATGGTTTCTGGTTTAAAGGAAATGTTAAATGCAAAATCCTATTGCCCATCTAACCTCTTCCAAGTCCAACTTCCCTACCCAACAAGGACTTTTTGTAACCTTAGTATTTAGTATCACCAACCAACCCTCATTTGACACGTGCACACCACACATCTAACCAATTAAAATGAAAAAGGACTTGTTTTTCATGTGATTAGATTTTTACGGTATCCCCATCAAAGCAATAGCTTCCAAATAAACTTTTAGGACATTTTCGGGCATCTAACCCTCTATCTAACCTACCCACGTATATGATTTAAACCTTCTAGAATGAATGGAACCTACTATGACCTAACCACCACTATTAAGCATAATGATGTCCTAAGAATGTGTTTTCAGTTGAATTTGATCTATGTTTACATGGTTTTGACTCCTTAATCATTATTTTGCAAGATTTTAATAGCGGACTTGTCTAGAGCTTGCAATTCAACAATTTAGTAGATGAAGAAGTTATTGCATGCAAGATTCATGGTCCTAAAGATCAAAACATGGAAAATAGGCATGAGCAAATTATTCCTTCTATAACTTGACCTGACTCACTCCTAACTATTTGGTACCTTACATGGTCAACCTACACACTCCAAGTTCATTCTCACGAGGCCTAAAGTATAGAAAATAGAGATACATGCATGACCTTGATTTAAAAAAAGATTATTTTGGGTCTTTGTAAAATATGTTGGGCCCCAAAGGGGAAATGTAATCTAAAACAAAGCTTAGAAGAAATAATTAGTTAGACTAAAAGAGAGACAAGAGATAGAAAGGAAAATCTTTCAAATTTGGTCAATTTTAGGTGTTCAAACTCTTATATTGGGTATGTGTACAGTGTATGATGGTTTTAAACTCCTATTATTGAATGTCCCCTTGAAGATACAGCTAGTTCTTGCTTTGGTTGTGCAACTCTAGATTAAAGAGGAGTTTGGTTGACTAACTATTTGATCTCCTTGTAGCACATTGTTCCTTCTTGGAAATGCAATCTCTTTTTCTCTAATCCTTCTCTTTTACTCTTTATTTGATTAGTAGTTAGAGTATATTTTAATGTAATGTGTTACAAATTTATTTATTTATGTGTTGCTATGTATTGACTTACAAGATATGCATGGTAATTCTACAACTCCCATTCAAAACTAAGGTTAACTTAACCTATCAATTGAGCACTGAAGAGATTCCTACCAGGCCCCTTATAAAACAACATTTCATCTTCCCTAATTCATATTTCAAAGTTGAGACCCAGCAACTCAAAGACCTTGAGGAGATCATCAATCTCCTCTCAAAAGAGGAGTCATATCCTTGATTCTTGATTGTTCGGTAGCATGTCATTTTGCCACTAAAGATTTTTCGCTAGAAGGAGGGCAGGCTGGAATCTTCTTCTCTCCTCATTAGGTCAAGTTTTGAGAGTTCACTTAAAATTTCATGTTTAAACTCACATTATTAGTGACTCTCTAGATAGTGAAAATACATAATTTGATCCTTCCAAACTTTTCATCAAATTACAAATCTCACTAAGGGATCGATTTGTAAACTCATTTGCAGTTCCTTTGATGGTCAATCCTACTACACTTTCAGCAAACCCATTTTCAAGACAAGCAATATCTAATTTTCAACAAATCATGGCTACAAATCCACCTACCTAGCTTGGGATAGGTAGTCCAATTAACATTGCAAACCAAGGGCATGACCTCCCCAAGGATCTTGACAAGTTCATAACAAGATTTCAATACAACGGAGGTAGAATAGTTGAGGAGCACATATGTGCCCATAAGGATGTCTTAATTCATGTTCAAATCCATGAAGAGGATGTTGCTTGTCGCGTGTTCCCTTAAACTCTTGATGAAGAGGCTTATAACTAGTATTTGGCCATACCTATTGGGTCGATCACTTCCTGGCATGGACTTAAAGATGTTTTTCTTAATCACTTTAGATTATCTATTAACCCCACCATGATGTGTCATTAATTTGCCACCTGCAGGAGAGAACCTAATGAACCCTTAAGTATCTAATATGAGATTCCATAGGTTGTATTCAAGGTTAATAGATCCTTACAAGCATGTAGAGCCCATAGTTATTCAGATGTATCTGGCAGCTTTTGATCCTCTTACTTCCATGTTTGTTAGAGGTCGTCTCCCTATAGTTCTTGTAGGAAAGATAAGGTATCATAACAACTTCATACACTAATCTTGAGAGGAGGGATATGCAAAACTTTTCAGATCTTTACAACAATTAGAGAAATAAACACAAATAGCAATCATATCACAACACAATAATTACGTGGGGAAACCCTTTCGGGAGAAAAACCCCACACTCTAGCCACCCAATATATTATTCAGGAATCAAGAAGATTACAATATACTTGCAAAGCAAGCTTTCACAAGAGTATAACCAACCAGAGATCCAGAGGGAACTCAAAATCTATAAGACTTACACATAACCTCCATCTCAAGCTCCTGATATATAGGAGATAGAATACAGTAAACTATCAACGGTAATTACAAAACCATGAGCCAAAACTACCCAAGAGTGGCACCTAAATTATCTCCAATCAAAGATTCCTTGTGATGTGCCAAATCACACACCAACATGTGTAACTCTCCCCTTTACAGCTCTTTTAAGTGTCCAACATGTTTTCACATTTTCCAAAACAGGAGGCCCAAATTCGGGAGGTCATAACTTTTGATCTGAGTGCCTGATTGACGAACCGTTTGATGCGACAAAAAGCTCATGAAGAGATCTATCATGAAATAACCTACTTAGCTAGTTATGACAACTTTTGGGGCATTTAGGGACCTCTAAGTGCCTCAAATATGAGTTTGAAACATTTTTGGGGGTTTCAAAAAATGAAAACTTTAATATCTTGCAATCCAGGTATGATCTTGAGTCACAACTCACTTGTTGGTGTTCCCAACTAATTACCTGATTATCTCTATAAGGTAGATATCCTTTATGCTCAAGACTCTCAGATCAGTGGTCAGTGAATAGGAGGCAATTGCTTGTTCTCCTCTACACTTCAGGATTTGCTAGACCTAGGGGTATTCCCTTATGATAATATCTAAAAGGTTTCTCCTAAGTACAATGAGATAATGGTTAAGTAGATTGTCCTCACTTTTTGTATTGAGGCCTGAAAGATCCTATTTCAGATTAGCTAAATCCTTGACATATATCTATTTCAAAACTCTGAGAACATGGAACAACTTAAACACATTATACAAAATAAAAGCAAAAGGTTATATCTTTTTATTTTATAGTTTTAGGTGCTTGGATTTGAGAGACATCCTTAGATTGGTGCCTATTCAGGGTAACAGAGTCAAACCCTACATGTAATAGCTTCTTTCGTGACAACAAAACTTCATAATTAGAGGGTCAACAAAATCACTACTGCCTTATAGTAATGAGCCCAAGAAAGAATATTATCTATGATTCTTCTTCACAAATCCCTTGATACAACACACTTCCCCTTATACCTGATCTAAAGAATTTAATCCATTCCTTAAATAGATGCAACAAATTAGATATACAATATAGTAAATGTATATTGATGAATTAAGAAACCCTTAGCAACTTCACTCAAAAGGAAAACATTCATATCCAAGGAGACAATCACAAATAAAACACACATACAGTGTTTCTCATATAATTCAATCTAAATAGAACATTGCCATGTAAAAAACAAGTAACCTCACACATGCAAAAATATGACCTGCAACCCAAAAGTACTCCTTTCTTATTGGAATCTGTCAAAATCACAAGGCTTTAAAATATGTTTCAGAGAATTTTCCTCTACTGATCTGCTATTACAATTCATATTCAGAGATCTAGAGCATAGTATGAATTTCCCCTATATAGGAAAAGTGCAAAAGTATGTCGGCTAAGCCCCTAAATGACTATTTTTAGAAAAATTGACAATTACATCATAAGAATAGATTTGGAGCTTGTGCTCGTTACAATATTTGATATTACAATTCCATTACAATCACACGTGTGCCGACATAATCCTCCAATGATGATGCTTGATCCATTTGCATAGGCCAAAAATGTAGTACCACTTGAAAACTACCAAAAATAGGTCATCTTTGGAAACTAATGACTGTAAGCACAAAAATCACGTACAGCCTCCACGAGGACCTCTATGATGATTTTAATCCTTGTCACGTATATGTAAGTGTGAAATAATGTCCTCTAAGTAGCAAACCTCTTGATGACGTGTCTTCTTTCTCGTCTTGTGTTGTTTCCTCTTTGTCGTTTTCTCTCTTTATTTCTGATGCTTTTTGACACTTTTGTGACACTTGTCGATTTGCTTTTTTTGAACTTTCGACCCTGTTCCTAAGCATTGTGAGTGTCTTATAGGTGAGTTTTCACCTTTCCCCTATGTTTTCATCCTCTGCAGCCCCTAGAAGCCTTCTAGAGGTCCCCCCCTATCCATCTCCAACTTTCGGTTTTCAGTTTCACTCAACCAATCCAAATCTCCCCCTATTATTTCCAGATCTCCCTCGGGAGATCCTGCAGTGCAAGTGGAGATTTGGATTCTTGCACATGATTGACCTATTTCTGAAGGCAGAACTCCTCCTTTTCCTCTTTGCTACCATCTCCCATCATGTTGTTCCTCTAAAAACCCTTTTCTATCCGGATATCCCCCAGGCGACCAAGGTCGCCTAGGGGCAACCATACTGGCAAAAGGGGCAACCTTGTTGTGTTTCTAGCCACGGAAAAACTTGAGTTTCTCACTCAAAAAGCTCTATTTTTGCTCATTTTTCTTCCAGTTTGCATGATTTTTTATGCCTAATATGGAGTTGACTATTTCATGCACCCACACATGCATAATTAACTCCATTTGATCTAAAATTAACAACTCAATCAATCTCATGCATCCTTCCAACTCCAATCCTTCTTCAGTGATAAGCTATTATTGATTTATTGATGGAGTCAGGTTGTCATTGATGTCAAAAAGGTGATGGAGTTCATTTGACATCATGTTGTTTACAAGAGACAGTGGCTTGATACAAATAACACAGAATGGTCTTCATGGTGACAGCTATGGTATGATCTTCATTTGATCACAGTTGTGTTGAGGTGTCTTTCAGGTTGTCATAGATGTTGAGATTAATCTTCATATCAGGACATCAAGATCATCAAGATAGTCAGGAGTTATGAAGAATAATGTTAGTTCATGTGTTTGATAAGATCATCATCATATGCAGGGTTGACTTGATAAGTGTTAGGTCATTGATAACATTCATGTATCAATCATACTCACTTTATTGGTGTTTCAAGTGCTTACAGGATCACAGGAATACATTGATGACACTATGTCTGCAGTAGATGCCTTCCTTGTTGGATGATCAGTTAGATGAAATCATGTTGTTAATTGATTGATGCTTCTAATAGTTCATATGGACTGAATTGGTTGATGATAGCTCATGGCACAAAATCATAAGTTGCAAGGCATTTGGTGTGATCTCAGTTAAGAAATCAATGTCATGGTTCTCTTATTTGGTTGCAAAACAAAGTGGCAAAATATATTCAATCTATGCAGGGTTATGTAGAGTTATCTAGTGTTATCTATGTGGTCATGGTGTGCAGTTATCTCTGTGGTAATTGTTTCAAGTGCTAGGAGGTTAATTTCTTGAAATCCTAGTTCTAATGCACTAAATGTGTATCAAAAGGTTGTTTAAATCCTTAAAACCTTTGTTCATATTTACCCATCTACATTTGTGGCACTTTTGTTATATTCCATTGGTGACTTGTGATAGAGGGTTTACAACTTAAAATGTCATCGTGTGGAGGGTTTGAGACCATAGGGCAATCGACCCCTTTCCTTCTTTTCACCGATGGAGCAAGTCTGCTATATGGGCGGGCTTTCAATGTTTTTGAATTTAAAATTTATCACCGCCAAAAGTTTAAGAAGACACGGGTTTGTGTGAGCCCGATGCATTAAGGAAAATGCTATTATTCTTCCTTAAAAATTTGTGAAGAGTTTAGAATTTTTTTTGAAGCCCGAATCAAAGATAAATAGTTTCTTTTTTAAAACTTAGTAATTTCCTTTCAAATCTTTTTGGTCGGTCCCTTATGTCATAAATGTAAGGAGTTTTTTTTTTTAAGGAGATTTTTATTGTTTTTTCTAAATGAGATTAATCTTTATGAAGAGATTTTTGAGGATATTGGAAGTAAAGAGATAAACATCAAAAATTCTTGAGGAGATTTTTTTAAGAAAAATTGGTGAATTTTTTATTCTTGAAGGATATGAAAGGTCATTGGTTTTTCAGATTGAAAGAAATTTGATGCAGAGATGGAAGATGAAGTTGCTCAGATACTTTACAGGGCATTGAAAGAGAAGATCAAGAGATTTTTTGAGAAGAGGATCTGGAGATATTTTGTGTGAGAAATTTATTAAAGAGAAGGTGAAAAGTTTTATTTCAAGAGATTAATTTTATTTTTACATCTGAAGATGAAATTGTCCTTGCAGATAAAGATAATGTTTGAAAGAGATTTTATTCTCTTTAAGTGCAATTTTTTTATTACAGAGAAGTTTGATTTATTCTTTGTAGATTGACAATTTGGTGAAGAGTTAATTTTACAGATTGAATTTGAAGGGGTTATTGAAGAATTGAAAATGCACAGAGAAATATGAAAATATTTTTTTAGAGGAAAGGAATATGAAAAGATATTCAAAATTTGTATAGAATGTTTTAACAAGTACATTGACGGTGGGTGTGTAGAACTATATACAGACAATGAATTGTTTGAGCATCAGATGCAGGATTGGAGACATACACATGGAAAAATCACATATGTAGCTTGTTTACAGAAGTATGTAAAAGAAAATGGTCTTGATTTGAAAATCAAACAGGAGGTATAAGGTTGTATACAATGGTGCAAATCTGATTGAACGACAATCATGTCTTGCACACAAAGTTTGATGTTGTGTTAATAGTGATTGTGTTTGCCAGTGAGGCACAGCATGCCAATGAGGCTTGTGGTCAGTGAGACCTCTATATATGTCAGTGAGACATTTGTAAGAAGATTTTTCATTTAAGCTAGTGAGGCAGTTCTGGAGTAGTTTTTATACCCCTGGAGGATTTTCCACTCGTGCAATTCTTGTGTCTTGATTCATATTGATCTTCTCTCTATGGTTGTATGTTTTACTCATGAGTTTTGTTTATGTGTTTGACAAAGTTATGTGCATATGTGTTTGACAATTCAATGATAACTTTCTCTCCTTGTGCTCTCCAAGTTAAAGTTTGTAAAAAGATTCAAAAATTCACACAACACTGAATCACCCCCCCTCTCAGTGTTGTCCTTAACTCCTACATTTATCACTCCTTAGTTAGCTGAGTTCACTAGGGAATCAACCTAGTTCACTCCCTAATCAATCATTGTTAACTCATCAATTAATTAAGTTAATGATGCAGGGGCATCGCTCTCCATCCAATTTTGGTTTGAATTTTAATTTCAGTTTTGGGCTTCGGTGGTGTTTTGTTGGTTTGAGGGTTCAGAGGTGTCTTGGTGTAGCCTCCTGTCACATTTCATTTTATCCTCCTGTTGCATTTCATTTTATCCTCCTGTCACTTTCAATGCCAAGATCAGTTTGAATATCGGGCTGGTTAGTAAGAAGACTCCAGTCGCCAGTCAATAACTCACCCATCATTTGTAATGCAAAAGTTAGCTCCTATCGCCAGTGGCAGATGGTATTTACAGTTACGTATATTCTAACCGATGAGTCAGTTACAAAAGGAAGAGGAATGGTCAAATATGGTGAATGTGGCAGAATTGTAGAAGCAGAAAAGAATCTTGTTAACGGTTACAGAATGAGTCAAGGTCAGTCATTTGGTGGTTGAATTATTACCAGTTAGGAAACGACAACATCTTGGAACAGCTGCAAAGATGAAAGAGGTATTTTCATTGTAGAAAGGAAACTAACCATCATGGTGAACGGTTAGAGGGTTGTCGTGGCGAAGATGTAGGAGGCAGTAAGTAATGATTTAAGACTGGAGGTCACGCGTCTCAGGAATCTGCAGTAGGATGACAGAAGAAAGGAAACAAAGCAACGATCATTAGTGGAAGGAGGCCAGCAATTATGAAAGAACAGATTGATAATAATAGTGGTCGATAACAGGATTGGGGCAGTCTGAATATAAGACTATCATTGGTAGAAAGAAGGGGGAGAGAGGAAGGTCGATAGGTAGAGGCCAGGAGAAAAAGAAAGAGGTCGAATGATTCAAGAAGAGAGGAGGCCGAACATTGGAGAGGATGAGATAATAAATAATAGGCCAGCGATAGAATATGCAAGAGGTCGATTTGTAGAGGTTGTAGAAGACAAAAAAAAAGAGCAGGCCACTAAGTAGAAAGAGAGAGAGGCCGTAGCTGATAAGAAGAGGGCCGATTTGCCAAAAGGGAGGTTGCTAGTCGTGAGTGATAGCCAATCGAAGGAGGCTGAAAATGTAGAGATTGATTAAAGATGGCCAGTTGAGTGAGAGGAGTGAATGCAGAGAGTATCGGTATGAAGAAAATGACAAAATGGTTTTGTATGCATAGACAAGAAGAGGCCAATAGTTGCCAGCCGATAAGATTGTAATGTTCAATTTGATAGTAGAATAAGGAGGAGACTATCTCAGAATGTTATCTTGTGATTTCATTGTTAATAAAATATACATATTCATGTTTCTTGTCATTTTGGGTATTTGATTGTTAAGATTGTAGTAAAGGACTTGTTTGATTGTGGATCATGCTTGTTATCTGATTTACTAGGCTCCTGTCTCTGTGTGGGTACTATTGGATTATCCATCACTGGTTTACAATCTAAGAATACTTTATTATAGAGTTGTTTATGTTCTGCTACAGAATGGTAATCTTTATTTGTTCCTGCCTGGTTCCTGTCACTATGGCAACAGGAGGTATGTAGAAGTCTATTTAATATGCAGAGACAAGGTTCTCAGTTAGTGGAATGCATGGGAAAAATGAGCATGTTTATGGATGCGTGTTATCAAGTGGTGTCAAAGCGCAAGGTTGGTTCTGAGTGTTGAGTAGATCACCGAATTGAGGCAACTTAGTCAGGACCTGCGAAAGAAGAGGAAAGAAAACACAAAGAAGCAAAATACAGATTTCGAAAGAGAGTTGGCAGAGTTGAAAAGAGACTTAAAAGAGTATGTGGTTGCCATGCAATAAAGATATGAAGAAGAAAGC
Source organism: Cunninghamia lanceolata (assembly GCA_027924645.1). Lineage (NCBI taxonomy): Eukaryota > Viridiplantae > Streptophyta > Pinopsida > Cupressales > Cupressaceae > Cunninghamia > Cunninghamia lanceolata. The sequence goes on from BSBN01000103.1 coordinate 5,321,976, forward strand.
CAGGAATACTTCTAAGTATGGCCAATGGAAAAGAAAGTAAAGTGGCCTGTGAAGATGATAATGGAGAAAAGAAAAAGGCAGAAGATAAATGCATTAAGAAGAGTAGATAAGGATGAAAAGAGTACCCACAGAGATTGGGACAGCAAGAGGTTGCTGGATGAGCAACATGCACCAGAAATGGTGAATGAAGTTCTCATTGAAGAGAACATGAGAGAAGATAAGGATGAAAGAAGAAAGAAAGAAGAGAAAGAAGTGTCGCAAGCAACACTTGTGGAAAAGAGGAATGAAGAGAGAAGAGTGTCTCTGAAGAAGACATTGAGGTCTCTTATTTTGTTTATTAATATTGTGTTTGCAGTTGTGTATGCAGGTATGAGTAATACAATAGAGAAGGTCAAGAATGAGACCTTGAAGATGATGAAAGATGAGGCAAGAATAGCCCCTGAAGAAAGAGTGGAAGATGTGAATGAGAAGTATTTGGTTGCAACAGAATGTATAGAAGAGTTTGTGGCAGGGGTACATTGCAAAGTGCCTGAGGATGAAGAGGAGCATGAAGCTAGAGATCTCCAGTTAGATGATGAAGATGAGAGAGCAGCCCCAGAATTTTATGATGCTTTGGAAGAAGTTGCAGATGCAGCACAAATTGCTCATGTAGAGGAAGAGATGGAAACCGAAGAAGCCAATGCAGAGAATAAATCGGGGCAACAGGTAAAGAAGAGTTGCAAAGTTGATTTTGGTTATGTAAATGGAGATTGTAATGTTAGTTTTAATCATGTGAATAGAAGTGTGAATATAGATGGACAAATTTATGAGAAGAGAAAATGGGTGAATCATGAGTATATAGTCCCATGTTGGCAAAAGAAAAAGATTGATGAAGGCCAGCAGTTAGAACATAAGAAGATTGATATTTTTTATCATGATTTTGCTAACAAACTAGTGTAAAGAATGAGGGGTATGTTGATGAACAAGAGACAATCAAATTTGAAGATGAAGTGACTAGCAAGGAGGCCTAGGGAAGATGATTGGAGGCTGAAATCAAAGCAAGGAATGAGAAGCACAAGTGCAACAATGAGAAGAGGTCAGCCCAAGGTTGAACCAAACAAAGTATGGAGAGCAAAGAGTATAGCAGCAGAGAAGACAAGGGGAGTTGCAATAAATGATGTTGATAAAAGAGTGGAGGTTGTAAAGGAAGATGTTGGCAAAGAGCCTGTGAAGGAACCTGATGAGAAGAAAATGGAGGCACTAGAGTGGCAACAATTGAAAAATGCCCCATATGTTATGAAAGGTAAGCAAATTTAGTTGAATGATGATGTTTTTGAAACTTTTGATGATTTTGTTGATAGAAAAGATAGAGAAAATTTGAACAAGCTGTCAGATTGTGATGTTGGTGATTATGAGGCTTTGAATGAAATTTATAACTTTAGAGAAGTTGTCAAGGTTGATGAGTTGGATAGTGATTGGGAGATGAATAAGTATGAGGAGAAAATGTGGAGGATGGTGGATGAGAAAGAATTGAGGAGGAATAAGTCTCAGAGGAAGCAAGAAGGTAAGCAAAGGCAGAATGAAAGGTGCAACATGAAGAATGCTAGAGAAGAGAGAAAGTTGACTGGAAGAGTTAAAATTGAAAAGAGGACAGCAGTGGCATATGTTGAAAAGCATAAGAGTGCAAATTTGGATATGGGAGCAACAGTGTTCCAAGGAGAAGAAGACAAACAGAAGAATGATGAAGATGATGCAACAATAGAATTAGCAGAAGGAGCAACAACCAAAGATACGTGAGATGATTTGTGGAGACAATTTGCAGCCATTGAGCAAGAGTGGGATGAAAAGATTGAAGGTTTGAGAATAAGTGGGACAACAAAGAAGTTTGAAGATAATTTTCTAGAAGTTGTTGCAGGAATAAAGATTGAAGATGTTACGGATTTTGAGAGGAACGTGGTAAGTCAAATGATAGAGGATGAGTCTGAAGATATTTTGTTGCAACAAATGGCCATAGAGGAAGAGTGGCTGAAAGGAATGTTAGATGAACATATTGAGTATGCTATAGGAATTGTAAGTGTTGATGATGCAATGTGTGGTGTTGAAATTTTTCTATTTGTTTATGATATGTTTAGTGTGGATGAAAGGAGAATTAGAGATTGGAGGTGGACCATAAGTGATGTTCATGTGAGAGTAGCACACAGTGATGCATAATGAAGTTGGAAGGATGTGGCGAATGAGCCAGAAAGATTGTGGAAGAAGCGGAAGAAGATAAGAGTTAAGTTTATAGAAATAACACATGTGTAGGAGCACATTCTTTTGTTCCCTGGGGAGTCTGATGTAGGGGCATTGCTCTCCATCCAATTTTGGTTTGAATTTTCATTTCAGTTTTGGGCTTTGGTGGTGTTTTGTTGGTTTGAGGGTTCGGAGGTGTCTCGGTGTAGCCTCCTATCGCATTTCATTTTATCTTCCTGTCACTTTCAATGCCAAGATTAGTTCCTATTGCCGGTTAGTAAGAAGACTCCATTCGCTAGTCAGTAACTCACCAGTCGTTTGTAATGCAAAAGTTAGCTCCTATCACCAGTGGTAGATGGTATTGATAGTTACGTATCTTCTGACAGATGAGTCAGTTACAAAAGGAAGAGGGATGGTCAAATATGGTGAACGTGCCAGAATTGTAGAAGCAGAAAAAAACTTGTTAACGGTTACAGAATGAGTCGAGGTCAGTCATTTGGTGGTTGAATTATTACTAGTTAGGAAATGACAGCATCTTGGAACGGCTACAAAGATGAAAGAGGTATTTTCACTGTAGAAAGGAAAATAACCATCATGGTGAACAGTTGGAGGGTCGTCGTGGTGAAGATGTAGGAGGCAGTAAGTAATGATTTAAGAATGGAGGTCATGCGTCTCAGGAATCGGCTGTACGATGACAGATGAAAGGAAACGAAGCAACGGTCATTAGTGGAAGGAGACTGGCAGTTATGAAAGAACATACCAATAATAATAGTGGATGATAACAGGATTGGGGCAGTCTGAATATAAGACTATCATTGGTAGAAAGAAGGGGGAGAGAGGAAGGTTGATAGGCAGAGGCCCGGAGAAAAAGAAAGAGGTCGAATGATTCAAGAAGAGAGGAGGCCGAACATTAGAGAGGATGAGGTAATAAATAATAGCCCAGCGATAGAATATGCAAGAGGCCGATTTGTAGAGGCTACAAAAGACAAAAAAAAAAGAGCAGGCCGCTAAGTAGAAAGAGAGAGAGGCCGTAGCTGATAAGAAGAGGGTTGATTTGCCAGAAGGGAGGTCGCTAGTCGTGAGTGATAGCTGATCAAAGGAGGCTAAAAATGTAGAGATTGATTAAAGATGGCTAGTTGAGTGAGAGGACTGAATGCAGAGAGTATCGGTATGAAGAAAATGGCAAAATGGTTTTGTATGCAAAGACAGGAAGAGGCCGATAGTTTGCAGCTGATAAGATTGTAATGTTCAATTTGATAGTAGAATAAGGAGGAGACTGTCTCAGAATGTTATCTTGTGATTTCATTGTTAATAAAATATACATATTCATGCTTCCTATCATTCTGGGTATTTGATTGTTAAGATTGTAGTAAAGGACTTGTTTGATTGTGGATCATGCTTGTTATCTAATTTACTAGGCTCATGTCTCTGTGTGGGTACTATTGGATTGTCCGTCACTGGTTTACAATCTGAGAATACTTTATTATAGAGTTGTTTATGTTTTTCTATAGAATGGTAATATTTATTTGTTTATGCCTGGTTCATGTTGTTAGAGTAATAGGTTAATTACTTAATTAATTTAATCATATTGATTAATTAATTAAGTCACCTTTACTTTATTTTTCACTTAAGCTAAACTTAGGCTCATTAATAATTAATTATTAATTAATTATTAATTATTCATCTTAGGGTTTTCACCTTTAGGGTTTTGATCTCATTTCTTAAGGATTGATCTCTTTGTAATTATTCATTCTAGTAAATGCATTTTTTGCTTCAAGGTTGTAGAGCACCATTTTTGTGCCTCTTGATCTCCTTTATGTGACAGGTTATTTGCTTGCAGGTGTTCATTGGGATCTGTGAGGTTGGTTTACCAACTTCAACATGGTATCAGAGTTCCAGATCTGCAGCTTCTTGTTCATTTTTTAAGGGATCTTGCCTTAAAGCAACATTTCAGTGCATCTTGAGTCAATTTGGACCTCACCATTGCGTCCAGAAGGTTTGAAATAGTCAAGATTGACCTTCGTTTCATCAATTTTGGTTATACGGTGCCCGATCTATGAAGGTTTGAAGTTTGAGAGGGTTTCCAGATCCAGAGGGTACCTGCAATTTTTGGAGCATTTTCAGCCCAAACGGACCTTACCATCGCGTTCAGAGTGCCCCAAAACCCCAAAATCGATTGTCAAATCATCAAAATCAATCACAGTGACTCCGGGAGGTATTTTTTTTCATTTCTGGGTCGTACGGCCTGGTACGGCACGCAATCCAAGAAAAAAAATAAAAAACAGAGAATGCACAGGCGCTGCAGTCAGTTAACCACTAGCGGTTAACCGCTAGCGGTTAATGCTAGCGGTTAATGTTAGCGGCTAGTTAACCGTCAGGCTTCCCCCAAAGCCCTTTTGGAGCAGTTTTGGTATTTTGGCCATAACTTTTGCATATGAACTCGGATTTTCAAAAACGAAATATCGCCAGAAAGCTGGTTCCGAGCCTGATCCAGTGGTATAGGTCTTTTTTCCTAGTTTTTCTTTTTTCTTCATTTATTGCCAGTCAAAGTCAAACCTTGTTTTCACGCTTCCAGGGGCATAACTCTTGCATACGGACTCCGTTTTTTGCAAACGAATAGGCGTTGGAAAGGTCTTACAGTGCTCTTTCCAAATCTATAGATTATTTCATCAGAAAATTCACTAGGTACATAGAAAATAGTCTAAAGTGATTTTTGCTTTTTCACGCTTTCCAGCTTTCAAATTTGTACTGGGGTTTGGTTTCTTGTGTTGTGGGGGGTGTTTTTTTTTGCTTTCTGTATATACACATCAGAAATCAGAAACCTCTATCATTAAACACATTTCAAAAACTCAAACATCATGGCGGACACCTCATCAGTTGAACGTCTTTCCCCACACAATTATCATACCTGGAAAGCACATATGACCAGACTTCTCATGTCTAAGGGGTTATGGTCCTGTTTGGATGAGATTCAGCCTCAGTTGCAACGTCAGTTTGAGATTTTGCAGCATAGGAACAAAATGGATGAGGCCATGGGTTTGATATCATTGCATGTTTCAGACAGTCTTTTATTTCACCTTGAGAGTTGCACAACTCCTCGGGCAATGTGGACAAAATTCAATGATCTTTTTGGCACCATCAATGAGTTCAGAGCACTTTAGATTGAGGCAGAATTGACTTCCTTGGTACCTGATTCCTTTCCATCTATTGAGGATTTCTTGATGAAATTCAAATCACTCAGATCACTTTTGCAGGGTTGTGGCAAGACCAAAACTGACACTGAGAGTATTTACCTGATTCTATCTAAGCTCCAAGGTTCATTTCAGATATTCTCTTCTACATTCTACTCCACCATGGATGCTTTGGGTCCACGATTTACCATGCCTACATTTGAGGTATTTTGTGATCGATTGTCCCGTGAGCAGTCCAAGTTATCACAGATGGATGCTCTTCCAGGATCACAGAACCATGCATTGGTAGCTCAGTCATCTCAGGGGAAGCAGAAGCAAAAGCAGAAACAGAAACCAAAGACCACAGAGCATGGGAAGGATTTCAGTTCACAAAACACTTCTGATTCTCATTCTCCTAAGGGGGAATCATCGAAGAAAGAAAGACCTAAGTGTACTTATTGTAATAAGTCAGGACATGATGAGTCTAAATGCTATGAGAAGAAGATAGATGGATATGCACAACAGGTTTCAGATTTGACAGCTCTTCTTATGAAGAACAATATTCATCCCTCTTCTTCATCTACATCAGGTGGGTCTTCTTCTTCACCATCATTCCAAATAGATGGACAGACTCCACACAAGGGTCATGCATTATGTGCAACCACCAGTTCACATTCATCTATATGGCTATTAGATTCAGGTGCTTCACACCATATGGCATCTTCTCAGGACATGTTCTCATCTTTTGAGGCTGCATCCTCACCAAACATATTGATGGGTAATAACACTTATATGAGTGTATGTGGGAAAGGTTCTATCGACATTGATGACGGTACATTCAATGATGTACTATGTGTACCATCTTTGTCCACCAACCTTCTCTCCATTTATCAGATTGCTCACAGTGGGACAGGGAAGACAGTTGAGTTCACACCGGATTTAGTGCACATCAGAGACATTCAGACTGGCAACATTGTTGCAACAGGGACAGTTGATCATTCTTCCCGATTGTATGCATTCACACACTTTGGTCCACCATCTCCACTGTCTGGGTATCACTCTCTTTCTCCAAGAGAGCATGTTGTATCTGAGGAGAAGTTTGGTCACTTGAACTTATGTGTTCTTCCATCTGTTCATGAGACCAGTGTTGAGACTTCTACACCTCCACCTCCTGTTGAGACCACATCTGTTCAGCAGGATCCCTCTTCAAGTTTGACTGACATTGTAGCTCCACTCATCGAGCCATCTTGTACAGTTGTTGAGGCCATATCAGAGGATATTCATTTCCTCACAGATGATAGATTTAGCACATTTGTTATCCCATCTTCATTGGAGATTCCATTTCAGGATCATCTTGAGTTGTTTGATGTTGATACATTTGATTCAACATCCTGTCATTCAGATACTCATGCTTCACTTCTGTTCTCCAATGAGCATCATCTAGGACTTCCATTTTCACCTCACATTGAGGGCTTTTCTCATCATCGACCGTTGGATTGGTTTCTTCCTCAGGGGAGTCACATTGGTTTGATCATCGGCACAGGGGTTCTCTCATTCTAGGGGGGCTTTGGAGTCTCCACTCTCTCTCATGGGGGGGTATCTGATTGTATATCTGCATATGTTCTTGAGAGAGTCTCTTGAGACATTCATTTGTACTTTCTTTCAGCATCTCTTTTAGGAGAGGAGTTTTTTCCCACGGGGTTTTCTCCTTTTCTCCACTTTATAGAGATTTCATTGTACTTGGGTACCTCATCAGGCCTAGTTGCCGGGACCCATCTTTGCTTTCATGCATTTTGTCCTTAGTTTTTTTAGCTTCTCCCTAAGTTCATCTTAAGGGGGGGTGTTAGAGTAATAGGTTAATTACTTAATTAATTTAATCATATTGATTAATTAATTAAGTCACCTTTACTTTATTTTTCACTTAAGCTAAACTTAGGCTCATTAATAATTAATTATTAATTATTCATCTTAGGGTTTTCACCTTTAGGGTTTTGATCTCCTTTCTTAAGGATTGATCTCTTTGTAATTATTCATTCTAGTAAATGCATTTTTTGCTTCAAGGTTGTAGAGCACCATTTTTGTGCCTCTTGATCTCCTTTTTGTGACAGGTTATTTGCTTGCAGGTGTTCATTGGGATCTGTGAGGTTGGTTTACCAACTTCAACACATGTCACTATGGCGACGAGAGGTATGTAGAAGTCTGTTTAATATGTAGAGACAAGGTTCTTAGTTGGTGGAATGCATGGGAAAAATGAGCATATTTATGGATGCGTGCTATCAGTTAACTTCTCAATCAACCCCCTTCTTCTAACCTATAAATACCCCCTCCCTCAAGCACAAAGGGAGGCAAATTCATTGTGCACACAGCTCTTGCTAATTTTTTGCTCTCCAAATCAACATTCTAATGCTCTCACAGGACGAAGGTGCCTTTTATTTTATTCATTGTTCAATCAAGCATCGTTACGTTGCTTCAATCAATGTCATTGTGCTCATCAAAATCTCTCATTGAGCTCTTTCAAGCTTCAACAAACTTCTTTTGCTTCTTTGTGTTGTCTTGTCGTCAAGAGGTCTTCCCGCTACTTCAAGAGGATTCGAGGTTGCCAACATCAAGGATTTCTGAGGGTAGTGGAGTCACACAAATCTTCATTCTTTCAAGTTCCTCTATTGCTTTATTCAATTGATAGTAATTAGAAAATCAAAATTGCTCTTGGGAATAGTAATTCATTGCTTTTTCCTTGATAGATCTAGCAACTTAGAGATAGTTTGCATTCTTAGATTAGATTTGTTTACTTGCAATTTTCCTTTTCTAGATTAGTTGTTTCAAAACAATCAAAAACCCAAAAACATAGATTAAAATTGCATTAGGAAAAGTCATATTAACTTGCATTTCATATTTCAATTTTTAGAATAGAAAATGCATCTTTATTTCTATAAAATACTAAAAAGGCACAAAAAGAAGTTCACATTTCATTTAGCTTTGCATGCATATAGAAACCCTAGAAAACATAGATAACTTGTAAACCCTTGATACCATCACGAGGTAAACCATGATTAATGATTCAATCAAACCCTTGATCACATCACAAGGTAAACACAAGTCAAAGCATAACCAAACCCTAGGTCAACTAAACCCTAGGTCAAAACCCTAAGTCTAGTTAAGGTTGGTCATTACACATTTATCTCCATCTTGGCTCATGAATGTGCCTAGGAGTAAGAGGTGAGTGGGTGAAGGCTATCCTCAATGAGATTGAGAAACTCAATCCTCGACAACAGTAGAAGATATTTACTTTACCACAACAAGATCCATTTGTCCTCTTATTGATAGAAGAACATAGACAACTTCAAATACAATGAGAACTCATTCAACAAGACAAGAGGACATAAACGAAAGTAATCGCTTACCTACACAAAGGGGAATAGAAGAAAACCCAACATGAGGAGAGAAACTAGTGACCCTTTGGGTCATAGGGTTATCTCTACAACAACTACCATCGAATGAAACATTCAACTTAGCACACAACAACAAAGGCCACAGAACTTGCTGACCCCTCTCTGCGAAGTCCAGCTCTCCAACGAGCCAGACCCCCACCGTGTCTCACATCCTCTCGACTGTCTACTTCCATGAGAGCGAGAGTGATGTGGCGGATCGCCCCGTGGCAAGGAGGGAAGGGTCTGTGTGCATGCCGAAATCTGACTCGACAGCCCCAGGCAACTGGAGTCGTGATTTTGAGCGTATAATGACTAATTGAAAGCTAACTTAAACATCAATCACCTTCATACTTCTCTTCCCAAGCTCCATATTCCTTATTTTCAGCCATTGGAAGTCTAAAACTTTAACCACCTTATCATTGTGACTAATGTACTGAGCATCGAAAATTGCTTTTGACTCTTTACCAATAGTATCACAGAGCTTCTCCAATGAAAATAATTCATCGAAAACTGAATTCAAAGTGCATGTTTGTAATTCATCATCAACACATACTAGAGCAACTATTTTAGACCCCACAACATTGAATTCTACTTTCCACTCGTCTAAGGTTTTAGCCTGACCTTGATCGTGTTAGAAATGAAGGTGCAAATCACACAACAAAAATCTAATTCAAACCTTATTATCCTCTAAACAATGTAGAATCAATGGAGATTGCAACAGAAATCAAAACCCATTACACAGAAGTAGCATGCACTAAGAACTGAACACACAACACAATATGTAACGTGGAGAAAATCCTTTCGGGTAAAAAACTCCACCAAGAAAAGAGGATCCAAGTTGTATTATCTTCAAATATGAGATTACAATACATGCACTTCCTCTCTCCTTCAGTCTTCAACAAAGCACCCCATGTTACTCTCCAATATGATAAAAATGTAGTACAAATATCCTTATAAAAGGGGATTACCTTCTAGGGCAAGATAATTGACAAAATATCCACCGTCAAATTTGTGACCTAATGACGAATGGTCTAGATTCACAATGATAAAATATAAATAAAATGAGGTTTCACAGGGGGTCCCATCGTAGACGAATGAGTATCGTGTACCAGATATAAACATACGGCTGAAACAAGATCACTGCTGGTGAAACCTTTCATCCCTTATGGGTGATTTACAAACAATATTAAGAGTAATTAATTACATAGGATTTACAAGGTTGATGGCACCTTAATCCTAGCAGACCATCTTTGAAATTAGGAAGTACCTTCATCTTTATCTAATCAACGGTTGTTACCTTTTCCTTCAACTATTTATCCAATTTTATCATATAAGAGACAACTTCATGTAGAAGTCCCATGGTCTCTGATACTGCTTGCAAGCCAAGGGGCTTATTTGGATCAAACCTTGTTGTTTTCACCATTCACTTGATAATTGCATTCCTTGGCATCCATTTATTTGTGATCTCCTACAAACTAGATGAGTAGGTTTTACCAAAGCTTGATTTAGATCAACAATACCCTTATATGCATCATCTACTTTTCCATTTATTTTAGTTAATTGGTGGTTAACTATGTCAAAGAAAATCTTACTGTATGCCTACATTCTATCTCCTTTAAGAGATTCAACTATTCCCTTCAATTTTGTTACCTCTGCAAGCAGTGTATCCCTGTCTGATGGAAATGACTCGCCAGATGGACTTGAAATAATAGGCACTGGAGTGCTAGAATATGCTAACTCTTTTTCCTCCAAAGCTCTTAATTTCACCAAGTCATATGTATATCTCTTTTGAAAATCATTGAAGTCATGCTGCAACTTCAAAATTATGGCTTGACTCAACATTGTCATGTCAACTGCCAAGGCTATAGCATCAGGGGTTGGAGTATCTGCAACTCTTTTCACAATTAAATTACCTCTCAACTGATCAATGCTCTGCACCACATCTGGTTTGTCTGTACTTGGAGCCAAGGTCCATATAGCTCAGGTTTCAAAATATGGATTGAAACATGATCTAAACACTTCTTTAGCTTGCTTCTCTATAGAGAAGATTACTTCATTATGTTTCTTTATTCTTTCAAAGGCTAAAGCATTTTCTATACTCCAATTAGGCAGCAACAACATCCCACTCTCCATCACCATCTGTCTTCTCTCTTCAGGAGTAATGTTGTCAAGCTTCAAATCAAACTCTGACAAAACCTTAGTGGCTAAATCCTTTTCTTCTAATGGGTCAACTCTTATTTTCTCTTCCTCAATTCTACTGAGATGCAGCTTGTTTTCTTCTCAACACAAAATATTTGAACTCTTGAGTTTTTACAAACTAGTCATTAGACAAAAATGTTTGGCAAGCTAGTGCCCTGATGTTTCCAGTTTCCTCATTAGCAATTTTCAAATAATCAATGCTTTTATTATGTGGCATTGGTGGTATAATCATACATGTTTCTTTAGAAGTTACCTCGGTAGTTCCAACCTCCATTGGAGTATCTTCAACATCAATGATTTCAATGGGGGATTTGTCTTTATCCTTATATATTTCACCCTCAGATGTCTTTTGACTCTCTTCTTCTTCTTTGTCCTCTAAGGTTTTTTGCCTCTTTCTTAGTTGACTATCTACCTCCTAAATATCCATAGATGCTGCCTATTCTATGTCTTCACTCCTCGACCTTACATAAGGATTTATCCTTACACCAGGCTCTTTGTCCACCTTAGGATGCCTTTGTTCCTCAGGAGCCATCAATGTATCTGCAATTTCTAACATTTACATGATCTTGATGACCCTATCCTTCTCTTCAAGACAAAAACCCTAAAAAAGTAAGATCCTTCATAATCCTCTCATTCTCTACTTTTACAATTCCTTTCCATTTCTCAATTTTATCTTCCACTTCTTTGTATGACAAAGAGTTTCTTATCACATCCTCAACAAAATTCATCTCATGAGGGAATGCAGATTTCTTCACACTCAGTCTGACAATATTGATAAAACCTTCAGGATCAAATTTATCTCTAGCATCAACATAAGGCAATCTATAATTATTAAACAAAGGATAAATTTGGTCCAAACCTTCCTTATTTACCACCTAAAAATCAGACCATTTCAAAATAGTTGGGAAGAAGGAACCCTTATTCTGACCTCTCAGATGTTTTTGTCCATTTCATTCAACTACCAAATAATCTCCAAGTATGCAAGTCTCTTAGGCACATACACTGGCAACAAGTGTGGTCTCATAGAAAACCCATATACTCTAAAATAGGTGGAGTATTGGTTCAAAACCAATCTCCCCAATTGTGCTTAGTTCCTAATTCTAGAGTTCTCTTACTTGGTCTAAGAAAATCTTGTACTTATTTTGGTATTCTTTCTCGGTGTTCACTATTGTATGCCATCATCTTTCTGATAAAGAACTCTTGAAAAATGATAAAATCTGAATTCTCATAGTTCTTATCCCATAGATAAGTCCAGCATTGCACTGGTAGAGGATTGTTATTATCATCAACTCTTCTCACTCTCAAAGTTTTCTCCCATACCTTTCTACCAGCATATAAAAACATGTGGCACATGAGTGAATACCACTTAAATTCCAATTTCTGATTAGCCTTGAGGGCTATCATCTGTTTATGCATTTTATCAGCTAAGAAGGAGGCAAAAACAAACTCTACATTCACTATTTGATCCTAGATGTCAATTGCCATAAACATTAGTGTTGATGATTGCAATATACAACCTTCTAGCCCTCCTTCTAGCGCCAAAAAATTGTTGATGATTGTTTTGATGCAATCATAACAATAAGTTAAAATTCACATATAATGAACTGAAACTATACTTGAAAGATAAGAAGGAATCATTTGAGATTCAACTAATCCCAAGTCTACAATGGTTCGGTTGGTCAAGTTCAGTTGGTCAATGTGAAGCTGTAATGTTCAAGGGGCCTTACGTAATTTAGGGTTGTTTGGTGGTTTACTGGACTAAGACTATGTAAAAAAAGATCATAGATATGTCAATACTTTTCATTTCTTTGCATAAAAGTGTTACTGTGCTGCAAGTTTTAGATGGTTTTCTTGAATTATTGCAGCTTTCTCCTTTATATATTTATGAAAACTATCTACCTTAAACTCTGTTATGCATGCTTCTTCAAATTTGAGACAATTTCCTTTAGATTTCTACATTTTCAGCTAAATATTTCAGATGGGTTGGGAAAAGTTAGAAAGACTTAATCTACACCTCATTTACTCTACCGAAGGATCTAATTGTTCTGTTATGCACTATGTAAATACTACAGCAATTTGATCAAATCCATAGTAAAAGCCTTAAATGCAAGTTCTGAGCATTTTCACAAACATACATTTAAAATTGCAAGCTCTCAAAGAAAATATTTCAAAACACAAAGAAGAGCAGGAGAACACTCAGAAGATAGATGCAGAACTCCAGATTCTATTGTATTAGAAACAAGTAGTCATACATGATTTACAATGTAGGAATGACTCTTAGTTTCATTGATCAAACTACAGAGAACTTACAAGCTTTACAGATACAGTAAGGAAGCCAGACATTCCACGCACACCTTACTGCAGACAACAGGCGACCTCCTTCTTCTACTTCTAATCTAAACTAAGCTAACTTGCTGTATGTTCCTAAAAATCCCTGTGTAAAGTATTACAATGTAGAGATGCACAATATAAAGACTTTCTGATTGTCCTCACTACAAAAAAAAAACCTAACTACCTCTGGTTCAAACCCCTGATTACAGCAATAAATACAGGTGAACCAGTCCTCCAAAATATCTCTGAGCAGTGTCAAATCTGGGCGAAATATTGCCCCTTCTGAGAAGCTCTAGCAGCTCAGCAATAACTTCTATTTATCTGCTGCAATAATGTTCTCAGTTGTAACCTTGTCCTTCACTTGAATGGCCTTGACTTCCTCGCACTTCATCTTTATCTTCTTGCTCCTGAGATCGGATTTCCTTCCTCCATGATGTCACTGTGTGGAATTTCCAGCTGCTTCCTCAACTGCAAGCCTGCAAGACAAGACTAGCAATAAGTACCAATTTATCAAATAAATAGCAAGAAATTAAAATACTGTTTAAATCAAGGTGACTGTACAAAATATGCAGGAATTGGGTCCAAAAAACTCCCAAAACGCGTTCAAAAACGCACACAGACTGCCCAAAATTATCGGGTCAACTATCGCTGACCGAAAAATGTTACGGGCACCAAAAAAAAATTGTTTAAAATTCCCACTGCCTTGTTCCTTCCCGCCCATCGGCGTGACAAATACTATCGGCGAGTCAAAAAATACTCGGGCCGATCATCGCTATTTGGCCGACGGCCTTTTTCTTTTGTTTATTCCCTTGTTTTCTTCCATCAACATGTCTTACATTATCGGCGTGACAAAAAACCTCTCCGCTGATCACTATGGTTTGGCCGATGGCCTCTTTGCTTCGTTCATCCTCTATCGGCTTGTATTTCCCTTCATCGGCGAGAGGTTCGCCATCGGCGAACTCCAAATTCCTTGCTCCGACCACTTTGATTTTACCGATGTCCTTACATCGGCGTGACTCCTACCGATGCCCCCTTTCGTTGATTGCCATCGGCGTGAGATCGCCCATCGGCGACTCACAAACTTCCTCTGCCGATGGCCATACCTTGGCCGATGTTCCTTTATCGGCAAGAGTTTCGCCGATGTCTATTTCGTAATGCATTCGACCAAGTCTTCTCCTTTCAAAACCTATGTATATCGCGATATACAAGCCATTAATTCCATTTGATAATCCCTTCGATTCCGGTGTTTGTATATTTTGATTGTATATCGCCAATATACAAGCCCGCATATACAAGGATTTAACCTTGTTGAATAACTACTTCGGGTCCGGCGCTTGTATATGGGCGCTTGCATCTTTCGCACTTGCATGTGAACAGTGCCATGTATATTCCACATTGTATATTCCGCTTGTATGTTAAAATATACAAGCACCGAATATACAAGCAAAAAACCTGTTTTGATAAGTTTTTCGGGTCCGCCATTGCATTTGTGCATTGTATATTCTCTTGTATGTTAAAATATACAAGCCCGAAATGCAAAAGCGACCAAGTATATATAAAAAATACGACTTTGCACATACAAAGGACTTTGTATATGCCAAGCGATAGACAAACCTAAATGTACATTTTACTAAAATGATCATAACTTGCAAAATATGGCGAATTTTAAGATGGTTCAAAAAGCAACCCTGGCTCATTTTTCACAAGGAATCCAACCATATCATGCAAGGGTACTGCAAATGCATTTTTCCATATTTTTAACAAAGTTTGCAAATTTGGCTCTCTTTTCCCTTTACCACCAAGCAAAACAACACAAGCAGAAGCAAAAAGCAAAGCAACAGCAGGGGTCCTCATTTTGCTAAGGAGCAAAATGGGGCGTGTTGTGAACATCACAACAACTAGATGTGCTATAATCATTTCTTCTGCATCTTCACCAACAATCTGACACAATGAGTAATATGTCTTGATGAAATA
The DNA here is from genome assembly GCA_027924645.1 of Cunninghamia lanceolata. Lineage (NCBI taxonomy): Eukaryota > Viridiplantae > Streptophyta > Pinopsida > Cupressales > Cupressaceae > Cunninghamia > Cunninghamia lanceolata. The sequence goes on from BSBN01000103.1 coordinate 5,337,289, forward strand.
ATCTTCAAATGGTTTAATACTAAGTGGTTCCTTCTAAAAAATTGTCATTCTTCTACCACTAGAAGTCTTCACCCTGTGACTGAAAACTTTGACAGACCTGTACACTACCTTATGTGTCTCATATGTATGCCTGAAATTATCAAAGTTTATAACTTTGTTTGTGGCCTTATTCAGGTTGAACACTTCAACTATGTAAGACTTTGTGAAAGTAATAATAGGTGTCCCTTTTGTTGTTAGCACCTATTTGGTTTGAGCATTATACCTATGTGCTATCAATTTTACAAATTATGCATCCACAAACACATTGGGCACCATAACTTTGCCCATGTCAAGATTCCAACCATTTCTTGATGGAGATCTTGCATCTCTCTTTCTATACCACTAATCAAATAGTGACCATCTAGTCACAGGGAGAATTGTATCTCTGATTCCACCCATACTATCTATGAATTTTTCATCTGTATTTCTCCTAGTAAGGCTCATAGCCTTCTTTGTTGAACCAAGGTATTGAACAAGCAAATCTTGCTCAAAACACCTTTTCATTTCTGATGGATCGGCTATTATTGTGTGCTAAAGGTTTGAAAGCAAGATAGGATTTCAAAAACCAAACTAACTTGACAATTTGCTCTACTTTATCTATGAATTCAGATTCTACAGAAAATTTCAGAGCTATTTATGCAAATTTGAAGCAAATTGACCAATAAATCAATAGTTTTGAACTTACAGAATCTTTGCGACTAGAAACCCTACTTCTTCAATTTTTGTCATGGACTGCTTGATTCTGTTATTTCAGAAAATGTCCCCTTGGGGGCTTTTCCCTCTTAAGGTTTAGCTCCCAAGTCCTTAGAATTCATTATAAGCACCTTGCATGTTAATTTTGAATTCTGATGAGAAAACCCTGAAGTCAAGTATGGCAAATAGTGTTGGCAAGAGACACTATATGGATTCATGGTTGTTGTCATTGATGGCAACAAAGGTCATCCCACATATCCGCAAGTCATGATGTGTCTCTACCGGAAGTCAGAATAAAGAATGTTGTGGTCCGGTGAACAAGAACAGAGCATGTGGCAAGGTCCGACAGATTGGTCCGGATCTCTCAGAGGAAGTGTCTTGGTGCAGTGCGGATTTGGGGAAGTCAAGAGGACTACCTTGAGTGGTATATTCCAAGGATTTAGCCTCCGGTGATGGACAAGGAAAAAGATATGAATAGTTGAGTACCGGATTCCTGAGAGACAGTGAAAACAGAGGAAGAACTGACTGACAGAGTATCAGACTACTTTCCGGATGTGTTACTATTGATGATAGAGGTTGTGAAGGCATGAATCATGTTTGGCCGACATGATTAATGATATCTACAAGTATATGCTTGATCCGCATTGCTTGGTGAGGAAGGATTCAGCCGACAGAACAAGAGTTTGTAAGAAACTAGACTGTTCCGGATGCCGACTAGAAAGGTGATGAAATTACTTGTGCGGATATATATAGAGGATGGATTTAGTTGTGAAGGGTGTGATGGTGAGAAGATATATGCGAATAAGTCCAGAACAGAGCAGAAGTAGCAAAAAGGATCCGGTATGTGAAAGATAGCAGAATAAAGAACAGAGGAAAGATGAAGTGCAGCAGATCAGTATACTGAGCCTAACCGGAACTGAACTCCAGCATATGTAGATGCTTCCAATCAGTTCAAGACTGTGATTCTTATCACTTTGTAGACAGTGTGTCTTCTTGTAGGCAGTGGGCCTCTTGTGAGCAGTGTGCTCGGGCAGTGAGCCCTAATTGGCAAGTGCCATTTTTTGTAATCTCCTATTCTTCTAACAGAGAATAATTTTGGGTTAATCACCCCGTGGTTTTCTCCCTTAACAGGGTTTCCACGTCAAAAATACTGTGTTATGTGTTTCTTATTTCATGTTAATGTTTTAGTGTTTGATTCAATGCTGCATCAATTAATAAGAAAGTTCAAAAAGGGAAATAATTAGGATAACTGATTCACCCCCCCCCTCTCAGTTATCAACAATTGGTATCAGAGCTATGTTCCTCCTAATAGAGCCTAACAGCTTGAGGAAGATCTGGGATTTCAAATGGATGCATATGGTTTAAGGGAGCAACTCAAGACTGCTCTTGAGGATCTTGAACAGTCAAATTCTGAAGTCAGTGAATTAAAGGAAAGACTCAAACAGGTTGATGAATTCATGAGAGAATTAAAAGACAAACTAAGTCTCTCTATGAAAAAGAGAAAGGAGCTGCTCCAACAGTTGGCAAGACAAAGTGAAGAAAGCAATACAAATGAAGAATTGACTGAGCAAACCAAGTTATGTGAAAAGTTATCAAAAGAAGTCATTATGTTAAGACATGAAATGGAATCAGGAACTATAAAGTTTACTCAAGAGATTGAAGAAAAAAGAAAGGCTGAAGACAATCTAAGACAATCTCTTAAAGAAAAATTAGAAGAATGCCACCAGATGGACAGGATTATCAGACATCTTGAATCTGATCTTGAAGATGCCAAAGATAATGAAGAAAAACTTGAGGATCAAATTGCCTCTCTCAAAAGAGACCTTCAAACAGCAAATGAATATAAAGAGAAATTCAAGATAAGTTCTGCTCAACTTGAAGTTCTTCTTGGAAGTCAAAAGAGGACAGATGACAAGTATGGTTTGGGATATGAGAAAGGAGAAAGCTCCGGATCCGGTCAGAAGAATCTTGGATCAGAAAATCCAAGGAGCAGGCCTAGAAGACCTCCGGTAAGACAGCCAAATGCTCAAAGATATCCATCCTTCAATGGACACTGCCACAGCTGCAACCACTTTGGTCACAAAGCTAATCAGTGCAGAATGAGAATGAATCAGATTAATTCATCCTTCTCCGGACAGTGCTTCAACTGCAAAAGGTATGGACACAAATCCCATGAATGCAGAATTATGCAAGTAAACAAATCATTCAAAGGTAGATGCTTCACATGCAATAGAGTAGGTCATATGGCTAATCAATGCAGATCAAGAGGATATCAGTCAAATATGCAAAGAAATGTTATTTGCCAAATCTGCAATAGGTCCGGTCATAATGCTAAAGTCTGCAGAAACAAGTATCAGGACAAAAGAGGTCCGGTGTATAATCAGAATCAAGACAAGGGTAAACAAAAGATGAATGCGGACGAAGTTAGGAATTAGATGAGCAAGATTTGGGTGAAGAAAAGTTCAGAGAATGTAGAGGTTGGATCCGCACCAGACTCTGGTGCTGATATTTCTTCCGAAAATTAAAAAGTGAGCTCAGGCTCAGGGGGAGACTCAAAGAAAATCCTGTTCCCCCAGCCAAACAAGTGGTGCCGAATGTGGCACAAGATGCGGATTAAAGGGTCTGCAGATATGAGTCTTGAGATGCTTCAGTCAAGTTTTCAGAGGTCCGCATGGAGTCATGAAGAAGCTGTGATCGATCAAATAAGACATGTTCAGGGAGATGCTCCGGTATGATAAAGGATTACAAAAAGGTCCGGAGAGATCCGGAAGTGCACTATCTTGTTCTGCGGATTGGACAGAGTGTTTGGGATGTTCTTGTAATATGTTACCTCGATTTATTCATGATTGAAAGATCTGGATGATATCCACAGATCAGGACTAATCCGGGATACTCCAAGCTATCCAGACAAGGCAAACCGGAGTGATGTAGGTGAAGCATTTATTGCAGACAGATATTAGGGTTCGCGGAGCAATTTAAGGGATTTCTCAAAAGTCATTTGCTCATTCTACACTCGAGAAGAAGCGAAAAGTGGAGCTCTGCAACAAGGTTCATCAAGCACACCAAGGATCTCCTGCCGAAGTTATTGCATAAAGAAATCAATCCAACCACTCCGTGCAAACCGAAGGCGCATAAGGTATTCTCCGTTTTTCATTATCTCACTACAAATCTTTGAAGAATGGCTACTCCAAATATAGTTAAGATCTCTGATAGACCTCGCCCCACATTCAAGAAACATCCTTGCAAATCATTGGAGGTAGATCCACTAGGAGCCTTCTCTAGTGTTCCTCACAGAGTTTTACATACTGAAGACATTAGGGTTTACATACATGCAAGCATTGAGGAATTTGGAGAATTCAAATTAAGAGACCTCTATCACAAGCAACTGATAGACAATGCTTTTGAGCTTAAACCAGAGTATAAGGATATCCAGAAGAAACAATTTGAGCAATTTATTATTTCCCCTGCTTTGAAGAAGATGAATGGGTCCGGTATGTACTGAGCAGGATGCATGACAACTTTCTATGGCTGGATAGACCCTGCAAGATCACAAAAGAGGCAATTAGAGCAGTAACTGGTCTATACTCTTCCGGAGGGATACCTATCCTCAAATCTGTCAAGAACAACATTGTAACTGAGGCCACCGGATCAAAATTTGATAAGAGGGCAATGACCATTGAAGATATTTTGGATCCGGATATCAAATATGCATCCATGATAATAGGATACAAGATCTATCACTCCAGCAGGGAGAATTCTGTATCCGGAACTGCAGTATACACTGCCTATGAAATGCTAAGAAAGAATGCAGAATATGATCTCTGCGAACTACTGCTAAGCCAATTAATGGAAAATATACAGAAAATCAAGAAGGATAAGAAGAATTCCTTTAAGTATGGTACTCTTATTGTATGTCTATTCTTCTACTTCATGAATGAGCTACCCGGATCAAGTGGATGGGTATGGCAGAATGACAAACCTGTTGCAGTCCAGATAAGAGACTATTTGCATGGACTTGGGGATGCAAAAGTGAGAAATACAGCTCTATGGGGATACTTCAAAAACTTTCAGAGCATGATGCAAGCAAGAGAGAGAATTCCCCAGTCTCTTGTTGAAAAATACAAAGACTCAGTGTGCTTTATGGTTGACACTGATCAATGCCTAATGGAGGCAGTGGAGCCAAGGACTGTCTGGATCATGCCCATGGGGTATGAAGTGGATGAACAAATAGTGGAGCTGCATGTTCAACACATGCTAAGTCAGCCCAAAGATCCTAAGGCAGAAAGGTTTGGAACCTTTGAGGAGCTGAGTGTAAAAATACATGTAGAACTCAGGGAACCTGAGATTAAAAGAAAGGTGAGAAAAGAAGTAGAGCACATTGCTCAAGGCCTAGGCATCTCAAAAGAGGCACTTGATGCCAGCCGGGAAAAGAGGAGGAAGGCTGAGGAAGAAGAGAAAAGTAAAGAAAGTGCTCCGGTTGAAGCTCCCACCCGGACCAGATCATCAAAGAGATCTGCACCTCCCACAACCAAAAGTTCAAAACCGGAAGTCCAGGCATCCGGTAAGAGATCCAAGACAAAAGCCACAAGGGCTTATGGAAGCCAAAAGGATGAAGAGGAAACAGAATTAGATGAGGGAGTAAAAGAAATAAAGAAACAGAAGAAGAAAGGATCCGGTAAACCCTCCACAGGCCAAGACAAGGATGAAATGGCGGAGGTATCTGTTGAAAAGCCCACTCTGTCTCTAGAGAATGTAATCAAGTCGGTCACGGTGGATGGAAACCTTCAACCAATGACTGAATCTTATGATGACTTCAGTGAGGCTGACCAAAAGACTCTTCAGGAAGCCACAGTCAAATATCTGAACATATACAATAAGGCTTTCATTGAGATCATATCTCTTATTCCTAAAAGCCTAGAAAAGGAATTAGAAGTAAGAAAGAACAATGCTCATGCCAAAGATCTTGAGATCCGGGAGCAGATAGCTATTCAGCCCAAGACAATGAACATAATCTTCAAGGACTGCAAAGATGAGTTCAGAAGTAAAGCCAGGATGAATCAACTCATGCTTGGTGAGACTGACAAAGTGGCCCAAGAGACAGAAGAGATCCTCCGGAAGGCCTTCAAAAGGTTCAATCTTCCTGTTGTAGAGGACTTAGGTGCAGAAACAGCTGCGGATTTGGAATCATCTGTTCCGGAAGAAGTGGGCCCTGAACAAACAAGCATCTCTCCTCCGGTTTCCCCTACAGTCTCCGGATCCAAAGAAGAAGAGCAATTAAAGGAGAAGGAAGCAGTGGTGAAAGACAAAGAGGTTGACAGTTCCAAGACTGCAGAAGAAAAGAAACATTTGTCTCCGGCAAGAGACACTGCACAAACTGTTCAACAATTTTTGAGCAAAGAAACTTTAGAGATTGATGAACCGGAGCTTCTAAAAGGCCCATTCGACTTTGACTCTCTCTCTCCGGTACAAACAATGAAGATAGCTTCATTTGCAAATGCCAAGGCAAATGAAAAACTCCTGAAGTCTCATATGGAAGACTGTGAGTTGATAGAGGCTGCTTCCGGAGTACTTGTAAAGATTATGCCATCAATCCAGATAGATCCGACAGCCTCCTCTTCCGGTAATCTAAAAACCTTAGTCAGCAGTGTTGATACACATTTTGATTCTCTAGAAAAATCAGCTGAAGAAAAGGTCCGGAAGGAATTTTTGGATAAAAGATTTTCAGAAATATTAGAATTAATCTCTAAAGATAGGAAGATTGTGAGCATTGGAATAAAGAGCTTAGAGAATGCTCTCAAGGATGGCGGTGACATCTACAAATTTTGTATATCCTGGCCAAAGGCAACAGCAGCAATTGATAAGAAAATAAAAGAGGAACATGACAAGCTACAAAGCTTATCTCAAAGTTTTGATCCTCTCTCTTCCTCCATAATAAATCAAGAATGTCAGACTATTGCAGTCTTGAATGAAATAAAGAATCTTGAGAAGGAAAGGAAGAACATCACTAACCGGATGGGAGAACTTAGACGGATTATAATCCCTAAGTTGGAAACTATGCATGAGGCCATCAGTGATGCTCAGACCACCGCCCAAACAAAAGATCCGACAGATCTCAAGCGGGCAGAAGCTTTTGCATTTTTGTTGAGTGGTCACATTTCAATTTTGGATAGAATGAAGCAAAGTTGGGCTACAGAAATGATCCAATTGCAGACATCCTTTGCAGACATTCTTCAGTATATGTGAGTATGTAAATATGCGGCTATGTATAGAAAATTTTTGAAAAATTTTGATATGCGGACCCTACCCTTTGCCATTGATGTCAAAGGGGGAGTGAGGAGCAGTGAAAAATGAGGAATCCAATTAAGGGGGAGTTCCGGAAATTGTATATAAAGACAGAGCATCAGCAAAGGGGGAGCATAGTGAAAACACTTAGTCATTTTTCACTAAGTGTTGCCATCAATGCCAAAGGGGGAGATTGTTGGCAAGAGACACTATATGGATTCATGGTTGTTGTCATTGATGGCAACAAAGGTCATCCCACATATCCGCAAGTCATGATGTGTCTCTACCGGAAGTCAGAATAAAGAATGTTGTGGTCCGGTGAACAAGAACAGAGCATGTGGCAAGGTCCGACAGATTGGTCCGGATCTCTCAGAGGAAGTGTCTTGGTACAGTGCGGATTTGGGGAAGTCAAGAGGACTACCTTGAGTGGTATATTCCAAGGATTTAGCCTCCGGTGATGGACAAGGAAAAAGATATGAATAGTTGAGTACCGGATTCCTGAGAGACAGTGAAAACAGAGGAAGAACTGACTGACAGAGTATCAGACTACTTTCCGGATGTGTTACTATTGATGATAGAGGCTGTGAAGGCATGAATCATGTTTGGCCGACATGATTAATGATATCTACAAGTATATGCTTGATCCGCATTGCTTGGTGAGGAAGGATTCAGCCGACAGAACAAGAGTTTGTAAGAAACTAGACTGTTCCGGATGCCGACTAGAAAGGTGATGAAATTACTTGTGCGGATATATATAGAGGATGGATTTAGTTGTGAAGGGTGTGATGGTGAGAAGATATATGCGAATAAGTCCAGAACAGAGCAGAAGTAGCAAAAAGGATCCGGTATGTGAAAGATAGCAGAATAAAGAACAGAGGAAAGATGAAGTGCAGCAGATCAGTATACTGAGCCTAACCGGAACTGAACTCCAGCATATGTAGATGCTTCCAATCAGTTCAAGACTGTGATTCTTATCACTTTGTAGACAGTGTGTCTTCTTGTAGGCAGTGGGCCTCTTGTGAGCAGTGTGCTCGGGCAGTGAGCCCTAATTGGCAAGTGCCATTTTTTGTAATCTCCTATTCTTCTAACAGAGAATAATTTTGGGTTAATCACCCCGTGGTTTTCTCCCTTAACAGGGTTTCCACGTCAAAAATACTGTGTTATGTGTTTCTTATTTCATGTTAATGTTTTAGTGTTTGATTCAATGCTGCATCAATTAATAAGAAAGTTCAAAAAGGGAAATAATTAGGATAACCGATTCACCCCCCCCTCTCAGTTATCAACAAATAGGACCTACGGGATACTATTTTGATGACTCCTAACCAAAATTGGGAGGGTGGACTTAGGCGCTAGCGCCCTAGTCCTGCCCTATTTTGGGTCAGTCCTAAATTCAAATGTCAGTTTTATGACCGTTACTTAGGTCCTATGCCGACATCTCAAGTTTGAATTGAAAAATTCTTAGCGAGAAAGTGTGTAGTTGCATATATAAGCATGTTTAGTGTTTCATTTGCAAACTAGAAGCTAACTAGAAGATGATTATGAACTTTTGGCTAAATTGTGATTTTAGAGCATTCGAGATATTCATTGTTGCAGAGCAGAGCATTGTTATTGTGTTTGTGAGTGTAGATTTAGCTTCATCTTCTCATGTGATTGAAGAGCCTTCATTTATGTGAGATCTACACTTCTAAGGTGATATCTATTTGTGTTTGAATCATTCATCAATTTGTTTTTGCCTCCATCCTGCAAGGATACACGCTCTTTATCTAACAACGGTGTTTAGAAGATTTGAATGTCTCTCCGAGGCTTGACTGAGGCAAGCATCTAAACACCACAACCCCCAACCAATCTCCTTGTGATTGCAGGTTACAGGTTTCACATCTGGACAGAGTGGAGTTATAGGGAATAGTAAGACAGTGTGCAAATTCTGAATCACTAAAGAAAAGGACTTCTTGGACATGGGCGTTAGTGGCAGTGTTCTCTAAAATTGCAAACATAGAAATAATTTGGACAGTGATAATCAGCATCTGAAGAGCTTCTGACATCCTAAAAAACATCTAGCCTTAGACTAGGGCACTAGTGGAGGTGTCCTCTGCATCTTCCGGGGCAGAAATAGAAGATACAATGAACATCAGTGTCGGGAGAAGATCAAGATTCCATAGAGAAAATAGTACCTTGGACAGGGACGTTAGTGGAGGTGTCCCTGACTATTCTACATTCTAAACTTCAAAAAATGGTCAATTATTAATCTCTACCTACTACCTTAATCTGTAAGGATTTGTTGTAATTCATCAATTTACTTACTGTTTTGCATAATTAGGGTTTTAAGGGTATTTGAGCATTAGATTGAGACATATGTTGATAACATATGAGCTTCCACACTGTTCCAAGTGACATCCTAACCTGTAGGTGAATCCTCTTGCAAAAGTGTGATTCAACTCGGTTGATATGTCCTTGAATGTTTGTAGTGAAAGGAGGTTTTAACCCACACATCCTTATTTTCCTCATCCCCCCTCTTTTCCTACAAAACATTTTGGTGAACCCATGTTTTTGTTTGAATTTTGCACCTTGCTGAGTGTTGTGTGATAGATTTGCATTCATTCATTTCATTGCATTTAAAAAATTACAAAAAATTTGAAAAAATTGGCATCTTAGGCTTGCATTTTGGCATAATTTGAATTTATTGGCATTTAATTTCATTTAATTTCTATTATTTTCATTAGATCTGATTTAAATTGTATAAATTCATCTTATTTTAATCATTTGCATTACATTTTCATGCTTAATTTGTTAAAAATTGCTTGAAATTGTGCATTTTTCATAAAAACTTAGTTTTGCATTAGCTAGGGTTTGTAGTTAAAATCTTATTTCATATTTTACTACCCTTTTCAAACACTCATTAGGACTGATTTCTAATTGTAGTGTTGCATCATAGTGCCCTCTTTAAAAAATTCATGACTTGGGTTTGAAAACCTTGCATTTTCACTAGATTTGGCCTTATCGTCTCTCTAGAATCGCATTAAAGGTGTGTTGTGAAAGATATTATTGCATTATTGGGTTGATATTGAGCTTATTATTTGTTTCCCCTCTTGAAATTCTTCACATCACTTCTTTCGTTAGTAATTTGCATTGAAAATTTGTGAAAAAAGTAAAAAATCAAGCATTTTTAGGTCATATTCATGCATAGTTTTGCATCATAGGTGTGTTATGAAGGATATTGTTGCATTATTGGATTGATATTGAGCATATTATTTTCTTCCCCTCTTAAAAATTTTCACAACACCTCTTTTCTTAGTCATTTGCATTGAAAATTTGGGAAAAACGTGAAAAATCAAGCATTTTGGATCCTAAACATACCTTGCTCCTTGGGTTTGTTCTATTAGTTTGTGAATTGAGTGTTGCATACTGTTTTATGATTATTATAACTCATTGCCCTAATATAAATATCCCTTTAAGAAGAAGTAGAAGACTCATGGGATCTAGTGCTCCTGAAGAAAACGGTATTCCTACCTCTGAAAATCTATTAAATACCTTCTTTACAAAAGGAGAGACACAAATTTTGCAAGACACTATACCTCGTACAAATACAATGGAAGATCAAATATTTCATGATGTTGAGGACACTATTGAGGTGGTCACACATGTACCTAATGAGCAAATAAACAAACTTGATAAAGAACTAGCCGATTTTCAAGCATTTGTGGAAAATGAAAGGATAGCGGAAGAAGCTATACCTACGATTCACAATATAAGAGAATTGATAAAAGAAGGACAAGATGGTATTAATGTCATTAGAGGTTTAGCACATATAGTACATAATAATGTTATGTTGATGACTGAATGTGCGAATGTTATTAACATGTCATCACTGACTCATACGCAAGTATCGACACCTATACCAACTACAGGAATGTCTACATTTACATCAACAATTTTAACTACTAATGCAAATGCTTGTAGCAATGCTACCACTGGTATTGGAGTACCTAATGGCACTAATTCAAAAAAATACAAAGCTGTGGGATTCAACTATCAGAACTTAGCACCTAAGGTGACTTCTTTCATGAATAATTACTCTCAACCACCTCTCCATCCCACTTATTCTCAACCACATTTTACATAAAAATATTTGCAACCACCTTCCACCTACAATTGCTCTCAACCACCTTTCATTTCCACTCACAACCAATCTCCTCAAAATGTCATGCACACGGCTTCAAATTCTCAAACTGCATCTCCTAATGATGCCCTATTAAATAAACTTTTACAAGGCATGACTTATTTACAACAAAGGTGACAATCTTGATGAATTCATCCCAGCCTAATATACCAACTTATCATGTCTGTAGCCCTTTATCATATGCAATCTTGAGAACTCCTATGCTTGAGAGATTTGAAACTCCTCGCTTTGAAAAATATGGTGGAAAAGGTGATCCTAATACTCATGTGGCAGCATTCACGGATATGTGTAGTGATTTTTACTTTGAAGAGGACTTGTTAGCAAAAATTTTCCCACGATCTCTCAAAGATACTGCTCTAGAATGGTTCTTCTCCCTACCTCCGAATTCAATACACTCTTTTTCGCAGCTAGTCGATCAATTTTTACAACATTTTCAAGCAAACATTGGACCTCAAGTCTCTTTGATTGATCTAGTTCATTGCAAGCAAGGTATAAAAGAGAAGTTAACTGAGTTTATTAGTCAGTATCAAGCCCATTATGCACAAATTCAATATCAAATGAAGGATGAGGATGTTCAAAAGGTGTTTATTACAAATCTACAACCTAACATCTGTGATAAGATTCTCTTGATGAAGTGTAACTCTTTTCAACATCTATGCACTGCCCTTTGTGATTATCAACTTTCATCTAGTCAGTATGAAAACCAAAACTCATCGGCTCAAGTTGATCAATCCACGGGTGGACCTTCACAAAACAACTTCAGGAGGAATAATAAGACTTTCATAAAGGTTGATGGACAAAATTCAAACAATTTCTCACAAGTGTCTGCTATCACTAATCTAAAGAGGACACTATTTCAAAATAGACAACAACAAAGACAATTTACTCCGATATTTGAATCCTATCACTCTATCATGAATCAAGTTGTGAGTAATAACCTCTTGAAGCTTCCTCTGATTAAACCGTTGGATCCTAGTAGAATGTAAGGACCTTATTTCAATGCTAATGCTTTTTGTCATTATCATCGGCAACAAGGACATGATACTGAACGATGTATGCGTCTTAAACATGAAATACAAGACCTCATCAACTCGAACATTATACAAGTATCTAGTGTGAATGATAATGGAAATAATTCGGTTTCTCCTCTGAATCAAAATTTACAAATCTTCACTAACCCCTTTCCTAAGCATACCAATAATAACATGATGGAACAAAATACACTCGAAGTAGAAGATGACTATCTAAACTACGATGAGATAATTGCTACAATAGAAGTGGATAAGGAAAATACTAAAGTATTACCTCATCCACAAAGGAATGGTATTTATGCTGAGGTTTCTCCTCCATTATCCCTTCAAGGATCAGGAGATAACTAAAATGCATTGGAAAGACAAACGAAACAACCAAAACAAGAGATTCTAAAAAAAGAAAAGATTGACATGGTACAAGGTAGTTCTTCTCCTTACGATAGAAAGAATCAACAAAATAAGAGAACTAAAAATTGGAAAAGAGTAAGACAGTTATCATCAGTAGGAAATAACAATGGTTCTCCTCCTCATAATCAACAAAAGACCTCACATAAACAAAGAGATGATGAACAAGCACTACATGGGCTTCCTGACAACAAACAACACTCTAATAATAATCACTCAAGCTTCACACAAAACTTGATGTAGCATCTCTCCAAGATGCTCGCAAGTTCCAAATTTTAGTATGGTCGTACTGCAGGTAAGTATTTCTAACCCTCTAACTCCGTGTTGTGTTTCCCCTGTGATGTGTTATGTGTTGTTTAGGCCTCCTAGGATGACCCTTGATACTCTTGTAAGGTCAAGGATACCAGGAAACTGCCTCTGTTGTGACCCTTCTTCTATTTGTATCATCATTCTTCTATATTGCCTCTCCTCTATTTTCATTGTTGTGTGTTGTGTCCTAGGGGCATAGCATTGCGGTTGGTGACCTAGGGGAACCTTCCTACGTGACGGCCCTAGGGCACTTGTTTCCCCTCTCTTAATTTATTATTTACCTTCCTCTAGTGGTTCTATCTAGCTAGGATGATGAAAAACAAATAAGACTGATAAGTACCAAGTGTCCCTTCAGCGAGAAATCAAAAAATGGACCTAGTCCATACATGACGACGGGGTTGATATATATTATCTGACACTTGGCTAGTAGAATCACTCTGTGTGATATTTTGATGATGTCTTATCGTACTAACAAACCATAACAATACTGCTGCTCTGTACACTTTGTTTATCTTGGATCTCTCCTTGCTTATACTCAGTTTTGAGATCTCTGCGGTATAGCCCCATGGTTATACCCAGGATCTGAATTCGTAGTATAACCTTGGATTTTTGATATGATTAGGTTTATGAATTGCTTTGATCATGTGATGTGGTTGTTATCTTATGGAATTATTTCTAACCTCTTCTTGCAGGATATTGTGTGTTTGTAGGAACATTTAACGATCATAAAGTGCATGTCACTTCTGGGGCCATGGGCTTTGCGAAAGCTCTTGTTCCCTTGTGTGTTTTCCCTCTACCTTAACGTGCTTGATATCAGTACACAATATCAACCACCTTAAGGTGGGGGCATGTATAAGGTAAGCTGTCTGATGATTTTGGTACTAACGAAGCGTGTTTGTAAGCCCTCTGCGGAGGCGGGATGTTGTATCTCTGAGTGAGTGCACATCTTTATTGTTATATTGCAATCATTAAGCCCTCTGTAGAGGTAGGATATTGTGCATATCCTTTTATTTTAAGCCCTTTGCGGAGGCAAGGATGGCATATTTCTCGAGGAGAGTGCACATCCTGTCATTTTATAAAAGTCCTCAGAGCAGGCGGGGTTGGTGTATCCTCCCTTAAGCGTGTCTTTGGTGATTGTTGTGGTGAAGCCCAATCATCAATGTGTGCCTGTAATGCACCTGAGATGGTGGTGAACCTAGCAATAGGCTCCTTCCATCACTTATTTGTTGTGTTTTCTCTGTGTCTTCCATGTGTGTGTGTATGGTGTGTTTGTTCTCAAGCATAGTCTCAAGATCGGTGGTGATGAGTTCCTCCTATCTTTGGGATTTGTATGGCATGTTTGTTCTCAAGTGTAGTCTCAAGATTGGTGGCGATGAGCTCCTCCTACACTCTAAGATTTGTATTGTGTGTCTTTTGCCCCTTATGCAGTCTCAAGACTGGTGGCGATGAGCTCCTCCTGCATTTGGGTTGTGTTTACTTTCCATTTACTTGCATTTGCATTCATATAGATGAGAAAATGAAAAAGAAATAATCACTGCATTCATTGTGTTTTACGTGTCTTCAATACTATCTTCTTCGTGTTTTGTGTGCCTGTTACTATCTTCAGTGTGTTTGGCGTGTCTCCACCATGCTTGGTGTGTTTTTGTGTTTTGACCGTACTTTAATGCATGTATTGGCCTTGCGTTTATACATACATTAAAGTGGGGGCTAAATGTTATGTCAAAAAATGTCCCCTTGGTAGCTTTTCCCTCTCAAGGTTTAGCTCCCGGGTCCTTAGAATTCATTATAAGCATCTTGCATGTTAATTTTGAATCCTGATGAGAAAACCCCGAAGTCTCATGGAAAATAGGACTTAGGGGATGCTATTTTGATGACTCTTGACCAAAATTAGGAGGGTGGACTTGTGTGCTAGCACCCTAGTCCTGCCCTATTTTGGGTCAATCCTAAATTCAAGTGTCAGTTTTATGACTGTTACTTAGGTCCTATGACAACATCTCAAGTTTGAATTACAAAATTCTTAGCGAGAATGTGTGTAGTTGCATATATAAGTATGTTTAGTGTTTCATTTGCAAACTAGAAGCTAACTAGAAGATGATTATGAACTTTTGGATAACTTCTGATTTTAGAGCATTCAAGATATTCATTGTTGCAGAGCAGAGCATTGTTATTGTGTTTGTGATTGTAGATTTATCTTCATCTTCTCATGTGATTGAAGAGCCTTCATTTACGTGAGATCTACAATTCTAAGGTGATATCTATCTATGTTTGAATCATTCATCAATTTGTTTTTGCCTCTATCTCACAGGGATACACACTCTTTATCTGACAACAGTGTTCGAAAGACTTGAATGTCTCTCTGGGGCTTGATTGAGGAAAGCCTCTAAACACCACAACCCCCAACCACTCTCCTTGTGATTGCAGGTTATAGGTTTCGCATTTGGACAGAGTGGAGTTGCAGGGAACAGTAAGATAGTGTGCAGATTCCAAATCCTTAAAGAAAAGAACTGCTTGGACACGAGTGTTAGTGGTAGTGTCATCCGAAGTTTCAAACATAGAAACAATTTGGATAATGATAATTAGCATCTGAAGAGCTTCCGACATCTTGAAAAACATCTGGCCTTGGACTAGCGCCCCAGTGGAGGTGTCCTCTGCATCTTCTAGGGTAGAAACATAAGATACAATGAACATCAATGTCGGGACAAGATTAGGATTCCACAGAGAAAATAATACCTTAGACAGGGGCATTAGTGGAGGTGTCCCCGACTATTTCGCATTCCAAACTTCAAAAAATAGCTAGTTATTAATCTCTGCCTACTACCTTAATTTGCAAGGATTTGTCGTAATTCATCAATTTACTTACTGTTTTGCATAATTAGGGTTTTAAGGGTATTTGAGCATTAAATTGAGATATAAGTTGATAGCATCTGAGCTTCCACATCGTTCCAAGTGACAGCCTAACTTGTAGGTGAATCCTCTCGCAAAAGTGTGATTCAACTCGGTTGATATGTCCTTGAATGTTTGTAGTGAAAGGAGGATTTAACCCACACATCTTTATTTTCCTTATCCCCCTCTTTTCACACAAAACAGATTCTCACAAGAATTGTATTTGTAAATGAAACGTGTCCATCACAATGATTAAATTAATCTATTTATTTCACCAAATAGACATGATTCAGGCCGATTTCCATCATATCACCATTACTGCTACATGCAGTTGGCCATTAAACCAACAAATAGTTGTTCTCCACGTTTAAATATCAACCTTTGATGTGATCAAATCATGAGAGAATTAATGACTCATATTTGAACTACATGCTCCAAACGAGGCAGACTAATGAAAATTTGAGATCCCAACAAATATTTTCCATCATGGATCTAGTTATTAGTTCATTGTAGTAGCGCAAGCATAGGAGGGACCCACACCACCTCCCATGCACTCTTGTGCTAAGCTTTGGCTTAGCTTTGTTAGACGGGACCCATATGCCAGTTGTCACTCTGTCGCAGCAGCACGGAGAATATGCTTGGAACCTTTCTGTTGAGGCATGATATGATCCAATGGGGAGTGAACATGTCATGAGATATTTAGTCAGGAAGACCTTGGACCCATTTGTTTGAAGATCGACAACTGGCACATCAATGTGGCTTTGACAGATCTAATCGATTTGGAGCCCGCGATGTAGCGAGAGCCAATCTATCATTAAGGAACTTGCATTTGGGCTTTAGAAATATTAAACTTCACCAGAGAAGAAGGTTACTAGGCCCAAGGGGTCGATTTTGAATGTAACCAGAGACATAAGATTGTAACTTAAGAGCCTGTGACTGCCTATATCAAGTCAATGCAAAATTATAATGTAGGCTTAAGACAATAGGTTAAGGGTTTAGGGTTTAAGGCAATTTAGCATGAACCTAACCTTTTTCAGGGTTTAAGGCCAAAGAACAATTTTTTTTGGGGGGTTTCCACCAATGGCTCTAGTTGGGGACGCATGGCTGACTTAGTCATGACGAAGACCTTAGATTTTCGTAAGCAGACCATACAAAATAAAAACCTAAAACCAAAACACAAACAACAAAACATAGAGCAAAAAAGGAAAGAACCTAACTAAACTATGTACAATGTGCATGGAAGAGATCCTTCTTCAAGAAAAGAAGGGTTTCAAAAATTGTCCATGCACTAGCAATTCCTGAAATTCACCATCAAGACTCTGCAGAAAATATGAGTCCTCTCCATGTGTATTGCTGATGAGATATAGTCCAGTCCAAATGGGATCAAATTTTCCATGCTTGTCTTTGTCTTGATATCTTGCATTACACATGAGAACTAGGTCATCAATCTAAAACTTCCTCTTTGAAGCCTTCTTATCAAACAGATACTTCACTTTTTGTTGCTTCTTCAAATTAGTACTATGTGCTTCCCTTCTAGTCTCATCCAATGCAACCAGTTGATTGATCCTTTATGCCATTGTAACCTCTACATCATCCTCATTCTCTTGTATGAACATGTATACTGGTAAGAGATTGTTCACAAGCATCCTTGCTTCTACTCCATACACTAGTTCAAAATGAGATTTCCCTGTTGCTTTCTTGATTGTCACTCTATCGGCCCATACTACCAATTTGAGCTTGGAATCCCATGCCTTCTTGTTTCTCCCAATTATCCTTTTGATTATCTTCGTTAAGCTCTTGTTACTGGACCCAGTTTGACCATTGCATTGAGGGTGATATGGTGAAGAGTATGACAAAGCAATACCATAATTATTGCAGAAATCCACAAATTCACCAGACCTAAAGCACATTGCATTATCTGTCACTAGTTTTGCAGGTACTCCAAATCTAATTATTATGTGCTCCAAAACAAAATCTACAACGACCTTGCTTGTAGCCTTCCTAGTTGGAATTGCTTTAATCCATTTGGTAAAATAGCCAGTGGCAACCAATATCCAACTGTGTCCACCACTTGACTTCTCTAAAATTTTACCAATAAAATCAATTCCCCATTGTTGAAAGGGAGCTCCAGATGTTATGGTTCTGAGTGGCAGTGCACTTGCATACTTCATTTTTCTTGAAAATCTTTGGCACTTGCTTCACATTTTCTCACCATCTTGTGTACATCAGAAAGAGTGTAGGCCACCAATAATTTGATCTTAAAATCTTATGTGTAGCAGTTTTAGCCATATAGTGTCCTCCAGACACTCCACTGTGCATTTCAGTTAGAATCTTAGCAACATGATCATCTACACACATGAGCAAAACACATTCAGGATTCTTCCAATACAACTCTCCTTGCAGAATGACATATTTTATTGCTTGTAGTTTCAATGTCCTCTTTTTATTATTGGTTAATGATATGGACATGTCATATCCTGCAGATATTGGACAATATCCTTATACTATTCTAAATTTTGCATACTGCATATACATTATCTTGTCCTCTCACCAGTTTGGTAATTTGAATATCAATGTTGAACTCTTGCATCTTATTTATCCATCTACACCGTCTTCCTGTCACTTCTTGTCGTGTAAAGATATCCTTTATTGTAGAGTGAGGGATACAAGCTATAATCTGAGCACCTACCAAATAAGGTATGAAGTTCTTCACTGCCCTAACCAAGGCATAAGCTTGTTTCTCCATTATGTCATACTTTAATTCTGCAGCTTGCAATGACTTACTGAAAAATGCAATTGGTTGCTCATATCCTTCATCATTCTTTTGTAATAGGACTACAACAATTGTATGGAAAGAGGCAAAGGAAAACAATTGGAAAGGCTTTGAAAAATCATGAGACTTCAGTACAAGATTTATTTTAATGGATTCTTTTATATTCTGAAATGCCTGAATTGCTTCATCTCCCCATCTTATTGTTGCATATTTCTTCATCATTTTGGATATGGCCTTGGTTGTTTCTACAAAGTTGGTAACAAACCTTCTCAAAAATTTAATCTTTCCAAAGAATGATTGAATGCCCTTTACTATCTTAGGCATTGGAATCCTGTCAATGGCTACAACCCTATCAGGATCAATCCTTACTCCTTCTTTATACACAATATGCCCCAACAACTTACCCTCAGTCACTTCAAAAGCACACTTCTTGGGATTTAGTGATATGCCATATTCCAATGCTCTAATAAAAATATTCTCTAGATGCATGCAATGATCTTCTACCTTCTTAGAATGAGCAGTCAAATCATCTTGATATACTACTAGTATAGAGTCTATAAGACCTACAAATGCAACATCCATTGCTCTTTGAAATGTTGCTCCTGCATTTGTTAGTCCAAATGGCATTCTTACATACACATATGTTCTCCAATGTGTTGTAAAAGTAGTCTTGTACTGCTCTGACTCTTTCACTTTTACCTGATTGTAGCCTAAGAACCCATCCATCATGAATAAAAGTTCACACCCTGTAACCTTCAGCAACATGGCTTCCATCTTAGGCAGTGGGTAATTATCCTTTAGAGATGATACATTCAAGTTCCTAAAGTCAACACCTAGTCTACTATCTCCATTCTTCTTTTTGATTAGAACTAAGTTAGAGACCCAAGTAGAATGCCTAATAGGCTTGATGATTCCTCCATCCCTAAGTTTTATCAATTCTTCTTGCATCTTTGGAGCTGGGGTTGGATTAATAGGCCTTTGTTTCTGCCTTTTAGCATATGGCTTTAATGGAATCTCATGTTGGAACAGGTCTTCCTTGTAGGCTTTCAAATCATCATAAGACCATGCAAAGACATGCTTATATTTTTTGAGCAAAGAAATTAACATTATTCTGATATGTGGGGTGAGTTGTTTGCCAATATACACCTTCTTAGGAGCATTGTCTATTCCCAATTTTACCTCTTCTAGATCCTTTTTATTGGTTGGAGTGGTCTTGGCAAAAAAAATGATCACGATTATCAAATGCTCTTTCTAAAGCAACTAATCCCTTTGGAATCTTGTTTGTCTTAAGCTGTATTACCTCATTACCAAACAATGTTTCTTTTCCATCAATAGTTTCCACAAAGTTTTGGAAATCTATTTCTTGGTTCTCATATTTATTGATGCAATGCAAAAATTTAATCAAATCCTTATCATCATTAAAAACCTGCCAACTACAAATATTATTAGGGACTACAGGTCTTACCTTTATCTCCACATGTGCAATGTCAACTAGGGTAATGTCATCTGGTATGATTGCAACATTTGCCAAGAAATCTACCATGACATTCCTAGATCTTTCAACCCAATTAATAGAAAATGCATCAAATAACTCAATAACATCCTAGACTACATGTTTATACTACTTTAACCTCTTATTCTTTGATGCATATTTGCCTCTGACTTATGAAACAATAAGCTCTGAATCACCTGATACTTTGAGTGCTTTAATTCCATGTTTCACAACTATATTCAATCCAAGTAAGAGTGCCTCATATTCTGCAATATTGTCAGTGCACTCAAACTTCAAGAGAAATGAAAACTTGAAAGTCTTACTACTAGGAGCAACAAAAACTAGACCTGCACTTGAAACTTCCTTTGAACAGGCACCATCAAAATACATTGACCACAATTCATTTCCATCTTTTGATTTCTCTATCTCATGATCAATTGGTCTTTTCTTCTCACTGTCAACATTAGATGATACTACTTGAAAATTGTCACAATCTACATCAACAAAGCATACCTGATCAACAGATTCTTCTTCTTCAACTAGGTTAGGTGCTCTTTCTTCCCTTTCCAATTTTACATCTTTGCCATTTATGGGAATCATGGCATAAGATAGATCCAATTGTATACTACCTCCAATCAGTTTTGCCCACCTCCTGGACAACAACATCCCATATTGAGGCTTAAAGTCTACCACAGTGACATTCATTGTATACTTCTTCTCAGGGTATGTTGCAAGCATGAAATCAACTTTTTTCATAATTCCAATAACAAGCACCTCCCTTGCATCCATGGCAAAGCATTTACCACATGCCTTATCTATTTTCATTCATATCTCTTCCATAATAGCTAAAGGCATGATATTAGTAGATGCACTTGAATCGAGCATACAATTCCTTACCTTTTTACCATTTATAATCAAAGAAACATAAAAAGACTCTATATGAGAAGGACATTTAGTGAGAGTAGTTCCCATATATACTTCTAGAATATCCTTTTCCCCAACATCATTTACTTGGTCCTTTTCTCGACTCTTGTCACCTTGATCTATTTGATTAGCAATCCCAGAGGTTAAAGCCAATGCTTTATTCCCGTGTTCTTCAATTTTCATCATCTCTAGAAATGGGATAGAAACTTTCATTTGTGACAATGCTTGAGTCATGTCAAATGGAATAAAATTTTGCATCTGAGTTGTATTTTGACTCATACCTAGCATATTATGAATCTTACCTTTGTCATCAATCTAAGCAACTTTAGCATCTCCTGAATTCTTGGTTCTAGTACTTGGTTTGTCCTTAGATTCCTTCTTACCATTGTTTTGCTTCTTTAGATTCTCCATAGCTAAACCTTTAGCATTGTTCTGAAACTACTTCATAAATAGGCTTATTGGTTTCCTAGAATCACTAGTCTGAACCTTACTCCTAAGGTTGTAGTTACTCTTTACTTGAGCAACTGCAACAACTGTGAGAGCCCTAATTTCTTCATTAGAAGGTCTCCTCAATCCAATGTTAGGAACCTATGAATCAAGTCCATATACGTATTGATCTTCATTTTCATCATCTGAGAAAACTTGTTGACAAACCTCCTCTTTATGATGTCTTCTTTTAGTTACATCTGCTTCAACATCATGTTCATATGAGGAAGAGTAATCTCCACTAGTAAACAACATGTTGATATTATCATCTTCATTATAATGTGGCTCATTACACTCATCACATGCATTACCATCATTTTGGAAAGACTGAGCAACCATACACTGTAATGGTGAATGGGGCATTTGTCAAACCATACACCATGGAGTGCCCTCAACCACATTAATGTTTTTATTTAGTGGATCGGGTGTATCTCTACTATGTTGACCTTTCTGATTATTATTATTGTTCATAATAGGTTTTCCATTATGCCAGTTTGTATTGTATGGCATGTCATGCAGCTGTGGTCTTCTTTTTGGTTTCTAATAGTTCTATTTATCAGCTCCTAGTCTCTTTTCTGCCTTAGCCACTTTGTAGCTAAGATCCTTCAAACAATTCATTACCTTATCCAACTTATCTTCAGATGTGAAAGTTGTATTTTGTTGGATTTTATTGTTTGGGTTTTGTAGGATTTTTACTTCATCTCTTTTACCCCAATTTCTAGATGCTTTCTTATTATTCTCAATATTAGTTGCAATCCTGAAATCATCTCTTAAACTTGTTGGGCTTTTATCCCTCAATTCATATCCCATATTAGCATCAAAAGCATTTGTATACATAACCATACACATTGGTTCATTTTGTCTCATGTGAGGTGTGCCCTTATTTAGAGTTTTAGTGAATCTTGCATTGAAATCAGTCACTGATTCATTTGATCCTTTAGTTACGCTATTTAATTCATTTATAATAAACCTTGGATCAGTCTTGTCTCCATAATATTCTCTAAAAACCCTGTTGAATTCATCCCATGATGCAATACTTTGATCAAGCAAGTTCCTGTACCATTCTCTAGCTTCATCAACAAAGGATTGCATAAACAATTTCATGACAACATCTCCATGTTCAACCTCAAAATCATCCATTAAATTAAAAACTACTTTCAAATGCTCTTCACCAGATACTACATTATTACCTGAAAACTTGGTTAATGCAATTCTAATATCATTGTCAATTAGATTTAGCATAACCAAGGATACTAGTGAAATCTAACTATCTGTATCTATTTGGATGCATAAATCTTCTAGCCAGATTTTGATTTACATTACCTTGAGCATTGATATTTTGATTTCCTAGTGGGTTTTGATTTGCCCTATTTTGGTTCACATTTTGTTGTTGATTAGCATGCAAATTCTGATTTGCATTTTGACTAACCCTTCCCTGTAGATTACCCATTACATTTCAATTATTAGGATTGGGTACATTCTAATTATTCTAGTTATTTTGAATAATAGGAATTACATTTTGATAAGTAGTTCTTAATGCCTCAACCCTTAATCTCATTTCATCCCTTATTTCGATTATTTCTAAGTACTCAATTTCAGTTATGAGGTTCTTGACTTCTTCCAATAGTTCATTCTCACTAGGCATTGATGATGATGGTACATTGGTGTTTTGATTACTTGTACTCTTTGGAGACTCTACATTTATGGGATTCTCAAATGTATTGATACTTGGACTCCTGTAAGACATGTCAAATCTTACTCTTTATCTCTCTGCTTCTTGTCTTTGGTAGGCTTCATAAATATTAGCTTTTGCATTTGTGAAATGTTATTTAGGAAACCTAGCCTCATGACTACCATATTGACTGTTAGCATTATTCTAGGATGAAAGGGGATCATTTTGGTTATCTTGGTTAGTAGTAGATTTGTTTTGTCCCTTTTTTTCCACATTTTTCTTGTTGGTAGCTCTAGAACTAAGGGATTATTTTGGGACCTTCTACCGTGCATAAAAATAGTAACTCACGGGTTAGGAGATAGATTCAGAGTCACCACCCACCACAATGGGATTCAATCTGATACTGTGGTAAAAAGTTTAGGTTCTTTTGTTGACAACTCCCCAATGGAGTCACCAATCTATTGGTGTTCCCAACTGATTACCTGATTATCTCTATAAGGAAACTATCCTTAATGCTCAAGACTCTCAGATTAGTGGCCAACAAATAAGAGACGATTGCTTGTTCTCCTCTACACTTCAGGCTCTGCTAGACCTAGGGGTATTCCCTTATGACAATAGCTAAAAAGTTTCTCCTAAGTACAATGAGATACTCATTAAGCAGATTGTTCTCACTTTTTGTATTGAGGTCTGAAAGATCCTATTTCACATTAGATAAATCCTCAACATATATCTATTTAAGAGTTCTGAGAACATGGAACAACTTGAACACATTATACAAAACAAAAGCAAAAGGTTATATTTTTTTGATTTTATAGTTTTAGGTGCTTGGATTTGAGAGTTATGCTCAGATTGGTGCCTATTCAGGGTAACAGAGTCAAACCCTACATGTAATAGCTTCTTCCATGACAACAAAACTTCATACTCAGAGGGTCAACAAAATCACTACTGCCTTACAAAAATGAGCCCAAGAAAGAGTATTATCTGTGATTCTTCTTCACAAATCCCTTGATACAACACACTTCCCCTTATACCTGATCTAAAGCAATTTAATCCATTCCTTAAACATATGCAACAAATTAGATATACAATATAGCAAATGTATATTGATGAATTCAGAAGTCCTTAGCAACTTCACTCAAAAGGAAAACATTCATATCCAAGGAGACAATCACAAATAACACACACATACAGTGTTTCTCATATAATTCAATCTGAATAGAACATTTCCATGCAAAAAATAATTAATCTCACATGCAAAAATATGACCTGCAACCCATAAGTACTCCTTTCTTATTAGAATTTATCAAAATCACAAGGCTTTACAATATGTTTCAGAGTATTTTCCTCTACTGATCTACTATTACAATTTAGATTCAAAGCATAGTACGAATTTCCCCTATATAGGAAAAGTGCAAAACTATGTTGGCTAAGCCCCTAAATGACTATTTTTAGAAAATTTGACAATTACATCATAAGAATAGCTTTGGAGCTTGTGCTCATTACAACATTTGATATTACAATTCCATTACAATCACATGTGTGCCAACATAATCCTCCAATGATGATGCTTGGTCCATTTTCATAGGCCAAAAATGTAGTACCACTTGAAATCTACCAAAAATAGGTCATCTTTGGAAACTGATGACCGATTAAAAGCTAACTCAAGCATCAATCACCTTCATACTTCTCTTCCCAAGCTTCATATTCCTTATCTTCCAACCATTGGAAATCTAAAAATTTAACCACCTTATCATTGTGACTAATGTGCTGAGCATCCAAAATTGCTTTTGACTTTTTACCTATAGTATCACAAAGCTTCTTCAATGAAAATAAGTCATCTAAAACTAAATTCAAAGTGCCTGTTTGTAATTCACCATCAACACATACTAGAGCAACTTCTTTAGACCCCACAACATTTAATTCTACTTTCCACTCATCTAAGGTTTTAGCTTGACCTTGATCATCTTTGAAATTAGGAAGTACCTTCATTTTATCTTATCAATAGCGGTTACCTTTTCCTTCAACTATTTGTCCAATTTTATCATATAAGAGACAACTTCATGAAGAAGTCCCATGGTCTCTGATACTGCTTGCAAGCTAGGGGGCTCATTTGGATCAATCCTTGTTGTTTTCACCATTTGCTTGATAATTGCATTCCTTGGCATCCATTTATTTGTGATCTACAAACTAGACGAGTTATGTTCATGTTTTACCAAAGCTTGATTGAGATCAACAATACCCTTAAATGCATCATCTACTTTTCCATTTATTATTAGTTATGCAATGTGAAGTAATTGCATAACTACTTAGGTTGACTTTGTAAAAACTATATTGTAATTGAAATTTTGTCATCTATCAACATCTAGTTATTAGCTATGCAATGTGAAGTAATGCTTTGAGTTTGAAAGATGTGCAATGCAATGTAATCAACAATTTGAATATAAACTACAAAATTCTATTTTTTACAATTCATTAGTTAAACTCTCTATTTTATTTGCTCTCTACAACTCTATTGCTATGGAAATGCCTTTCAATTAAAAAAAATAGTTTTTGTCTCTTAGTCTACAATTTTTTACATTTTTTTTAAAATCTGATTTTTTCCCCAAAAGATTTTTGTTGCTATGTGTAGAAAATTACAGATGGATCAACATCGAAGGTTGACTATGGATCAATACCATGCATTTGATGAGAGAGTAGCTGATGAGAGGGACATGGACAAATATCCATGTCCATGTAATGACTATCTTGGTGGAAAGGTGAAACAAAGAAATCTAATTTATTGACATATGATAAGATATGGGCATAGTGGTAGAAGCCCTTGGGATTACAATTATTATGAAGATATGATAGAATTGCAGAGTGTGAGAGATGAAGAGGCAACATACATAGATGAAGTGGCACCAAACATAGATGAAGAGGTAGCAATGTTAGACGAAGGGTTTGAAGTTGATAGAATGTTGAATGAGGGTCTAAACGATGATTGGGCCAAGTTGATGGAGGATGCTTTAAAGCATGTGTATGCTAATTGTAAGTTAAGTCATTTGACAACAATCCTTCAAATTCTTAACTTGCAAGTGGTGTTTGGTTGGACAAATGAGAGTGTAGATCAGTTATTGGCATTATTAAGTTTGTTGTTACCACCTGACTCCACATTGCTAACAAAATGAAGTCAATGTAAAAAGCAAATCACTAAGCTAGGCTTAGGGTATGAAAACATCCACATATGTGTGAATGGTTGTGTATTATTTCACAATAATCTTGCAAGTGAGAGTGAATGTTCGAAATATCATGAAGCGAGGTATAGATAAGGGTTGAAATAAGCTGTGGTTCCTAGAAAGGTTCTTCACCACTTTCTAATAATCCCACGATTACTCCAAATATATAGGTGTAGAGACATTGCTGAACTTATGTAATGGCATGCCCAAAATAAGAGCACCGATGGAAAACAACGACATGTGCCCGATTCTATGACGTGGATGGAATTTGATAATAGATGGCCTGATTTTTCTCAAGATCCTCATAATATAAGGTTGGGTTTGGCTCTAGATGGGGTGAACCCATTCTCAGATCAAAGTACTAAATGGTCAACTTGGCGAGTGTTTTTATTAAATTATAACTTGCCTCCATGGTTATCAACTAAACCATTTTTCTTAATGCTATTATTGATTATACTAGGAAAGAAAAGTGTGACTTTAGATACAATCGATGCTTATCTAGAGCCATTATATGATGAGCTAATGGAATTGTGGAAAGGAATTGAAGTAATTCAATCTTTAAGGGATGGTCATTCAATCAAATTCACTTTAAGAGCTTCCTTATTGTTTATGATTCATGATCTTCTTACCTATGGCACATTGTCTGGTCTCAGTGTTCATGGATACCATGGATGTCCTACTTGCAACTTTAAGGATTTTGTGAGGCACTTAAGAAGTTTGCGTAAGTGTATTTATTGCGGAAATCGTGCTTACCTTAAAATGGATCATCTATATCGTCGACAAAAAACACGTTTCAATGGTCAAGAAGAGAATCGTGAAGCACCATTTCTAATAACAGGTGATTACATTGTTGAGAATGGACAAAAAAGAATGTCATTTATTGAAAATGATGGGATTACTGGTAGTAGATATGATCCATGTAATGAAAGCGGTGTAAAAAGGTTGTGCATATTCTATAAGCTGCCATACTTTAAGGATATAGCCATTGGGCATACTGTTGACTTTATGCATACTGAGAAAAATATAGCCTATTCTATTATAGAAACTCTTTTTGGTGCTTTTGATACTATTTTATCACGTGAAGACTTTCGACAACTAAAGATTTGTCGAAATCTTTGGGTTGAAAAATGTGATGATGAAAAATATAGAAAACCTAGTGCTCCTTATGTCTGGACAAAGGAACAATGTGTACAATTCTTACAATTGATGTCTCAGACTCGCTTTCCCACTGGATATGTAAGTAGTAGTATTAGAAGCCAAATTGACATTAATGGCTTAAGAGGCCTCAAGACCCATGACTATCATGTCATAATCAAGAATATTTTACCTATTGTGGTAAATATATCAAGTTTGGAAAAGGGGCCAAGATTGGTAATTATAAGGTTGGGCCTAATATTAAAGAGAATGAATTTACATGTATTAGATCCTTCAAACTTTGATAGTTTGAGGGAGGAGGTTGTTGAAGTCCTTTGTCTATTGGAACGGGAATTTCCACCAACAATCTTTAACATTTCTATGCATCTTTTGATACATCTAGAATATGAACTAGAGCATTGTGGCCCAGTAAGAATGAGATGGATGTATCCTATAGAATGATATAATATGAAGGTTTTGAAAAAAATTGTTCGTACCAGGGCAAAACTGGAAGACAGCATGTCTGAGGGATATTCAATGCAAGAGGCCATGGTATTTTGCACAGAATATATGAAGGATTTTAAAAATGTCAATCGACGTGTATGGGATGATGACAAAGATGAGAGAGTTACAGATGAAGTATTAGAAGGCAATGGATGTCGCTTCAAGCTATCACATCAAGAAAGAAGTGCGATACATGCCTATATTCTTCAAAATACATCTTTGTTCAATAAGTGGCATAGGTAAAAAAAATTTACACAATAATTTATTTACTCAATTGCATTTTCACATTTATATTATTAATCTTACTATTTGTACGTTAATATTCTATGTAGAAAATATGAAGAAGAGAATCAAGCTTGGATGCAACATCGACCTCAAAAGCGTAGACGTCATGATTTGATTGGAGGTGATTCTTTTCCAAAACTTGAATAATAGATTGCTAATGTAGTCAGTGATGCAAAATAAGAAGGCCAAGATATAACAATGGAGGAAAGTGAGCTTCACAATCTCCACATTTATGGGCTATGCGTTTTAGTGGAATGTGGGCCTATGGTAGTCATTTAAGAGTGGAATAAAAAGAAAAAGGAAAGACAAATTGTGATTGTGTTGTTAGTGATGAATTTCTTCACGAAACTGAGAAGAAATTTTATGTTGGATTCATCCAAGAAATTATTCAAGTGGATTTTGGTGAAAATAGTCCTATATTATTAAAGTGTAAGTGGATCTAACCATCTGCAATACAATTTGATAAGTATGGATTTGTACGTACAAATACATGACAATTTTTATCAGAGACAGATGAGCCATGTTTCCCCTCTTCAAATCAACCAATCATTTCTAATTGATGATGTAAGAAGCCCACGATGGTCGCATTTCATTCAAAAAAAGTCTCGTTCGAAACAAAAATTCATGGAAGTTGTCAATATAATGCCTGATGGGCAATATGCTAATTTATTAGAAACATTCGAAGAAGTGGATGAAGACGATGATGGAGTGTTTGAAGAAGAGATTTTGATTACCAATGAAGAGATTGAGAGAGAGAATGTATTGCATGTCACAGATGAGGATGAGGAAGAAAATCAAGCAGATGCAGACAGGAGTGATTAGGGTTCTAATCTTGCTGGCAATGCAGATGATTATGATGATGTTTTGTCACCTTAACTAGCCCGTCACCTTAAGAGGTTAGCTTTTCACCTAAACTTTGGTTATATGTATGGTGTAATTTATTATTAAATTTAATAAAGATCTAAGTATAGGTATGCTTATTCACTGTTGTTTTACTGATACATTTTTGAATGTAATCATCATTATTCTACTGGTATATTGTATACAAGACCTGAGATGTTCACTGCTAATTTGAAGTGCATTTAAAGTTAGGTTCAATCATTCTTCTTAGTTTTCTTACTTTGGTTGAAATTAATTTTGTTTAGTTAGAATATAATATCTTGTGTGTCCTATATGTTTTCTAGATGCTAGACTTTTCTAACTTTTCTAGAACTGCTAGATATGAAAAGAAGCAAGCAAGGTCTAAAGGTATCAAATAATGCAACAAGATACCTGTGAAAGTAAACAACTCTTTAAAATCCTGGCAATAAATTGTCGTCATTTCTCTTATATTTGGATAGCTTTAGTTTGTAATACAACTTCTAGCCTCCACATGCATTGAATATGCTTGTGTGAAGGAAACAATAATGAACATTTGTGATTTAATAATACATATAGATATCTTAACATTAGGTGAACTAAGCCTCCTCATTACAAACACAGAAATGATCTCTTAGGTCTGACTAACATTGAAAACTAAAACTGAGAGACTGCAAAATTAGAAAATTGTTCAATCTTTTCAATAAAATGATATCTAAAATACTGCATTCATAATAAAATCCAATACTACACTACCGCAGTAGTCAATAGAGGTATGCGTGGGATAGTGGGACATATAGGTCAATGTACAAATGCTTACCGCAATACCACGGCAACCAAATATGAATAGTGTGGGGTGGTGGTGAGAACATGTTAACTAAAGTAAACCATAGCCCCACGGCAACCAAATATGAATAGCATAGGGTGGCGGTGAGAACATGTTAACTAAAGTAAACCGCAATCTGGCAACAACCAAATATGAATAGTGCAGGGTGGCGGTGAGAACATGTTAACTAAAGCAAACCGTAGCCCCACAAGGGGTAAACGGTGACACTGTGGTATGGCGATGAACAATCACTCAACCGCTAGAATTAACCTGCCATCCCGCGAGAGTCCAAAGGGGTGTGCACGGGGTGGTGATACTGCTAACCATATCATACCGCTACCCCGCAGTGGTCTTGATATGACAAAGCAGTACTGCGGTACAAGCTATCAAAGCATTTAAATCATCATTGGTAATGATTACACCTCTAAACATGAATTGTTTGATTTCCCAAGATAAAAGGCATGTATTGAAACTTGAAATATGGACAGATTATGAAATATTTTGCACGAATTGACATTAATGGTGAGGTGACCGAGATCAAAAGCAAATGCACTTGGGATTTAATGAAATTTTTGCAATCATTCACAGAGCTCAGCGTACCAGAGGCAAGGGAGTTCAAGGGGGAAGACTCTGCAACTATTATTTCACTGGGTAAGTTCACATAAACCCTTTGTAGCAAGTGTATAAGAACTGAATTTTCTCCTACAAGTAGACACTTAAAGAAATCAAGTAGGAGTAAATTCTTCATCATGCCACCCAAAAGAAGTCAACTTGCGAGTAAAAAGGAAGAGTCCACAATTTCTAAAACAAAGAAGAGGTCCATGTAACAATCCATTTTGGATGTGTTACCTAATTCTGTAGACAAAGGATTCAAAAAGGTGTTTAAAGATACAACCAATGGATGTAGAGACCTAATTATCCCTATCTCAGGGTGGGATCTATTTTGGTACTTCTATGATAAAAGGGATGACAAGAGTCCAGTTTCAAATCCTTGGACCTTAGATTTGGCCAAATTGATAGTCCCAAATGTCTTTGTAGATGTTGAGTTTATTAAAGTATTGGCACAATATTATCACCCAGCTACCAGGACTATAAGAATGCCAGATGGTTCACCATTAGTGGTGTTGACTAAAGAAGCAATTATAGAGTGTTTTATGTTAAACAAGAAAGCTGTCACCAAGATCAACTTGGATAGAAGTGAGGAGGATTATATGAGATTGAGAAAAACCTACAGGAGTGATGAAATTCCTTTATACATGAAAAGGGGTGTAAACAATAGGAGGATACCTATCTCCCCCTCCTAAATTGAGCCATTTGCCATAGAATACTTCCAAGTATATTTCAAAAGAACTTATTTTTCTTTGTGCCATAGATAGTCACTGATGCATTGAATGCAACAAAGGCAACAATAGAGAAGGGCATTTTACTAGGTAAACAAATTTGTAAATTTCATTAAAGAATTAGAGATGGTAATATTTTTGTTAGGAAGGTTATAGCTCTATGCTTACTGGAAGATACATTCTAGGTGGTGGTGTTGCTCTTCTCTATGCAACAAAAGAGCTTGATACAATTCCTACAACTAACTTTGACAAGAAGATTGGAGTTCAGATAATTTAGAATAAATTGAAGGTATAAATTGCTAACCTAGACTTTCTTTTGTCATTTACATTCTAGAAATAGGCTTTATCTCAGTGTTTAATCATTCATTTTTTCTATTTTTTGAAGTCTCCTGTACATATAATTGCTTCCAATGCTGGTGTCAAGTGTGCTGTTGTAGTGGGAAAACTACTGGAACAAGAGAATCTTGATTATGGCTATGATATGCTGCTAAAGGTGCACATAGAATATGATCATATTATGTTCTTAGTACTTAACATTATAAAGTTTGATGATCTTTGAAATTGATGATTTTTTTACTAAATTGATAATGCTCCTTTAGTTGTTGGTCAGTTGCTTGATGATGATTGTCCCGGGGACTTCATCAAAGGTCTTATTCTTTCTGTTCGTTCTCTCCTTCCTATTGAACCACTTGTTGAAGAATGCGAGAAAAAGGCAATGTATAAAATCTACAAATCTATTTTTCATTTTCCATAAGGTTTATATTAATCTAACAATTCTTGTTTTGTCTTTGTTTATTCCAGGAACCGGCTTCAATTGTTGACACAATTTTTAGAGCATCTTGTGAGTGAAGGAAGTCAGGATGTACATAGGACCCTTAGGCTTCATGTATGGGATGAGATATAGAACCCTTAGGCTTCATTTTTCAAGTAGCTCTTTCATGTTTTGGAGTAGTATAAGCAAAAAATAGAGCATTGTAACTCAGTTTTCTCAGTCACAGCACTGAGAAACACACTTTGTAACACATTTTTCAAAGAAAAGACACATTTAAGTCTTGTATTTGCTGTAAGAACACCTTTTCCCAATAAAATATTAGTATTTTGCCTTCTTGATTATAGTTGTTTCATTATGTGCAAATGAATGATTGATTATGTTTTTATGTGTTTTATGTTTAAACCTCAAAAGCATTGTCTCATTTCCAACACTTTTAGGCAGAAATTAGTGAACAAAAACAATTAAATAAACTACCAATTGACTAAATATACTACTAATTGATAGAGTAGTGAATAAATATGACTAAATATAATGATTATGCAATTAGTAAACAATGTATCAATATACTACCAGTTGACAGAAATCAGTGAACAAAACCAATTAAATAAACTACCAAATTGACCAAAATGATGATTAAAATTAATGACTAAATACACTACCAATGGATGGAAATTAGTGAATAAAAATGACTAAATAAGTGACCAATTAATGACAATCAATGACTAAATTAATGACCAAATATATTAGTGAATAAAAAATGACTAAATAAGTGACCAGTTTACAACAATCAATGACTAAATTAACGACTAAATATACTACCAAATTGATCAATCAAAACAACCAATAAATGACTAAAAATGGTTTAGTCATCAATTCGGTCACATTATAAATGATTGGCAACCAACTACTAATGGTCACGTAACCATGTTTAATCATTTATATGCAGTTTTTAGTAGTTTTTTAATCATATATTGTTGTTTCTGTACTAGTGAGAATTGAAAGATATGGCATTGGAGTGCCTTCTGGAAAGAATATATCTTCTAAAACTACTTAACTAAATAACTTACTTCCTAATGCATCTAAGAGATGTATATATATTATCTTCAAACTCATAGAATCCTACACGTCGGCCTTAAGAGGTTACAAACTCCAATGAATGATGAAACGTGTAGAAACACGTAGGTTGGCCTACAACATATGGTTTTGCTCTGCAAATGAATGAAACTTGGTGCAGACCTCAAGGAAGGTCTATCTGGTCCTTAATTTCCTTGTGTGATGTTCCATTAGGCTCCGCAAGTCACAAAAGTGCCCCGTAAATCTTCTGTTCTCAACTGACTGCATGAATTCTCTGCTCTGTGAAAGTTAGTGATCTTCTGATAGCGATAACTTTCTGTGGATGAATCCAAATCTCCTAAAATTTGAGTATGATGTAGCTGACATGGCATAGAAGCTAATTCCTGCTACGCGAGCTCTGAAATCAAGATGCGGTAAAATGCAGAAGAAAATGCTGAATTGTAAATCATTGAACTGCAACTAGAATGAAAGAAAAGAAAAGAATGCAAATATGTTTTGGTTGATGCAAGATTGCTTTGCAACCTGGGATGCTCCTGCATCAGACACCTGGGGTTGTTGAAAAATTGAGTCCCTCACTTTGCTGGGGCTAGAGGAAAACCAAGGTGGTCTACTTCAGCCTAAGAAATCCACGATGAATCTTCTTCCGATGTTCCTTTCCACTTAACCAAATACTCTTCGTACTACTTGCCTCTGGTACTGCATCCAACTCTACTATCCAAGATGTTGTCTATCTACTCCAGTTGTTGTTGTGGTAACTGGTTCTTCAATCCATCTTCAAGACTGTCACTGGACTCTCCCTCATGATACTGATATAGATCTACAATGTTGAATAGAGGTGATATACCAAACGTCTCTGGTAACTCCACTTCATATGCATTTCCTAAATCAAACTTCTTAAGAATCTTACAGGGTCCAAATTTCTTCATCTTCAGCTTGTTGTATGTCCCCACTGGAAATCTCTCCTTTCTTAGTGTTGGTTAACAGATTTGTTGCCTTGATTTTATATTCATTTGCCCACACCAACAACAATCTAACCAATAGTTGAGTCACTTGCAATGTTATTTGCAAGTGCTTTCTGCTTATTTTACAAGGCACAACTACCTTCGAATGATTTACAATGAATGAAAACAGGGTATGCTTTTAACCTGAAAGCAGAAAAGGAAAGACTAACACCTACCCATAACCATGAAAGTAGATGAGATTGATTAATTTAGAATAAAGTGAATGCAAATAAATGATACACAACCCACATATTCCACATCCACAAACAATACCCAGGAAGAGAAATGAACAACAGATCCCCTTTCAATAGATGAGTAAACATAAACATCCACATAGTCTGGTCTAACAGAACATACATTGGAAAATAATTACAAAGATTCAAAGTTTATTTGCAATCAAAAGAAAACATTAACAAATACATAGATTAGAAATATCTCCTTTATTTCCCCAATGAAAAATGTGAGTTCAAAGTCTCCATACCCCTGTACAACAAAACTATACAGAAACGAAAACTAGCTGCTCTCCCGCTCCTAAATAGCTGGAAAAAGATGATCCTCGCTTTGAAAGATTTTAGCAATAAATAAGCCTCCCTCAATGAGACTCCTCGGTTTCCCATAACCACTTCTTGCAAAGTCAGTTACAACGGAATTGTCTTCCTTCCCGTG
Organism: Cunninghamia lanceolata; assembly: GCA_027924645.1. NCBI lineage: Eukaryota > Viridiplantae > Streptophyta > Pinopsida > Cupressales > Cupressaceae > Cunninghamia > Cunninghamia lanceolata. The sequence continues at coordinate 5,372,130 of BSBN01000103.1, forward strand.
AGAAGATTTGGTAAGTAAAGATTACTTTTTCCCTTCCCTAACTACCTCTTGAAAAGTGTTTGCAAGAAATTAAATTCTTTGTTCTCCCGTGGCGTATAAGTAGAATGACTTTTGATTTTCTCCTTTAGTGACATTTAGAAATCACCAACATAATTTTTAATCTATGAATCAAAGTTATCATTTTAAGTCATTAAAAGGAGTGCTCATTAATTGTAGATTCTTTATCAAGGTCTTCTGTAGGCATTCCTTCCTTCTTTCTTCTCTTACTAGTTCGCTTGTTACATCTTCATGTACTAATCTAGATGTTTCAGCTAATAAAGAGCTAAAACACAATGCTTGATATATTTGGAGCCCATCCATAGATGTTAAAAAGCAGCACTCCTTTGTCTGTTTGATTGTAAAAAGGATTCCACATCTTCTAAAGTGGACAATTGTTTTAGAGGTAAATCACAAGAAGGAATCGTCATAGTATGCCAAACAGAAGCTAATATATTTTGAGCACTTAATTTCCCACTATATTTATATGGCTCACCTTGTCAATAGAGTAACAAATTTACTGCTTTGTTTCCAACCAGTACACCTCCAAGAAGTTTTTCAACATTTTTGTAGATCAACATCAATCTTAGGCTTTCAAATTGTGTATCTGAATATTTTAGGAGCTGTACTAGATCATTCCTTAAAGCTCTGGATTCTCTAGACCCTCTTACACTATAAAGATAACTAGAAACACTTCAATGAGCAGCCAAGAATTCAATTATTTTATTTACTGGGATGTCCCCTTCATAGGCAATGGGCTCATCTTTGAGAAGATCAACCACCAAATTCTCTCTGTTTGTTTGTGTTGAGAAAGAAGACATTCCTTGAGCACCATTTTGGGGAGACAATGATGACAAATTTAACCCCTCACCACTCATTCTCATACTAGAAATAGATGTGAGATGAGAGCTATAAGCGGCCTTGCTAATTGGGTTATGTGCCATTGGTTGATCCTCTACGTCTTCAAGAAATGGCCCATCATTCAAGTAAAACAATTTTAGAACACATGAAGCTGAGTGGGGCAATCCATTAGTGATGGTTTTTAGAGTAGATGGGAAACTTTCAGTACCTTTTCAAGAGGTGTCTTGATCAATCCATTCTCAAGACTTTCATTAATGCAATTCAAGTCTAAATCTGGCTTTACAGGACTACAATAAAGGCCATTAGAAGCAGTTGACTCATTTGTCTTTGGGGACACAAAAACCTGATTATTAATATCTCTATGTCAAGAACTTCTCATAGATAGACATTACTTGGGAGATGAAAGTATCGGTGTTTCCTCCTTTTCTAGTGTTCCTTCATTAGCATGTTCCCTTTGATAGAGTAAGGATCTCTCGAAGCCTTGAATCAATCTCCTCTACACTGTGGTATCAAACAAAACACTAGAGTAAGCCATGCCTGTTAGTGTGCAAACCATACCTGTGTTCATCACGGTCTTGAATGTTTATGAGGTCATAATTTGCTTGAGGCATTCTTCCAAAGGTAACGGGCTTAATCTGTGCTTCCAATAGTTATACTCACGCTTGGAAACTCTTTTTAGCGCAAGCCTGTGGAGGAGGTGCTAGCAAAGATGGTGGAATCTAGTTCTACACTCGCCAATTGCATTTCACTTAATAGTTTTTAAACCCTCTTTAACAAATCCATTTTGTGAATATCTTGGGATCTTCGCATTCCATGAGATGACCTTTCTTTGAGGTATTCTTTCAAATGATACACGATCTTTGTTTTTGCTCCCAATTTTTGCACGCATGTCTCTCATTACCATTTCCAAATCGTGATTGTTGCGCCACATGAAACCACACTTCTTCAAAGCATTTTGTTAAGTTGTTCACATTTTGAGTTCTCCAAATTTTGCAAGCTTTATATGCATTGTCAGGCAAAATAGGAGTTTCTAAACCTTCATACTTCCCAACAAGTTCAAACGTCATCAAAAGCCCCGACAACAAAGGAGGTTGGGCAGTCGGTAATTATATGAACTTTAGATCCTTTAAGGGTTCGGGAGTTCTGGAAACTCCCAACTCCCCGACTAGACTATGACTTGGTCCTCATCTCATCTTTGTTTACCGTGAAGAGGTCGGGTGATTGGACATTTCTTAAACTTTGGAACTTTGACATCGGTGCATATGAAGTTCAAAAACTAATCAAACCCTCGACAATGCTTTTTAATAAAGTTCCCCACTTTTTACCAAGCTTTTGAAATTGCTACAAACTTATGACTTTATGAATTTTCTCCTTCTCTTATTAATTTTTCCAATCTTGACAAAACTATCAAAGGAAATATTTTGTACCTCTTAACATCCAAAAACTGCCTGAGACTGATCACATGATGCAAAATAATACTTCAATAACAACACCTTTCGTTATTTCCCCTGAAACTATGCCTTGGCCACAAAGATGGAAACCTTCATAACTTTCAGACAACAGCTCCATTTTTTACAAAATTTGGATAGAGTGATGATCAGAATCCTTTGAGCAAAATGCAGAAAACTTTTAATCTCCAGCAACTAGAAAATTGAATTTTGGCCTCGTTTGTAAATTGCCGACATGAAAAAGTGAATCTAAAAATCTTGCAAACGGTAAAGCATTTTGGCATGAAAACTGGCCAGATTGGGCTTAATGAGGTTAGGATCAAACCTGTAAATGGATTTTACACTAGCTTTTATAGATTTTCAAATTTAATTATTTTCATGATTTGGTAGTTTTAGGGATTCATGGTGCTCCAAAAGTTTGAAAATTGGCCAAATAAAAAATGGGGCCAACACTTAGATATACCATTACTGCATCTCCAATTGAAAATTATTTATGTCTCCTCTTCTCATCTACTTGCTCCTTACACTTAATATTCATCTCCTCCAAATGTTTTCTGACTTGATTATGTAGTGTCTCCACGTGTCTTGCAAATTCTTCTACCTCTGCACTTCTCTTATTCTCCATACTGATGTCTCTCAACTCTGCAACTCCTCTAGGTTCTACTCCTGTCACAACTTCAAATGGTGTCTTCCCTGTGCTTTTATTCACTGAATTATTATATGCAAACTCTTCTTGTGGTAGAATTAGATCGCAATGTTAGGAATTTGCAGGTCAAATAAAATTAATTCCACATAACCCAATAGGAGAAAAAGATGCAACAAATAACCATAATGCAAAGATCAAATGACAAACACAAGATAACACAAGATATACCCTGGGAAAACCCTCAAGAGGGAAAATTTGAGCCTCCAAAAGCATCCAAACTCATATGTATTATCCAACAATAAAGATATTACAATACATGCCATGAGTCTCCATGAATACCTCTGAACCATCAAGCACCTCCAATGCATCCTCCATGTGTCCAAGCATGAATCCACACATCACCTGCCATGCTTCACAATATGCACTTACAAGAGAGAGCTCAATACAATGACAACCTCTAACAAACCTCCAATCCACCTACAATGAAATAGCCAACTCCCCAAACCACTAAAAATGTGCTTGCTATTATAGACCAAGCTCACACAAATACAACTTGTGGTATTAGATAAAACCATGTGTTCCAAAACCATGGTTACACAAAACCATTGACCCCCTTATTTAATGTTGGTACTACATTTTCCAAACAATTAAATAATACAAATAATAACCCAATGTTACATACAATTTTTACAAGTGGCCTCCAAATAAATATCTAATGTGGTTAAACACATCAATTAAGATGCACCACAAATAAATATTAATTTTACATAAATAAAATAATCCAATATTATGCAAGGTGTACAACACCTATTTCCCAACATTCTCCTACTTGTTTTATGCATTACATAAGGGTCAATCAATGAAATACATCATCATAGGCAAACATGAAATCACATGAATCTCCAACATGCTCTCGTGCTCACCATAAAATCACAGTGACCACCATCTCATTTGGAAAGAACTCCTCTCATCGTCCAATGTGCCACCTATGGAAGAAAGGAATATGCCAAGGTGAAGATGCACCAATCCAAAGAACACAAGCATCAAATCCAAGTGAATAACAAAAGGCTCCAAGCTCCTGTCAAAGGTAAAAACCCACATGACTAGAAATAACACCCACAACATATGCTAATACATCCAACCATCCATACCTCATATGTATCAACAACATCAATAAACTCATGCCAACAACATATCTAACCCATATACCACAATCACAAGCTCCATGTATAAAACCTATCAACGAAGAACACATACATCCAGGAACTCCCAATGCATGGGTAATGTCAAATCTAAAAATAGATCCAAGGCATATCAAGTCTATCAATCAACACTCAAACCAAAGTGTGGCTAATCAACAAGCCAATATAGTATCAAGAACAATCAAACTAACAAGGAGATATGTGGTTTACAATTAGGAATGATTTATTAGTGTCAAAATATTATCATATAAGTTAATATTAGATATATATTTGCGTTGTTTCAACTCCCAGGATAACTGGAGTTAAATTAGACATAACCTTACTAGAGTATGTTTTTCCTTCATCCTACTTGTGTTATGTTTTTATGAGTTCTTTTCTTGTGAATATATCCCTAAGGAAATTTTGTCTGATACCTGTAATTGTAAACATCTTCTTGGTTTTTTACTGCAAATTCTTTTTAATCTATAAACTAAATTCTATTTTAAGTTTCCATTTGCAGTTATCAATGGATTGGAAAGTCAACAGTTATCAACTTATGAACTCAATAAAGTTTTACTGATTCAATTTGCTGATTTATACATTATTGTTTATTTGGACTTCAGGAAATGAGGAAAAGGACTGTAAGACGCAAATTAGATGATAGTGATCATAACGCTGAAATTTTAGTGACAGATTATGAGCACTTTCATAGAGAAAAAGTGGCCAAGAATAATGAATATTTATTGCGTGTTGGTTTGACAAATAGGCAAGTTGTAAATCCACTAAGTAGTATATTATTTGTTTAATATTGTTTAATGAAATTTTATCGGCAAGAACTTTGTGTATATAAGACACAATATGTTTTTTGTTTTGTTTTATAGGCAAGAAAAAGAGTGCAAAGAAAATACAAAGAAAAAACAAAAGGAAAGAAAAGATACAGTGCCGCCATCTCGTAGAAGCCAACGCATTTGTGATTCAACAAATGCAGTTGGTGCAAACAATAGTTGTGATGATGTGCAACCTGATATAGCATATCGTGATGTGCAGCCTAATATAACACATGGTGATGTGCAGCCTGATATAGCATATGGTGATGTGCAGCTTGATATAACACATGGTATTGTGCAGCCTGATATAGCACATGGTGATGTGCAGCTTGATATAGCACATGGTGATGTGCAACGTTGTGATGATCTCTTAGCACAAAGTCTAAGAGAGATTATTGAAAAATATCAGAGCAAAGGAACAACAAGTCTGCAGATGATTTATTCAACATTAAAGGATATGTTTGAAGTGAAATCTACAGAGACCGGTACTGATCTACCTACTCATGCCACACCTGATGTGGCCAAGGAGCATGAAATTCTGGTTAATGGAAGTCATGAATAGAGACCGCTTACATCTGCTGTGCCTCAGAGTGCACATGTTGCATCTAGAACTTTTGATGGAACTAGTGGATCAACCAAAAATACTGGTAGTGGTTTAATAGAAGATGTGTCTACTTTTGTCAAAAGACAAAGATTGAGTCAAGATTTGTACAGATCTATAGAGAGGAATGCAAAAGAAAGAAAATTAGAAGGCAAGAAGCCATTCTTGGTTGAGGTATCGAGAGATGGTGAGCCCATTGGGCTAAGTGCTGCAAAGTGGGCCTTTGAGTTGGGTGTAAGATGTAGGGCCCATTTGGATATTTGCAAATTAAGTTTTACAGAGCAAGATCCACGAACTGTGGAAAATGTTTTACAAAAAATGGAAAATGCTTTTGAGACTACTGGTGGACAAATCTCTAGATAATATTACAAGCAAAAGATAAGAATTTTGATGAATAATTTTAGATACAATTGCAGAAAAAGAATCATGGAGGGAAAAGAGAAGTTAGACTCCACTCTATCTCCCAAATAGTGGGAGGCATTGAAATAAAGTATGCATTCTGAAGAATATTTGGCAAAGAGTAACAAAGGCAAGAGAGCAAGAGATAATGTGAGGACTGGATATACATTTGGCCGAGGTGGGTTGCAGGCGAAAATGGACATATTTGCAGTAAGTGTATGGCTTTTTGGTTCAATTTACATTGTGTTATTTATTTCAATTTTTTATTGAATTGACTATATGTTGAAATTGACATTGTATTTTAGGTGGAAAACAATAATAAAGAAGCAGGTGCAGAAGATATTGTCAATTATATGGCAACACTAGATCGACCTAGTAAATCTAAGAGTAGGATCAAGTGGAAATCTAGTTCGTCAATAGAGATTTCATAGCCATCTATTAAATGCCCAGTAGGAGCCTCTCTAGATCATGTCAACTCAAATGAAGGGTACCAACAGGTAATGATTTGCATATTCGGTCTTACTCAACAAGTTTCGCAGTTGGTTGCCTCCATTAACCCTATAGTTTCTGCATGGAATGAACATAAATCCACAGATTCAGATGAGGTAAGAGGCTCTATTGATCTCATTTCTTCTTGTTTGGCAATTCTGTATACAAATGCCTCTTAATAAGTAGATTATTGAAATATGAGCGTAGGAGAATCCAACCCAGTTTTTTTATTGTTGGAGTGATCCAGAAAATGTTCTTTTGGACAAATTTATAGCTTGCATTCTTTACTTGACTATTGAATGCTTTGTATATTTTTTTGCATGATGGTTAAACCACATGCAAATCAATTTTATCAAAGCAATAGGAAAATGAAAATGCCTTCATGATGTCAACAGAGATGCCGATATTGATAGTGATCATCATGAAATGGACAAGAATGTGCAGCATAGTCGTCATAGTTGCATTGAATTAGTTGAGATACTATAATAGTTGTTAGTTATATCCTAATGTTTTGTCATTCTTCATGCTTAAAATGTTCTTTTGGACAAAAAATTATAGCTTTTGCATTCTTTAAGTTGTAAGTTAATCTATCCCAATGTTTTGTCATTCTTGTTTTGGACAAAAATTTATATCTTTTGCATTCTTTAAGTTGTAAGTTAATCTGTCCTAATGCTTTGTCATTCTTCATGCTTAAAATGTTCTTTTGGACAAAAATTTATAGCTTTTGCATTCTTTACTTGACTTATATTAATTTTTGGATGATGATTAAACCACATGCAGAGCAATTATTTGAAAGCATAATGAAAAGAAAAAGGCCCTGTCAGTAGAGCTCTGTGCAAAATTGTACAACTTCATGTCAATGTTGATAGTAATAATTATGATGAACTCGATGAGCATGCACATGATATTCATAGTAGTAGTCGTGCTGAACTCGAGGTGAGTGCTATGAAACCACATGCAAGTAAGTACTATTCAATTAAGTAATGGTTGTTTTATTATGTAAATAAGGGTAATCATTACCTATTTGATAGAAGCTGGTTAGAATTGTTGGAGTACAGGACCACTGAGAGGGGGGGTGAATCAGTGGTCTATAAAGTTTAAAACTTTTTGCACCTTTTAATCTACTGGATAGAAAATGGGAGAGACTTCAAATATTCATCAAACACATATACAAGTATAATGATATGTTCAAAATCTTGACTAAAAGTAAGACATTAGGACACAAACATAGAGGCAATCAACAAGGACTATAACACATGATTTATGAGTGGAAAACCCTTAAAAAGGGATAAAACCACTCGGAATATTTGCACTTTATTATGCCTCACTAGAAAATATCAAAAACCTTCACTAGGTACAACTAGTGTCTCACTGACACAACCTCACTGGCAAAACAATAATATCTGTCTCACTGACATAACATTGATTGCATCAAGGGTGAAAACAAATTTAGAGGGACACTCTGATTCTCTATTGCACATTACACTTCATAATCTTATTTCTCCTTCTACAACCAATACAACTTTCTTCAAACACAAGCCTCTCAAACACAATTTATCAAAGATCACATAAAGCTTCAATATCTCCTATAGACAAAATCATATAAACATCCCTTTCATACTGCAAATGCCACACTCACAATCCCCTGCTACTTCAATTTCATATCTTTTTTGTCAAGACTCAAAACCCTCTTTGATACATTGAAAAGCATACTTCAACTTTTCTGCATACTCAAGTTTTTACCTCTCTTAACTCATCTAAACATGTTCGAACTTAATATATATACATGATTATGTAGATATTTCTCTTATCAATATAGAACACCAACCAGCATCTCAAAATTCATTTACAGAGCCTTAAAACTAATTTCCTGGCCTTCTCGGTCGGTTGCATACCCGAACAAGGAAGTTGAAGAGCCTTCTTTGAAAACTGCCCGTCAAATTTAACAATGAAGTATGGTCATTTAAAGTTTGAAAAAACCTTCAAAGCTATTCATAGATCTTATCTTCTCTCACCCTCGGAGATTAAATTATGACCCTTGATCTTTAACTTCCCGCTAGACTTAAAGATGTTTCCCGATGGTGCTGGTGAACTAGGTAGGAGGGCCGATCGTTGCATGATTTAACCACCCTTCAGTCGGTCACCTTAAGTGGCCCTGACCTTTAATAGAAGGTCAACACTTAAATAAAATAAAATTGACCTTTAGGGATGACTGTTTAGAATTTTTTGCTTTAGGTTTTTAAAAGTTAAAGAAATATGACTAGGGTTTAATATTTGTAGGGTTGTAAACCCTAAACCTCCTCAAAATCACAATGTCATGAAACATTATAAACACCATTCCAAACTATTATCTCTTGAGCAACCATGGAACATCATAACAAACCTTATCATCATCAACTGATTACCTGCTGAATCAAGATCATCCAAGCTAACACCAAGCATAGAAAGAGAGTATGTATCAATAAGTCACCAAGGACTTTACACACATAGTGAGAGCTCCTGACATCGAACTTGCATCAATTCCATTATGGTATTTACATCAAACAACATACCACTTTGCATGACAACAAACCAAACACCATGCCACTTGCATGACAACAATGCACAAGTGTTTTCACTAAACATTCTGAGCATTAGTGAGATCTCCTGAAAACAAAAAGTAGAGCACCACGAATCATGAAACCTTAATGATTAATGAAGACATCTAACTCAATTCCTCTTGATGATCATGATGAACAAATTCTCAGCAGCACTTGAACCAACATATGATGTCATGATCCTATATCAAGATCATCACAAACATTGAAACACTGAAGTACCATTTCAATATCCAACTTTGACATCAATGACAAATCATCAACAATCTCCCCCTTTGTCATTGATGGTAAAATAAACCACTCCAAACTCCAATTGCTCTCTCTCCCCCTTTGACATCAAATGACAAAAGATCTTGGTATCCAAAACAATCACTCCCCTAGAAAAGCACTTCCACACTGTCATAAAATAGCTGCCATTATCTTTAGCATTATCAATGAAATTTGCATAAATACTGGCAATAAGTTGAGAGCTGTAAATCCCTGATACTGAGATCACTAGCAAAGAACGAACATGGCAGGAGTTAAAGCATTCCGAAGAAAAAAAAGGTCATTGACTAAATCCCATATCACTGTCCAAGAACCAGACTATCACCAAGCTATTTCCCAAGAGGTTAACATGAAATAAGATGATCATAAACACAAATTATAGTGGACATCACTAACTATCAAACCACTATACTTTTCAACCTTGCCACTGTACTACCAAACTGTGATCACTTCTCCTTTGGCAACCAACACACCCATTCACTGTACTGTTGTACTGTTCCACTGTATTGTCACCTAAGTCAACAGAGATTAAAGTACTGTTGCAACAATGTCTACCAAAGAATTTGCAAATGCAACATATGACTATAGTTCCCATTCTAGAATACTCCTAAAGCCTTGTCCACAATAACTATTTTATCTGATGTATACACTGTATAACAGAGATGATGGATGGCAACTAAACTTTTGACAAGTTTGATCAATGAAGAGCCAAGAGATACTCCCCCTGAAACCATACCAACTTTGAATTGTAGAGATTGATTTGGTACCACTTGTTGGAGTAATTAATCTATCATACTGGTGACATACTGAAAGGGTACCACTTTGCAAAGCAGATGTGATACTAACTTGACAGGTCATATATGAGGGTGAATAATCACTAAGTGCAGCTTGTCAATAACATCAAACCAAAAACAAAAAAAATAAACACTGAGGCACTATTTCAAATGTACCAAGATTTCCTCTAACTAATTCACTATCTTGCAAATGTTGACTTACCCACAGTTTGATCAAAATAGACGTCATACCCATTGTCATATATGTCTTGATATTTACACTGTCTCCACACCCATGCAGCCTGAGTTCCTCTAAAAATAACATTGTTACAACAAAGACCATAGCATCATATAACTGCCAGGATGACATGTCATCAAAGTACTGTCAGCAACAAAAGATGATTAAGGCAAGCATAGTTTTGGATTAATGTATACAAAGTATACACTATTGTATACACCACAGTCAGGCATCTCAGGAATCACTGTTAAACCAAGATCAAACCACTGCTCATTATCAAATAAAAACTGTCAACCCTGCAGTACAAAGTACTGTCCATTCTACTGTCACTGACATCCTGCAATATCTTGCACTGTCAAAACTACAATACACAAACCTTGTCAAAGTACTGTCAAAAACCACAAAGCAACACATTTCATTGTCAACAATGTCACCGCACCAGAGACCAATCAAAACTGCATGGAGCAACCATCATCTAACCATCACCTATCTCTGTGTTGAAACTCACTGTCCATTCATCATTCATTGTGTTTCACTATCCATTTTACTGTGTTTCTGCAGACAACTAAGATCTCATAGTACTATTATCATACTTGTTTTACTTCATGCCATCACTGTCATAGCTGAAAGTATTGTCATTGACCATGCACCATGATACCTTCCCTGCACTTGATCCAAAATATGACAAAAAAATCAAGAGCACTACTCATAAACATCATTGCATCACTACTCATCAGCAACTAAGCACTGTCAAAGAGACAAGTAGAAATACACTTCACTATCTATCTGTCATGAAGTTTGACAAACACTTTGGCATGACCATAATTGGCATGAAGAAATGACAAATAAACATTGACTCCTAAGATCTGAGATGAGCCATTATCCTTAACAAAAACTTCTTACACCTGTCAACTAAAGAACATGTACCCCTACACCATTGTGCAACTGTGGACCAACAAAACTATCCATACACCATTTTAATGTTGACAGAGTCAAGATAAACTTTGAACTCCTAAATCAACACTGAACATCCCGAGATCCCTTTTTCATGAACAAGGATCAAGAAGATGACATCAAATATCAACATCCTAAAAGACCCAACTGCTTGTCATGGAGTAACTCTGTGACCTTTGTCTCTTTTGAACTTGCATAAGTATCAGAAATGATGAGTCACAATATTGTTCTCAACACTTCTCAAGTGCTATTTATGGGGCTAAATGATAATACATTAATTATCTCCCCCTCAATTCATGCTTCTCTTTATGCACTTATAGATGTCACTTATGCAGTATGCAGAAGCTCAGATTCTTTCTTCTCTTTTTCTTGTTTCATTCTCCAAACTTTTATAGGCTCCTTCTTTTGCTTGTTTGTCATGTTTGACTTCAATTTATTCCTACAAAACTGTGCCTTATTCCCAAGATTATGACACTTAAAGTAGGTGACATTATAACCAATTAGAGGAGTAAAGGAATCATATCTCTTTGACATGCCAAAAGTGCTTCTATGATCATATCTTTCATGCATCCAGCAGTCTCTTTCTATGTGACCAACTTGGTTACAATTGTAACATATCACATTATTTGTCATTGTAGGACTTTTATTCTTATGCCACTCAACATCATTTCTAGCATAAGTCCTACAATCTCTAGCTCTATGACCATAGATATGACAAGAATAGAAATAACCATGAAACTAAGAATAGTTGTACCTTATTGAATGGTATTGCCTGCTTGTTCTTCTTCTTTCAACATCAGCAAATTTATTTTCTATTTTCTCTTCAGGAGCAGCAGCATGATGACCCAAATCTATCTTCTTCCTTGGTACATTTATGATTTTAGAAGCCTATCCTTCTGTAATAAATGAAATCAGAATGAAGATAATGACTAATCTAATGCATAAACAAAACGATTATACCTTCATTGAGACCTCACAAATCCATGCGGGAAGGAGATGCGCCATGTAACTCCTCAGATTGTTCCCTTGATCAGAATGACTAAAGTGTAGAATGTGGATTGCTCAATGCCTACAACACACTGTAAATGTGAGACTAGGGATTTGATTACTGATTTGGATGGAGATTGAGAATGGTTGGAGTGATTTTGACAGAGATTCAGTGAGATGAGAGGATTGAGGAATGACTTTGGTAGAGTTCTGATGCATGAAGTGGTCTTCTCAAATGCCTTAGAGAGGGGTCCTATTTATAGGATTTTGGAGATGAGGATGGAGGGTCAGGATTCATCTGATTAGATCAAGGGCTAGGAATAAAAGTGAATCTTTTATTCCTAGTGGATGAATTAAAAATTCCCATTTTGGGAAGAGTGGGGGATAGTGGGAGACATCTGAATATTAAATTCAATGAGTGGGAGACATCTAAATATTAAATTCAGTGAGTGGGAGACATCTGAATATTAAATTCAGTAAGTGGATGAGTGGGGGACAAGGTTAATTAAGTGGCATCTTAATTAACTTAAGTCTAGGTTAATTAGATAATCAGGATTTATCTAATTAACAGGGATTAGGGAAATGGATAAATCAATTAAATGAATATTAGGAATATTCATTCAATTAATAGGATAGGGTTGTAAGGTTAAATGGATTATTAGGTGAATTAATTGATCACCAAGGATATGCAGATTGGGGGAATGGATTAGTGCGAGGTATGGAAAATTGGTTTGCAGAGCAGTCCAATTTTAGGTGTCTACATTTGCCCCTCTTTGAGATGGTGTTGCGGCTAAGCAACATCATTTCAAAGAAGTTAAAACATAGAGATGGATAGGATAGAAAAAAGATTTTGGTTTGGAAGAATAGGGTAAGGTTCGGGGATAATTGGTAAGGGTGATGCCCCCTCGAGAGGATAGGCAGGTTGCAAGAACACGGTTGTGCTCTCAAAATGGATGGGACCGATTGGTAGATGTGGGCAGAGAATAAGTGGTGGGATGAAAGGATGATGATGTTCAGAAATGATTGGTGGATGATCATTTTGAGCAATCCTAGGTTTGATATAGCAAAGTGGATATGTTCACCAAGGTATAGAAGACTAGGGTGATGATGTTTATCCAACATTTGCATGGACTAGACACGCAGACAAAGGGATGATCTCATGCATGCCCAAGATAGTACAACCTTGTCTTGACGAGGGAAGGGGACTCATAGCATAAGCCCTTAGTACAAAAAATGTATGATGAACCTTAGATGCATAAGGAGATCAATATGCTAGAACTGACCCTATGATCAATCAAGATATGAATACTAGCTTGGAGTAATGAGACCAACCCACAAGCACAGCATACAAAAGCAAGACTATGCCCCATTCTAGATGTTTTCACCACATACCATGATATAATAAGATCAAGGTAGCTTTGATGTGATTTTCGAATAGGACAAAAGATAAAAAATCAAAAACCAAAAGACCAACGAACCAAACAAGTAACCATTGTATCTTTTGCCAAAATGGATGATGATGTGATAGATTCTGCCTATCGTAGGAAAGATATATCCTAAGGCAGGGATTGATAAATGATTTGATGATGTTGTAAAAGTGGCTCAAGATGTGATGGTGACAAGTTGTGATTGATGCTGATTTGATAGTTGATGATTTTGATTAAGGACAATGCTTTGATAGGTGATGCGATGCTTGGTTCTAGTGTAAGTTTATTGAGGATAGATGTGATGATGATATGGGATGATGATAAATGTGATGATGATGAGAATGTGATGGAGCAAGTTTTATTTGTGTGATGGATAAATTATTTTTGGAATTTTGTGTGTTTTCTATTGTTTTTGAATTTTTTGATTTTGTGATGTTTTTGAATTTTTTGATTTTGTGATGTTTTTGAATTTTTTGATTTTTTGATGTTTTTTGGATTTTGTGATGTTTTTGGATTGTTGGATTTTTTGATGTTTTTGGATTTTTTGATGTTTGTGATGTTTTTGGATTTTTTTGATTTTTGAAAAGGAATGGTTTATTATGAGATGGTTGCATTGGATTTCATGTGGATAACCTTTGCGCTAGACACCAATGACAAGGGAACACCAAGTCTAGAGGGGAAAGTGATGGGGTTGGATAGGGGTATTGGATAGCTGATTCATGATAGATGAATGGACAAGCGATAGGGATGTATGTTAGATAGATGGAAGATAGGGATGAGGATTTTCTCCAAGGGCTAGGTTTCAAGGAATCATATGCCCCAATGCTTAGGATTTTGCATGATGGGTTGATGTTTGAATGGATGGATTTTGCAGTAGATGAATGGAGGATATACCAAAGCATGTTGTTGATATTTTGCCCCTTGTCTTTATCAAGATCTAAGGTGGGAGATATAGTGGATAAGAATATGATAGGATAAGGATTAGACAGTGGATAAGATGTGCAAGGATATTATGGATGTGGATGAAGGATACAGTTTTGCCCCCAAGTGTAGGGATATAAAATGGATGGAGAAGGGATTACGCATGACGCCCACAAGGGGTTTTCATCAAGGTACTTGCTCAAGGTGCCACAAGGAGTGGTTTTCACCATTGGACGGATTTTTTCTCTTTACTATTTTTTTTAATTTTTTTTGCTTTTTTTGCTTTTGACTTTTTTGATGGAAGGGGGACTCTACCGTCTATTTCCATAGCAAGGAGAAGATGGTCCCATGTTGGATAGCATTATGGATGATGATTGCATGGATGTTGGTAGATAGGCGAAAATGGAATGGATTATGGATAATGGATTATGGTGTGTATAATGTGGATTATGCAAAGGCATGGACCATAGGAATGTGATGGGGAAGATATGTAGGATAGTGAACGAAAGATGGAGAGATGGAGGTATGTGGGAATTGCAAGTGGTGGAGGGGAACCAAGACCAACGGCTGCACACACCATGATGTATTTGGAAGCTTGTATTTTGGATGTGGAGTTGGGAGTAATGGGGATCGGGATGGGGGATTTTTGGATGGTCAATTTGGGGTTTTAGGGACCCAAATAGACTTAGGAATTATGGGATTTTTAGATGGGGAGTGGGATGTTTGGGATTTTGCGGTGGATTGGGATGTAGATGCCTCATTAGAGTTTGGTGCTTTTCGTTTAGGGACCCACACCATTTTTGTTTTTGCTTTTTCTTGTGATGGTGTGGGATTTGATAGCCTTTTTGATTTTGCATTTTGATTGGAAGGGATAATATCCTTAGGCTTTTGTGCTTTATGAGTTGAGGCATTCAAATATTTGAATCCCATGGATTTGGTGGAAGCTTCATATTTGAAAGATGTGTGCTTTTGTTGGTCTTGATTCGGGATTTTAGTGGACTTATGGATGGAGGGGTAAAAAGTGGATTTTTGGATAGATGGATGAAGTGATTTGATGATTGGTATATTAGGAGTTGGGAGGTAAAGTGGATTTGTGGATAGGGATGTTGGGAGTTGGTAGGATAGGAGGTAGAGTGGATTTGATAGGGATCTTTGGAGTTGGAAGTAGTGGAGGTAAATTTGATGGAGGGAGATGGATGGTCACATGCTTTTGCAAATGGTAGGATGATGGAGGAGGGATGGCGACATATGTTTTGGAAGTGCAACGAGATGCACCATGTTTAGGATTGGATGAATGGATTTTGGAAGGTGGGTGGATGGTATCAACTTGTCTAGATTGTTGTTCTTGGGATGCATAGCCAAGGCCATGTGAGGATGGATGGAATGTGGTGTGGATGGGCTCCAAGATGCCTTGTTCATGAAGGCCTAAGCCTTTTCCTTGATAGTTCATAAGTTGGAGCATGCGACATGCAATGGGATGTTTGTTGCTTTGGAAACAAGACGTGAGTCCATTATTTGTTGAAGAAGAATAGGTGGTGGATGGAAGTTGTTCACCTCCTACAAGGGGTTTACCACGGATGAAAGTGCTTGTTCCAAGTGAATAGGAGGATGGATTTGGGATGGGATTGGTAGATGGAGGTAAAGGATTCATCAGGGATGGTAAAGGGGTGGTAGAGGTAGGTGTGGGATCAATAAGTTGACCAATAGATGGGAGGGGATCGGGGATGGGATTAGATGGGATGGTTAGATCTTGATTAGGAGAAGGGGTTGATGTTTCAACATGCTGTGGATTTGTTTCTTGACATAGCTCGTGTGCTTGGATAGAAGTGGGAGTGACTTGGATAGATGTGATGGGTGCTTGGATAGATGTGATAGGTGTTTGGATGGATTCTTGAACATGTTTGCATGATGGTTCTTGAGTTATGATAGGAGATTGTTCAAGCGGTTCGGTGGGTGTTGGATTGCATGAGGGTGTTTGATTCCTTGCTAATAGCCAATGGATAGTATCCTTCATGAGTTTATTGGTTGAAGAGCAATGTAATGGATGGATAATGATGGTGGATGGTGTAGAAATAGGATTGGGATTGGATAGGTGGGTGATGGGTTTAGGTAGTGATGGTTCTTGGATGGGTTCAAGGATAGGTGTGGGACTAGATGGTAGTGTTGGAGGGGTGGTGATAGTGTTGGGACTTGGAAGATTTGATGGTGGATTAGATGGTGGATGGGTGATAGGGGTTGGTGGATTGGGAGATACATAAGGTGATGGATTAAGGTTGATAAGGTTGGAGGGATATGGTGATGGTGGGATTTGAGGATGGGGATTAGGAGATGGGGGATTTGGTTGTTGATATGAGGTTTGGATTTCAGATCTAAGGTGTGCTAGATTGGTGTTCCCTTGATCAAAGTTATCATGACAAAGGTTGGGGGATGGAGAAGGTGGAGGTAGTGATTGGTTGGATAAGTATGATGGCATGTATGTGTAAGG
Source organism: Cunninghamia lanceolata (assembly GCA_027924645.1). Lineage (NCBI taxonomy): Eukaryota > Viridiplantae > Streptophyta > Pinopsida > Cupressales > Cupressaceae > Cunninghamia > Cunninghamia lanceolata. The sequence goes on from BSBN01000103.1 coordinate 5,389,267, forward strand.
GGATGAAGATTGATAGGAGGGTAAAGGTTGATATGATGGAAGTTGGTATGAGGTTGAAGGTTGGTATGAGGATGATGGAGGTTGATATGATGGAAGTTGGTATGATGAAGGTTGATGGGAGGTTGATGGTGTGGATATGTAAGATGTAGATTGGTATGAAGGTTGAAAGAGTGACGATTGATATGATGTGGATGGGGATGATGTGTAGGGTGTTTGTTGATATGGTGAAGATTGGTATGATGTCAATGGTGTGGATATGTAAGATGTTGAAGGTTGATATGATGAGGGTTGATGTGATGGAGATGGGGGAGGGATTTGGGGTTCACCAATGATGATGTCTGCCAAGGGATGATCTTTAATGTCATTTTTGAATTGTTCCTTAGCATTAGGATCCATGTTCGCATAGACTTGTCTAAGTCTTTGTATTTGTTGTATTGATTCATAAAGATCCATTCTGTGGGAGATAGTATGGGATGATGGATGATTGTGATGTTGGGAATCAAAATTTCAAGACCTTAAGATGATTTGGTTTATTTTGATTGGATGGATGAGTGATGATCCTATTATGATTAAGGTAGACTAATGACACTTAAGCAATAGGGTTGATTGGTTCTCTATGCTTTTGATAGACTAATGATCTTAAGCAAGAGGGTTGATTGGGTTGATTTGATTAGGTGATCAATTAAGGTCTTGATTTTTGATTGGGTTGATTTGGATTTGGAGTTTGATAATGATGTTGGGGGATTTGGATAATGATTGGGATTGATGTTGATTTTGGATTGGATTTGGAATATGGTTTGGAAGATTATGGATTGATGTTGGTTGGATTTTGGATTTGATTTGGATGTGATTAGGAGTGATTAGGGTGTGATTAGGAATGAAGTGGCAGAAAATGAGTGATTAGGATGAATGTGATTGGGTTTTAATGTGTTGGAAGAATGAGGTGGATGACTTGTCTTATGTGTTTGATGTTTGGCTTGATTTGGCAATGTTCAATCAAATTATCACACATGCATAAACATGAATCACTCACACAAGACAAAGCAAATTTGAAAATTTAAATTTGAAGAATATGATAATGATTAGACAAGCACACTTGCAAAATAAATCAACATGCCCTAATGTCTAGTTTGATGGAAGGTATGGCCAGTTAGGTTTGGGCAATGTTTATACGAGGTAGACTAAGAATTTGAAATTGAAATCCTGTCACACAGCTAGGAGAAGGGGGTAACCCACCCTTCACCTTCACTTCCCAAAGGTAGAAAGTTCTTTGGGGCTTAGCCAAGAGTGACAGGATTCTAATTTGAAAGAGGGTGTCTTTCGATTCAGCCTCGGATGAGGTCGTGCCTAGGGGTGATGAAATCCCCTAGCAGGCCTCCTAGGATAGGGTAAACAAAAGTGAATCAAGTGAGGTGTTTTTGATTTCCAAGATCACCTTGCGGTGCGAGGAGAGAGCATACACACACTCACTTGATTCACACTTGCAGTTGATTAATTGACCCTTAGAAATTGAAATGTGATGAAAAACACATCAAACAATGGTTCTTTTTAGCCCAATTTCAAAATGTGATTGAAGACACTGATTTGTTTTAAGCTTGATTTCAATGTGTGATTAAAGACAATGTTCGTTTTTTATGCCCAAACCGAAGTGTGTTTTGCAAGCAATGATTGAGAGATAAAGGATGAAAATGGATGCACCTGATTAAATTGCTATCCAAATTGATGTGTTCGCTGCTCTTGATGTTGCTTCAATCCCGAATGATCACCTGCAAGTAAAAAAAAATGAAAACGGAGCAAGCAGACTAGCCAAGGAGATTGTGATGCAAAAATTGATAATGTGATAAAATCTAATGAACAAGAATTGATACAGGAAAATAGATTGCATGAATAGAAAATTTAGGAAATTCTATGCGATTTGAAAAAAAAATTGCGAAAATTTGATCAAAAACGCAAAAGATATGATGATTTGAAGTTTAGATGCAAGTTTAATTTTGACTGATCAAAAAGGCAAGAAAAAGGTACCATCACCTGATGAAAACCTCACAACTATGAAGTGCTTGGAGTCCTCTTTCTGAAGAGTCCTTGTTTGCGCAATTTCGCCTCCGTATGCGAAAGTTGTGTTAGTTTGAAAAAAAATAGCCTATTATGGTATATGGGAGGCACTAGAGGTTGGCTTGACTGTTTGCTGTTGACCGCTGGCGGTTTATGTCTGAGTGGTCACATGTATATGGTTAAGCCCTGGCGGTTAGGGTTGGGATTGGTGGTTAGAGGCAAAAAAGGCCCCTGGTCGCTGATATGACCACAGGCTAGAGGCTGGCAAAAAATAAAACAGATGTAAAACCCGTGGTTAGGGTTTGTTTGTTAGTTTCACATGCAGGTGTGGGGGTGGTGGTCGCCGGGGGGGTGAAGCAGATGGGGAGCTACGCGGGAGGTGGTAGGGGGTGAGGGGGCCTGCGTGGGTAGGGAGGGTATGGAGAGGTGTTCAGGAGGGGAGGTGTTCGGCGGAGGAGGGGCAAGGGATAGTGGAGGTCATGGGAAGTGGTGGCTGGTGGTCACAGGGGAGGCAGCGAGGGAAGGTGGTGTGGGAGCCAGGCGGAAGGGAGTGGGAGGTATAAGGGTTGCGGGTGTGTGGCGGTGGTGCAGGCAATGATGACAGGAGTTGGGTGTAGGGAGGTCTGCGGAGATGTGGAGGAGACTGGGAGGCAGTGGTCGGGGGACGGGGCAAGGAAGAGAGTGGCAACTGTGCAGGTCGGGGTGGTTATGGTGGCGACGGGGCGGCGGGAGGTTTGAAGAAGTGGTGGCGGGATCTTGGAGGTGAAGCGGTTGCCTGGCGATTTAACAAAACCTGCAAACAAAACACGAAACCTTCACAAGAAAAATTTCTCACACACAAAACCAGTGATCAGTGCATAGGGGCCGCAGGTTCCGTACAGTACGGATCCGTACGGTACGGAGTGTGGCCTTAAAAAATTTTCAAAAAATATATTGAAGTTTATAGTCAAAATTCATGGAATCGACGACCTAAGCGCGAAAATGATGTCTGTTTTTGCATAGGATGCAACCTGCAACACTTCCTCACCAAAACTTCATGACATTTGTTAGAAAAAGAAGATTTTAACAAGAAACCTTCACAAAATGACGAGTAAATTTGAGACCGGGCGTGCCAATGTAATAAATGAAATCAGAATGAAGATAATGACTAATCTAATGCACGATTATAGCTTCATTGAGACCTCACAAATCCATGCGGGAAGGAGATGCGCCATGTAAATCCTCAGATTGTTCCCTTGATCAGAATGACTAAAGTGTAGAATGTGGATTGCTCAATGCCTACAACACACTGTAAATGGGAGACTAGGGATTTGATGACTGATTTGGATGGAGATTGAGAATGGTTGGAGTGATTTTGACAGAGATTCAGTGAGATGAGAGGATTGAGGAATGATTTTGGCAGAGTTCTGATGCATGAAGTGGTCTTCTCAAATGGCTTAGAGAGGGGTCCTATTTATAGGATTTTGGAGATGAGGATGCAGGGTCAGGATTCATCTGATCAGATCAAGGGCTAGGAATAAAAGTGAATCTTTTATTCCTAGTGGATGAATTAAAAATTCCCATTTTGGGAAGAGTGGGGGATAGTGGGAGACATCTGAATATTAAATTCAGTGAGTGGGAGACATCTGAATATTAAATTCAATGACTGGGAGACATCTAAATATTAAATTCAGTGAGTGGGAGACATCTGAATATTAAATTCAGTAAGTGGATGAGTGGGGGACAAGGTTAATTAAGTGGCATCTTAATTAACTTAAGTCTAGGTTAATTAGATAATCAAGATTTATCTAATTAATAGGGATTAGGGAAATGGATAAATCAATTAAATGAATATTAGGAATATTCATTCAATTAATAGGATAGGGTTGTAAGGTTAAATGGATTATTAGGTGAATTAATTGATCACTAGGGATATGTAGATTGGGGGAATGGATTAGTGCGAGGTACGAAAAATTGGTTTGTAGAGCAGTCCAATTTTAGGTGTCTACACCTTCTTCACATCCTAGGCTTGTAGTGTCCTTATGATGCTTTTGTTTGCTTAACATGTCATTTAAACATTCAACACTCTTTTCAAATTGTAGATTCTTGTGCAACATAGAAGATCCCTTTTCCAATTCCTTTCTCAAAGAAACTATTTCTAACTCTAGTTTTAGACATTCATTAGTTTTGACTTCAAGATCAGATTTTGTAAAATCAACTACCCTTTTGGCTTCTTCTATTTCTGTCTTTAGGCTGATAATTAGCTTATTTGACTCTTCAAGTTCTAAAGAAACTTTTGCAAAATTTGAACATACCTTGTACTTGGAATCTTTTTCTTGTTTAATTTGGTCTTTTAATTTTTGGTTCTCTTTTCTGAGTTGCTTGATTGTATCCAGAGCACACAAGAGTTCACCTTCCATATCAATCTCACACTCTTGTTCATCATACTCTTGTTCATAATCATCTTCACCCACAAAGAGGTCTCCTTCTTCGTCATCAATCTCAACAACAAAATCATCTTCTTTTCATCAAGTTCTTGTTCTCCTTCATTCACAATGAAGTCTTCCTTTTTATCAAAACTCTCAACTACAGGACCATTCTCTTTATCACACTTTGTATCAACATTTAGGGGTGACTCTTGCAACAACTCATTGCTTGACTTGATTGGGGCTTGTTTTACAACCTTTTGCTTGGCATCTTTCTTTTCTCTATTTCTTTTACACTTTCCCATAGTACTCCACTATCAGAACCTCCTAAGTTGATTAAAATTTGAAATAGGAAACCAAGGCTCTGATACCACTTGTTGGAGTATAGGACCACTGAGAGGGAGGGGGGGTGAATCAGTGGTCTATAAAGTTTAAAACTTTTTGCACCTTTTAATCCACTGGATAGAAAATGAGAGAGACTTCAAATATTCATCAAACACATATACAAGTATAATGATAAGAACGATGTTCAAAATCTTGACTAAAAGTAAGACATTAGGACACAAACACATATGCAATATGTTGCAATTATGTACCTAAGTGATGTTGTCATTGATGTCAACATATTCCTGTTGCCATTAGTGTCAACTATTGCTGTCTGTATAGAAGACCGAATTGTTGAGGATATTGAGAAAATTAATAACAATCAATACATGCGGACCATATAGCTGTTTAGAGGATTGTCAGAGGTTGCTTCAGTTAAGATTTGAGAAGTCCACATGAAGATTTGAAGGAGTTATGGCCATTTGAGTAGAACCGGTTCCTGCAATACTCAGCAAAGACAGAGTGACAGGAAAGAGGTCCGAATTGCTCTGGTAATATAAAATTGTGATCTACGGATCTGAGGGCATGTTTGGGAAGTTAGTGTGTATCATCAACTCTAGTGGTTTATGGTTTGGAGGTCTGCAAGCTATCCTTCTAGTTTGACAGTCATGACAGATAGTGTTCTTGAGGTTCTGGAGGAAGATACAAATGATTTTGGTAATTTGGTTTAGAATGAATGTTATTGGTGATTTCAATGTGCTTGTGGAGGTCTATGGATCGTGTGGCTACTATGTTGGAGGTCCACACTAAATTTTGAGCTAGTTGATTGAAGATTTCTTCTTTGAGGTTGATATTCTTCCCAGTCTTGGCCGACCAGATGTTCCTAGCAAGTTGTGGATGATCTAAGAGCATTTTATGGAGTGTAGGATGGTTATAGAAAAATATTAAAGTCTCAATTGTGTTTGACCGACAGTGTGATGATCCACATCAAGTTTAGCTGACCTTGTTGATCATTCCAAGGTTGATGAAGCGTATAAATACTTGTTGAAGAGTTGTTGAAAAACATCCTTGTACACAATGAATTAAATCTGAAGAAGGGATCAAAAGCAGAGTAGAGAAGAAGAGGAGCGAAGGGAGTATAGAGTGAAGAATCTGTGAAGAATTTAAAGATAAGAGCAGAAGTATTGAGCCTTCAAAGGGACTGATTTAGGCATGAATGTAGATGCTATTTCTTAGTTCATTATTTCTGTATAAATCATAATTTTTTATAGGCAGTGAGCCTCTTCTTGAGCAGTGAGCTTTGGGAAGTGCACCCGAAGGCATGTGCCTTCTATTTTCTTAAGTACTTTTAACAGGGTACGCATTTTTGTGGGTTAACCCCCACCGTGGTTTTTCCCTTAACCGGGTTTTCCATGTCAAAATTCTGGTGTTGTGTGTTCATGTTATTTCTGCTCATATGTTGATTTATGGTTAAATGTTTTCATCATTAATCTGATTACAAAGAAGATTAAAAAGGTTCATAAAAGGATTAAAGTTTAGGGACAACTGATTCACCCCCCCTCCTCAATTGTCTAGACTATTTCCAACAATTGGTATCAGAGCCAAGTTCCTCTAAAAGAAGCCTGACCGCTTGAGGAGATCCAAGATGTCAATCTATAAGAAGGAAAGTCTGAGATTTGATGGAACAAATTACTCCCTGTGGAAGGTACACATGCAATGTCATCTAGAATGTATGGGTGATGGCTTTTGGACAATTACCAAGAATGTGTATAAGATTCCAAAGAATGGACCTTCAAACATAGATGAACTCAAAGATGTTGAACGCAACACTCGAGCCAAAGAAGCATTGTTGAGTGCCCTGTCTGATACCAAATTGGCAAATGTCCTGGATTTTGCAAACTACCCATGAAATCTAGAGTAAACTAGAAAATCTGTATGAAGGTGACAAATATGTTAAATGTGCGAAGCTACAAAGATTGAAGGGTAAATATGAAAGATTGGTAATGAGTGAAGATGAAAACATTACTTCCTACATGCAAAAAGTAAATGAACTTGTGACTGGTATCAGAAATGCAAGCAGAGTATTGGATGAATCAGAAATTGTTGCCAAGGTGCTCAGATCCTTACCTATAGCTTACAAACACAAGGCTGCAGCCATTGAAGAAATCTGGACAATAACAACAGTCACAAGGGATCAGTTAGTTGGCAAGCTTTCTGCATTTGAAATGAGTGAGTTTGGAGATTCTCTTCCTAAGTCTGAATTTGCATTCAAGGCCAGTGTGTATGGAAAGCAAAGATATGATCTAGGTGAAAGCTCTTTTGCAAGATCAAACAAATTTATGAAGACAAGAAAGGATCTTGAAGATATTGAATTAGAAACTGCAGATCTTGAAGCTCTCATTGCCAAATGGATACCAAGAGGATCCGGTAAGTATGAAGGAAAGTTGCCACTCAAATGTTTTGCTTGTAATAAGATTGGTCATTTTGCCTCAAGATGTCTAGAGAGGTTTTCAAAACCAAACCCTAATAGGTAAAAGGGTCAAAAGAATTGTTACTATGTCCAAGAAGCTGGAGAAGAAGGAGTCACAGATGATGAATCTGATCATGGAGAAGGTGATTGGGTGTTCATTGCTATTAAAGAAGAAGATTCAATGTCTACCGAATCTGCTAGCTGTGCAAATATAGAAAGTGGCTTAGCGACTCAGGTTGTTGAAAAGGATGAATGGGTGATTGATAGTGGATGTTCTCATCATATGACTGGAGATAAGAGTAAGTTTTTGAGCTTTGAAAATTATGAAGGAGGACTTGTGAAATTTGGAGACAACTCAGCTGGTAGAATCCATGGCAGAGGATCCATCTCTTGTGATGGTAAGAACAGGACCAATAATGTTTTGTATGTGGAAGGACTAAAGCATAATCTTCTTAGTGTTGGATAGTTGGTTGACAAGGGTTATGATCTTCATTTTAAGGATGGAAAATGCAGAATCTTGGAAAGCTCCGGAACTAAAATTGCATCTGGTACTCAGACTAAAGGTAACATCTTTCACTTAAGTAGTTCAAGCAAAAGTTGTTTGATTGCTCAAACAGATCAAAGTTAGTTATGGCATAGGAGGATGTGTCATGTAAATTTTGATAACATTGTCAAAATAAGTTCCACTCAAGCTGTAAGAGATCTTCCAAGACTTGTGAAACCTGATAGTATGTGTAGAGAATGTCAATTGGGTAAACACAACAAAATTTCATTCAAAAGTAAGGAACAAGGTTCAAGTGGGAGATTGGAACTGGTACATACTAACCTCTATGGTTCTGCTAGAATTAGGAGTGTGCAAGGAGACATATATTTCATGTTGCTGATTGATGATTACTCCCAGATGTTGTGGATAACCTTCCTAAAAGAAAAATTAGAATCTCTTGATAAGTTTAAGGTGTTCAAGATGATGGTTGAAAATGAGATTGGTGGGAAATTGAAATGTTTGAGATCTGATAGAGGTGGAGAATTCACTTCAGGTGAGTTTGATGCTTTTTGTGAAAAGCATGGGATAAAAAGACAATTATCTGCACCTAGGACTCCTCAGCAAAATGGAGTTGTGGAAAGGAAGAACCAAACCATTCAAGAAGCTGCTAGGACCATGATGATGGAAACAAATGTTCCTCAAGTTTATTGGAGGGAAGCTATGAGTACTACTATCTACACTCTTAACCAGGTGTAGATCAAAGGAAATTCTGGTAAAACTCCTTATGAACTATGGTTTGGTCATCCTCCTACTGTAAGATATTTCTGAGTTTTTGGTAGTAAATTCTATATCAAAAGAGATGAGGATTTAGGCAAGTTTGATGCAAGAAGTGATGAAGGAATATTCTTGGGATACTCTACTCAAAGTAAGGCTTACCGGTGCTTCAACAAGAGGTTGAAAAAGATTGTTGAAAGTGCTAATGTTAAAGTTGATGAAAGCAAAGAAGGTTATTCCAAGTATTGCGGATATGATTCAGATGATCAAGATGAAAGTCAAAGTCAAGGAAGGAAAGATCAAATCCAGACTTAGATCCAGATTGATCCGGTAACTCCAGTAACTCAAGAGATTTGTGCAGAAGATGAGGAACCAGTTCATGAAACAGAAGTTCAAGCAATTCCCAAAACCCCCAGGTATGTAAGAATGAATCATCTTGAAGATCAAATCATAGGAGATAAAAATAGAGGTGTTTGAACTAGGAGAAGAGTTGCTGAAGATCAAGAAGAGATTTGTTTGATTTCAAAGATTAAACCTAAATCAGTAAGTGAAGCTTGCAATGATGAAAACTGGGCTAAGGCAATGGAAGAAGAATTGATGCAAATTGAAAAGAATCACACTTGGGATCTTGTTCCCAGACCTGAGGACAAAAATGTGATTGGAACCAAATGGGTCTTCCAGAACAAACTGAATGAAGATGGAGAGGTTGTAAGAAACAAGGTAAGGCTGGTATGTAAAGGCTATTCTCAAGTGGAAGGAATTGATTTTGAAGAAACTTTTGCTCCGGTGGCTAGGATAGAGGTAGTCAGATTATTTCTTGCCTTTTCTACTTTCAAAGATTTTAAAGTTTATCAGATGGATGTCAAATCAACATTTCTAAATGGAGATCTGGAGGAAGAAGTCTACATTGAACAATCAAAAGGATTTCAGTTGTCTGATCAGGGAGATATGGTTTGTAGACTAAGAAAATCCTTGTATGGACTCAAGCAAGCTCTAAGAGCTTGGTATGCTAGATTGGATAAGTATTTGCTTAAGCTAGGATTTAGCAAAGGTACTACTGATAGTAATTTATACTTCAAGATAAATCATGAGGGCATTCTAATTGTTGAGGTCTTTTTTGATGATATCATTTTTAGTTGAAATGAATGTATGTGCAAAGTATTTGCTGATCAGATGAAAAGTGAGTTTGAGATGTCAATGTTTGGTGAGATGAACTTCTTCCTAGGTCTGCAAATTGTTTAGTCAGATAAAGGTATCTTCATATCTCAGTCCAAGTATGTGAAAGAATTGTTGAAGAAGTTTGGAATGGAAGATTCAAAGCCAGTAGATACTCCTATGGTAACTGGATGCAAGCTGAGAAAAGATGATGACTCCCCAAAGGCAAATCAGAAAAGGTATAGATCAATGATTAGAGGATTGCTCTATTTGATTCAGACTAGACTTGACATCATAAATGTAGTTGGACTTGTTGCCAGATTTTAAGCTGATCCAAAAGAATCCCATGTTGTGGTAGTCAAAAGAATTTTCAGATATCTCAAGGGGACAATTGATTATGGACTGTGGTATCCAAAGGACAATGATTTCACTCTTCATGCATATACAAATGCTGATTGGGTAGGAGATGTGGATGACAGAAAAAGTACTAGTGGTGGTGCTTTCTTCTTGGGGAGAAGATTGGTCTCTTAGATAAGCAAAAAGTAAGAGGCAATATCTCTATCTACTGCAGAGGTAGAGTATATAGCAGCAACAAATAATTGTACTCAGGTTTTGTGGATGAAGCAAATGTTGAAGGACATCAGAATTGTGTTTGAGGAGCAAGTCACAATTTTCTGTGATAACTCAAGCGCTATAAGCATTTTCAAGAATCCAGTATTGCACTCAAAGACAAAGCATATATCTATCAAGTTTCATTTCTTGAGAGAGAAATTAATGAGAATGAAGTCAAGTTGAATTTTGTGTCTTCCAAGGATCAAATTGCAGATATCTTCACTAAGCCTCTTCCCAAGGATACTTTTGAGTATCTCAGAGAGAAGTTAGGGGTTATTACCCCTCCCGATTAGAACTAAGATGCACTAAGGTGCATCAGTCTGGTGGAATTCACATTCATATCTTGTGATCCAGATTGATGTTAAGGAGGTACTACTCAAAGGGGAGTAGTCAGTATGCAAATATGTGCCCTTTGCCATTGATGTCAAAGGGGGAGAGAAGTCATGTGAAAAAATAGTTACTAATGTAAGGGGGACCAGTAAATAAATTAGTTACAGAAGTGAGAAGAGAAAGGGGGAGAAGTTCTTGTCTTGATGGTTAAATTCAGTTTTTCACATCATATGTTTCCATCAATGACAAAGGGGGAGATTGTTGCAAATATGTGCCTAAGTGATGTTGTCATTGATGTCAACATATTCTTGTTGCCATTAGTGTCAACTGTTGCTGTCTGTATAGAAGACCGGATTGTTGAGGATATTGAGAAAATTAATAACAATCAATTTACATGCGAACCATATAGATATGTAGAGGATTGTTAGAGGTTGCTCCAGTTAAGATTTGAGAAGTCCAAATGAAGATTTGAAGGAGTTATGTCCATCTGAGTAGAACCGGTTCCTGCAATACTCAGGAAAGACAGAGTGACATGAAAGAGGTTCGTATTGCTCCAGTAATATAAAATTGTGATCTATGGATCTAAGGGCATGTTTGGGAAGTCAGTGTGTATCATCAACTCTAGTGGTTTGTGGCTTGGAGGTTCGCAAGCTATCCTTCTAGTTTGACAGTCATGGCATATAGTGTTCTTGAGGTTCCGGAGGAAGATACAAATGATTTTGGTAATTTGGTTTAGAATGAATGTTATTGGTGATTTCAATGTGCTTGTGGAGGTCTCTGGATCATGTGGCTACTATGTTGGAGGTCCACACTGAAGTTTGAGCTAGTTGATTGAAGATTTCTTCTTTGAGGTTGATGTTCTTCCCAGTCTTGGCCGACCGGATGTTCCTAGCAAGTTGTGGATGATCTAAGAGCATTTTTATGGAGCGTAGCATGGTTGTAGAAAAAGATTCAAGTCTCAGTTGTGTTTGGCTGATAGTGTGATGATCCGCGTCAAGTTTAGCCGACCTTGTTGATCATTCCAAGGTTGATGAAGCATATAAATACTTGTTGAAGAGTTGTTGAAAAGCATCCTTGTACACAATGAATTAAATCTGAAGAAGGGATCAAAAGCAGAGCAGAGAAGAAGAGGAGCGAAGGGAGTATAGTGAAGAATTTGTGAAGAAGAATTTAAAGATAAGAGAAGAAGTCTTGAGCCTTCAAAGGGACTGATTCAGGCATGAATGTAGATGCTATTTCTTAGTTCATTATTTTTGTATAAATCATAATTTCTTATAGGTAGTGAGCCTCTTCTTGAGCAGTGAGCTCTGGGCAGTGCACCCGAAGGCATGTGCCTTCTATTTTCTTAACTACTTTTAATAGGGTACGCATTTTTGTGGGTTAACCCCCACCGTGGTTTTTCCCTTAACCAGGTTTTCCACATCAAAATTCTGGTGTTGTGTGTTCATGTTGTTTCTGCTCATATGTTGATTTATGGTTAAATGTTTTCATCATTAATCTAATTACAAAGAAAATTAAAAAGGTTCATAAAAGGATTAAAGTTTAGGGACAACTGATTCACCCCCCCTACTCAGTTGTCTGAACTATTTCCAACACAATCAACAAGGACCATAACACATAATTTATGAGTGGAAAACCCTTAAAAAGGGATTAAAAACTACTTTGAATATTTGCACTTTATTATGCCTCACTAGCAAATATAAAAAACCTTCACTAGGTACAATTAGTGTCTCACTGACACAGCCTCACTGGCAAAACAATAATATCTATCTCACTGACATAACATTGATTGCATTAAGGGTTAAAACAAATTTAGAGGGACACTTTGATTCTCTACTGCACATTACACTTCATAATCTTATATCTCCTTCTACAACCAATACAACCTTCTTCAAACACAAGCCTCTCAAACACAATTTATCAAAGATCACATAAAGCTTCAATATCTCCTACAGACAAAATCATATAAACATCCCTTTCATACTACAAATGCCACACTCACAATCCCCTGCTACTTCAATTTCATATCTTTTTTGTCAAGACTCAAAACCCTCTTTGATACATTGAAAAGCATACTTCAACTTTTTTGCATACTCAAGTTTTTACCTCTCTTAACTCATCTAAACATGTTAGAACTTAATATATATATATACATGAATATGTAAGTATTTCTCTTATCAATACAGAACACCAACCAACATCTCAAAATTCATTGTACAGAGCCTTAAAACTAATTTCCTGGCCTTCTTAGTCGGTTTCATACCCGAATAAGGAAGTTGAAGAGCCTTCTTTGAAAACTGCCCGTCAAATTTAACAATGAAGTATGGTCATTTAAAGTTTGAAAAATCCTTCAAAGCTGTTCGTAGATCTTGTCTTCTCATGCCCTCAGAGATTAAATTCTGACCCTTGATCTTTAACTTCCCGCTGGACTTAAAGATGTTTCCCGATGGTGCTGGTGAACTAGGTAGGAGGGCCGGTCGTTGCATGATTTAACCACCCTTCAATCGGTCACCTTAAGTGTCCCTGACCTTTAATAGAAGGTCAACACTTAAATAAAACAAAACTGACCTTTAGGGATGACGGTTTAGAAGTTTTTGCTTTAGGTTTTTAAAAGTTAAAGAAATATGACTAGGGTTTAATATTTGTAGGGTTGTAAACCCTAAACCTCCTCAAAATCACAATGTCATGAAACATTATAAACACCATTCCAAACTATTATCTTCTGATAAACCATGGAACATCATAACAAACGTTATCATCATCAACTGATTACCTGTTGAATCAAGATCATCCAAGCTAACACCAAGCATAGAAAGAGAGTATGTATCAATAAGTCACCAAGGACTTTACACACATAGTGAGAGCTCCTGACATCCAACTTGCATCAATTCCATTATGGTATTTACATCAAACAACATACCACTTTACATGACAACAAACCAAACACCATGCCACTTGCATGACGACAATGCATAAGTGTTTTCACTGGACATTCTGAGCATTAGTGAGATCTCCTGAAAACAAAAAGTAGAGCACCATGAATCATGAAACCTTAATGATTCATGAAGACATCTAACTCAACTCCTCTTGATGATCAATCTCTCAGCAACACTTGAACCAACATATGACGCCATGATCCTGTATCAAGATCATCATAAACACTGAAGTACCATTTCAATATCCAACTTTGACATCAATGACAAATCATCAACAAGAATAGTAGTGAAGTATAATTAGCTAGTATACATAGATTATGGAAATAAGGGAGAACATATAACTTACATATGGAAGCTTAGAGCTTAGTTGCAATAGAGTGCATACATAGATTTGGACAATGCATCAGTGCATTATTTTCGGGGATGTCATGGTCCTCAGTTGGGGGGACTTCATTTCCAATCCATGTCTCTTTCTAGAGTACTCATACAGTCTAGCACTATTGTAGTCTTGCCCTCCATTTGTTTGTACCTCGCAATGGGTTAGTTTTTTTTTTCAAAGTAAAAAGTTGCTTCTTTGTTATTCAACAAAATAAAAAAAAAGCACATACAAAAACTAATTTGTTCCAAGAAATAAGACATTACATACAACTGTCAAAAACAATATAATGTGTATTTTTTTTGTTTTTGCAGACATTTATTGATAAACTCCAAGAAGGGGATAAAGTTGGGGTGTTGGATTCGTTTGATGGTGCTGCTGTGGGCATTGGGTAGATTCACTCACTATCTATTGTACATGGAGTCAAATTGAAAGGAACAGGAGATGCAAATGTAAATATTTTAAGGGTCACAAGTAACATACCCCTTGCTTATGAAGACAAAATAGATGTCCAGAGCTATCCATTTGAAAGAGAAAGAAGGGACCTTCACACGGTGGCCACTAAAATATTTGAAAAAAATGACATAGTTGATGTTTATCATGTACTAGCAATTAGATAGCTTGGCCCACTACTTTATGCAATAGTTTGTGTATACGCCTAAAAATGACACAAATCATCCTAAATAAATATTCTAAATATTTATTCCCTTCTTCTATTAATTAAATAAATGTTCCAAATTTATTTAATCAATTCACTATCCCATAATTAAATAAATTCTATTTATTTAATTAAAATTCTTCTATTTGTCCTACACAATTAAACAATCATAAATTATTTAATTAATCCAAATTCCTCTATCCTAAGTTCTAAATTTAAAAATCCACCTCACCTTGTCCACCTCATCAGGTTGCACATGTAATTAAATATATTTAATATTTAATTACCTATTTTTCTCTCACCCACATGGCCTATTTCTTCTCAAATCAGAAGTTAGTTAACTAATCAATCAAATCTGTTAACTGATTAATCATTTGAGTTCACTGGTCAATCTATTCTGTTGACTCCTCAATCAACCCAGTTCACTGGTCAATCAATTCAGTCAGTTTCACAATCCACTCTTCTAACTGATCAATCAAGTCTGTTAACTGTTCAGTCAATGGAGTTAACTCTCCAATCAATTTTGTCACATCCCCTCTTTCATGATGGAGCTGGGACACTTGTCACATTTCTACTGGTTGCACATTCCTCAACCATCCTCAGCCATTGATCTTCATATCTCCTCTCAACCGTTGATTCCCATTCTTCTGAGTCTATAAATGAAGCTTCATCCTTCCATTCTAATCATCCAGGCTTTTGACATCGTTACTCTGCAGAAATACCACCAGCGTGCCTTTGGCACCCACTTGCCATCTACAAGCTTGAGATCACCATTGTTGCATTGGAGCTCACCTTCATTGCATATCACACCATAGCCGTTCGCCTTCGACTTCCTCAAACAGCTTTAAAAGATTGCACTCTCTGAGGGCTCATCTCATCTGCGAAAGGACGATTCGTGATAGGCAAACAACAGAAGTTTTGAAACGGAAGAGGTTTGCTGTGTTTGTTCATTGCTTTGTTCATTTGAATCTTCTTTGTTTCTCTATTCTGTTGATGTTTGGGTCTTATTTAATTCATTTGATTGATTCGACATTTTACCCTCACATTTTTGGCGCCCACCGTGGGGCCGTTGCCCCTTTATTTCACCATTTTTGAGCTTTTTTGAAGGCAGGTTCCGTACAGGTCTCGCAGAGTCACACACAGGTTCTTTCAGCGCATCTGTTCATTTCCACGGCGCATATAAAGACTGTTCCGGTGCATTTATCCTCTATGCGCATTTGTGTATTTCTGCGGCGCTTTTGTAGACTATTGCTGCGCATAGGTTATAACTGCACATCTGTTGACTGTTACAGCACTTCTGAAGACTGTTGCTGCGCATACATTAAAACTGCGCATTTATTCATTTTAACGGCGCATACGCTCAATCTTGCAGCGCATTTATTATTACGGTGCTTCTGTTGATCATTTCTGCGCATCTGATCACTGAAGCTGCGCATTTGTAACAGACTCAAGTTTTAGTACTTTTCTAGAGGATTTTGCTAATGTTAACCCCTTTGCAGGTGTTTGCTGGAGCGGTTTTGCAGGATAGGCTCAGCTTCAGTTACATGTAGTTGCATCTAATTAGGTCACCTTTCATTTTCTGGGAAAGAGTAAAATGGTTATTCATTACAAATCTTCATCTAGTCCTAATTAGGGAGGAAGTAACTGGTTTATTTCATGCTTGCATTACAAACACCTTCAAAGTTATTGCTATCTGAGGTTTAAAATTGAACTCATCACTGATCTTGAAGGTAAAATGAACCATTGCTATATTGTGAGACCTGAATTTCAAAGTTAACAATCTCGTGCTTCGCGGTTTTAAAATTGAACTCATCACTGATCTTGCAGTTAAAATGAACCATTGCTATATCGTGAGACCTGAATTTCAAAGTTAACAATCTCGTGCTACGTGGATTTAAAATTGAACTCACAACTGCTTTCTGGGATTTAAAACTGAACCACTGCAATATTGCTGAAATCACTTCAAAGTTCTGTTTGAGTAGATTAGCCCATTTAGTTTTTATCTTTTAACTAGGGTGGATTAATCAGTGTATTCTGTGCTTGCGAATGACAATAGGCTTATGCTCTCCCCTCTTCTGGGTGATCAGAGTGCCAAACTTGTCATTCTATTTGTTTAACCTTTAGGAGGGGCCTGCCCTTGGATGCACGCTTGTCCAAGCGGGAACGACCCTGAGTGGTAACAGGCTAACGCCAAGCCCTACCAAGCCACTTAAAATAAATTGTGCTTGAGGTGAAAACCTCCTGCAACGAGTGCTGTTATGTTACACCGACGGCCAACCTCCCCCAAAACCCTCTCAGGCGTAACCCTTTGAGGCTGGGAGACTCCATAACGGAGAGTAGCGCCGCTGCACGTGTAACCACTTGAACGGTTGCCCGGATTAAATACCTCTTGTTTTTAGTGGCCCAAATCCCTTATAATCTATTTCTTGCCTAGGATTTTGTGCTTGCTTTTGTCCAAAATAGAGTCGAAAAACTACAAAAACAATGGAAAACTACAAAATACTCTTTATGCTTGCTGTGTTTTCTTGCTAAATTAATTCATAATATCAGACCAGGAAGACCTTTTCCAGCCAAAGAATACCAAAAACAGAGAAAAATCCAAAAAATTTGCAAAAACATACCAGAACTGCGCATATACACTTTTCTGCTGCGCATACACAGCGACTTGCTGCGCTTTTGTACCGACTGGCTACGCATACATACCTTTCTGCTATGCATACACACTTTTTGGCTGCGCTTTTACCGCGACTTGTTGCGCTTATGCATCGACTTGCTGCGCATATACTTTTCTGCTGCGCATTTACACACTGTTACTGCGCATACATACTTCACCAGAGCTGCGCTTTTACAGCGACTTACGGCGCATTTACCTATTCTTGCTGCGCATCTGTTTCTACGCATGCGTGACAGTGAGCATTTGCCCTATTTTTGAGAAATTATCGTCAGCTGTTCAGAGTACCCATTTCGGCCTAGTTTCATTTTCTGAGGTCAGAGTCAACCTTGCAGTTAATCTTCATCCGTTTCATCCAATTCTCTCTCTTTCGTCGGTCGTCCCAGTCACCTTCTGTCCTAGTCACTCTTGCCCCAACGTCATTCTGTCCCATACCGATTCGACATAGGTCCTTCTTTGTTTCATTAGTGAATTCACGTAAGCCTAGTAGGTCACAGTACCTTTTGCTAGTAGTCTTGTTGAACGACTAAGCCCTATGCAGTAAGACTGGTATCGACTACCCTTGCTAGTGGCTAGAGTCTTGTGTCAACCGTCTTGCCTGAAGTCATTGAGCGAGAGAACCCTTTGTCCAAATCTTGTCCTAGATACCCCATTCATTACAGTCTTAGTCGGCACCTTGCCAAAATTTCTAATCCTAGTCCACTTCATCCCACCCCACCTTGCATGGTTCTTACTCGATCCCAGTACAACAAGCTAATTGAAATGGCCGACTCATCCGATCACATCGCCCCACCACGCGATGATGATGAAGAAATTTCTCATGAAGAATTAGTGGCACACATGCAAGATAGCAAATTCCAACGCCTAATGGAGAAAGTGCTCCTTGAGGACCCCACCAAATATTTCCATCATCTTGCTAGTCTCGGAATCAAACTCCCCGCAAACTTTGACATTACCTCCATCATGGAAAATGCAGACAATGAACGTGAGAGGGACACAAATGACACAGTCCCACATGCACATGAGAGAGGCACAAATGACACGGTCCCCCATGCCAATGAGAGAGGAAAACAACCCATAGATCAAAATGCTCCTATGGCGGATGTGAGACAACAAATTGAGAGTCTAAAGCTAGAAATCTCCAACCTTAAGATCGGCACAAGTTCCAAGAACTACTCCTTAGAAGATATAGCACCATACCCCTTTGACAGAAGTTTGGTCATGAAACCTTTCCCCTATCAGTTCGGAATTCCAAAATTTGACAAATACAAAGGGAAGGGGGACCCTAGAGATCATATCAGGGAATTCACTACAGCATGTTTAGAAGTAGCTCACAACGAGACCTACTTAATGAGACTGTTCCCAAGATCTTTAGGAGGTCAAGCTATGGAGTGGTTCTCGCGTCTACCACCAGGAATCAAAACTTTTGATGAACTTGTCAATAAATTCATAACACACTTCTCTTACAACATAGAACACGAAGTATCTATGCTAGACCTATGCAACACCAAACAAAAGGGTGGTGAGTCTTTCGCCACCTTCTTACAACGATGGAGACAGCTAGCTAGTAAGTGTTCTTACGATATGCCTGAGAAGCAACTATTGGAAATGTTTGTCCACAATTTGAATCCCGATCTCAGCTATCAGATTCAGATACAATGCCCTACCTCATTCGCCAAAGTCATTGAAATGGGGCTATTCATTGAGAAAGCTATGATCGCTAAAGGAACTCTCAAGCTCTACAAGGACACACCTCCTTCCAATTACACAACTGACAAGTCAAAGTTTTGGACCAAGAACAAGAATGTGGTCAATGATGGAGTAGTGGATGCCAAGGCGGCAGCCCCTAAACAACAACCCATATTCACTCTTAAGGAAGAAGCAAATAATGGTGCACTCAACAAGCCACCCCCTTGGGAACCTAGACCTTGGTTCAATTCAAATCCAAGGAGGAAATTCACACCATTAGGAGAATCTCAAGAATCGGCCCTCAGAAAGTTGTTGGCTAACAATGAAATTTCTCTACCGCCAACAAGTGACTATGAGCCTATAGTCAAACCTCCCTATTGGAAGGACACAGACTATTGCGAGTATCATCGAGGAAGGGGGCACACAACCAATAATTGCATCCGTCTTAAGAATGTCATACAGGATATACTGGATCAAAATCAGGGAGGGACACAACAACATACCTCCAATGAATCTCATGTGGCCTACCGGGATCCTCTTCTAAACCACAACCGACCGTATAACAATAATTGCAACAATGGCCACAACAGCAACGATGGTCACAATGGCAACAACTCCAATGGCCATAACAATAATGACAACAGTCGCAACAGGCCAAACCAGAACAGTGGGTCGAGTAATGCTAACTATGCAAGCGTTCCCTTTGAGTACACCATTAACTGCATTTTTGAGCATGTTCCGCAAGTCAACGTCATATCCCCCAACCAACAACCAGGACCTAACAGAACTCGTTGTAGTATAATTACCCGCAGTGGTAGAGTCACGATCAACACCACTCCTCCAAGGTCGTCACCATCTCTGTCCAACTCCCGCCCATATAATGTCATCGACCAATTGCAAAAAACTCCGGCTCACATTTCTATATTGGAGCTCTTGCGTCTATCTCCTTCTCATAAGGAGATTCTTGAGAAAGCCTTAGTGGAAACTATTGTCCCCACTAACCTAGCCCAAGAAAAGTTTCAAACCATGGTGGGTAATTTGACATCCTCCCCTTCCATATCATTTACTGAGCAAGATGACCTTTCTGTATCTCAACCCCACAACACTCCCCTACACATTGTCGCATTCGTACACAAGCACCGCATCAAGAGGGTTCTCATTGATGGGGGCGCCGGTCTAAATATTTGCACGTTGAAGCTAGTCCTTGCATTGGGGTTCTCTGAACAAGCAGTTGATCCACGGAGGAAGATTACCATAAAAGCCTATGACGAGGAAGAGAGAACCACAAAAGGCACGGTTGTCCTACCAATTCAAGTGGGACCGGTAATCAAAGATGTGGTATGACAAGTCCTTGATCGGGAGCTTGCTTACAATATTCTACTAGGGAGACCATGGATCCACGCCATGAAGGCTATCCCCTCCACCTACCATCAATGCATAAAGTTCCCCCACGATGGCAAGCAGGTCACCATACAAGGCGACCCTGACCCCTACCAACATTGCAATTCTTTCCAAGCAAAACCTGAATGTGTCATACCCAACAATCGAGCCCACATTTCACCTACCCCGCAACGGGACCATTCCGCTGAAGCCTCCTCCTCACGGCCTAAACCAATGAAAATTACCATAAAAGAAAATGGCGTGGGGGAATACCAGATTGAGCACAGCCTCAACCTTGCAAGAATGCCCTTGTCTCCTCGCTCCTTTGGCCAGCCCAAGCATCAACCCAGGCATTTTCCAAATCCCTCTGCTCCTCCTATAACTCCCGCAAACCCCTTTGTAAAATGGGGGACCTTATCTGATGAATCAGAGGAGCGAGATCTCTTGCAATGGCTTTATGCCAAAGAAGAAAATACACCCCAAGATCCACCCAGACTCCCTACAGAACTCTATGGGCGAGGTGAGACCATCTTGCATAGGATGGGGTATGAAGGACAAGGCCCTATCGGCCTCAAAAAAGAAGGGATCATTGAACCTATACAACCTTCTTCCTCCTCTTCGGCTAGAAACACCACTGGCTTGGGATACAAAGGCAAGGGTAAAGCCAAGGAAAATGCCTGTCTTGTGGAGACAATCCAAACACTCCAAGTGGACAGTGACACAGATTCGGATGATTCCAATGAGTATGAGTGGGACGAGCTAACGGAGCACTCCTACGATGACAAAGAGGTTGACACCATCCAAACTCTTAGCCCATATCATGAGAGACAAACGCAACGGGACAGACCACTGGAGTCTGATTTGCCCCTCCCTGAGGTTGTGGCTTTCGAGGAAAGTTTCGATTCCATTGCGATAAACAACTTGGAGGAAAGTACCCCCCAGAACACTACCCCCACCTATGCTCCTAGTATTTCCATCCACGCTCTCAATGAATCAGGTCTTTCATCCGACTCCCTTCCCCTCTTGCACCCCGAGCTTATTGACTGGGATCTGCAAGGAACCCCCCAATTAGATATGTTCCAGAACGATGATGCCTACATTGACTATATGGGACTTAGAGATCACTTACCAAAAGGGGATCATAAAGCCGGTTTCGCTATCGAACTCAATACTGTAGCTTACTTCGGGGAGGGTGCCAAGCCTTCTAGTCACAAAAATATAAAGATCAAAAAGGGATCTGACGGTGAAAACCGCCGTGCGGCAGTGTTAGATCATAAAATAGTAAAAAGAAAGGACATATCTGAAGGTGAAAACCCAACTGTGGCACCTAACGATGGAATGCTTGACACCCTCCCAAGTGATATGTATCAAGAAAGGTCATAGATCGTGGTGGAGCCAACAGAGCCAGTGAACATTGGAACCGAAGAGCAGCCTAAGATTATCCACTTTGCAAAATCTCTCACGCCGCTTGAGAAAACTAGGTTTGTACCATTCTTTAAAAAGAAGAGAGGCAGCTTTGCTTGGTCATATGCCGACATGCCAGGTTTGGACCCAAACCTGATTCTACATCACTTGCCATTGGATCCAGGGGTGAAGCCCGTAAAGCAAAAACTGAGAAAGATGCATCCTCATATTGCCCTTCTGGTCAAGGAAGAACTCAAGAAATTGGCCACATCAGTTGGCCACATCAGAGGGTGAGTTGTTTGATGATCCAATCAACAGCATGCATCTTCGCTGGTTCTATACCTAAGAGAACCCCAATGCAAGGGGGCACAATAAAATCAAAAAATCAAAAAAATAAAAAAATAAAAAAAAAAGTTGAAAAAGAGAAAATACACAAAAAAAATAGAAAACATACAAAAAAATCGTCCTTTGGTGAAAACTTGGCAAACAGGCGCCTTGGATAGGTATCATGATGAAAACCTGGCAATCAGGCGTCATGTTACTTTCTAGCTTCTCGTGCAAATAAAAACAAGTGACGAAAACCTGGTAAACAGGCGTTACTTGTGATGAACCACATTCTCCATCTTTGGGAATCCAATCACCTTGAGTCCATTCTTCCTCTAGTTTTCCCATTTGACCCATATCCATCCCACAAATAAACGCTTGACAGTTACCTATCATGGCTTGATATTCACCTTGTGGCCTTGTCGACCAAGGTTTTGTCCCATACCACCTCCTCAGTGTGAGCCTAGCATAAGTGTCTCTCGTCGGTGTCTGTGGTCCAAGTCCGTGAACTACGTTGCCTCTGCGCCGTCACGTAGGCAAGGCCATTATTCTAATGCGCCCCCGAGGCTTCCATCTCTCCCAAGGTCCCATTCGTCTCCTTTCTTGTCTTCATTCTTGTCATCTTTCTTCTAGTCCATCCATGGTCCATTAGGGTTTACCCCGAACTACGTTGCCTCTGCGTCATCATGTAGGCAAGGCCATTTAGCAATGAGCCCCCGAGGCACTAGGTCAGTCCCTTAGGGTCTGTCTTCTCAATAAGGATTATGCAACCTTCTCATCGAGCAAGCAAATGCAAGCAAAACCCACGCTTCAAGCAGAAACCTTGACTATGAGCATCTTAACCTATGCAATGCAAAGAAAATACCCAAGGTCTTCTAAAATGATTTTATGCAAATTAAGGCAAGAAATAAACACGTATCAACGCAAATAGGCTTTGTAGATTTGAACCTAGGGTTAAGTTACAGAGTCTTGATTTTTGCTATCCTACCTTCCTATGCTACTCAAGGATGCCAAAAGCTAGAGATGCTATGATGGGGGCATGATTACTTTCTTTGTTTGTTATTTGTGGATTAAACTTTAATAATGTGAAGCCTTGTCTAAGGACATGATCGGCAAAAGATCATCGAGGACATAAAAGGTCTTACAGGAACGGGGGCAATCCTTGCTTGTTGAAACGCAAGAAGTACTCAGGTCATCTAGATTCAATTTTGACTAGATGCTTGTATTAACTTGCTAAATCACACTCCATGTAAGCGATACTCAGGTCATCTCGGTTCAATTATACCTAGATGCTTGTATTCACTTACAACATTTCAGAAAAGTACCAAAAACAAAATGCCCAATGATGAAATAAAGCAATTTAAAAGCAAAGCATCCGTCCTATATCCATATACACATCCATGCATCCGTATCCCATACAATCCTCATTATCCCAACTATGCAGAGTAACGATATCAAGAAAAGTTTCTAGGTCATTCTATCACAACCATTCTTCTATCCATCATGTCATTCTTATGTCGATAGAGTACATTTGGACATCACAAAAACACGGCATATAGGAGCATATCATATCATTCGTAGGACTAGTCATGCACATGATTGGGTTAGTCAAATGCACCATCCAATGCATTAGATCACCAAGACATCTGCATCACATCGCATCTCAAAGGCACAGAAAATCACAAAACATATCCACGTGCATCATATCACTATACTGCATCACCACATAGTACTCATGTTACAACTGCATACATTCAAAGCATTACATCATATAAACATCCAGTAGTGTCCCATATATCTATACAGCATCATCACATAGAAACCATATCACATATGTATACATTTGCATTAGATCATATAGACATCACATATACAGTTGCATCATAACATAGAAATCATGTTTCATATACATACATTTGCATCATCACATAGACATCATATCACATTTTGCATTCATTTGTCACATTAGATCATATAGAAATCATATAGTAGCATATCAAAATATATCTCATATAGCATCAGATAGACCATCTAACTATGCAATAGAATCACATCATACAATAGAAGTAAAATCATCATCTCATAACGCATGCAATAGATACACAAAGCTGCATCATCATCCATACTATCATATAAAAGAGGTCCAAATGTACAAATATCACCATCTCTCTCAAAATCAAAGTGTCATATACAATATACGTCTAAATAGACGGTGATACATGTCCCAAAAATGCCCAAAATCTGGTCTGTGTCTACCCCTGCTGCTGTGGGCCACCACTACCAGCTCCTGACTGCTGAGGTCCCATCACGGATGCCCCTGACTGGGATGGACCCGCTCTGTGAGCCACCCCGGATTGACTCCGGAAGCTCCCTGCCCTCTGGCTCGACGCCACGGCACCATGGTACAAGCCTCGGTAGTACTGTGCCTGTGACTGCGCTCTGGCTAGGTCTGTCTACGCCTGTGCCAACTGCGTCTGCAACTAGCCTACCTGTGCCTGTGCCTGCTGCACCTGCCCAACCAGAAAAGAGCTAGTTGCGTCTGTACCCATAGCGGCCACTGCAGTATCCCACTCTACACGGATAAGGCGTACCCGTGCGTCTGCCATGTCTCGCTCGCGAGTCAAACCAGCGATCACTGCTGCGTCTATATCTCACCTCCTCTCCACTCTCCTCAGCTGTGCCTGTAGCTCTCGCACCTGTCCCCTCAGGCTGGCTATGGTCCTCTCATGGGCCTCACCCTGCACTGGCCCCTGTGTTGCCTCTGCCTGTCCTAGCCCCTGCTGCTGGGGCACCCGCTGCTGTGGTACCTGCTGCTGGGGCACCTGCTACTGTGGCACCTGCTGGGGTGGTGGCATCTGTGCCTGTTGAGGCACCTGCTGCTGTACCTCCGCCTGTCCTGGCACTGCCTGCCCAGCCTGATCTATCCTCCTCCGCTGCCTCGGCCTCTCCGCAGCTTGGCCACCCCGTCGTCCTCGTCCTCCTCTAGCTCCCCTCCGCCCTGGGCCAGCCTCTCCCTCCTCCTCTGAGTCCGCCTCATCAATACGAGGCACCAGCATACCAGGTCCTGAATACCTCGGGAAAGGATGTGCCGTAATCCAGTCCTCGTACTCCTGTGTGACCCCCACATCTGCTATCTCTCTCCGCATGTCCCATGCCACATAAGGCAACTGTTGGAACTCTACCAGAGCCTCCTCATAAGAAGCCATCGGCCCCCATCGGACCCTCTCTGCATGTGTCCGTGCAAACATGGCCTGTCCCTGTGGCATGCCCTGTCTCCTGCCGAACTGTCTCAACACTCGGCCCACCATCTGCCTCTCCAGTATGTGCCGTGTCCGGCCTATCAACCACCTGGTCTGGAAGCAGTAAGGCAGCTCATCTCCCTCATCATCCCAGGGCTCGCAATCCAGATATGGCCGCCAGACGACCACATCTACCCCATCTAAAGTGTGCCTCCAATACTCTAGCTTCCCCAGCCTGTGCTGGGAAATCACTCCTGCATAGCCATAGCTGTATGGCTCTCCTCTCTGCCTAGCAAAGACGCACATCGGCCTGGTCACCGCTATGTGCTCCCACAGCCAGAATTGTAACGGCAACACCCCAGCTGATAGACTCGTGCTGCGGTGGTACACCACTTGATGCATGTCATGATAAAGGTGGGCCAGCACGCAGGGTCCCCACGCATATCGGGTGCCCTCAGTCAGCATCCGCTCCATGATCCTGCCCCATCCAATGGGGAACCCATGCGATCTCCTGTCCGGGCATACAACGCCCCCAATCAGTCCAGCCACAATCCCAGGGAAGTAGTCATAACAGTCATATATATCCTGCCAAGGGATGACCTGTCCCACCAGCTCGGGATCATCAAATACTCGCTGACACTCAGCGAGTCCCGCGTCCAGCTGTGCATCGTACTCCACTAACTCGCCTACCACGGGCAAGTGCAGTATCCTGTAGACATCCTCCAGGGTCACCGTCATCTCTCCAGTAGGGAAGTGGAAGGTCCCGTCCTCACTGTGGAATCTCTCCACGGCAGCTGTCAATAGTCCTCGGTTCGCCCGCACCTCGGGCATAAAGCAAACATAATCTAAACCCATGGCACCAAGCGCCACTCTGTCAGCCTCCGTCAGCATGTATCTCTGCAATAAAGGCATAGGGAACGTCTCCCTCGACTGCAGAGTCTCTTGTATCTCCTCCTGCAAGCACGCAAAGCAAGGCATCAGTCTTAAGCCGCGTATACCACACTCAACATATCTACTGAACTATATCAACTAAACTTAGCATTTCAAATTGATCAAAACAGCACACTACATCTCTTGACTAGATTCCTGCAATCTCAGAGATAGCTCATCGATTCCTGCATCAAACAGGACGCTAATCGAATCAATTTGGCTAAGTAATTTGCCATCCCAGGCAAATGCACCACTACAGGTGGTAAAAGCACCGTTTCTGGTATATGCGCCGCAGGAAGCAACATATGCGCCGCGAAATGCATATGCGCCGCTACAGTGCACATATGCGCCGTTATAACACATGCGCCGCAGAAATCCACGCATGCGCCACGAAATTACGCATGCGCCACAAGAATCCATATTTGCACCACTTTATCAAATGCGCTGCTATATTTCACATATGCGCGGCAAGAATACAAAAGCGCCGCCAAATTACGCATGCGTAGCTAGAATGCCCAAAAGCGCAGCTTTCACGCATGCGCCGCTGAAACTGACATAAGCGCCGCGAAAATGCAAAAGCGCAGCTTCGCGAGGCATATGCGCCGTTCTGCGTTTCGGCGCATTCATTTCACCTATTTTCTACGTGCATTTATGACGCCTAAACTCGACCCTAGGGGAAATTTTTTGAAGCACATACCGGGGGTCCTGCCTCTGCTGGCCGCCCAAATCGTCGGACTCGCTCGAATCGGTGCTCCTCGCGTGGGATATCTGCTGCTCTGGCCGCCATGTTGCTCTAAGTTTGCTCTGAGCTCTCTTCCTCCAATCCAGATCAACCAAGTGTGCAAATGACTATTCTTGTGGACCCAGCTCCTATTTATAGCCTCTAAACCCTAATTCTGGCTAGGTGATGACTGTGACTACTTCCCGTGTCCGTTTTTCCTCCCGTTTTCTTCCCGTATCCCTGACCGCGTCCCTTTTCCTCCAACCTATCCTAACCCCTTCCTCGTCGTGAGCTCGTCCATCTCCAAAACTTTCGCCGTTTTTCCCGTCCAATCTCCCGAGGGGGCATCCTATCGTCATTTAACCTGTACCAGGGGCAAACTAGGGCATGTATCATCATTCAGACTATCAAATTCTTTGAAGCAACGCTGTAAACTGCATTGCATCAAAGAGGGGCAAAATGTATATGCCTAAAAATGACACAAATCATCCTAAATAAATATTCTAAATATTTATTCCCTTCTTCTATTAATTAAATAAATGTTCCAAATTTATTTAATCAATTCACTATCCCATAATTAAATAAATTCTATTTATTTAATTAAAATTCTTCTATTTGTCCTACACAATTAAACAATCATAAATTATTTAATTAATCCAAATTCCTCTATCCTAAGTTCTAAATTTAAAAATCCACCTCACCTTGTCCACCTCATCAGGTTGCACATGTAATTAAATATATTTAATATTTAATTACCTATTTTTCTCTCACCCACATGGCCTATTTCTTCTCAAATCAGAAGTTAGTTAACTAATCAATCAAATCTGTTAACTGATTAATCATTTGAGTTCACTGGTCAATCTATTCTGTTGACTCCTCAATCAACCCAGTTCACTGGTCAATCAATTCAGTCAGTTCCACAATCCACTCTTCTAACTGATCAATCAAGTCTGTTAACTGTTCAGTCAATGGAGTTAACTCTCCAATCAATTTTTTCACATCCCCTCTTTCATGATGGAGCTGGGACACTTGTCACATTTCTACTGGTTGCACATTCCTCAACCATCCTCAGCCATTGATCTTCATATCTCCTCTCAACCGTTGATTCCCATTCTTCTGAGTCTATAAATGAAGCTTCATCCTTCCATTCTAATCATCCAGGCTTTTGACATCGTTACTCTGCAGAAATACCACCAGCGCGCCTTTGGCACCCACTTGTCATCTACAAGCTTGAGATCACCATTGTTGCATTGGAGCTCACCTTCATTGCATATCACACCATAGCCGTTCACCTTCGACTTCCTCAAACAGCTTTAAAAGATTGCACTCTCTGAGGGCTCATCTCATCTGCGAAAGGACGATTCGTGATAGGCGAACAACAGAAGTTTCGAAACGGAAGAGGTTTGCTGTGTTTGTTCATTGCTTTGTTCATTTGAATCTTCTTTGTTTCTCTATTCTGTTGATGTTTGGGTCTTATTTAATTCATTTGATTGATTCGACATTTTACCCTCACAGTTTGAATATGTTGTTCAGGGATCTTAGTGTTTTTTGTCTGGTTTGGAGCTGTATAATCAAAAAAAGGCATTGTAACTCAGTTTTCTCAGTCACAATACTGAGAAACACACTTTGTAACACATTTTTCAAAATAAAGACACATATTTAAGTCTTATGGGTTTTTTGGACTTGATTTTATGTTGCTTTTCCTCCCTAAACATTCAACATCACTGCCTTATATGCCTTTATGAAACTCCTAAACTAGTTGTTCATAAGAAGAGTTATCTTGCAGATTGCTTGGATGGAATTTGAAATGCATAGTGCAACACTCTAAAGGACATAGTATTCTTAGTAGTACAAAACAAATGACCATATCCTTCCATCTCTACACTGTCCAAATCTACATCCTGTGCTAATTTGATGGTAGTCATGAGAAAATGAACAAAATTTTCAAATTTAGATGAAGTTTTACTATTTTAGTAAAAGATGTCAAAGAACCTCATCCACCTAGCAAAGACAATTCTCCCCTATAGAATGCATCGTTAATTCCTAGGCTTAAGCTTTCAAGTTCAATAGGCAAATTCAACTTAAAATTCTCTACTTTTGTTTGGAATATGAGGTGAGTGTTTGTATGCACATAGTAGATCATTTTCCCTAGAATATAACAACTAATTCTTACTGAATGAAAGTCGCATGCTCTAATTTTTCTTTTCTTACTGAAGAATATATTATTTGGAAAAGAATATGAATGACAATGAATTGTAACTCGTGTTTTGGAACCATAACCAGATCACTGTATAGGGCTCAACAATAAACAACAATAAATAAATCTGGTCGTAGAGTACTTGCACGCATAGACATACATGAAAATGTGGAAGCATGGACAAGGCAAGCGAACTGTTTCAAAAAATGCCTCAAAGAAATGTGATATCATGGAAGGCACTTGTAACTACAACATATGACAAAAAAATCCCTGCTATTATGCTTTGATGGATGTCCCTTCATTATTACTGGATATCTGATGTAGTGTACATTATTATAGTGCAAGCCTATTTTTCAAATTGTTTCATTTAGCATCACCAATATTCTAATACTCTTGCCAAGTGTATACATTAAGAGAGAGATTCAAATGACAAAGGAGAAGGTTATATAATGGTTCTGTTTTTGCATTATTCATGGTTTCCTTGCAACAAACTGAATATGTTCAGGTGACAGAGGTTTGTTTGAGTGTGAATGTATTGTGTAAAGCCCTATAACAGTGCTCAAGTTATGCAAATGTTCATGTGAATGGAGTTTAGTAATGTGAAGGGTCTGTGATTATCATAAGTGTGAAGATCATTGTGTTGCATTTACTTGTGCACAAAGAAGAGAATTGAATCATAGTACTACATAATGCCATTGTATTACTGTGTTCTTGGAGTGTGTTTTGCTTTGGACAGTAGTATGCTCTAACTGAGATCATTGACACTTGAAGGTTGAGTGAATTTGTCAATATTCATGTGACAGAGGTCTTGTGGTGTCTTGGATTGATTTATGATTCTTAGGATATCTATCTATGTTTAGTCAATGTTTTGATTACGGACAAATAACATAATTTCTTGTTGCATTTATCATAGAAACAGAGGTCTCTTCTGATTGTAGCAGAGAATGTAGAGAGTGAAGCATTGGCTACTTTGATCTTGAATAAGCTTCGTGCAGGGGTGAAGGTTGGTGGATTTTTCTATTTAAATCTTGTTTACTTTTTAAATTATTTTTTAACTTTAAATTCTAAATCCTTAGCATTTTAAAAATATATTTGTGTCTGAATTAGATTTGTGTTATTAAGGTCCCTAGTTTTGGTGAAAATAGGAAAAATAACTTGCAGGATCTTGTTGCACTTACTGGTGGACAGGTTAGGTTTATGTTTCTATGTATCTACTCTCTTTTTTGGCTTTGGAGTTTCTTGTTTGTTATGCAAGTTTGGCTTCTTCATGTGACACCTATTGAACCAAATTTGTTTATCAATTGAGTTAGTTTGCATGTCTTTTGCCATTTCTTGACAAAGTAGAATTTGGCATGATTGGAACAACTAAGAAGGTAGGTAAACATAGTAGTATCCTTGTATATAGGCGTATAATGTTGTTGTCATCCATGGACAAGGTTTTTGTTGTGTTGTTACTCAAATTCTTTTTGTCATTTTAACATTTTTTTGTATGATAAGATTAGTTGTTCTTTATTCTAGGTGACTATCTCTAAGGATGATACTATAATTCTTGATGGAGATGGTGACAAAAAAGAAATTGAAGAGAGATGTGAGCAGGTGAGTTTTATTAGAGCGAAGCGTGATAACATTTTTGCAAGACTATAATACTTGGTGACAATATAGATGATAAGAGATTTGTGTTGGTATGCTTGGCATGGCTGACAAAATATTTGGTCACAGATCTGTACTAATATTGAAGCAAGCACATTTGATTATGACAAAGAAAATCTCCAAGAGAGGTTGGCAAAGATATCAGGAGGCGTTGCTGTTCTCAAGGTTTAACTTATAATCAAACTGTGATTAGTTGTCTGAAGATAATTTTCAATATTTTCAAATTAGGATGATACATTGTATCTAGATTTTTTTGATGGTCTTTTTTATTTAATTTAGATTGGAGGAGCCAGTGAGATTTAAGTTGGAGATAAAAAAGATAGTCACTAATGCATTGAATGCAACAAAGGCAACAATAGAGAAGGGCATTTTACTAGGTAAACAAATTTGTAAATTTCATTAAAGAATTAGAGATGGTAATATTTTTGTTAGGAAGGTTATAGCTCTATGCTTACTGGAAGATACATTCTAGGTGGTAGTGTTGCTCTTCTCTATGCAACAAAAGAGCTTGATACAATCCCTACAGTTAACTTTGACCAGAAGATTGGAGTTCAGATAATTTAGAATAAATTGAAGGTATAAATTGCTAACCTAGACTTTCTTTTGTCGTTTACATTCTAGAAATAGGCTTTATCTCAGTGTTTAATCATTCATTTTTTCTATTTTTTGAAGTCTCCTATACATATAATTGCTTCCAATGTTGGTGTCAAGTGTGCTGTTGTAGTGGGAAAACTACTAGAACAAGAGAATCTTGATTATGGCTATGATAGGCTGCTAAAGGTGCACATAGAATATGATCATATTATGTTCTTAGTACTTAACATTATAAAGTTTGATGATCTTTGAAATTGATGATTTTTTTACTAAATTGATAACGCTCCTTTAGTTGTTGGCCAGTTGCTTGATGATGATTGTCCCGGGGACTTCATCAAAGGTCTTATTCTTTCTGTTCGTTCTCTCCTTCCTGTTGAACCACTTGTTGAAGAATGCGAGAAAAAGGCAATGTATAAATTCTACAAATCTATTTTTCATTTTCCATAAGGTTTATATTAATCTAACAATTCTTGTTTTGTCTTTGTTTATTCCAGGAACCGGCTTCAATTGTTGACACAATTTTTAGAGCATCTTGTGAGTGAAGGAAGTCAGGATGTACATAGGACCCTTAGGCTTCATGTATGGGATGAGATATAGAACCCTTAGGCTTCATTTTTCAAGTAGCTCTTTCATGTTTTGGAGTAGTATAAGCAAAAAAAGAGCATTGTAACTCAGTTTTCTCAGTCACAGCACTGAGAAACACACTTTGTAACACATTTTTCAAAGAAAAGACACATTTAAGTCTTGTATCTGCTGTAAGAACACCTTTTCCCAATAAAATATTAGTATTTTGCCTTCTTGATTATAGTTGTTTCATTATGTGCAAATGAATGATTGATTATGTTTTTCTGTGTTTTATGTTTAAACCTCAAAAGCATTGTCTCATTTCCAACACTTTTAGGTAGAAATTAGTGAACAAAAACAATTAAATAAACTACCAATTGGCTAAATATACTACTAATTGATAGAGTAGTGAATAAATATGACTAAATATAATGATTATGCAATTAATAAACAATGTATCAATATACTACCAGTTGACAGAAATCAGTGAACAAAACCAATTAAATAAACTACCAAATTGACCAAAATGATGATTAAAATTAATGACTAAATACACTACCAATGGATGGAAATCAATGAATAAAAATGACTAAATAAGTGACCAATTAATGACAATCAATGACTAAATTAACGATCAAATATATTAGTGAATAAAAATGACTAAATAAGTGACCAGTTTACAACAATTAATGACTAAATTAACAACTAAATATACTACCAAATCGATCAATCAAAACAACCAATAAATGACTAAAAATGGTTTAGTCATCAATTCGGTCACATTATAAATGACTAGCAACAAACTACTAATGGTCACGTAACCATGTTTTATCATTTATATGTAGTTTTTAGTAGTTTTTTAATCATATATTGTTGTTTCTGTACTAGTGAGAATTGAAAGATATGGCATTGAAGTGCCTTCTGGAAAGAATATATCTTCTAAAACTACTTAACTAAATAACTTACTTCCTAATGCATCTAAGAGATGCATATATATCATCTTCAAACTCATAGAATCCTACACGTCAGACTTAAGAGGTTACAAACTCCAATGAATGATGAAACGTGTAGAAACATGTAGGTTGGCCTACAACATATGGTTTTGCTCTGCAAATGAATGAAACTTGGTGCAGACCTTAAGGAAGGTCTATCTGGTCCTTAATTTCCTTGTGTGATGTTCCATTAGGCTCCGCAAGTCACGAAAGTGCTCCGTAAATCTTCTGTTCTCAACTGACTGCATGAATTCTCTGCTCTATGAAAGTTAGTGATCTTCTGATAGCGATAACTTTTTGTGGACGAATCCAAATCTCCTAAAATTTGAGTATGATGTAGTTGACATGGCATAGAAGCTAATTCCTGCTACGCGAGCTTTGAAATCAAGATGCGGTAAAATGCAGAAGAAAATGCTGAATTGTAAATCATTGAACTGCAACTAGAATGAACGAAAAGAAAAGAATGCAAGTATGTTTTGGTTGATGCAAGATTGCTTTGTAACCTAGGATGCTCCTGCATTAGACACCTGGGGTTGTTGAAAAATTGAGTCCCTCACTTTGCTGGGGCTAGAGGAAAACCAAGGTGGTCTACTTCAGCCTGAGAAATCCACGATGAATCTTCTTTCGATGTTCCTTTCCACTTAACCAAATACTCTTCGTACTACTTGCCTCTGGTACTGCATCCAACTCTACTATCCAAGATGTTGTCTATCTACTCCAGTTGTTGTTGTGGTAATTGGTTCTTCAATCCATCTTCAAGACTGTCACTTGACTCTCCCTCATGATACTGATATAGATCTACAATGTTGAATAGAGGTGATATACCAAACGTCTCTGGTAACTCCACTTCATATGCATTTCCTAAATCAAACTTCTTAAGAATCTTACAGGGTCCAAATTTCTTCATCTTCAGCTTGTTGTATCTCCCCACTGGAAATCTCTCCTTTCTTAGTGTTGGTTAACAGATTTGTTGCCTTGATTTTATATTCATTTGCCCACACCAACAACAATCTGACCAATAGTTGAGTCATTTGCAATGTTATTTGCAAGTGCTTTCTGCTTATTTTACAAGGCACAACTACCTTCGAATGATTTACAATGAATGAAAACAGGGTATGCTTTTAACCTGAAAGCAGAAAAGGAAAGACTAACACCTACCCATAACCATGAAAGTAGATGAGATTGATTAATTTAGAATAAAGTGAATGCAAATAAATGATACACAACCCACATATTCCACATCCACAAACAATACCCAGGAAGAGAAATGAACAACATATCCCCTTCAACAGATGAGTAAACATAAACATCCACACAGTCTGGTCTAACAGAACATACATTGGAAAATAATTACAAAGATTCAAAGTTTATTTGCAATCAAAAGAAAACATTAACAAATACATAGATTAGAAATATCTCCTTTATTTCCCCAATGCAAAATGTGAGTTCAAAGTCTCCATACCCCTGTACAACAAAACTGTACAGAAAAGAAAACTAGCTGCTCTCCCGCTCCTAAATAGTTGGAAAAAGATGATCCTCGCTTTGAAAGATTTTAGCAATAAATAAGCCTCCCTCAATGAGACTCCTCGGTTTCCCATAACCACTTCTTGCAGAGTCAGTTACAACGGAATTGTCTTCCTTCCCGTGAGAAGATTTGGTAAGTAAAGATTACTTTTTCCCTTCCCTAACTACCTCTTGAAAAGTGTTTGCAAGAAATTAAATTCTTTGTTCTCCCGTGGCGTATAAGTAGAATGACTTTTGATTTTCTCCTTTGGTGACATTTAGAAATCATCAACATAATTTTTAATCTATGAATCAAAGTTATCATTTTAAGTCATTAAAAGGAGTGCTCATTAATTGTAGATTCTTTATCAAGGTCTTTTGTAGGCATTCCTTCCTTCTTTCTTCTCTTACTAGTTCGCTTGTTACATCTTCATGTACTAATCTAGATGTTTCAGCTAATAAAGAGCTAAAACACAATGCTTGATATATTTGGAGCCCATCCATAGATGTCAAAAAGCAGCACTCCTTTGTCTGTTTGATTGTAAAAAGGATTCCACATCTTCTAAAGTGGACAATTGTTTTAGAGGTAAATCACAAGAAGGAATTGTCATAGCATGCCAAACAGAAGCTAATATATTTTGAGCACTTAATTTCGCACTATATTTTTATGGCTCACCTTGTCAATAGAGTAACAAATTTATTGCTTTGTTTCCAACCAGTACACCTCCAAGAAGTTTTTCAACATTTTTGTAGATCAACATCAATCTTAGGCTTTCAAATTGTGCATCTGAATATTTTAGGAGCTGTACTAGATCATTCCTTAAAGCTCTAGATTCTCTAGACCCTCTTACACTGTAAAGATGACTAGAAACACTTGAATGAGCAGCCAAGAATTCAATTATTTTATTTACTGGGATGTCCCCTTCATAGGCAATGGGCTCATCTTTGAGAAGATCAACCACCAAATTCTCTCTGTTTGTTTGTGTTGAGAAAGAAGACATTCCTTGAGCACCATTTTGGGGAGACAATGATGACAAATTTAACCCCTCACCAATCATTCTCATACCAAAAATAGATGTGAGATGAGAGCTATAAGCGGCCTTGCTAATTGGGTTATGTGCCATTGGTTGATCCTCTACGTCTTCAAGAGATGGCCCATCATTCAAGTAAAAAAATTTTAGAACACATGAAGCTGAGTGGGGCAATCCATTAGTGATGGTTTTTAGAGTAGATGGGAAACTTTCAGTACCTTTTCAAGATGTGTCTTGATCAATCCATTCTCAAGACTTTCATCAATGCAATTCAAGTCTAAATCTAGCTTTACAGGACTACAATAAAGGCCATTAGAAGCAGTTGACTCATTTGTCTTTGGGGCCACAAAAACTTGATTATTAATATCTCTATGTCAAGAACTTCTCATAGATAGACATTACTTGGGAGATGAAAGTATCGGTGTTTCCTCCTTTTCTAGTGTTCCTTCATCAGCATGTTCCCTTTGATAGAGTAAGGATCTCTCGAAGCCTTGAATCAATCTCCTCTACACTGTGGTATCAAACAAAACATTAGAGCCATGCCTGTTAGTGTGCAAACCATACCTGTGTTCATCACGGTCTTGAATGTCTATGAGGTCATAATTTGCTTGAGGCATTCTTCCAAAGGTAATGAGCTTAGTCTGTGCTTCCAATAGTTATACTCACGCTTGGAAACTCTTTTTAGCGCAGGCCTGTGGAGGAGGCGCTAGCAAAGATGGTGGAATCTAGTTCTACACTCGCCAATTGCATTTCACTTAATAGTTTTTAAACCCTCTTTAACAAATCCATGTTGTGAATATCTTGCGATCTTCGCATTCCATGAGACGACCTTTCTTTGAGGTATTCTTTCAAATGATACACGATCTTTGTTTGTGCTCCCAATTTTTGCACGCATGTCTCTCATTACCATTTCCAAATCGTGATTGTTGCGCCACATGAAACCACACTTCTTCGAAGCATTTTGTTAAGTTGTTCACATTTTAAGTTCTCCAAATTCTGCAAGCTTTATATGCATTGTCAGACAAAATAGGAGTTTCTGAACCTTCATACTTCCCAACAAGTTCAAACGTCATCAAAAGCCCCGACAACAAAGGAGGTCGGGCAGTCGGTAATTATATGAACTTTAGATCCTTTAAGTTAAGGGTTCAGGAGTTCTGGAAACTCCCAACTCCCCGACTAGACTATGACTTGGTCCTCATCTCATCTTTGTTTACCGTGAAGAGGTCGGGTGATTGGACATTTCTTGAACTTTGGAACTTTGACATCGGTGCATATGAAGTTCAAAAACTAATCAAACCCTCGACAATGCTTTTTAATAAAGTTCCCCACTTTTTACCAAGCTTTTGAAATTGCTACAAACTTATGACTTTATGAATTTTCTCCTTCTCTTATTAATTTTTCCAACCTTGACAAAACTATCAAAGGAAATATTTTGTACCTCTTAACATCCAAAAACTGCCTGAGACTGATCACATGATGCGAAATAATACCTCAATAACAACACCTTTCGTTATTTCCCCTGAAACTATGCCTTGGCCACAAAGACGGAAACCTTCATAACTTTCAGACAACAGCTCCATTTTTTACAAAATTTGG
Organism: Cunninghamia lanceolata; assembly: GCA_027924645.1. NCBI lineage: Eukaryota > Viridiplantae > Streptophyta > Pinopsida > Cupressales > Cupressaceae > Cunninghamia > Cunninghamia lanceolata. The sequence continues at coordinate 5,426,328 of BSBN01000103.1, forward strand.
ACAGAGTGATGATCAGAATCCTTTGAGCAAAATGCAGAAAACTTTTAATCTCTAGCAACTAGAAAATTGAATTTTGGCCTCGTTTGTAAATTGCCGACATGAAAAAGTGAATCTAAAAATCTTGCAAACGGTAAAGCATTTTGGCATGAAAACTGTCCAGATTGGGCTTAATGAGGTTAGGATCAATCCTGTAAATGGATTTTACACTAGCTTTTATAGATTTTCAAATTTAATTATTTTCATGATTTGGCAGTTTTAGGGATTCATGGTGCTCCAAAAGTTTGAAAATTGGCCAAACAAAAAATGGGGCCAACGCTTAGATATACCATTACTTCATCTCCAATTGAAAATTATTTATGTCTCCTCTTCTCATCTACTTGCTCCTTACACTTAGTATTCATCTCCTCCAAATGTTTTCTGACTTGATTATGTAGTGTCTCCACGTGTCTTGCAAATTCTTCTACCTCTGCACTTCTCTTATTCTCCATACTGATGTCTCTCAGCTCTGCAACTCCTCTATGTTCTACTCCTGTCACAACTTCAAATGGTGTCTTCCATGTGCTTTTATTCACTGAATTATTATATGCAAACTCTTCTTGTGGTAGAATTAGATCGCAATGTTAGGAATTTGCAGGTCAAATAAAATCAATTCCACATAACCCAATAGGAGAAAAAGATGCAACAAATAACCATAATGCAAAGATCAAATGACAAACACAAGATAACACAAGATATACCCTGGGAAAACCCTCAAGAGGGAAAATTTGAGCCTCCAAAAGCATCCAAACTCATATGTATTATCCAACAATAAAGATATTACAATACATGCCATGAGTCTCCATGAATACCTCTGAACCATCAAGCACCTCCAATGCATCCTCCATGTGTCCAAGCATGAATCCACACATCACCTACCATGCTTCACAATATGCACTTACAAGAGAGAGCTCAATACAATGACAACCTCTAACAAACCTCCAATCCACCTACAATGAAATAGCCAACCCCCCAAACCACTAAAAATGTGCTTGCTATTATAGACCAAGCTCACACAAATACAACTTGTGGTATTAGATAAAACCATGTGTTCCAAAACCACGGTTACACAAAACCATTGACCCCCTTATTTAATGTTGGTACTACATTTTCCCAACAATTAAATAATACAAATAATAACCCAATGTTACATACAGTTTTTACAAGTGGCCTCCAAATAAATATCTAATGTGGTTAAACACATCAATTAAGATGCACCACAAATAAATATTAATTTTACATAAATAAAATAATCCAATATTATGCAAGGTGTACAACACCTATTTCCCAACATTCTCCTACTTGTTTTATGCATTACATAAGGGTCAATCAATGAAATACATCATCATAGGCAAACATGAAATCACATGAATCTCTAACATGCTCTCGTGCTCACCATAAAATCATAGTGACCACCATCTCATTTGGAAAGAACTCCTCTCATCCTCTAATGTGCCACCTATGGAAGAAAGGAATATGCCAAGGTGAAGATGCACCAATCCAAAGAACACAAGCATCAAATCCAAGTGAATAACAAAAGGCTCCAAGCTCCTATCAAAGGTAAAAACCCACATGACTGGAAATAACACCCACAACATATGCTAATACATCCAACCATCCATACCTCATATGTATCAACAACATCAATAAACTCATGCCAACAACATATCTAACCCATATACCACAATCACAAGCTCCATGTATAAAACCTATCAACGAAGAACACATACATCCAGGAACTCCCAATGCATGGGTAATGTCAAATCTAAAAATAGATCCAAGGCATATCAAGTCTATCAATCAACACTCAAACCAAAGTGTGGCTAATCAACAAGCCAATATAGTATCAAGAACAATCACAACGATCCACACATGCATGATAAATCTCTGCATACTCTCTCACAACATGTCACCATAACTCTCCAAGTCCAACCATATCAACATGATCCTCCAAGAAGTAGCCATAAGACAAAGAGAGAAAACCTATAAATCATAATGTCCTTCTACAAACACCTCAAAGTGCTAAGCTGTGTCAAGTATGATCTCCTCTACAACCCCAAATGAAAATCCTTAACAACACCCAACCATTCAACCTCATAAGATCAAATGAACATATGTAACATGTAACCAACATGGATGTAAGACTCTCTAATAAAGGTAGATCAAACTCATAACCATTCCATAACTAGGAATAAGCCCAATCACATCTCCTAAACTCCTCATAATGAACATCATAAATCAAACCATACGAACAAGGAGATAACCATGCTAACATCCCTCAAATGAACCCTCTAGAACCAATAACTATAGCTCAAGATCCATATCTATGAGAAGATAAAGCATAAAGCAAAATACATCTAGAAGGATGGGCAATACCTCATAGATGATAAAACACCGAGTAGACCAAGAGTGGGGAATAAGAATGCTCCTCCAAGATACACCAAGGCACAATGGCTCTCTCCAAGAACAATCTTCTCTAAGTCCATATCTAGGTGTAGGATCCTCGGTCTATCTGTTGAAATCTCCAAAGAGTAATTGTCTCAACAAGTGTCTCTAATCTCAAGAGAACTCCAGCCTCACCTAAGCCTCCAAGTATCCATGATCACCTCCATGATCAATCCATGTTGAAACTTGCCAATAAGGGTGTGGTTCGGTGGTTAAGTCACTCGGTTGTAGTGGCAGCCACCAGAGTTCAAACCCCCGCTGGGCCAACGAGCTCGCAGGCTTTACGCCTTCGCTGGGCCAACGAGCTCGCAGGTTTGAAGTGTTCTTGCTAAGGGATGAGGTCCCCCATGTTGTGGCCTCACCGGTTCATTGCTCTAGGCAAAAGCATTCACGTGGAGCCGGAGGGCGTGTCGCACCAGCGTCGCCAGTCACATTAAAAAGTTTACTAGGCACATTTAAAAAAAAAATTCATGTTGAAACTCCGAATGCAACACTGCACTATCATGAAGCTCTCAAGCAAATGACCAAAGTACTTAATACCACTTAGAGAACCAACAAGATCACTATCAATGCTCCAATTGCACATCTGCATAATCAAGAAGCCCATCATGACATCATGATCTAACCATATCCTCTAAGGAGATCACATGCACTAATGCACACATCTTGTATCAAGAGACCCTGTATCATTTCAAAACTCCAAACTGGTATCAAGTGTTGTTATATGGAGGCTAATCAGACTCGGAGGTTAAATTTTCCCCACTTTTATCGGTGCAGTTTCCCCCCAAATTATTTAACGGGAGTTTGGGGGCAGCACCCCCAAGATGGGGTCAAGGGGTGTATTTTGCAAGACTTTTATTATTTTATAAAGGTGTTGGGAGTTATTTTTGTATTGGATGACATAAAAAACCCTATTTTGTAACTGACATAAGTCTTGATAAAATGACTAATGGTTAGGGTTTGGACGTTGATATTGTATTGTAGCATTTACAGTGGTATTGAGTTGTAAGAATTGCTAGTTGTAATTGGTTTGATTTGCTAGATAATAATATTGGACTCTCTGTTGGTGGATGTAGCCCAAGTTTGGGTGAATCACGTTAAAAATTGTCTCTCGCTGTTATTATTGCTGTGTATTTTTCATTCCTTTGTTTAATCTTTATTTGCATTTAATTGATATCTTTTGCATGCAATTCCTAACATCAAGAGTCCATCAAGACATAATATCAACATCTCTTAATTAAGGATAAACATGTAAAACTGACAAATCATAAACTGACACCTCAACCAAAGACTCAAAAAAGTCCTCCATGGTAAACCAAGATGTCAACATCTCCAATCATATGAAGATAACCATCTACTAACGATGGAAATTAGGATGTCAAAGCATTCTCATTGAAACAAGAATCATAACCCAAGAGCCTCTCTAAGACACCCACAACCACTGCAGAAGATCATCCATCACAAATGTTGAATCCATATCGCTGCCAAAGCTCCCACTGAATCGTGATACTGAGCTATCCATGACAACAAAGAAACCATCTCCTAAATGAAGATTATCCATGGCCCCAATCCAATCAAGGAATTCCACTGTAACATCAACAACTCCCAAAAGGTAGAGTAAACCATAATCTCCAAACCAAGAAGATAAAACCACCACTGTCAAAATCTCACATAAAACCATTTATCCAAGCTATCCATGACATTGTGATAAACATGTTATAAGTCCCAACAACCAACTATCTAGGCACTCTAATCATCCATCCTATCATCCCAATACAACATACCAATGTACAAATGACCACAGATAAGGCCAACTAACAAAGTATGCATAAACATTGAATCAATCTTGTGGATATAGAAAGTCCACATCTGAGTCATCCCACTGTAGCCAAATAGGTGATCAGCCTACAAAACTACATAAATCGTAGATCTAAAACAAATGTAACATGCAAACTCATCATCACACTAGTAACATGCAAACTGAGATATCAAAGAAGACACCCTGTAGACTCCAAGACTCAATTACCAAATCAATTCTAGATTCGATTTGCCAACAAGCCCACAAACAAGTACCATAGTCAAGGAACTAATCAAGCATCCAGGAGATAAGAACAAGCCCCTAAAATAACACCACAACACCACCTGTAATCATGAATCGAACATCATAGCCCATACCTATCAATCGCATACATGATGATGTCGTGCCAATGCAAAAGTGTACCTACATATCCATAACACCATAATCATCATCATCGTTGTACCTATACTCAACTCCCACTAAAATGAGACTCCAAGTCTCACACACGTATCAACCATGTCCTCAAACCAACAGACAACCTGTGTACCTGTCTTCATCTAAGTCTAAACTTTGAAAACACCTGTAAACCTATATCTGGAAGTACCAAATCTGAAAACCTGCTATACCATACTGATGGTTTCATAAAAACATGCACTCCCACAAGTTTGTGACCAAAAATCCATCCGAATGCACTCATAAATGCACTCTGAATCTCAGGCTCCTACAACGCCTATTTGAAATCAAAAATCCAATTTCGTATGCAAAAGTTATGAGCATAAAACTGTCTTGGAGAAATGCTGGCTTTAGGCACCAAATTCTAACATAAACTAAAAAATCTGGTCATGAAACCTATACCACTACATAGCACTTAGAGAGACCTTTCCGATGCCTATAAGAAGTTGAAAAACTGATACCGTGGGCGAAAGTTATGCCTCCTGGAAGAAAATGCTTTCCGAGAGCTAAAAGGGGACCCCTGGTGGGACCCTTTGTACTTACTGATGTCATCGCTAACGTGGCACTGATTGTGCATGCTGACTGGGCATAGGTGATTGGGTGTTGACTGGGCTGGCGTCACATGTCTTTGACTAGCAGATTTTAAAATTGTTTCAAATTTGTTTAATGTCATCGGACCCAAAAGACATATTAAGGAAGTTTTAAAATTAATTAAGGTCTGAATTAAAAATATCATTCGCTGCCATTAAATTTTCTGCCCCTTGCTGTGAATATTTTAATGTTGTTTAAATTTTTTTTCACCCCACGGGAGGTCTCCCGTCGGCGGGGATGGTCTGCCGGCCCAGCCACCGGCCAGGGCTCAGCCTGCTGGACTAGGGGCCTAAGGCCCGCTGGTCACGACCATTGTCGGCGGCCAAGGCTGCCTACCGTGTCATCCGGCCTGTGCTGATAGGCGCAGGTCTGACATAGGCCGTGCAGGGGGTTTGCATACCCCTTATCTTGATTTTTCACCACTTCTATAGTTTTTTAATTTTTGATTTTTTTCCTTAAACTATAGAAGATTAACAGTGTAGGTAAAAATATATTTTTTAATCATAGGTGTACCTCTGCAGTTCGTATGTCTGTATGACTGAACCAGGGGAGGGTAAATTTTTTTTCCTGAAGCTCCGGTGACCAAAATATACGAAGTGATATGTTTTTCTTCACCTCTCGGGCCTCTTGGACTCAATGGCGAGGTCCATTTTGTCCTAGGAGGTCATCTACATAAATTCCTTCTTAAAACCCTCATATTGAAGCATGCAAACAGGAAACCCTTTGCCAAGATTTTTCACCTTCAAATCTGTAATATACACAACAAATCTGCAATACCCAAAACCCCTAATCTGCAATACAACATGCACAAAACCTTGTAATGTCCCAAATCCTTACATGCATTGCCATGACTTCCATTTTGCATCTGATCTACACACAAGGGTTATAGCAATCTAGGGAGCTCACACCTCCCTCGACCATAAACTTGGCTTTGATACCACATGTTTGTAAGGAAATGAGGGCATCTCAGAATGTATTTCTAAGAAAAGTGGTGTCTTCGACAAATTTAAATTCTTTCCAAATGCTTCAAAAACACGCACAACTATGCCTTTAAAGCGGAAACAGACATAGAACATTTCCTACATTGACCCTTAGAGGAAAGCACAAGCGAACAATATCTAGTTTCAACAGCAGAGACATTAAACATGAAAGATAGAACAAGAACACAGATTTACGTGGGGAAAACCCTTACGGGTAAAAAACCCCACACTCCAAAAGCCCAGATCACCATTGTATTATTCAGCAACAGAAAAATAGTTACAATACAAAACTGGGAATAAGCCTTTATAGGAGATTTACATCTTGCTCCCTCTGAAGAATAACTGACAGTAACCCTGCACAAAGATCTCCAGAACTTGGTTGGTTCTTCATACTGTGATCATGCCACAAACAACACACAGTACAGAACTTCATCTTCTCAGCCAGAACACTTTCATCTACACTCTGTTTTCATTCTCTTCTCAGTCCCTTCACATGCTGTTCACATGCTGCATATAGCATATAGCAAAAGACTTCACAGAAGAAGAAAACCAGAGGTGTCTCTCAAGAAGAACTCTCTCACACTCACATCGACCCCATCGATTACACAATTGCTTTTAGCAATCTAATCGATTGTCATGCAAACGACCGTTCATTCCAACTGCCCAGTATCGCTGACATCCAACTATCCAAACCGTTCGCATAACTATCTAACCGTTCACATTCTCATAGGAAACTTTGGTCCCACATGCACAAGTTCCAGTTGGACATCCGGGTTTAAATGCCCGAACACATGTAAGATAACTGTCGGTGCTTTTGCCGCCGACGACTCCAGTCCATCCCCATCGGCACAACTCAAACTGTCGGCACAACCACAACCATGCACTTCGATAGTCCCTTGTCTCACTGATACCAAGTCTTCACCCTTCGTCAGCGTGACCACTATGCATCGGCCTAAAACCTTTAAGCTACGCCGATAGAAGTCCTCGCACCAACACCCAACTCCATCGGAGTGACTTTCACCATCGGTGAAGCAAACAATACCTATGCCGAAGACCAATGTCTCACCGATGCCAAAGCTCCATAGTCTTCCATCGGGGTGACGAGGTCCATCGGAGAGAGGACTCAAGGCTTGGTCGACAGTGATTCTCACGCCGATGCTAACTTCACCAAACGCCATCGGGGAGACAATCTACATCGGAGCGACTCCTCCAAGTTTGGCCGATAGCAAAACTCACGCCGACACCAAAACTCTTACCAACGCCAACTCCCATCGGGGTGACTCAATCAGTCGGAGTGACAATCTTAAGATCTGTCGATTACAAAACCTTACGCCGATAGACAAATGCCATCGGTGAGACTAATGCATATCGGCCACAGACTTCTAACACTTGCCGATAGTGAAAGTCTTTCCGATGGTCACTACCATCGGGATGACTTGTAGCATCGGGGAGACTTCAGAATGTTGAGCCGACAATAGTTCTCTCACCGATATGGATATGAAACCTTGCATATTGCTCAATGGCTTCTCACTCTCACCGATAATGCTCTGTCAAGCCGATAACAAAGGATAACCAAGGAACCAATGAACCTGTAATTTGAGTCACTAGTACTCAACAATGTTAGGAACTTGCAGGTCAAATAAAACCAATTCCACATGACCCAATAGGAGAAAAAGATGTAAAAAATAACCATAATGCAAAGATCAAATGACAAACACAAGATAACACAAGATATACCCTAGGAAAACCCTCAAGAGGGAAAAACCCAGCCTCTAAAAGCATCCACACTCATATGTACTATTCAGAAATAAAGATATTACAATACATGCCATGAGTCTCCACGAATACCTCTAAACCATCAAGAACCTCCAATGCATCCTCCATGTGTCCAAGCATGAATCCACACATCACCTGCCATGCTTCACAATATGCACTTACAGGAGAGAGCTCAATACAATGACAACCTCTCACAAACCTCCAATCCACCTACAATGAAATAGCCAACCCCCCATTAAACCACTAAACATGTGCTTGTTTTTATAGACCAAGTTCACACAAATACAACTTGTAGTATTGGATAAAACAATGTGTTCCAAAACCATGGATACACAAAACCATTGCCCCCCTTATTTAATGTTGGTACTACATTTTCTCAACAATTAAATAATACAAATAATAACCCAATGTTACATACAAGTTTTACAAGTGGCCTCCAAATAAATATTTAATGTGGTTAAACACATCAATTAAGATGCACCACAAATAAATATTTATTTTACATGAATAAAATAATCCAATATTATGCAAGGTGTACAACACCTATTTCCCAACACCCAATTCCTTGCTTTATCTCCTACTAAACATCTCAACAAGTTACCCAAACTCCTATTTACCACTTCTGTTTGTCCATTTGTTTGTGGGTGAAATGCTGAAATGAACTTTAGGTGGTCTATCTTCATCTTTTTCCATAATGTCCTCTAAAAATATCCAATGAATCTTGTATCGCTGTCTAAAACTATACTCTTTGGTAATCCATGCAATCTCACAATCTCCTTGAAAAATAGGTCAGCAACATGTACAACATCATTTGTCTTCTTACAAGGAATGAAATGTGTCATCTTTGAAAATCATATCCTCTCTGTGTTCTTGGCAAACCTAATATGAAATCCATGCTTATCTTCCCAAGGTCTCTCCGGTACTGTCAAAGATCTGTACAATCCAATATTTTGACTACTCTCTTTTGCAACTTGACAAACTCTGCAACTCTGAACAAACTTCCTTACATCCTTATATATCTAAGGCTAAAAATAATGTTTACTTACCAAAGCTACTGTCTTGTCAATCCCAAAATGTCTTGCTAATCCACCACTACATTTCTCCTTGATCAAATTATCTCTCATTGAACTCCTAGGTATACACAAGTGATTTCCCTTGAATAACATCTCCCCCTAAATGAAATAGTCTAACCACTTACTTTTATCTGTCACAATAGGTTCCTTACATGCTTTCCATGCTTCTGCAAAAATAAGATCCTCTTCATACATATGCTTAAGTTCTTCAAAAGCTAATACTTCTACCCTAATCTTTGTCAGCAAATTCCTTCTTCTGCTCAATGCATCTACAAATTTGTTTGACTTCCCACTCCTATGCTTCAATACAAATGTGTAACTCTGCATGAACTCTACCCATCTCATATGTCTTTGATTCAACTTTCCCTAACTGTTCAACTACTGCAAAGCTTGATGATTGGTGTATAACACAAATTCCTTAGGCAACAAGTAATGTCTCCACTTCTTCAAAGCTTGAATTATGGCATAGAACACTTGATCATAAATTGAATATCTTCTCCTTGCATCATTCAACTTCTCACTGAAATATGCTACTGGTCTCCCTTCTTGACTTAACACTACTCCTATTGCATTTCCACTAGCATCACAATCAACTTGAAATACTTTGTTAAAATTTGGTAATGCTAACACTGGTTACTCTGTCACCTTCTGCTTTAACAATTCAAAACTCTTATTTGCTCCTTATGTCCACTTAAAATCTTTTCTATCACCTCTCATTGTCTCTGTCATTGGTGTGCATACAGTACTAAAATTTCTGATGAACTTCTTGTTGAAACTTGCTACTCCATGAAATGATCTTACCTCTCCAATGTTCACAGGTGTTGGCCACTCAACAATTGCTCTAATTTTCTCAGGGTCCATCTTCAATCCTTCTGCAAAAATCACAAATCCCAAATATACCAATTTTTCCTTCATGAAACTACATTTCTTGATGTTTATCAACAATTTCTCCTCTCTGCAATACTTGTCTAATATGCCACAAATGTTCCTCTTTTGTCTTACTGAAAATTAGACTATCATCCATCCAAGTATACAATAACAAACTTACCCAAGAATTTCTTCAAAACCTCATTCATCAATCTCATGAAAGTACTTGGTGCATTAGTTAATCCAAAAGGCATCACTAACCACTCATATAATCCCTCATTTGTCTTAAATACAGTCTTCCACTCATCTCTTTCTCTGATCCTGATCTGATGGTATCCACTCTTCAAGTCTATCTTTGTAAAATATTTTGCTTGACTCAAACAGTCCATGATGTCATCCATCCTTGAAAATGGAAATCTATACTTAACAGTGATCTTATTGATTACTCTAGAGTCTGTACACATCCTCCATTCTCCATATTTCTTTGGTGCTAGTACTGGAGATACGACACATGGGCTTAAGCTTTCTCTGATCAATCCTTTCCTCAATAGCTCATGTATTTGTCTATTCAACTCCACATTCTTTGATGGTGTCATTTGGTGTGCTGCTCTGTTAGGCAAACTTGCTCTAGGTACAAGGTCCATATGATGACTGATACTTTGGATTGGTGGCAATCCTTCAGGCACATTATCTGATATGATGTCTTGGTACTCTGTCAACACTTCAGTTATTTCCTTTGGTGGTGGTTCTTCTTCTTTTGTGGTAGTGGTTTATACACTTAGGGTTTCACACTTCTTTGGAATCAAAGTGAAACACATATTCTCATGACTTAGGGTTTCACACTTCTTTGGAATCAAAGAGAAACACATATTCTCATGTCTCAATCCATCCAAAAATTTCCTTCCATCAACCAAGCATATTCTAGCATGCCCACATACTTCACTCTTAGGCTCATCCTCCAAAGATATCAAGATATGTTTCTTCTCATTTGATGTTATAATGTAAGTATTTTTCCTTCCATTATGTATTGCCTTTTTATCATACTGCCATGGTCTTCCCAACAATATATGGAATACATCCATCAACATAATATCACACAATACCTCATCAACATAAGATCCTATATGAAATCTCACCAAACATTATTCACTCACCAGTAGCTTGTGCTCATCTTAAATCCATGCTATCTTGTAGGGCTTCAGATGTTTCAATATCTCTAGGTTCATCTTAGTCACCATCTCCTTTGAAACCAAATTATCCGTACTACCACTATCAATGATCACTTTACAACATTTACCTCTTTATTTGCATCTTGTTCGAAACAAACTTTTCCTTTGCAGTGGCTCCTCGGTTGTCTCTGCTTGAAATAGGGCTCTTCTCATGACCAATGACTCTCCTTTTTTTTGGTTTTCCAACTAAACTAGGTGATCCAACAGGTTCTTCCTTCGCATAAGCTGCTCTTGTACTATTCTCTATCCTCTTGCTAGTACTTCCTTGATGGCATTCAAATGCTCTGTGTCCTTCTCCTCCACACTTGAAACAAGTTCCTTTGAATGATCTTTTGTCAAATCCTCTTTCATCTCTTTGATATCCTTCATTGCAGTAAGAATTATGATTCCATCTGTTGTTGCGGTAGAAATTTATGTCATCTCTCCCTTTGTAGGATGAATTATTGTCTTTTTCTTCCTTCTGATATGGGCTATTCTCCTTGTTCAACTGCGTATAAGGTCTTTCTCCTCCAAAATGTGTTCTACCTTTTTGAAATTTGCCTCCTCTACCTCTCTGTCTTTGTTCATGCCTTTTATTTAAATTGTCTTCAACTTTCAATGCAAATTGATATGCTTCTTCTACTACTGTCATCCTCACCAAACTTAGTTCTTCTTGAATGTTCATTCTCAATCCATTTATGTACCTTGCCACTTTCTCCTTGCTTGCTTCACTATGTCTAGTTCTTATAATCATCCTATGAAATTCTTCAGTGTACTCCTTGACAGATTTCTCCTTTTGCCTTAGGTTTTGCAATCTCTTCAACAATTCCAACTCATAGTCAGTAGGTATGAACTGATTCTTTAACTTTGTCACCATCCTATCCCATTTTATGATCTTCTCTTTTCCTCTCCTATTCCTATCTAATTGAACTTCTTTCCACCAAATAGCAGAATGTCCTTTCAACTTAGTTTTTGCAAATCTCACTCTCTCTGTATCTTCAATTTCCTCATATTCAAAGTATTCCTCCAAGTCATTTATCCAACCAATCAATTCCTCAGGATTCAAATTTTTGGTATAGTTTGATACTTCCATTCTAGGTCTCTTACCGATCTTAGAAATAGCATTCAACATCTTTACTTGATCAGATTCTTCTTCTTTTAGGGATTCTTCATTTTGGTCAACAACTTGGATCTCATCATCATCACTTTCATCTTCATGTCTACGGTTTAGTCCTCTTCTTCTATCTTCTTCTACAACATCCAATCTAACCTTCATTGTCCTCATCATCTCTATCATCTCTTCCATTCTTCTAGCAACATTGGCCATAACAGACATTCTCCTTGGTGGCATCTCTTCCTAGAATCTGGTGTAACTGCCTCAATTCGATGATCTGACTACAAGGTAGCAACTGGCTCACAATCAGTGCTCTATTGTCAAACACAAGTAGACTGCCTCAGGTCAGCAATCTGTTCACCACAAAATCTTCTGGAATGCCTTCACTTCCATAGGATTTGCAAACTTCGCTCTGATTCCACTTGGTGCAGTCATGGATGGAGGGTCGTAAGAGGGATTGTCCAAACCATGAAGCAAGAGTAAACACAATAGAAACAACATAATAATAGAATGCAATGGAAGATTCAAATTCTTAATATATCAGATAATCACAATGCTTATATGTCAGCAACATGCGGGCTACAATCAAAGGGCTCACATACCTGCTTTTCAGATTACAACAAAATTGAAAGATATGGCATTGAAGTGCCTTTCAAAAATAATGTCTTCTAAAAATATTTAACTGAAGAACTTACTTCCTAAAGCATCTAAGAGATGTATATATATCATCTTCAAACTCATAGAATCGTTCGCATTGGCCTTAAGAGGTTACAAACTCCAATGAATGATGAAACATGTAGAAACATGTAGGTCAACCTACAACATATGGTTTTGCTCTGCAAATGAATGAAACTTGGTGCGGACCTCAATGAAGGTCTATCTGGTCCGTAATTACCTTGTGTGATGTTCCATTAGGCTCTGCAAGTCATGAAAGTGCTCTGCAAATCATTTGTTCTCAACTGACTACATGAATGCTCTGCTCTATGAAAGCTGGTGATCTTCTGATAGTGATAAATTTATGTAGATTTATCCAAATCTCCTAAAATCTAAGTGTGATGTAGCTTACATGGCATAGAAACTAAGCATGAGCTCTGAAATGAAGATGTGGTAAAATGCAGAAGAAAATGCTGAATTGTAAATCACTGAACTGCAACTGGAATGAAAGAAAAGAAAAGAATGCAAATGTTTTTTTGGTTGATGCAAGATTGCTCTGCAACCTAGGATGCTTCTGCATCAAAAGAACTCCCACTACTTGGCAATCTCTGGTCTAGTACAGACCATAACATACATCAAACTTCTAATTGGACTCTGGTAAGGCACTCTTCTCATGTCTTCCATCTCTGATGGGGATGTTGGACATTGTGAAGTAGATAACTTCATTCCAATTGTAAAAGGAACACATAATGGTCTACAATCCTACATGTTAAACCTCTATAAAACTGAATTAACATACTTACTCTGGCCAAGCGATAGTTTTCTATTCACTCTATCTCTTCTTATTTCCATTTCAAGAATGTGTTTAGCTGCACCAAGATCTTTCATTTCAAATTTAGCTGCAAATTAAGACTTTAGTTTTGAAATCATTCCTTTCCATTTACCAATAAATAACATATCATCAACTTATAATGCAATAAACAGGAAATGATCACCATCATATTTATAATAAATACAATGATCAGATTTAAAATGCTCAAATCTCAAAATCAACACATATGTATCAAATTTTTGGTACCACATCCTAGGACTTTGTTTGAGGCCATACAAAGATTTCTTCAATTTACAAACCAAATTACTTTTACCTTTCACCATGAAGTGCTTTGGCTGTGTCATATAAATAACCTCCTCCAAATCACCATGAAGGAAAGTCGTTTTCACATCCATTTTTTTAACCTTTAGATCATAAGAAGCAACAATATAAAGCAAGAATCTAATGGACACCATTTTTACAATGTAAGAGAAAAGATCTGACCATAATCAACATCTCAACCTAAGAGTAACCTTTTGCAACCAACCATGCTTTGTACTTCTCAATACCTCCATATGAACCAATCTTTTTCTTGAACACCCATTTGTAACCAACAAGTTTTCATCCTTCAGGTAATGGCATTAGGTCCCATGCATCATTATTTTTCAAAGCTATCATTTCTTCATCCATAGAAATCTTCCAAGAGTCAACATCATTCATACCTAATGCCTCTTCTACAGATCTAGGTTCATCTATGTTAGTATTCAAAGGAAAAATACATCTCCATTCATCAAGTGAATACCTTTTAGGTGGTTGTCTATGCCTTGTAGACCTTTGAACAAGTTGAGTTGGAGGTTCTTCCTCCTCTTTTGAAGATTCAGAGCTAGGTGAGCTCTCCTTAACTTCATGTTGTTGGGATAAGGTGCCATTAACCTTGTAAATCCTAATATTGTATTTATTCCATTTATTATTTGTAATTTGTAATTACCCATAAGGGATGTACAAGTTTCACTGGCAGGTTGTTATAGAGTTACTTTTACTGCTCGGGAATCTCGATAAATATTAAATGAGGTGAGGTGGAGAATCTTGGTGCCTATTTTAGGGAAATGTATTTTTGGGTTGTTAGGACGCATGTCATAAGTTTGTAAGAGCATCTATGACAACTTACAATTGCCATAAGGTGTACGAGATTCTATGACAACATATGATAGCAATTATTGTCTTGTAAGTTCCCATTCTTGGTTCTAGGTGCCTATATTGGGAAGATGCCTATGACAGGTGTAAGGGAATCTATAAGAAGGTGATTTTGGAGTGTCCCAAGATAGAAAAGTTAGATTTTGTCCATCTCCCATGAATTTCTTTGGTGGGTACTCATTTTGGATAAATATGAGACTTGAGAGTGAAGTTTGGGAGAGTAACAGTGAGAGGAAGACTTGCTTGCAGGTTACAGGTTGAGTGAGAGATTTACTGTACACAGGTGCTGTTGGATTGAAGAATGAAGAGGAGATTGGAAGTGGATGTATTGTAATCTTGTTTTGAAGATAATACAACTTGGGCCTCTCTTCTTGGTGGAGTTCTTTCCCGCAAGGGTTTCTCCACGTAAACACTGTGTTATGTGTTTATTCTTCTGTTCCATTGTTACCTTGTGTTGTGAGATCTTGCATTCTTATGTTATTGATTTGTGCCTCTTTGTTGCTGCTATCTTATGGTGATGTTATTTTTGTTATAAGTTCATCTAAGGTGGTTTTATCAAGCATGTTAGAGTGGCTGATTTTAGCATCATAAAGAAGTTGAATCTTTTCATGGTATTTCAAAGATTAAGGCAACTTAATTTTCAGATTTGCATACAATTTTTAGATTTCTATTTTGTAGTAGTCAAAGCCTTGTATCTCACCAATTGGTATCATATCTTGGTGGTTTGATGATTAACAATTGGAATAGAGATTGTTCGTTTATTCCAACACATGTCTATCTAAGGGCCTCGATTCAACTTTCTCAGGCATAGAAGGGAGTTGAATCACATTTTTTTGTTTAGTTTGTTCTGGTTGCAATGTAACAAAAGAAGGCTTAGTTTCTCTAACAATAACACTTCTACTATATACTACCTTCTGTGCAATAGCGTCCCAAAGGTTTTATCCTTTCACACCATAACTATCGCCAATGAAGATACATTTCACAACCTTGTTCTCTAATTTTTTTGCTTCTCCTTTGACACATGTGCATATGCCTCGCAACCAAAAACTCTAAGATGTCTTAGTGAAGGTTTGTGCCCTGACCACACCTCTATAGGCATTTTATCAACAAGAGCTGATGTTGGAGACCTGTTAATCAGGTAGTAAGAAGTAGCAACGGCTTCAGCCCAAAACCTTTGTTCTAGACCAACACCACTAAGCATACTCCTAGCATTCTCCATTAGTGTCATGTTCATTCTTTTTGCAACTCCATTCTTTTGTGGAGAATATGGAGTTGTCTTTTGTCTCTGAGTGCCACAATTTTTACAGAATCTATCAAAATTATTAGAGCAAAATTCATCACCATTGTCAGTCTTTAAACATTTTATTTTCTTTCTAGTCTACAACTCAACCATTGTTTTAAATTCTATAAATCAACTGAAAACTTCAAATTATTCTTTAGAAAATATAGCCATGTCCTTCTGCTATAATCATCAATAAATGAAACATAATATGTGGATTTTGTAATGGAAGGAACATCTATAAGACCAAACACATTAGAATGAATAGGATCCAATACACCACAATATTTATGAAAACTTGAGCAAAACTAAACGTGGTTTTGATTACCATAAATGCAATGCTCATAGAAATTAAAATCAAGACTACAATAAGTCAACCCTCCAACAAGGTTTTTATTTTTCAAGGTCCTTAGACCCTTTTCTCCTATATGGCATAATCTCTAGTGCCATAACATAGTCTAGCAATCACCATAACACCTCTTACCATCTTGCATCCTAAATTAGAAAAGACTACCTACACACCCACATCTATTAGTTTGCTTACAGATAATAAATTTCATGCTAATCCAGGGACATGCAACACACCATTAATCATTTTTATTCTACCATCAGGAAATCTTATTTTAATTTACCATGACCAACAATATTTAAATGAGAATCATCACCTAAGTACACCTTACCTCCATAAAATTCTTCATATTTAGAAAACCAATCTCT
This sequence comes from Cunninghamia lanceolata, assembly GCA_027924645.1. NCBI lineage: Eukaryota > Viridiplantae > Streptophyta > Pinopsida > Cupressales > Cupressaceae > Cunninghamia > Cunninghamia lanceolata. The sequence goes on from BSBN01000103.1 coordinate 5,443,324, forward strand.
ATTAGGGGTCATATGGAAAGCGGCACCTAATTTGATTAACCATGCATCATTACCTGCACGAGTGGCCAAAGATGCAATGAATGCATCACCATCTTCCTTCTTGGACTCAGAATCATAAATAAATTTCTTCTTTTTCTTATTATTTTTTTCTTTACACTCCTTACAAAAGTGTCCAAGCTTACCACAATTCCAACAAATAACTTTGGACTTTCTAGGAGATTTGGATCTCCTTTTGGACTTGGATTTGTAATGCTTCTTGCTCTTCTTGGCTTTTTCTTTGGGTCTTCCATGAACACTCGGGGCTTCTTTGGCACTAATGGATACCTTCCTCCTCATTTCTTTAGAAAGCAAAGAACCCATAACATCTTCAAATTTCAAGACAACATAAGTACTCCCAATTGCCATAACAAGAGAATCCCACTAATCAGGCAAAGAACAAAGAAGGATCTAACATCTCTCCTCATCATCCATTTTTACACCAACTGATGCCAATTGAGACACAACATATTGAATGCTTCTAGTCGGTCTATAATTCAGCCACCCTCTTCCATTGTCAAGGAATACAATTTTTTCCTCAATAAAATCTTGTTCACTAAATATTTGGCTTGATATATCTCAGCTAGTTTCTTCCATAGTTTATTTATAGAGGGATCTTCATGGGCATTGATTAAAAAGAGTCCGTTAGGCAAAATCTGATCAAACCCTTGGCTTTATAGTCCATAACATCATATTCAACAACCAAAGTAGCATTTGTGAGCCTTGAAATATTCTCATCAATAACATTCCACAGATCTTGATCAATTAACAGATCCTCCATCTTTAGATTCTACATCTCAAAATTGTTACCAAAAAGCTTTTCTACCTCTATTCTCCTTAATGTGCTCACCATCTGAAAATCCCTGCAACAAGATCACAAAGTATCTTCTGCACAAGCTCCCACTCAAAACATGATTAGTTCAAAAACCCAACAACCCACAGCTGAAACCAAAGGTGATCAAGCTCTGATACCACTTGTAAGGAAGCTAAGGTAGTAGAACAACTTCCTACACTAATATTGAGGGGATGGATATGCAAAACTTTTTAGATCTTTACAACAGTTACAGAAATAAACACAAATAGAAATCATACCACAACACAATAATTACGTGGGGAAACCCTTTCGGGAGTAAAACCCCCACACTCCAAAGCTGCCCAATATATTATTCAGGAATCAAGAAGATTACAATATAATTGTAGAGAAAGATTTCACATGAGTATAACCAACTAGAGATCTAGAGGCATCTTAACATCTATAGGAGGCTTACACACAACCTCCATCTCAAGCTCTTGATATATAGGAGATACAATATAGTAAAATGTCAACAGTAATTACAAAACCATGAGCCAAAACTACCCAAAAGTGGTGCCCAAATTATCTCCAATCAAAGATGCCTTGTGATGTGCCAAATCACACACCAACATGTGTAACTCTCCCTCTTACATCTCTTCTAAGTGTCCAACACATTTTCACATTTCCCAAAACGGGAGGCCAGACTTTTAGAGGCCATAACTTTTGATCTGGGTGTCTGATTGATGAACTATTTGATGCGTCAGAAAACTTGTGAAAAGATCTATCATGTTATAACCTACTTTGCCAGTTACAACAACTTTTGGGGCATTTAGGGACCTCTAAGTACCTCAAATCTAAGTTTGAAACTTTTTTGAGAGTTTCAAAAAGTAGAAACTTTAACATCTTGCAATCTAGGTATGATCTTGAGTCGGAACTCACCTAAGATGTTTACTTGAAAGTTCCACACCTTTTTAGAAAATTTTGAGTCCATCTGTGCTCAAATGTAGAGTTACTAAAAATAGTAAGCCCTGCCATCTTTAGCCGCTTTTGGAAACTTTGAAAGTTATAAACCATTCTTCAAGATAAAAGGTATTTAAAAAGATCAAAATTAGGAAGAATAGAAATCTTTTGTAGTTTCAAGGTTGAGACACCAAAATGTCTATCATTTGTGCACTTCTAACTTCTTCTAATTTCCCTTAATCCTTTCCTCCTTTGTTTTCCCTGCACATTCTTCATTTGCAGACTTGTAGGTCCTTCACAGACTTCTATCACTTTGCTTGTTTCCTTTTCTCTTTACTTCCTACATTCCTCTTTTTATTATCACAAATCTTTATTTGTGAACCTTTTGCACCCATTGGGACTTTAGTTAAAGTTCTTATCTCCTTCTCTTCCCTGTATACATATGTTCTTGCATATTTTTAGACCCAATGAGGATGTTCAAACATCCTTCATTTCCTTACATCCTTCACCTATCAATATCTTTGCGGTCGACCTTCAAATTTCTTCATTCTTTTGACTTGCAAGATTTCCATGAACGTTTAGAAATAGTTCAAAGTCCCTTCCTCATTCGATTTCTAACATTCCCATATGAGGCTCACCTAGTTCTTGTTCACTTAAAGAAAGATTCTTGGGTTCGCAGGTTTTATGTGGGCATCCAGATTTTTTACTTTTTAGTTTGAAGTCCGAATGTCGAGGTGGTCTCCGTACTTTCTTGGAACATTCAAACAATTTGTGATTTGAAGAAAATGTTTGAAAAATCCCATTGCTTATCAAACCTCTTTCTAGTCTAACTTCCCTACCCAACTTGGACTTTTGTAACATCGGTCATTAGTTTCATCAACCAACCCTCATTTGACACATGTTCATCATGCACCTGACTAATTAAAATGAGTGGGAGACTTGTTTTCATGTAATTTAATTTAATGATCTCCCTATTAAAGTGATAACATCCTAATGAACATCTAGGATGTTTTTCCCCATTTGTCCCCCATCTAACCTACCCATGCATACAATTTCAATCTTCTAAAATAAATGGAACCTACTGCAACCTAACCAGCATTTGTTAAGCATAATGATATCTTAAAAACATGTTTTGAGTCAAATTTACATAGTTTTGCCTCCTTAATCATTATTTTGCAGTATTTTAATGGTAGACTTGTCTAGAGCTCATGATTCAACAATTTGGTAGATGAAGTTATGGCATGCAAGATTCATGGTACCTTGAAGATCAAAACATGAAAGGCAAGCATGGGAAAATTGTTCCTTCTCTAACTTGACCCAATGCCCTCCTGATAGTTTGGAACCTTACATGATCGACCTACACACTCCAGGCTCATTCGAGGTCTAAAGTATAGAAAATAGAGATACATGCATGACCTTGATTTTAAAAAATGATTATTCTGGGTCTTTGTAAAATGTTTTGGGCCCCAAAGGGGAAATGTAATGTAAAACAAATTAGAAGACAAGATTAGTGTTAGAATAGAAGAGAGATAGAAGATAGAAGTTTTAAAGCTTTGCAACTTTTCTTTTAGGCTAGGTTTCATTTTTGAAACCCTATTGTTTTCAAGGATTGTCCATGTGTTGTGGTTGTAACAAACTTTGAAATCCATGAATATAAAGAAAAATATTTCAAATTCTGTCAATTTTGGGTGTTTAGACTCTTACTGCATATGTATATGGTGTGTGATTGTTTTGACCTCCTATTGTTGAATGTACCCTTGAAGATAGAACTAGTTATTTCTTTGGTTGTGCAACTGTAGATTGAAGAGGAGTTTGGTTGACTTACAATTTGATCTCTTGGCAACACATTGTTCCTTCTTGGAACTACAGGCTCTTTCTCTAACCCTTCTATTTTGCTCATTAATTGATTGGTAGTTATAGTAGATTTTAATGTAATGTGTAACAAATTTAATTATGTATATGTTTCTATGTATCGACATACTAGATATGCATGGTAATTCTATAACTCCCCTTCAAAACCAAGATTAACTTGACCTATCAACTAAGAACTGAAGAGATTCTTATCACTTGAGTCCCTTACAAAACAACATTTCATCCTCCCTAAGTAATCCTACAAAGTTGAGACCTAGAAACTCAAAGACCTTGGGGAGATCATCAATCTATTTTCAAAAGAAGAATCATACCCTTGATTCCTAATATTTTGGTAGCATGCCATTTCGCCACTAAACATTTTTGTGCTAGGAGTGTAGGCTAGAATCTTCTTCTCTCCTCACTAGGTCAAGTTCTGAGAGTTCTCTTGAAATTTTAGATTAAAACCCTCATACCAGTGACTCTAGATAGTGAAATAACACAACTTTATCCTTCCAACATTTTCATCAACTTATAAATCTCATTGAGGGATCAATTTGTAAACCCATTTGTAGTTCCCTTATGGCTATTCTTACTACACTCTTAACAAACCCATTTTCAAGTCAAGCAGTATCCAATTTTAAACAAATCATGGTTGCAAATCCACCTACCTAGCTTAGCATAAACAATCTACTCAATGTTCCATGTTAAGGGCATGACCTCCCCAAGAATATTTACAAGTTCATAGCAAAATTTCAATACAATGGAGGTGAAATAGTTGAGGAGAACATATGTGCCCATAAGGACACCTTAATTCATTATCAAACCCATGAAAAGGATGTTAATTGTTGTATGTTCCCTTAAACTCTTGATTTAGCTAACTATAACTGGTATTTGGCCTTACCTATTCCTAGAAATGAAGGTAAACAACTATCAATGAAAAACTGATTACAACTATAACTGTGCAGAACCAAAATGGAGATAGTATGAAATCACCACAAAGAAATAATGGAACAGAAGATCAAACACATAACACAATGTTTACATGCAGAAACCTTTTTGGGAAAAAATCTACAGAAGAAGAGATGCACCAGTTTGTATTAACTTCAATAGAGTTTACAATACAACACTATTAATCTCCTCTCCTGTCTTCAATCCAACAATGCCTATTTTTTGTCTCAAATCTCTATATCAACACAACCATAATACAATATCCGCATAAAGGGGTTACCTTCTAGGGTAAGAAAATCCAACATAACCTCTACCATTAGACATGTGACCTAATGATGAACGGTCTAGATTTACAATGGTGATTTATATATAAAAATGGGGGGTACCCCTTGCATCCCCTGGATAACCTACATCCATCAGGTATTGGGATCAAACATGCAGATAATTTACATAGTTTTGACTCCTTAATAATTGTTTTGTAGTATTTTAATGGCAGACTTGTCTGGAGTTCATGATTCAACAATTTGGTAGATGAAGTTATGGCATGCAAGATTCACAGAACCTTGAAGATCAAAACATGAAAGGCAAACATGGGGAAATTGTTCCTTCTCTGACTTGACCCAATGCCCTCTTGATAGTTTGGAACCTTACATGGTCGACCTACACACTCCAAGCTCATTCGAGGTCTAAAGTATAGAAAATAGAGATACATGCACGACCTTGATTTTAAAAAATGATTATTCTAGGTCTTTGTAAAACATTTTGGGCCCCAAAGGGGAAATATAATGTAAAAAAGATTAGAAGACAAGATGTTACATCGGATAATGTCTCCCTAGGACTTTTTCCCTCCTATGTTTAGCTCCCGGCTCCTTTTAGTGTAATCATGCATGTTTGTTTTAACTTCCTATGTAAAATCTCTTAAACCCATGTCAGAATGGACCTAGGGGACTGTGATAAGGTTGACCTTGCCTTGAAAATGGGGCTGAGGACTTGGGCACCCGCACCCTAGTCCTTCCCTATTTAGTGGGGTCCCAAATTTTAAATGTTGGTTATGTGACTGTTATAAGTGTCTGTTGCAGACATCTCAAGTTTGAATTACAAAATTAAAGCGGGAATATGTTTAGTTGCATATATAAGCATGTTTAGGGATTCATTTGTAAACTAGAAAATGATTACAAACTTTTGGCACACTTATGATTTGAAAGAATTCAAAGTATTCATTGTTGCAGAGCAAAATTGTCTTGTTATTGTGTTTGTTATGCAGATTTGGCTTCATCTTCTCATGTATTAAAGGATTTTCATCTACATGTGAGCTACACCTTCGAGGTAACATTTATTTGTGTTTTCAATCATTTATCAATTTGTTTTTACCTCTATCCCATAGGGATATGCACTCTTTATATGACAACAGTGTTTGGAAGACTTGAATGTCCTTCTGGGGCTTGATTGAGGCAAGCTCCTAGACACCACAACCCCCAACCCCCTTTTCTGTGATTGCAGGTTATAGGTGCAGAAGCGGAAGAAGTGGAGTTGTAGGGAGGCATAATAGAGTGTCAAAATTATACATCTAAGAAGAAAAGTAGGACTTGGACTTGGGCACCCTCACCAGTGTCCTTCGGATCCTAAAACATAGAAATCTCTGGAACAACAGAAAAAGGTTACAGACAACTTTCAGAGATCTTGACAAAAAATAACACCTTGGACTTGGGCACCCGCTCATTAGTCCCTGACTTTCCCACATCCAGAATCTCAAAGTTTGGTATGTAATTACTCTGAATATTATATCTCTGTCTGCGAGCATTTGTCGTATTTCATCCGTTTATTTATGATTTTATGAAATTAGTGTTTTAAGCATAATCGAGCTCTAATTACTCAATTAATCAACAAATTTCAAGTTTCCTCTTCATTCCAAGTGACACTAAATTTGTAGCAGAGCCCTCTTGCAAAGATTGTGGCTTGACTCGATTTATGTCCTTGAATGTAAGGTGTGAAAGGAGGATTTAACCTACATATTCATTGAAATTGAAAACCCCTCTTTTTACCCCAAAACATTTTGGTGAACCCATGTTTTATTTGAATTTTGCACCTTGCTAAGTGTTGTACTTCAGATTTGGATTAATTTCATTCATCATTTTCATATTGCATTTGAAAATTTACAAAAATTTGAAAAAATTGACATTTTTGGCTTGCATTTTCAAATAATTTGAATTAATTTTAATTGAAATTAATTTAATTTCTGATTTATTAATTTAGATCTGATGAAAATTATAGAAATTCATTACATTATAATCATTTGTATTGCATTTTTAAATTGCTAGGGTTTGAAAAACTTGCATTTTCACTAAATTTTGACTTATTTTGCATATAAAATTGCATTATAAGTGTTTTGTGAAGGATATTTGTGCATTATTGGATAGATATTAATCTTATTATTCACTGCCCCTCATAAATTTCTTCACAACACTTCTTCTTTTAGTGATTTGCATTGAAAAAATTGAAAAATCAAGCATTTTAGATCTTAAAAATATCTTGTTCCTTGGGATTGCTTTATTAGTTTGTGCATTGAGTGCTGTATGCTTTTGCATGAGTCTTATAACCCGCTACCCTAATAGAAATATCCCTTTAAGGAAAAGTATTAGATTAATGGGTTCTAGTGCCACCGAATGCAATGATATTCCTCTCTCTAAAAATCCATTGAACACATTCTTTCCAAAAGGAGAGACATAAATTTTGCAAGATACTATATCTCCTACAACTACAATAGAAGAACAAATATTTCATTATGTTGAGGACTCTATTTATGTGGTAACACATGTACCTAATGAGAAAATAAATGAACTTGATAAAGAACTAGCCGATTATCAAGCATTTATGGAAAATGAAAGGATAGCGATGAGGCTATACTTGTGATTCATAACATAAGAGAGTTGTTAAAATAAGGACAAGATGGTGTTAATGCAATTCAAGGCTTAATGCATATAGTGCATCATAATGTTATGCCAATGATTGAATGTGCGAATGTTATTAATAACATGTCATCACCGTCTCATATGCAAGTATCGGCACCTATATCGACTACAGGAATGTGTACATTTACATCAATGATTTTAGCTACTAATGCAAATGCTTGTAGTAATGCTACCACTGGTATTGGAGTATCTAATGGAAATAACTCACAAAATTACAAAGCTGTGTGATTCAACTATCAAAACCTAGCACCTAAGGTGACTTCTTTTATGAATACTTAGTCTCAACCACCGCTCAATCCCACTTATTCTCAACCACATCTTACATACAACTATTCACAACCACCTTCCACTTACAATTTATCTCAACCACCTTTCATTTTCACTCACAATCAATCTCCTCAAAATGTCATGCACACGTCTTCAAATTCCCAAACCACATCTCCTAATGATGCCCTCTTAAACCAACTCTTACAAGGCATGACCTCTTTACAACAAAAGGTGATGAGCTTGACTAATTCATCCCAACCTAATATACCAACTTATCATGCTCGTAATCCTTTATCTTATGCAATCTTGAGAACTCCTATGTTTGAGAAGTTTGAAACTACTTGCTTTGAAAAATATGGTGGAAAAGGTGATCCTAATACTCATGTGGCAATATTCACGGCTATGTGCAGTGATTTTTACTTTGAAGAGGACTTGTTAGTAAAACTTTTCCCATGATCACTTAAATATACTGCTTTAGAATGGTTTTGCTCTTTACCTCTGAATTCAATACTCTTTTTCACAACTAGTTGATCAATTCTTACAACATTTTCAAGCAAACATTAGACCTCAAGTCTCTTTGATTGATTTAGTTCATTGCAAGCAAGGTCCGAAAGAGAAGTTAACTGAATTTATTAGTCGGTATCAATCTCTTTATGCACAAATTCAATATCAGATGAAGGATGAAGATGTTCAAAAGGTGCTTATTACAAATTTACAACCTAACATTTGTGATAAGATTCTCTTGATGAAGTATAACTCTTTTCAACATTTATGCACAACCCTTCGTGATTACCAAGTTTCGTCTAGTCAGTATGAAAACCAAAACTCATTAGCTCAAGTTGGTCAATCCATGGGCAGACCTTCACAAAACAACTTTAAGATAAATAATAAGAGTTTCATCAAGGTTAACAGACATAACTCAAATAACGACTTTTCACAAGTGTCCGTTATCACTAATCCGAAGAGGGCACCGTTTCATAAAAGACAATTCACTCCGATATCTGACTCCTTACATTCTGTCATGAATCATACTGTGAGTAATAACCTCTTGAAGCTTCCTTTGATTAAAAAATTGGATCCTAGTAGAATGCAAGGAGCTTATTTCGATGCTAATGCTTTTTGTCATTATCATCAGTAACAAGGATATGATACTGAATGATGTATGCGTCTTAAACATGAAATACAAGACCTCATTGACTTGAATGTTATACAGGTATATGGTGTGAATGATAATGGAAATAAGTTGGTTACTCCTCTGAATCAAAATTTACAGATCTTTACTAATCCCTTTCCTAAGCATACTGATAACAACATGATAGAACAAAATACAGTAGAAGTAGAAGATGACTATCTGAACTATGATGAGATAATTGTGACAATAGAGGTGGATAAGAAAAATATTGAAGTATTACCTCGTCCATGAAGAAATGGTATTTATACTAAGGTTCTTCCTCCATTATCCCTTCAAGGATAGGGAGATAACCAAAATGCATTGGAAAGACAAATAGAACAACCAAAGCAAGAGATTATGACAAAAGAAAAGATTGATACGGTGCAAGATAGTCCTTCTCCCTATGATAGACGAACTCAACAAAATAAGAGAGCTAAATATCAGAAAAGAGTAAGATGGTTATCATCAGAAGGAAATAACAATGATTCTCCACCTCATAAGAAACAAAAGATTTCAAATTTATGAGGATGTGGGAAACAAGCAATGCATGGACTTTCTGACAACAAAGAACAATCTAATATGAACCACTCAAGCTTCACACAAAACTTGATGGAGCATCTTTCTAATATGGGTGTATCTATAGTTGAGTATTTCTAACCCTTTACCTCTGTGTTGTGTTTCCCCCGTGATGTGTTATGTGTTGTTTAGGTCTCCTTGGATGACTCTTGACACTCTTGTAAGGTCAAGGATACTGGGAGACCACCTTTGTTGTGACCCTTCTTCTATTTGTATCATCATTCTTCTATCTTGCTTCTCCTCTATTTTTATTGTTGTGTGTTGTGTCCTAGGGGCATAACATTGTGTTTGGTGACCTGGGGGCATCCTCCTACGTGATTGTTCCTAAGACACTTGTTCTCCTCTCTTGATTTATTATTTACCTTCCTCTAGTGGTTCTATCTAGCTGGTGGATGATGAAAAACAAATAATACTGATACAGACCAAGTGTCCCTTCAGCGAGTAAGCAAAAATGGACCTAGTCCATACACGATGACGAGGTTGATATATATTATCTGATGCTTGGCTAGTAGAATCACTCCGTGTGATATTTTGATGTTGTCTTATCGTACTAACAAAATATAACAATACATCTGCTCCGTGCACTTTGTTTATCTTTGAATCTCGCCTTGGTTACATTGGATTTTGAGATCTCTATAGTATAGCCCCATGGTTATACTCATATTTTGAATCCTTAGTATAGCCTCGGATCTTTATATGAATGATTGCATGCATTGATTTTATCATGTGATGTGGTTATTATCTTAGAGAAAGATTTCTAACCTCTCTTCTTGCAGGAAATTGTGTGGTTGTGGGAACATTCAGCGATCGTAAAGTACATGTCACCTCTGGGGGCATGGGCATTGCGAAATCTCTTGTTCCTTTGTGTGTTTTCTTCCTACCTTAACGTGGTTGATATTGGTACACAATATCAACCACCTTAAGGTGGGGGCATATATAAGGTAAGCTGTCTAATGATTTTGATACTAATAAAGCGTGTTTGCATACATTGATCTATTGTATATACGTCCTTTTCACTGTAAGGTATCTCTGTGATGTGGGTGGGGTTGTATACTTTTGAGCACATGCTTCCTTTTCACTATAAGTCATCTCCATGACACGGCTGGGGTTGCATTTTGAAAGCCCTCTGCGGAGGCGGGGATGGTGTATCTCTTGAGCTAGTGCACATCCTTTTAATTCTAAAAGTCCTCCGAGCAGGTGGGGTTGGTATATCATCCCTTAAGTGTGTCTTTGGTAGTTGTTGTGGCATAAGCCCAACCATGAAGTGTGCCTGTAATGTGATTGAGATGGTGGTGAACCTAGCAATAGGCTCCTTCCATCACTTGTTTGCTATGTTTTAGACATATAGTATGTCTTTGGCATACTATATGGTGCTCGTGTCTTCCATGTGTTTTACCCCTTGTGTAGTCTAAAGACGTGTGGCGATGAGTCCCTCTTACACTTGGGTTTTGTATGGTGTGTTTGTTCCCAAGCATAGTTTAAAGACGTGTGGCAATGAGTCCCTCCTATGCTTTGGGATTTGTATGGTGCGTTTGTTCTCAAGTGTAGTCTAAAGACGTGTGGCGATGAGTCCCTCCTACACTCTGAGAATTGTATTGCATGTCTGTTGCCCCATATGTAGTTTTAAGATGTGTGGTGAAATACCCCTCCTACATTTTAGGTTGTGTGTATACTTTCCATGTACTTGCATTTGCATTCATATATATGAAAATGAAAAAGAAATAATCACTGCATTCACTGTATTCACTATGTTTTATGTGTCTTCAATGCTGTCTTCTCCATGTTTCACATGCCTGTTACTATCTTATCCATGTTTTGCATCCCTGTTATTGTCTTCATTGTGTTTGGCATGTCTGCGATGTGTCTTCTCTAATGTCTACCTGAGGCTGGGGGCTAGAAATAGTTCTCAATCTTTGTGTATACATTAGCTCTAAGTGCCTGGTGTGTTTGCTGTGTTTGTTGATCTTACTTTAATGCATGTATGGGCCTCACATTCATGCATACATTAAAGTGGGGGCTAAATGTTACATCAAAAAATGTCTCCCTAGGACATTTTCCCTCCTATGTTTAGCTCCTAGGTCCTTTTAGTGTAATCATGTATGTTTGTTTTAACTCTTGATGGAAAATCCTTGAAACCCATGTCAGAATGGACCTAGGGGACTATGATGAGCTTGACCTTGCCTTGAAAATGGGGCTGAGGACTTGGGTGCCCGCGCCCTAGTCCTGCCCTATTTAGTGGGGTCCCAAATTTTGAATGTCAGTTATGTGACCGTTATAAGTGTCCGTTGCGGACATCTCAAGTTTGAATTACAAAATTAAAGCGGGAATGTGTTTAGTTGCATATATAAGCATGTTTAGAGATTCATTTGTAAACTAGAAGATGATTACAAAATTTTGGCGCACTTATGATTTGAGAGCATTCAAAGTATTCATTGTTGCAGAGTAGAATTGTCTTGTTATTGTGTTTGTTATGCAGATTTGGCTTCGTCTTCTCATTATTAAAGGATTTTCATCTACATGTGAGCTACACCTCCGAGGTGACATTTATTTATGTTTTCAATCATTTATTAATTGGTTTTTGCCTCTATCCCATAGGGATACACACTCTTTATCTGACAATGGTGTTTGGAAGACTTGAATGTCCTTTTGGGGCTTGACTAAGGCAAGCTCCTAGACACCACAACCCCCAACCCTCTTTTTTATGATTTTAGGTTACAGGGGCAGAAGCAGAAGAAGTGGAGTTGTAGGGATGCATAACAGAGTGTCAGAATTACAGATCTGAGAAGAAAAGTAGGACTTGGACTTGGGCGCCCTCACCAGTGTCCTCCAGATCTCGAAACACATAAATCTCTGGAACAACAGAAAAAGGTTAGAGACAACTTTCAGAGATCCTAACAGAAAATAGCACCTTGGACTTGGGTGCCCGCTCATTAGTCCCCAACTTTCCTGCATCCAGAATCTTGAAGTTTGGTATGTATTTACTCTGAATATTATATCTCTGTCTGCGAGCATTTGTCGTGTTTTGTCTATTTATTTACGATTTTATAAAATTAGGGTTTTAAGCATAATTGAGCTTTAATTAATCAATTAATCAACAAATTCCAAGTTTCCTCTTCATTCCAACTAACACTAAATCTATAGCAGATCCCTCTTGCAAAGATTGTGGCTTGACTCAATTTATGTCCTTGAATGTAAGGTGTGAAAGGAGTTAATCTACATATTCATTGAAATTGAAAACCCCTCTTTTTACACGAAACACAAGATTAGTGTTAGAATAGAAGATATATAGGAAATAAAAGTTTTAAAGCTTTACAACTTTTCTTTTAGGATAGGTTTATTTTTGGAACCCTATTGTTTTCAAGGATTGTGCATGTGTTGTGGTTGTAATAAACTTTGATTTCCATGAATATAAAGAAAAATATTTCAAATTCTGTTAATTTTGGGTGTTTAGACTCTTACTGCATATGTATATGGTGTGTGATGGTTTTGAACTCCTATTATTGAATGTACCCTTGAAGATAGAACCGGTTCTTTCTTTGGTTGTGCAACTATAGATTGAAGAGGAGTTTGGTTGACTGACAATTTGATCTCTTGGCAACATATTGTTCCTTCTTGGAACATCAGGCTCTTTCTCTAACCCTTCTCTTTTGCTCACTAATTGATAGGTAGTTAGTGTAGATTTTAATGTAATGTGATCAAAATTGCTAGTTTTTGTTGAAATTTTCTATGCAAAATTGCAAGTATTTTAAATCTAAATACAAATTTACACTAAAATGCAAGACTACAGACAAATAAAAATTTGAATTAACCTCTAAAATCAGTAGAAAAATCTGAGAGAAGATTTTGCCTACTAACTCTAGATTTTGGAATTACTAGGTTATATGAAAATTGTCAAAATCTCTACAAAAGCCTAGCAACTTAATGATGAAAATGCAATGCCAATTTATGAATTTTTGTGTTTTTCTATTGTTTATATTAGATCTATTGCAAAAATCATGAATTAGGAAAATTTAGAAAGAATTGATGCAATTTAGTAAGCCAAACAATGCAATTTTTTCAAAATTTTCAAATTTTTTAATTTTTTTGAATTTTTCTCAATGCAATAAAATGAATGACTATATGAATGAATGAAATCAATCCAAATCTGAAGACACACACTCAACAAGTTGGAATTTAAGTCCAAAAACACGGGTTCACCAAAATGTTTAGTGGAAAATTAGATTTGTTAATGTTTAGTGTTTTGATATTTAAATCCTCCTCTCCACTTTACATTCAAGGACTCAAGGTCGAGTGGCGAGCACTATCATACCCTAGATCGTTGTGAGATGTAGGGAAACTTGGATTAGGGAATTTAATTATCAATTTCTCTTCTCTTATGCTCAATTGACCAATAAAACCTTAATTATGCAAATACATCAATAAATTGATAAATAACAAAAAATGCTCTTGCAAACGGAAGTAAAATAGAAAATCACAGAATACCTATTTTCAGGGTTTCAAGGCAGAACAGTCAGGGACACTAGAGCGGGCGCCCAAGTCCAAGGTACCATTTTCTTTGCGGGATCCTAACCTCCTTCTGACACTGATCATCCCTGTAACTTCTATTTCTAGGAACTTAGCTACGAAGGACACTAGAGCGAGCACCCAAGTCCTGGAAATGCTTCGGTGTCCTGCTTCTCTTTAGATCCTGAATCCTTGATGCCTGCCAATTCTTCCTACAACTTCACTTCTCTCGAATACGACACCTATAACTTGCAATCACAAGACTTGGTTTGGGGGTTGTGGTGTTTAGAGACTTGCCTCAGTCAAGCCCCAGAGGACACTTAAGTCTCTGAACACCGTTGTCAGATAAAGAGCGCATGCCCTTGTGAGGCAGAGGCAAAAACCAAAGGAATTGATAATGAAAACACAATATAATGTCACCTTGTAGTGAATATATCATGGGAGGAAGATGCTCTTCATTCCATGATGAAATGGATGCTCAAATCTACAAATAAACACATAAACCACACAAGTCTACTCTTGCAACACAATGAAAGCCTTAAATCACCTTAAGAACACAATAGCTTGCTAGTAGTCATCTAATTGAAATCTAGTTTACAAATGAATTCCTAAGTATGCTTTTATATGCAACTACAAACACTCCCGCCAAGATTTTCGTAATTCAAACTTACCGTGTCGGTAAAGGACCCAAATAACGGTCATAAACTGACACCCAGAAATTAGGGCTGTCCCAAAATAGGGCAGGACTAGGGTGCGGACGCCCAAGTCCTCCCCCTATTTTAGGTAGGGTACAGCTCAAGGGGTCCTCCTAGGTCCCATTTGTCATGTTACCTAGGGCTCATTCCATCAGGATGCCAAATTATGAAATAAGATGTCCTAAATGCATGCAAAAGACCTAGGAGCTAAACCTTATGAGGGAAAATCCCCCAAGGGGACATTTTTTGACATTATAGTCTGTTTATTCCTAAGATCATTTCTAAAGAACAAGGTGGGTTTGTGCCAGGTAAAGAAACTTCTTATGGGGCTATAGTGGCTCATGAAATTCTTCATTCTATTCAGTCTAATAATCTGCAAGCTATGATTCTAAAGTTGGATATGATGAAGGCCTATGATAGGGTATCTTGGGACTTTCTAATGAGGATTCTTGCTAAATTCAGCTTTTTGAAAATAAATGGTGTAAATGGATTTTTTCTTGCATATTAGGAGCTACTTTTTCAGTCCTGGTCAATGGATCCCCAGCTGGTTTTTTTCATTCTTCCCAAGGAGTAAGATAAGGTGATCCAATTTCACCTTTCTTGTTTATTATTATGGCAGAGGCTTTGAGCAGGTTTATTTCAGACCAGAACATAAAAGGTTTTTGGAAAGGTTTGTCTATCCCTAGAGTCCCTTTTCCCTTTACTCACGCATTCTTTGTAGATGACACACTGTTATTTGGTTTTCCTTCCTTGTCAGAAGCAAAATGTATTCAGAAGGTTATTTCCACCTATTGTCAAGTCTCTGGTCAAGTAGTTAATCCTGGGAAATCAAAGATTTTCTTTTTCAAATCTAAGGTTTCTCTGTAGTCTCAAATTGCATCTTTTCTTGGTTTCAATATTGTTACCCTCCCTTCTAAGTATTTGGGTGTTCCTCTATTCAGTGGATCTCATAAAAGTGAATTTTGGATCAAAGTTATTCAGACAATTTAGAAAATGACAGCAACATGGAAAGGTAGATGGTTGACTCTAGCAGGGAGAATTGCCCTTATCAAATCAGTGTTAACAACTATTCCTATTTATATGATGTCTATTTTGAAGATACCCAAAGGTGTGGTCTTAGAAATTGAGAAGTTTTTAAGAAATTTTTTATGGAAAGGGAATGAGAGTAAAGAAAGGAAAATTGCTCTTATGGCCTAGGAAAAGGTATGTTCTTCAATTTGGTTAGGTGGGTTAGGAATTCATAATTTGAAGAATCATAACTTGGCCTTAGGGGCTAAGCTATCTTGGAAAATCTTTGCTAAGCTAGAATTAAAGTGGTGTAAATTGATGCAGTTAAAATATCTTGATTCTCCTCTTCTAGAAAGAATATTCACAGTATCTAATCCACCCTCAGGGTCTAAGATTTGGAATTTCCTTATGGAATGCATAAAGTTAATCCTCCCTCATCTCTCTTGGGTCATTCATAAGGGAAATAAAGCATCCTTTTGGCTTGACTCGTGGAATGGTTTCCCCCCTCTAAATCTTTAGTCGAGATTGAATCAAGCAAAAGAAGTTCTATCTAATGCATGGGGAACTAAGGTTAAAGACTATTTAATTTTTAGTTTTGAGTCAAGCTTTAATAGGGTGAAGTGGAGGGATTTTAACAACTATTCTTTGCCATAGGAATAAAAAGAGCTTCTCTCCTCTTTACTCAACAAAAGAAGAATAGTGGTCTCAGATAAGGACGATGAGCTCATTTGATCCTTTTCCAAATCAGGCGTTTATTCAGTCAAGGAAGGGTATCTTTCTGTTATGCAGTTTGCGAGATCTACAGATTCTCCTTGGCCTTTTTATTTGTGTTGGAACAAAGTTGTCCTTCCAAAAGTAGGTTCTTTTGCTTGGTTAGCATACAATAACAAAATCCTAACAAGCAAAAGATTAACAAAGCTAGGGATTTCTTCAGCTTTTCAATGTTTGTTTTGTGGTTTAGAAGAAGAAATCACTAATCATCTTTTTGTCACTTGTGCATTTGCTTCAGAGTGTTGGTATTGGATTAGTGAGAAACTAAACTGGTTCTCCCCACTTCCAGATAATCTACAAACTCTCTTTAATAGTTGTCCGTGCTTGAATAAAGGATCTTCATTCTCAGCCCTTTGGCTAGTTACTCCTTCCATTGTCATCTGGAGCATATGGCTGGAAAGAAATAGGAGAATATTTAGAAAGGAATACAAATCTCTGGAGGATATTCTTTGCTTGATTGAAAAATATGTTTGTGAATAAGTGGTGGCTCGTCTTAACAAACCTAGTATTTCTAATCTTTCTTTCTCTAGTTGGGATTCACTCATGTTAAAAAGTTGGAAGTATCTTACTCCTCCCCTATCAAACTATTTCTCTATTATGAAGAAAGTGGATAGAAATTCAATTGTATGGTCTCCCCCTTCGGATTTGCAAATTAAACTTAACTTCGATGGTGCCTCAAGAGGGAATCCAGGTTTATCAGCTATTGGATGTGTGTGTAGGGATTGCATGTGAGAAATTATTGTTGCCTTTTCTTCTTGTATTCAAGAAGGGACAAATAACCAAGCTGAGATCTCTGCAGCAGTGGAAGGATTAAAACTGGCTGTTCATTGGGGAGTTTGAAATATTTGTGTAGAAGGAGATTCTTTGATAATTGTGAATGCTCTTAAGACCAAAAAATATTTTAACTGGCAATTGGAATATCTGCTTTTGGAGGATTGGAAGCTCTTGGATACCTTTGATAAGTTTGAAATCAGACATTGTTACAGAGAAGCAAACTCACTTGCAGACGGTTTGGCAAATTTGGCTTTTGTTCATAATTGGAAGAGTAAACAATTGAACTCTGAATCATTAAAAGAGTTTTCTCATCTTGCCCTTATAGTCTAGAAAGAAAGTGTTGTGGGTGCTGGCTCTCGAGAATCTGTATAAGGGCAAATAATTCTAAAGGTTGCAAAACAAGATCAGTGGTTGGTTTTGAATTTTTTTGGTGGGAGTCTTTGAAAGCCATCGAAAGTAGGGAGCCCCTGAGTACAACAGTGATGTCATGTCTCTTGGCGGGGGTCTCTGAAAGCCGTCGAAAGTAGGGAGCCCCTAAGTACAATAGTGATGTCATGTCTCTATTTTTAGAGACATGAAAAGGTTTTTAATCTAACGGTTTCTTTTCTGATGGCAGGTACCAAATTTAGTAGCAGATAAAAAAGTAGTTATTCTTTGCCTTCTTATCTGATGCTAGCAAACTTATGCGAAATAGTTTTCTTGTAGATTTCATACTCACTTATTAATAGCTCTTTGATGTCATCTAAGCTAGTTTTGAGATCCAAAGCAAGAGATAATAATGTGGTTTCAATTCTCACATGGCGTCGCTTATTAAATATCTATCATTCCTTCCTGTTTGGTATTTTGAATGTGAAGTTTTCTAGTGAAGCTACGCTGCAAGTTTCTTGTTTGGTAAGCGGTTGCAATATGGGCTCTCTGCAGAGAAACACAAGACTGTATTTTCCCATTCAAAAGTGGGAGGGGTTGTTGTTGCCAAGTGGGCTTGCAGAGGTGTTTAAAATATATAATGAAGAGGTCCAGAATGTAATTATAACTGTTTGTGGGCGTGAAATGCTTGGGTTCCCCAAGCCTATCTATCCGTCACAAGTCGTCTCCCACTTCCTGTCAAATGCAATGGATCTCATCCAAAATGCTGATGTGGTAAGGAATTTGGGTTTCCTATTTTTCCAGGACTTCTTCTTTTCTGTGGACAAGTTTAATCTTGCTCTGGTAGATTATGATTTGTACTCGGGAACTACTCTTGTTGGTGGTTTATTCTTTCATAAAGACATTGACCGTTCTCCCCCTATTCACTGTGCATTCACATCCTTTACTCACGGTCTACAAAATGAATGTGTTGTGTCTTTTCAAAATAGCATCCATTGCCATGCAGATGAGCTCGGACCAATTTTGGAAGGTGCTACAAGGGAGATATTCCAGGCTCTATTCTTCCTGATACATTTTATCCCCCCGCCACCTCCTCCAGCTGGTGGTAATGAAGATAATGTTGAACCAACTCAGCAGGGTTTCTTAATTGAAGATTTGATGGGGTGGACTAAGTTCAGGGCTTTTGTATGCCTAAGTGTTAGTAGATAAATTGGTGCAGGAGCACCTACCTGACAGCTGGCCTCCATGAGGTAGTTAGTTTGTTATAGGTCTTGTTAATGTTTCCAAGAAGGTCTGATAAGACCAATGCATGTAATAAGGTCATGTTGACCATACTTTACTATTTTTAGCTAGTTTGTTAGGACAGCTGTTATGCTGTATGTCCGGTTGGATCCTCCCAGCCGCTTGGAAGCTCCCAGCCGCTGGGAATCGAGTGGTAGTACTCGTAGGAGATCCTATTTATGCATTAGGATCAGTTGGTTTTAGGTAGTATTGCAGATCATCGATCAGACTTTGTAGGGAGTGAGACAAAGGGAGAGACTGAGTATTGTATTTGCATCTTTTGAAATCAATAAAGAGATCCTGTTCGTGTCCATTCTCTGTTTTGAATTCCATTGTGTAATCGAGTTGCTGTTCTGGTGGTTGCATGGATTCGCTGATCCATTCCACCGGTTGATTCGTCGAATCGGTGGAATGGCTATGTACAATAGTTTAGGATTTAGTTTGCATTTTTTGTTTGTTCACATGTATGTTTGCAGGATCACAGTCGAGAGGTGTTGAGAACCCTAGCATGGGTATGTGCTAGGTCATGCTGATAGTTCGAGTCTAGAAGATCACCCTGAAAGCAGATCGGGTCACCCCAGGAGGTTCGGCAGATTGAAAATTCGCTAAGGTTGGAAAATCCATCGCAATGGCATCATCAGGATATTTCTGTGTATATCCTGCAGTTACTTCGGGCGTCATCCGAGTAGATGGAGGTGAGCATGATACAATCATTTGCATAAGGTGAATGCGTTTCGGGGTGATCATCATCAGGTGTTGCCGAGGAGGAGCGTATCGGCATAAGGTAGAAGATCGGGTTGATAAAACCATCGCGGGCCGATAATGTTAAGTTTGGCCGATAGCAGGATATTGGAGGAACTGCATGTGACGTCATCGTCATCAGGATAATCGTCATCAGGATATCGGGGTGACGTAAGCATCGAAGGAAAGGTGCATGAAGTTGTCGTCATCAGGATATATGGAGGGAACCGGATATTTTATATCCTGCTGATGAACATGATGTTAAACATCATGATGCTGCAGAAAGCATTTGGTGGTAAGATGAACAGTGAACATCAGGAGGATGTTTGCGCTTGCCGAATATGATGATGCTGCCGATAGCCGGATATGATGATGCTGCTGACAGGCGAAAGGTTGAAGGTTTGTCTGCAGGAGGATATCGGTCGGCAAGAGAAAATATGATGATGCTGACAATGTTAACAGAAAATATGATGATGATGATGAAGGGTTGCGGACATACATGCTGTATGTCAAGGTTTTAGTGTGGATGCCTCTGCATCATAGTGGTATCAGAGCTCAGCAAAAGGTCTGGGCTGTTGTGTGTTGATTCTGTCACTGAAAAGACAGAGGTAGAGGAGTGAGAGGTTGACAAAATGCCTCCGAAAGGTAATGGTACTGCAAGGGAATTGCAGGAGATGAAGGAAAAACATGCCAGATAGATGAGGAAGATGAAGGAGCTTGCTGAAGCACTTCAAGCCAGGCTTGTAGCCTTGGAGAAGAACAAAAAGAGGGAAGTGGACGACAGTGAGTCAGAAGAAGATGAAGATGCTGTTGAAGAGTATGAAGAGGTAGTTGAAGATCTGGATGCTGAAGACCAGAGATTTACAAAACTGTTAAAGGCAGTGCAGAGTGATAAACCTAAGGTAAAGGTTGATGTTTCCAAGTATAATGGAAGTTTGAATGAAGATGAGTTACTGGATTGGATTGCTACACTTGATAATCACTTTGAATGTGAAGATGTTGCTGAGGATCAGAAGGTAAAGATTGCAAAGACCAAGTTAGGAGGTCATGCTTTGGTATGGTGGGATTATGTACAATCCGAGAGAAGGAAACAAGGAAAGTCAAAGATCACTTCATGGGATAAAATGGTAGCAAGGATCAAAGGTAAATTCTTGCCCAAGGATTATGAAATTCAGATGTTTAAGAAGCTGCAATTTTTAAGGCAGAAGGAAATGGATGTGAAGGCATATACTGAGGAGTTTTATAAGTTGAGTATGAGATCTGGTCATCATGAGAATGAGGTAGAAAAGGTGGCTAGGTACTTGGTTGGTTTGAGATTGAACATACAGGATGAGTTAGTTTTAGCTAACCCTAAGAATGTGGAGGATTGTTACCAAATGGCAATCAGGATTGAAGAAAAGATGAATAGAAGACAAGATAAGTCCACGAGAGGAAGAGGCAGCAATATGAGGGGAAGAGGATTAGCCCCTACAACAAGGCAAACCAATGAGGGTCAAGAAGACACTGGTAAAGGACAGGGATAGTCTGATTTCAGAGGTGGATGGAAAGGTAATAAAGGTAGATTTGGAAGTGGTAGAGGTTCTACTACATTTTCAGGAAAGTGTTACACCTGTGGTGAGTTTGGTCATCCATTTTTCAAATGTCTAGAAAGCAAAGGTTCATCATCCAGAAATGATAGAACGAATGACAAGAGAGTACAACTTGTGCAAGAAGAGAAAGTAGAGCAAAGTGTGCAAAGTTCAAACACTTATCAAGGAGATAGAGTTCCTGACGGTTATGGGTATCCTGAGGAGGGAGAAGCATTGATGCTTAGGAGAATTAGTTTGCAGGCATCAAAGGAAATGATGCAAAGAAGAGCTCTTTTCAAGACCACATGCAAGAGCAAAGGTAAAGTATCTAAGGTTGTCATTGATACTGGTTCAACAGACAACATGGTATCTCAGGAAATGGTGGATAAACTGAATTTGGAAAGGATTCCACATCAACACCCTTACAAGGCATCTTAGGTGAGTGATAGTCAATCACTTTTTGTCTATGAACAGGCATATGTTGATTTTCAGATTGGAGCATATCATGATAGAGTTTTGTGTGACATTTTGCCCATGGAATGTTGTCACCTACTGTTGGGTAGACCATGGCAATTTGATAGAAGGGTACTGTATGATGGGTATGCTAATACCTACACCATCAAGAAAGATGGGAAAACTATTATGTTGATGCCATTGCAGGAAGATGCTGCAGCATAGGGGGCAGCCAAAATCATTTTAGTGGGAAAAAAGGAATTTGTGCATATGCCTATAGCAGCAGGCATACAGGTAGTTGAGGACACTGCAGGGAAAGGAGTTGTTAAGGACAACAGGTTGAAGAAAGTTTCAGTTGTGACTGACAGAGGTCAGCAGCAGGTTCAGAAACAGGTTTGCAAACAGCAACCAGTTGAGAGGAATGACAAGGATGTTGTCATAGTTGGGACTATTGTTTGTCCTATAAAGGTTGAAAGAAAGACAGAGTTGAACATTGCAGAAGTTCAAGAGGCAGTTCAGACAGAGGTTCTGGTCAGACAACCTGACAAACACAAGGTATGTGAGAGAAGGGCCTACATTGACAGGCATGAGGGTTTACTTGCAAGACAGCAAGTTACAGTTCAGAAGTCTTGGAGCAGCCGAGAGCCAGCAGAGGACAAAGCTGGAACAGGTCAAGACACTGCAAAGGCAAAGTGTAAAGGTGGAGGACTTCCACAACCTAACTCATGGGACATGAGTTCTTTTCTGTTGGGGAGTATGGTGCAGGAGCACCTACCTGACAGCTGGCCTCCATGAGGCAGTTAGTTTGTTATAGGTCTTGTTAATGTTTCCAAGAAGGTCTGATAAGACCAATGCATGTAATAAGGTCATGTTGACCATACTTTACTATTTTTAGCTAGTTTGTTAGGACAGCTGTTATGCTGTATGTCCGGTTGGATCCTCCCAGCCGCTTGGAAGCTCCCAGCCGCTGGGAATCGAGTGGTAGTACTCGTAGGAGATCCTATTTATGCATTAGGATCGGTTGGTTTTAGGCAGTATTGCAGATCATCGATCAGACTTTGTAGGGAGTGAGACAAAGGGAGAGACTGAGTATTGTATTTGCATCTTTTGAAATCAATAAAGAGATCCTGTTCGTGTCCATTCTCTGTTTTGAATTCCATTGTGTAATCGAGTTGCTGTTCTGGTGGTTGCATGGATTCGCTGATCCATTCCACCGGTTGATTCGTCGAATCAGTGGAATGGCTATGTACAATAGTTTAGGATTTAGTTTGCATTTTCTGTTTGTTCACATGTATGTTTGCAGGATCACAGTCGAGAGGTGTTGAGAACCCTAGCATGGGTATGTGCTAGGTCGTGCTGATAGTTCGAGTCTGGAAGATCGCCCTGAAAGTAGATCGGGTCACCCCAGGAGGTTCGGCAGATTGAAAATTCGCTAAGGTTGGAAAATCCATCGCAACGGCATCATCAGGATATTTTTGTGTATATCCTGCAGTTACTTCGGGCGTCATCCGAGTAGATGGAGGTGAGCATGATACAATCGTTTGCATAAGGTGAATGCGTTTCGGGGTGATCATCATCAGGTGTTGCCGAGGAGGAGCGTATCGGCATAAGGTAGAAGATCGGGTTGATAAAACCATCGCGGGCCGATAATGTTAAGTTTGGCTGACAGCAGGATATTGGAGGAACTGCATGTGACGTCATTGTCATCAGGATAATCGTCATCAGGATATCGGGGTGACGTAAGCATCGAAGGAAAGGTGCATGAAGTTGTCGTCATCAGGATATATGGAGGGAACCGGATATTTTATATCTTGCTGATGAACATGATGTTGAACATCATGATGCTGCAGAAAGCGTTTGGCGGTAAGATGAACAGTGAACATCAGGAGGATGTTTGCGCTTGCCGAATATGATGATGCTGCTGACAGGTGAAAGGTCGAAGGTTTGTCTGTAGGAGGATATCGGTCGGCAAGAGAAAATATGATGATGCTGACAATGTTAACAGAAAATATGATGATGATGATGAAGGGTTGCGGACATACATGCTGTATGTCAAGGTTTTAGTGTGGACCTGTCAGCAGCATCATGATACTTGACTATCAGCAGCATCATCACATTCGGCAAGCGCAAACATCCTCCTGATGTTCACTGTTCATCTTACCACCAAACTCTATCTTCATCATCATGATGTTCGACATCATCTTCATCAGCTGGATATAAAATATCCGGTTCCTCCCATCTATCCTGATGACGTTATTCCTTATGCACCTGATGCTTACGTCACCCTGATATCGACCTTCTTTAAACAAATAGCATCAGGATATGACTTATCAGGTCATATTGAAACATCCTGATGATGATACTCAACTTTATGCCGATGACTTACGCTGATGCCAAAACACTTAGCGACAGCAGGATAAACTTGCATAGGGTGATATTCGCAATATCCTGATGACGATGACATCACTTGCACCCGATGATGATGTCAATGCACCTGATGATGATGTCAACAGGATATAAGACACTTATATCCTCCACAACATGATAATGAATATCCGGTGATCTTTTCAATATCCTAATGATGACCTTTCCGGTCCTTAGCCAAAAAGTGAACTTTCACTTCTGCATGCGATAGCGATATGCGGATGATGGATACACACGAAAGATGATCTTGACGATGATATATACACTGAGTATATATCCAACCTATATCATCCTGATGCACTTGAAACATGCAATTTTCGTCAGCTTCACAACCCGATCCGGATAGCGATATACTCGTAGATGTCGATGCGATTCACTCCGTCTGGAAAAGCACATGCAGATCCCTGTATATCCGTCAGCTGCATGCAAACTCACAGAACCGCACAATTTCACAAAGAAAACATGATGATCGGGCCGGATCACCTTCAGATCAAAACTTAACTGTTTATCTTCCTAAATCCTAGCACATGATGATGCTAGGTTGATTCATAGCATGCTACCAATCGATCTCCCACACAATGAAATGCATAAACAGAAAACTAAAATACAACCTAAACTAACATGCATGACCATTCCACCGATTCACAGAATCAACCGGTGGAAGGGTTGAAAGAATCCATTAACCTGTAATCAGAACAGAAATCAAAACATAAACAGCTGATAAACCAGATAATGCAATTGATGAGATCTTATTTAGATGAAACACAAATGTCCTATTTCTACAATACTATCGAACAACAATGTTTCACAATGTCTGGCCTGATCTCTGGATCTCACTCAATCACCAGTACAACATAACATAACTACTACTCTCTCTTTCTCTCTATAATCTCAAACCCTAACTGATCTGAGTTATTTATAGCAATATCCTACGAGTACTACCAACTCGATTCCCAGCGGCTGGGAGCTTCCAAGCGGCTGGGAGAAGACAGCTCAGACAACCTGATAACGAACTCTAACTACCTGCACACTCTCCTAGGCTGATCTAATACATATGCATTGGTCCAATGGACCTTCTTTTAGTTTTCAACACAGTCTATATCTACATATGTCTTTTGGTTGGATAATGAAACCTTTTTGTTTGTAATCCTTCTCTTCTTTCTTTTTTGTCTTGGAGAAGGCAAAATAGTGTCTATAATGTTTATATCTGGCTTAGATGTTGAAGCCATTTTCTTTTAGCCCATGAACCTGTAAATTGGGGCTTTTTGTAAAGTTCTTATGTAATCCTCTTTTTTATATATATAATATATTTCAAGTGCCCTGCACCTTTTGCTTAAAAAAAAAGTTCCAAGATGTTTTTAAAATATTTTTTAATTTAATGTTGATAAGAAAATTGTAAGTTGAAATACACTCTGCACATGTAAAATGTGAAACTAGGCTTGTTAGCAACCCATTTTTGAATTGTTGAAATGTGAAAGTTAGAAACTATTGTGGGAAATAGCACACCATGCAATGATGAACCACCAACTACATTGATGTGACCCACAATAGCCCATGGATTTCACATTTAGTTGAATGTTGATGGAAAAAATGAAGGGTTTTATGTTTTCTAGGGTTGTATAGAAATTATTAGATTTTATTTTATATAGAAAATTGTAGGTTGAAATACACATTGTGTATGTCAACCTACATAGGTTTAGTTCTCAAGCTGCACATATTTAGTTCACAACATTTGAAGGGCATCTTACAAATAATGAAAAAAACTATGCAAGTTGAAATCAAAAATATGTATTACAACCTATATAGGTTTTTTTCATTTTTTCTAAGATGTCTTTTGTGTTTCCTTCAATTGGCTTTTGTTTTTCTTTAGGAGAATGTGGGTCCCATCATTGTAGCCAGTGGTCCCTTCCATTACATCATGTCAATGACTATTTTCCATACAAAATAGCACACACAAGGCATGTCACTATTCTGACATACAATACCATACCATGATGGACCATGAGCTATGATGATGGGACCCACAACAAATGTGCACACAATGCTTTGCCCCATGCCACTTTTTGTCATGATGGACCACTAGCTATGGTAATGATGGGACCCATGACCCACATTTCCCTAGCACTTTCAAATATGTGTATATTTCAACCATTTCCATCATTTGGTTTAATTAAATAAATTAAAATCAAATTGGAGATGAATTTGATGTCAAATTCACAAGGGATGAATTGCAACTGACTAGAAGAGATAATAACGGGGGCCAAAGTCAAGTTCTAACTGACCATAACTCCTATAGGTAGGTTTATCTACTCTATGTCAATGTGCAATGTCAAGATATTTTTCTAAAATTGTGAAGTAGAGTCCAATTCATATAAAAACAAATTGTGTCATGCCCTATCTCATTATTCCTACCCCATTCCAATGGAATGAGGTAGAAAGAATGGAATTATAACACATGCTACCATCCACTTTAACCTTGCTATGTCACATTTGAATTTTATGGTAGAGCATTTTTCTTCAATACTACAAAGGCAAGGGTTTACCCATGAGTTCCATGAAATTGTTTAAGGGATTTCCTCCATGACTCTCATGGGGGGCCCTCTAGGTCTTGAAAATATCTTCTTCTAGATATCTTTGTAGGTAAAACCTGTATATACGAAAAATTTGGATAAAATGAAAGATAAAATAATGCATGCGATACCTTTTACCCAAATTTTACGAATACCTTAGATGATGCATGCATGATTGATTCCTTGAATGGTTGGATTGTTGGTTGCTCCAATCTACATCATAACGTTGGATTGAGATGATAAGATTGAGATTGATGAGAAGAAGATAAGTAGGTGATGGATGAGAGGTAGAATTTCGGCAGAATAATGATGCTTAAAAGTTCATCCATGCCAAATGGCTTGGAAATGGACTAATTTATAGGCAAGTGAGAGAGGATGGAGGGATAAGATTTCCATTTCATGAGTGATAGTTGAAATTGGAAAGTTGCTTGTACAACTTGGGAGAGAAATTAGAAGGGGATCTAGTCATCTAGAGAGGATAATTAGAAGGTGAAAGAGATGAGTTGAGTGAAAATTAGAAGGTGAATCGAGTTAACTAGAGAAGATTTGAGAGATGGAATTGGTAAGTTATTTTAATTAAGTGGCATGAATGATTAAATAAATAATTATTTATTTAATCATTTAAGAAAGGGGATTAAATAAATAAATAAAATTTATTTATTTAATGATGTGAGGGATGGGATAAATTAAATAAATGTTATATTTATTTAATTTATTCGAGGAAAATGCTAGATTAGGTGATGATATGGGTATCTAGGGCAAAAATGCTACTAGATGCCTAGATGATGCAACGTTGTGACAAGGTGGACATTTTTGGGTGTCTAAATTTTGCCCCTCTTTGAGATGATGTTTGAGATGATGAGATTTGTGTCGAGTAACATCATTTCAAAGAAGCTAAGGTATGGATAGAAGAAAAAAGATGATGATGCAAAGATAGGATGAGGATGGAATGATAGCATGATGATGCCCCCTCGAGAGGATAGGCAGGTTGGACAAACACGGGTAAGCTCTTGAAAGGAAATGGATAAAAGAAAAGGATGCTTTGTTATGCTATAATGAAAGTGAGCAACCATGATGTTTGATATAGCACTAGACGTTATGCACCAGGGTATAAGGACCAAGGTGATGATGTGTCTCATGCCCCAGTGTAATACAACCTTGTCTACATACAAGATATGAATATTAGCTGGGAGGATACAGATGCAAATGCAAAATGATAACACACACAAGCAAGCAAGCATGCACAAATGATACAAAAGAAAACAAGGTATTTCCCCTGTCAAGCTGTAAACCAATGATTGATTGCTGATTGATTGATTGATGATAGTGTTGTCATTGTGGGGAATGATATATCCCTAGAGCAACACAAGGATGATTGATTAAGTGATGATTGATGATTGATTGAATTTACAACAAGGCTAGGATCAAGACCATTGATTGTGAGTGGATAATTTGGCAAGCTTGATTAACTTGGTTGGTATGGCTTAAAGATTGACTTGCATTTGAGTTTATTGCTTGGATTGATTAGATAAAGAAGAAGTGATGGATTGATGATTTGACGAAGTGATTGAAGATTGATTGGAAGAATTGATTAGAATGGATTGATGATTTGACGAAGATAGATGATAGAAGAAGATGAGAGATGGAAGAAAGAATAATATTGTCCGTGCCTGAATCTGGGCACTTCCTTCGTACTCCAGACTGCCTACATACTCATGTCCACGGGATCAAGGCACTTAATGATAGAGATGATATGTAGTTCTAATTTTGTGATGGTGATGAAGGTGGATAGATTGATCAGATTATGGATTGATGTGATTGATTTGATTTTGATGGATTGATTTGAGTTTGATGAGCTTTGATTGAAATGATTTGATGATTGGATTTGATGTGAAGAAGTGATAGATTAATGATTTGAGAAAATGATTGATTGAAATGGATTGATTTGATTGAAATGATTTGACGATTTGATTGCTGATTGGATTAGAAGAATTGATTTGATGGATTAATAGGTTGACTTGATTCGATTTGAAATGATGATTGGGTTGAAATGATATGATTGGATTGAGTTTGAGGAATGGATGAAGTGATTGGTTGGATTTGATTGATTTGATCATTGATTTTTGATTGTGTTGGGATTTAAGGTGTCTCAACCTTGGTAATTCCTTGTATTATTTCATTGTATTTACTTATTTATTGCTATTATTGTAATTAGGATGAAAATCCTTATTGTCATCTTGTGGGAGTTGGCATGGTGATGTGTCATCCTACGTGGAAGGTGACTGTTGTTATATGGAGCCTAATCAGACTCAGAGGTTATATTTACCCCACTTTTATCAGCGCGGTTTCCCCCCAAATTCCTACGGGGTCAAGGGGCAGCGCCCCTTGCGGGGGTTTGGGTGCAGCGCCCCTTGCGGGGTCTAGGGGCAGCGCCCTGGGTGCATTCCCTGTCGCGATACAGGGCGGGGTCGAGGGGCAGCGCCCTCGTGGGGGCTCGGGGGCAACGCCCCTGAAACCTCACACAGTTTTTTATTATTTTATAATGCACCGGGAGTTAATTTTTTCATTGACCGACATAAGAAAACCCTATTTTGTAACCGACAAAAAGCTTGATAAAAAGTGGCTAAGGGTTAGGGTTATGATATTGTATTGTAGCATTTTGCAGCGGTATTGAGTTGCAGGGATTGCTGATTGTAATCGGTTTGATTTACTGGATAATAATATTAGACTCTCTGTTTGGTGGATGTAGCCCGAGTTTGGGTGAACCACGTTAAAACTTGTCTCTTGCTATTATTATTTCTGTGTATTTCCATTTCTCTGTTTAATCTTTATTTGCATTTAATTGATATCTTCTGCCGGCTAACCCTAACAAGTGGTATCAGAGCGGGTTGTGTTCGATTATCGTTTGCAGGAAAGTCTCACGGTTGAGTGGGAGCAATGGCGGACGAGGGTAAAACAAAGGTTGATAAATTCAATGGGTAGAACTATCAGTTATGGAAGATGCAGATGGAGGATTACCTCTATCAAAAGGATTTATGGAGGCCGTTGGAAGGAGTAGCCAAGAAATCGGCAACAATGTCTGATGAGGATTGGAATCTTCTTGACAGAAAGGCACTGGGAACCATTCGGTTGTGCCTGGCACCGTCGGTGGCATTCAATATAACAGAAGCGAAGACAACAGATGGTCTGATGAAAGCTTTGGCAAAATTGTATGAAAAACCCTCAGCCTCAAATAAGGTATTTCTCATGAAGCAGTTGTTTAATTTGAAAATGGTTGAAGGTGGATCTGTGACAAGTCATTTAAATGAATTTAATACGATTGTCAGTCAATTAACTTCTGTAAATGTAAAATTTGATGAAGTTAGAGCTCTCTTGATATTATGTTCATTGCCTGAAAGCTGGGATAGTTTGGTAATGGCGGTTAGTAACTCTATTTTTGGTTCAAATACCCTAAAATTTGATGATGTTGTTGGTATTATTCTGAGTGAGGAAATTCGTAAGAAAAGCTCAAGTGGATCCAAATCAGGCAGTGTTTTGAGTGCAGAAAGTAGGGGCAGATCAAAGGAGAGAGGAAAAGGTTCTGGAGGTCATGGGAAGTCATGAGGAAAATCAAAGGACAAAAGATCCCAAACCAGAGGACAGAAGGATTGCTGGTACTGTGGAAAACCAGGTCATCTAAAGAAAGATTGCTGGTCTCGGAAGAATAAAGAAGGAGACAAACAAGAAGGCAATAAGGAAGCAAATGTGGTAAGCAATAAGTCTGAAGATGATGCTTTGATTCTTTCCCTAGATAATGCTGATGATTCATGGGTTTTAGATTCAGGGGCCTCATTTCATGCTACGACCCATAGAAGTTATTTCCTTGATTATGTCTAAGGGGATTTTGGGCTAGTTTATTTGGGAGATAACAAACCCTGTCAGATTGTTGGAAAGGGAAGAATCAAGATGAAGTTGCAGAATGGGAATCATTGGCTACTACAAGAGGTAAGGCATGTTCCAAGGCTCAGTAGGAATTTAATTTCAGTGGAGCAGCTAACTGAACAAGGTTGCACTGTTACATTTACTAATAAAAATTGGAAGGTTTCAAAAGGTGCCTTAGTAGTAGCAAAAGGTGTGAAAGTAGGCACCTTATATCTTTGTACAGGTCATACTGTTCCTTCTACTTTAGCTCTTACAGAGAAAAAATAAACAGGTTCAGGAACAGTTGCTGTAGGTTTGCAGGAAGAGACTGGAAAAGTTGCTGCAGGTTTTGAGACAACACTGTGGCATAACAGACTTGGGCATATGAGTGAAAAAGGTGTGAAGGTACTTCATTCTAAGAAAGTTTTACCAGGTTTGAAATGTATTAATATGGATTTCTGTGAAAGTTGTGTGTATGGAAAACAAAAGAGAGTCAGTTTTCTCAAGGATGGGAAGCAAAAGAAAAATGAAAAATTGGAGCTTGTGCATACAGATGTATGGGGACCAGCTCAGGTATCTTTTCTCGATGGCTCTCGGTATTATGTTACATTCATAGATGATGCAACTAGGAAGGTCTGGATTTAATTCCTTAGATAGAAATCTGATGTATTTGAAACATTTAAGAAATGGAGAAGCTTGGTTGAGAATGAGACGGGTAAAAGATTAAAATGTCTCAGATCTGATAATGGCGGTGAGTATTGTAGCAAAGAATTTGAAGATTATTGTTCCCTTAATGGAATTCGCAGGCAGAAAACGGTTCCAGGGACTCCACAGGAAAATGGAGTGGCTGAACGCATGAATAGGACAATAATGGAGCATGCAAGGACCATGAGATTGCATGCTGGGCTACCTTTAAACATGTGGGCAGAGGTTGTCAACACTACTGTATATTTAATTAACAGAGGTCCTTCAGTTCCTTTAGGCTATGGTATTCCAGAGGAAGCATGGACAGGCAAGAAGGTGAGTTATTCTTTTCTGAAAACCTTCAGCTGTGAAGCATTTGCACATATAGATTCTGAAAATAGAACCAAGCTGGATGCGAAATCAAAAAAATGTACCTTCGTTGGATATGGCATTGATGAATTTGGTTATAGGCTTTGGGATTTTGAAAATCAAAAAATTGTGAGAAGCAGGGATGTTATATTCAATGAGAAGGTGTTGTACAAAGATCAGTTGCAGTAGCATGAGAAGAAAGAAAAGGATTATGTGGTGCTGGACGATACTCCAAATAGTGATGTTCCAGTGGTTCCTCATGCTCCGCAACAGCAACCAGAAATACCACAAACTCCAGTGAATGTTAGACGGTCAACAAGGATGAGCAGACCTCCTGAAAGGTTTTCTCCCTCTTTGTATTCTATTTTGTTAACAGATGCTGGTGAACCAGAAGGGTATGATGAAGCTATGCAGGTGGATACACAGGTTCAGTGGGAGCTTGCAATGAAAGAAGAAATGGACTCCTTGCTGAAAAATTAGACTTGGGAATTATGTAAGTTACCTACAGGAAAAAAGGCTTTACCAAATAAATGGGTTTACAGGCTGAAAGAGGAAGATGGAGGTAAGAAAAGATTTAAGGCCAGGTTAGTTGTAAAAGGATTTGCACAGAAAAAGGGCATTGATTTTGATGAGATATTTTCTCCGGTTGTCAAGATGACTTCTATTCATACTGTTTTAAGTATTGTGGCTGCTGCAGATTTACATTTGGAACAGCTAGATGTTAAAACTGCCTTTCTCCATGGTGATTTAGAGGAGGAGATCTATATGGAACAGCCCCAAGGATTTGAGGTCAAAGGTAAGGAGAAACTAGTGTGCAGATTGAAGAAGAGTTTGTATGGCCTGAAACAAGCACCTCGGCAATGGTATTTGAAATTTGACAGTTTTATGGCTGAGCAAGGCTACAGCAGGTGTAATTCTGACCATTGTGTTTATTTTAAGAGGTTAGATAATGACAGCTACATTATTTTATGTTTATATGTTGACGACATGCTTGTCGCTGGGTCTAACATGGATCACATCAGAGAGTTAAAACAGTAGTTGGCAAAATCATTTGATATGAAGGATTTGGGGGCAGCAAAACAAATCCTTGGTATGAAAATTTGCAGAGATAGGTAGAACCAAAATTTAACTCTATCTCAGGCTGCTTATGTTGAAAAGGTGTTGCAGAGATTCCACATGGAGAATGCAAAAGCTATCAGCACACCTTTGCCTAGTCATTTGAAATTAACTAAGGACATGTGTCCTAAGACACAAGAGGAGGAAGAGAAAATGTCCAAGGTACCATATGCTTCAGCTGTAGGTAGTTTAATGTATGCCATGGTATGCACGAGACCAGATATTGCACATGCTGTAGGAGTCGTTAGCCGG
The DNA here is from genome assembly GCA_027924645.1 of Cunninghamia lanceolata. NCBI lineage: Eukaryota > Viridiplantae > Streptophyta > Pinopsida > Cupressales > Cupressaceae > Cunninghamia > Cunninghamia lanceolata. Next base: position 5,476,370 of record BSBN01000103.1, read on the forward strand.
TATATGAGTCATCCCGGATTAGAGCATTGGAATGCGGTAAAATGGATTCTCAGATATTTGAGAGGTACATATAATATACACTTATGTTTTGGGGGCTCTACTACTGATTTAGCAGGTTATGTAGACTCAGATTTGGCAGGAGATATTGATACCAGGCGGAGTACTACAGGTTATGTCTTTACTGTAGGTGGAACAGCGGTGAGTTGGATTTCCAGGTTGCAAAAGGTGGTTGCTTTATCCACCACAGAGGCAGAATATGTAGCTGCAATAGAGGCAAGTAAGGAGATGATATGGCTACAATCTTTCATGAATGAATTGGGCACACAATAGGTTAACAGTTATTTGTTTACAGACAGCCAGAGTGCCATACATCTTGCAAAGAATTCTGCCTTGCATTCAAAGACCAAACACATACAGTTGAGGTATCACTTCATTCGGTCAGTTTTGGATGATGGACAGTTACAGCTGGCAAAGATACATACAGATGACAATCCAGCAGATATGTTGACAAAGGCAGTGACAAGGGCGAAGCTAAGCTCCTCTTCAGCTTCGGTTGGTCTTCTAGACCGAACACAACAAAAATAGAACAGCAGAGTCCAGGGTGCTTATTTCCAGTGGGAGCTACAGGGTCAGTGGTGTTATGATCAGTCTCCAAGTGGGAGATGATATGGTGTGGAGTCTGATCAGTCTCCAAGTGGGAGATTGTTGTTATATGGAGCCTAATCAGACTCGGAGGTTATATTTACCCCACTTTTATCAGCGCGGTTTCCCTCCAAATTCCTACGGGGTCAAGGGGCAGTGCCCCTTGCAGGGTCGAGGGGCAGCGCCCCGGGCGCATTCCTTGTCGTGATACAGGGCGGAGTCGAGGGGCAGCGCCCCCGTGGGGGCTCGGGGGCAACGCCCCTGAAACCTCACACGGTTTTTTATTATTTTATAATGCACCGGGAGTTAATTTTTTCATTGACTGACATAAGAAAACCCTATTTTGTAACCGATAAAAAGCTTGATAAAAAGCGGCTAAGGGTTAGGGTTTTGATATTGTATTGTAGCATTTTGCAGCGGTATTGAGTTGCAGGGATTGCTGATTGTAATCGGTTTGATTTACTGGATAATAATATTAGACTCTCTGTTTGGTGGATGTAGCCCAAGTTTGGGTGAACCACGTTAAAACTTGTCTCTTGCTATTATTATTTCTGTGTATTTCCATTTCTCTGTTTAATCTTTATTTGCATTTAATTGATATCTTCTGCCGGCTAACCCTAACAGTGACAACATGTAAATTTGTCCTCACATGAGGAGATAGGTGTCCCACTTAGTGGTAGGAATATTTTGCCATGTGTTAGCATCTTGGATAGTGTGTAAGGGAATATTGACTGAAATGGTTATGACAGATTCCTATGACAAATCTATGATGCGTAAAAGTCGTAAATTGAATGTTCTATGACATGTCAAGACATGTGTCACAAGGCATCTTGGAAGAAGGCATCTTTGGGTGCCCCAAGGAGGGTTATGACATGTTGTGAGAGAATATGCTATTTTTAGCCTGTGTATGACAGATTCTCTTACAGTTGTAATATATGTCAGTATGACAGATTCTATGACGGTCGTAAGAGTCGTAAGAACATCTGTCATTGCCCAAATTGGGAATAGGTGACCATTTTGGGATGGGGTGTTATGACAAGTGTCATGACCATGCTGCAGTGTTGGAGAAGTGTCCTTAGGCATGGGTTTTGGGCCATGAGGCCATGCTGGACGCCCATCTCAAGGAAAGCTCATCTTTGCCTTGTAAACTTCTATTTAAGCAGGTGCTTTGAGAGGAGATGTATGATGTGATTGACAGGTATTGTTATGCTACCAGTTTGTCCAGATATGAGTGTCAAAGACTCCTAAGAGCTTGCATTGCAAGTGTATTGTAAACCATTTCAGTTTTGATAATACATTGTGTAGGTTTTGGAGTGGGGTTTTTCACCTGATAAGGGTTTTCCCCACGTATATCTTGTGTCTCTCTCTTCTGTCTCATTTATGTGTGAATGTGTATTGTTCCAATATCTCCATTGTTGTGTTTAATATTTTGTAACTGTAAGGATTAAAAAGAATTTGCACTTTTCTCTCCTCTTTAGATTAGTGTAGGAAGTGATTTTCGCACACCTAGCTTCCTTTCAGTTGGTATCAAAGCCTGGCCAGTTTTGGTTCTAGCTACTGGGTAGGGGTTTTTTGAGCTAATGTTAGGTTGAGTGGGAATCTGTGCAGAGTATTCTATATCTTGTTGCAGGAAGGAGATGGCAGGCATATCCGAAAGAGTAGAGGTGGAGAAGTTCAATGGCACAAATTTCAAGTTGTGGAAACTCAAGATGGAAGATTTACTTGTTGATCGTGACCTATGGGAAACCGTTGATGGAAAAAAACCTATGGAAATGTCACAAGCTGATTAGGACCTCAAATATTGGAAGGCTAAGGGTCTCATAAGACTCTGTCTAGCTAACTCTGTCCTATTGAATGTCCATGAGGAGAAGACCGCAAAATATCTTTGGAAGAAGTTGGGAGATGTTTATCAGGCCAAGTCCTTGGTGAACAAGCTTTTTCTGAAAAAGAAGCTGTTTGCTCTGAAGATGGAAGATGGAGGATCTGTTGCAGACCATATGAATGCTTTCAACATGGTTGTTGCACAGTTGACATCCGCAGGTGTTAAAATGGAGGAGAAGGATCAGTGTATGACCCTGCTTTGTTCTTTGCCAGATACGTGGGATCATCTTGTTATGGCCATCGGGAGTACCACATCCACTTTCAAAATGGAAGATGTGGTGTCTTCAATTTTATCTAAAGAAATGTAGAGAAAGAGAACTGAGTTGGCCAAAGAAGCTCTTGCGGTTCGTGGAAGACCCAAAGCGTAAGGGAAGAAGGACAAGAAAGGTGAAAAGGGTAGATCCAAATCCTGTGGGAGATCCAAATCTCTTGGAAAGTCTTGTTGATATTTAGGAACATTGAGAGGGGGGGTGAATCAGTGTTCTATAAATCTTTTCTTGAACTTTTACTTTCAACCATTTCAAAAGAATAATCAAACAGAAGCAAAATATACAATTGAATAGCATCCACAAAAGCATGACACATAACACCAAGATTTAGATGGAAAACCCAAAAAGGGAAAAACCATGGAGAGGATTAGCTCTCATAAATATATTGCAATCTTTACAGAAATGATGTTCAGGCTTGGTCCCACGGGCCTAGAACATGCTGGCTTACAACCATGAAGTACAACTAAGTTTAGCAGGCTCACTGCCTCAACCCTAAACCTAGCAAGATTACAATAAGGGCTATTAAACCCTGAGGGCTGTTAAACCCTACTGGAGGCTCACTACCAGCTTACTACCTTGATGACAAAAACATGCTTCCACTCAGATCATACATGATAACTAAATACTGCTTAAGCATCTACTGCTATGCCAGGGTGCAGTCATTTAACAACTGTATTCTGAATCCCAAGTCTTCATCGCTGCTGATCCTTTAACTTTGCTCCACTATTCACATCTTTGCATCATATATATATCCCCACATCCACACAAACAAATTCCATCGCATTTATATATCCGTATCACGATTTACTCCATAATCAGGTTGGCATCCAAGAAGTGAAACATGTACATAGAAAGATGTACCCTATCACTTGTCCAATGCACTATGTGACGCGCGGACCCAAATCTTCCCCCAAATGTGTTCATATATGTCAGCTCTAATCATTCAATTATGTACATACATCTTTCACACACTAACCTTTCTCTACATCATGATTTATCTCACCAGTCGGCCTGTTCCTCAAGAGCATGCTTAACAGGTTCATCTGCTGACTTGCAACTTCTATTGCATATCACAAAACACTTCCAGAATCATATCTAGGACTCTTTACACATTCCCAAACTCACCTTTAGTGCCACAAGGCATGGTGTCATCTTATGGAGAAATGTGGACCATCAGAACTCAGACTTTGTCTTTGTTAAACTCTGTCAAATACTATGCAGATACTCAACAACTTGTAGCTAACCTTCCGATGAACTTCAGATCTCCTAACTCTGGAATACGATACTTCATACAATTGTTTACAACACCTTAGAACCACATAACAAAATACTTATCTGAGAAAGAATGCGGACCACTGTACTAGACTTTGTTCACTATTCCTGCTATACCTTTGCTTGCCCAGATTTAGACATTTCTTCAAGATGACTTCCGGAGAGGATCAAGACTTAATCTCTGAGGCATAACATTATCAAACACCAACTGACATCATACCTTAGTAGCATTACCGAATCATTATATGCGGAGGCATACTAGCTGACTTTCTATCTTCTACTTTGCATACTTTCCATACTTAGCCATTTTCAGTCAACCGAACTTTGAATCTAATATGTTCTTCCGAAGATATCTTATCCTGTCATGGTAATAGGATCTCTGAGCCTTGTTTCCATCAATGACAACATATAGATCTATACCGAAGTAGTGTCTCTTGCCAACAATCTCCCCCTTTGGCATTGATGGCAACACTTAGTGAAAAATGCCTAATTGCTCCCCCTTACTATATACACTGTACTTTCTTGCTCCCCCTGAGATGATTATCCATTTTTCACTAAACTACTTCTCTCCCTTTGACATCAATGGCAAAGGGAGTTGATCCGGAAACAAAAAATTTCAAATTTTCAAAATTTTATATATACTCTGCCGCATATTTTACAAGTGTAATCTTCATTTTAATATTACATGTGTTGAAGCACATCATTAAATATGTTTTTGATCAATGTCCACTCAGCATCCTAGCTTTTCTTTACATTTTCTAGAATCTGAATTTGATCGCTAAGAAGAAAAACTAAGGCTTCTGCCTTGTTATGATCAGAAGTTGTGTCCGTTTGGACAACTAACTTGGCCTCTGTAATAAGATTTGTCATTGAGTCTAGCTTTGGACAAACTAACCTTCTGAGTTGTCCCATCCTGCTTTTTATTTGGTATTTTTAATTTGTTAAATCAGTCAGTTCATTGTGAATATTAATGACTTCTGTTTCTGTCCTTATGACTGACTTTGCTTCCGGATTAAATTTCTCAGAAATATCTAGCAATTTTTGTTCCAAATCTTTGATCTTTTCTTCAATCTTTTGAGCAGTCTTAGGCCAAGACAAACATAACTTGTACATATCTCCAGCATCTTTCACAACTTTTTGAATGATGGCTATTGTATTGTTTAATGTCATTTTGTCCTTTGCTATCATTATTTTCAATTCTTCTAATCTTTTCTCATCAAATTCTTGCCTTACCTTTGTTTCCAGATTTCTCAAAAGATTCAAATTGTTTACTTACTGAATTTATCAGCCCTTTTAGATGACTTAATGAGGGTATGGATAGATCCCTTTTGAAGGTGGGCAACAACTTTTCTAATATTCTTGATGCTTCATTAATCAGTTCACTATCCTCAATATGTGATTTCAACATCTCTTCTTGAGCCTTTGCCTGAACAATTGAAATCCGCTTAAACTTCTGTGCCAGAGACATTATATCTAGATTTATTGGGTCATGCAGAAAATCTGATTCACCTACATCTTGTTTCTTTTTCTCTATCACTTCTTTCTCCGATACAGTAGTGTCTCTTGACACAGTAGACACATCTTCTTTCTGATTTTGTTCTAGATCATCTAGTTCCATATTCTTATTGGTTTCCTCTGCTTGTTCAAATGGAAGATTTACTAGTTCTTCCTCAGTTTCTCTTCTGACAGTATTATCCTTAGTCTGTTGTGCCAGAGAAGTTTTCACTTGAGATTCATCTGTGGGCTCCTTTTCCTCAGATATTCTACCAACTGTATCCATTTCTTGACCCAAGTTTATTTTTGGAGCAGATGAATTGACAGGAACATCAGTTTCTTCATCAGCACTTGAAGTGGGAAGATTGTGTTGCTTCAGGGCTTTTAAGATAATCTCTTCTGTTTCTTTCACTACTTTGTTAGTTTCACCTATCATTAACAAATTCATCCTCGTTTTAGTTCTAAACTGATCCTTGGTCTCCTTGAAGATTAGATTTTCTTCTTCTGCAGTGATTTCTGGATATAGTCTAGTTAACACATGTTTTCTTAGCTCAATGTCTTTAGCCCTGGCATTCTCCTTTCTAATGCTCAAAATATTTGCTAGACCTTTTGGGAGATCAGAGATAATCTCAATGAGGGCTTTACTGAAAGTGTTGAGATATTTTATAGTTGCTTCCTCCAGACTCCTTTTATCTTCTTTACCATATTCATCATAGTGCTTAATCAGGGGTTTCAGATTCCCATCTACAGTGACAACCCTTAATATTTCTGCAAGAGTTGGGAGTGTTTTCTATCTCTTGCTGGACTTTTCTTCTCTAAAGAATTTTCCTTTGTTGCTTCCGGAGGCTTTAACAACCTCAACTTTCATCTTCTTGACTTCTTCATCTGACTCAGTCTCTTCTTCATCCTTTTCACCAATACTAACGTATAACCTTTTTCCTTTCACTTTTTGCCTCTTCATTTGCTTGGTAGCGGACTCCTTTGAAGATTTCTCTAGGTTTGATGATGATGTGGCACCGGATAGAGTGGCAAAGCTTCTGGTGGTCCTTTGAATCTTTTCTAGTTTGTTCTGCTTCAATTGAGATTCCTCCAGAATCTATACTGGCTCATCCTTTTCCTTTTCTTCTGTTGCATTCTCTCCCTTTTCCTTTTCCTCTTTTAGTTGTTCCTTGGTAATGCCATATCTTGTAGCGATCTCTTCTACTTCTTTCCTCACTTTCCTAGAAGATTCATATTTCCTGTGTTCAACATATAGTTTCACAGATATTTCTTCATATGTACCGAATCTTTCCTCTTTTGTATCCTTAAGCTTTCTTAGCATATGTTTGGCATAGTTGTCTAGTATTTTACCACTTACTTCATACCCCACGGGCATGATCCAGACTGTTATGGGCTTAACAACCTCCATCAGACATTGGTCCTTGGTGACCATAAAACATATACTGTCTTTGTACTTCTCAATGATTCCATTTGGAATTCTTTCCCTAGACTGCATCATGCTCTAAAAGTTTTTGAAGAATCCCCATAGGGCTATCTTTTGTTCATTTGGACCACCTAAATTCCTAAGACATTGTCTTATTTGAGCAGCTACTGGTTGATTTCTTACCCAGATTAAACCCTTGTGATTAGGAAATTCATTCAGAAAGTAAAAGAACAAGCATATAATGAGCGTACCAAATTTGAAGGGATAACTCTTACTTTCTTTGATTTTCTTCAGATTATCCATCATCTGAACCCTCAATAGTTCACACAAGTCATAATCAACATTTTCTTTGATCATCTGATATGCAGTGTAAATTGCCGTACTTGAAACAAAGTTTTCTCTGTTGGAGAAATAGATCTTGTTCCCTATGATCACTGAAGCAAATTTCACAGTGAGATTGATGATGTCTTTTATTATCATTCCCCTTTTATCAAATTGTGCTCCGATAGCTTCTGTGACTGTTTGATTTTTAACTTCCTTTAGCAGTGGCATACCTCTCGTAGAGTTTAATCCGGTAACTGCTTGGATTACATCTTTTGTTATCTTGAAGGGTTGCTCCCTTCCCAACCACATAAATTCATCATGGATTTTGCTTAGCACATAACGCACCCATTCATCTTCAGCAAATGTGGGGAACTCAATATTTTGGATGAATTTCTTTTCTTTCAGAATCATGTGCTCTTCCTTCAAATTAAACTGATCATTACTCAGTTGATTTTGAAATAGATCTACAAAATAGGTTCCTCCAAGTTCCTCTAGGGTAACATGAATGTATGCCCTAACATCTTCAACATATAAAACTTCGTGGGGTATACTTGAAAATGCACCCATTTGATCCACTTCGGTTGCTTTATGCAGGTGTTTCTTGAACTTGGGTCAAGGGCGTTCAGTAATATCTATAATTTGTGGAGTTGCCATAGCAAAGATTCACAATAAGGGTTTCTACGATAAATACCTTGAGATGCCGAGATTAGGTTTCCTTCACCTGATTCGATCCAATCTTTGAATCTTTGTTGCACCTTGAATTATTGCTTCAATCTCTCTCTATCATATGAAACACTTCGAATGCAAAGTGAATCAAGACCAAAAGACTTGCCTTTTATCTTCCGCACTTGGCCTGGTTGTCATAAATGCTATTTTTCAAAAAGCTACTTGACTTATCCCAGATGAACACAAAATGCCGCATCAGCTTATTTCCTTTTGGTTTTTCTTTCAGAAGATTTGTCTTGTCAAATTCTACCAAGAATCTCTGTGCTGAAATCTAGCACCAACTACCTGGCTGGGGAGTTTGGATTTTCAATACTACTCCCCCTGAGCCAGTGCTCACAGACTCATTCTTCAAAGAAGGTATCTGCATCAGATGTTGGTGCGGATCTATCCTCAATTAAAATTACTTCCTTATCAATGCATACTTTGTCCATTTCTTTCTTGGTTTCAACCGGATCAACTTTCTCTTTTCCCTTGTCATTTCTCTGCTCTGCTTTCCTTTCTTCAAAGTAGTGATTTCTCTTCTCATTCCTGCTTCTGTAAAACCTTAAAACATGTCCAAATTTGTTGCAATTGAAGCGCACCACATTCTTTTGACCTTGATTCCTCTCATTGATTGAATTTGATCTGCATTGATTAGCTATATGTCCAAATCTATTGCATGCAAAACACTTTCCATTGAAAGATTGACTATTCCTAAAATTTTGAAGATTAATTCTTACCGAACTTCTACATTCATTTGATCTGTGTCCCATTTTATAGAATGCATTGCACCTAATAGGATTCTGACTTACTTTACTTTTGCAAACAACAGCTCTATGACCAATCCTATTGCAAGTGAAGCATTTACCCTTGAGTGATTGTTTATTTCTTCCACTGTTGAAACTTTTCTTGATCTGATTTCTACATTCATTTTCTCTATGACCAATTTTCTTGCAATTGAAACACTGGCCAAAGAATAATGGAGTCTTTTGATTTATTCTACTTCTACACTGAGTAGCCTTATCACCAAACTTATTGCATGAATTACAATAACAATTGAAAGATGGGTACCTTTGAGCATTTGGTTGTCTGACCTGAGGTCTAGGTCTTCTTCTTTGATTTCTGAATTGGTATCCTTTGTTTTGCCTTGGCTCAGTGCTTATTTGCCTGGAATTTGAACTTTCTCCTTTCTCAAATCCTAAACCATGTTTGTCATCAACATTCCTCTGGCTAGCAAGCATTTCATCAAGCTTTGCAGTGCTTATCTTGAATTTTTCTTCAAAACTTCTTGCCTTTTCCAGATCTATTTTTAAACTTATAATTTCTTTTCCAAGTTTTGCACAATCTTCTGATCTATTTTTCACAATCAATTTTAGATCATTTTCTGCTTTTGTTCTTTTTGTAACTTCTGCTTTCAAATCATTTAGGGCTTCATTTGCTGATAGCAGTTGGTTATTGACTTCTTTGTATTTGTCTTTAAATTTCTTGGCTTGCTCTTTTAGCTTTAAGATGCATTCATCTGCTTGTTGTAAGTTTTCTTTCAGATCCCTGACTTCTGCTTTAGAGTTTTCAAGATCCATAAGAGCTTCTTCTAGTTGATTGTACCTTTTATAATTTCCATACCTTATTGCTGCCACGATCACACTATCCCATATCTTCCTCAAGCTGTTAAACTTCTTCAGAGGAACCTTGCTCTGATACCAATTGTTGATTGTCAGGAACACTGGGAGGGGGGGGGGTGAATCGATGTTCTATAAATATTTTCTTGAACTTTTACTTTCAACCATTTCAAAAGAATAATCAAATAGAAGCAAAATATACAACTGAACAACATCTATAAAAGCATGACACATAACACCAAGATTTATGTGGAAAACCCAAAAAGGGAAAAACCACGGAGAGGATTATCTCTCATAAATATATTGTAATCTTTACAGAAATGATGTTTAGGCTTGGTCACTCCATGGGCCTAGAACATGCTGGCTTACAACCATGAAGTACAACTAAGTTTAGCAGGTTCACTGCCTCAACCCTAAACTTAACAAGATTATAATAAGCGCTATTAAACCCTGAGGGTTGTTAAACCCTACTAGAGGCTCACTGCCAACTTACTGCCTTGATGACAAAAACATGCTTCCACTCAGATCATACATGATAACTAAATACTGCTTAAGCATCTGCCGCTATGCCAGGGCGTAGTCATTTAACAACAATATTCTAAATCCCAAGTCTTCATTGCTACTGATCCTTTAACTCTGCTCCACTATTCGCATCTTTGCATCATATATATATCCCCACACCCACACAATTGAATTCCATTGCTTTTATATATCTGTATCATGATTTACTCCATAATCAAGTTGGCATCCAAGAAGTGAAACGTGTACATAGAAAGATGTACCCTGTCGCTTAGTCCAATGCACTATGTGACGCGTGGACCCAAATCTTCTCCCAAACACATTCATATATGTCATCTCTAATCATTCAATTACTTACATACATCTTTCACATGCTAACCTTTCTCCGCATCATGATTTATCTCACAAGTCAGTCTGTTCCTCAAGATCATGCTTAATAGGTTTATCTGCTGACTTGCAACTTCTACTGCATATCACAAAACACTTCCAGAATCATATCTAGGACTCTTTACACATTCCCAAACTCACCTTCAATACTGCAAGGTATGGTATCATCTTGTGGAGAAATGCAGACCATCAAAACTTAGACTCTGTCTCTGTTAAACTCTGTCAAATACTATGTAGATACTCAACAACTTGTAGCTAACCTTCCGGTGAACTTCAGATCTCCTAACTCTGGAATAAGATACTTCATACAAGTGTTTGTAACACCTTACAACTGCATAAAAAAATACTTATCTGCGGAGGAATGTGGACCACTGCACTAGACTCTGTTCACTATTCCTACTATACCTTTGCTTGCACAAACTTAGACATTTCTTCAAGATGACTTCCGGAGAGGATCATGACTTAATCTTTGAGGCATAACATTATCAAACACCAATTGACATCATACCTGAACAACATTACTAGATCATTATCTACAGAGGCATACTAGTTGACTTTCTGTCTTCTACTCTGCATACTTTCCATACTTAGCCATTTTCAGTCAACTAGACTTTGAATCTAATATGTTCTTCCGAAGATATCTTATCCTGTCATGGTGATAGGATCTCTGGGCCTTGTTTCCATAAATGACAACATACATATCCATACCAGAGCAGTGTTGCTTGCCAAAAAGTCCAAGGCTCTCTATTGGAACTGTGGCAAAACTGGGCATTTCCGAAAGGAATGTAAAGATGAAAAGAAAAAGAAGAAGAATGTCCCAGATTCAGATTTTGACAAGTCACAAGATGATGATGATGATGCCTTCATCACAGCCCTGGCCACCCATGCATCTGATGATGTGTGGTTGATTGATTCTGGTAAATCATTCCACATGACCTTACATCAAAGCTGGTTCACGAAGTATGAAGAGTTCGATGGTGGAAGAGTGTACCTGGGTGACGATTCTCATTTGAAGATTGTTGGTCGTCGAAGAGTCTCAACTTGATTCCCTGATGGATGAGTGAAGGGGGTCACTGGGGTTATGTACATCCCAGGCTTGGCACGGAACCTGCTTTCTGTAAGTATGTTGAATGATGCAGGTGTGTAGGTTGTTTTTTTGAAGGATGGATGCAAGATGACTAGATGATCTATGGTGCTTGCGAAGGGTACTCGAAGAGGTACTCTGTTTCAAGTGGAGGCATGCACTTCATAGTGCAATAGTTCTTCTAACTCGAAGAAAAGAGCTGCAGTCACTTCACCCCACCATCTGAACGAGCAGTGAAGAAATTTGTTGTAACAAATTCTGATGGTAGTGCTCATGCTTTGGAAGTTAAACTTCCTGTTGAAAAGATAATGTTATGGCATATGAGATTTGGCCACATTAGTGAGAAGGGTCTTAGAACCCTGAAAAATAAAAACATCATTGAGGGGTTAAATGATTGTAATCTCGAGTTTGACTTTTGCAAACATTGTATAAATGGAAAGCAAAACCGTGTTAAGTTCTACTCTAGTTCTCACAAGTCTTTTGGTGTGTTGGACCTCATTCATTATGATGTGTTTGGTCCTGTTAGTGTTCCTTCGATTTCTAAATCTATATATTTTGTATCTTTCATAGATGATTACAGTAGGACATGGATTTATTTTCTCAGAAGAAAGTCTGAAGTCTTTAGTCAGTTCAAAGAGTTTAAAGCTTTTGTTGAGAATCAGACTAGTAAAAAGATTAAGTGTTTGAGAATTGACAACGGTGGTGAGTTTTGTTCGATAGAGTTCGATAATTTCTATAAAGAGCAAGGGATTGAAAGACATAAGACAACTCCATACACCCCACAGTAAAATGGAGTTATAGAGAGGATGAATAGGACATTGATGGAGAAGGCTAGGAGTATGCTTAGTGGAGCAAGCCTCGAACAAAAGTTTTGGGCTGAAGCTATAGCCACTGCTTGGTACCTAGTAAACACATCTCCTACATCAACTCTTGTTGGTAAGACACCTATGGAGGTGTTGTCTGGTAAGAATCCTTCAGTTAGACATCTTCGTTTTTTTGGTTGTGAGGCATATGCACATGTGCCAAGGGAGAAATAGTCTAAATTGGAGAATAAGGCTGTTAAGTGTATTTTCATTGGCTATGGTGTCGGTGTGAAAGGATACAAGCTTTGGAATCCTGTGGTTGAAAAAGTGTTGTATAGAAAAAGTGTTATCTTCAGAGAGCTAACACCTTCTTCTGTTGTTCTACAGCTAGAATAGATAGAAAAGAAAGAGGATGTGGTTTAGTTTCCTTCTACCCCTGAGAAGACTGAATTGACAGACCCTATGAAACCTGATGATGAGGAGAGCTCTTGCAGCTTTGAAAGCTCAGAAGAAGAAGCATAACCTCAACCTCAGCCATTGAGAAGGTCTACACAAACAAGGAAGCAACTTGATAGGTTTGGTTATTCATTGCTTGATTCTAGTTGTGCTTTTGCCTTGCTTACTAACACTGATGAGCCTGGAACTATGACAGAGGCTATGGGCATGAAAGATGCAAGTTCCTGGAAGGAGGCCATGAAAGATGAGATGGCTTCTTTGGAGAAGAATGAAACATGGGACTTAGTGCCTTTGCCTGAAGGACAAAAACCTATTGGATGCAAATGGGTGTTCAAGAAGAATTCGGTGTAGATGGCAGTGTTGAAAAGTACAAGGCCAGACTGGTTGCAAAGGGGCATTCACAAGTGGAGGGAATTGATTATGGTGAAATTTTCTCTCCCATTGCAGAGCTGACGTCTATTTAGTTCTTGTTATCTCTTGTAGCTGTTTATGACTTAGAGGTGGAGCAAATGGATGTGAAGACAACTTTCCTTCATGGTGATTTGGAGGAAGAGATTTACATGTCATAGCCAGAGCATTACATAGAGAAAGGCAAAGAAAATTTGGTTTGCAAGTTGAAGAAGTCTTTGTATGGTTTGAAGCAGTCTCCTAGGATGTGGTATAAGAATTTTGATGTCTTTGTGTTGTCGATTGGATTTCTGAGATCAAAATCAGATCATTGTGTTTATTACAAGTTTGACAATGATCACATTCTCATCATTGCATTGTATGTTGATGATATGCTGTTAATTGGGAATGGTAAGAATATGATTTCTAATTTGAAGTCTCAGTTGTCAGTACAGTTTGAGATGAAAAATCTAGGGGCAGCCAGGTACATTATGGGAATGGAAATTAGAAGAGACAGAGCTAACAAAAAACTTTGGTTAAGCCAGAGTAAGTATGTGAAGACCGTGTTGGATAGATTCAGCAATGGTAGATTGTAGACCATTGTGTGTTCCTGTTTCTTTGGGGACAAAGTTATCTGTTAATGATTGTCCAAAATCTCCTAGTGAGGTGGAGGACATGAGTAGAGTACCTTATGCTAGTGCTGTTGGGAGTTTGATGTATGCTATGGTCTGTACAAGCCCAAACATTGCCTAAGCAGTGGGAGTCCTTAGTTGATTTATGGCTAATCTTGGACGGGTACATTGGGGTGCAGTTAAGTGAGTGTTCAAATATTTGAGGGGTACTTTCAAGTATTCCATATGCTATCATGATAATCCTACAGGACCTCTGCATTTTGTTTGTATTTGTGGATTTGTGGATTCTGATTGGGCAGGTGACATTGACAGTAGGAGATCCATCAGTGCCTATGTGTTCACTATGTTCGGTGGTGCAATTAGTTGGATGAGTAAGCGACAACCTGTGGTTGCTTTGTCCACGACAGAAGCTGAGTATATGGAAGCAACTCATGCTTGTAAGGAAGCCATTTGGCTTAAGAGATTGTGTTCAGATATTGGTGTTGATGCAGGACAGATTACTATTTGTTGTGACAGTTAGAGTGCAATTTTCCTAGCAAAGAATCTAACTTTCCATGCTAGAACAAAGCATATTGATGTACAATTTCACTTTGTGTGAGACATGGTAGAGGATGGGAAGGTGAATTTGGAGAAGGTAGATACTTTGAAGAATGTTGCGGATGCATTGACGAAACCAGTGGGCACATAGAAGTTCATATGGTGTTCAGAGTCTATGGGCTTCTCTGCCTATAGCAGTTAAATCCTGTTATTTCCATTGGCTCTTACAAGGTGTTCGACAAGTGGGAGAATGTTGGGAATTAAGGTGTCTCAACCTTGGTAATTCCTTGTATTATTTCATTTTATTTACTTATTTATTGCCTATTATTGTAATTAGGATGAAAATCCTTATTGTCATCTTGTGGGAGTTGGCACGGTGATGTGTCATCCTACGTGGAAGGTGACAACATGTAAATTTGTCCTCACATGAGGAGATAGGTGTCCCACTTAGTGGATAGATTGATCGGATTATGTGATGGTGATGAAGGAGATATGTGTCCTCACATGTGATGGTGATGAAGGTGGATAGATTGATCGGATTATGGATTGATGTGATTGATTTGATTGATTTGATTTTGATGGATTGATTTGAGTTTGATGAGCTTTGATTTAAATGATTTGACAATTGGATTTGATGTGAAGAAGTGATAGATTAATGATTTGAGAAAATGATTGATTGAATTGGATTGATTTGATTTTGATGGATTGATTTGAGTTTGATGATTTGATTGAAATGATTTGACGATTTGATTGCTGATTGGATTAGAAGAATTGATTTGATGGATTAATAGGTTGACTTGATTCGATTTGAAATGATGATTTGGTTGAAATGATGTGATTGGATTGAGTTTGAGGAATGGATGAAGTGATTGGTTGGATTTGATTGATTTGATCATTGATTTTTGATTATGTTGGGAATTAAGGTGTCTCAACCTTGGTAATTCCTTGTATTATTTCATTGTATTTACTTATTTATTGCCTATTATTGTAATTAGGATGAAAATCCTTATTGTCATCTTGTGGGAGTTGGCATGGTGATGTGTCGTCCTACGTGGAAGGTGACAACATGTAAATTTGTCCTCACATGAGGAGATAGGTGTCCCAGTTAGTGGTAGGAATATTTTGCCATGTGTTAGCATCTTGGATAGTGTGTAAGAGAATATTGACCGAAACGGTTATGACAGATTCCTATGACAAATCTATGACGCGTAAGATTCGTAAATGGAATGTTCTATGATAGGTGAAGACATGTGTCACAAGGTATCTTGGAAGAAGGCATCTTTGAGTGCCCCAAAGAGGGTTATGACATGTAAGAGAATATTCTATTTTTAGCCTGTGTGATGAGACCATAAAGTGTCTCATCTTTAGTCAAATAAAAGCATATATTTTCTCTTCATTAAATCATTTTTTGAAGTGGACTTGAGTATGGGTTTGAAGATTTTTAGCTAAATATCAAATAAACTTGTCTAAATGCAACGATCAATGCCATGCACAAGTTTATCTTTATATTACATGTTCACCTCAAGATCAACAATTATTTTATCAATAAAGTGAAGATAAAGTCTATTTTATGTCAAGTTGCAGAGTTTTAGAGTTGTAGAGCTCCGGAGATGCACAGAGCGCTAGAGATGCATAGAGCTCCAGAGATGCACAGAGCTCCGGAGATGCACAAAGCACCAGAGATGCACAGAGCGCTAGAGATGGATAGAGCTCTGGAGATGCACAAAATGCCGGAGATGCAGAGAGCGCCAGAGATGCAAAGAGCACCAGAGATGCACAGAGCTCCAGAGATGCTGAAGTCAAAAACCTAGTCTCAGTAAAATAACAAGATCTCCCTCATTTCTAAATGAAATTTAGAATTTAAAAATGATTTAGAAAGCTAGAAATGAGTTACACAAAACCCAGAAGGAATTTGAGACAAATCATCAAAACATTTCAACAGTTTGTGACAAAAGTTGACTGTTATAAAATTCTGGAGATGCAAAATAGAAAATGTCAAGAAAATGCAGTTTCAATAAAACTGCAATATCTCACTCATTTCTTAATGAAAATAGGAATTTCAAAATGATCCAGAAAGATTAAAGAGAGAGGAACAAATAAATGAAGGCACTTTGAAGAGATTCATTAAAATGAATAAACGGTTAATAATATAAGTTACTGTTACAGAGCGTGAAGATGCAGAACATAAAAAGTCAAGAAACATAGTTTCAGTAAAACTATGATATCTCTCTCATTTCTTAATAAAATTTAGAAATTCAAAATAATCTAAAAATATGGAAGTTAGGGGAACAAAACCTAGAAATAATTTGAGGAGATCTAGTAAAACAAATGAGTATTTTATGACAGAAGTTGACTGTTCTACAAGCTCTTGAGATGTTCCAGAAATACTTTATCAAATTGTTGCGGATTCTTCCAATCTACCAACACACACTCCTAGATTTTCTGAAGGATAGATTGACTATAATTAATCCTAAATTAATGGATCTAATTATGAGTAATTATTCCATGCAAATAATACACATTTAGTGTCATTGCATGTCTTTCTAAAAGACTGCATGTTTTGCCTTATAATCAGCAATTGTATAATCAGTTAACTAAATGAATAAGTTTAGTTAACTAGATAAATAAGTTTAGTTAGCTACATGAATAAGTTCTCTACTCTAGAGAGACTCTCAATTAAAATTTAATAACCATAGTTATATATAGAGAACTATGGCGTAGAATATAAGGAAGGAAGTTGTAAAAGATTTAATTGAAGGAAAGAAGAACACTGTTATTTTACAGCAACATGTACTTTGGATCTTGAAGGTTTTTGAATAAAGAAAGTTGTTCTACCAATTTGTTGATTGCTGGAATTGATTAGTCTCTTTGGAGGAAGGAGCAAGGGCCCACTCCAATCGAAGGGCAGATACTACATTTCTTAGTTTGTTTAATTGCTTTGCTGTTATGCAATTCCTTTATTCAAAATTCTTTTAGCTGTTCCAATTTTTTTTATTCCAGAATTAGATCAGCTGTTCAAGTTATTGCTTTCCTTAAATTAGGTTGTCCTTTTCAACAGCTTTTAAACCCAGTTTGTTCATGCAATTGTTGTCAATTCCCTTTTGTAGAAAGGATTGCCATGCAACTTATTCCTTCTCCCTTTTGCATATAGCCATGGACACCACCTTGGATTGATATTTATTAAAATTTAATGATGAGGAATGCAATGACCCTCGTCAGTTTTGGCGCCGTTGCCGGGGATAGGTGTCATTAGGGAGTTGCTGTTGATCTGGTGACAGCATGTCAAAAAGAGGGGAAAATTAGTTTGGTAGTCTTATTTGGTTTATTATTTTGAAGTCTAGTTTCATCATAGGTAGATAAAAGAAGTTCCCCAAGAGAGATCTATATGCCAAAAAGCCCCCAAATAGAAGATCCAAATAGTAAGGTTCTTGCATGCAAAGAAGGTGAAAAATCTTGTTGTTTTGTAATTTTAGCTCTTGTGCAGCCTCTTCAACTGGATGACCATGACTTCAGTGTCTAGCAAGGAAAAATACATTTTAGGAGACATTGATGCCCTATTGCTTGCAATAGGTAACGAGTATAATGAAGAAATCTTGTCTCCACTGGAGGAGCTTGTATGGCAGAGTATTATTTGGATGCCTTCAATGTCTAAGGAGGGCTACTTGATCAGATATTTGAAGAACAAAAAGGACTTGCCTCTAATCATGCATGTACCAAAATATGAGGAAGGATTTTAAGATCTCTCCAATCAGCCCATGAACAGTAAGGAGCTGCCTCTAATCATGCATGCACCAGAATGTAAGGAAGGGTTGCAAGATCTCTCCAGTCAGCCCATGCATCTACTAGAGTAAGAAATTATGGAGGAGGTTGTTATTTCAAAAGAAGGTGAAGAATCAAAGTTCAAATTTTCAGTCATCTTCTTCTCATGGTTTTCCTTTTCTTTTAGAAAGTTAAATGTATGGATCCATATTTTGAGAAAATGCAGTTATTTCCCCCAACCAGTTAATGGTTTTGTGTAACCTATCTCTACATCACTAAGTAGAGTAGGTTAGGGTAGGTTTCTTTTTTGCAAATAAGTGCTTTGCACATGTTTTTTTTCTATACAAAGTTGTCGCTTCCAAGAACTCTTGCAGATATTTTTGTTGGATTCAGGACAGACAACTAAGAGGGGGGGTGAATCAGTTGTCCAAAACTTGCTTACAATTCAAACACTTAAATCTACTTTGTTATTTAATAGCATATCAATTAGTTAATCATGAAAGCATAAAGCATAAACACCAGAGCAGATACATATCGACACATGAGACACCAAGATTTTGACTTAGAAAACCCGGTCAAGGGAAAAACCATGAGGTGATTAACCCATGGATTATTTTCTGTTAGAAGAATAAGAAAAATAGATGGCACATGTCAATTAGGGCTCACTGCTCGAGCACACTACTCACAAGAGGCACACTGCCTACAAGAGACATACTGTGTACAAAGTAACAAGTATCACAAACTTGAACTGGAGATTGACATCTTTACCATGCCTGGATCAGTTCCATTTAAACCCAAAAACTTCTGCTCTGCCTTTCGCACTCCTCTTCGCTACCACACACTCATCACACCAAGACACACTACAAAATGAATTCACAATCCCTTATTTATATAAGGCATCGACTTAGGAACAATCATCTAAGTCGGCAAACACCTACAAGATCATCCGCAAGACGTGTAATACATCCGGTCGGCCAGTCTCAAGAAGAACACCAATAATTGTGGTTATTCTTCAAATGCAAACTCTAACTTCAATGCAGACCACCAATAAGAATTGTGCACGATCCAAAGATCACCAAAACCTTTCCTGAGTCACCAAGAACATCCGCACTTTATCAGCTTACTGGAATTCTTCTCTTCATCATCTGGAACTTCAAGAACACAGTCTGTCGTTACTGTCACAATGAAAAAGGTGCTTCCAGACCTCCAAACTATGAACAAATCTAGTTGTCACTTCACACAGACTTCTTCAACACTCCCTCCAATCCGTAGAATGAGATAATGCAATTCTGGATCTCACCAGACCAATTTGTGACACTCTGTCACCACTGAGCATCTGCCGGAACCGGTTCTACTAGAGTAGTCATAACTTCTTTAAATCGTTATGCGGACCTCTGAAAACTTGACTGGATCATCTCAAGACTCATATCTGCAAACCCTTTAAACTGTATCCTCTGATCTTCATCTTATCTTGGACTTTTACCTTAATGTCATCACTGTTCTTCACTGTTCCTGATTGAGACTAATTTGCTCAATATCCTTAGCACACAGCTCATCCAATCCTTCTCATTAATGCAATATGAGTATGTTGACATCAATGATAACACTGGTTATCCTCATACTTGCAACAATTTTGACATTTGAAGAACTTGAAGACCTCTTTGCATGCATCATGCAAAACATGGGCTAAAAAGGATGGAGAACAAACTGGTGCATGATGGTCACATGGAAGACTAAGATGGACAGCAAGGTATCATCTCTGGAGATCAGCAGAACAATAGCTCTAGAGATCAACAGAGTATTAGCTCTGGAGATCATCAAAGTATTAGCTCTAGAGATGAACAACAAGCACCAACTCCAGGGATCAATAGGGTATCATATTTGCAAATGCACAACAAGGTATGAGTTCCAGAGATTATCAGAATGGTAAATCCAAAGATCATTAGAAAAACTACTCTAGAGAACACTAAAACAACAACTATAAGGCATCTCTGGAGCAACTGCAATAAAAGCAATGAGGTTAGCTTAAAAAGATGATTATGAAGTGCAGGAGGACCTGTAACCTCTTAAGTGTGGGGGAGATGATGAGACCTTAAAGTGTCTCATCTTTAGTCAAATAAAAGCATATATTTTCTCTTCATTAAATCAATTTTTGAAGTGGACTTGAGTATGGGTTTGAAGATTTTTAGCTATATATCAAATAAACTTGTCTAAATGCAACGATCAATGCCATGCACGAGTTTATCTTTATATTACATGTTCACCTCGAGATCAACAGTTATTTTATCAATAAAGTGAAGAGAAGGTCTATTTTATGTCAAGTTGCAGAGTTTTAGAGTTGCAGAGCTTCGGAGATGCACAAAGCGTCGGAGATGCACAGAGTTCCGGAGATGCACAGAGTGCCAGAGATGCATAGAGTGCCAGAGATGCACAGAGCGCCAGAGATGCATAGAGCACCAGAGATGCATAGAGCGCCGGAGATGCACAGAGTGTCAGAGATCCACAGAGCGCCGTAGATGCACAGAGCTCCGGAGATGCAGAAGTTAAAAAACTAGTCTCAGTAAAACAACAAGATCTCCCTCATTTCTTAATGAAATTGAGAATTTCAAAATGATTTGGAAAGCTAGAAATGAGGTGCACAAAACCCAGAAGGCGTTTGAGACAAAGCATCAAAAAATTTCAACAGTTTGTGACATAAGTTGACTATTATAAAATTCTGGAGATGCAGAACAGAAAACGTCAAGAAAATGTAGTTTCAATAAAATTACAATATCTCACTCATTTCTTAATGAAAATCAGAATTTTAAAATGATCTAGATAGATTAAAGAGAGAGAAGCAAATAAATGAAGGCATTTTAAAGAGATTTATTAAAATGAATAAACGGTTAATGATATAAGTTGATTGTTACAGAGTGTGAAGATGCAGAATAGAAAAAGTCAAGAAAACTAGTTTCAATAAAACTATGATATCTCTCTCATTTCTTAATGAAATTTAGACATTCAAAATGATCTAGAAATTTGGAAGTTAGAGGAACAAAACCCAGAAATCATTTGAGGAGATCTAGTAAAAAAAATGAGCAGTTTATGACAGAAGTTGATTGTTTTGCAAGCTCTGGAGATGTTCCAGAAATACTTTATCAAATTGTTGCAGATTCTTCCAATCTACCAACACATACTCTGGGATTTAATTAATGGATCTAATTATGAGTAATTATTCCATGCAAAGAATACACACTTAGTGTCATTGCATGTCTTTCTAAAAGACTGCATGTTTTGCCTTGTAATCAACAATTGTATAATCAATTAACTAAATGAATAAGTTTAGTTAACTAGATAAATAAGTTTAGTTAGCTACATGAATAAATTCTCTACTCTAGAGAGACTCTCAATTAGAATTTAATAACCATAGTTATATATAGAGAACTATGGCGTAGAATAGAAGAAAGTTGTAAAAGATTTAATTAAAGGAAAGAAGAACTTTGTTCTTTTACAACAGCATGTACTTTGGATCTTGAAGGTTTTTGAATAAAGAAAGTTGTTCTACCAATTTGTTGATTGCTGGAATTGATTAGTCTCTCCAGAGGAAGGAGCAAGGGTCCACTCCAACCGAAGGGTAGAGACTACATTTCTTAGTTTGTTTAGTTGCTTTGCTGTTATGCAATTCCTTTATTCAGAATTCTTTTAGCTGTTCCAATTTTTTTTAATTCCAGAATTAGATCAGCTATTCAAGTTATTGCTTTCCTTAAATTAGGTTGTCCTTTTCAGCAGCTTTTAAACCCAGTTTGTTCATGCAATTGTTGTCAATTACCTTTTGTAGAAAGGATTGCCATGCAACTTATTCCTTCTCCCTTTTGCATATAGCCATGGATGCCACCTTGGATTGATATTTATTAAAATTAAATGATGAGGACTGCAACGAACCTTGTCATTGTGTATGACAGATTCTCTTACAACTGTAAGATATGTCAGTATGACGGATTCTATGACGGTCGTAAGAGCATCTGTCATTGCCCAACTTGGGAATAGGTGACCATTTTGGGATGGGGTGTTATGACAAGTGTCATGACCATGTTGCAGTGTTGGACAAGTGTCCTTAGGCGTGGGTTTTGGGCCATGAGGCCATGTTGGACGCCCATCTTAAGGAAAGCTTGTCTTTGCCTTGTAAACTTCTATTTAAGCAGGTGCTTTGAGAGGAGATGTATGATGTGATTGACAGGTACTATTATGCTGCCGGTTTGTCTCTAGATACGAGTGTCGAAGACTCCTAAGAGATTACATTGCAAGTGTATTGTAAACCATTTCAGTTTTGATAATACATTGTGCAGGTTTTAAAGTGGGGTTTTTCACCTGATAAGGGTTTTCCCCACGTATATCTTGTGTCTCTCTCTTTTATCTCATTTCTGTGTGTATGTGTATTGCTGCAATATCTCCATTGTTGTGTTTAACATTCTGTAACTGTAAGGATTAA
The DNA here is from genome assembly GCA_027924645.1 of Cunninghamia lanceolata. NCBI lineage: Eukaryota > Viridiplantae > Streptophyta > Pinopsida > Cupressales > Cupressaceae > Cunninghamia > Cunninghamia lanceolata. The sequence goes on from BSBN01000103.1 coordinate 5,499,031, forward strand.
AAAGAATTTGCACTCTTCTATCCTCTTTAGATTAGTGTAGGAAGCGATTTCCGCACACCTAGCTTCCTTTCAGATTAAATGATGATTGTTTGGATTTTTGTTAGATTTGATGATTTTTTTTTGTATTTTTTTGGGAATATTTATTTTTTAGATTTTTTTAGGACATTTTGTGATTTTTGTGGATTTTTTCGCGACATTTTATAATTTTTTGGATTTTTTTCAGGACTTTTTATAATTTTTTGGATTTTTTTCAAGACTTTTTATGATTTTTTTAGGATTTTTTATGATTTTTTTTAGGACAGTTTATGATTTTTTTGTATTTTTTTGAATAGAATAGGTGGATATGGATGAAAGGGATTCAAGTGTCTAGTTCCATGAAAGTGATAGTGTCTCACTAGATGGATGTCGTCGCATGGACCATTTCAAATGTGCTCATAGATGTTGGTAGGGGAGATTGCATGAAAGATGGATTAGGTAGATAACAGATTATGATATGGATTATGGATGGAAGATAGTGGATTATGATGTGGATTATGTAGGACTTATGGATGGATGGCTTATGCAAAAGCATGGACCATAGGGAAGTGATGAGAAAGGTATGTAGGATAATGTATGAAAGGTGGGGAGATGGAGGTATGTGGAAGTGTTGCGGAATGGAAGGGAACCATGACCAACGGTTGCACACACCATGATAAACATTGAAGCTGATGATGGGAAGGTGGTGTAGGAAGCAATGGGGATGTTTTCTTAGGAGATGGGTGATGTAGTGCTTTAGGAACCCACATAGACTTAGTATTTTTATGATTTTTGCTTTGCTTGTGGGTTGGAGGAATTTGAAACTTTTGGACGGAATGGATGGAAGAGGATGGTTGGCATTCTTGAGAGGTGGATGCCTCATTTGATTTGGTGGCTTTTTGCTTAGAGACCCACACCTTTTTTAGATTTGCTTTGAGGTGGGTGGTTGTATGCAGCTTTAGAGATGGATTTAAAGTAATTGCTTGTTGCTTGGGGACCCACAACTTTTTCATTTTTGGTTTGAGGTGTGTGGGTATACGTAGCTTCTGAGATGGATTTTTCTTTGACTCTTTGCATTTGTATCCTAAGGCATGAGGATTTTTAGGATTTTTGGTTCATGTGTAGAGGCATCTAGATTTTTGCTTTTGAATCTCATGGGTTGGTGGAAGTGGAGTTGGCGGAATGAGTGGAAGGAGAGGAAGCTTCATGTTTAGACAATATGTGCATTTGTTGGCCATGATTGGGATTTTTAGAGGATTTATGGATAGGTGGATAATTAGGTGTTGGAAGTAATGGTGGCAAAGTGGATGGAGGGATGTTAGGAGTTGGAAGAAGTGGAGGCAAATTGGATGGTGGGAGGTGTATGGTCACATGCTTTTGACATCTGTAAGATGATGGAGGTGGAATGACAACATATGTTTTGGATGTATGACATGATTTATGGCAGGAAGTGGTGGACTTAGGATGGATGGAGGGATTACCAACATCTTTAGATTATTGAGCTTGGGGTGTGTATCCAAGGCCATGTGAGAGTGGATGGACTTGTTATCAATGAGATTTGCACCCTGTTGAACGTGAGGTTCAAAAATCTATTGAAACATTGGAAGACCTTTAAAGCTGTAGGTAACTTGTAAACAGAGGTCAACCTCTAGAGAAGGCTGAATTCCTATGGTGTCACCTAAAATCTACTTTTTATTCTACTGCTTTGATAGGGAAAAGGGTAAAGAAATGTGCATAACTGAGAAACTAAAAATGAACAAAAGGATTAAAGAGGTGATACACCAAACTGAACTTGGACATAAACTTAGATAATCAACAGTTGCTTAAAATGATTGTAAATAAACTTTCACAATTCATTCTTGTATGAATTTGCATAAGTGTTTCATAACAAGGTCCTGATGCTCATACTTCTAGAAGGAAGGTGACTTCACAACTATAACCATTCACAAAACTTGACACAAATTATGACCTGCATAAACAAACTCCTGCATAAAGGTGCTACAAATGAGACAAAGCTATAAGGAAATAATAGTACCTCACAAATAACTTGATCAAATCATTTGAATGCACACAATGAAGCAAGGAAAAAGAAGGCAAAACTCCAAAATCATTGATATTCAAGGTCTCCTCTGTTATTCATGTCCAAAAATGAGTTACAAAGCATGCCCAAGTCTGAGAAAGGACTGAAAAATCACTAACTCCAGAAACTGCATAGTAAGAACTATGTACAATGAGTCAAAAAATTGACTATATCCATCAACTCCCTCCCAAAATCCACCAAAAGAGGAACTAAAAATTGATTGGGGTCGGATGCAACAAAAAAGCCCCAAATTTAGCATGCAATTCCACTCCAAAAAGGCTCCATAATGTAGAAAAAATCAAGGCATGACTTCTTCTACCATAAACATCCCTAAATCTGTTCCAAACCTGGTCAAACAACCCTCAAAAAGGGAAAACAAACCCCTATATGCTTGGCATGTGTTTTCCAATCTTCTCCAACCTCCTCCTATATGCTTGCAAAAACATAAAACTTCCAACAACTAACTCTTTTTGACCATGTGATGACAATCAACTACTCTTATCTTGCATTAGTCATTATGTTGCATAAAGATAACATTAGTTAAGTGATTCATAACAACATCATTTAAATAATATTATTTACATTTCAATTTGTGCAACATAAAGACATTCGACCATGTTTGGAAAATAAATGCCAAAGGAAAGTCTTGACTAAGTCTTTGCAAAAAAATGAAAAGAGGACAAGGTATGAGCATTAGTTTATAAGGAAGAAAAAATAAAATAAAGGCAAAAATGCCTTTTGTTCATCGACCACTTTACGGTAAAAAAGAAACCCTAAAGCAAAACTTGAGCAACACATTCATTTCATTTTGCATTTTGCATTCCTACTGCTCTATGCACCGCCAAGGTTAACTCTGGAGTTTCACGGGGTTTTCTGGCAGTCTAGACTAGAAAATGCATCAGGATTTTCATGCACTCTCTGTATCTCATGTGATTGCAGTAACAGGTAACACTCTTTTGCCTCTCTGAAAGTTTTACATAGCACAAAAATAATGAAAATCTCATTTTTATTTTTATTTTAAAACTCTATCATCTCTGTATGTAAGTCTAAATGACTTCATCACTGTCAAGAACATTTAGTCTACTTAGCTTTCGACTATCTTCTGCTCAAGGTTCTTTATTGCTAGGTTTTAACACTTCTTTTCCTGATATGAAGATCCCTATCTGCTCTTAGGTTAGTAGACCCTTCTTTCTGGACACTGTCTCTTATATCAATATTTGTCATGTTAATCTATAAGCATTTGACAACCTTTTATCTTATGATTGTTGTCCTCTTCACACGCATGATTGTCAGAGAAAAACTCTATCAAACTCTGCAGACTTAAAGACCTTTTGACACATCATAATACAACATTAGGAAACTCTGAACAACATGACTATGCAGGTCCTTTAGGCTATTTGAAAGACTCTTTATTTATACAAATGACCTCTTACATGGTCTGATGGTTATTTCATAAGTCTCTACTCACTGTCATCATGTTGTGCAAACCTCACCATTGTTTAGTGTTATTTCTTCTTTCCTAGACTGTTTTTCTAATTGTTCTCTTATCACTGTATTCTTTCAAAATCTTTGAAGAGCTCCCTTAAATGACTATTTATATGCCCTTTTATGATTTTGAAGAAGCATTTTCATAGACCACTATGTGTTCAAAAGTCACTGTGATCGTGCAACACTCATGAGAGTTTGTAGAGGACATTTACTACTTAACCCCTCTTAACACAGTTGATGATTGTTCCTTCTTTCTACCCACTGATTGTTCCTTGACATTGTTCTATGACTATTTTTGCTCTCAAAAAGATTGCTCATGCTATCTTCTTGGTTGGCTGCTACTGTTGACCCATTCTCTGCCTTCATTGCAATCTATTGTCTTGTAGCCTATATTATGATCAAGATTTTCCTTTCAAGAATTGAGCCTCCTCAGACCTTTTCATTCTCCATGAACAAAGTCTACATTGGGCTTCCTCTATCCTTCACAATCACTATTTGGCAACTCACATCTGTACCAACTAAAATCTTGGTACAGTTTCTGTGTGATTTTTGTTCTCTGTGAACCTTTGACCTTTAGGAGTTTCTCAAATACTTGAAGAACTTTGCCATGCACCTTGGAGATTGTCATTGAAACAAGTATATGATAAAAAAAACTTTCCAATGTAATAGGCTATCATTGTTGACAGAGATGGACTGCTCCTCAATATGTATCCTTCATATTTCTTTCTTAAAACTATCCTTTTCACACTGCATTTGATTTCCTTAAAGCATTGTCATTCTCAAGACAACTCTGTGGACATTGTTGCTCTTTGAAGCTCCTAGACTGCTTCTTTGTGTGAAGTCATGCTTAGGGATTTGACTGTCTTGACATGGTTATGTTGACTGTAACTGAGATGGCGACCACCTTTTGTGTCTTTTTTTGTTACCCTTATGAGGTCATACAAATTGTTCACTGTCTCCTTTAGCTGGTCCTCATGACTCTTTGTTCACCTATACTAAGATGGAGCAGTCCTTCAAGTTTTGCAGTCCATATTCCTTATTTGGATCCTTATGAACATGTTAGACTTGTGACTATCTCTGAGCTTCAATTAGGGTCTGAGATTCATTTAGTGTCAAGCTCTTCATTGTATAACTTGATTGTTCACTGTCACCTTTACTTTGGTTTGTCCTATACTGATGACTGCTCCTTCACTATTCATTAACAAGATCATTTTTGACATGACTATCATTCATTGTCCTTGCTCTGTATAGAGAAGCTTGTTATATTGTTTATCTATGACTGTCTTTCTCCATACTTGGACTGTATAACTTGACTATCCTTGTGACTATCTGTGCATAGAACCATTGCTTTTAGTTTTTTCTCATTATAATTATGTTGGGCTGCTATTTGTCACTCATGATAGTGATCCTACCAACTCACTCTCATGAGTGGGGAATACTTGCACAATTGAATCAAGTATGATATTTTACTTTATGTTCCTCTTAAAACACAAGAGGGTAGCATGCTGGGCTCGACCCTTGTGGGAGCCACATTTAACCCACATGTTGAAATCAGATAAACAAGTCAGTAACATAACTTTCTCTAGACCTGCATAGGAAACAAACATGTTAGGAAAATATGTGCATGTGATTGATGTTCTCGATTATCCTATTGCTTTCTTGAAGGTCCATGTGATACTGACAGGTTTATTGCATCTAAAAATTAGATTGTATGTTTGTAGATATATGTCATATGTTATATGATGCCTCGTCATTGCTCTAACATCAATTTTCACCCTCTAATGTAGATAACTAGGGGCAACAAGGAGATAACAGCTGGATGTAGGATACACGGACAACATGAGATGACACAAGACAAAATAAACAGAACCAAGACTTGTCATTCAAGCAATGACGAGTCACCCTATAACATTTGCACATTTATTTATTTAATTTTCTATAAATGTATAGTCTTTATTTTCATTTGCAATGAATCAGTTAGTCTCACAACTTGTGTGAGAACTTATACATTTATTTTTCAAATAAAGATTACTTTTCCTCTAAAAGATTTGTACAATCTTTCAAATAAGTTATGCATCTAAAAAGAAAATTGGCACTGTAATCTGAATTTGTTTTATTTGTGCACATGGATATAATACAACAACAATAAAATGTACCTTTCTCTTCTTTAAAACTTCAAAAGCTCTACTTGATTGAGCTAGTAGTGAAATTAGGTAATAGGACTCTGACATGGATCGGCTCCAAAACGCCCTGTTCATGAAGGCCTAAGCCTTTACCTTGGTAGTTGATGTTTTGAAGCATGTGATTGATAATGGGACTAGGTGTAGGTGGAACACTAGACACGAGTTCCTAATGTGATGGAGAAGGTGAGATGGAGGATAATGGTTGTTGGTGTTCTAAGGAGGAACACTCATGGATGAAGGTGGTAAGACCAATAGGATATGATGGTGGGTTTGGAATAGGGTTGATGGTGGATGTGGGAGGACCATTAAGATATTGCTTATGTTCATTATGATCCAAGGTATTTGTTTGATCTTCTATGTTTTGTTGGGAGGCACATGTCTCATCATGGGAAGTGGAAGCTTGCACAATAGGGTTAGATGGAGGATGGATAAGAGCAATTTGGATGTCTTGCTCATGGATGGGTAAGGGATTACGGATAAGATCAAGGTGCTCATGGATAGCTTCTTCATAGGTAATCTCATCTTGATCATGGAAGAGATAAATGTTATGGATGGGGTGAATAGGAAGGATTTGATCTTGATTTGAATGAAGGCTCGATATTTCCACATGCTTTAGATCATACTCTTGATATATCTCTTGAGTTTCTTGAAAGGAAGTGGAAGGCTCTTGGATCAGTTTGATTGGTTCTTGGTATTCATCCATAAGAGAGTATGATGGACTTTGACTTGGGCTCATGATAGGAGGCTCTTGGATAGACTCGATGGCTTGTGGGTCACGTGATGGGCTTGAAGGGCTAAGCATGTCATTTGAAGGCTTGTTGCTAGGTGCTAAGATAGGTGTTTGACATGGGGATAAGTTGTTCCTAGCTAGTAGCCATTGGATCACATCCTCTGCAAGTGCATGGGTAGATGGACAATATAGGGGATGGACAATAAGGGTAGATAATGTTGTAGGCGTATGATCATGATAAGGTTGAGGGCTAATGAGGTTGGATGAATTGGGATTTGGATTGGATGGGGGAATAGTAGGACTAGTAAGCTCATGTGTTGGCATGTGATTAGATGGTGATGGAGGCTCATAGGATGCATCGACTAAATTGGTATCTCCCTCATCAAAGGCTATTAAGTCTTGCTGCAAAGGTGAACTTAAGGACTCTTGACTTATGTACAAGGGGCCACTTGGAGTACGATTAGGTGACACATAGGATTGTTCCTCGTCAAAGGATATGAGATCTTTCTCCACAAGTGGACTTAAGGCTGCTTGATTTATGTACAAAAGACTATTTGATTTATGTGCTTCCTATAAAGGATATTGTCCTACATAGGATGGGCAACTTGAGCTTGCATGTGCTTCTTGTGAGGACACTTGTTTGTCTTGTACATGGGTTTGATGGTGATGTGTTGGAAGGTTAGCATGAGGAAGAAGATGATCTTGAGGTGGATACTATTGGGTAGATATGATATTGACATGACATGAAGATAGAGGTGATACATGGGTTTGAGATAGAATGTGATGAGGTTGGACTTGTTGTTGTATGATTTGATGTTGGAATTGCTGGATGGGTTGTGATTGTGGTTGAAGGTGTTGATGGTGTGTTGGTGGAGGAATCACACATGATAATGGTTGTTGAGATATGGATGATGATTGGGATTAGAAGAAATAGGATAAGTTGGTGTAGGAGTAAGATGATAAGTGGATGGATAGGGTTGATGTGATGATATAGGTGACACACAAGAATGATGTGAGGATTGTTGATGTGGTGATTGGATTTGATGTTGGTATTGGCTTATGGATTGATGTTGTGGGAATTGTTGGTGTTGTGGTGGCATAGGGACTTGTTCCTTTCTATATAGCCACTCAAGGGTATCAAGCATTCTTAGGGTTCCATAAGGAATATTCTCATAGGTCTTGTTTGGGAATTTCATGTCCATGTTTACAAGTGGTAGATTAGGATGTGAGGATGTGGAGTGATCAAGATATGATATGGATATGAAATGGATGAAGTTGATTGGGTAATGACTAGGATGAAGTGATTAGGATGAAATTAAAATGATGACTGAATAGAATGATTAGGATTAGAGGGTATGGATGATGTGGCTTAGGATATGTGTTAGGATGAGATTGTTTTGTGATAGGGATTTTGTTTTGACAACTTTTTTTTTGGCAATTTTATGGCAAGCAAACAAGATGGTAGACACTCATACACAAGCCACTCACAAACATTGTAACAACCTAGGCTAGGCAGAGATAGTACCTGTTGGGTTCCCACTTGGATTTCTCTAGCCATGCCTACTCATAGTGGATAGCTCCAGGAACTTGGGGTACGAGCCCCCCCTTACAATGCACTCACTTCTCAGGCACACCAAGTTCCAAGTCCTCAAGATGCACAGATCTTGAGGTACTTTGCTATCTCTGCTATGAGCCATGAAAATGTGGGATGACTATTAGAGGTCTAATCAACTGTCCTCTTCTACTAATAGATATGGGTTTTTGGTTGCTACACAGAGTTTTTAGTAAGGGCTTTTGTTCAGGTGGCTATACATGCGGTGATTCTCTTCGATAAGGAGGCTTCCCAGCCTGTGGAGGTTACGCTCTACAGTGTTTTAGGGGAAACATTCATCAGTAAAGTGGAACAACACCTGTTGTTTGTGACTTTCATCACAAACACATTATTTATATAGTGGCTTGGAAGGGCTTGGCTTTAGCCTGTTTCCGCTTGGGTCGTACCCCTTCTCACAATGGGAAGGCAGGCCCTCTAGAGTTAGCAACAATTCCTCTTACACCCCAAATCCGTTGGATAGGTGGGGGGCGAGGATACTCCTAGTGCTAAATCAGGTTACATGCAAATGAGACAAGCAAACTAAAGAAGATAAAGCAGACACAAGGCAGACAGATTGTTCATTTTAAAGTACCCAAATGAAATGTGCCTACTTTAGTGATAAATAAGATTGTTTGATTGCTCGAACCTATAGAATATATGTCAGTAGTTTGCTTTCTCCATTCTTTGACAAGCATGTTTTGACAAGCTGCACAAATATCCAAGAAAAACCATAGATTGCAATTTTGACAATAGCTGAAATTTGACTGAAAAAAGAGCTGATAAAATGATAAGATTACCTGATCAAACCTGCTCCATTGTGAATTCATGGAATTACCTTTCCAACAAGTGTTTATTTGCACGATTTGGATGTCGTATGCAGAAGTTATGATAAAAAGAAAAAGTCAGCTCCTCTATGGCATGTAGATGGAGATAGGGTTGACTAGGTTGACCTTTGTTGTTTGACTTTGGCTTTTTTGGATTTTTGATGGTTTTGCAAAAGATTTCTTTGATGTCACATGATATTTGTGTGGTTACTATTTTGTAGTGATTACAGTTTTGAATTGTGGACCCCACCCCCCTTTAAGAATTGAAGACCCAAAGCACTAAACCCTAAAACTTGAGAATTAAATATTGAAACCTAGAGTTGCTTTGACATTTGACTAAAACTATAGAGACTGTGACCTTATAACCTAACTGCAGCTAGATCAAATGACTGCGACCCTTGTTGTTTGGAATGCCGACCATTGGGGTTTAAAGTGTCGACTTTACTTTTTAAATGCCGACCTAAGACCTCACCACTCGACGTAGATAATCGACCGATGATGAAAGGCGACCGGGGAGGTGTATATAAGTCATCGACAGTTTACCCAAGGTAGTCGACGATACTTTTGGGATGATCAGAGGCTGATGGCATGGAGGCAACTGAAGGTTTGATGGAGATTACATACCAATCAGAAGCGGCGGGATAATCGATGAGGGTTGTTTGAAGATCGACAGAGGCAATTTTAAGATCGACAGAGGTAGTTTTAAGATCGCCAGAGGTTGTTTTGATCGATAGAGGTTGTTTTGATCGATGGCGACTGGACTTAAGGTGATGGTGAAGAGTTTAATTTGAGTGTTGGAAGTTTCAATAGATAATGGTCTCAGTGAGTGGCAGAAGCCCTGCAAATAATGGTGGTCGACCGAAAGGTTTTTTGAGGCTTCAAGCAATGGCTTTGAAAGTTTGACTGGCGAATTAGGGTTTGTCAGCTAAGAGTGGCTAGGGGATCGTAAGGCAGTCAAAAGGCTTTGCCAACATCGACAACTAGGTTTAAGTTTTTAGGGCAATGGTGGATGACTATGGATCTTTGACCAGGGATGTTAAGAATGCCAACGGGGATAATCAAAGGGTGAACAGTGGTCGATAGGGGGTGCGTCTGTAAGCCGATAGGGAAAACATTTAAAACCAGTGATTTTTTTTCTGCAAACATAGATTTCTTTACAAGAAAAGTCAAACCCCAAATGAAAGAAAACATTGAAATACGTAGTCTAGATCCCAATGATAGGCTCTTGCTATACGGATCTGTACAGTACGACTGCCCAAACAAAAAAAACTCAAATTTTTACAAGAAATTTTGTTGTGAGGAAACCATATCAAGTTTATAGTAAAAAATTGTGTAAATAGCCTCTCGGACACAATGGTGATGTCAGTTTTTGTCCCAGAGATCACCTAGGTTAGATTCCCTTTAAAAATCACAAACGAGGGTTAGATGATACACAAATTTTTACCCCAAAAATTTGCAAAAACAAACAAGCGAAGTAGGTCCCACCGGGCGTGCAAGAATGTATATACAAAAAATTTGGACAAAATGTAAGATAAATCAACAACATGCAATTACCTTGGCCCAAACCTTACAAATACCTCAGATGATGCATGCATGATTGATTCCTCCAAATGATTGAATGTTGATTGCTCCGATCTGCAGCATAACGTTGGATTGAGATGATAAGATTGAGATTGATGAGAAGAAGATAGGTCGGTGATGGATGAGAGGTAGAATTTCGGTAGAGTAACGGTGCTTAAAAGGTCATCCATGCAAAATGGATTGGAAATGGACTAATTTATAGGCAAGTGTGAGAGGATGGAGGGATAAGATTTCCATTTCATGAGTGATAGTTGAAATTGGAAAGTTGCTTGTGCAGCTTGGGAGAGAAATTAGAAGGGGATCTAGTCATCTAGAGAGGATAGTTAGAAGGTGAAAGAGATGAGTTGATTGAAAATTAGAAGGTGAATAGAGTTAACTAGAGAAGATTTGAGAGATGGAATTGGTAAGTTATTTTAATTAATTAAGTGGCATGAATGATTAAATAAACAATAACTATTTGTTTAATCATTGAAGAAAGGGGATTAAATAAATAAATAAAATTTATTTATTTAATGATGTGAGGGATGGGATAAATTAAACAAATGTTATTTTTTTTAATTTATTAGAGGAAAATGCTAGATTAGGTGATGATATAGGTATCTAGGGCAAAAATGCTACTAGATGCCTAGATGATGCAACGTAGTGACAAGGTGGACATTTTTGGGTGTCTACAAAACCAATGGGTTTGTATAACCCATCAAATTAATCACTTTAAATATGCATTTGTAAGTTCACTTAAAATATAGTTAAAACTGTGAAGAAGAAGAGTATAAGTTATGTGAAAAAAACTAACCATGTCATTCCCTATGTCATTCTTGAATGAGGTAGGAAAAACAATATAGGTCACATTGCCATCTACTTTAACTTTGCAATGTTATGTTTTAAGTTTATGCCAGAGCATTTTCATTTAGTACTACAAAGGCAAGGGTTTACCTATGGATTCCATGAAATTGTTTTAGGGTTTACAAGTGTTAAATTAGAAATTAATTGCATTCCCTACTTACTGTAAACAACTCATTTTGAAATAACTCAAAAAATATAATATGAAATTAAACTGTCACTAGCACTTGTAATTCAAGCTATGAGACTAAGAATAACATGTATTTGGTCAAGCCCCTTGAGGTCTTCTCAAGACTCCTTCCAAATTGTCCTCATCTTAATTTTTGGGTTACAACCCCTTATTTGTATTAACAACCATCAAGTCTTACACATGTTAGTGATAGTTTAAATTTTAAATTAAATGCATTCCCTGCTATAAACAATTCAGTTTTAGAATTCACCAATATTCAATTGCACAAAATTCATTTTCCATAGGAATCCCAAAAGTTGAAATGCATCAAATTATGAATGAACTATGAAGGCCAAAAATATGAAATACATCTTACAAATCATGGACCAAATATGTGCATGTTAAAGAACTAAATATCATGATTTTACCATATACTACCATGCCATGACAAACCACCAACTATAGTGAGCATTCCCACAACAACTACTCACTTTCACATTTCTACCTTGTTGTGTTTCAAATGTATTTACCTTTTGTAATTCATTCATTAAGCAAAATATAGGTTACAAAATGCAATGTGCATTTCAACTTGCACATTTAGTTCATGATTTGTAAAATGTATTTATGTGAGTGTAGCGCCAACTAAAGTGGTTGTCTATTTTTATTGTTTGTAGGGTTGTATAGAAATTATTAGATTAGATTTGGTGTGTTACAATTTGAATTATGTAGAAAATTGTATGTTGAAATACACATTGTGTTTTTCAACCTACAATCTTTTCCACCAACATTTCAAAGACATCTTACATATCATAAACTAAACATGTACATGTTGAAAATCAAAATGTGTATATATATATATATTCCATCATAAGGCTAGCATTCTAGATTTCCATGTCTATTTAATAATTATTTGGGTCATAGAAGAGAATATCATTCCTAGGAATTTCTTGGCATCCCAAAAGATAAATATATTTTCAATTTCTTGAGATATTATCAGAAAAAAACTATTGGGAACCCAAAAATTGTAAAAAAAATTAAAAAGAAAAGAAAATAAATACCAATTATTTTTTCCATTTAAAGCCATCCTAGTTACATAGAGAGTGAGAGTGAAAGTAAATGAGAGTGTAAATGAATTTTGAAATATGGATTTTTCTCATTAATTTTGAGATTGTTGATTACATATAATTGTAATATAAATCCCTTTAACAATCTTAATAAATAACTCTACCAAAATGATATTGAACCCTTACTGTAGTAAAATACAACTAAGGTAAATATGGCTTATTAAACCTACTATTCTCCTTAACTATCGATTCCAAGAGACCAATCTATACACAAAATGATAACTACAATTCACAACAATGGTCTCCCTAACCTCTTGAAATACCTCTTAAATTTACAATAGTGGCAAGCGTTTCAAGACAACAATGTCCTATCTTAAGAATGTTTCGAATTAATCATTTTGATAAGTAATATTTACTATAATGTTTATAATAGTATTGATGCTCGTATTAATTAATCACCATACTAATAAGGATGATACTAAGCATGTATTGATCAAGAATGTACAAGTCACAATAATGACATAATGCTACTGATTAGTGATCACAAGAAGATTACTAATGAATTAAGTATAGTTATGTCAAAATATAAAGATGACTACAAAAATCTCAATGGGTACAACATTATTAACAACTGATATGTCTAGTGGTGAAACTTTTGTGCCTACCTCTCAAAAGTCTCCCTTGCCAATGACCAATCCCTTGGCTCAATCTGCCAAATTTGTGGACAAAGGAAAAGGGCTATGATGTAAAGTCCCTTCAGACCCCTACCCCCCTCCTATCCCTAAAAGCTAACAAGTCACCCCGCACCATTCACCCTAAGTAAAAACCAAAAATGGATCAGATTAAGCCTAACCTTACCTCTAATGCAGACCTAAGGTTGCTGATACCATCCCTAATGATCCCAAACTTTCCCCTAGCCCTTTGGTTGATCAACAAGTTGGGAAATGTTAGAATTATAACACTCTGAAGAATAGGATAGTGAATCTCCATGAAAGCTTGTAGTTGCACAATAATGTCACGAAATGGCTGCTTACACAACAACACACTTCAAAGCAAAGGATTCAAGAATTGAAGTTGGAAGTCATTAAACATAATAAGCAATGGAAAAACTTTGAAGTTGATGATGAAATCTAGATTGAAGTGGAGAAATCTTCTACCACTTTCAATAGGTGGGACGAACTAGATTAGAGTGTAGCTGAGATTGGGAAAAACCAAGAGGATCTCAAGAAGAACCTTGCAGAGGTGTTTGTGTTTAGTAGGGAGACCATAAAGAATTCAACTACTAGTTTGTATGTGTTACAATCAGAACTCCAAAAATTCTAGTGAGAGAACTAGAATGGTCCAACCAAAAGGACAAGAGCTCAGATTATGGAGTAGAAGGACAAAGATAAAGCCACTAAAGAAGAACCATATGAGGTCACCTTTATTGACAAATTGAAATTCTTTAATAGGGAATGGTAAGCTACTAGTGGCCTACAGAAGTTGGCAGACGTCTAGCTTTTCTTTGTTTACTATTTTTGTTTCTCTATTGTCCCTTTGTTATTCTTCTAGTTTACTATTATTTTTTGTTGTTCTAAACTATTCTATTTGTTTTAAGTCTCACCTATCATGAGAATCTTTCTTTTTATCTTTTGGCTACTTTTGTAAAAGGGCCTGAGCTATACCAATCCCATTTTTTACCAATATAGAAAACAATTGATATGTAATAATGAAAATTGATAAATAATTACCTCAATAATATTTCTATTTCACATATGAAATAATGAAAAAGAATATCCATTGATAAGTACAAATGACAAGTCTATGATAGCACTGACATCTATGTTGCAATAATCATGACAAGTCAAAGGATACGATAATCATTTGATAGTTTTTTCCAGTATTGACTATGCTTGAGAATCATAAATCATGACATCAATGTTTGTTGTTGTCAAAGGCAATGGTGAGAATCTTTAGTCACAATAACAATAGTCATGTTCCCTAATCAGAAGGTTTTCAAACCTAATTATACCAAGTGTCTTCACAACTATAGATAACTATTTTCATTTTTGAAATAACAACACCAATAATCGTCATCACTCCTTTGAAACAAATCTAATTGCTAGATAATAATGGCACCTACAATCTTAATAGCCACTTACACCATTCAATGTGTATAACCCATCTATAAAAGTTCTAGAGAAGAATGATAAAAAAATTGCAAGACTGATGCTTATATAGAAAAAAAACTAATTTATTGTGATATTACCAGTGATATAACATTGATAATTTTGTAATATATTGGTGAAAATTTCAGTCAAAGTCATGATCAAAGACATTTTCAAAAACTTGTGATATTTTCATGAAAATATCACAAGCCCTACTAAAAAAGATATATCAGGATATTTTAAAGATATCTACTTCGATGGTTTGGGTGCTAGAAATTTTGTATACCCCCATTTTGGTTGTCATTTTCCATGAGCATAGTCACCTTAATGATATATGGAACAAACACTTTCAAATTTGTGTAGCTTTCAAGCATTGCCATCATTTATTTTAATTTGAGAAAGAAAAAAGGAGTTCTAGATGACTCTGACCCTAGCTTCACAAGTTGTAGATGATAGAAATCCAAATATGAGGTTCATCCAACCATAACTCTTCTAGGTAGGTTTATTTACTTTATGTCAATGTGCATTATCTACATATTTTGTTGAAACTATGTATCTAGTTCAATTCATGTCAAAAATTAATAATCGTGCACTGTATCCTTATTCCTACTAATGAGGTGGGAAGAATCAAATAGGGCACAAGACTGTAGATGCCATCCACTTTGTCATGACAAGGTCAAAATGTGAAAGTTAGCAACTGTTGTGGGAGCATCGAGTATTCTCCGTACAAAATTGCATGTATTGCATGTGTAAGGCATCATATCATAATTTTAATATACACTAGAAATATCATACCATTCCATGATGAACTGCCAACTACATTGATGGAACCCGTGACACTCAATGACTTTAAAATTTAATTGAATCTTGATGAAGATAATTGGAGGTTGAAATACACACTGTGTATTTCAACTTACACATGCACTCATTTCTTACAAGTGTTAGTGGAAGTTTAAATTGAAAAATCAATTGCATTCCCTGCTAAGAGTGGCAATTTAAATTTCCACTTAGCTAAGAGTGCACCCCATTTATTACAAGTGTTAAAGTGGAAATTAATTATATTTCTTATTGTAAACAACTCATTTCTAAATAATTCAAAAATTCAATATACAAATTAATTTGCAAATTAAACTATCACTAACACTTGTAATTCAAGCTATGAGAGCCAGAATAACCTATATTTGGTCAAGCCCCTCAAGGTCTCCTCAAGCCTCCTTCCAAATCATCTTATCCTTCATTATTGGGTTGAAATCCCTCATCTATATCAACAACCAACAAGAGCACACCATTTTCTACAAGTGTTAGTGATGGTTTAAATTAGAAATTAAATGCATTCCCTACTACAAACAATTTATTTTTTCAAATTCACCAATATTCAATATGATGTTATGGTTTCTCAAACATGCCAACTTGTATAGATGATACATAAACATGATCAAGTAGAGATATAAATTAAACTATCACTAACGCTTGTAATAAATAGCTGGTACTATCTACAATAATATCTATCAATTTGCCATTCTACTGAAACTGTGAAGAAGTGGAGGTTGATTGAGATTTATAAAATTTAAATTTATGTTAACAGGTGATAAATTTGTGTTAATAGGTGTCTTGTAATATATCTTTTAAATGTTGGTGAAGAAAATTACAAGTTGAAAAACACAATGTGTGTTTCAACCTATGATTTTCTATACAAATCAAATCGTAACACACCAAATAAAATCTAATAATATCTATACAACCTTATAAAACACTTTACCTTGCATATTATGCTTTAAGTTTATGGTCACATAGTGGAATATGTTAGGATTAAGGTGCCATCAACCTTGTAAATCCTATGTAATTTATTATTCTTATTATTGTTTATAAATCACCGATAAGAGATGAAAGGTTTCACCAAGTAGCGATCTAGTTTCAGTTGCATGTTTGATCCTGGTACCAGATAGATGTTGGTTATGGAGCACATTTCATTCTAGGGGGTGCATGGGGTACCCCTTGCGAGGTTTTGGGGGGATCATCCCCCCCTCGGGAGGTTCGGGCGTAGCGACCCCAAAAGCCACATTTTATGTATATTTTCATTGTAAATTTGGACCGTTCATCATTAGGTCACAAATCTTATGGTAGAGGTTATGTTGGCTTTTCTTGCCTTAGAAGGTAACCCATTTATGAGGATACTTTATTATGGTTGTGAAGAGTAGAGTAGAAAGTTGAGACTGGAAAAATAGGCATTGCTGGATTGAAGACTGGAGAGGAGATTGATAGAGCTGTATTGTATTGTAAACTCTATTGAAGTTAATACAGACTGGTGCATCTCTTCTTGTGTGGAGTTCTTTCCTGAAAGGGTTTATCAACGTAAAAACCCTGTCTTATTTGTTTGATCTTCTATTTCATTATTTCTTTGTGTTGATTTCATACTATCTCCATTTTGTTTCTGCACAATTAAATATCTATATTACAGTTGTAATCATATTTTCATTTAGAGTTGTTTACCTTCATTTCTAATAGATTCCTAGGAGGGGGCTTCAGATATGGTCACTAATCAGGGTTTGGATAAGAGTGTTCAAAAGTAGGGGAATTGTGGTGATGCGGCTAATCATGGTGTGGAAAGGGGTATGAAAATACAAAACAACCGCGATGGAGCTAGTCTACATGTGGATGAGCCCAACATTGACTCTCACTTTCTAAAGATTCCAGACCCTTCTCAGAATCTCCCGGATGATTTTGAAAATTTGGTGGCCAAGGCTGGAAACAGAGATGACCTGGAGGAAGATATTGGGTTGGTCAAATATGCGGTCAATTCTCAACATAAAATGACCAAATGGTTTTTCATGAAGATCAGTAAGCTAACTATCCATAATAGCTTAAAGGGTATGAAGATGCTCACTAAGAAGCTCAAGGTTCTCAGAAAAGATCAGGTTAAAGACTGTGGTGCTGAGGATATTCTAAAGGTAGATGAAATTGTTGCTCAGGATAAAGGTGAGGGTAACAAGGAAAAAGGGAAATAGGTGATGCTGGAGGATATAGGTGGCCCTTCAACTCATACAAGAGGTAGCAGAAATAAACAATTTGAAGAGGAGAAGAAAGAGCTAGTGAATTTCGCTATTCTGCATGAGAAATTCTATGAGCATGAACTTGAAGTAGCATAAACTTTAAATAAAATGATATAGTTTGGGTTGTTCTTTTTCGTGCTATGGTTTTCTATGCTTTTTATAGTTTTGTAGATTTCTATTGGCGTTTGGTTGGCTTTCTGTTCTCAGTTTGCTTCTTTTTGTAAAGGGTTTCAGGGCACCGTCAAAACCTATTTTACCAATATAATAAAAAACTATGAAGAATGATATAGGACAAATTTAATTTTTTTTGGACATGAATTCAACTCTACTACTTCACAATTTTAGAAAATATCTAGACAATGCACATTGCCATAGAGTGGATAAACCTACTAGGAGGATTTGATTCTTCAGTCCCCCACTCTAGTTGCTAAACCCTTGTACTTCGTGTACCCGGATAGTGATATGGGTCTCCCAGCAATTATATCCCCCCACAATAATATAAAAGAGGGGGCCCACAGAGCTATTCTCGTGTTACCAATGTCTATATGACTAGCTATAGACGGTTAGGTGGAGTCTAAGAAAAGCATTCCAGTTACGGTTTCTAGGAGGTAGAGAAGGAGTGTAGTATACCCTACTGTAGAAGGAAAGGCCCCTACCGGCGATAGCTGGGCTTGACCAAGACGAGAAAGAGGATTGGGATCAGAGGAGTATTGCTCTTTAGCAGCTGATGCTAGAAATGGTGGGAATGTACAAATCCCTAATAAGAAGTTTGGGCGGGAGTAAAAGATTGTAATGGGAAGTGCAACCTTTCTTAAACAACCCTTCCGATGAAGACGAAGACTACTAATGCCTCCTCCTACTTGGTATATGCCTTAAATGCAGTCCATCCTTCTAATCCTACGGGGGGTCCAGCTATGGGCATAATGACAATGTGTATTCTTGGGCTCTTTGTTAACTTCTTTCTCTCAATCTCGGGAACATTAGCTCCCCATCCAACCCAAC
Source organism: Cunninghamia lanceolata (assembly GCA_027924645.1). Lineage (NCBI taxonomy): Eukaryota > Viridiplantae > Streptophyta > Pinopsida > Cupressales > Cupressaceae > Cunninghamia > Cunninghamia lanceolata. The sequence continues at coordinate 5,517,795 of BSBN01000103.1, forward strand.
GGCATCTACTGAAGAGGGGGGGCCTCCCACCCAGCCCCACAGTAGCCGGCTGCCAAGAAGAAATTAGAATTATGCGAAACATTAGCTCCCCACCCAACCCAACGGCATCTACTGAAGTGGGAGGGGCTTGTTAACACGATGATTGGACCCACATTTCCCTAAAGAAAAAAAGGCTAGTAGAAGGTAACATAGAAGACATCTTACAAAATATGAACAAAACCTATGTAGGTTGAAATACATAATGTGTATTTCAACCTGCATAGGTTTTGTTCATGTTTTGTAAGATGTCTTTTGCCAACATTTCCCTCAATCAAAAATAAAATATAGCAGAAGGCATCTTACAAAATATCATTCCTAAGACATCATATTGTACGAGAGAGCATGCCTAAGACATGATAACTGTAATGAAACAAATTACAAAATAGAAGAATATAGTAGGAAATATGATGCAAATACTTGATAATAATATGCCACTTCAAGGGGCCTCCAAAAGTCTCAAATGAAGAACACAATTTATATTATGATGATAATGACACTCCTCTACCTCCTATATACCATACTCAAGCCTTGGATATCACCTAGAATGACTTAGATAGCAAAATATATCACCTAGGCCAACCTAAATACCTATATAAGTCTATATTAATGATTATATAACTTAATCAAGGGTTAAGGTAGCCACAAGTCGACTAATGATAACCCTATACCAATGTAAGATTAAGGGCATAGCATGCCCCCCTCTTTAAAGAAGCATTGTCTTCAATCTGATCAATTGTGGATGTTTTTGCATAAAATCTTCATATTCTCACATGGCATCTTTAACTAGTAAATTATTCTATTGAATGAGATACTCAATGATTGTCCTAGTCCTCAACTTTTGATGCTGGAGCATCACTCTTTTCATGTTTGTTAGGTCATTTTGATGTCTAGTTGGTGTTTTAAGGTCATTGTAATGTCAATAATATTGAATTTGTGTTTGAAGGTCAATTAGAGTCCATTGGGATCATTTCCAATGGTTTAGAGTTCTTAGGAAGTCCTAGAAATTCAAATTTTGAGTTTTCCTGCCAAAACTAGATTTGAATTTTCTAAAGTTTTTGGCTTGTTTTTAGAGTTGAAGTTTGGTTCTCAAGGGTAGAAATGGGTGTGTTGAGTTCAATATGGTCTTGAAAGACCATGAGAACCCATGTTGGGTCTTTTGGCATGTTGTTTTCTAGACTAGATTGTAAAAAAGGCTAAAATGTCAAGTTTTAGGACAATATTTGTTAGGTTTTGAGAAAAAGAAAGACATGTATTCAAAGGATAACTATTTTTTGATGGACATTGCATGAAGATGAATGAGAATACATGCTCCAAGAAGATCAGGAGGAGTTTTTTGATGGAAGTACCCTGTTATTGCAAATTTTTTTGACTGTTTTTAGACTGTTTTGCAGACATACAGACATAAAAGACTGTTGTACGACCATGTACAACACTATATTGGTCTAAAAGCACATGAGGAAGTTAGGAAATCTTGTTATAGGTCTAACACAGTTGATTTTGAGTGATTTCATGAAGGTTTGACTAAGAAATAAGCAAAACCCTTGTTGACTGCTTGTGACAGAACTAGGGTTTCCAGTGAGGGTAAAAAGACCATAAATTTAGTTTAAACCAATGAAAATCCATGAAAATTTGTGAGAATATTAATTAGGTTGTGTGAAAACTTCTCACCTAGTTTCAACTCTTGACACCCTCGCACGTGTGAGATAGGAGGGACTGTGTATGTTCTCTATTAAGAAGGACTGTTAAACCCTAGTAGGCTGAGGGTTTTAGTAAAATTTGTTCTTATTGAATGTATTGTAGGAGAATAGGGGTTTTTTGAGACCCTATAGAAGGTGTTGAAAGTCTGAGAAGCCCTAGAAGGCATCAAGTAAGTCTTTGTCATTCCAAAGTGCCCATTTGGCCTTTTTCTTGAAGGTTAAACCTAGTGAATTAAGACAGTCACAGGGTACAGTTCAGAGATACCATTAAAGGGTTTGAAGTGACTAAGAATCTTGCATTGTCCTTGTTTCTTGCTATTGTAAACCCTATGCATCATTATTGGTATCAGAGTAGGTTAAATCCAAGAAAACCAAGAAAGGGTTGATAATCAAAGAAAAGGTGAAAGATGCCTCCAAGAGTCAATGCAACTGAAAGGGTAGCAGAGAGAATAGCCACATAGTTGGGAGAAGCCCTTGCCAGAGAAATGAGGGAAATGAGAGGCAGTTTGGATACAAGAGTCACTGTAGTGGAAGCTAACCAAAGAAGAGGAGTGGTTACAAGAGATACGAGTGACTAAGATGAAGTGGTGGATGAAGCACCACAAGAAGAACCTCAAGAAGAGAGGGATGCTGATGATTTGAGGATGGAAAGATTGTTGAAGGTAGTCAAGGGTGAAGGAACCAAGGTGAAAATGGAAATTCCAGTGTATATAGGTAGTTTGAATGGTGAATAACTCCTGGATTGGATAGGGGAGTTGGACAAGTACTTTGAGTTTGAGGAGGTACCTGAAGAGCAACAAGTAAAGTTGGACAGGACAAAGTTGAAAGGTCATGCATCTTTATTGTGGGATTATGTTTAGGAAGAAAGGAGAAAGAAAGGTAAATCCAAGATTACTTCTTGGGATAGGATGATTGCCCAGTTGAAGGGCAAATTCATGCCTAGTGACTACATGACTCAGTTGTATAGGAAGTTATAGAACTTGAAACAAAAGGATATGGGAGTGAAAGAGTAAACTGAAGAATTTTACAAGTTGAGTATCAGATCAGGACATATGGAGGATGACACCGATAAGGTTGCAACATACCTCAATGGATTGAAGTATGAATTACAAGATGAGTTGAGCCTTACAAGCCCTAGGACACTTGAGGAGTGCTATCATCTAGCCTTAAAGGCTGAGGAGAAGTTGAATAGGAAACAAGAAAAGTAGAATAGAGGTAGAGGAAGGAATTTTAGAGGTAGAGGTCCATATGCTGGTAGAGGACAACGACAAAGAAGTCAAGGTGAGTCAAACACCTCTCAAGAACAAGCACCAAATCCAAGAGGAGGTTTTAGAGGAAGAAGGCCTAATTTCAGGGGTAGATTTAGACAAAGAAGAGGATTCAATTGATGCAGAGCACAACCCAGTTGAAGCGTATGAACCCGGTCAAAGACCCTTTGGAGCCTACAAGACAGCAAATTGAGAATATATCAGCAAGACAGTCCACCGTTGGTCAAGCTAAAAACTCCTTCACTGATGCATATTTCTCTCCGATGAGCCTTCCATCGGCAGGACCACAGCAATGTCTCACTGAAATATACAAACCCATTAAACCGATGAACCGGTTCAATCTGATGGTTCAATGGCGAGGTTCAACCTTCTCCTTTGGTGAGATGTCTATCTGTCGGGTTGAACCATTGGTTCAACGGCTAGGTTCAACGGCGAGGTTCAACGCCGAGGTTCAACGGTGAGGTTCAACGGTGAGGTTCAACAGAGACTGTAAATACACTCTTCCCTTGCTGTCAGCAAGACGTTTCCTTTTGTCTCACCAAAGTAGTTCTCCACTTGCCTATCGGCAAGACAATAACTATCAGCCCACCTTTCTTTAGCGTTCACCGATACTGAATGTCACGCCAACCTCTTTCATCGGCGACACTCCACAATAGTCTCCCCGATCGGTATGACCTGCTACCGTTGGCCCACTGTTGAAATCTTCCACCGATGCCTCCTTTCTCGCCGATGACCTTAACTCTGTCGGCGAGACCACCTATCGTCGGCACCACCTTTCTCCCTGTAGTTAGGGTAAAATTGCAAATCAGGGCAAATGAATAAACAACAATGATAAAAACCCTAGCAATGCACAATGAAGCACAAGACAACATGAAAATCAAAATAACAAATGTAAATGCAAACCAATCTCCACGCTATGCTCGATTTATCTCCATTGCTCTTCTCGAACATCATCTCAAAGAGGGGCAAAATGTAGACACCCAAATTTGTCCTAACTTTGTCCATGTCTTGCAACACCTTGATAAAAACATCACTTAAACATCATGTAGCATTTTGTCCTAAATCCCACTCTTAATCCCACTTATTCCATTAGCCAATTAATTAAATAAATTTTATTTATTTAATTAAAAGCCCATTCAATCCCATTCTTATCCTACTTAGCCAATTAATTAAATAAATTTTATTTATTTAATTAATATCCAACTCATATCCCAACCAATTCAAATATTTTATTTGAATTAAGTTCCCCACTATCCAATTAATTAAATAAATTTTATTTATTTAATTAATATCCAACTCATATCCCAACTAATTCAAATATTTTATTTGAATTAAGTTCTCATCATAAGCCGACTTTCCAATTAATTAAATAAATCTTATTTATTTAATTAATTTATCTTATCATTTAGCCAACATGTGTGCTTCTTTCATTTAAAAAGATAAGTGGTACTACAGCCTTTTATTTAATATCTTTTATATGTAGTACTTTTTATGTACACAAGCATACATGAGCCCTATTTTCCTTGACACTTGTCAAATGACTACAACTCCCTTGAAGAGTGGGATAACCTAATCAATCCTAGCCGTCCACATCAATCATTTAGCTTTTTAATCTCAGCCATCCATTTGAACCAAGCCTTTTCTATAAATCAACCCCCTCATAAGCCATTAGCATGCATTGAGCTTCAAGTACCATTATTCTGCCAAATTATCATTAGCATGCATTGATCCTCAAGTATCCACATGCTGTCGAAATATCATTAGAGCCTTTGCATCCTTCATCTATCATTCATTCTATCACATCTTCATCTTAATGTTATGCTGCAGAAGTGAGCACCCAACATTCTTCCAACAATAATCCTTCAAAATCTTGCATGCTCATGTGAGGTGGAGAAGAGCAATGGAGATAAATCGAGCATTGCGTGGAGATTGGTTTGCATTTACATTTGTTATTTTGATTTTCATGTTGTCTTGTGCTTCATTGTGCATTGCTAGGGTTTTTATCATTGCTATTTATTCATTTGCCCTAATTTGCAATTTTACCCTAACTACACTCCCTTCTGCCGATATCTCATGTCCCGCCGAAACTCCTATGCCAACCCCTTTCGGCCAGACTTCCCTACAGCTCACGCCGATGACTTAAATGCAAAATATACCCGTAGGTTATCTATTACAAACAACAGACACTCAAAACTGGTGTCTTCTCGCCATACAACAGCAAAGCAACTAATCAATATACACTAAACATATACACCAATGGAAACTGCAACAACAAGAGACACTGAGAGATTGCTTGAAGTGGTTCTACAATTCTAACCTTCCATACCTAGAATGAATAAATAAAGATGGGAATTAATCTACAAGTCCATTCCACTGATTTCCCAAAAATCTGCCAGTGGAATGGATTTATCCAGTTAATTCGACCACAGAAGCACAAAACTAAATTATATACAAACCCTACACAAAATGAATTTCTACACAGAGTATCTACACTAGATATCTACACAGTATTCAGAATCTGGAAAGAAAATAAATTGCAGAACTTCTACTCCTTCTTGATGTTCAAAAATTACATTTTCGACTGTTCAGAGACCAGACCAAAACTACCACCGTCCACTCTACAAAAGGTTTTCCCCTTTTTATCTTTCCCAATGCGAGGGACTGACATTCCCCTCTCCTTCTAGGATTTGATCTTTTCAAAGTTATAGGTGGAAACCCTTAATCTATTACGAATGACATCTGTTTTGCATAAGACAGCAAAACTTTTAAAGCTAAGACACCTTGATTATCTTTCCCTTAATCCAAACTGTCAATAAATGTTAAGTTTGGAGTTTACCAACATGAAATGCTAATCGAGAATGTTACATTTTTGAAGATGCTATAAGGTAACATAAAATGTCAAAAACTATATTAGTCTTCTTCCTCTCCCTCTTGTGTATGTTGATCCAGTTGAAGGGGTGCCCCTGCACCATACTCCCCGGGAGAAGAGATCTCAAGCCCCTTTGAGATTAGAGTTTGGAGGTCTGTACCATGCTTTGAAATCTGGTCAGTAGTCATCCAAACTGCCTCTGAATCTGGTTGTCCTTGCCAGGCCACCAAATACTCCAAGTATTCTTTGTTTCTGGTCTTCTTGAGCACTCATGAGTCTAAGATGTGGTTCAACTTTGGTGGATCATGCTTCAGAATGCCATCAGCTGTTGCCTGCAATGGTTCCTGTTCTACATCTGCATTTGGTTTGTATGGAGTCAAATCAAAGACATTGAAAATTGGGGACAATCCAAGATCAGGAGGAAGTTGGATCTCATATGCATTCTGTCCACACTTCTTTAAAATTTGACATGGTCCAATCTTCCTCTGCATTAGCTTGGTATACTTACCTTTGGGGAGTCTCTCCTTCTTTAGATTTACCCAGACCAAATCTCCAATTTCAAACTGTAAATCTCTTTTCTTCTGGTCAGCATATGTTTTGTACTTTGTTGTAGCCTGTTGGAGTTGGTGCTTGACCTGATCATGTACTTCTTTAATAGTTGAAGCAAAAGCTTCACCATCTGCACTAATAGGCTCTCCTACAGGTAAATCTCTTAGCTCCAGAATACCCCTGGGATGAAGTCCATACACTATCTAAAAAGGTGACTTTCCTGTACTCCTATTGATGGTGTCATTATAAGAAAATTCTGCTTGTGGGAGGATATTATCCCATTTCTCTCCATGCTGTCTGGTTAAACACCTGAGGAGGTTACCCAATGAACAGTTAACAACTTCAGTCTGCCCATCTGTTTGAGGATGGTAGGCTGATGAGAAAGACAAATTTGTTCCCAACTTTTTCCAAAGAGTTCTCTAGAAGTGGCCAATAAACTTCACATCTCTGTTTGATACTATGTTCAATGGTAAACCATGTATTCTCACTATCTCTTTGAAAAACAAATCAGCGACATATGAAGCATCACAAGTGGTTTTACATGGCAAGAAATGTGCCATTTTACTGAATCTGTCTACTACCACAAAAACACTATCATATCCTTTCCTTGTCCTAAGCAAACCTAGTACAAAATCCATGCTTAAGCTCTCCCATGGCCTAGAAGAAATGGGTAGTGGCTGATACAAACCTGCATTTGTGGATCTCCCTTTGGCTTTCTGACATATTACACATGCTTCCACCAATTTTCTCACATCTGACTGTAACTTAGGCCAATAGTAATGCCTTTTTACAAGATCAAGAGTTTTATCAAGACCAAAATGTCGTGACAGAGCCCCACAATGTTTTTCCTGAATAATATTCAGTCTCATAGAACATCTGGGAATACATAGTTGTCCACCTTTGAAAAGTAATCCATCTTGGGTCAGAAATTCAGAGAACTCAACATGATATTTGTCTCCAAAAGAAGTACATACCTTATAGACCTCTCCAAAGTCTTCATCTTCAGCATACATTGTCTTCAACGAATCAATCCCAACACTCTCCAATTAGATCTGATTTATGGTCAGAACTCTCTTGCTCAAAGCATCTGCTACTTTGTTCTTAACTCCTTTCTTGTGCTTGAGTGTGAAAGTGAAAGCTTGCAAAGTTTCCACCCATTTCATGTGTCTATGGTTTAGTTTCTCTTGACTGTTTAAGAAACTGAGGGCTTGATTATCTATGAACACTCTGAATTCTTTGGGCATCAAGTAATGCCTCCATTTCTTAAGTGACTGAACTAGAGCATACATCTCCAAATCATAGGATGAGTATCTCCTCTTGGCATCATTTAATTTCTCACTGAAGAATGCAATAGGCCTACCTTCTTGGCCGAGTACTACTCCAATAGCAATATGACTTGCATCACATTCTACTTGAAAAATCTTGCTGAAATCAGGAAATGCAAGAATTGGTTGTTCTGCCATCTTCTTTTTTAACGTTTCAAAAGAATTATCTGCCTCCTTTGTCCATGTAAACTTGCACTTCTGTCCTCCCTTTATAGTGTCAAGCATGGGTGCATAGATATGACTAAATCCCTTTATAAACTTCCTATAAAAGTTTGCTAATCCATGGAAACTTCTAACATCATTCACAGTTTTGGGTGCTGGCCAAGACAATATGGCACTTACCTTTTCTGGATCCATTCTTAATTTGTTATGTGAGATAACAAATCCTAAGTAGATGATTTCTTCCTGCATAAATAGACACTTTGCTAAATTTATCATTAGCTGCTCTTCATGCAACCTTTTGAGAACCAAGTCTATATGGATGAGGTGTTCTTCCCTCAGATTGCTGAAAATCAGGATGTCATCTAGATATACTATGACAAATTTACCTATGAACTCTCTCAAGACCTCATTCTACAATCTCATAAAGGTACTAGGAGCGTTGGATAAACCAAAAGGCATGACCTTCCACTCATATAACCCCTCATTTATCTTGAATGCAGTTTTCCACTCATCACCAGGTCTAATCCTAATCTGATGATAACCACTCTTTAAATCTATTTTGGTGAAGTATTTAGCAACTCCTAAACAATCAAGTAAATCTTCTATCCTAGGGATTGGAAACCTGTACCTGATTGTTATCTTGTAAATAGCCCTTGAATCAGTGCAAAGTCTCCAAGTGCCTTCCTTCTTTGGTGCTAGTACAGCCGGTACTGCACATGGGCTTAAACTTTTGCCAATTAGGCCTATCTTCAACAACTCTTCAATTTGTCTTGCTACCTCTGTATTCTGATCTGGAGTGAGCTTATATGCTTCTTTGTTTGGAAGTGTAGATCCTGGGATCAGATCTATACAATGGCTGATGTCTCTTATAGGTGGTAGGGAACTTGGCATCCCATCAGAACTAATGCCTTTGTACTTGTCCAATAGCTGTTGGACAGCTGGGTCTATGAATTTTTGTCTCTTTTCTCCCTTGACTTCCTTCTGCTGTTCCTTGTTTACCTTTAGGCAAGGAATTAGAGCATATGTATCTGCTCCTTCTTCTCTTATCTCTTTCATGAATTGTCTTCCTTCTACCATCATCACTTTAACCTCTTTTCCTTTTGTCTCCACCTCTGTCTCCATTAATGGTATCAATTCTATCACCTTACCATTCTTGGTGATGGAGTAGGTGTTCCTAACTCCATCATGGTATGATTTTAAATCATACTGCCATGGTCTTCCAAATAGGAGATGGCAACCATCCATCTTGGCAATGTCAAACAATAACTTATCCTTGTATGGGCCAATTTGAAATTCTACCCAAGCCTGTTCTTCTACAACTGTTTGCTGTCCTTGGGTAAGCCATGAAATTTTATAAGGGCAAGGATGTGGTAGTCTCCTAAGCTTAAGTTTTTCTACCATCTCAATGGATACAAAATTTTCAGTAGATCCAGAGTTAATCAGAACTTTGCATACCTTTCCTCCTACCTTGCAAGTAGTTCTGAAGAGAGACTTCCTTTGTGGAGGTTCTTTTCCAGGCACTTTCATGGTGGTCATTGCTCTCCTAATCATCAAAGATTCTCCATTCTCAGGATACCCATAACTGCTAGGAGCATTCACACTTTGAATAGTGCTTGAGCTTGCTACACTCTGACAATCAAATTCTTGGATTAGATTGATCCTCTTTTCTCCTATTGAACTTGTTGCCTTTGCTGGACATCTGCTGGCTATATGGCCTTCTTGGTTGCAATTGTAACATCTGATAGGTCCTCTACCCTGAGATCTTCCTCTAAAAGGTGGTCTTCTGCCCCTAAAGTTTCCCTTTGGATTATAGCTTCCTCCTTGGTTCTGACTGTTATCTCCTTTGCTGGTCTCTTGGTTGGATTCACTTTGGTATCCAAATCCTCTGCCTCTAAAAGGACTTCTTCCTCCTCTCTGCTATCTTCCTCTACCTCTATGATTCTGCTCATGCCTTCTCTTTAGTTTTTCTTCCACTTTGAGTGCTAACTGATAGCACTTTTGAACTGTATTTGGATTATGCAAATTTAAGTCTTCCTGGATGTTAAGTCTCAATCCATTGAGGTATCTTGCTACCTTCTCTTCCTCATCTTCCCTTACCTTTGTTTTTACACACAACTTCATGAATTCTTCTATGTATGAGCTGACATCTAGCTCCCTCTGCTTCAAATTATGTTTTCTCTTATGTAATTGGATATTGTAATTCAATGGAATATAGGCCTCCTTCACCAATACCATCATTCTCTTCCATGTTGTAACTCTGTTCTTTCCCTCTTTCACCCTGTCATCTTGGATGAAATTCCACCAAGTCAATGCAGCTCCTTTCATTTTGGACTGAGCCATCTTCACTCGTTGGTGTTCTGGTATCTCTTCTGTCTCAAATAAATTATTCAAGTAGTCTATCCACTCCATCACTGAATCAGGTTCCATTTTTCCTGCAAACACTGGCAGGTCTATTTTCACATCCATGGTCCTTCTTTCCATGGACTTGAGGGCATTGAGTAAGGGTCTCTGGTCTGTAGGAACCTCTAGCTCTTCCTGCTCTGGGGTCTCCTCTTCATCCCCATCTTCTCATTCACCAGAGTTTTCTTCCCCTCTCTCCACTCTTTCCCTCAGCTTCTCTAGTTCTTCCTTCAGTGCCTGATTCTGAGCTCTATCAGCTCTACTCTCTGCTATTTGCTTCTTCACCAAGGCTGTCAATTCAACATTGGTCATTTTTGCTGGAAGAGTGTCCAAGGCTTCTCCTTCCAACATTTTGCTTTCTCCTTCTACTACTAGATGGAAGAAATAACTTCAGAAATGAAATTTTCACACTAACCTTTCCCAGAGCTTTCTCTAGCTCTGATACCACTTGATGCAGAGTACAGCCCAGTTGAAGTGTATGAACCCAGTCAAAGACCCTTTGGAGCCTACAAGACAGCAAATTGAGAATATATCGGCAAGACAGTCCACCGTCGGTCAAGCTAAAAACTCCTTCACCGATGCATATTTCTCTCTGATGAGCCTTCCATCGGCAGGACCACAACAATGTCTCACCGAAATATACAAACCCATTGAATTGATGAACCGGTTCAATCCGATGGTTCAATGGCGAGGTTCAACACCGAGGTTCAACCTTCTCCTTCGGTGAGAATTCTATCTGTCGGGTTGAACCATTGGTTCAATGGCTAGGTTCAACGCCAAGGTTCAACGGCGAGGTTCAATGGCGAGGTTCAACAGAGACTGTAAATACACTCTTCCCTTGCTGTCGGCAAGATGTTTCCTTTTGTCTCACCAAAGTAGTTCTCCACTTCCCTATCAGCAAGACAATAACTATCGGCCCACCTTTCTTCAGCGTTCACTGATACTGAATGTCACGCCAACCTCTTTCATCGACGACACTCCACAATAGTCTCCCTGATCGGTATGACCTGCTACCGTCGGCTCACTGTTGAAATCTTCCACCGATGCCTCCTTTCTCGCCGATGACCTTAACTCTGTCGGCGAGACCACCTATCATCGGCACCACCTTTCTCCCTTCTGCCAATCTCATGTCCCGCCGAAACTCCTACACCAACCCCTTTTGGCCAGACTTCCCTATAGCTCACGCCGATGACTTAAATGCAAAATACACCCGTAGGTTATCTATTACAAACAACAGACACTCAGAACTGGTGTCTTCTCGCCATACAACAGCAAAGCATCTAATCAATATACACTGAACATATACACCAATGGAAACCGCAACAACAAGAGACACTGAGAGATTGCTTGAAGTGGTTCTACAATTCTAACCTTCCATACCTAGAATGAATAAACAAAGATGGGAATTAATCTACAAGTCCATTCCACTGATTTCCCAAAAATCTGCCAGTGGAATGGATTTATCCAGTTAATTCGACCACAGAAGCACAAAACTAAATTATATACAAACCCTACACAGAATGAATTTCTACACAGAGTATCTACACTGGATATCTACACAATATTCAGAATCTGGAAAGAAAATAAATTGCAAAACTTCTACTCCTTCTTGATGTTCAAAAATTACATTTTCGACTGTTCAGAGACCAGACCAAAACTACCACCGTCCGCTCTACAAAAGGTTTTCCCCTTTTTATCTTTCCCAATGCGAGGGACTGACATTCCCCTCTCCTTCTGGGATTTGATCTTTTCAAAGTTATAGGTGGAAACCCTTAATCTATTACAAATGACATCTGTTTTGCATAAGACAACAAAACTCTTAAAGCTAAGACACCTTGATTATCTTTCCCTTAATCCAAACTGTCAATAAATGTCAAGTTTGGAGTTTACCAACATGAAATGCTAATCGAGAATGTTACATTTTTGAAGATGCTATAAGGTAACATAAAATGTCAAAAACTATATTAGTCTTCTTTCTCTCCCTCTTGTGTATGTTGATCCAGTTGAAGGGGTGCCCCTGCACCATCAATGGTTTCATAGGTCAATGCTACAAGTGCAACAAGTTTGCAGGCCATTAAGCTTGGGAATGTCTAGAAGAGAAATCAACTACCAGCTTTAGGAATGAACGAAGAACTCAAGTTTCTCAAGGAGGGGATGAAGAGAGTGTTAACTCCTCACCACAACTAGAAGAGCCAGAGAGAGGAGAATCCTTTCTAATGAGAAGGACATTGATCAAGGTTCCAATGGAGAAGGAGCCACCTCAAAGGAAGTCACTATTCAAGATTGTTTGCAAGTGTCAAGGTAAATGTTGTTAAGTTGTTATAGATTCTAGTAGTAATGATAATTTAGTTGTTGTTGAGATGGTAGAGAAACTAAATCTGAAGAGATTACCTCATCCTACACCATACAAGGTCTCATGGTTGAATAAGGGACAACAAGTACTAGTCAATGAACAATGTTGGGTAGAGTTTCAAATAGGAAGGTACAAAGATGAGGTGTTACGTGACATCATTCCTATGGATGTGTGCCCTGTATTATTTGGTAGGCCATGACAATATGATAGAAAAACAATGCATGATGGTAGGAAGAATGTTTATGTTTTAGAGAAAGATGGAGTCACCTACACCTTGCACCTTTGAAAGAGGAAGATAGGGACCAAAAGGTTGGCTCAAGTGTGATGATAGTGGGTGAAAAAGAATTTCTAAAGACAATGGAGGAGGAAGAGATAGGTTTTGCAGTGCTAGTCATACCTAAGACTGTCATAACAATATCAAGAATTGGTGAGCTGCCATGTGAGATTCAGGATGTTACATCCCTAATTTTTGTCTCGCTATACTTTTTACTTTTACTTGGATATAAGTAAATCTATTATGATGTTTAGATTAATGTCAAGGAAAGACATAGATTATATTGAGTGTCATTTATGGAATTATGGAAATAAATATGTTATTGTCAATTTAATATTGCATTATGAGATTTGGTTTATTATTTGAATAATGATGTACTGATCATAATTTGTTGATTACAAGTTTGATATAGGATTACAAGTTTTCAAATGACTCTCAGAGAAGAGAGAGAGAGTATCTTTCAAGGAGAGAGATATAGAGCTTAGGTTACGAGTGATTATTTGCCAAAACGAGTATGAGTGTTTAACAAAAACATGAACTAGTATTGTTAGAGGTAAGTCATGTCTTGTCAGTTTACTTTTGAACCCAATCGACAGGTAGTCGATGTCTTTTGAATCTTTTCAAGTCATAGTGTGTCAACATAGTCATTTTTGAAGTAAACGACATCGTCTGAGTAAGAACAGTAACCATTTACGTTTAACGTAAAAATTACGACGTCATTGTCATAAAATGGTTATGTTATTATTATTGAATCACTTAGTGTTTTATTGTCGACATTTAATGTCAAATGACGATCTCGTCAAGACAAGTTGACGTGATTTTAACGAAGGATTGTGATGGGGAGGTAAACTCGACCCATTCACATTATCCGTAAACCTTTGTTTTATTACTATTATTTTTATTGATCAAATCATAACTATCAAATAAAGATGATGCTATGTAAACCATATTTGATATAAACAAATAAGTATATATTTATGCATCAAATGAGGATAATACCTCATGATAAGTTAATAATGCTTACTCTTGAGCAGCCAAAGGCTTACAAATAGGAGAGCCTTCATTATTATAAGTGGTGGATCGAACCACTTTATGTGTTTATTAAATGGTCAAACATTGGTTTTAAATGCCTGGTTGGCCTCTTTGGAAGTGAAGCGATGATGATGCTAACCACATTCACCGAAGCTCCCTCAAAGAATGTTCTTCCCCGTCAACATGTGTTGAGTTATGCAAATTTATAGCTATTGGTTGAAACTGAATCATGAAGCAAACTGTTTTGAATTGAATGTGTTTTAAAACTACAAGGAAGTGGGAAAGAAAATATGGGATGACTCATTATGAGTATTGTTGAGTCCTTAAAGCCACGACTTAGTTAGTCGATGGTGGTATCATTGAAGAGGCATGTTATTTTTGCATTATCGATTATCATTGAAAAGGGAGGTGAAAGTAGAGTTCGCGGTGAGCAGAGGGATAAGGAGTTAGTGAAGGAAAGAGCATGGTTTGTCTGGGACGAACACATAAACATTTCTATCTCCAAATTCATCTTAGTTAGACCACCGCTATCAGGTAAATACTCATGTAGTTTATGCATTAAAAAAGGCAATAATGATTTGAATGATTGATAAGTCTTCTGTATTGCTTTATGAAGAGCAATCGATTATGCCAGAGTAGCTTATTTCTTAAGTTCATTATATTCATTCAAAACAAGGAGAGAGGTGACTATGTTTAAAAGGATTTGGAGTCATTATAAGACTGTTATGTTATCTTAGTATAAACCAGTGAGTGTCAACTTAGCTTGAAAAGGCCGATGCAAACTTTTACAATGAAATCTATTTCATTATCAAACTGGGTCGACAATATACTTATTGTCTTTAAACTGATAAACAAACCAAATCATTGTTTGGGAATAAATGAACTCTTTTGAAGAGGTTATCATAGTTTTCAAGTGTCTAGAAATCCAATCACTCTATTGAATGAGCTATCATTATGAAACAAGTCAATTATTTTGTCATAAGATAGTTATGTATTTAACTCTTGTCGAGATTAGTGTAAATGATACTTGATAGGAAAAATTACCAGCTGTGAGTAATATGGTTTAAAGTATTAAATGGTGAAATTATCATTTTAAAACCATTCTTGGTTTAGACTATATATTTATATGTCAAAAATGATTATTCCTAGTAAGATGTTGAAAACTAGCTTTTATCAAATCAAGTGATAGAACATTAGGAATATTTGGATAGAAGAAATATGGTCTATAGGACGAATCCTTATTATCTATTTTATTAATCTTGTTTAAGATATCCTTTGAAAACTATTATGATGATATAGACTAAGTCTATCTAGAAATGACCTTGTTTGGAATCATATATGAATATATATATATATATATATATATATATATATATATATATATATTGTAATTGTTAATGACATCACGTTAAGGAAAGAAGAAGGTATTCATACTCCTTTGTATAGGACGTATTATCTATTATAGAACCATATTAATCTTAACCTTGGTTGAGTTAAAACAAAGATTGTTTATAAACCTTAGTATTGAAGTTATGAGATAGGGTTATTTTGATATAATGGATTATTCAAGGGTTAAATAAAACCCTAGTTTAACCTAGAAAGGTTAAAGATTATTTGATGACACCTTTATGGTTATAAACCATTTTTAGTTATTTTATGGGGGTAGACATTAAAGGGTTGAGAACCCTAAATAATAAATGTTTCATTTATCTTATTGAAAAGAGATTTGTTATTAGTCGATAATTTTTAACCTTAGGTAGAGAAACCTATTTGTTTGGTTACAAGTCAACTTGAGATATAAGTCATAAGCCTCAGGTTTTGCAAGCATGCAAGAGGTACTATTAAATGGTTAGTCAAACATAAAGTTTCTTATACCTTTTTGTTCACAACTTCTCTTAGCTATTACTTGTCGATAAGTGATGAAACTCAAATGTTGCAAAGATGCAAAAAGATACCCAAGATTAGCTAGTCATTCCATAAGGTCTATGGAGCAATAACAGTGCCTTGTGAATCCACCTAAGTTAGAAAGACTAGATTTGAATTAGACAAAACTCTTTAGTTAAACCTTAACTTGACCCAGATAAGGTAATTATTTATATTAAATTATTGTGATCATTGCATAGAATGTGAATGTAAGGACAAGTACCCTAACTATGTTTTTTTATTCTTACTTGTAAGAAAGGAAATAATTTCCTAGACTATGATGCTTAATCTGGGAAAGGTAACCATCTTAGTTGTTAATGAATCGACTTAAGATCTTTAAGTGTCGATAAGTTTTAGATCTCAGGTATTGCAATGATGCAATGAGAATCCTCATAAAGAAAGGTAATCAATAAGGTCTATGGAATATAGACAATGTTTGTAAATTTGTCTATGTCGGGAAGACTAAAATATTGAAGTTGTCAAGACTATATAGTTAAACATAGTTGACCAAGTCAAACTGTAGGAATATGAT
The DNA here is from genome assembly GCA_027924645.1 of Cunninghamia lanceolata. NCBI lineage: Eukaryota > Viridiplantae > Streptophyta > Pinopsida > Cupressales > Cupressaceae > Cunninghamia > Cunninghamia lanceolata. Next base: position 5,534,218 of record BSBN01000103.1, read on the forward strand.
AGTATTAAAGTTGAGTTGGGGTGGGTGAACATTACGACTACATTCTTTGAGAACATCTATTCATATTGAATCTTTGGCCAAAGTAATGCATTCATTTTCTGGATGCATTATCGGTTCTGTATCTGGATTGCATAACCTATCAAAAATCATACTTAGCTAGAGGGTATCTAGGGTTTTATGGTTGATAGAGTTGTGTAGCATACAACACTATGTACTAGGGAAGGCAAATTACCACTGGTCACCTTTGGTCTATATTCCTTGTGAAGGGTAGGGCCGCTTCCTATGTGGAAGATGTGTGGGAGACCGTCAGTCTGTGGATGCAGGTAAAACACTAGGAAGATACTCTCTCTCCAACAGAAAACATGCCAAGGCTTGTGATAAAGATGTCAGATTTCCAGATGCAGTAATTCTTTGTGACTTGTGTTTTAAAAGGCTATGTAAATGATTATCTATTGTAGATATTTGTACTTGTAAAAGACAATATGTCATATTGTATCATGTTGATTATTATGTAAGAGAATCTTGCAATTTGTTGTTACTTGATTATATGTTAAATAAAAGAAAAATTTTCTCTCTCATTTTTACCTTGTTGAATTACTGTATGGTAAATTCTTTATTTTACTATGTTTTTAGAATGTGGATGTTACACAGGACATGTTGAAGGGTTATGCAGACATAGTTGTGGATGAACTTCCTAACTCCTTGCCTCCAATGAGAGATATCAGTCATCATATAGACTTCATACCAAGGGCTAGTCTACCAAACAAGGCAGCCTACAAAATGACACCACAAAAAAATGAAGAAATCAGAAAACAAGTACAAGAGTTGCTTAACAAACGGTTACTCAAGGAGAGTCTTAGCCCATGTGCAGTTCCAACTATTTTGGCACCTAAGAAAGGAGGTGAGTGGTGAATGTGCACTGATTCTAGGGCAATAAATAAGATAACAATTAGATATAGGTTTCCACTTCCAAGAATAGAGGACTTAATGGATTGTTTAATTGGGGCAAGTTACTTCTCAAAGATAGACCTCAAAAGTGGATACCACCAAATCAGGATCAGACAAGGAGATGAATGGAAAACAACATTCAAAATAAATGAGGGCCTATATGAGTGGCTTGTTATGCCATTTGGTTTGTCAAATGCACCTAGCACCTTTATGAGGCCAATGAATGAGGCCCTCAAGCCATACATTGGTAAGTTTATACTTGTTTACCTTGATGACATATTGGTTTTTAGTTCTAACAAAAAAGAGCATTTGTATCATTTGAATTTGGTGTTGAGAAGGCTACAAGAAGAAAATTTGCTGATCAACCTTAAAAAGTGTGAGGTCATGAAGACATAACTACTGTACCTTATGTTGACTTTTTCCCAGACTGGATGCTTATTCCCAGATTTCCCTACAAGGTAGCCATCAGTGATCAACAGGATCTCTGGGCCAGGGGGTCAACAGTATAGGAGATAGACTCTATATTTTATCTCCTCTTCTTCTTCAGGCTCTGCAAGACCTAGGGGGGTATTCCCTACTCAACATCCATGAGGATATGCATGCAAGGCTGGGATGTTGACAGAAAGCAGATGAGTCCTCCTGTAAGTAGACCAAAACTGAAAGATAAGGGCAAAGGGGCTAGCTTTGGGCCTATTTGCAGTTGTAGACAGAGGACTGAGGTTCCTAAAACTAACTCTAATGTCCTAATGTTGGTTTTAGATTTTGCTGTGGAGTTTAAGTGTGGATGCAAAGCTGGATATGGTTATAACACAAAACAAAGCATGATTGGTGCCTATCCAGGGCCTGGAGTCAGTAGACATACACCTGTGAATGATCAGCATGAACAACTAAAACTGGATTTCAAGGGGATATGTGTGATACCTGCCTTACAGGCATCTCCCAATACAAAGTGTTAGGTTATCTCTACTTATGGTATCCCTACTGCAGTATATCCCTCCCAATGTTCAACCTGAAAACAGTTTAATCTACCCCTTGAGTAGAAGTTAAAAGATCAGACAGTCAACATAGGAATTCTATGCTCTAGAATCTAAACATTACCAAACATCCAGATTCAGAAGAAGAATACATGCAATACTGGAGACAGAATTAACACAACACATGCTAAACAACATTTCTCATATAAGTTTAATCATGAAATCAGTGGGTTCATGCCAAAAACAAACAACAAGAGATACATAAACTCACAGGTAAGCTGTACAGAGCAACCAGATCAGCTTGTTATGCATTACAGAGCCAAAATCATCAACTTTCAACAACCTTTCAAATGGGCAACACCACCTGCTTATAACAGCCAGGTAGGTGCTCAGCAATTAATTACAATGTTGACCAAAAATCCCGCCAGATACACAGTATCACGAAAATGGCGCTTCAACACAACCAGATTGGCGCCCAAACTTGAATGCAGCAGGTAGGGGAGGAGACAGGAAGATTTCTCGAGCCCTGCGCCCCTGTCCGCTGATGTACACCCTCAGTCGGGTACAGGATCCACCCACGCCATCGCCCATACCTCTGCAACAATCGCCATTAATGGCGCACCAACCCGCGGCCTTGGGAAGAACATCATACAGACTATCGCAAGCATTTCCCGCCGAGATTCATCATCATGATGTTTGAAAATGCAGGATAACAATATCCCACATGCACCCCGCGATGACCTCAATAACACTTTATATACTAGGTCATGAGCATATATCATGTCGGTGCTTTTGCTCCTGACGACACTAGTATATAACCTCATCATCATCATCCTCCAGCAGCATGATATCCTGTTGTTCGAAATATCACCCTGACGTCATCATGATATTTGAAATATACCCTTCATGATAATCGGCACAACCTGATCCATCGGAGGAACATCCTCCTGCTGAGCTTATTCCAAAAGTCTGGCCGATGAACATCCTGATGACGTCATCATCATATCCTGCTGACGTCATCATCATATCTGCCTGCCGCGCACTTCCTCATATCCGGATGACGTCATCATCATGTTTACAAATATCAGGAGGTCTCTTTAAGATGATCAGTGTTAGAAATATGACCCCCGGATCTTGATGACGTCATCATCATATTAACATCATCATGATATTCGGAAGACAACCGGATATTTGGAAATATCCTCCTGATGCACAAATATCAGGTTGCACTGTAGCTCCACTATAAGATCGGGGCGATAACTAAATATGATGATGATGCTTGAAAAGATCACCCCCAGTAGATAATGCGCGAAGCCAACAGGCGGATATCTCCTTGATATCAGCATCATCATGATGCTCGAACAAACACATATCCGGGTGATATGAAAATATCACCCCCTCCTTCGGAAATATCATGATGCAGATAGGCAGAGAAACAAATATCACCCTGATATATAAGGATGACGTCAGCATCATCAGGATGTCAAAACAACGAACAAGAAGTGATACAACATCATCAGGATGATATTGACTAAGATCATCCTGACGTTCAAAATATGATGACCCTAGTGAATATCGGGTCGCACTTAGAACTCTTCGACAACATCATCAGGATGATATTAACCAAGATCACCCGATGATAAAATATCACCCCGGCGAAATATCATGAAGGCAGAAAATATGATGACCTCCGCAAGCAGCAGGATGATAACTGGAAATATCATGATGATGACGACCCTTAGGAAAAAACAAGTCAGGTCGACAACTTAGAGAATAACCCCTTCAAGATATCGAGGCAACATCGTCATCATGTTTGAGCAAGGTGATATTCGGAAGATCACCGGATACTTGAAAAATCACCCCCGCAAGCAACTGAGGGCGCACTGTAGCTCACCAGTATCATCAGGATAATAAGCAAACATCACCCGACAGTTGAAATATGATGATGACGATGAGAAAAACAAGTCGACGAAGAACATGCTGATGAAGATCATCATCGAAGACAAGATGATGATGACGACCTCCTCCTCAGAAAAAAATGATGCTGCAGCTGAAAAACGCTGAGGAGGTCCAACACTTAGAAAAATTGGGCAAGAAGATGAAGGCTTCAGATGAAGAAACCTCCTGATCATGACAAATCAACCCCAGGTCAAAATAAGTGCTAACACCTTAATTTTGTGGTATCAAAAGGGACGTTGAAGATGGATCCAAGCAAGGTGAAGGCAATCTTGGAGTGGCCTACACCTAGATCAGTCACAAAGGTAAGAAGTTTCCATGGTCTTGCAAATTTTTATAGGAAATTAATAGAAATTTCAGTCATATATGTGCACCTATCATAGACACTATTAAAGGGGATAAGAAAAGGAAGTTTATGTGGACTGAGCAAGCTAATAAGAGTTTTGAATATCTGAAAAAGAGAGTGATAAAATAGCCTATCTTGGCCTTACTCGACTTCAATAAAGTCTTTCAAATAGAATATGATGCTAGTGGACATGCTATAGGGGCAGTTTTGAGCCAAGACAATAAGCCAATAACATATTTTAGTGAAAACCTGAAGGATGCAAAGAATAAGTACTCTTCATATGACTTGGAAATGTATGCAATGGTTCAATCACTAAAAAAATGGTGACACTACCTTCTACCTAAAGAGTTTGTGGTCTATACAAACAATCATGCCCTTCAATTTATAAACAGTCAAGAAAAACTCAGTCAGACATTAAGTGGGTTGAATACCTACAAAACTTCACTTTCACAATCAAACACAAGAAGGCGCAGAGTACCAAGGTGGCTGATTCTTTAAGTAGAAGAGCATTAATGGTGCAAGAAATTTAGTTACAAAGTGTTGTGATTGAAGCACTCAAGGAGATGTATGAGGATGATGAGGATTTCAAGGAAGTCTATGAGGTTTGCAAGCAACCTATTAGCACTAACAAAGAGAAGTGGTTAAACTACCTTATACAAGATGGTTTACTGTTTAGGGGAGCACAACTTTGTGCACCTAAGTGTTCCATGAGGGAGAATCTCATCAAAGAAAAGCATTGTAGAAGTATGGCATGTTATTTTGGTCTTGATAAGACACTAGAGCAACTAAGAAGGCATTATTTTTGTCCAAGGATGCAAACATATGTAAGAAAGTTTGTGGAGAGGTGTACTACATGTCAATTAGAAAAAGGGAGCAACACTAATGTAGGACTGTACCAGCCTTTACCCATTCCCAATAGGCGTTGGGAATCCATCAGTATGGACTTTGTCATGGGTTTTCCAAAGACACAAAGGAGTTTTGATTCAGCTTATGTTGTTGTGGACATGTTTTCCAAGATGGCTCACTTCATTCCTTGTAAAAGTACAAGTGATGCTTCATATGTTATAGGTTTGTTCTTCAAGGAGGTTGTTAGACTTCATGGATTGCCATTGAACATAGTCTCTGATAGAGATAGCAAATTTCTAGGACACTTTTGGAGGACATTGTGGAGAAAGCTTGGTACAAATCTCAGTTTAGCTTAGCCTACCACCCTCAGACAAATGTAAAAATTGATGTGGTCAATAGGAGCCTAGGTAACCTACTAAGATGCCTTTCAAAAGATCATCCTAAACAATGGGATCTTGTGTTACCCCAAGTAGAGTTTGCTTATAATGACTCAGTGAATAGGAGCATTGGTAAGAGTCCATTTCAAGTGGTTTATGGCATCCAATCAAGAGGAGTGTTTGAACTCAGAGATATCAGTAGTATGGAGAAGCAAAGGGCAGAGGGCGAACAATTTGCCATTGCCATACAAGAGATACATCGACAAGTGCAACACCAACTCCAAACTAGTGTGGAAAGGTATAAGCAAAAGGCAAATTTGAAAAGAAAGGAGGTTAGTTTAAAGGTTGGAGATATTGTCTTAGCACATCTCAGGAAGAAAAGGTTCCCCAAAGGTGAATATACCAAGTTGAAGATGAAGAAGATAGGTCCTTGTAGGGTTGTTAAGAAGTTTGCCAACAATGCCCATGGGATAGAATTGCCTAGTGGAGTAGGCATATCACCAGTTTTTAATGTTGATGACTTGTACCCTTACAAAGGGGATGCTATTGCTGATGAAGGAGCAAATGTACAGAAGATATCAGATGCTAATTGGATAAAGGACCTACCACCCACCAAACCAACTAAGTTAGAGTGCATTCTTGACACTAAGGAGAGAAAGAAGACTCGAGGCAAACAATACTACCAATATTTGGTCAAGTGGAAGGGGTTAACATATGAGGATGCCACATGGATGACTGAATATAACATCATCAAGCACGAGAGCACTATAGCAGACCTCCTCTTGAGTGGAACCTGACTTTCATTTTCTTTCCATTGGGAGTATGATGCAGGAGCATCACTCTTTTCATGTTTGTAAGGTCATTTTGATGTCTAGTTGGTGTTTTAAGGTCATTGTGATGTCAATAATCTTGAATTAATGTTTTAATGTCAATTATTTCCATTGGGATCATTTCCAATGGTTTAGAGTTCTTTGGAAGTCCTAGAAATTCAAATTTTGAGTTTTCCCGCCAAAACTAGATTTGAATTTTCTAAAGTTTTTGACTTGTTTTTAGAGTTGGAGGTTGGTTCTCAAGGGTAGAAATGGGTGTGTTGAGTTCAATAAGGTCTTTAAATACCATGAGAACCCATGTTGGGTCTTTTGGCATGTTGTTTTCTAGACTAGATTGTAAAAAAGGCTAAAATGTCAAGTTTTAGGACAATATTTGTTAGGTTTTGAGAAAAAGAAAGACATGTATTCAAAGGATAACTATTTTTTGATGGACATTATAGGAAGATGAATGAGAATACATGCTCCAAGAAGATCGGGATGAGTTTTTTGATGAAAGTACCCTGTTATTGCAAGTTTTTAACTATTTTTGACTGTTTTGCAGACATACAGGCATAAAAGATTGTTGTACAACCATGTATGACACTATATTGGTTTGAAAGCATGTGAGGAAGTTAGGGAATCTTTTTACAAGTCTAACACAATTGATTTTGAGTGATTTCATGAAGGTTTGACTGAGAAATAAGCAAAACTCTTGTTGATTGCCTGTGATAGAACTAGGGTTTCCAACGAGGGTAAAAAGACCATAACTTTAGTTTAAACCAATGAAAATCCATGAAAATTTGTGAGAATCTTCATTAGGTTGTGTGCAAACTTCTCACCTAGTTTCAACTCTTGACACCCTCGCACGTGCGAAATAGGAGGGACTGTGTATGTTCTCTGTTAAGCAAGACTGTTAAACCCTAGTAGGCTAAGGGTTTTAGTAAAATTTGTTCTTATTGAATGTATTACAGGAGACTAGGGGTTTTTTGAGACCCTATAGAAGGTGTTGAAATTTTGAGAAGCCCTAGAAGGCATCAAGTAAGTCTTTGTCATTCCAAAGTGCCCATTTGGCCTTTTTCTTGAAGGTTAAACCTAGTGAATTAGGACAATCACAGGGTATAGTTCAGAGATACCATTGAAGGGTTTGTAGTGACTGAGAATCTTGCATTGTCCTTGTTTCTTTCTATTGTAAACCCTCTTCATCAACTTCTTTGTGCATGTTTGGAGAATTAACTCTAGATCCAAAATGAATCTTCCTTCTTCATCTAGCTCTAGTAATATAGTCTATATGGGAATATTTTGACCAATCATATTCTTCAAATAAGAAACATGAAAAACTAGATGTATCTTTGTTATAGGTGGTAACTCAATCTTGTAAGTTACATTGCCAATCTTTTGATGAATCTAGTATGGCCCATAATATTTTGGTAAAACTCTATTACTCTTTGTTTCTTTCTTTAGGGACATTTTCTTATAGGTTTGTAATCTCAGAAAAACCCAAGCACCAACCTCAAAACTCCTTTCACTATGATGTTAGTTTTCCTATTGTTTCATTCTATTTTACGTCATGGACAAATTCTGCTTGAGTCTTGAAAGTACCTGTTGTTGATGATTCATGTAATCCTCCACTACCTAAACTTTTGGTGTGTCCCTTAATGTTGATATGATGGATGGAGGGTAGTATCCATATAATGTCATAAATGGGGATATTTTTGTATAAGTATGGAATGAAGTGTTGTACCACCATTCTGCAAGTGGTAGCCGATCAAACCATTGAGACTGCTTATCTAAAGTGAAACAATGTAGATATGCTTCCAAGCAATTATTGAAAACCTCTGTTTGCCCATCAGATTGAGGGTGGTATGAAGAGCTACAAGCCAATTGAGTACCCAAACAAGAGAATAAATCTTTCCAAAAGTTACTAGTGAATATAGATCACGATCACTGATAATAACCCTTGGCATACTATGTATTTTTTGTATATTCTTCATAAATTCTTTTGCCACTATACTTTCATAAAAGGATGGGATAATATAATAAAATGGGTATATTTGGTGAGGTGATCCACAACTACCATGATGACACTCTTAACTTTAGATCTTGGAAGTCTAGTGATGAAATCCATGGATACATCTTCCTACTATTGGTTGGGGATAACTAAGGGATACAAGAAACCAAGTGTCTTAACCATTTCCCCTTTATTTCTTTGCCATATCAAACATTCTACCACAAAGTTTTGAAAATCAACTTTAAGCCCTTCCCTTGAAAGAAATCATGCTTGATTCGATGATATGTCTTTAAAAATCTTGAATGACCCTCAATTGGAGAATTGTGGAGCTCTTTGAGAATCTTATGTTTGAGAACAAAATTTTTGCATAGGTATAGCCTCTCTTTATACCACAAACAATGTTCCTTCCAAAAAACTTATCTGAACTACTAGGATTAGTTTGCAACTGTTGAATGATATTTCTTGTAGCCACATCATTTTGCCACTATAATTTGTCTTCTTTCACCCAATCTTCTTGGACTATTGAAATGACACAAAATAATGTCTCATCCTTCTCATCCTTCTAGATAGTGCATCTGCCACTAAATTCTCTTTACCTTTCCTATAGATGATCTCAAAGTCATACTCCAACATATTACTAACCTATTTTTTTCTCTTTTGATGATAACCATTGCTCCAAAAAATATTTGAGGTTGTCATGATCTATCTTGACTTTGAAGCGTCTACCCATCAGATATGGTCTCCACTATTTCACTGCATGAAGAAAAGCTAGCATTTAATTTTAATAAATGGGCTTGAGTTGATTCTTACCCTTCAATTGATGACTTTCAAAAGAAATGGACCTTTATTCTTGCATGAAAACTGCTCCTAGACCATTTCTTGAAGCATCACACTCCATATTGAAATCCTTGGTGATGTCTAGAGTGGCTAGAATTGGAGTGGTATACATAGCCTCCTTTAATCTTTCAAATGTTGTATTAGCTAACTCATTCCATTAAATATCATCTTTCTTCAACAAAGTGGTAAGTGGTGCTGCTATGTGGCCATAGTTCTTCAAAAATCTTCTATAATATCTAGTGAGTCCAAGGAAACCCATCAAGCTCTTAAAGGTTTTAGGAATAGGCCACTCTATCATAGCATTGATTTTGTAAGGATCCACCTTTACTCCTTCATGTGACCTAAGTACTCCACCTCTTTGAGACCAAAAGCACACTTGGAAGGTTTGACATAAAGGTGTTGTTGTTTGAGAGGTTGCAATGCTTGATCTAAATGATGTAAATTCTCTTCCCAAGTCTTTCTATAAATCAGTATATCATCAAAGAACACTAATATAAACTTCCTCAAAAATGGCGTAAAGATGGCATTCATCAAACTTTGAAATGTAGATGGAGCATTTGTAAGAGCAAATGGCATCACTAGAAAGTCATAATGACCCTCACGAGTCTTAAGTACTGTCTTGAGAACATCCTCTTCCTTAATTCTAATTTGGTGATAACTTGATCTAAGATCCATTTTTACAAAAAAACATAGCTCCATTCAATTCATCTAGTAAATCATCAATGACTGGAATAGGAAACTCATCTTTGATGGTGTACTTATTGATCTTGGTATATTTTGGACACATGTGCCAAGTGTCATCCTTCTTATGCACCATCACAACAAGAGAGAAGTAGGCACTCTCTCTATGCCTTAGAATACCTGCCTCTAGCATCTCTTGAACTATCTTCTCAATCTCACATTTTTGCAAAAATGGGTACTTGTAAGGCCTAATGTTAGGTGGTTGGCTCTTTGGTACTAATTGGATGATATGATCCTAGTCCCTTTTTGGAGGCAATCCTTTAGTCATATCTCCAAAAACCACTGAGTGACAATCTATAATTGCTAGTAGATATGGCTATATCGGAACATTTGGTTGATAGGTTGTTAATGAAAACAATTGTGCCACAAATCCATTAGCCTTGTTTTAAGTATATTTTACATTTGATGAGAGCTTACTATTTGTGGGGACTTTGTACGCAACCCTCTTAGCTGAGAAATTGTCCTTCCCTCTGAATGAAATCTCATGAATAGATGCTGGAAGTTCATCTTAATTGTCCCTAATGTGGTGAGACACTCTACTCCCAACACAATATATGCTACCGCCATTGGAATAGAAAACATTAGACAATCAAGTTGATATTCTCCCATGGTTAATTTAATTCTAGAGAATTTTCTTGAACAACTAACAGTACCCCATCTACAATTCAAACCTAAAATTATGGAGTACGAAATATAAAACAATTCAAACCAGTCACTAAATTCTTGTTGATGAAGTTATGAGCGTTTCCTGAGTCTATCAATACCATTACTCTCTCTTTCTTCAAGAAGCCTACCACCTTGAGAGTTTGTGGGGCACTAACTCTAGCAAGTGCATGAATAGAAATGATAGGTTGAGTATCTCTTGACTCCTCATCTAACTCATTGTCACCCTCTAATATTGGTTCCTCCTCTTCTTCCCCACTCGACCCTTTAATATAGAACAATTTCTTTTCAGTGCATTAATGTCCCTGGCTATATTTTCTATCACGATTAAAACATAATCCTTTTTCTCTCTTCTCTTTAATTTATTGTGGTGTCAATATAGTAGGTTGAGGAAGTGATTATGTAGGAGTGTTTTTATCTCTTATGTTTACAAAACCTTGCCTTTTATTAACCATAACTTTTTCCTCTACCTACCTTGCCATAATCATTGCTTGAGAGATATAATTTGAACAAAATATCTTTACCTCATATTTGATATGATCCTTTAAGCCTCTTGAGAATAAATCCAACAATTTTTTTGTTGCTACATTCTCCACTCTTAAAGATAAAGTGCAGAATTGATGAATATAATCCTTGATTGTGTTGGTTCCCAAATCTACACACATCAAACTCTAAAGATTTGCCAGTTCTTATGATCAAGTCTAATGGGGATCTGGCCAACAGAGTGGGAAATTATTTTTCACCTATCTCCCTTGCACTTTAGGCTTTGCTAAACCTAGGGGTGTTCCTTATTATAACAACATTAAATATATCTTTTATTACAACTAGGCAGATATGTTCTCACAAATATGCACCAAGATTTGTAAGATTAACCCTAGACTAGAAATATTCTTGGATTATCTTCACTGTTTAACCTAAGAACATGCAACACCTAAACTAAAACAAAAAAGAACAAAAATTGATTCAAATGGTTTGCATTTAAATTTCACTCTTTATAGACCCTTGAGCAAGTAAATTTCTTGATTGGTGCCTTGTCAAGGGTAATAGAGTCAGAATTCCACAATGCAAATTTTCCTTTTATGACAACAGAACTTCAAATTCAGAGGGTACATCTGTATCAATGACTTGCAATGACATACCCAAGTAAAAGTATTTCCTACAACTCTTCTTCAATAATCCCTAATGTAATACACCACTTCCTATGTTTTGCTTAAAGCATGTTTAATCCAATCCTTGATTAGAAACAATAAACAAAAACATTTAGTACAACAAATGTGTATAAGTGAAATCTAGAACCCTTGATTCATTCATTCACAAAAGGAATGCATACATTCAAGGAGATAATTGCAAGAAACACACACATATAGTATTATTCATATATTGCAATCTGAACTAAAAATTGTCATACAAGAATTTATTCATATGTAGGCAAAATTCTTCTCTCGAATCTCAAAAATGCACTTACTCAGTACAGAAACTTCTCCCCAAGTTGTGGATAACTTGTATCCAAAGCCCAGGATCATGATTCTCTCTCCTTATTATTGTTCTACCTCCTATATTCTATATACCATCCCTCTTTTCATATATTACTATGACATTTGAACCCTTTTTAAATAGGTAAACTATGTCGGCCAGGATTTCCTTAGTACAACTTTTTAGTTACAATACATTTAATGTTTGTGACTTAGAAAATTACATCCTTGTTCTGATTGGCAAACACTTTCTTTTATCCAATTCCTTGTTCTAGAATGTTGTAATTGGCTAAAAGTCCTCCTAGACAGTTAAAAACATATGTCCCCTCTTTCTCTGATATTCAAGCTCATATTACAGACTACTGGGAAGGCAACACAATTCTTCATCTTTCAATCCTCATTCACTAGAGATATAAAATTTGGAATCATCAAGGTGGCTCTCAACAATTGAACCAAAATATGTCATCCTTGCTGGGGCCAAGAATTCTTTGACTCTGTCAACAGAGTCCCTTGCACTGTGATCTTTGGCATCAAACCATGATGAATCCCTTTTTTAACTGTTCTTGATGAAGGTCATCAAAGGGAGGGATGATGCAAGAGAAATATGGTATCTCTCCTCGTACGCTCTTGAATGCTAGTCTTGGTCAAGGTTGCTGCAATCATACCCAGTTGGTCCACCCACGGGAAACAACTTCATGCGTTGGAGTATTTGGATGATCTGACCAATCTACCACTAGAATGACACTATTCAGCTATGGTTCTGGGAAATTGGCAAGACTGCTGTAAACAAATACTCACATTTTTTCCAATACCTTCCATTCCAATGGCCAATACCTGCCCTTCCTTAATTTAGAATGAACAGACCTACAACCAAGAGAATAGGGACATACTTCTTTAGGAAATATAGGATAGAAACTATAGAGAAGTATTATGCACAGTACTCATAATGGCAAGTGATGTGAACTATCCATGGAAACACTTCCATTTATAGCAAGAATGAACAGAGATCCTTTACCCAAAAAATTCCATTTTCCAACAATATCTTTAATTCCATTCCAAGTGTTCATAGGATTAACATGCTTGAATTAATTGTTGCAAGTATGTGCTAACTGGTGTTGTCATTGATGTCAAGATGATTGTGTTGTCATTAGTGTCAAATGTGTCTTTTGATATTGCTGATTGAGTTGTCATGTCAAGGATAATATCTGAGTTTTTGCTCCGCATTTCTTCTGTGTTGAAGACCAGAGTATGAGATTTAGATATGTTTTAAAGAAGTGTTTGAAGATGCTAAATCTAGAAATTGGTGGTCTAGATCACTGTACAGTGGAAGTTATGTTCACCAGTTTGAATACTGTATTTGGCAAGGTTTCTGAGTTGTGCAAAGGTGTCTGGGAGAAAGTATTTTTCTCTACATTTCTCTGCAAAGTGGTTTCAAGTGATGCAGTTCTAGACATATGTTCATAGTGTTCTTAGCTATCTTCATTCCAAAGGATTTGTGAGTTGGTACTCTAGAAAGCAAATTTTTGTGTAGCAGAGTTCAACAGTGTTAGTTATGAGAAGACAGTGAATCCTCCTCAAATGAAAAGTGTTGTGGATGTTTTTGGTGACTCTCAGGTGATTGAAGATTGTACATGGATGTCTCCAAAATGTATTGAAGGTGTGTGCTTGATCTGTAAGTTATAATGAAGCTCTTGGAAGCGTGTGTCTAAGTATTCTTGATGTTTGTACCAGTTTGGCTGACTTGGGTGCTAACACTCATTACATATGTGTTTCGTAGATTATAGAAGCATGATGAAGCATGTAAAGATGTATGTATGATTGCCGACCTTGGAGACTGTTCCAATGGTTGTAGATTATATTGCCAACCTTGATGAATGTTCCAAGGTTGATGATTGGTATAAATAAATGTAATGAATCCATGAGTGATGTGTGAGAGTGCAAAGATGTGAAGATAAAGTGTGTGTATTGTAAAGGCAGTGAAGGTGATTTATGTTGCGCTTCAATGGAACTGAACTCAGGCATGTTGTAGATGCTATTATATTAGTTCATGGCAGTGAGCCACCCCTTGGCAGTGAGCCTTTTGCAGTGAGCATTTTGGATAGTGAGTCCTTTTGGGTAGTGAGCCTCTTCTGTAATTCGGTATTGTTACTACATTATATTGTGAGCTAAGACTCACCGTGGTTTTTCCCTTTTAGGGTTTTCCACGTAAAAATCTAGTCTTCATGTGTATATGGTATTGATGTGTTTAAGTTATGTTTCTGCATTTCATGTTTAATCTTTATAACAAATTAAGGGTTTAAAGTAAGTGGATGTGAATGTGATTGTGTTTAAGAGGGTTTAAAGTTTTTGATACAACTGATTCATCCCCCCCTCTCAATTGTCTTGTACCTTCAATAATTGGTATCAGAGTGAGGTTCCTTGGAAGAACACCTAACAACTTAAGGTAGATCTGGGATGGCACACAAGAAAGACATTCCTCAGTTTTATGGATCTGACTATGCCTACTAGAAGGTACGAATGCAAAGTTATCTTGTTTCTATTTGTTATAATGTCTAGAAGATGATTAAAGATAAATACACAGTACCTAGAGGTGGTCCACAGTCTGATGAAGAGATTAAGGCTTATGAGATTAATCACAAAGCTAAAAATGCTCTATTAAATGCTTTGTATAACACTAAAATGGTGAGAGTTGTGGATCTGGAAACTGCTCATGAGATCTAGGACAAATTGAAAAACATCTATGAAGGTGATGAATCTATCAAGAAGGCTAAGTTGCAGAACTTGAAGACCACATATGAAACCATACAAATGTCTGAGGATGAGAACATAACAAGTTACATATAGAAGATTGATGAAGTTGTCATCAACATCAAGGGTCTTGGTGGAAAGATAGAAGATATGGATGTTGTAGATAAGATACTCATAACTCTTCCCAAATCTTATAGTCACAAGGTATCTACCATTGAAGAATTGTTTGATATGAATAAGCTTTTAAAAGATCAATTGCTTGGTAAACTGATTACCTTTGAGATGAGAGAATTTGGCACTAGTAATGGCCCTGTGAAAATTGAGACTGCTTTTAAGGCCAAGGAAGAAAAGGCTGCTAGATCAAATAAATATGCTGTGGAATTAGATGAAGAAGATCTTGATGAGATTGAGGTAAAATTTGCAAGCAGAATGAAAAGAGGCAGTGGAAAGTTCAAAGGTAAGTTACCCTTCAAATGTTTCAATTGTGGTAAAATTGGTCACTATGCTTCAAGATGTCTTGACATAGCTTTGAAGATCAAAAACAATGAGAGTAAAGGAAAGATGGTAAGAAAGAGTAAATATGTTAGAGATGATGATGGTGTAACTGATGATGAACCTAATTCTAATGATGGTAATGGTGGCGAATTCTTGTTTATTGCACTAAGAGAAGAACCTATTTCTGCTAACCTTGCAAGCTGTGTGAAGGAAGGAAGTCCAGGAGAGTTGTCTGCATTTCATGCTAAAAAGGAAGATGAATGGATCATTGGCAATGGATTTTCAGATCACATGACACGAGATAAGAGTAAGATTGTTAAGTTTGAAAAGTATGATGGAGGACTAGTTAGGTTTGGTGATGATGCGGCTGGTAAAGTTTGTGGAAAATGATCAATTACTTTTGATGGAAAGCATAATACAGATGATGTTCTTTATGTCAAAGGCTTAAAACATAATCTTCTAAGTGTTGGACAAATGTGTGACAAAGGGTATAATCTGGTGTTTAAGGATAATGGGTGTGAGATAAGGAAAAGCTCTAGAACTATAATTGTTGTTGGTAAGAAGACTCATGGTAATGTTTATCATCTGAAAGGTACTGATAATTGTTGTTTTTTGGCTTAGACAAATGAAAGATGTTCTTGGAATAGGAGAATGTGTCACATTAACTTTGACAATTTGGTGAGAATAAGCATAGTACAAGTTGTGAGAGACCTGCCTAAGATTGTGAAGCCTGGCAATGTTATGTGCAAAGAATGTCAGTTTGGGAAGTTGAGAAAGACTACATTCAAGAGACAATCCTCTACCGGTTTGCTGTAGTTGGTGCATACATACTTATGTGGCCCTACAAGAACAAGAAGTTTACAAGGTGACATGTATTTCATGCTTCTTATTGATGATTATTCAAGAATGTCTTGGGTTACCTTTCTTAGAGAAAAATCAGAAGCCCTAGACAAGTTTAAGTCATTCAAAACTATGGTTGAAAATGAGTTGGATTTGGAACCAAGTGTTTGAGATCTGACAGAGGTGGTGATTTTACTTCAAATGAGTTTAATGATTTTTGTGAAGAACATGGAATAAAGAGACATTTGTTTGCCCCCGAACTCCTCAACAAAATGGAGTGGTTGAAAGGAAGAATAGAACTGTTCAAGAAGCTGCTACAACAATGATCAAGGAAGCAGACCTACCAGAAGTATATTGGAAAGAAGTAATACACACTGCTATCTACATTCAGAATAGAGTGCAAGTCAGAGTAAAAGGAACAAAGACACCTTATGCGCTGTGGTATGGAAGAAATCCTACTGTCAAATATTTCAATGTTTTTGGAAGCAAATGCTACATCAGAAGAGATGAAGAATTAGGAAAGTTTGATGCTAGATGTGATGAAGGCATATTCCTTGGGTACTCCACTAAGAGCAAGGCTTATCGGTGCTATAACAAAAGATTAAGAAAGATCATTGAAAGTGCAAATGTGAAGGTAGATGAAGATGTTTAGAAAACCTCAGAGCCAGATGGATAGAAGTCAGATGGATCTGCAGATATAGAGAAAGTTGAAAAAGACAAAGACAAGGAAGTTCAGACTGAAGTGCAAGTTGCTCCGGAAGAAGAAGAAGTTCAAGTTAAAGCTCCATAAAGAATTCCTAAAACCCCCACGTATGTGCAAAGAGATCACTCTAAAGATCAGATTATTGGTGACAAAATGAAAGGTGTGTTGATAAGAAGCAGAGCTGCAGAAGATCAAGTAAATCTCTATTTACTCTCAAAGGTGGAACCTAAAACAATAAATGAAGCATGCAATGATGAAAATTTGGTCAAATCAATGGAAGAAGAACTAATGTAGATTGAGAAGAACAAGACTTGGGAACTTGTCCCTAGACCTGCAGACAAGAATGTGATTGGAACAAAGTGGGTATTCCAGAACAAACTGAATGAAGTTGGAGAAGTTGTGAGAAACAAGGCAAGACTTGTGTGTAAAGGCTACTCACAAGTGGAAGGAATAGACTATGAAGAGACCTTTGCTCCGGTGGCAAGACTGGAAGCTATCAAACTATTTTTGGCATTTGCAGCACATAATAATTTCAAGGTGTACCAGATGGATGTGAAGTCTGCTTACCTGAATGGTGAGTTAGAAGAAGAGGTCTACATAGAACACCTAGATGGATTTTAGCTATCAAACAAACTAGATATGGTATGCAAGTTGAAGAAGGCTTTTTATGGATTGAAGAAGCTCCTAGAGCTTGGTATCACTAGTAGAAAAATAGAAATAAATGACTAAATAAACTACCAAAAATTGGTCATGTGATCATTAGTTTGGTCACATGACCGTTGGTAGTTTATTGCCAGTCATTTATCTCGTGACCAAATTTATGACTAAACAAATTTTAGTCATTAATTTGGTAGCATATTTAGTGATTAATTTGGTAGCATATTTAGTCATCAATTTGGTAGTATATTTAGTCATCAATTTCGTAGTATATTTGGTAATTTGGTAATATATTTAGTCATCAATTTGGTAGTATATTTAGTCATTAATTTAGTCATTGATTGTTGTTAACTGGTCATTTATTTAGTGATTGTAATCATTAATTACCATCAATTGGTAGTATATTTGGTCATTTTAATCATTATTTTTCTGTCAAGTAGTCATATATTTAGTAATTAATTTAGTCATTGATTGTTGTTAAAAAAAACATATTATTAAATTTGAATTAAAATATAAAAGCAAATAAATTTGGAAAAATATATATTTTATGATGCTGCCAAGTAAAGATTGATAAATTTGAGCCAATACTTTCTATTTGAGAATTGGCTAATAAGAAAATGAAACAAGACAAAGCAAAGTGGCAATAAATATTGACACCATTTGGTATGGCATCTCGTCAACATGGAAATGTTTTTGGTTTCGTACAATTGCAGTAAAATATGAATTTATTTAAAACAACCTTTTTCCTTTCTTCCCTAAGATTGTCCATATATGCTTTAAACTGGTCAAATAGATGATAAATAATGTCCGCTGCAAATATCTTGACACCAACTTCAGCTACAAGCTCCCAAGCTTCAAGAGTAATTTTGACATCAAATGCCAAAATTGCAGCATACTCTTTCTTCTTTTTCTAAAGCATTACACTTGCACGCATGACATGTTTTTTATGCACAGGCCCAAAACCAATTGCACTAACTAGGATGCTTACAGCTGGGGTCTTCAAGAACTCAAGTAAAGCCTCCAAAGATCCAAGAGTTGAAGCTTGAACATAAACTCCTTCCCCACTCTTGTCAATCCGAGACATTACATTATTGATATCTTAAATTGCTTCTTCCTTAATATCCTCTGAATCATCATTAGGTCCAACAACATATAACTGAGTTCCTACTATGGCATGCTCAAGACCCTGAAATCAAGAAATTGTAGCTAAATTTCATTGTCCACATATATTTGATAAATTTATGCTCATATACATAAAATTATTAGCCTAGAATTTGATACCTGAGTGGTTATCTTGATTCCCTGTGCAACCTTCAAACTCCTTATGGTGTTGATAAGATCCCTGAAACCAAAAAACATCTTAAGCTATGGAATATGTTATATTATTTTAACAATATGATCAATGTGACATGGTTTGAGTAATCTAAATTTGAGGTGTAGATTATTGTATTCTAGCATAGTAGATCACAAATACCACCCATTCTCCTTAACTATAAAAGAGCATTTCAATTTTTTTAACCCCACATATACTCCATTAAATAATATGGCACCATAAGGCTTCCGGGAATACATACCACTATGTAGGTTACCACAATAGACCACTCGTAAGGAACATTTTAAATCAGGATCAAAGTCACCTGGATCTTGAAATCAAAAGGCAATCCCTTGGCTTTTACACCATATATATCAATTTTATCTGCCCTCTATCTTGATGTTTCAAAAGGTAACTCCTGGTGTCTATAATTTCTCATACTATCTGACCATTCAACATTTACAAACTATTTTCTATTTTGAACAATTTCTATATCCAAGGTTGACTTGATGATGCTATAGTATGGTAAGCTTTTGCCAGAGTTCCAGCACAAGTTTTGGGATATAACATTTATGGTAAGCTTTTACCAGAGACATATGGCATCTCATCCAATGATTCTGTCTAGTATAATGAACACATATATCTTATGATTTGCAAACTCTATGATGACTGGCATGTACAATATGTCTAATAGGAGAGTAATTGGAATCATCTAAATGCCAATTTTCCCACTTCTTGTGATTGGATCCTATCAGGTGAGATTAACCACATCCAAACAGGAGTGCAACTTTCTAGAGAGCTAAATTTACCTGGCCTGCCAAGTAAACCTTTCTAACCGTGGTTGTAATTCTTCAGATTCAGCAATAACATAATTTCTATATAGATAATATATTAACATGATTAGAGATATGTACATAAAGGTGAATTTATGTCTCACTTTGTGCTTGAGTCAACATATGTTTGTTCCTCATCTTTTCTAACAATCAACACTAATTTTCATTTTACAGATGAAAGACTAAAGTGCAGTCTACACTTGGTAAGAAAATGTTTTCTGATCAAGAAAATTAATATGTACAAATTTCTGGGGAACACCTTTATGATCTATTTCTAAGAGTTCTCATTCATATGGCAATACCAATTTGAATGATGTTAAGAGAGTTTTAAGAGTTTGGAAGATCTTCAAAAAGTAGCCTGTTGTCAACCAAGCTTAGTGAAAGAAGGAAAAATTAAAATACTAATAGAAAGCAGAGAATGCATAATATCCAACCAACAATATTTGTCATGGATCTGAGTCAAAGAAGTAATAAAAATTTTGAACAAATAATAAATGCATATCTACTCATATCAGAACTTGATAATTCAACACAAATGGCCATGGTAGTGTCTCTCAAACTCGCCCTTGGGAGTAAACACTTGAAACATTTATGACACCACCTTGGATCAGAAGTTGCTCCTGTTCATTGGCAGGCGATCAAGATTCATTTGCCCTGTGTGGGTTAGGAGAAGATGATTGTGGTTGTGGTTGCCTTCTTTCTAGTTCAGCTTCTGATTGAGACGCAGACTGAGATAACCTATTATTAAGACATAGATTTGAATGCTGATCTGGCTTAAATGCTGACTTTGTATCTACATTTTCATCTTTCACTAGTATCCCTCCATTTTGGCCAGAATCTTGTGGTAGTGAAGATGGTTGAGATGACCTAAGTGCAGACCAGTGAGTTTCAACTCCACTCATAGTTTTTACCACATTAACAATATTTTCTTGAAAATATGACAAAAGGATTGATGCTGTAGAATTTCAATCTTTTTCCCTATCAAAAGTGTATGCATTAACTGCCATATAGCCACATGTTACTTAGAACAGTCGGTAAAGAGTGGATTTGAAATGTTACCTGTGTCTTAAGATGAACAAAATGTGTCAAATTCCTTCCAAATGGAGAGTACATAGATTGTTGCATGGAAAGAGTAAGGGGAACTAACTTGTTGAAAACCCCAGTATTTTCCTTTTCTCTGTACGGTTGACAGCTAGGAATAAGTGGAGTTGACTTGTTAGTCTGCATTAGATTCTGCGAATTTGGGTGCATAGCTGAAGAAGTGCTAATTTCATCATGTATTGTTGCATTTGAAGCTTTGGATTTGTTTGGTTCAACAATTTCATTCTTTTGTTTTGACTCTAAAATAGTGCTAGCAATAGTGATGAGTCTAGTTTATCACTCGATTTTGTTAGAATTTATCATTCATTTGTTGTAGTTATCTTGGACTTTGATACCTAGGTCTTGATCTTTTCATGACATTTCCTCAAAACCATGAGATAGTGGGCATAGGCTATTTCCTATAATCTTTAATGACATTGACATGCTATATGAACTATCTATGTTAATTTTACATGTGGTTAATGAATGTTACTCTAAGATAGTTACATATATGCAATTATTGTGCGTACTAATATTGTTATGCAGATATAATTAGCAGCTTATAAAGTCAAGGACGATTCTGTTAGTTGGTTACTCGCCATCAAAGTCAAACAAGGTGGTTGTTCAAATGTCAAATGGAGGGAAGATAACCACCTTGTAACTGGTCTTAATTACTTGTTGGGTAAATATAGGAGCTACTGTTGTGCTAGGTCTGCATTGAAGTGACCATGCTTGACCAGATTCCACGCATGCATAACCTCCTCTCCACTTTCTATGCTTTCCCTAAAGTGACGTCCTCCTATTCTGTTGGAGTTGACGACCTTGCTAGGTAGTTGGTTTGTAGTTTTTCTTTCTATAAATAAGACTCAGATGCTCCTTCTGAGGGGTTGATTAATCTGAGGTTGTACTTGCAATATTAAGTTTTTTAGTAATACAATTATGTTGCTCATTTGTACTCATGTTTTCCAATGAATAAAATGAAGTTATAAGTTCACATCTCTGAGTTTACATTTGTCTTAAGGGATACTCATCCAAGGGGGCCCACTTGGTGAGCATTCCATCCTTTAGTTTAGTTGTTATTTTCTGGTAAGTAGTTAGTTAGAATCTGGCATCGAATGTTCCTGCAGCCAAAGTAGACAGAGTAGTTTCCTGTTTGTTTGCCCAAATTTTCATTTTCTGTCATGCACTTTAGCTTAGTATAGTTGTTGGTTGATGTTCAACATTTATGTTATTTCTTTCCAAGCAATTTACTTTCAGCATTATGTCTTTCTTAGTTGTAGAATGAATGTGGCTACTTTGGAGTTCCTAGTGCACATACTGTGATGACCCATTTCAAGTTCACGTCCTTGGGTTGACAAGTTAAATGCATCTTCATAGTGATTAAGACAACTATTCAGGTTAGATGTCCAATCTCTGAGTCACAGCTTTATGGGCTTAGTTGTTAAATCATTGTATGAGACCAACATTTTTGGTGTCGTTGTCGGGGATGGTGCCAAACTAGGAAGATCGTTGGAGTCATCTTTAGATTATTTCTTGCAGAAGTATTTTTGAGGTGTGCTCTTAGTATATTCCTCATTTAGGAAGTAACGACCCACAATCCATTCACAACATTCTTTGTGTGAGTTTGCTAATACTGATTATATATTGCATGCATAGAGGCAGAAGAAGAGATGCTTTAGGGAGATTCCTTCCTAATGATCCAAATTACCCAATAGAAGAAGCAAAAGTGAATCCTTTTCTTGATGCATTCCCTAATTTGAATAGTTCTGAAACATCCTCTGAAGAACAAGCTGCCCAAAACTTGATTGACAATCCATTTGCCTTGATAATCAGCCAAGCAGCCATGGCTGCCCAAAATGGACCCAATCAACCAACCTTTCCATTTCCTATTGCTCATCAAAATGAAGTGGATAACCTGAAAAACATCCCTGCTTTAGCTCTCCCCAAGTTCTATGGACTTGCAACAGAGGACCCAGACACCTTTTTATTTGAATTTGATAGCCTCTGTAGAAGCTATGACTACACCACTGATGCTCATAGGCTTAAGTTGTTTCCTACTACCATGAAAGATGCTGCATTGAGGTGGTTTATGGGTCTAGGTAGTGATATTGTCAATACTTGGGATGAGATCAAAGAAAAATTTCTTGCGAAGTATAAACACTACTGTAGGGGTGGAGATATGAGAGGAAATGATATTTTTAGAATGCAACAGAAAGATGATGAAAGTTTGGAGGATTACATCTCAAGGTTCCTATTTTGTTTACAAAAATCTCCCCATCATACACTCAATGAGGAGTCTCAGAAACTACTCTTCCTCAGAGGAATAAGTGAGCATTGCACAGATGCCTTGGATTTAATGGGAGGAGGAGATATTACCCAAGTGCCTTGGGAGGATATTAAGAAGTGCCAGAATTATTCTAGAGCAACCATGAAGAAAGGAAGAGGTTACCATTCCCTTATGGGCAAAACCCCTACCAATGGAGTTTCAAGGATGGAGATAAGTCACTTGCTGTCTGATTTTAAGCAAGATATCATAAATAATATGGCCACCCAGCTGGACACACTTCAAGCAAAGAAGAAGCAAGACGAGGCAGAGGCAATGTTGGTAGAATATTGTCCTCATTACAGACAAAAGAAGAGGGACTGCAGATGCAAGATGGTAGCTAATATTGATAGCAAGCAGATTCCACTTGAGTTCAAGCCAATCTAGGTTGAAGAAGATCAAGTCTACTATTTTGCACAAAGTAGGCCATGGGCTCCAAGACAAGGTATGCCACTAGATCCATTATCATTTGCTAGACCATATTTTAATACTTATGCATCTGGTAACCAATGGCAACAACCATCTCCATCTAACTATGGAGGATATTCACCTCAGCCTTGGAATAACCCTCCAAACACTTGGCAAAATTACCAAAACCCTGCACCCCAGTGGCAACAACCTCAGGGCAATTAGTAGTCACCTCTAGGAAACTGGCAACAAACATCTCAATGGAGGGGAGGACAACAATGGCCAAACCAGACAACTAATTACATGTAGCCAACTTCTCAGCCCCAACAGCCTGCTATAATGCCTCCTCCTGCTAGTTCCAATTCAAATACACCTAAACCTACTTAATTACCGGCTCATCCCTCACCTAACCCACATAATAGACCACAACAGTAGCCAGTATACTCTACTAATCCAAATGAATTCCCTGCATATGCTGTGAGTGTAAGTGACATCCACCTGCATTTAGGAACTACCTTGATAGCTCCTTCTAGATCCATCATTACTGAGATTCCTGAGGAAGAAGAGGAGCCTTTAAATGCCCCCATTCAGCCAAATGCACTTGAAAATCCTGAACCAGTCCCAGTGAAGTAGACTGCACAAGAACCACCATTTCCATAGAGGTTGGAAATTGTGAAACAAAAGGAAGAGAAAGAGGAACCCACCTTTGACATTCTAGAGCAGTTGAAACATGTATGTGTCAAGATCCCTCTATTTTAGGCCATAAAAGATGTTCCTATATATGGCAAAGCAATCAAGGAAGCATGCCTTAAGAAGCTAGGCAGAAAGAGGAAAGACCCCACTATGGTTCATGTGGTGGGATAGTTGACTGACATCATGCTTGGGAAAGTGACTGTTCCCAAATATAATGATCTAGGGAGTCCTATGGTAGGAGTTGTTATACATGGGATCCAAATCAGAAATGCTCTGATTGATTTGGGAGCAGCCATAAATGTAATGACCAAGGATATCCTACAACAACTAAATGTTGCAAACATGAGACCTACTCCTACTGTCTTGCAACTTACTGATAGTTCTACTGTTAAACCTGATGGGATAGTAGAGGACCTTGTGGTATCCCTAGACTCATGGGAATATCTAGCTAATTTCATGATACTTTCTCCTAAAGCTACATTGGGAGGGTATCCCATCACTCTAGGAAGGCCGTGGTTAGCCACAACTGATGCTTATATTGGATGTCGGTTAGGAAACATGACCATCTTTGATGGGAGAAGCACTAAAAAACTTGTTTTTTACCCACATGCACAGCCATCTCATGATATGGATAATCTTGTTTGGCCACATGTTGGTGAAGAGGCCGAGGAAGCTAATTCTGTGGTACAACTTATGATGTTAGGCAAAAGTTCTTTCATGTAGCTTCAAGAGGGAGATGAGGTATTGTCTAACATAATTCAAAATCATTGTGAAGTAGAGGAAACATCATACTCTCATTCTGCTGATCCAGTGAAGACGCTTATTCCCACTTTTCCTGCAGCAACAGGTATGTCTCATACATTGCTTCCACAAGAAATCAAGGTACCAAGCATTAGTGAAACAACTATGGTAGAGTTAACAACTCAAGTGGAGATTTCAGAAGAAAGATATCTGAATATTAACCACAAATTGACTCAAGAACAACAGTTGTCTTTGACAAATTTGTTAAAGAAACACAAGAATGCCTTTGCATGGGATTACCATGACATGAAAGGACTAGATCCCACATTATGCACCCATAGGATTTACATAAAGGAAGATTGTACACCAGTAAGACTACCACAAAGGAGAATCAACCCTGCATTAAGAGAGATTGTCAAAGAAGAATTACAGAAGCTATTAGATGTAGGATTTATCTACCCAATCTTAGATAGCCAGTGGGTATCTCCTCTAGTTCTTGTGCGCAAAAAGGGAGGGAAATGGAGGGTCTGTATTGATTATAGAGAATTAAACTCTGCCGCCAAAAAGGATCATTTTCCCCTTCCTTTCATAGACCAGGTATTGGACTCACTTGCAGGAAAGCAGTACTTTTCCTTTTTGGATGGGTTCAGCGGTTACAATCAGATACAGATTGCACTAGAGGACCAAGAGAAAACAACATTTACCTATCCTTGGGGGACATTTGCCTACTCAGTGCTTCCATTTGGCTTATGCAATGCACCTACAACTTTTCAAAGGGCAGTCATTAGCATATTTTTAGATATCTCACATGATTGCATGGAAATCTATATGGACGATTTCACTACTTATGGAGCTACTTTTGAAGAGGCATTGGAAAACTTAGGGAAGGTGTTGGAGAGATGTGAAGACCACAATCTATCCCTGAATAGTGCAAAGTGCTTCATGATGATGTAGGAAGGAGTAGTGCTTGGCCACTATATCTCTCCAAAAGAAATTTAGGTAGACCCAACAAAGATTGAAGTCATAATCAATCTACTCATTCCTACAAATCAAAAAGATGTCAGAAGCTTCTTGGGTCATGCAGGGTACTATAGACATTTGATCAAGGATTTCAGCAAAATGGCAACCCCATTGTATACTCTTCTCACTAAGGATGTTGAATTTTAGTGGAATGAAGACTGTAACAAGGCATTTTTTGATTTAAAGGCAACATTAACTCATGGTCCTGTAATCAAATGGCCCAATTGGGAGCTCCCTTTCCACATTCATACTAATGCATCAGATTATGCCATAGGAGCAATCTTAGGGCAGAAAGAAGGAACCATTGAACATGCTATTTATTTTGTCAGCAAAAACTTGCAAGGAGTTGAGTTCAATTATATAGTGATAGAAAAGGAAATGCTGGCAGTAATCTATGCCCTCAACAAATTCAGGCACTACATAATAGGCTATCAAATCTTTGTGCACACAGATCATGCAGCCATTAGGTATCTTATGAACAAACCCTTGATATCAGGGAGATTAGCAAGATGGGTGTTGCTAATGCAAGAATTTGACATCACTATTATGGATAAGCCAGGGAAGGCCAATGTTGTTGCAAACTTTCTTTCAAGGCTAACTACATCAAAGGACAACCAAGTCATTGATGACTTATTCCCTGATGAACACTTGTTTTCAATCACTGTGCAAACACCCTAGTATGCTGACACAACCAATTATCTGGTCACAGGGAGAGTCCCTCCTCATTTCTCTCTAAAGGAGAGAAGGGTGCTCATTGAAAAGTCTTTTCCTTTTTCATGGATTGTTGGATGTTTGTTCTACACTGGACTAGACCATGTCATGAGGAGATGTGTGAGAGAAGATGAAACATATGACATTTTGCATGCATGCCACAATGAACCATGTGGAGGGCATTTTGCAACAAAGAGGACAACAATGAAGATTTTGAATATAGGTTATTACTGGCCCACACTCCACAAGGATTTAGGGAGATATACAAGGAAATGTGACTGATGCCAAAGGATGGGATGACCAACCAAATCTGATGAGATGCCCCTTTACCCTCAGCTTGTGAACACTCCATTTGATAAGTGGGGATTAGATTTTGTAGGATCCATTGATCCTCCATCCAATGGTAAATCCTATATCTTAGTATACACTGATTATGTAACAAAATGGGTAGAAGTTAAGGCCATGAAGTATGCACGAGATAACAAGGTTGCATAATTTCTTTATGAGGAAATTTTCACACGATATGGGGTTCCCAGAGAGATAGTGACTGATCAAGGAGCTCAATTCACCTCAACCCTAGTTGCAGCACTAGTCAATGAGTACAACATAAGGCACAAGAAATCTACTCCTTATCACCCTCAGGCCAATGGCCAAGTTGAGGTGACTAACAGGGAAATTGAAACCATTCTGACCAAAATTGTGGCTGTCCATAGGAAGGATTGGGCAGACAGGCTGCTAGAAGCTGTCTGGGCCTAAAGGACATCCTGGAAAACAACCACAGGCTTCACGCCTTTTGAGTTGTTGTATGGAAAGACAGCTATGATGCCCATTGAGTTTGAACATAAGACTCTTCGGACTGCAATAGACTTGGGGATGGATATCTCTAAGGCACAAAAGGACAGAATGATGTAGCTCAATACTTTGGATGAGATGAGGAAAGCAACCTTGCATCGCATAGAGGTAGTGAAGAATTAGAGAATAAAGTGGCATGACAAATTCATCAAAGACAAGAAGTTCCATCCAGGTGACTGGGTACTTCTCTATGACTCAAGGTATCAGGATAATGTAGGGAAGTTGCAGACAAGGTGGCTAGGACCATATGAGGTTGTTGAAGTTTTCTCCAATGGTGCTGTTCAACTTACCACCATTAACCCTGTCAGATTTAAGCTGTTAGTCAATGGTCATCGCCTCAGGTTATATCACAAGCCAACTTTGAAGGATGAGTTCCTGCAATAATTCACTCAGCATGCAACCCCTCAACTTCTTGCAGTCAAAGGCAGCAGACCTAGTGTCCCTCCTTCTGGCTAACCAAGGTATGAAAATTGTCATAATAAAGACTTCCACTTTTGTGGAGGTCCACTTCTTCATCCATTCACCCATCTGCCCATCCATAGCCATCATTCTCTCTTCCATCACGTTGTCATGATCTCACTCCATTCCACCTCACTTTCTTCCGTTCTAATTTCATTCATTGCTCAATCAAATTCTTCAAAGATGACCGGTACTTTCTGTTGCAAGTATGGGCCTAACCAATGTTGTCATTGATGTCAACATATTCCTATTGCATTGATGTCAAGGATTGGATGAGTTGTGTGCTGAGGATATTAAGTAAATTAGTCCTATCAGAAATAGAGAAGATCAGTGAAGATAGTGAAGCTCTATGAAGTGAAGGTCCCAGCTAGATGAAGATCAGAGAATGCACTTCAAAGGGTTTGTAGATATATGTCTGAAGATGATCTAGTTAAGATTTGAGAGGTCTACATGAAAATATGGAGGAGTTATGGCCATGAGAGTAAAACCAGTTCTGGCAACTATTCAGAGGTGACAAAGTGACACAAATAGGTTCGGTGAGATCTGGAAATACAATATCATGTTCTGTAGATTTGGTGGCATGTTTAAGAGGCTAATGTGAATTGACAACTCAATTGGTTTGTGGTTTGGAGGTCCACAAGCAATCCTTCTAATGTGATAGTGATGGGTGACTGTGTTCTTGAGGTTCTAGATGAAGACGCGAATGATTACAATAAGCAGAAGTGGTGCGGATGTTCTTGGTGATTCAAACAAGCTTATGGGGGTCTCTAGATTATTTCCAATTCATGTTGGTGGTCTGCATTGAAGATTGGGCTCATAATTGAAGACTTACCTTTGGGTGATGGTGTTCTTCCTAGTCTTGGCTGACCGGATGATTTGCACATGTTGCAGATGATCTTGAAGATGTTTTGCGAAGCATGGTGTGTTCCTCGAAGAAGATTGAAGTCCCAGCTATGTGTGGCCGACAATGTAGTAATGTGCATGAAGTTTTTGTAATAAGTCAAGTTGTATTTTTGTAATTGCTCTGTAATAAAATAAGTGTATGTTGTGCCGACTTTGATGATCATTCCAAAGTCGATGTCATGTATAAATAAGAGTTGCGAAGTCATTCAAATGTGTCCATGTGGTTATGATGAGAAGGTAGTGAAGAGGAGTGAAAAGTAGAGCAGAGGTGTTGAGCTTAAATTGAACTGACTCAAGCATAGTGAAGATGCTAATCTCCAGTTCAAGTATGTAATACTTATATTCTTTTGTAGATAGTGTGTCTCCTATAGGCAGTGGGCCTCTTGTGAGTAGTGTGCTCAGGCAGTGAGCCCTAACTGGCAAGTGCCATTTTATTCATCTTATTCTTTTAACAGAGAATACAATCTTGGGTTAGTCACCTCGTGGTTTTTCCCTTAACCAGGTTTTCGACATTAAAATCTTGGTGTTATATGTGTTGAATTTGTTTCTACTCTTGAATTATTGCATTATGCTTTCATGATTGAATCTTTGATATGTTGTTGAAATATAAGAAGGTTTAAAGTGTATAAGGATAAAGATTTTGGTAACAACTGATTCACCTCCCCTCTCAGTTGTCTATGCTAAATCCAACACTTTCTCAACCATTTTTGCAACTGATCTTCCAAACATCAAGGTACGTGCACATTAATTTGTTATATCTTACTTATCTTTTGGTACATTCATTTAATTATTGTAAAATAATGCCGATGTTCTCCATAGCATGTCATTATTCCCTGCCCCCTCAAATCACATCACCATTTCGCATGTGAGGACACATGCTCAAATTTAGGTTAGGGAGGGGGTGTGAATACCATGTCCATGTGTCAGTCCATGTGCTTTACGCCAGCATGTTAGCAAAGTCTAAAATTGAGTTGATTTGAATTTTGAGTGAGATGATGGCTTGCATGTGTGAGGTGATAGCCTTCATTGATTACTCCTTACTGCCTGTACTACTCTTGTCATAATCTTGAGTTCCCAAATAAGGAAAATTTAGACAACATTGGTGAGTGAAAATTTAGCAGTGTTGTAGGAAGGTGAAGTTTAGTTTTCAGACAAAATTTGTAGGAAGAAAAACTTTGCAGAGTGATTGTTTTTAGACAGCTAAATAATGGGAGGTGGATTAATTCACAATGAACCCACGATTCATGAGATATTGCTGCAGGATGCACCCAGCCAGGCCGAGTTTAGAAATTACGGGTGGTTAGATTATTTCTTGAAGCTGAATGATTTTAATGAAGATGTTGCATTGGAATTTGCCAAGACATTGTCTAAAGGTAAGGCCATGGTAAAAGGGTTAGAGGTATTAGCTATGGAAGAAAGGATTGCAGAAGTTACAGGGTTGCCTGCTACCGGTGAGAATTATCCTGTTACCAGAGACGCTAGGTTAGCTAGGGCCGAATTTACAGAACCTGGTGACCCTCCAATAATTGTGGACAAATAGGGAGCCAAGAGAACCTCTCTACCTGAGCCATGGAAGCAAGTAGTTGTTCATGTTGTGAGGTACATTACTTGTGAAGGTCGTCAGTCGAATCTTCATTCTGTGCATTTCAAACTGCTGAATCATATGAGGCATGGGAGAAGAATGAATGTGCCAAACGTGCTATACCACCTTCTCTTAATCATGGCAACCGAGACCTAAGAAGGTAGGGCTAATTCTGTTTCCCACCATTGTTTGATCAAATTGTTAGTTGAAAAGTCTTTGCATGATGTGTCCGATATGACTTGGGAAGAATTCTTAAATATCGATCAAATTAGACCAAAGCATTTGCAACCTACGGTTGTACCTCAATCTCGTAGGACTAGGAGGAGAGTGAGTTCTTTTGAAGCTACTCCTGGAACCTCAACTTCTGGTGTAAACCCTTCTGCAGCTAAACAAACTATAGAGATTAGTTCTTCTGAGGCAGACCATTTAGGAAAAGAGAGTTCTTCTTCAGATTCTGATGATGATGTTCCTTTGAGCAACCTAATTCGAACTAGGGCACAAAAGAAAAAGGCAAAGATAAGAAAGGGTAAAGCTAAAAAGCAAACTGTAGGAAAGGGAGTGCCAAGCTCTAAGAAACGGAAGGCTGACACTGTTCTTCCTGTAGCTGAAGAAAAACATGAAAGCCCTCCTAGGAAATCAAAACCTGTTGAACCAGCCTTTGGTGTGCCTCCATAGAGAAGCCCTAGGGCTGAAGAGACGTCACTAGAAGATACAGAGGCTCTAATAGGACATGAGAACGTTGAAGAAAAGGACATATTTGAGGAAGCAACAAATGTAACATTGGTAGACCTTGCTGTTGCCACTGAACAAATTGAGAGTCAGAGACATGAAGACAACTAGGAGTTCCTGCAGCAAGAGGCCCTACAACCTAAATTTGCTGAACATTCAGGAACCATGCAGTTAGTTCTATATGAAGGGAAACCATCAGTGCTAGGAAAACTTTTGGTAGGAATACACAGGCCCTCTAATTTTTCAATTCATATGGTAGCTATGAATTTATGGAATGAGATGCAGAGGAGAGAAGAAGAATGGAAAAAGGAGAAGTGCAGGTTGAAGGAATAAATTCAAAAGAAAGATGAAGAACTTGAAGATAAGAATGCAGAAATTGTGACTTTAAAGGAGAGAGTGGATAATATGGCAGCCTTAGTACCTCCCGTATTAGAGTGTAGGACTCCTCCAAGGGTCTATGCTCTATATTTGAAGGAGAAGTATCTTTCTTTTAAAATAGCAAGGATTGTTTCAGGTTTGAATCCTTCCATTAAGTCTCCTCTTGAATTTTTCAATGCTTATCAGATCGATCCTCCTGAAATGAAGAATTTGTTGTGTGAATTCTATTTACATAATTATGTTGTGTCCCAAGATCATGATTGGAATCCCTTGTTGTATGTTGGGGATGTTCAATTAAGGGCATTTATGTCCTGGATACAAAATGAGATTAGTTGGGGACAACAGTTCAGGGCTTATAGGAACACATAATTCAACACTCCCCTATCCATCAGAGCTGAATCTAGAAATCCAGGGAGCATTTTCAATGATTGGTATAGAATGCTTTATAGACTAAGCTATGGTAGTAGAATCCTGGCTGAGAGAGAAGTAGTTTACAGAGAATATAAGAAGGTAGCAAACACTATAGGAGAATATGTAAAGGGACATTTGGCACAAAGGTGGAACAGTTTGTCTAATGAACTAAAGCAAGCAGAGCCTCACTCTCTACAAAACTATGCTGCAGCATGCAAAAGAGCAGATAGATATATACAGATTGGGAGGACAAAGGGCCAATTTTGGCTTCCCTTAATTTTTCAACCACCTATCCTATTATGGCCTGTGCTAAATTTTAGGTTTTACCAGTATGATATTGCCGAAGAGAGATAGAGATGGAACAGATTGGATAGACAACAAGGGTTCTATTGGGATCCTAATTCACGCACTGCAGAAACTGATATAGGACAGCTGGCAGTTGCTAATTTTAGGGCATTGACCAAACAGAAGAACAATCCTTCCTCTGCTGGAGGACCAACAAAGTCTTAGGTTGGGAGAGTGATGAGTCTAGTTTATGACTCAATTTTGTTAGAATTTATCATTCATTTGCTGTAGTTATCTTGGACTTTGGTACCTAGATCTTGATCTTTTCATGATATTTCCTCAAAATCATGAGATATTGGGCATAGGTTATTTCCTATAATATTTAATGACATTGACATGCTATATGAACTATCTATGTTAATTTTACATGTGGTTAATGAATGCTACTCTAAGATAGTTACAGATATGCAATTATTATGCGTACTAATATTTTTATGTAGATATAATTAACAACCTATAAAGTTGAGGAAGATTTTGTCAGTTGGTTACTCACCATCAATGTCAAACAAGGTGGTCGTTCAAATGTCAAATGGAGGGAAGATAACCGCCTTGTAATTGGTCTTAATTACTTGTTGAGCAAATATAGGAGCTACTGTTGTGCTAGATCTGCGTTGAAGCGACCGTGCTTGACCAGATTCCACACATGCATAACCTCCTTTCCACTTTCTATGCTTTCCCTAAAGTGGCGTCCTCCTATTCTGTTGGAGTTGACCGCATTGCTAGGTAGTTGGTTTGTAGTTTTTCTTTCTATAAATAAGACTCATATGCTCCTTCTGAGGGGTTGATTAATCTGAGGTTGTACTTGCACTATTAAATTTTTTAATAATATAGTTATGTTGCTCGTTTGTACTCATGTTTTCCAATGAATAAAATGAAGTTATAAGTTCACATCTCTGAGTTTACATTTGTCTCAAGGAATATTCATCTAAGGGGGCCCCACTTGGTGAGCATTCCATCCTTTAGTTTAGTTGTTATTTTTTGTTAAGAAGTTAGTTAGAATCTGGCATCGAATATTCCTGCAGCCACTAGAATTCCATTCTGTGTCTGTTCCTGCAGCCAAAGCAGACAAAGTAGTTTCCTATTTGTTTGCCCAGATTTTCATTTTCTGTCATGCACTTCAGCTTAGTATAGTTGTTGGTTGATGTTTATCATTTATGTTATTTCTTTCCAAGCAATTTACTTTCAACATTATGTCTTTCTTAGCTGTAGAATGAATTTGGCTACTTTGGAGTTCCTAGTGCACATACTGTGCTGGCCCATTTCAAGTTCATGTCCCTGGGTTGACAAGTTAAATGCATCTTCATAGTGATTAAGATAGCTATTCAGGTTAGATGTCCAATCTCTGAGTCATAGCTTTATGGGCTTAGTTGTTAAATCATTGTATGAGACCAACAAATAGTTCGACAACCATCTACAAGTAATTCTCCATGGACTGGGCTTTTCTATCTCAAATAAACAAAATATTATCAGCATAAATTTATAGACTTCACATTTCAAATATATTTTGACATCAGCATCTTCAGTACATATATTATTCCAAAATACACAAAATGAGTTAAGTTGTTCCTACAACTAGACAATTTGGCATTTGAAGAGTGGAATAAGCTTCATAGCATGAATTATACAAGACTTAGTAATAAACATGAGGACTATAAGAAAGGAGACCTAAAAATGAATACAAAGAAAATTGTAAACTAGGACCCAAAATAAAGAGCTAAAAATCACAAATCCCTGTTCCAATCATAGTAAGCAACAAAAACATTCACCTTGCATAAATCCTAGACCATAGTTTTCATTCTTTTCTGGTTCCAACTTTGCTCTATTGCCTCATACTTTCAGACCTTTTCTTGTAAAGATTGGATGTATTCAATAACTTGGCCAAGACATGCAAACCAAGATGTGGACTCAGGGACAATACTATGTTCTGCAAAACTACATTGTTCATGTACCTCTATAATTCATTTCATTTATTAGAAGGAAAACTCAACAAATCTACATAGGATTACCTCAAGAAGAAAGGATTCTTTGTCTCTCTTTTGATCACGGTGTGGCACCAAATTTCTCAATGTCTGAAACCTAAATCATTAACAACACAGGCAACTTGTTACATTAGAATTCTAAAACCATTCTGCAGGCACTCCCAAAAACTAATAAACAAGATATTCACTTAACTTAAAAAAGATTCCCTTATTCTTAATTTTAGGTGCAATATTCAAATATAAACAAGTTTTTGCAAGATGGATTAAATCCAAGAAAATTAATGATACATATAAGTTATTTGTTAAGTATTTTAGTATTGTAAGTTGTAACTGATAAGCATAACAAAAAAATGAGTTTTTAACTAGCACAATAACCCCCATTGTCAGACACAACAAAGCTGTGCTCTCTCTTATCATGGTCACCTCTCCAACTCTTGACAGGCTCAAGTAGAGTTCACAACAAATCTTTATTTTGGAAAATGGATGATGACGACTTTCAATTTTCAACTTAACATTGTGGACAGATTCATCAGATCCTTTGAACTTTGCCTATTACAATGCAAACATCTATTGACTCAGCATATTCTATGAATTTCACTGGAACTCTTTGTAAATTAAAAAGTGGCTCAACTCAAGATAAAGTCACCAGGCAGTTTGAAGAGGAAGAATGGTCTGAATTGATTGACATAACTGCAGAGAAGGATTTGAAAAAAGTAGCTTCAGGAAAAACCCTAGAATACAAAATAAAATATCATGAAAACTTCAATCTATATTCAATAAGATGCCTAAACATAGATGATAGAAATAGCTAAACAAGCTTAAATAAGCTTGCAAATTCAAGGGAGTTGGTTTGGTGCTCTTAAAGCAATTGCATATACTATGTGTCTTGAAACAAGAAAGTTGTCAAACTTTTGAGAATCCTGAACATTGAAAAGATATTAATAGATCTGATATTATTTATACTTTTAGGTTAAAGTAGATAATTAAACGTGTTTTTCTAACTACCAACACAATTGATATTGCAATATTGGTTCTATTGTCTATGAATAGTTTGCTATGAGCATTAAAAGTCTTTAGCTTCTCTCCTATATATATGTGAAACCCTACTCCATTCTATCCCATTGCACTAGCTACCAACCATAAAGGAGGCCATAATTGAACATCCACAGGAGTTGTAAAAGTCAGGCTTCACTTGTCAAAAGACTGACCTAAAGCCAAAAAAGGATAATCAAGCTAGAGATGGAATGCAAATTTATTCTCCAATTATTAGAAAATGGATTAGGTACATTAGGTATGTAGTTTGACTCATGTGATTTAAGGTTGAATGCTACAATAAATCATAAAGGCCAGAACATTAATTCAATTGGAGAACACTAGAAAATGGAATCTGTATATCCAGCAGCTATAATTGCAAAGGGCCAGGATGACGGCTTGGCAAGTTCCCATATTATATTGAAGTAGAATACATGTTGAATTGGACTACAAATTTTTTTATGATAATGTTGTGCATGAAAGGGAAGACCTTCTTGAAATGAATGTGCAAAAAATGAGTAAATTCATTTGAGATGCAGGACTGCACAAAGAATAGAAGCAAATTCATTTGAGATGCATGACTGCAGAGAGAATAGATGTAAATTCGTTTGAGATGCAAGACTGAGGAACACCAAAGGTATAACTCACCTATCATTGATCTTGCTCCGTATGCACTACTCAGTTGCAGAGTGCTTGGACCTAGGAGTGTTGGCTCTCTAATCATTGCTTTTTCCATCTACTTTTGATGATGATTCACCTGAAATTAAATATTATCACTTCAAATGTAAAACCTTTGTGAAGTGCACTTGCTTTCTACAAGAAGCATAATTTCTCATAACTAAACATCATATGCAAAAGTATATAGCTCTTAGCACGTTCACAACTGATGCAGAGGAAAAAGGTTTCCAAAGGTAATATAACAAGATCAAAAGATTCAAATAACTTGTGGCTTCAACCAATAAGACTTCACTAGTCTTCCCTTTGCCTTAAACTCCTCCAAAGGGCTCAACTTAGGGTTCCAACTTCTCATATGAAATATTGCATCTTCTAGGGTCTCAACCTACCACAACCAACAAGATTCATCAGGTATCACAAACCAATTTGATTGGTTCTTGACAATTCCACTTGACTAGGCCTAATCCTAGTAGCCCTGTTCAGCGACTAACTTGCACTTTTCTCCAAACTTTCCCAAAGTACTTCCAAAAATATTGACTGATCTAAGTACCCTCTATTGAGTTCTTTAACATACTTCAAAATCATATACTATTGTTTTGGACAAAATATGACTGTCCTAACAACCCGGTTGTCTTCCTACAAGGCCTAATTTGCCCACTTTAAAAAGGAACCCTATCAAATACTTGCCCCACTCACTTCAAACCTTGAAATAGTCTTAGGAAAGGATCTAAAACAAAGTATTTTCCAGGTCTCATTCAATTATTTTCTCATTCAAGTGTTTAAACACCAAACCCCCATTTCTAGGCCCCAAAAACCTAGTTAACAGAGCAGTTTTAGAAAAAATGTGATATCTTCCTCTAGGAATTGTGTTAAGACCTCCTACTAGATGAATTTGAAAGGTGACTCAATTCTCTTTCTAACCATATATGGCTTGCCCATATATCTATCCATATAGAATCATACCAAACGCTGCAACAGGGCTGTTATAGGAGAATTCTAGAAATTGCAGTCACTAAAACAGTCATAACTTCCTCAATATTGCACAAAATTCGACGAGACAAAAAAGAAAGGGAGGGTGATTGAATATAATTTCATTTGAAATCAAAAATAAATGTCCTTCTACCCGTACGGGGCTGTACAATGCAATAAAACAGCAAATTTCTGAAGTATAATACAGAAAAACATTGTTTTTTACCATTCCATTCTCAATCTTCAATCACCTCCAAGTTTTCAAAGGTATACAAGGCCTTTTTAAAGGTATTACAAATGACCTTTCAGTTTCCAACTACTTGGAATGAACCAAGAGCCAAATGACTCTTCATCTTCCCTCATTCTACATCTTTTTTTCCAATTTTACATTGACAACCTTTACATGGTTTGCAATATTTTGCATTTTTGAAACTCCTATTGACCTAAAAACATAAAAATGACTTGATGGACCTCAATACAATATTGAATCATTTAAAATTGAATCAAACTCCTATGGAAGTATCAATTTGTCAAGGTGCGCCTGCACCATACAACCAACCAACAAAGATTTCCAAGTCCCTTGGAAATGTATCTGCAAAACAAAACTCTTTTTCTGCATCTCTGTCTGTCTCTTCATCTTTAGCTTCAGGTTTCAATCTTCACACAAATAGAAAGGTGACCAACCAACCAACAAAATATGAACTACCATCATCTTAGAGCATCTTCAGGCTCCCTCTACTCCCATCAGTGGAGTACTCTTCAGGCTGCAACATCAAGTGCTTTTTCAGTCAGGTCTCCATCTCTCTCACTACTTCATAACAAACCAACTCACCAAACCATTCATCTCACCCAACAGCAGATCCTGGTGATGCACCTACCACTCTCTCCTCAGTGGTTTCTCTATGCATCCTTCTCCAGCCAAATCTCTATTGGAGAATGGTCATGACATACCTTCTCTTGTCTGCCCACACACACAACCTTAGCAAACATCCTTCTGCAGCTAGATGGATAAGCACCTGCAACCAAACAACTTAGCAAATAAAAACAATGGTCACCAACACAATCTTTCCTTCAGTTCTTCACCTGCCTTCTCAGTGACAGGAACAAATACAACATCTCATCCCAGAGCTTTTGCTAGCTCTGATACCAATTTGATGTAGAGGAAAAGGGTCTCCAAAGGTAATATAACAAGATCAAAAGATTCAAATAACTTGTGGATTCAACCAATAAGACTTCACTAGTCTTCCCTTTGCCTTAAACTCCTCCAAAGGGCTCAACTTAGGGTTCCAACTTCTCAGATGAAATATTGCATCTTCTAGGGTCTCAACCTACCCCAACCAACAAGATTCATCAGGTATCACAAACCAATTTGATTGGTTCTTGACAATTCCACCTGACTAGGCCTAATCCTAGTAGCCCTGTTCAGCGACTAACTTGCATTTTTCTCCAAAATTTCCCAAAGTACTTCCAAAACTATTGACTGATCTAAGTACCCTCTATTTAGTTCTTTAACATACTTCAAAATCATATACTATTGTTTTGGACAAAATATGACTGTCCTAGCAACTCGGCTGTCTTCCTACAAGGCCTAATTTGCCCACTTTACAAAGGAACCCTATCAAATACTTGCCCCACTCACTTCAAACCTTGAAAAAGTCTTAGGAAAGGATATAAAACAAATGATTTTCTAGGTCTCATGCAATTATTTTCTCATTCAAGTGTTTAAACACCAAACCCCCATTTCTAGGCCCTAAAAACCTAGTTAACAGAGCAGTTTTAGAAAAAACATGATATCTTCCTCTAGGAATTGAGTTAAGACCTCCTACTAGATGCATTTGAAAGGTAACTCAATCCTCTTTCCAACCATATATGGCTTTCCCTTGTATCTATCCATATAGAACCGTACCAAACGCTGCAACAAGACTGTTATAGGAGAATTCTAGAAATTGCAGTCACTAAAACGGTCATAACTTCCTCAATATTGCACAAAATTTGATGAGACAAAAAGGAAAGGGAGGGTGATTGAATATAATTTCATTTGAAATCAAAAATAAATGTCCTCCTACCCGTACTGGGCTGTACCATGCAATAAAATAGCAAATTTCTGAAGTATAATACAGAAAAACATTGCTTTTTACCATTCCATTCTCAATCTTCAATCACCTCCAAGTTTTCAAAGGTATACAAGGCCTTTTTAAAGGTATTACAAATGACCTTTCAGTTTCCAACTACTTGGAATGAACCAAAAGCCAAATGACTCTTCACCTTCCCTCATTCTACATCTTTTTTTCCAATTTTACATTGACAACCTTTACATGGTTTGCAATATTTTGCATATTTGAAACTCCTATTGACCTAAAAACATAAAAATGACTTGATGGACCTCAATACAATATTGAATCATTTAAAATTGAATCAAACTCCTATGGAAGTATCAATTTGTCAAGGTGCGCCTGCACCAACAACATAGTCCATCACAGATTCAAATAATGAAGGCTCATAGATCTGAGTGTAAAAAGTGGTGAACATCAGGTAGAGCATGTATGAAAATGTATGAGCCCACACAAAAAAAACCATATTTTGTCACTTTAGTGTAAATATTTTATATTTCAAAGAGGACTTGGATAATATTTACACATAAACTAACAACTCACTAGTCCCAAACACTGACGACAAAAATGTCTGCAATACTGATGACCACAATTTTGATTCATTGCTGGCAAGCGGCTCTAATCTAAACTGTAAATTACTACAGTATACTAGTAATGCATCGAATCTTATATTAACAGAATGTTAATCAGACACATAAGTGTCTTAAATTGTCCCTCAAGAATAATGAAACCCATTTTAGGTTGCCAAACTTATTTAATTTATAAAATTAAAAAGCTTCCCCTAAACTTAAAAGCACATTGAAATAATCCCTAAGAGACATGAAACCAAAAGGCAAGTAGATTTTGATTTGTTTTATATACCTTTGTGTGATGAAATTTCCTTCTGATTATCTTGATAAATGAAATGGAATACTGAACAACAAATATAACAATATGCTTAAGCATGAAAGATAAATGAATCACACAATAGTAGAGACCATAACACAATGGATTTCATGAGTGGAAAACCCTCCTGGGGCAGAAAAACCACTCAGGAAAGTTGCCTCACTGGCTTAATCATAAAAACCCCCAATTACAGAGCCTCACTGGATTTTTTATCTCACTAACTTATATCACTGCCTCACTGGCTTATAATCTTACTGCCTTACTGGCACAATCTCATCACAAGAGTACAATGAAGATTTAGAAATTAATACAGATGATTTCTCTATTTCACTACAATTTAGATCTTGAATGTCATCACAAGAGTACAATGAAGATTTAGAAATCAATATAGAGGATTTCTTTGTTTCACTACAACTCAGATCTTGAATGTCTCATTGAATTGGAGACTCATGAATCAAATCAATGTGCACATACAACAACTGATCAAGAAAGATTTACAATAATACACTATTGCTCTGAAAATGATATTGTAGAAATAACAACACTCACATCTCAACAGGGTATAATTGTTTATTTATATTGTCTCATCCTTTTCCTTTTCTTTCGTGAAACTGATTAAACATGTAACTATTTTTATTCAACTGCCTATAGTAGTTAGCAACCAAGTCATCAACTGTCTCCATTATGAGGTCGAACAGACCTATTTTAGATATGTTTGAAAGTATAGAAAGTATCATTAATAGTTCTTTAACAAAAATTCTTGTTCACTGTATGTCAAAATTTAATCAAGGGTTTCATAGAAAGTATCATTAACAGTCCTTTAACAAAAATCCTTGTTCACTGTATGTCAAAATTTAACCAAGGGTTTCAAGAAAACTTTTAACTGTTCATTGTGAAGCAGTAGAAACATAAAAATATTTCATCAACAATTGCCCAGCTATGTGTATTCTGTATCATAGGAGCAGCGATACACTGAAATAGTTCATCAAGGAATGCCCAAATATGTGTATTTTGTATCACAGAAGCAGTCGAAATAGATAAACATTTCATTAAGGAATGCCTTGCCTACAATGACATTCCAGGTTAGGTATATGGAGGCCTTAAGAATAATCTTCACGTTGAACTCTTTTCAAGAGGTAGGAGTAACATTTGTGATACATGGGTCTTGTGGACTTAATTAAAAATTCATTCATTTCATTTCAACACTTAAATATCTCGTTAATTCTAACCTGGGGCTTTGCTACAAAGCCCTTGATGCTTTACCACTTGAGCTTATTCCATTCGACCAAGTTTGAAATTATTTTTACTCAGAGGTTTGGTCTTGTGTTGCAGCTCCTAAAGGATTGTTTCCTTCCGAGCCACAAAAATATGACGGTCCTAAATTGAAAGTGGCAATAATTGAATTCAGGCTTGCAGGAATGTCAACTGCAGTTGAGCTTTTGGACCAGGGTCATGAGGTTTGTATCTGAAAATTTCTTCATGTTTTTTGTATATATGAACACGACACGGATTTTTAGTACTTTTCCATAGAGTGGATTGAAATGAAGTTATGTGGTTAAGATAGTTTCTGGATAAAATCTATGTAAAAGATTTTGAAATCAATGTTTCAGATCACACCTCGTAACCCATTATCATGATGAAAGACAAACTGGGTTGTAATTATAAGTTCATCATATAGATACCTCTGTACAAGTAGAACAAAAAGAATTGGTTATGTTGTTGAACTAGAAAATGCTTGTGTTAGGACAAATGTGAGGCCTTTATTTCTTTTGAATAATAATCAAGGTTGACCATTTTATGATCTGTTATTGATCTTGAATCACTAGATGGATGTAGTTCTTTGTTCACGTGTCAAAATTCTACAAAATTTGAAAAAAATCCTGGAACACAGTCATACTATTATTGTACTAATTGATCCAGGGACAGTTGCTTCGAATAGCCAAACTAGCATGTAGTGTAGCTGTGACTCTAAGGATATTATACATGTGAGAGTAGGACATCACCGGTACTCGTATATCAGTGGTAGTTTCTAAGGAGTCTCCTTGACAAGCTGACATGAACTATCAGAGTGACCTAAGTGTTTCGGTGGGACTCTATTTCAGGTCTCTCTGAAACTCTGATATCGAATACACAGTGGATTGTTAACTATATTGGCGGGACTCAGCATTTCAGTAGGACCCCGAAATGGGTCTCTCCGATACATCGATGCTGACGTGGTAGTGGGACCACATTAAAGTGTGTTTCAGAAAACTTTTAACTATTCATTGTAACCATAATCATACAATTACAATAATTTAACAAATATGTTTGTGCTTGTAACAAAAATATCTTTTCCATACTGCCGTTGAGAAACCCTAACAGGAATATCAACTAAGTTAGCCGTTTCCAAAATGAACCCTTTTACACAAACTAATGAAGATTATAATCAAACCTACAAATATACAGTTATTACTGTCCTCGAATAAAACTGTAACTTCAGATAATCTTAGATTTGCCTTAAATATATCATTTTCAGGAGTAACAAACTGAAACCATTCTTTTCTTTAACAACTTTTAGCCAAATACAAGCAACACCAAAACCCTTAACAAAAAATTTGTTTGCTTTAACAAATATATCAAACTAAATCCTTTACCCCTTTAAAAGAAAACAGAAACTAAAGCCCATTAAACTTTGGAGAACAACAAACCAGTATAGAAGGAAGGATAACACGTGTTTTCGTGCTAAAATAACTGTGTACTGGACATTAAACTAGAATTGCTCCATCTCCTTCATGGGGCATTCATCCAACTAGACAAACCATTTGAGAGCCTTTTGCGGTGCCTTTCGCCTGAAATCGTAATTTCCATGACATTCCATCCCATTGGGCCACCACAATGAGCGCCAAGCTGGGGATACCCACCCTGATATTCAACGTCTACAGCCCTGTGGCCACTAGTTAGGTGTGCAACCAAGCCAAGCATACAACAAATGAGGACAAAATGCCTCAAGATTTGACGCACTCAACGCCCAGGTTTCCCTCCACACTTATTTCATGGTGCTTGTTCGAAGCCTGCGCCATGGTGGGCATGTTTTTGCCTGGCCTCGGATGTATCAAACGCACAGATCTGAGGCGTTTGGATCATCAACAGTCCTGTGGAATACTCATAAAGTCGTGCTTTCAAGAGGAAGACAAGTATCTGTAATCTCTAAGAGAGGCCACAGACAACCCGTCATTTCTGTGGGTCCGTTGATGTTGCCCAACGTCTGCTTGCTTTGTTCCACTGCTCCCTTCATTGTCAAATGACTTTAGCATTGTCACATCTCCACACAGTCAACCCAGATTCGCACTCAAAACTCATGATTCAAGAGATTCCTTGTAAAATATCAAACCCTAAGCTTGGAGCTCTATTTCCCAATGTTAAACATTGCAAAATGAATGACAAAACTTCCTTTTTTCTTAATATACCATAGCTGAGAGTCTAAGTTTGCCCTAAAAGGGCTGGTAACAACAAAACTGAGTTTGTAACCTTTTTACCTGTTGAGAAACCGAGACCTGCTATTCAGGTCAGATGACTTAAGTGATCACCAAAGTGATTTTATATACCATAGAAATAAATCAAATGAAATACTTTGTCACCTTTATGACATCAAACCTTTTAATAAAGCCTTAGAACTTTGATTTAGACAAACATCAACAAATGTAATGTCAATCACATTAGGAGAGATCACTTATATAATATCCACTGAAACATCATGTGGATCATGCAAAATTCTCAATGATTAACAAACTCAAACTGTACCCAAACTCACTGTATACATGTTTGACATCATTGCCAACTGCAAATGCCAACTAGGGATCAACAATTACTTTGTTATATAAGTTATAAATTATACAACTTAAGTTATT
Source organism: Cunninghamia lanceolata (assembly GCA_027924645.1). NCBI lineage: Eukaryota > Viridiplantae > Streptophyta > Pinopsida > Cupressales > Cupressaceae > Cunninghamia > Cunninghamia lanceolata. The sequence goes on from BSBN01000103.1 coordinate 5,577,956, forward strand.
AAATTATATAATTTAAATTAATTTAACTTAAATTATACTTGTGCATACTAGAATTGCAAAATTAAATAATTTATCAATATTATATTATATTTAAAAGTTTTATAATTAATAATTTTGTCTTTATTTTATTTGTATCTATCCAGTTTGTCTATTTTCTTGTCTTATTTTTTTTTTTTTGCATATTTCCTATTGTATAATTTGTCTTTTTTCTTCTTAACCCTTTGTTCAATCCTTTCTCTCCCTTTATTCTTTTGGTCTAAGCGGACATTTATTGCCTTGCCTGGTATTGTCTTTGAATTCATGGATTATGATCAAATTGGAAAGAAAAAAGAATAGAGGAGTAATAGTCATTTATATAGTCATTTTTATTTGTCTGACCAATTATTTAGTTATATTTTTTGCCCGATGGCCAAATTAGTCATTTATTTAGTCATTTATAGCTGTGTTGCAAAATTTTTTTCTCATGTGACTAAAAGTTTTAGTCACCTGGTCATTTATTTGCCATATTTCTACTAGTGTATGCAAGATTGGATAAGTACCTGTTGCAGCAGGGATTCAGTAAAGGGTCCGCAGATAGTAATTTGTACACCAAGATAAGTGGAGACCAAATTCTGATTGTTGAGGTCTATGTTGATGACATTATATTCGGTGGAAATGAAGGTATGTGTAAGAAGTTTACAGATGAGATGCAAAAAGAGTTTGAGATGTCTATGTGTGGTGAGATGAACTTCTTCCTTGGACTACAAATCAATCAAACTAGTAAAGGTATTTTCATTTCTCAATCCAAGTATGTTAAAGAGTTGTTGAAGAAGTTTGGAATGGAGGAATCCAAACTGGTATGTACTCCTATGGTTACTGGTTGCAAGTTGATCAAGAATGATGAATCTCCTAAGGTTGATCAGAGCAAGTATAGATCAATGGTTGGAGGACTGCTTTATCCAACTACTACTAGACTCGATATCATGCATGCAGTATGTCTTGTGGCCAGATTTCAATTAGATCCCAGAGAATTACATGTTGTGGTAGTGAAGAGCATATTCAAGTATTTGAAGGGTACTTTGGATCATGGTTTGTGGTATCCTAAGAACAATGACTTTTCCTTAAGTGCATATAAAGATGCAGATTGGGCCGGATGTGTTGGTGACAGGAAAAACACAAGTGGAGGTGCATTCTTCCTTGGAGATAGGGCAGTGTTGTGGCATAGCAAGAAAGAAGAATCAATTTCCTTGTCTTCTGTAGAGGTGGAATATATTGTTGCAGCATCATGTTGCACTCAGGTGTGTTGGATGAAATAGACCTTGAAGGATATCAAAGTTGAGTATGATGAGCCAATACCTATTCTTTGTGATAACACAAGTGCCATAAATATTTCAAAGAATCCAGTGATGCATTCAAAGACAAAACATATTTCAATTAAGTATCACTTTTTGAGGGAGAAAGTTGCAGAGAATGAAGTGAAGCTTGAGTTTGTGCCTACAAAAGATCAAGTTGCTGATATATTCACTAAGGCTCTTCCAAAGGATCCATTTGAGTATCTCTGGGAGAAGTTAGGGGTTGTTTCCCCTCCTTCCTTGAACTAGATGCATAAGGAGATGCATTGGTCTAGTGTGCCTCAAAGTATATTTCTCCTTTTGGACTGATGTTGGAGGCTACCTCTCAGGGGGAGTAGGTAGTGGTTTGAAATGATTGTTGTAGTCAGGGGGAGTAAAGAATGGTTCCAGATTGATCAGAGCAATAGTGTGCAAGTATGTGCAGTGGAAGAGATGTGATGCCCTTTTCTATTGATGTCAAAGGGGGAGAGAGATCATGTGAAAAACTGAGGGGGAGAAAGAGTTCAGATGTGTAAAAAGAAAGGGGGAGTTCTGATGCAGAGTTGTGTCTTGATGGAGGAACATGTTGTTCAATTTTTCACATCATATGTTGCCATCAATGACAAAGGGGGAGATTGTTGCAAGTATGTGCTAATCGGTGTTGTCATTGATGTCAACACGATTGTGTTGTCATTTGCATGTCAACTGTGTCTTCTGATATTGTTGATTGAGTTGTCATGTCAAGGATACTGTCTGAGTTTTTGCTCCGCATTTCTTCTGTGTTGAAGATCAAAGTATGAGATTTGGATATGTTTTAAAGAAGTGTTTAAAGATGCTAAATCTAGAAGTTGGTGGTCCAAATCGCTATACAGTGGAAGTTATGTTCACTAGTTTGAAGAATGTATTTGACATGGTTTCTGAGTTGTGCAAAGGTGTCTGGGAGAAAGTATTTTGCTCCACATTTCTTCGCAAAGTGGTTTCAAGTGATGTGGTTCTAGAGGTATGTTCATAGTGTTCTTATCTATCTTCATTCCAAAGGATTTGTGAGTTGGTGCTCCGAAAAGAAAGTTTTTGTGTAGTAGATTTTGATAGTGTTAGTTATGAGCAGACAGTGAATTCTCCTCAAATGAAAAGTGTTGTGGACATTTTTGGTGACTCTCAAGTGACTGAAGATTGTTCGTGGATGTCTCCAAAATGTATTGAAGGTGTGTGCTTGATCCACAAGTTATAATGAAACTCTTGGAAGTGTGTGTCTAAGTATTCTTGATGTTTGCACCAGTTTGGCCGACTTGGGTGCTAACACTCTTTACAGATGTGTTTTGTGGATTATAGAAGCATGATGAAGTGTGTGAAGATGTATTTGGGTCCAAGTTAAGCCATGAAGTTTTCTTCCTTCATTCATTTGCTCCGCGAGTTTGTTTAGGTCCAGACCTAATTTGAATTATGTATGATTTTCGACCTTGGAGACTATTCCAATGGTTGTAGATTATATTGCCGACCTTGATGAATGTTCCAAGGTTGATGATTGGTATAAATAAATGTAATGAATCCGTGAGTGATCTGTGAGAGTGCGAAGATGTGAAGATAAAGTGTGTGTGTGTTGTAAAGGTAGAGAAGGTGATTTGTGTTCTGCTTTAATGGAACTAAACTCAAGCATGTTGTAGATGCTATTATATCAGTTCATTGCAGTGAGCCACCCATCCTAGTAGTGAGCCACCCCTTGGTAGTGAGCCTTTTGCTGTGAGCATTTTGGACAGTGAGTCCTTTTAGGCAGTGAGCCCTAAAGCAGTGAGCCTCTTCTATAATTCGGTATTGTTACTACATTATATTGTGAGATAACACTCACCGTGGTTTTTCCCTATTAGGGTTTTCCACATAAAAATCTAGTGTTCATGTGTATATGGTGTTGATGTGTTTAAGTTCTATTTCTGCATTTCATGTTGGATCTTCATAATAGATTAAGGGTTTAAAGTAAGTGAATGCGAATGTGATTTTGTTTAAGAGGGTTTAAAGCTTTTGATACAACTGATTCACCCACCTCTTAGTTGTCTTGTGCCTTCAACATTCATATTTGGAGATCCTTAATGATCTGTTGATGCAGGAGCACCTAGGCGCACGTGCAATCTTGTGTCACCCAAAAACAAGCATCTTTAGTTTGTTCCAATTTTAGTTTATTTTAGGTAGTTTGTGGCATTCTGGTTGTTGTCTGCTTCCAAGTTGTAGCCGTTGATCTTTCTTCAGATTGAGGCGACTGCTGTTACGAGGCTATGTCAGACAAAAAACATAATCACAGTTAATGGACAGCTACCAGGGCTGATTTTGTATGTCAACAATGGCGACACTCAGATATTGAATTCTATTGTGCAACATCAGTGTTTGTATGTGGAGGAGTGTCCAAGATTGGATGTGCCATTGTTCACCCCTCTCTGAACACGGGATCTGTTGGGAAATGAGGTGTCTCAACCTTGCATATTTCATGTAGCATTTATTTGTATTTAATATTTTCCCACGATCAGTTATTGTTTTTATTTAGCTCCAAAATAATGAAGGGGCGTTTGAATTCTTAATTGGCACTTTTGCTACATGTCGGTGCCTTGAAAATTGAAATATTAGTTGTCAAAGATGCCCACATGATAGTATATCATGGAAGGACTATTTTTAGAGATATTATGACAAATTCTATGACAACTGTAAGGGTCAAAAAAAGGGGAGAACATTTTGGACGTGAGAGCTTATTTTTAGACTGGAATCTTGGCTGAGAAGTTAAGCACATGGTTTTGTAAAACCACAGATGGTTTCTTGTATAGCCAGCAGTCTATAAATTGAAGGCTTGAAGAGAAGTTTGTGGAGAGAAGAGTTTTATGCAGGGTTATGCTGTTGGTTTTTCCTCCAAAAGAGCAAGATGTAAATCTCCATGTTAAGGCTTTGAGCCTACAAGTGTATTGTAACATGTTTGTTGTTGCAGATTAATACATTAGTTTGATGCTTTGGAGTGTGGGGTTTTTTACCCGAAAGGGTTTTCCCCACGTATATTGGTGTCTCTTCTCTTCTGTCTATCTTTCTTCTATTCTTCTTGTTTCATGTTCTTAAAGTGTTAATTTATATGCCGTTATGTTGCTGAAATTTATTTAGATTTGTAAGCTACATTATCTTTCCTCTAAGGGTTAATGTGATGCGAAATCAACTATGTCTGTTTCCGCTTTAAGGGCATAGTAGTATGTGCTTGCATCAAGTTATTGAATATCTGTTTAAGTAAAATATAGGATATTGTAAGGTACATGCTGGGTTCTCTTTTCCCTTTCAGGATCAAGATTCAACTTCTCACAGAGTCAAGAGAATAATTGTATAAATTTTAAATGGCCATTTCATCTTATTTACAAGATAACGTGATCCATGCAAGCATATATCAAGTAGACAACAACTGCAAGATATGGATAGTAGGGAGGTAGCCATAGGTGAGTTGGGAAGATCAAATTCAAGCCCACAAGGGAGCGCACTTTGCTCCATTCTTTCCCTTTCCAATAACAAAGACTCAAACCGACTGCACTTACCATACCACACCTACCATGAGAATGCTACCCAATTTGAAAAATGCGCATAACTGTGAGAATTGGCTGCTAAGAAGAGTAATAAGCACATGTGATGCAGATCCATACAATGAAAGCTTTAATCCAATAGGGAAATGCTCATAGATCACATTCACAATTTCCATACAACACCTTGTTCGTTTTACATACAAGGTTTCACTCCTTAGCACCGGTCTGCTATAGTATCCCGCATACCGGTTTACCTCCACGACCAGTCATACAATGTATCGGCCGTTTGTATTCCCACAATGTATATTCGTGATATACATTCTTCATATGCAAAACCTGACCTTTCCTACCGGTAGATGAACATGCCCTTACCTGTTGGCGCTGGTCATTTGCAACACAAAACCCTTCCACCACACATTTGGGTTACCACTCTGACAGGTCGCCGTTTGTATCTCGCGACAATGTATCTGCAGAATGTATATTTTGATATACATTCAAATATACAACTCAAAACATGCATTCACCGAATATGCCTCTAGAATATGCTTTCGGGGAAGGTTTACCACTAACTTCTTTGTATCAACCCGATGTACATTTGCAATGTACATTCATCACATACAACCCAGACATGCAACCGACGGATACACAGGAACTATCTTCACATACAAGAGGGATATACACATTCACTACATCTGATATACATTTGTAGTATATACAAAAATTGTATATATAGCCTTGTATACTTTCAACATGCAATTCAAACATGCATTTGATAGATACCCACAACCATGCGACTGTAGTATACCTAGGAATTGAACCCGATATACAATAGCGATATACTCATAGATTGTATATCAACACTTTGCAATATTCACAACATACAAACCCGATTTGTGATTGCCGAATATACCCAAACTAGTACCCGGATACGAAAGCAATATACACACCAACTGTCTGTGACAAACAAAAGCGATATATACACGGATTGTATATCACATACAAAAGCGATACACACACAATTTGTATATCTTTCAACTCATGCAGATTTTCATGATTTTAATCAACTTTCTACTTAGCGACTGTGCAGAACTGTTTCACCTCCATACATGCAACTCTCTGCACATTGTTAACCTAGCATATGCACAACCTAGGATTCTATCAATGCATTTCCTGTAACTGATCCTGCAAACCTGAACATTACCAAATAAAACAAAAACCCTAAACTAATATATACAACCATTCCACCGATTCAAAGAATCTCACCAGTGGAATGGGTTTAAGTGTCCATTCGATTTCAAAATAGAAAATCAATCACACGGTGAATTCAAAAATCAGAAAGATGACACAAAACAGGATCTCCTTATTACTTTCAAAAATGGATACAAATATCTAATTTTACAGTTCTACAACTCAATACCATTTAACCTGTCTATCAGTATCTATCTGTCTATATTCTTAAACTGACCCGATCTAGGGTATTTAACTTTTCATTCTTAGTAGTACTAACATGTTTCCCAGCGGCTGGGAGTCAACTCCAAACGGCTGGGAGATAACAAACAATTAACAGCCACTAACAACTAACCACCTTGTCATAACAGATTGACAAGTGTCCTATGAATCTAAATGCCAACTACAATGAGATGTATTGGTCAAATCGACCTTATTACATTGACTATAGAAAATGCATAAAGTATAACAACTTGTTAAGACCTTAACCTTCTCCCTCCGATGTATAATTAGTTTGTTGAAGGGGTGCTCCTGCACCATACTCCCCGGGAGAAGAAATCTCAAGCCCACTTGAGATGAGGGTTTGAAGGTCTGTACCATATTCTCTGATCTGTTCTTCAGTCATCCACACTGCCTCTGAATCTAGTTTCCCTTGCCAAGCCACCAAGTATTCCATATATTCTTTGTTCCTTGTTTTCTTTGCCACTCTTGAGTCTAAAATCTACTGCAAATGTGGTGGATCATGCTTAGGAATATCATCATCTGCTACACCCTGTAATGGTTCCTGGTCAATATCTAGATTATGTTTGTATGGAGTTAAATCACAGACATTGAAAATAGGGGATAATCCAAGATTAGAAGGAAGTTGGATCTCATAAGCATTCTGTCCACGTTTCTTCAAAATCTAACATGGTCCAATCTTCCTCTGCATTAGCTTGGTATATTTACCTTTTGGGAGCCTCTCCTTTTTCAAATTTACCCACACCAAATCTCCAACATCAAACTATACATCTCGCTTTTTCTGATCAGCATAGGCTTTATACTTCAATGTGGCCTGTTGGAGTTGGGTCTTGACTTGATCATGCACCTCTTTGATGGTTGATGCAAAAGTTTCTCCATCTGCACTGATAGGTTCTCCTACAGGCAGATCTCGTAGCTCCAAAATACCTCTTGGATGAATTCCATATACCACCTAAAAAGGTGATTTCCCTGTACTCCTATTGACGGTGTCATTATAGGAAAATTCTGCTTGTGGGAGGATGTTGTCCCACTTCTCTCCATGCTGCCTTGTCAAACACCTGAGTAGATTTCCTAAGGAATGGTTAACCACTTCAGTCTGTCCATCTGTTTGAGGATGATAGGCTGATGAGAAGGATAAATTGGTTCCGAGCTTCTTCCAAAGAGTCCTCCAAAAATGGCCAATAAATTTCACATCTTTGTCTGAGACTATGCTTAATGGCAATCTATGAATCCTCACTATTTCCTTGAAAAATAGGTATGCAACATATGAAGCATCACTAGTGGTTTTACATGGCAAGAAATGTGCCATTTTACTGAATCTGTCTACCACCACAAAAACATTGTCATATCCTTTCTTTGTTCTTGGTAAACCCAACACAAAATCCATGCTTATGCTCTCCCATGGCCTAGAAGGAATGGGTAGTGGATAATATAAACTTGCATTAGTTGATCTCCCTTTTTCTTTCTGACATATCACACATGCCTCCACAAATCTCCTTACGTCTGACTGTAACTTAGGCTAATAGTAATGTCTCTTTACAAGGTCAAGAGTCTCATCCAAACCAAAATGTCCTGCCATAGCCCCACAATGCTTCGCCCTAATAATATTCAGCCTCATAGAACACTGTGGAATACACAATTGTCCACCTTTGAAAAGTAATCCATCCTGTATCAGAAATTTAGAATATTCAACATGATATTTGTCTTCAAAAGAAGTACACACTTTGTAGATCTCTCCAAAGTCTTCATCATCCTCATACATAGTCTTTAAGAAATCAATACCAACACTTTCCAACTGTATCTGATTTATTGTTAGAACCCTCCTACTTAAAGCATCTGCTACCTTGTTCTTGACCCCTTTCTTGTGCTTGAGTGTGAAGGTGAAAGCTTGCAAAGTCTCCACCCACTTCATGTGCTGATGGTTTAGCTTTTCTTGACTGTTTATAAAACCAAGGGCCTGATTATCTGTGAACACTATGAATTCTTTTGGCATCAAGTAATGCCTCCACTTTTTGAGTGATTGGACTAGAGCATACATTTCCAAATCATAGGATGAGTATCTCTTCTTAGCATCATTGAGTTTCTCACTGAAGAATGCAATCGGCCTCCCTTCTTGACTGAGTACTGCCCCAATTGCCATATGACTGGCATCACATTCTACCTAAAAATTTTTATTGAAATTAGGGAGTGCAAGGACTGGCTGCTGTGCCACTTTCTTCTTCAATGTCTCAAATGAATCATCTGCTTCTTTTGTCCAAGTAAATCTGCACTTTTGTCCTCCTTTTATGGTGTAAAGCATGGGTGCACAGATATGACTAAACCCTCTTATAAACTTCCTATAAAAGGTTGCTAACCCATGGAAGCTTTTGACATCATTCATGGTTCTAGGAGTCGGCCAAGACAATATGGCACTTACCTTCTCTTGATCCATTTTCAGTTTGCCATGTGAGATGACAAAACCCAAGTAGATGATCTCCTCCTGCATGAACAAACACTTGTCCAAGTTGATCATTAACTACTCTTCATGTAACCTTTTGAGGACCAGATCTATATGTTTGAGGTGTTCTTCCCTTGTATTACTAAAAATCAGAATGTCATCTAGATATACTATGACAAATTTGCCCATAAATTCTCTCAAGACTTCATTCATCAACCTCATGAAGGTACTAGGGGCGTTGGACAGACCAAAAGGCATGACCTTCCACTCATATAACCCCTCATTGGTCTTAAATGTAGTTTTCCATTCATCTCCTAGCCTAATCCTGATCTGATGATAGCCACTTTTCAAATCTATTTTTGTGAAATATTTGGCACCTCCCAATCAATCAAGAAAATCCTCTATCCTAGGTATGGGGAACCTATACCTGATTGTGATCTTGTTAATAGCCCTTGAATCAGTGCAAAGCCTCCAAGTGCCTTCCTTCTTTGGTGCTAGTACAGCTGGTACTACACATGGGCTTAGACTTTTGCCAATTAGGCCTATTTCCAACAATTCCTCAATCTACCTTGCTACCTCTACATTTTGCTCTAGGGTAAGCTTGTATGTTGCCTTGTTTGGAATTGTAGATCCTAGGATTAGATCTATGCAATGACTGATGTCCCTTTGATGCAGAGGGTAAGGTAAGAGTCTTTGAAGTTCACTCAATGAACTTAAGTTACCCAACTTCCTACAAGAGGTTTACAAAAGTGTTTGTGTTTACAAAGCCTACACAAGGCTATTCCTGAGATTGATCTAGCCTAGGACCACTATCTAGTGTCCTCCTCATAGGCTGCCCATCTCTCACCTTGGAGAGTTACTGCTCAATCCCACCTTTCTGCACAATTCACCTTTGTTGGACTCACAACTTCCTACCCACACCTCTACCAACAATGACCACATATGACTATTAACACATACTTGCCATGACTATCAAGAGGTCTCTGACCAAAAGACTAATTTCTGCATTCTCTAGGCAAAGGACAGTGACAACAGTAGGACTGTTTTAGGACAGTGGTTGAAGAAGATCTAAGTCTTATGGAATTAGTTCAATCAACCTCTCAAGGGTCTCAAATGACCATCAACACTCAATACACACTAAACACTCTATGTGAATGAACAATCACTTACCCACATGTAGGCCTACGCTGTGTTATAAAGGGCAGAGGACAGCAAATTGAAACTTGACTGTCTAATGACAGTCTTAAAGTGGCAGCTTCTTTCTTATGGCCTTTGTGATAGTTAAATCTGCATCAACTCCTCTCCAACAAGGATCTAAACACCACATGCATTCACAAGGACAGGATCCACTTGAGGTCTCTGACCCAACACCCCACCACAGTACTTGCTCTGACAGAAATAGTACTACTATTATGATTGTCTTCAAGAAACAGTCTTAAAAAGAAGGTTACCTTTGTAAGTAAGGAGAAAGTTTAACACCATACTAATCATTCACAAACCTCAAATGACCTTCACCACTTGGTGCATGAACCAAATACCTATCTTAAAATGTTTACCATTCCTTGAACCTTCAGACCGTACAGTACCCACGTGCATGAACAGCAAATTGTCTTTCTATCAGCAATTGTGGTTTTTCTTCTAAAGACAGTCTAGTTGGGATTATGGAAAAGATGTGTATCAAGGATCCCTTGTCTGGATTAGTAGGGATCTTGTGCAGGTCTTCCTTCCTTCTACAATACCAAGATCAACACCATTTGGTCAAACTATGATTGTTTTCTTGTACTCTTGCTGTCTTCTACCTTTCTTAACTAACTAGTCACTGTTTTGACTAGATAGAGGCATACCAACCACCCTGGAGGAAGGAGAACCACAATACAAACATCAAAAACATAAAAACTACTTTGTCTTCCTCCATCCCACCAAGAAATGGTGACCACCTTTAGAGGATAGAGGAAGAATGGAGCATTTTGTCCAAACCCTAGCTGTGGAGGGTTAGAAAACTAGTTTACAAACAATGAAATCAAACAAAGCAATAAAAATGTTTGAAGAACCCCAAACAGGTGCAAATGAAAGGTAACTCAATCTACAACAATAATTCTCAGACCATGGATCTTCTACAGTCCGTACCAGGCCGTACAGAAGGCTGTTTCAATGAAAAAAAATAGAAAACAGTTTTTTCTTGAATAAACTCCTTCCTTTCCATTCATGTATGGCATGTTCATACAGATTCAAGTTTATAGCAAGTTTCCCCAATGCTTGCACTTCCTATTCTATCCGTACAACTACCCATGAAGGCAGAAAATTGATGGAAAAAGGCAGTTTTCCATAAAAAAACAAGTTTCTATAAAAGCAATCCTAGAAAATAGGTTTTATCAACCACTCTAGTGGAATAGTCAAACAAAATGGACTAAGTCCTTATTACAAAGCATGGAAAATGGCTTTCAAAGCCTTAGGGAAAACCAAAATACCAAGATCATAAAATGATATAGTCAAAAATGACTAAAATTGAAGCTCCTACACCATACTCCCCCTATGGGAAAAATTGTTGAAGTGTCATGTCATGCTTCAGAATATCTGCTTTAGTCATCTAGGTGGCCTTTGAGTCAGGGAGATCCTTCCATTTCACCAAGTAGTCCTTATAGACACCTCTCCGAGTCTTCTTGATAACTTTGGAATCCAGAATGCACTCCAACTGTAAAGGTTTGCTTGGAGGCAAATCCTTGATCCAATCAGCATCTTCAGCCACCACATCTGATCCACTTTCATCAGGCAATGGAGGTCTGAAAGGAAAAAGATCACAAACATTGAAATTTGGAGAGATACCAAGGCCATCTGGTAGCTCAATCTTGTATGCATTTGGACCAAATTTATGCACTATTTTGCATGGCCCAATCTTCTTCATCAGGAGTTTAGTTGGCTGACCCTTTGGCAACCTTTCTTTCCTTAGATATGCCATAACTAAGTCACCAACTTTGAACTGTACTTCTCTTTTCTTCAAATCTACCTTTTCTTTGTACTTTGTGACTGATTTTTCTAGTTACAACTTGACTTGATCATGGACTGTTTTCATGGAGGCAGCAAACTCTTCACCAAGTGCACTCCTTCTATCCCAACCTTGGAGATCCTTCAGCTCAAGTGGCCCTCTTGGATGAAAGCCATAAACTATCTCAAAAGGACTTTTACCAGTGCTCCTATTCCTTGAATCATTGTAGGCATATTCAACCTAACTAATAACCAAGTCCCATGCCAAACCATGCTGCTTTGTAAGGCACCTTAGAAGGTTTCCAAGTGACCTATTAACCACCTTAGTCTGACCATCAGTTTGTGGATGGTAGGCTGATGAAAAGGACAACTGTGTGCCTAGCTTCTTCCACAAGGTCCTCCAGAAGTGACCTACAAACTTAGAATCTTTGTCAGTTACAATGGACAATGGTAAACCATGTATCCTTACTACCTCTCTGAAAAATAGACCTGCAATATGAGATGCATCATTTGTGCATTTACATGGCACAAAATGAGCCATCTTGTTGAACCTATCAACAATGACACACACTATCCACCCCTCTGGCTGTCCTGGGTAACCCAAGCACAAAATCCATGCTGATACTTTCCCAAGGTCTGTTGGGAATGGGAAGGGGCTAGTATAGTCCTGCATTTGAAGACACACCTTTGGCTCTTTGACAGATTGCACAACTAGCTACATATTTTCTCACATCTAATTGCACCTTTGGCCAAAAATAGAACCTTGTGACTTGTTCTAGTGTCTTGTCCAAGCCAAAATGTCCTCCTAAAGAACCATTATGCTTCTCCTTGATGATGTTGTCCTACATAGAGCACTTAGGAACACACAACAAATTGCCCTTAAACAAGAGGCCTTCCTGCAAAACAAAATCTGCATACTCTCCATGGAATGTATTAGCCAAGTTCACACAGACATCATAAGCCTCTTTGAAATCAGAATCTTCTTTATACAGTGCTTTTAAACAGTCAATACCCATGCTTTCTAACTGAATTTCATGAACAAGAAGCAACCTCCTACTCAATGCATCAGCCACCTTATTAGAGACACCTCTTTTGTGCTTAATTGTGAAGGTATAAACTTGTAGCTGTTCCATCCATTTAACATGTCTATGATTCAATTTTTCTTGACTGTTTAGGAAGCTTAAAGCATGATTGTTAGTAAACACAAAAAATTCTTTGGGCAGCAAATAATGTCTCCATTTCTTAAGAGCTTGTACCATTGCATAGAGTTCTAAGTCATAGGTAGAATACCTTGGTTTGGCTTCATTCAACTTTTCTGAAAAGAATGCCACTGGATGTCCTTCTTGGCTGAGAACAGCACCAATAGCTTGCTGACATGCATCACACTCAACAATGAATACCTTATCAAAATCAGGGAGTACTAATGTAGGTAACTCAACCACCTTTGTTTTCAACAACTCAAAACTATCATCAGCTTCCTTTGTCCACTGGAATCTACATTTGACTCCACCCTTAATGGTGTTGAGGATGGGAGCACTAATGTGGCTCAAACCTCTGATAAGCTTCCTATAAAAAGTTGCCAATCCATGGAAACTTCTCACATCTCCCACTATTTTTGGGGTAGGCCAACTAAGAATAGCCTCAACCTTAGAGGGATCCATCTTCAAACAACCATTAGAAATGACAAATCCCAAGTATACAAGTTCAGTTTTCATGAACTCACATTTGTCTAAGTTGATCATCAACTTGTGCTCATGCAGCTTCTCCAACACCTGACCAACATGCTTCACATGGTCTTCCCTTGTCCTGCTGAAGATTAGTATGTCATCAAGATAAACAATAACAAATTTACCAATGAATTCAACTAATACCTCATTCATTAGGCGCATAAATGTACTTGGTGCATTGCTAAGACCAAATGGCATAACAAGCCATTCATAAAGACCTTCATTGGTCTTGAAAACAGTCTTCCATTCATCTCCCTGTCTGATCCGGATTTGATGATATCCAGATTTCAAATCAATCTTTGAGTAATAGCATGATCCTCCCAGATAATCCAAGAGATCTTCAATCCTTGGCATTGGAAATCTGTATCTTATGGTGATCTTGTTTATGGCCCTGGAATCTGTGCATAGCCTCCACTTTCCATCCTTCTTAGGAGCAAGTACACTTGGAACTGCACAAGGACTTAGACTCTTCCTAATCAGCCCTTTCTCCAAGAGATCTTGAATTTGCCTTGCCACCTCTTCATTTTGCTGTGGAGTCAGCTTGTATGCAGCCTTGTTAGGCAATGTAACACCAGGTATTAAGTCAATTTGATGACTAATATCCCTCATGGGTGGTAAGGAGTTGGGAACTTCCTCTACCACAAGGTCTTGATACTTATCTAGAAGTTGTTGTACTTCCAATGGAATCTCCTTCTATTTTTGATCTTGCTAATCTGATCCACTCTTGGGCTTCATGACCAAGGCATACCCCTGGTTGTCATTCTCCTTCAAGATGTTTAGGAACTCATTGCCATTTACCAACATGACACTACTGTTATTTTCCTTTCCCCTGGGCTGCTCCAACAAAGGATCCATTTTGAATGGCCTTCCATTCTTGGTGATGACATAAGTGTTCTTCTCACCATCATGCTGAGCTTTAACATCATACTACCATGGAAGGCCAAGGAGCAGGTGACATGCATCCATAGGGATGATTTCACATAGCACTTTGTCCTTGTAGTCACCAATTGCAAATTCAACCCAAGTTTGTTCCTCCACCATGAAACTTTGGTTCTTGTTTAACCAAGAAATCTTGTGAGGACTGATATGAGGCAGCCTCTTCAACTTACACTTCTCAACCATCTCAGTGGATACCACATTCTCAGTAGACCCTGAATCCACTATGATTTTGCAAATTTTCCCATAGGCTAGGCCTTGGGTTCTGAAAAGATTCTTTCTCTGAGGGGGCTCTTGCTTCAATGGCATCTTCAACATAGACCTTTTTATCATCATACTCTCTCCATCTAAAACCGGTGTAGCACTTCCCATTGGTGAATTCACACTCTCACAGTGATCATCTTTCACTAACTGATTTCTCTTCCCACTGTCATGAGAGCTGTTGGCCTTCCCTGGACATTTGTTCATTATATGGCCAACTTGGTTGCAGCCATAACATCTTCCAATGAAGACTCCTAGTCCTTTACCTCCTCCACCATTTCTGCCTCTGCCATTATGACTTCTACCACCTCTAAAACCTCCTCTATGCTCTGTTGCTAATTGTGTTTCTTGATGACTGTTATTTTTAATTTTGTTGAACTGTCCACGGCCAAAATTGCCTCTTCCTCTTTGGTTTCTGCCACCTCTGCCTCTGGCATTTTGTTCACCCTTCCTTCTTAGCTTTTCCTCTACTCTGGAGGCTAATAAGAAACATTCATCCTGTTGGTTTTTTCCCAGACTGGATGCTTATTCCCAGATTTCCCTACAAGGTGGCCATCAATGATCAATAGGATCTCTGGGATAGGGGTCAACAGTATAGGAGATAGACTCTATATTTTATCTCCTCTTCTTCTTCAGGCTTTGCAAAACCTAGGGGGGTATTGCCTACTCAACATCCAAGGGGATATGCATATAAAGGCTGGGATGCTGACAGAAAGCAGATAAGTCCTCCTGTAAGTAGACCAAAACTGCAAGATAAGAGCAAAGGGGCTGGCTTTGGGCCTATTTTCAGTTGTAGACAGAGGACTTGGATCCTAGAACTAATTCTAATGTCCTAAAGGTTGTTTTAGATTTTGACTTTGATTTTAAGTTTGGATGCAAAGCTGGACATGGTTGTAACACAAACACAAAGCTAGATCGGTGCCTATCCAGGGCCTGGAGTCAATAGACATACGCCTGTGAATGATATGCATGAACAACTAAAACTGGATTTCAGGGGGACACATATGATACCTGCCTTACAGATATCTCCCAATACAAAGTGTTAAGCTATCTATACTTATGGCATCCCTACTGCAGTATACCCTTCTCAATGTTCAATTTGAAAACAGTTTAATCTACCATTTGAGTAGAAGTTAAAAGATCAAACATTCAACACAGGAATTCTATGTTCTAGAGTCTCAAACATTCCTTAAATATCCAGACTCAGAAGAAAGATACATGCAATACTGGAGACAGAATTAGCAAAACACATGCCAACATAGCATTTCTCATATAAAATTAACCATGAAATCAGCGGATTCATGCAAAAACATACAACAAGAGATACATAGACTCACAAGTTTTTATGGACAGAGTAGCCAAAACCAATTGTATTGTATCACAGAGCCAAAATGTTCAACTTTCAACCCTTTAAAATGAGTAACACTTCCAGCTTAAAAACTAGCCAGAGGGAAGCGTACTCAACATTAATTACATGGTTGACCAAAAATCCCGCCAGATACACAGTATCAGAAAAATGGTGCTCAACGCACTGATTACAGTAGGTAGGGGAGGAGACAAGAAGGGATCTCGAGCCATGAGCCGCCAGCTGTGGATGTACAACTTCAGTTGGGTACCAGATCCATCCACACCAACGCCCATACTTCAGCAACAACTGCCATTAATGTCCATCTACCTCGCAGCCAACCTAGAAACCATCGCTGCGCTCAAAAAGGAATTTCCCGCCAAAACGTGTTTTACTGAAGGTTCAAGTTATGCAGGAATATTAATCCCACATGCACGGTGCGGAGACTCCTTCAGTAGTTCAAAAACATGGCCACAAGCTCAATAGGTGTCGAGCGCTTTTGCCACGCTCGACACATGCCTTTCTCTCCAAAAGCCCATTGGCCAAACTTCTACCATTGGCTCACCCCAAAAAACTCTCGCCGACCTCAGTTGTCTCACCGATAGCCACACTACACTCCACTCCATCGGCCAGAGACAGACCATCGGCCTAGCAAGAAACCCCTCTGCCGATAGAACAACTCTTGCCGATAACACATCGGCTCGCCACCTCTGTCGGTGTGACATACACCGTCGGAACAACCAAAATCTCCCCAGCCGATGAAGAGTGTTACGCCGATGCCTGCATATGCAAACATCCTCTGGATGTTCAAAAATCATCCTGACGTCAGCAAACATCCTGCCGAGCTCATCCGGATAATTCGCACCACCTAATAAAAGATATCACCCAAATAACAAACCTCATCGTCATATCCGCAAATGTCCTGATGACGTCATCATCACATCTACATACCGCGCACCTCCTCATATCCGGATGACATCACCATCATGTCGGCATCAGGATGATATTCAGAAGATAACCGGATATTTGGAAATATCATCCTGATGCACAAATATCATGCTACGCTGTAGCTCCACTATAAGATTGCGGTGATATATGGATATGACAGATATTTGAAATGATCACCCCCCACTGGACAATGCGTGAAGCCGACAAGCGGATATCTCCCTGACGTTAGCATCATCATGATGCTGGAACAAACATAAGGTGATAAAATAACATCGGGGTGATCTTAACAAAGATCACCCGATATTCAAATATGATGACCGCTCAGGAGATCGGGTCATACTTAGAAACTTCGCAACACCAATATCGGGGTGATCTTAACTAAGATCACCCGATATTAAAATATCACCTCGGGTGAAAAATCAGGCAGGCAGAATATGATGATGACTCTCGCAAGCAACATCAGGGTGACAACCAGAAATATGATGATGATGACCTCCTCCAAAGAAAATATGATGCTGATGCTGAAACATGTTGAGGAGGTCCAAGGACTTAGAACCTTTTTTGGATTTTTTGGGAAGGTGCCTGCATGTTTATATGCTTGAAAACTGACTGCTCATGCAGGCACCAACAGTGGCTCTGTCTGGGGACGTGCAGGTGCAAGACTACAGCGAGAACCCAGATCTCTAGGATGCAGACCAGTCCCTTATCCATTGGGCACAGAGTCAAATACTGCACTAACCTGCATCACCAAACACACTTGATGGCCTAAGGCCACCAAGAAAAGGAAAAACATGTATCTCCCTTTGTCAAATATCTTG
Organism: Cunninghamia lanceolata; assembly: GCA_027924645.1. Classification (NCBI taxonomy): domain Eukaryota; kingdom Viridiplantae; phylum Streptophyta; class Pinopsida; order Cupressales; family Cupressaceae; genus Cunninghamia; species Cunninghamia lanceolata. The sequence continues at coordinate 5,595,723 of BSBN01000103.1, forward strand.
TTTTCATCTGCATGCACTGGGTCAAGCTTGGAGATACTGCAAAGATCCACCCACAAACAAACCTTGTCATCTGCATATTCAACCCTCTGATTTGGCTTGTCATTGTCACCCCTATGCAGACAACCTTCAGCATCTGGCAACAAGTGGATGCAGAATGTATCAGGCAATGCATACCCATATGGCATAGAACACATGTTATCATCACTATGCATTGCAAAATGATTTCCTAGTTGGACTGAAAACTGAAAACACTCAAAGTCCACCACACAGCTAGGAAAAACAGAGCTCATTGTATATGGTGTACATCAAAAGAAAAGCTTTCAAAATCACAATTGTGTACATCATATACACAACCATCTGGTACACCAAGCTGAAAAAGATCAGGCTCCGGCACCTCTTTCAAATCAGGCACATTTTTACAATCACTTACCTGATGTATGTAGGTCTCTCTTTCATCAGGATGAGAAACAGAATCCAAGTCAAAAACAGTGTCAAGATCCTCACCATACTCAAACAGATCCTCATCACCATATGTGTCATAAATGGGTGACCCAGGTGCATCAGTTTCATCATAGTATGCCATTTGTTCATGGGTAGCAGAGCATGCATCTTCATCACCAATGGATTCCCTCCGTGGAGGAGTATCAGCCTGTATGCTTATTTCTTCTCTATCTTGAGCACAATACTCACAATTATCTCCACAGGTCCATTCCAAAAGTTGCTCATTGCTGTCCACAACCTCGTTATTGTTTTCATGGTCAGATGCCTCATCATTGCAATGGGAATCCTCACTAGTCCTTTCACTGGCACCTTCAATATTCATCTTTTCATCTTCACACGATGCCTTAATTACTTGGTCATTTGCAGCTTCACAACTATTATTTACACCAAGGCCTGGGGACAAGGATATCAATAGGCGCCCATTTCTGAATTTTTCTATATTTTCAGTGAACTTGTATGCCATCTGCATACTTGTCACCTTGAAATCCCTCAGTATTGCACTAGAGCCCTCCTCAAAATATATGCCAACACAGGCTAAAATATCAGGTCTGAAGACTTCTGGGATCTGTGAAAGGGCTACTACAAACCTATGACTAAAATCAACACATAGCTCTTTATCTTGTTTTCTGATGTTCATCAATTCTGCAACAAGATCAACAGGTTCTCTTGCAAATTCCTCTTTAAAACAGTCAGCAAGCTCATCCCAACAGGCAAAAAATCTCTTTGGAAAGCTCAAAAACTAGTCTTTTATTTTTGCATCAAAGGACCTAACAAAAAACCTCATCCACATATCCTCATCTCTAAATGAATGTTTTCCCATGAAACTGTGAAAATTTTGGATATGTGCATTCCCATCACATACACTGTGACCACCAAATCTAGGCATCTGACAGTATATCCTAGCAGGCATAGTTTCTACTTTATAATCAACCCATGACAAATCCAGTTGGTCATACAAAGGATCAAAAGGGCTGAGAAGAGGTTTAGCCTTCTGACTGGCAGACATAACAGGGTTATTGCTTTTTAATCGAGCCTGCTCAGCCTCTAAGAATATCAACCTATTTTTTATCTCTTCTATTCTTTTCCCCAACATTTCACCACTGAGTATGGGATAATTCATACTTGGATTCATAAAAAACTTACTCTTAGACATCCTTTGTCTGCCTAAGACCTGTAACCTCCCCTGGCATCTAACCTATGCAGCAAAACAGTAAATATATAAAGGGGAAGGAACAAGGTACCCTTTCTCATACAGATGCAGAAATATGAACAACACATTTTTGTCACATCACATACATCCATCTTTCATGTGCATTTAGATCTTTTGCAGAGTCGCCACTTTCTGTTGGTTTTTTCCCAGACTGGATGCTTATTCCCAGATTTCCCTACAAGGTAGCCATCAATGATCAACAGGATCTCTAGGCCAGGGGCCAACAGTATAGGAGATAGACTCTATATTTTATCTCCTCTTCTTCTTCAGGCTCTGCAAAACCTAGTGGGGTATTCCCTACTCAACATCCAAGGGGATATGCATACAAAGGCTGGGATGCTGACAGAAAGCAGATAAGTCCTCTTGTAAGTAGACCAAAATTGCAAGATAAGAGCAAAGGGGCTGGCTTTGGGCCTATTTTCAGTTGTAGACAGAGGACTTGGATCCTAGAACTAATTCTAATGTCCTAAAGGTTGTTTTAGATTTTGACTTTGATTTTAAGTTTGGATGCAAAGCTGGACATGGTTGTAACACAAACACAAAGCTAGATCGGTGCCTATCCAGGGCTTCGAGTCAATAGACATACGCCTGTGAATGATATGCACGAACAACTAAAATTGGATTTCAGGGGGACACATATGATACCTGCCTTACAGATATCTCCCAATACAAAGTGTTAAGCTATCTATACTTATGGCATCCCTACTGCAGTATACCCTTCTCAATGTTGAATCTGGAAACAGTTTAATCTACCATTTGAGTAGAAGTTAAAAGATCAGACATTCAACACAGGAATTCTATGTTCTAGAGTCTCAAACATTCCTTAAATATCCAAACTCAGAAGAAAGATACATGCAATACTGGAGACAGGATTAGCAAAACACATGCCAACATAGCATTTCTCATATAAAATTAACCATGAAATCAGCGGATTCATGCAAAAACATACAACAAGAGATACATAGACTCACAAGTTTTTATGGACAGAGTAGCCAAAACTAACTGTATTGTATCACAGAGCCAAAATGTTCAACTTTCAACCCTTTAAAATGAGTAACACTTCCAGCTTAAAAACTAGCCAGAGGGAAGCGTACTCAACATTAATTACATGGTTGACCAAAAATCCCGCCAGATACACAGTATCAGAAAAATGGCGCTCAACGCACTGAATATAGCAGGTAGGGGAGGAGACAAGAAGGGATCTCGAGCCATGATCCGCCAGCCGTGGATGTACAACTTCAGTTGGGTACCATATCCGTCCACACCAACGCCCATACTTCAGCAACAACTGCCATTAATGTCCATCTACCTCGCAGCCAACCTGGAAACCATCGCTGCGCTCAAAAAGGAATTTCCCGCCAAAACATGTTTTACTGAAGGTTCAAGTTATGCAGGAATATTAATCCCACATGCACGGTGCGGAGACTCCTTCAGTAGTTCAAAAACATGGCCACAAGCTCAATAGTTGTCAAGAGCTTTTGCCACGCTCGACACATGCCTTTCTCTCCAAAAGCCCATCGGCCAAACTTCTACCATCGGCTCACCCCAAAAAACTCTCACCGACCTCAGTTGTCTCACCGACAGCCACACTACACTCCACTCCATCAGCCAGAGACAGACCATCGGCCTAGCAAGAAACCCCTCTGCCGATAGAACAACTCTTGCCGATAACACATCAGCTCGCCACCTCTGTCGGTGTGACATACACCGTCGGAACAACCAAAATCTCCCCAGCCGATGAAGAGTGTTACGCCAATGCCTGCATATGCAAACATCCTCCGGATGTTCAAAAATCATCCTGACGTCAGCAAACATCCTGCCGAGCTCATCCGGATAATTCGCACCACCTGATAAAAGATATCACCCAAATAACAAACCTCATCGTCATATCCGCAAATGTCCTGATGACGTCATCATCACATCTACATACCGCGCACCTCCTCATATCCGGATGACGTCACCATCATGTCGGCATCAGGATGATATTCGAAAGATAACCGGATATTTGGAAATATCATCCTGATGCACAAATATCATGCTGCACTGTAGCTCCACTATAAGATCGGGGTGATATATGGATATGACGGATATTTGAAATGATCACCCCCCACTAGACAATGCGTGAAGCCGACAAGTGGATATCTCCCTGACGTCAGCATCATCATGATGTTGGAACAAACATAAGGTGTTAAAATAACATCGGGGTGATCTTAACAAAGATCACCCGATATTCAAATATGATGACCGCTCAGGAGATTGGGTCATACTTAGAAACTTCGCAACACCAATATCGGGGTGATCTTAACTAAGATCACCCGATATTAAAATATCACCTTGGGTGAAAAATCAGGCAGGCAGAATATGATGATGACCCTTGCAAGCAACATCAGGGTGACAACCAGAAATATGATGATGATGACCTCCTCCAAAGAAAATATGATGCTGATGCTGAAACATGCTGAGGAGGTCCAAGGACTTAGAACCTTTTTTGGATTTTTTGGGAAGGTGCCTGCATGTTTATATGCTTGAAAACTGACTGCTCATGCAGGCACCAACACATCCACTGTCTTTGGTAACACCAAGCTTATCTCATCTTGCAGATTATATTTCAATCCATTCAGGTACCTAGCCACCATCCCTTTTTCATCTTCATTATGATTGGCCCTCATGCTGAGTCTATGAAATTCTTCTGTGTAGGCAGCCACATCCATATCTTTTTGTCTCAAATTCTGAAATCTCCTTATGATTTGAATCTCATAGTCAGGTGGCATGAACTTGCTTCTGAGCATAGCCACCATTTTGCTCCATTTAGTGATGGGACTCTTCCCAATCTTCTCCCTCTCACTCTGCATATAGTTCCACCATACAAGTGCAGAACCTCTTAGCCTTGTCTTGGCAAACTTGACCTTTTTGCTGTCATTAAACTCTTTGTAATCAAAGAAGTTACACATAGCTTCTATCCAGTCGGTGAGAACATCTCCATCCAACTTGCCATGAAAGGTAGGCACATCCATCTTGGGATCACCACTGTCTCCATGAGCACCCTTAAGTGCACTCAAAAAGGCTTTCTAATCTGTAGACATATCCTGCTCCAGAGGATCCTCTTCTGCCTCTATTTCTTCATTTGTGTCTGAAGAACTTCCCTCTTCTTTGGTCTTGCCTTTAGACTTCTTCTCTTCTTACAACTTTGCTTCTTGCAATCTTGCTTCTTGCTTCAACCATCTCTTCCACCAACTTCTTGATGGCATCTTGACGCATTGTCTTGGGAGGCATTGTACTAGCCTCTTTTTCAATTTCCTCTTCTGACATACACTTTCTTCAATCAGAATATTGGCTCTGATACCAATATGATGCAGAGGGTAAGGTAAGAGTCTTTGAAGTTCACTCAATGAACTTAAGTTACTCAACTTCCTACAAGAGGTTTACAAAAGTGTTTGTGTTTACAAAGCCTACACAAGGCTATTCCTGAGATTGATCTAGCCTAGGACCACTATCTAGTGTCCTCCTCACAGGTTGTCCATCTCTCACCTTGGAGAGTTACTGCTCAATCCCACCTTTCTGCACAATTCACCTTTGTTGGACTCACAAATTCCTACCCACACCTCTACCAACAATGACCACATATGACTATTAACACATACTTGCCATGACTATCAAGAGGTCTCTGACCAAAAGACTAATTTCTACATTCTCTAGGCAAAGGACAGTGGTTGAAGAAGATCTAAGTCTTATGGAATTAGTTCAATCAACCTCTCAAGGGTCTCAAATGACCATCAACACTCAATACACACTAAACACTCTATGTGAATGAACAATCACTTACCCACATGTAGGCCTACGTTATGTTATAAAGGGCAGAGGACAGCAAATTGAAACTTGACTGTCCAATGACAGTCTTAAAGTGGCAGCTTCTTTCTTATGGCCTTTGTGATAGTTAAATCTGCATCAACTCCTCTCCAGCAAGGATCTAAACACCACATGCATTCACAAGGACAGGATCCACTTGAGGTCTCTGACCCAACACCCCACCACAGTACTTGCTCTGACAGAAATAGTACTGTTGTTATGACTGTCTTCAAGAAACAGTCTTAAAAAGAAGGTTACCTTTGTAAGTAAGGAGAAAGTTTAACACCATACTAATCATTCACAAACCTCAAATGACCTTCACCACTTGGTGCATGAACCAAATACCTATCTTAAAATGTTTACCATTCCTTGAACCTTCAGACCGTACAATACCCACGTGCATGAACAGCAAACTGTCTTTCTATCAGTAATTGTGGTTTTTCTTCTAAAGACAATCTAGTTGGGATTATGGAAAAGATGTGTATCAAGGATTCCTTGTTTGGATTTGTAGGGATCTTGTGCAGGTCTGCCTTCCTTCTACAATACCGAGATCAAACTATGACTATTTTCTTGTACTCTTGATGTCTTCTGCCTTTTCTTAACTAACTAGTCACTGTTTTGACTAGATAGAGGCATACCAACCACCCTAGAGGAAGGAGAACCACAATACAAACATCAAAAACATAAAAACTACTTTGTCTTCCTCCATCCCACCAAGAAATGGCGACCACCTTCAGAAGATAGAGGAAGAATGGAGCATTTTGTCCAAACCCTAGCTGTGGAGGGTTAGAAAACCAGTTTACAAATAATGAAATCAAACAAAGCAATAAAAATGTTTCAAGAACCCCAAATAGGTGCAAATGAAAGGTAACTCGATCTACAACAATAATTCTCAGACCATGGATCTTCTACAGTCTGTACCAGGCCGTATAGAAGGCTGTTTCAATGAAAAAAAATAGAAAACAGTTTTTTCTTGAATAAACTCCTTCCTTTCCATTCATGTATGGCATGTTAATACAGATTCAAGTTTATAGCAAGTTTCCCCAACGCTTGCACTTCCTATTATGTCCGTACAACTACCCATGAAGGAAGAAAATCGATGGAAAAAGGCAGTTTTCCATAAAAAAACAAGTTTCTATAAAAGCAATCCTAGAAAATAGGTTTTATCAACCACTCTAGTGGACTAGTCAAACAAAATGGACTAAGTCCTTATTACAAAGCATGGAAAATGGCTTTCAAAGCCTTAGGGAAAACCAAAATACCAAGATCATAAAATGATATAGTAAAAAATGACTAAAACTGAAGCTCCTGCACCACCCTTATAGGTGGTAGGGACCTTGGCATTCCATCAGAGATGATGCCTTTGTACTTGTCCAATAGTTCTTGGACAACAAGGTCTATGAACCTTTGCTTCTTCTCTCCCTTGACTTCTTACTACTGCTCCTTGTTCACCTTTAGGCATGGAATGAGGGCATACACAACTGCACCTTCATCTGCTATCTCCTTCATGAATTGTTTACCCTCTACCATCATTACCTTGACTTCTTTTCCTTTTGATTCTACCCCCATTCTATCGATGGTAGTAACTCTATCACCTTACCATCCTTGGTGATTGAATAGGTGTTCCTAACTCCATCATGGTGAGATTTCAAGTCATACTGCCATGGTCTTCCAAATAGGAGATGGCAAGCATCCATCTTAGCAATGTCAAACAGTAACCTGTCCTTGTATGTTCCAATTTGAAATTCCACCCAAGCCTTCTCTTCCACAATTGTTTGTTGACCTTGAGTGAGCCATGAAATTTTGTATGGCAAGGGCGTGGTAGTCTTCTAAGCTTAAGCTTTTCTACCATTTCATTAGACACAAAATTTTCAGTAGATCCAGAATCAATCAGAACTTTACATACCTTTCCTCCTGCCTTGCAAGTAGTTTTGAAAAGAGATTTCCTTTGTGGGGGTTCTTTGTTAGGCACCTTCATGGTGGTCATTGCTCTCCTAATCACCAGAGCTTCTCCTTGCTTAGGATATCCATAGCTGTCAGGGGCATTCCCACGTTGATAAGTGTTTGAACTTGTTGCACTTTCACAATCAGATTCTTGGATCAGATTAGTCCTCCTTTCTCCCGTTGAACTTGTTGCTTTTTCTGGACATCTACTGGCTATATGGTCCTCCTGATTGCAATTGTAACATATGATAGATCCTCTACCCTGAGATCTCCCTTTGAATGGTGGTCTTCTACCCCTAAAATTTCCTTTTTGATCATAACTTCCCTTTTGAGATTGACTGTTGTCTCCTTTATTGTTCTCCTGATTTGAGTCTCCTTGCTGTCCAAATCCATTTCCTCTACCTCTGAATGGACTTCTTCCCCCTCTTTGTTGTCTTCCTCTTCCTCTATTTTTCTGCTCTTGTTTTCTCTTTAGTTTCTCTTCCACTTTGAGTGCCAACTGATAGCACTTCTGAACTGTATCTGGACTATGCAGATTTAGGTCTTCTTGGATGGTGAATCTCAACCCATTGAGATACCTTGCTACCTTCTCTTCCTCATTCTCCTTCACCTTTGTCTTGAGATAGAGCTTCATAAACTCTTCAGTGTATGCACTGACATCTAACTCCTTCCGCTTCAGATTTTGTCTCCTCTTATGTAACTGGATGTTATAATCCAATGGAACATAGGCTTCCTTCACCAACGCCCTCATCTTCTTCCACGTAGCAACTCTATTCTTTCCTTCTTTCACCTTGTCATCTTGGATGAAATTCCACCAGGTTATTGCAGCCCCTTTCATTTTGGACTGAGCCATCTTCACTCTTTGATGGTCTGGTATTTCCTCTGTTTCAAAGAAATTGTTTAAGGAGTCTATCCACTCCATTACTGAATCAGGTTCCATTTTTCCTGCAAACACTGGCAGGTCTATTTTCATATCGATGGTCCTTCGCTCCATGGATTTGAGGGCATTAAGTAAGGGTCTCTGGTCTGTAGGAACCTCTATCTCTTCCTGCCTAGGGATCTCCTCTTCATCCCTATCTCATTCACTAGAATCTTCCTTTCCCTTTCCTACTCTGTCCCTTAACTTCTCTAACTCATCTTTTAATTCCTGATTCTGAGCACTAATTGCTTTACTTTCTGCAATCTACTTCTTTACCAGGACAGCCAACTTAGCATTGGTCATCCTTTCTGGGAACTCTTCTGATCCCTCTCTGTCTTACATTTTATTTTTCTCCTTCTTCCCAAAGGATACTCCTTCTCTCTGATACCACTATGATGCAGAGCCGTACAACGAAATCTTTAATCCAACAGTGAAATGCTCACAGATCGCATTCACAATTTCTATACAACACCTTGTTCATTTTACATACAAGGTTTCATTCCTTAGCACCGGTCTGCTATAGTGTCCCGTGTACCGGTTTACCTCCACGGCCAGTCATACAATGTATCGGCCGTTTGTATTCCCACAATGTGTATTCGCGATATACATTCTTCATATGCAAAACCTGACCTTTCCTACCGGTAGATGAACATGCCCTTACCTGCTGGCGTCGGTCGTCTGCAACACAAAACCCTTCCACCACACATTCGGGTTACCACTCTGATAGGTCGCCATTTGTATCTCGCGACAATGTATCTGCGGAATGTATATTCTAATATACATTCAAATATACAACTCAAAACATGCATTCACCGAATTTGCCTCCAGAATATGCTTTCAGGGAAGGTTGACCACTGACTTCTTTGTATCAACCTGATGTACATTTGCAATGTACATTCATCACATACAACCCAAACATGCAACCGACGGATACACAGGAACTGTCTTCACATATAAGAGGGATATACACATTCATTGCATCCGATATACATTTGTAGTATATACAGAAATTGTATATATAGCCTTGTATACTTTCAACATGCAATTCAAACATGCATTTGATAGATACCCACAACCATGCGACTGTAGTATACCCAAGAATTGAACCCGATATACAATAGCGATATACTCATAGATTGTATATCAACACTTTGCAACATTCACAACATACAAACCCGATGTGCGATTGCCGAATATACCCAAACTGGGACCCAGATGCGAAAGCGATATACACACCAATTGTCTACGACAAACAAAAGCGATATATACACAGATTGTATATTGCATACAAAAGCAATACACACACAATTTGTATATCTTTCAACTCACACAGATTTTCATGATTTTAATCAACTTTCTACTTAGCGACTATGTAGAACTGTTTCACCTCCATACATGCAGCTCTCTGCACTTTGTTAACCTAGCATATGCACACGCTAGGATTCTGTCAATGCATTTCCTGTAACTGATCCTGCAAACCTGAACATTACCAAATAAAATAAAAACCCTAAACTACTATATACAACCATTCCACTGATTCAAAGAATCTCACCGGTGGAATGGGTTTAAGCGTCCATTCGATTTCAAAATAGAAAATCAATCACACAGTGAATTCAAAAATTAGAAAGATGACACAAAACAGGATCTCCTTATTACTTTCAGAAATGGATACAAATCTCTGATTTTATAGTTCTACAACTCAATACCATTTAACCTGTCTATCATCATCTATCTATCTATATTCTTAAACTGACCCGATCTAGGGTATTTAACTCTTCATTCTCAGTAGTAATAACATGTTTCCCAGCGGCTGGGAGTCAACTCCAAACAACTGGGAGATAACAAACAATTAACAGCCGCTAACAAGTAACCACCTTGTCATAACAAATTGACAAGTGTCCTATGAATCTAAATGCCAACTACAATGAGATGTATTGGTCAAATCGACCTTATTACATTGACTATAGAAAATGCATAAAGCATAACAACTTGTTAAGACCTTAACCTTCTCCCTCCAATGTATAATCAGTTTGTTGAAGGGGTGCTGCTGCACCAGCATGTAGAGAAGGAGGAATGGGGCATGCTTTACCATGAGTGTGGATAAATGATCAATATAGTAGATGTGAATGAAGTGTGCGAAGATGCACTGAAACATGGCTTTCTTCCTTTCAGTCCTTCGTTGGGAGAATGCATTGGTTGATTCTTCTTTCCAGTTTAAGATATCACAAGTGTTTTCTCTATTTTTTTAATTGAAGAAAGGTTTTCTACCTATAGCGATAGATATAACTTAGTGTTTGTTAGGGATGTCTGCCTTTTATGCTCCTCAATTAGGTGTACGAGTTCTCCCTTTACGAGGAAGTTACAGGTTATTATCAATTTTTACATGGAAATATGTGGAAAGGGAATGATAATGCCTCTTTTGAGGATTCCATATATAGCCTTTGTAGTGCTAATGAAAAAGGAGTAAAATCCAACTTTAAAAAGATTTGAAACACCCTTTGACCTGCATATTGAATCACTTTATTATGGGAACGCAGGGGTATGATGGAAATGCCTCTTCAAGAGGTTGGAAAGATATTGTTTTAATATAGAAAATGCAGATTTATTTGAATAGAGGGAGGCGTCCATATGTGAAGGAGATGAAGCGATAGGATGGGAAGAACGAATAGACTTATGTCTGTTCAATTTCTAGACACATATATATAACTCTGGGTTCAGACTTGTATGGGCGCGACCAAGAAGAGAGAGAGGTGCAAGAAGTCGATGCCACAAAGAAGAATGCACATACCAGTTCAAAAAGGAAAAAGAATGCATAGATCAATTTGAAAAGGAAGAGGTGTTGGAGGAAAGAATATCCGTTGCCGAATAGTATTGTATGTAAGCTTCATTGCCATAGAGAGAAACTGAACGTTTTGGTGCATGAGAGGGAGGCCATTGAGGCTGATAGTGTAAATAATTGTTGTAGATATGTTAATTATGTTTTGAATAAAGTGGTGATTTGATGTTTGCAATCTTTGTATTAACTTTGGATCAATGAACTGTATGTGAATGATGGGATTGTGAGATTTGAGTATTTGGTTGTGTTTTGGCATGAGAGGAGAGTGCTTTGTTTGCGTTATCTGTCCATGTCCTCCAAAGCATGAAATAGAGGTGTAGATTAAAGTCACCTGACTAGAAATGCCTCTCACATGGACAACAAAGGTCTAGTTCATGTACCAAGATCAAGCTGAGTACCAGGAATTATTGGAAAAATGTGTTATTTGTCAAATCACCTTCTTGCACACTCAATTAGCATCCTCCATCTCACATTAGAACATAACTAATAGTTTAAAAAAAAATCTGATTGAAACATGTCATGCTATTGTTGCTTCAAAATTTGAACCCAGACCATTGATTTGGAACAAGATCACCAGTTCTAATTGAAAAGGTATCCATTGGGATTACTGGGAAAGTTATCAACCAATCTGAAAATGCCAATGAAGAAAGCCTTCATTAATCAACAAACCATGACATTTCTATGTGTCACTGTACCACGGTAGCGCAAGCTCGACGGGGGCGCACACTACTACTTTCACACTCGCGCGCTATGCACTTTCTCAGCTTCCTTCAAGACAAGTATGGGTCCCACCTTCCATTTGTCATATCATCACAATAGTGCAAGGAATATTCCATAGCACCTCTCTGTAACATGCTACTGCAATCCAACATAAAACATACATGTAGCAATTAGATCGGCAAGTAAGATCCCAGGCCCACCAAGTCGAAATCAACGGTCATTGCACCAGCATAGTGTTAACAAGCTAGACAGACTTGATGCCTGCGATGCTAAGGAAAGCCAATGACTAGGTTCATGGGATTGGTTATGAATGAAGCTAAGGACATTAAGTTATAACTTAAGTCCAGGTGATTGCCTATCATAAGTCAACTTAAAATTATATCATAGTTTCTTGAAAAGGGCTTTAGTGCTTAGGGTTTAATCTTCTCAGTCACAAATTAGGCCAACATTTAGGGTTTAAGGCCAGAGAACAAAGAAATCATGGGGGGGTTCCACCAGATTGTACCTATTTGCCTTAATTTGGTAATCTGGTTGAAGTAGCTATCCATAAGGTTGTTACCATAATGTGTAGTGAGTTCCTCTTGGAAAATAGACCAAATGACCACACATCCTTTCTTTTTCTTTTCTTCACATAGCCAATGATACCAAATGAATTGGTTAGATTCCAAATATAAGGATGTTATGACCACCTTTTGTTGACAAGGAACATGGTGAATATCAAAGAATTACTCCATTTGGTAGGACCTTGACTATCAAACTTTTGCATGTCCATATTTGGAATAAGTACCTACCCATAGAATGATTGGAGTGTTGATCCATCTTGAGATCTGATTCAAACCCCAAAGAATCATGTCCCTTAGAAGCATCTTCTCCCCCCAGTTCTGGTTATGTGAATTCGCTCCCTTACCATTCACAAGGGAATCCATTTTCCTAGACATTTCATTGATTGCCATCTTCACTAAGGAAATATATTCCTTCATGTTGGTGATTTCATCATGCACATCATTAGTATAAGTCTCCCCACTTTCTATATCCTCGCTGTCTGGAGATTTTCCAAGTGTGGCAGGATTCTTTTTGCCTCTTGTGGCTGGCCTCACCATGATGGGGGAAAATAATTTTGTAATAAATCACACAAAACAAATCCAATTAATCTACAATTTTTATTGTAACTTACCAAGGCCTAGATCTCACTTCCTAGAAAAAATCTCCAATAAAATAATTTGCAGCCTTGAGAGTGAATTAGTGGAAATCCTAATTTCACAATTACTTCTTCAAATCTGATCCAAATGGCCTCAAATTTAGACTGTATTACCTTCAATATGTCCTTGAAAAACCCACTAAAAATATTAAAAATATTTTCCAAAATGAGAGAGATATGTGCTTCCCAAAATGACCTCCAAAATTGAAAAAAATCACCTTGTTTTTTTCCTTCACAGTGCGAAGATCATGCTCTGATACCACTTGTAATGAAATAAATTGCAAAATAGAAGAATATAATACAAAATATGTTGAAAATACTTGATAATAATATGCCACTTCGAGGGGGAAACCTACATAAGTCTCAAATGAAGAACAAATTTTGCAATATGATGATAACAACTATCCTCTACCTCCTATATATACCATACTCAAGTCTTGGATATCACCTAGGATGACTTAGATACCAAAATATATCACCTAGGCTAACCTAAATACCTATATAAATCTATATTAATGATTATATAACTTAATTAAGAGTTAAGGTAGCCACAACCCGACTACTCATAACCCTATACACATGTAAGATTAAGGGTGTAGCAATGACTGTATTCTCCATACAAAATAGCATTAGTGATGGGACAAACAACATGCATCTACAAAAATAGGACAGGACAGAGTTAATTTTTTTATTTTTTCACATGAATTCAACTCTACTTCACAATTTCAACAAATTATCTAAAGAAAGCACATTAACATAGAGTAGATAAATCTACCCAAAAGACTTATGGTTGGATACAACTTGTTCCTTGAAGATGGTGATGAATGTGTTCAAGCTTGACTTTTAGTTCTCTAAATACATCAAATGATGGCAATGCTTGAAAGCTCCACATATTTTAAATTTCTAGTGAAATTTTGGTCCTATCATGGCCAGAGCTGGTGGTACATCGTGACATAAGCCAAAACATCGCATTAATTTGTATTGTTGTGCATCCCATCACCATAACTGTCAATTCATCATGGTATGGTATTGTATGTTAAAATGCTAATATGACGTCTTAGGCATGCTATTTTGTATGGAGAATAGTCATTTCCTGATGTCTTAGGCATGCTATTTTGTATGGAGAATAGTCATTGCCTGATGTCTTAGGCATGGTATTTTTTATTAAGAATAGCCACTACCCTACAATGATGGGACACACAACAGATGTTAATGAGGTGCTTTCCCCCATATCACTTTATATCATGATGGACTGCTAGCTATAGCCATGATGGGACCCACATTTCATTTTGTACATAAATTTTCAAGTTGAAATATAAATTATGTTTTTCAACCTACACAAGTTTAGTTCATCTAAGAATTTGAATGTGAAAAAAAATTTAAACATGTCATGCCTTGTTACTATAGACACTTGTTGCGGGTCCGTTCACTAATGTTATTTTTATGGAGAATATGGTCATGATGTTTTGGCAATGACTATTCTCCATACAAAATAGCATAAGGGAAATACAACCATGCATTTGAGATAACCTCAAATGACAAGAACTCCTTTCATCAACTCCCCCAACCTCAACTCAATACGATGTTGTCTACATCTCTTCAACACATTACAATTCAATACATGAATCAATTAAGAAAGACATAAATTTGAAAGACATCTTAACAATACTGAACTAAACATGTTTATGTTGAAAAATACAATGTGTATTTCAACTTACTGTACTTTCTATACAAAATAAAATTGTAACACAACAAATCAAATCTGATAATTTATAAACAACCCTAAAGAAACATAAAATGAGGTAGCCACTTTGGTTGGGGTGTACATAACTCTATTACATCAAGAGAAAGGGAGTGAAATCCAGCTAGGCATGTGAGATAAGTTCCTTGAATGATGACAACCCCTTTCATCAATGCCACTAACCTCAACTCAATACCATGTTGTCTACATCTTTTTTAACACGTTATGAATCAATATATGAGTCAACTAAGAAATACACAGATTTGAAATATATCTTAGAAATTATGAATTAAACTCGTGTAGGTTGAAAAACACAATGTGTATTTCAACTTGCAAATTTCTGTACAAAATAAAATCCTAACACAACAAATCAAATCTAATAATTTCTATACAACCTTACAAAACATAGAATTAGGTAACCACTTTAGTTGGGGTGAAAGTTCAGAGCTATGTCCCACTTCATGCCAACTTATCAATACAAATGAATTTAAGCATTTCCAATTGAAAGTCAATTTTGGTCAAACATATGTTCTAGTTGGATTCATTATTAAGTAAATTAGATGCCATAACGTTTTCAACTAGAAGTGTCCACTAAATAAATATGTAGCATCGCTTTGAGGTTGATTTACAAAAAAACAAAATTATTTTAAAAACTTGATGTTCTCACAACTCCTACTCATGTAAATATATATTTTTTTTTAAAAGTGTAGTTTATATATATATACTAAAAAATACAAACATAAATATACTAAAAAGTCTACATTTTATTAGTTTATATTATTACAAAATTTAAAACATATATGTCACTTGCTAGTGATTTAAGTTAAAAAGTTAAAATTAGTGTTGGATATTTCCTTTATAAAAGTGGGACACAACTTTAAACTTTCACCTATAGCACCATTATATCAAGAGAAAGGTTGTGAAATCTAGCCATGCTTTTGAGATAACCTAGTTCAATGACAACACTCCTTTCATCAATGCCATCAACCTCAACTCAATACGATGGTGTCTACATCTTTTCAACGCATTATGATCAATATATGAATCAACTAAGAAATGCATAGATTTGAAAGACATTTTAGAAATAATGAACTAAACATGTGTAGGTTGAAAAATACAATGTGTATTTCAACCTACAACATTCTATACAAAATGAAATCATAACACAACAATTCAAATCTAATAATTTCTACACAATGCTAAAAAAAGTAAAATTAGATAGCCACTTTGGTTGGGGTATGCATTGTTCTTTACATCAAGAGAAAGGTTGTGAAATCTAGCCATGTATTTGAGATAACCTCAAATGATGACAACTCCTTTCATCAGCACCATCAATCTCAACTTAATACCATGTTGTCTACATCTTTTCAACACATTATGAATCAATAAATGAGTCAACTAAGAAAGGCATAAATTTGAAAGACATCTAAAAAATCATGAACTAAACTTGTGCAAGTTGAAAAACATAATATGTATTTCAACTTGCAAATTTATATACAAAACGAATTCCTAACACAAAAATCAAATCTAATAATTTCTATACAACCATGCAAAACATAAAATTAGGCAACCACTTTAGTTGGGGTACACATAGCTCAATTATGTCAAGAGAAAGGTTGTGAAATCCAACCACATCTTTGAGAATGACAATGACTCCTTTCATGAATGTCATCAACCTCGACTCAATGTGATGTTGTCTACATCTTTTCAACACATTATGAATCAACATATGAATCAACTAAGAATGCATAAATTTGAAAGACGTCTTAGAAATCATGAACTAAACTTGTGTAGGTTGAAAAACATATTGTGTATTTCAACCAACAAAATTATACACAAGATCAAATCTAATAATTTCTATACAACTCTATCAAACATAAAATTAGGTGGCCACTTTAATTGGGGCTACACTTGGGTGCTCAGAGCTTCATCACATCAAGAGAAATGTTGTGAAATTAGATAGGGGTTCTATGGAATAGAGGATGGATGTTTAGAGGTCTCATTTTATTTTGATTTGAAAACATAATGAGACCTCTGGACATCCACAATTTTCCAAAAAAGTGGTTAAGTTGATGGGTTATGTAGACCTAATTGGTTTTAACTATAGATGTCTCATCTTATTTTGTATGGAAAATAATTGTTACTTAGTATATTGCACATATTTTAAATGAACTCACGAATGCATATTTTAAGTGATTAACATGATGGGTTATACATACCCAATTGGTTATATCTATAAGGGCATTCAAAAGAAGATATTTTGAAGACTTAGAGGGTCCTATGAGAGCCGTTGAAGAAATCCCTCAAACAATTTCATGGAACCCATAGGTAAGCCCTTGTCTTTGCAGTATTCAATGAAAAAGCTCTATCATGTAAATTAAAACATACAACCCAATTGGTTTTACTTGCAAGGGTATTTAAAAGAAGATATTTTGAAGATCCAAAGGGCCCTATGAGAGCCATTGAGGAAATCACTTAAACAATTTCATGGAACCCACAGGTAAACCTTTGTTTTTCTAGTATTCAACGAAAATGCTCTACCATAAATTAAAACATACAAACCCAATTGGTTTTACCTACAAGGGCATCCAGAAGAAGATATTTTAAAGGCCTAGAGGGCCCCATGAGAGCTATTGAGAAAATCCCTTAGACAATGTCATGGAACCCAGAGGTAAACCCTTGCCTTTGCAATATTTTACAAAAATGCTTTACCATAAATTAAAATGTGACATGGCAAGTTTAAAGTGGATGGCAATGTGCCCTATTTCAGATCAAAATAGGGCACAAAAGGGTTAAATTTTTGTTTTTGACACGATTTTAACTCCACTTCTTCCCAGTTTCAACAAAACATATCAACAATGCACATTGACAGAGTAGATAAACCTACCTAGAAGAGAGGCTGCAACTCATCCCTGTGAAGTTGCGGTCATAGGCATTTGCAAAAAACATGGCATGACATGATTAATTTTTTTCACATGTATTCAACTCTAATTCAAAATTTCAACAAATTATCTAGACAATGCACATGCATATATAGTAGATAAGCTCACACAGAAGACTTATGGTCGGTTGCAACTCATTTTTTGCTCCCAATCTTTTACAACTCGTCCTACAAAGTTGTCAATAGATGTGTTTGAGTTGTACAATTAGTTCTCGAATTAAACCAAATGATAGCTATGCTCGAATGCTCCACATATTTGAAAGTGCTAGTGAAATGTGGGTCCCATCATCACTAGAGCTGGTGGTCCATTGTGGTGGAAGCTAGCACAGGGAAAATCGTCTTGTTAACATCTGTTGTGTATCCCATCACCATAGGTAGCAGTTTATCTTGGTATGGTATTATATGTTAGAATGCTAGAATGATGTCTTAGGCATGCTATTTTGTATGGAGAATAGTTGTTGCCACTTCCCAGTGCCCTAACACATGCTACCAAATGCGTATTTCTCTCTTTAAATTTATTTGGCATAACCCCAAACCTACATTTTGGGAAAAAAAATATTGGCCCTCTAAGCTTGATTCCCCTAATCATTAAACTTCATCCACTCCAAAATTATCTCTAATATGAATAAAATAATTATCTTACCAAAACTATATATTATGAATGTTGGCAAAGAAGAGGAGACCCGTAGCATGGTCAAACTCCATAGAGGATCAAACAACAAATGCCTTTGATAATGTGACATCTCAAACTTCCATAGTCATTGTAGAGTTCCAGCAACTCTGCCAAAAGGATAACTTATTGCAAATGGACACAATACACAAACACACTATTCTACCAAAACAATAGTGGCTAGGATGACTTGTAGGGTTGCTAGCACATAGAAGATTTAAATTTGCTATTGAATTGCCTTCTACCAACATGTCTCTATCAATCTCCTTTCCTTCATGTGAAGAATTCTTCCAGTTAATTAATTATCCACGCTCATACACCATTTGGGCTCTTATACCATGTTGAAAAAAATTGCAGGCACAAATATTGCAAAATTAAACCATTGTTGCAGAGATAACACCACAATGTAAATATAATATTAATGCTTTAGGGTTTTATAATGTACTGTGCAAATACTTATAAAGTGCATTTCTGTACAACTTCCCGCAAACTACCCTATAAAAAACCAACTCCCAACAACTAACACAAAACTAACTAAACATTTTAATACTAATGCTAAATCACTAAGGTGATCTTATTACAAAATGTAAACCTTATTTTCCAACAATCATCAAGATGAAAACATGACTGAGCAGAAACTATGAAGTATTGAATGACCTTCAATACAATTTGAAATGCTTTTAGGCTGTGTTTATTTGTGCACATTTTAAAGTCATTAGTTAACATACAAGTGCGCTGTTATGTTCCCTGGATAATCTCTGCCACAGTCACAATGAATATTTGGTTGAGCATAAACTATGACGGTGTTGAATGACCTTCAATACAATTTGAAATTCTTTTGGGCTGTGTTTATTTTTGCACATTTTTTAATCATTAGTTAACATGCAAGTAAACTGCTATCTTCCCTGGATAATTTCTGCTATTGTTGTTGTATTTCAAATTGGATGCTATTCATTTACATGTAAGTTTGAGACTTGACATTATAATGCCACAAGTTCACAAAACTATTGGGGACCTGCACTTTACAATGGACAAATAAATAGAATGTACCTCATCCATGGCTTCTAGAATTTGAATAGAAATGATAACTCTTGGTCGATTAATCTCCAAACCAAATTACAAAATAAAAGCTAAGATATTACACTCAAATTAAAATCTCCAAACTGAATTACCCTATGAAAAGCGCAATGCAGATACACATTTACATGGTTACACTTATAGTAAAGAGGTTAAGAAATCTCCCTAAAATAATTTATTGTT
Source organism: Cunninghamia lanceolata (assembly GCA_027924645.1). NCBI lineage: Eukaryota > Viridiplantae > Streptophyta > Pinopsida > Cupressales > Cupressaceae > Cunninghamia > Cunninghamia lanceolata. The sequence continues at coordinate 5,615,509 of BSBN01000103.1, forward strand.
AGAGCCCATTTTTATTAGCTTCTGCAAATGCAGACTCCGTATCATGGTGTTTTCCATTTGTTTCAACATTGTCAAGGGGTGGCACTATTTTCTTCCAAAACCAGTGTTTTCTCCATTGAATAATCATCTCTTCTATGGGCACACCCTTGGTTTCTGGCAAGAGGAAGTATACAAAGACGGTCATGATAAAGATCCAACCTGCGAAGAATAGGAAAATCCCAAATCTGAATGCACATAACAGGGAGAGGAAGGACTGTGCAATTACGAATGTGAAAAATAGGTTTACAGTAACGGTTATGGCCTGTCCAGCAGATCGAGTCTCTAAAGGAAAAATTTCACTCGGCACAGTCCATCCAAGAGGACCCCATGACCACCCAAATGCGGCCACAAATAAACAGATCATTATTACCACAAGCACTGAGAAGCCCTTGGAAAGCTCCTTGTCTCCTCCAAACTTCAAGCCCAGGATTATGCTGACAGTAACCTGTTCATAGAGGAGATGATAATATCACTTAAAAATCTAATTGTTCACAGCCCCAAAACAATGAATGTAATTTATCCCTTTCTATAATCTGATAGTATATATATGTTTTTGAATCAGGCAACACTAATGATAATTAATACTTTATTTTCAAGTGCTGTTTGTTACCTGTGAAGATAAAAACTGTTAGAAGACATGGATAGGATAGGATTCTATGTTACAAAAATGAGAACCTCTTGCTGTTGGGTTACTTTTGAACAATATATAGGGTGAACAGAATACAATTTTGTGGACTTCCACAAGGTAGGTCCCATACACCAAATTGAAGTCTTGCATGACCATGACTTCAAAAACTATCTTTTACCTTTACCTATTGAGCTACTTGCCATCTCATCACAGGTTTCTCTCTATGAGTGTGGATTTTTTAAGTTTAAATACAGAAGGGGACAAGTTCAGCTTTGTAAAGCATGAAAATGGATTGTGGATTGTGTGAAGCTTGACCTATAAGCCCTGGGTTGTTCAAATCTTCTATCGAAGTGGCTTTTAGAATGTGGCTGCAACTCTTCCAAGCCTGAATATTCATTTTTTGAAGTAAGCTTTTAACTTGTGCTTTCAGGAGTTCTTTTTAAGGGTTAATTCTGACTAGTTTAACTGCTCTAGGCTGAAACTTGAGCGTGATGCAATCCCACAGGTTCATCCTTTTTTAATCCCGATAATTGATGGTCAGTCACCAGATCCCACTTCCACGTTTAGGCCTGAAAACAAAATGCTGAAGGAATTGGACAAGACTCTGTTTTGCTCTCTAATTTTTCTGCATTCAAGGTATATGGTTCAACCTTGGACCTTCTTTTGACCAACTGCGAAGAGAAAACCCTTTTGCCAGGTACATAGAGGAGAGACTAATTGGCAGGATTGGGGAGACCCCCTTACAGTCAGCTCTAATCCCTGGCTCATTAAGATTGCCTACCTGAAAAACTGGGCATATCCCACAGTTGGAGAATGTTTAATGGCAGAGCTCAAATTCAGGTTTCTTAATAAGCATGGATAGAATTTGAGCCTTGTGCGTAACCGGCTTGAAATCCAAAAAACCTTGTGTGGTATGACATTTTACTCAATTTTATAAAGAAGCAATGAAGAAAGCAAAAACGATAAAGAGATCATATCCATACCTGACATATTATCATCTGAATTCCACCACTAATTAGCAGGGCTCTGCGCCCCAATCTATCTACAAGGGCAATGGATACAATGGTCGAACCCACGAGCACAGCTCCAGTCATAACAGAAGAATACAAGGAAGCATTTGATCCAAAGCCCAAACTCTGGAAAAGAACAGGTGCATAAAACAATATCGAGTTTATTCCAGTCATTATCTGAAAAGTTGGCATGCAGATTGCCATCACAAGCTGTGGACGATTTCTCCGTATTAAAATATTCCTAAAGGGATGCTTGATGGATTTAGCCAATTCACTTGCATCTATCATATCCTCAAATTCAGCTTCCACATCCTTGGTGCCCCTAATTTTTTCCAAAACAGCCCGACCTTTTTCCAGATGCCCCTGTTCTATCAAACTGTTGGGAGTCTCTGGAATATACATCCCTCCAAGAGTCATCAAAAATGCAGGAGCAGCAGCTAAGCCCAGAGAAAGACGCCATCCCCAGGGTTCTATTTTCTGTGTTCCATAGTTTACCATGTTTGCTGTAAAAATCCCTGATGTTGTTGCTAATTGGAACAACATGTTCAGCCCACCTCTAAGATGTGCAGGGGCCAGCTCTGAGAGATAAAGTGGGACGGCCTTCACACAAATTCAAATATAAATGGCTATGTAAACACCAATTCAACAAAATTCAAATTAAACAAACCTTCAAACCGACAAACTCTATTATGGAATGGAATGGAATTTTTTATAGTCCACTATGCCTCACAACCTAACTTAAAGGTCACTTGTAGCATATGAGACTACCTCATACAAAATCTATTATAAATTAAGATCAAAACACTGGTCTTTGAGGCCTACTCGCTATTGTGACACATGGTGGCGTGGGGAGAAGGGAAACAATCAAATTCTTGTGTACCTGATTTCCAAAGCCAATTCCCACACCAAGCAATATGCGTCCTATAAAGAGCATGACCAAATTCACGGCACTTGCATTGAGAACTGCACCTCCAATAAAACTGATACCTCCACTGATAATACTAATCTTTCGTCCGTGCATCCTGGTCACATAAGAGGCAGCCAGTGAAGCAAACAGCCCTGCTATATACAATGATGATGTAAACATAGCGAGGCCTTGATTGTTATATTTGCAGTAATCACTATCTTTTGCCTCAGAGTGCTTTCTGTGGTACACAGAAGGGAAGAACTTTTTCAGAAAAGGATCCATGGAAGTCACTCCACCTGACAACACCCCAAAAACATCAGAAGAAGAAATCTCAGCATTAAATTTAACATGCTTAAAATAACCATTAGTATCTAAATTTTTGCATTCAAGATTTGATGCAATGAAGATAGCTGCTATAGGCATGATCCATTTCTTTAGTTTCAATCTCAAGGGCTTAAATAATATGCAAATCAAGAATCACTCAATGTCATGAGTTCCAGCTGAATCGCTCAAGCCCATGAGAGATTTTTCATCGAAAAGTTGACTACTCATGGGACATGGGCGTCTAAGAAATGACTACTCATGTGACACAGGACATTGAAGAAGAAATGACTACTCATGTGACACAGGACATTGAAGAAGAAATGACTACTCATGTGACACAGGTCATTGAAGAAGAATAAATGACTACTCATGAGACATGGATCACTAAAGAACAACTTTCTATTGGACTTAATGCCAAGTGGGCGATTCCAGCTCAGGGGAGAGATAAGAAATCACTAGTCATAACACATGTAGTTGAAGAAGTTCGGTGAGACTAAAAATAGTTAATGGAGCCAAAAGACAGTATTTTGTTTCATGTTTCGAAGAATGATTGGGTTGTACAAGAACATGAATTTGAGCCATTGTCAATTATTTCTACAGGGTGGATCTTCTGTTGCTAATTTTGATAAGAAACTCCCCTGCAATTCCTAAATTTCCCTATCATATAAGACATAGATATCAGAATACCAAATACTCCTGGCAATCAATCTTCAAAAATGAAATTTAATGCTATGGGATGCTTTTTTCAGTTAATTTCAATCCCACACAGTGAACATTGATATTAATTCTTTTGGCCAATTCCAATTTCATGGTTTTATGAGAAATGGGTCATCAAATCCTACATTCAATTGGTGAAAAACCCCGCCTCACAAAAAGCTCATCACTATTTAATTCCTGTGGATATAGATAACATTAAATTCAATTCTCAGATAGTTTTAATCTTTGTCCAAGCCTTGAAGATCAAAACAATTGAAGACCAGAAAAAAAAACATCTTACCCAGAAGAGAATGTAAACATATCTTGTACTTACCAGATATACCAATATCATAGCCAAATATGGACCCCCCAACAGCAGCGACAATGGATGCCACCACCACATAGATAGTTGCTCGACCTTTGTATCTCCCTGCTCTTTCTTGCGAAACACCCACAGCATGCAAAGACCCTCCAGCCATTGTTACACCAGAATTGCTGTAGTTGTCAGTACTTCACCATTTAGTCTTTCCACAAGAAGTCTTTATATAGACATCAACTCATCTCAGCCTGAAAGAAAATGTCCTACCATTTTTTAAATAGGGGAGTCACGATTGGACTGTATATCAGGGAGAGCCTAAAAGTAGGTGAGAAACTGACCTTTTTGGATGTATGCAATACAGTCTCAGAGGTTTTTTCACCGTGTTAAAGACTGTTTTGCGAGAGGCAAGGCAATGCTTTTAATGCGGAGTCAATTGCAATTAAAACCTTTTGAAGATGTCAAAGGCAGCTATTGTCTTTGTGGGAACGAGAAGTGTGCCTAAATATCCTCCTCATGCTGGTAGTATTCACCTGCCACGTGAGATTTCACTAAAATTGTTACGATAACTTATTAGTTATCAGTCATCCATCCATTGGTTGATAGTCAGCATTGTTACCACTTAGTGGAAGTTTCTAAGCATGGTAACTCTTGTTGTTGATCAGTTGGATTAAGGAAACAAATACAAGATTGGATGGTGTCCTCCAAAGTCTACGAGTACTTATCTTCTGGTAGAACTGGTTCTATTGTTTTTTGTGGTGTCTTTTTGGGCACGTGACAATTATAGACAGGATTAGTGTCCAAATCTATTTAGAGTAAAGATACCGTGGAAATCTTTTTACAATTGAATTAAGAGGGTTAGTTTTGGAGGATCCTAAACGTATCTTAAAAGGAAAAGCTCAAAATTATGTTTATGAAACTATTACCAATTTTAAGAAAATCACCTTATTTATAACTTCAATTTTTTTATAAATATTGTTATATTTTTATTTATCACTTCAATTTTTTATAAATATTGTTATATTTTTAGAGTGTTGTTTTTTTAGATAATTGATTTGGTAATATATATATTCTTTCTAATATTTTAACACTTCAATTATAATGTATATTTTTAGAGAGTGGTTTTTTTTAAATAATTGAGTAAGATTTGTGATCAAACAATAGATGGTTTGGGCCAACTGACAAGAGCAAACAACTCTTCTACGCTTTTGACCCTATTAGGCCAAGGAGGGCATTCCTAGAGATTTATAAGACAATTAAAGGAATGAAAATAATATGGTCACACAACTTAGTCATACCCTATACATAAGTATACCCTAGAAATTTATCACTAATTATACCCCTTACACTAACTTACTAATCTTTTAGACCATAAATCTCTATGTTATAAGTATGATCATGTATTTTTTCTAATGAAATGATGGGGATATACTACTAGGTGATTATTATTAATATGTGAATTTGGTAGCAAAATAATATGTAATTACACTATAGATACATGCCATCAACCCTATACAAGAACTAAAGATCACTAAAGCTAGCATGTCCAAGGTGCTTGTGAGATTTTGTGTTATATTAGATTTGATAATGTTATCCAAAGGGAGTTGGTGGTTACGGAACTAAGGTGTATAGATGGATTGGGGAGGATTTATAAATAATGTAATGCTCATATGAGAGCTAAAGTATACAATTATAGATCAATCTTAATTAAATTAAATGATAGATATTTCATTAAATTACATATAAATAATTTTATTTGTCATCTTTAATCTTTATGACTTAAAAATATATATGAAAGTCAAGCTTAAATTCCTACAACCTATTTTAAGGTAAAGCACTAATGACCATATATTTTAGTCTTCTATTATTAAGAAATAAAATTGGTGTACAATGTAAGATAGTCAAATATTTTACACTAATTTCCAAAAAAATCTTCCATGAATCACAAAATTAATAAAATATATATATTTTTTATTTATAGTTTACTCAAACATAAACCATAAAAAATCTATATATATTATGTAATACAATTTGCAATAATAATATTTTTATTTTTAATTTAAAATTAGGTATCTTAAATTCACATGGTTTAATTTTATAATGAGGAGATTAATGTATGAATGAATCATGCTTATTATGTCAACTTAAAAACATTAGAAATTTGATGTGCATAAATTATTTTAATCCATAATTTAATTAATAAATAAGAGTAAATTTCACTCAACATAAAACTTTAATATTTTATTAAACAAACCCAATCTACCTGCACTAGAGTTTACTAAAACCTTCCTAAAAAAAGAAAAGAAAGAAAGAAACCAAGTAACTAACTTCAAGGTAGTTACAAGGTCCACGAGCATTTGAGTGTGACATCTTGTGGTCTTAAATTTATTCCTCGTATTCTTAATTATTTCCTTGCCTATTTATCATCTTATATGTGAATGTCAACAATAGACAAAGCATGCTTTGTCTTTTCCCCATCTTTCGGATTAGAAAGTAAACCTTTCAGATCACAGATCTTATATGAAACATGCTTATCCTTTCCCATCTTTAAAAATAAATATTAAAGAAATTATGATGTAAAGTATATTTAAAATTGAATAGGTATGAAAAGCGAGGTAAAGATCTTATATGAAACATGCTTATGCTTTCCCCATCTTTATAAATAAATATCAAAAGAAATTATAAAGTATATTTAAGATTGAATAGGTATGAAAAGTGAGCTAAAATAAAGTGAGCTAAAAAATTGGAAGTATTTTTTTAAAGTAAAATAACAAATAATTTTAATACAATTATTAATTTATGATAGATATTTTATAAATTAAGGAATGATGTGTTTTTTAAATGAATTATTTAACTTTATTAATAAATTAAAAATATATTTTTATGTAATTGGTAGTTGATATTTTTTTTAACTTAGTTTGATTATGGTATGTTAGATGAAGTGGTAGATTTATTATCATGTTTATTTAGTGCATTAGATTAAGTGTCACACCCAACTTCTTTTTATATATATAAACATTACAAAAGGCATTGTGGCATATGGACACATGCCATATTGCCACGTGTGACACTACATGGTGTCAAACTTGTTTGGATGTTTTGTGCTGACAATGTGAGAGGAATGGAGGAGAAGAATGAAGTGAGTGTAGGTGACACAACCCTATGCAACATACCCTACATGGTGGAAGCATCCTAAGGGAGTGAATGCCATTAGTGTGAGTGATGCCAATGGGGAGTGACATCCACATGATGTCTCCCTTCAAGGTTCTCTATATGAGATGAAAAATACACCTCGAAGGTGTAATTCAAAACCCACATATAAATGCAAGGTAAAAATTAAATAGTATTAACCAGGCCACTTATCTTGAATACATCTAATTAAAGAACCTTAAGAGATATTTTCTTAAGTTATTCATTTACTTCAGAGTTATTTTTTTGATTGGTAAATGGGTATTGTAGACACCCAAATTTGTCCATGTCTTGCAATACTAGTCAAAAACATTATTTAGACATCATGTAGCATTTTGTCCTAATCCCACTCTTAATCCCATTTATCCATTAGCCAATTAATTTCCCATCTTAATCCATCCTTAATACACCTAGCCAATTAATTAAATAAATTTTATTTATTTAATTAAAATTTCATCGTAATCCCATCCTTATCCCACTTTCCAATTTATTTTATTTATTTAATTAATTTCCACACCATATCCCAATCCTATCCTAATCATCTTCCCAATTAATTAAATAAATTTATTTAATTAATTAATTTCCCTCACATATCCCATCATTTATCTCACCTCTCACCACATTTTGACACTTGTTCATCTCTCAATTGACTCATCTGTGGTAGTACAACTTTTATTTAAAATCCTTCACATGTACAACTAATAAGACTTAATTTTATTAAATAAAGGTTTTTGTGTACACGGTCACACATGAGCCTTAGCCTCCTCTTTACACTTGTCACATGACTACAACTTCCTTGAAGAGTGGGAATAACTAATCAATCCTACCCATCCACATCGTTCATTTAGCCTTTTAATCTCAACCATCCATTTGAACCAAGCCTTTCCTATAAATCAACCCCCTCATAAGCTGTTTGAGCATCCACATTTCATGCATCATCATGCTACCAAAATTTATGTACAATCTTTCATCCATCATCTTTTTATCTCTCATCTTCGATCAATCATCTTCATCTTAATGTTATGCTGCCGAATTGAGCAACCAACATATCAAATTCGATCAATTCAACCTATCTTGCATCTATCATTCTATCTATCTGAGGTATTGAAGATTTAGATTGGGTAATGCATTTTTATTGTTTTATCATTTTCATTTATCCAAATTTTTCATGTACATAGGTATTAAGGGAGTCATACCCCATAAAAAAATAAAACAAATAAATGATAAAGTGCATGCCTTGAAAATAGGGGTGCGTAAGGACACCTACGAAACTCAAATCACCTATGATGGTGAGCATCCTTAAAGCTATTGTCCCTGTGATTCTTGCCTACCCATCTTACATGGGAGCGTGAAGTCATTTTACATTCTTCATTTCTTGCTAATTTCATTTTTCATTTGACTATTGTCCATCGATTACTCCTATACATATTTGTTGTTCTATGGAAAGGACCTCAATGAGATCAAACACAAAAAAATGAAGTGTTAACACTACTTTTCAAATGGGAATGAAGATGCATGTTGTGAGAAATCAAATCCTTTTTCTTTTTCTTCTACACAACTGTCCAATTTTCATTAGCATTCCTAGCATCCAAGGCCACAACATTAGTAGTTGAGTAATTGACATTTCCATCATTTATAGACTAATTCATTACAACTTTTGACACTTCATAACCCTTTTCCTATGAAATCAAAACATTTTTGGACTTGAATACCTCCATGTCTTAATCTTTATCGCTTCCCACCCCTGAAGGAGAAGATCCATGAATGGTTGTAGTCCATATATCATGAGTCCTCATCATTGGAGAGGATTCCTTATTAACAGTGTCCTGTGGATTATAATCCTGGGGAGATGTCGAGTCCTCTTTTTTCACAGAATAATGGTGGACAGAGGCATCTTTCCATAATGTGGCTTGTCCATCAGACTTGTGTTTGGAACAATTTGCCACAATGTGGCTAGTGCTAAAACACTTGTGACAGCGGAAAGGAAACCCTTCATAGTCTAGAGCTTGATTCTAGCTACAATTATAAGTCTTTAGAGTAATATTATCTGGGAGATTTTTGGAGGTATCTAGATCAACCAAAATCTGAGTGAATGTGGTATGAAGGAAATCAGAGGAGCCTTCATCAACAACCAAAAAATTCCCTAGTTTATTGTCAATTACTTCAAAACAAGATTCAAACCAAACTTGGAACAGACAATTAGGGAGTCGTATCCATATAGGCATTACATAGAAAGCTTCAAAGGTAGGATTAAAAGTTGGGTGCCATGGTTTAAGCATGAATAGGTGTTGGTCACAACTCCATTGATAGTCATAGAGATTTGTATTTCTATCTTGAACATTATCAAAAACCACAATAAATAACTGTGAGCACAAGGGTAAAGTTGAAGATCTCCTTTCAAGATGGGACTCCAAGTGTCTGTGATCCATTTATGTAAGTTGGTGAGATTAGGCAAAAACCTAATGAATCTGCTAATTAAACCATTTTTTGCAAAAAGATTTCATTTTCATCCACTTCCCTTTTAACTTTATCACCAAAATCTACCACTTGAGACACAATGGCACATTATAGTGGCCTGACCATCTGAGAAAAACTGAAATCACAAGCATCTTTTGTCCCAGTATAGCCAAAAATATTCTTGGCTGCCTGAGATGGAAAACCCTCTCCATTGCCCTTTATAAAAGGTTGCTCATGCTTAGAGGATGTATAGAAATGGTGAGCCCCATACATTGCTCCCAAATCTATGCTCTACCCTACGCTCAGACCTTCATTCAAATGGTCACCACTCTTTTGTTGCACAATATAAATCCTAGCCTCTGCATACTTTAGTAGATTCAATAGAGCTATTTTTCAAAGGAAAATTTTCATATTTACTTAAGAGTTATTTTATTTACTTAGCAATTATTTTATTTTATTTTAGAACTTTTTGTTTTATTTACATGTTTACTTTATTTTTATTTAAAGAGCTATTTTTATTTACTTAAGAGTTATTTTATAGTTTTAGTTTTTTAAATATATATTAGTTGTGTTTTAATTTTTATGTACAAAGTCATAATATGATGCTTGCCTTTCACATAATAAAATACTTATTTTTTAGATTTTAAAATAATGCACTACAATATTGAATTATAAAGCACTTAATCTAATAAGATTATTATATATAATGTCTCCCTAACATTATATATTAATGACATATCAACCTAAGATTTAGTAATATGCCAAAAATCATTTAATAATCAATCTAATTTATTCCCAAATCCCCTTAGTCAATGGCCTATTCTCCTTAAACCCATAATGCATATATTTAATTAGACTTTAACATGTATAGAACCTTACGAATATTTAATTTAAATTAATTGTATGCTCACTTAAACTCACAATAGCATTAAATCCATTTAAATCTTAAACTAGACAACCCTAAGATACTCATAAAATAACATCTACCTGTAGATGCCTAAAGTTGACCATGTCCTTACAACACCTCTAACATCACCTTTCGACACTACCTTATGTCATCTTGTGACATATTTGTCCTAGACCCTTTCATGTCCCTTTCCATCATCTAGTTAATTAAATAAATTATATTTATTTAATTAACCTATTTTACCATAGTTCCTAAATTAATTTAAATAAATTGTATTTATTTAATTAATCCATTTTCCCTCTAGCCTTATTTAATTAATTTATCCTCACATATCATTCCTCTCCAATAATTAATTAATTAATTTTATTATTTGATTAATTTCCACGTGTCCTCATCCTTATCCTCATCCTCCTATTGAAAGGAAGCAAGGTACGTGGAAACAACTTCCTACACTGATCTAATGAGGAAAGATTTATGCAAATTTTTCTTTTACAGTTACAGATTATAACAAAAAGGTAACTACACATAAAAAAATAAGTACAATGCTCACAACACAAGATATACATGGGGAAAACTCTTTTGGGTGATAAAACCCACACTCCAAAACCTGTACAATGTATTATTAAATCAAAGGATGATTACAACACACTTGCAATGCAAGTTCTTCTAGGACTACACAAATGTTGAATATTGGAGTAATTTTGGTAGCATAACGATACTTGCAAATGAACCATACAACTCCAACTCCAATCACATGTATTTATAGCAGGATACAAACATGAAAGAAGCTTCTGGAGAAAGCAACAAGAGATGGGTATCCAAATCCATGTGGCACACTTTTCAAACACATGTTTGACTCCTGTAACACTTGTACAATATTCCCTTACACCTCTTATAACCCTCCATACTTGGACACCCCAAATTTGCCCAAAATAGGCATGACAAATGCTCTTACATCATCATAAAACTTGTCATATATGACCACAGTTATAGCTGTAAGAGAATTTATCATAACTGACTATTAATAAACGATTCTCTTACAACTTATCATATCCCAAACTTGGGCACCCCAAAAAATAGGCTAAGTCAAAGATGCCTCTTATCATGTCATACATGCAAATGACACTTGTCTCAGCCCTTCTATTTCCAGCTCTTACAATGTCATAGAACCTGTCATAGTTCTTATGTGTAATGAACCTCTTACAACACCCAAAATATGCCGACACATGGAAAAATACTTCTACCACAAAATGGAACGCCTACCTCCTCATATGAGGACAAAAATACATCTAGTCATCTTCCATGTAGGATGACACATTACCATGCCAACTCCCACAAAGTGACGAAATATAATTTGCATAGAAAATTACAATAGTAGGAAAAAATAAATAAATACAACATTAGGAACTTGCAAAGGTTGAGACCCCTCAATTCCCAACATTCTCCCACTTGTCAAACACCTTTCAAGAGCTAATAGAATGACAAGATTTAATTTCTAGGGGCCAAGAGGCCCATAGACTCCGAAACACCATCCAAAATTCTCCATGCTCATAGGTTTAGTCAAGGAATTTGCAACATTCATCAAAGTGTCAACTTTCTCCAAGTTTGCCTTCCCATCCTCTACCGTGTCATGAATAAAATGGTACTAAACATCAATATGCTTAATCCTCACGTGGAAAGTAGGATTCTTCACCAAACATATGGTACTCTAACTATCACAACAAATAGTAATATTTCATGCATCAAACCCAACATCAAAACATAATCTCTTAAGCTAAATGACTTCCTTACAAGCACGAGTTACTGCCATGTACTCTGCTTCAATATTGGACAAAGCAACCATAGGTTGCTGCTTACTCATCCAACTAATAGCACCATCGAACATAGTGAACACATAAGCACTGGTGGATCTCTTGCTATCAATGTCACCTGCCCAATCTGAATCCACAAATCCTCAAATACAAAGTGAATGTCGAGGTCTTGTAGGATAACCATGAAAACTTGGGGAATACTCAGAAGTACCCTTCAAATATCTGAACACTCTCTTCACCGCATCTGAATGTACATTTCCAGGATTAACCATAAACTGACTACGGACTCCCACTGCTTGGGCAATGTCTAGTCCAACACATTGCATCACTCTTGCATTTGCAATTGTGGCCTATCCACTACACGTTAGTTTTGTGGCACCTCACTTTAAATTATTTTATGGTAAAGGTGACCCAAATACTCATTTACAAAACTTTAATGCAACATTCTTAGACTATGTTTAGGATGATAAAAAATTGGCTAAGTTATTTCCTTTCACTCTTCAAGATTATGCTATTTAATCATTCTACTCTTTGATTCCTAGGTCTGTGGATTCTTTTAATCAACTAGCTACAACTTTCCTTAACCTTTTTTGAGTAAAGTCTCTAAATCATTTGAGTGTGCTCAATGTTCCAATGAACACATTAATGATTATGTCATTCAATTTCAAATTTTGTGTTAAAATGAAACACCATTTCCTTGATGAGGAATGGAAAATATTTTTGTAAGGGCTTATTATTTCCTATTTGAGATAGTGTCTATCTAAATAGTTATGCTTCTTTCATGGACCTTCATGCTTATGTTTTTTATTATGGTAACCTGGGAAAGAGGGTCCTAATCCCTTACATAGAAAGTCTTAAACAAAGTCCATCAACGTAAACCAGCATATAAACATAAACAAGACAACCCCTGGAACTAAACTAGGCAGGGAGAGAACAAACAACCAAAAAACAACTATCTAGCACAACAACAAAACAAAGTAAAAAAAACAAACAAAAATAGAGGAACCAACAAGTAGATCAGATTATGCTCTTGTTAAGCAGAGTGTCCTAGTCCTTTCTCATATTGTTGAGAGTCTCCTCCCAATTAGAGTCTTCCATCATCTGGTTCTTCATCTTTTTGGTTGTACCATGTTGATTATCTTCTTCTTGTTGCAACTTGCATTTGATGAGAATGTTGAATTAAAGTTATTTTCTTCCAATTGTTTAATATATGGGTCCTCTCATACATCTTCCACTCCTTACCCTTCCAAGTTCCAAATGAAAAATGGTTTCAAAAAGGATAATGAGAAGTGTATTTACTTGTGTCTAGAACTAGGTGGTGATGAGAATTGCCTTAGGGAGATTGCTATGTGTAGAGGGACGTGTAGAAATTTACTTCATAGCCAGCCAATCCCATTTTCAATGAACAAGGTTGGAAGACACACAACACAAAGAAGTAAAATGCATGGATGATAAGTCAATGTGTAGTACACATTGATGCAAGATCTGAGTATCTATATGATGTGATATGATTAAGATTCAATGAGATAATTTGATGATAACTAATGAAATAGGATTGTCCTTAAATAAAAGATCCTACATGCAAAATCTAAAGTGTTTTGGATGGGCCACAATCATATTCTATTAAAGCATTAGTTTAGGAAAGTAGGAAAGTGGTTTTAAATTAAGAGGACCATGCTGCAAATTTGATCCTATCTGGGGAGAGATTTATGCCTACAACCTAGTCTAGGCTAACAAAACTTACAAAGATGGATATGCCATGTTCTATAATGTTGGATTAAGAATAACCTAAGTGAGGTTTAGAATTAGGATCAATTCACAAAACAAACTAAATTGAGAATAAAGACTATAAATTTATGACCTAACCAAAAGTGAATGTAAAATTATGGGTAAAAGGGCAAAGTAGGAACTTTTGCCCATTACATTTATATTCTATATTACCTTTTATGTCTTTAATAGAAATGTAATATAGGCACTTTCAAGTAGTATCCAATTTATTTAATATATTAAATAGCAATTAAAAATCAAGCTAAATTTAATCTTACACTCTTTCAATTATGGAAATAAGATTTTAAAAATTGATTTTGTAGGAGCATAAAATTTCTTTAATTTTATTAAAATAATAATTAAAATTTATTAGTGAAAATTTGGTTTTAAAGTTATTAGGAGTTTTTTAGGAAAATTCTTTGATGTAGCTCAAGAGAAAATGGAGCATAAAAATCACATTACTTACACACAAATTTGTGTTGAAATGGTTTTTGATAAGGTCTCAAGTTAGCTAAGATCATTTCAAAGAAGAATGGTAGATCTTGGGCATAAAAGTTGGATTATGTGAATATCCCGTTTAGTTGTCATTATTGTTATAAATATGGATATTTGGCTTCTCACTACCCAAAGAGGAGCATCGATCCTCCTTTGGATAGTAGGAAGAAGCTCTCTTCAAAAGCAACTTGGTGAACAGGGGAAGAACCATGTCATTATATAATATACCTAAGGAAGGAGAATGAGACTTCTAAGGTTACAAAGAATGACTGAATTCATTAGGAGGATTTGAGCGCACATACAAATAAGGTAGAGGGCAATTAAGATAACATGTTTGCATCATTGCTTAAACAAGCAATAAGTGTTGATGTTAAATTAAAAGAATTTGATCAACCTTCTTCTCAAGCATTGCAAGAAGCTCTTTCTAATGATGATATTGTTGTGGATGCAAAGACAAATTTAGTGTTGAAGGAAAAATGGGATGGTTGAACTCCATCTTAAGATTCAAATCTTAATTTGGGCATATATGTATGGTCTCTCCTTAAGCATGCATGATTGAACTAAAGTGAAAAAGAAGAAAAATCACTTACAATGAAAGACTATTATCTTCAAGTAACAATCAAATCTTCCAAAAAATTTAAGAAAATTTTACATTGTTTAATTAGTTTTTCTTTTCAATATAACAATACACTTTTATTGAAACTCAAATGAACTATTATTGAAACTCAAATGAACTATATTCCTATTAAATGAACTATATTCCTATTAAAATTAAAAAAGATTGGAGAATGACATAATATACTAAACTCAAAAAAATAGGAGCTCTCGAAAACAAATGAAACTTTTCTATATATTTCATTTTATGAATAAAATTTAAAATGTAATCAGTTGTTTACTATCTAGCATGCAAATGTCTTTATAATAAGATATAAACATTGATAAAGAGAGGACAGAAGTTGACTCTAACATGTTCTAGATTGACTCTTAACATGTTCTAGAATGACAAATATGTTAAAATCAATCAATTTTCACTTGAAACTATTCGAGTTAAAAGCATTGCGTTCACACAACTTTGTCGAAATAACTTTGGATTACCATATTTTCACACTCTTGTCATTTCTATGGAATGCCTTTTTGACCACATCACTAACAAATAGCCAAATAACTACATTGTGACCATATAATATAATACTAATAATATGTGGTAGGTTAGCATTGCGGTGTTGTGCTCTCCGCCATTTTTCCACACAACGTGTGGTTAGGCTTTTGATGTTGGGGATGGTGGTGGTCAACCCACGGCAGTAAAAAGTTTTCTATGGTCTATAATATTTTTTGACTGGGAGAATTTGAATATATATTCTAGCTGGTATTGACTGGAATTTTGGCTCTTCTTTCTTGGTCTATATTACTATTTATAATTGTCTGATTATAAACTTCAATATTCCTTCATTGCTGTTATATTTTTTTCCTGCTATATTCTTAATTCAATAAAAAAAAATACATTAAATTGCATCATTAACTCCGTCAGGAAACGATGTAAATAAACTATTCTTTTATAAAATAAGTAATTATATTAGTAAAATGAAGTTAATTAGATTGCAGAATCCAAAAGGAAAAGTCAAAATAGATAGAAAATAAGAAAATTTGGAAGATACCAGGAAGATCGTACCAAAACAAAATATAAAGAAAAACAATAGTCATAAAATTATTGATGTTCCTTTTTAGGAGGTTAACAATTCGGTAAAATGGTTCTTTATGTGATGGATCTTATTTTGCATTTTTTTTTTTAAAATCAATTTTTTTTATGAATTATAAAAAGTTGTGAAAACAATCATGATATATAGTGTTTATTTCATGAGCTCTCTAAGATTGTTTTTAATATTGATAAAGAATGGGTTTTTGAAAGGTCTCTAACTTTTTTACATAAAAGCAGCCATCAAGCAAGAGGAATAAGTTCCACGACATATGAAACCATCAAAACTAACTAAAACAATAGAAATAGAGAAAAATAAGAGGAACAACAGTAACACAATAGTAAGACAGAAAAGAGATAAAACAACACCACCTAGTCAACAAATTTTTGCAGTCCTAAGGTTTCTTGCCATTCTTTGGCCAAGAACTTTACCTAATCAACAAAAGAGACTTCTAGGGGGTCCTCCTCAATGACAATGGTGTCAACTCTCTAAGGTTAATAATATAAATTTATAAAATTTATATATTTGTCATGGTTTTAAAATGTAATTGAGGTTATGTACATTGTGTCATTAAAAGCAAGGTAATATGTAATTTATTCTTATATGTAAATTTATATAATAATGAAATTTATTCAATGTATTTGAGAATTTTGATTGTTTGAGTAAAGAGATCTAATAAAGTTGATTTCTAAAAGAAGAGATTATGTTGAATATAACATTTAATTAGCTATTGATTTGAGCTCAACATCATGAATGTATGATAAAATATACCGCCTAGAATAAAGTGTAGCTTTATGTGTTGCAAAAAGTAAGTAATGATATAATGCTCTAGTACTTCATTATATGATCTCTTTTACTAGAGGATCATGATGCAGGAGCATCCGGGTCCACGAGCAATCCCGTATCAACAAAAAATATTTTTAGGTTTTGTTTACAGTTTTGGATCATTTTGTTTGTCTTTGTTGGTTTGCTTCAGGAGAAAATTTTTTGACTCAATTTGATCAAATCAAGGGCTCCATTTTGTAGAAGAGCATAATGGGTATTTTCCATTTCAATTTGGTAAAGTTTGGAAAAATTGGGTAGAAGTTAGAGCATTTCGGCAAAACTTGAGGTCAACAAACTTCTCATTCTGCCGAAAGACATTGTTCTCCTTCATTTTTGGAAAAAACCCAAGTTTGCAAACTTATCATTTCACCAACAACTTGTTTCTTTTGTTTTCAGCACACTTCAAGGTTCACGAAGTTATCATTTCGCTGAAAGACTTGGTTGTATTTCATTTTTGACATAATTTCAAGTTTGCAAACCAAACTAATCACTGAAGAAGAAGTTTGGAAGTTCGCAAAAGTGCCAATTTTCCAAAAAGGCATTATTTTGGCAAAATTTCAAGTTTGTGAACTAAACAAGTCACCGAAGCCTAAGGAGTTTGAAAGTTATAAGGTTTGCTGATTTGCCGATTTGCCAAAAGGCATTATGAAAAAGAGTTCACCAGTTCATGAGTTCACCAATTCGCATACTCACTGAAAAGAGCTTTGCAAAGGAAGAGTTAGATTGCAAGTTCTCAAAAAATTGATTCTTCGAAAGAGAAGTTGAAGGTTCAAGACAGTGCCAAATTGTCAAAAAGCATCATAAAGGCCAAGTTCAAAAGTTCATTGAATTATTGATTCACTAAAAAGGCTTTGTAAAGGAAAGGTTCAAGAGTTTTCAAGTTCATCGATTTGCCGAATGGTTGAAACATGTTCTTTTTGATAATCTTACAAGTTCAAGAACTTGGAGAAATGCTGATGCCAGTTCAAAAGATCCATAAAGTGCCAATAAGGAATTCTCTTGCACACTGGCACAACCTTGATTAGGGCACACAGATTCAAAGTCATGCTCTTGTGCTAAAGTGCCAATAAGGAATTCTCTTGTGCACTGGCACAACCTTGCTTAGGGCACACAGATTCAAAGTCAAACTCTTGTGCTAAAGTGCTAATAAGGAATTCTCTTGCACATTGGCACAGCCTCACTGAGGGCACATGGATTCAATGATGTGCTCTTGTGCTAACTATTGATAGAGAAGTTTGAAAGAGTTCCTTAGTTTCTCTTGGTGTTGATCTATCAATAGGTAAGTTTGAAGATAATAAAATGTTGATAGATATTATAATAAACTATGTAAGTTTTAAATGGGGCTTTGAATGGTTAAACCACCAATGAGGCACTTTGTGAGGAGGTTGAAATATATCATTTGGTAGATGGTGCCTATTGGGATTTAGTTTTGAACTTGTCGACTCCTCAACTTACTCAAGCCTATGTATAAAAGCCAACCGATGCTTTTAGCTTGGGGGCACTTGGCTGGAGTTTTGGCTATTTAATTTGTAGAAGTTGCAAGTAAGAAGGAGATGGTAGCGCTGAGAGAATGATACAGAGCTAGTAGAGGAGACTTTGTCACTGAAGGAATAACTAATTAAGAGCATACAAAATATGCACTCCTGAAGTTATTGTAATGAATGTAAATTTTGTTATTTTGAAAAATATACAGATTGTTTGTCATTGTTTTATGAATTTATGCTTTTGTTGTGTTGTGTTGGCTACATGACTGAGCGGTTTGATAAGACCCCTTAGTCATGATTGCATCAAATGGTATTAGAGCATGGTGGCTCACTGGGAGAAGTGTGTTGAGGTAAGGGATGTGTTGAGAAGATAAGAAATGTGTTGAGGTGCAAAAGAAATTTCTGTAACTGCAGAGAGTCAAGAGAGTTAAATTTGTGTGAGACATGTTGGCTATCCTCCAACAGAGATGAAAGTTGGGTAGGTGTACAAACTTCCTCCATAATGTGAAAGTGGGTAGAGGGATTTTTGAGAGGCACATATTCTAGGATTTTTGTTGGGTAGAGGCTAATTGTGTGTGTGTGAGAGAGAGAGTTTTGTTGCATGTATGAAAGAGGACCTATAACTATAGAGAGCGTAGGCTCTGAGGTTTTTGTGAGTTGATGTGTGCCTGAAGGTGTGTGTGCAGATTGTATAAATTGAAGATTGTGAGGTTGTATGTGTGTGGAGATGGCAAAGAGGAAGAGTATGAGTAAGGATTTAAAGTTTTCATGGATTTAAAGTTTTCATTTATTGAGAGGAGAGAGAGCATTTTAGAGGAAGAAAGTTGGGCCAAGATTAAGACAAAGTGTGTAGAAGTATCCAGGAGATTCGATGCCTTGGAGGAGAGTAGAAGAAAAGAAAAGAGAAAAGATGAGAAGACAGAAGAACTTGACTCCTATTATTTTTGTAATGCTATTTTGTTTGCAGTTGGAAGAATATATGAAGCAAAATGTGCTATAGATACCACTAAAGAAGAAGTCCCCATGCAAGAGGAAGAAGAAAAAGAGGAGATTGCAGCAACATGAGCATGTATTTTGGAAGGCATGGAAGACATGGAGAAAGAAGTTGTAGCTGAGATTGAGGAGGAGAATGATGGTGCCATAGATATTGTGTGTCCTTTGGAGGACATGAAGTTGTTGGAGAACATGGTACAACAAAGCACAAAGTGACTTGGTGACGAGGAAGATTAAAGTACAGTCAAGAGAAAATATGAAGATGTTGTAACTGATGGCGGTGAAGAAACTGTTGCAATAGTAGAGGAAAAAGAGGTAAATATTAATTTCTCTGATTTTATTAAAGATAATATGCAAGTAGAAGAAGAAATGGAGGAAAAGGTAGTGGTAAAGGTAGAGAAGTGTGAGAAGGAAGTACAAATGGAAATCTTTAATTTCCATATTGTCGTCATATCAAATTTGTATGTAGGGGTGGAGAATGGTGTAGATGAGATAGAATGGGAAGAAGGAATTTGGTGGAGGAGGCTAGATAATGGTGGGTTGAATCTCACGACAAGAAGAAGAGGAATGGAGAGTGGTGGGATGGGGAGTGTTGAGTGGAGTAAAATTTGGAGGAGGAGATTAGGCTATAGTGGAAATAGGTCCATGAGAGGAAAGATGAATGAACATACTTGGTGGAGGAGGATGGTGCTTGTCCCAGCTAGATGTTGGAAGAGGTGAAAGAAAAAGTTTTTTGATGAATCTTCTATAGTGATAGAGCTCATTGTAGATTATTCACAATTTGAAAGGATGGTTCTACCATTCAACTTTGTTTTTTGAGCCCATGCTCACAAACTTCTTACCTGACATGTCTGATATAGGAACATTCGAGTCCATGATCAATCTCACATCAACAAAAAATATTTTCAGGGTTTGCTTCTAGTTTTGATTCATTTTCTTTGTCTTTGTTGGTTTGATTCAAGAGAAAATTAATAGACTCAATTTGATCAAGTCAAGGGCTTCACTTTGTAGAAGAGCATAATGGGTATTTTCCATTTCAATTTGGTGAAGTTTGGAGAAATTGGCTGGAAGTTAGAGCATTTTGGCAAAATTTGAGGTTCACAAACTTGTCATTTTGCCGAAAGACTTTGTTCTCCTTTATTTTCGGCAAAAACCTATGATCGTGAATCATCATTTCGCTGACAACTTGTTTCTTTTGTTTTCACCACACTTCAAGGTACACAAAGTTATCACTTCATTGAAAGACTTGGTTTTATTTCATTTTAGCATAATTTCAAGTTTGCAAACAAAACTAATCACTGAAGAAGAAGTTTTAAAGTTTCCAAAAGTGTCAATTTTCCAAAAAGGCATTGTTTTGGAAAACTTTCAAGTTTGTGAACCAAACAAGTCACCGAAGCCTATGGAGTTTGAAAGTTACAAGGTTTGTTGATTTGTTGATTTGCTGAAAGACATTATGAAAAAGAGTTTATCAGTTCATGAGTTCGTGAGTTCACTGTTTTTTGACTTGTTGAAAAGAGATTTACAAAGGAAGAGTTAGTTCACAAGTTCTCAAAAGTGCCAATACACCGAAAGAGAAGTTGAAGGTTCGAGAAAGTACCAAATTGCCGAAAAGCATCATAAAGGATTTGTACAAGAAAGGTTCAAGAGTTTTCAAGTTCACCGATTTGCCGAATGGCTACAACATGTTATTTTTGGCAATCTTACAAGTTCAAGAACTTGGAGAAATGTTTATGCTAGTTCAAAAGCTCCATAAAGTGCCAATAAGGAATTCTCTTACGCACTGGCGTAGCCTCGCTTACTACGTGTTGGTTTTATGGCACCTCACTTTAAATTATTTCATGGTAAAGGTGACCCAAAAACTCATTTGCAAGCCTTTAATGCAACATTCTTAGACCACGTTTATGATGACAAAATATTGGCTAAGTTATTTCCTTGCACTCTTCAACATTATGCTATTCAATGGTTCTACACTTTGGTTCCTAGATTTGTTGATTCTTTTTTAATCAACTAGCTACAACCTTCATTAACCATTTTTGAGTGAATATGGGTTCAAAAACTATTGTTTCTAATTTATTTTAGTGCCTTCAAGATTTCAATTAACACATCAATGATTATGTCATTCAATTTTTATCTCTTTGTACTAAATAAAACACCATCTCCTTGATGATGAATTGCAAATTATTTTTGCATGGTCTTATTATTCAAGATGGTGTCTAATCTAAATAATTATGCTTCTTTCATGGATCTTCATGCTCAGGTTTAGAATTTTTAACTCAAGTTATTTTATTTCAACTATTTAAAATGTGGGTCCTCTTATAGATCTTCCACTCCTTACCCTTCCAAGTTCCAAAAGGATAATGAGAAATGTATTTACTTGTGTCTAAAACTAGTTGGTGATGAGAAGCACTTTAGGGAGATTGCTAGTGTGTAGAGGGAAGTATAGAAACTTTCTTGATAACTATTGAGTCCCATTGTTCACGAAGAAGGTTGGAAGACACACCACACAAAGAAGTAAAATACATAGATGATAAGTCAATGTGTAGTATATATTGATGTAATATCTAAGTATCTATATGATGTAATATGATTACTATTGAATAAGATAATTTGATGATAACTAATGACCTAGGATTATCATACATGCTTTAAATTTAAAGTATTTTGAATGGGTAACAATCATATTCTCTAGTTGTAAATATACCATATAGCCATTAATGTCATTGCCAAGGGTATAAGCATTTGGATTGAGGGTCCTTTTGCCCCTTCCTCCTCACCTAGCTCTAAACTCTTGGGAAAGATCCTTAGTTCCTTACACCCTAGGTACAAACCAAAAAATGATTAGGTTGATCCCAAACACTCCCCTAATATGGAATATAGACATGTTACTCCTAAGACATCACCCAACTCATTGGTTGATTTGTAGATGGAGGAATACCAAAACTACAACAATTTGAAGGAAAAAGTAAAAAAGTTATAGGAAAGTCTATAGCTCCATAATAATGTTATGAAATGGTTCCTTACTCAACACCACACCACTAGATAGAGGATACAAGAAATTGAAATGGAGGTGTTTAAGTAGACCAAACAATGGCAAGATTCACAGGTAGACGAGGAGATTTGGATGGAGGTTGAAAGGTTCACTTCTACCTTCAAAAAATGGGAGGATCTTTTAAAAAGCATAACAAAGATTCAAAAAAACCAAGTTGTGTTGAAAGAGAACTTATCTCAAGTGTTATCCTTTAGCAAAGAAACCATACAAAATTTAACAAAACACCTCTGTACTGCAATCTAAACTCCAAAAATGATAGAGGGAAAATCATGAAGGCCTTACTAGAAAGACTAGGGCAAGAACTATGGAGCAAAAGGGAGAAGACAATTCCAAATTTGAAGACCCAGTAGCTGTCACCTTTAATGATCAACTTAACTTTCTCAACAAGGAATAACAAGCAACTAGCAGGCTCCAAAATCTTGTAGATATCAATTAAGCTTTATGTTGCCTCTTTTTGTGCTTTTCTATTTCATTAAATTGGTCCTTTTATTTATTTTTTTGTATGTGCTATCTAGCTATTTTTGTTAGTCTCATTTCTCATGAGACTCTTCTCGTTTGCTTTTTTGCTATTTTCTTCGTACAACGGTCCAGGCCTTTCAATTTCTATTTTTATCAATATAAAAAAACAATTATATTCTTTGTAATCATTAGCTTTGGAAAGTAGGAAATCAGTTTTCAATCTATCTAGGGGAGAGATCTGTGCCTATAGATTAGTCTAGGTTGATAAAAACTTACAAATATGGATATGTCATGTTTAACAATGATTGGTTAGGCATAACATAAGCTAGGTTTAGGATTAGGGTTAGCTCACAAAATAAACTAAATTGAGAATAAAAAAGATAATAAATTTATGACTATTTACTGTGAAATTGTAGATCTATCCTAACAAGGTTAAGTACTACTCTTTCACCAAGCTAAACATTGGGAGGACAAGGACTTAGCTTGAGGCCAAGCTATTGATCTCTTGTCTGTCCCTTATGCTCACTAGGTCTGATTCAAGAGCTTGATTAAGGTTTTATCAAGTGTCTTTATTTATTAATCAAAGAAACCCTAATTATGCCTTATAACAGAGATTTTCAAAATATGATGATGAAACAGGCAAAACAGATTACAAAAATGCAGAGAATGGGTTTCATAGACTGTTCACCTGGAATCTAAGGGCCAACTAGACTAGGGTGCCCGCTCTTTAGTCTTGCAAATTTTTGTCACAAAAAATCTTCTGTACAGGTTGACTGACAACCCCGACTGGCTCCCGGATCTCAGAAATCTTCCCTAGTTGGACTAGGGCACCCGCTCATTAGTCCCACAAGTGTCAGAATTCATAAATTCAAAAGTCTGTGATGAATGTACCCACAATATCCTTCTTTCTATAGCTTCTTTCCATCATAACCTGCAAAACACGATCTACACCTACAAATGAAGGAGAAAGATGTTGCGGCTATATAGGAGCTTGCCTCAGTCAAGCCTCATTTTTGGTATTTCTACCTCAACAATAGCCAGAGATAAATATTTACAGAAGTGTGTGCAAAACTAACAATGTGTATACAGAAAAATCAAACCCTAGATGTCTCAATCAAGGGAAGATCAACAACTTGCTTCAAATCAATAAACACATACAACTTCACCTCAAGGAGATGAACACAAATGAAGACTTGCATGAACAAGAAGGCGAATCATCAATGTCCGCAGAGGATCTCCAAGCTCGATGTTGGAGGCTTCAACCCTTCTCCCAATCACGCAAAAGGTGTACAAACCCTAGGAAGAGCAAGATAGTCTCAAGATCTTGATTCATAATCTCCATCCATTGGCTCCATGATAGCAAATTCAAATAACTTTCAAGAGCTTCAACAAGTCACTGATCTTTAATGGCAATTTTAGCAGAGTTTTGGCATCAAGCTTGCATAAGAATTGTGTCTGTTAAAATGATTTTCAAATGTCTTTTTATATCTAGCTTTAGGGAAATTCAAATTTTGAAATAACGTCTCGATATCGTGCGAAAATCGAGAATTTGAAAACAGAATCCAAGGCATACGGCGGGAGTCGACACCCCACCAAGATTCAAAATCCAAGAAAATAGGGGAGGACTAGGGTGTGGGCGCCCAAGTCCAAGCCCCCATTTTCTTATCAGATCTACATTAAGGGGGTCCCAGAGGTCCCTATTTCAAATTCTCTTTCTAGATTCTATCAATAGGTTATCTCAAAAGGTGAATATTTTGCAACTAGACTTAGTCAATCAGGGTTTCAGGAAGGTTAGAAAGAAAAAGGTTTAGGGGTCACCAAAAGCGAGGAGCTAAACTGAGGGAAATTGTACCATTCCATACATGAGGACAATTTCTGACGTTACATTTAGCCCCCACTTTAGTGGCCATATGACACTATGTGCATATGCAACTAAAGGAAAGTAGATGCATTAATCATGAAAAGGATACCCAAAAGGATATTGTAGGGGAAGCTGAAGTGCTATCACCAAGAAGAAAGAAGCCCCCAAGTCTGCAATCCTACAAGACCACAAAGTTAGGAACCACAACCTATAGAGGAACACTTTGTCAAAAAATCAAAAATCAAGTCAACCTGCAACCACCACCAATGAGTCAATACAAAAACACTAAGGGAGTTGAGTGATGAGACATGATGAGGGAGGAAATTAAGGGAGATATATGCCCCCCCTTGTTTTTGCTTGCTTAGTCTGAAAAGTAGAAACAAGGAGATACCCACGCACATCGATTTTGAGGGAAACTTGATGAGAAATGTGTTATGAGGGCCATTTGAAGAAACGATGCTCAAGAAAAACACATTGGGTAAGAAAGAGAGTAGAACTAGGATTCCAACGCAACAAACGACACAAAAATCTAAGTTCGACAGCTCGAGATAAGGGCTCAAGAGTAAAAGGGATCAATCTTGCACCTAGTTAGGGATAGGAATTCTCACTCACTTAATTTATGTAAAGGGAGTTTTCACTTATCATTTGCTCATTCTTGTTGTTTGTCTTTGTAGAAAAGTAGAGGAGAGATAGAAGGAGAAGAGAAGGATAGCCATCCCAAGTCGATGCCCGTATCAGCCCCCATGACTAGAGATGCTTCAAGCCCGAGTAGTGGAGAGGTGTTTCGAGGCTGAGGTAGGGTCCTGATCTTGTGCTTCTGTCATCTTTCAGTTTACTTTTGTTTGACTTTATCATTTACTGTGCCGAGGGAGAGAGAATGGACAGGGGTCCCTGAGAGGGGCGCCCGGGTCCACCTAGGGTGCTAGAGTCTCTTTGGGGTGCCCTAGTCCCATAGGGGCACCAGTGTCCCTCTGGGGCGCCCTAGTCTTCCTGGGGTGCCCGGGTCCACAGAGGACACGGGTCCTATGCACAGACACTCTTTTCTATTTTTGATAGTAGCTTTCAGTTTCACGAGGAGATATTGATATCCTTGTTTATTTTTTTGACCTAGAGGACATCCCTGAGACACGAGAGCACACAGGCAGTCACCTGATGATGCTATTGCGAGAGCGTGCTAGCTCCTTGTCTGCCGCAGAGAGAGAGCACTTGCAAGTGGTGGGCTTCTGGTGGGTATTTGATATGCCCACAATCATATTCCATTGCACTATGTTGATGGCATTGATGGAGAGGTGGAATGCAGATACATCCACGATCCACTTACCTACAGACGAGATGACCATCACACTGAAGGATGTATACAGGATCCTTTGACTACCTGTCTGAGGAGAGACAATGAGGATAGTGGGACATCGCTCAGCAGGGTATACACGTGAGAGTCAGTTATATTATCTAGGTCACATTGTTTCTTAGGCAGAGTGAGGACACATTCAGCTTCGACTTCTAGAGTAGGGATACAATGACATTCCCTCATTGCGGAGGATTATGATAGTCATTGTTGCACTAGCCATCACGCTAGATGGATGGGGCACTCACCTACACGTGGGTCTTGTTCACACCATTAGGGTGATGGAGGAGCATCAGACAGTCTATGCATGGGGGTGTAGTATGCTTATGCACCTTTATCATGACCTGGAACGGTATGTCCATTACAAGATGCATAGTCTGATGATCTGTACGCTGCTACAGCTTTGGGCTTTTGAGCACATCAAGTGCACACGATCGATGGGTTATCCTATAGAGGCAGCCTACACCCATCCGCATGTTCACACCTATCCACTGGTCAGGTGTTGGAGACATGGAGATTTGCTATACTGGAGAGTTATTTTTGACAGATTACAGCCCAGTGACATTATCTGGAGACCATATCGTAGCTATATCGTATGGCCTGGCCAACGGAGACAGTGAGGATGCAGAGCGTTTGGCTGATGGCTGGTCGCCTCGATCATGTTGTGGCTTGGTTTTCTTTTGACAAGGTGGCATGACATATCAGACAGATACAAGGTGTTCTTGCAGTGCATCTGAGCTACGTGCATACTATATGCAGCGCAATCAGGGTGAACACCGTCTGACGACCAACAGTAGCAGACGTACCACTTAGTGATGATGAGGGTCCTAAGGATGTAGTGCTAGATTTAGATGCAAATGTTGTCAATTGTACTTGAGCATATCAGACCTGGTTGCATATCGCGCAGCCTGCTCCTATCTTTCCTCTCAGTCACCCTATAGGCGATGCTCGACCTTGGGCTGGTCACGCTAGTGACACAGGGGTGGAGGACGATGTGAGTGATTTTGTAGGATACTATGATCTTGAGGAGGATGTGGAGGATGACGAGGATGAGTCAGAGGAGGTCCCATCATAGTAAGTTTTTAGAGCGAGACCACGACATGGCTAGCAGGAGGTAGACACTGATGAGGAGACCGAGTCAAGACTGCGGTCTAGGGCTCATGGTCCTATTCCTACAGGTGATTTGAGACCTAGTCAGAGAGAGAAGGGGGAGTGTAGTAGGTCTGTGCCCTTAGCTGCAAATCAGACTGCGAAGCTCGTCACACCTTCAGTGATCTGAGATCCATCCTGGCGAGATGGAGATCCAGGTTAGCTTTGATTTATTATTTTTGCTGTTTTGTATGTTTATTAGTTGTGATATTTATATGAGATTCTAATATCTATTCTGTCCTCTGTTTTGCAGTTGGGACAGACACTTGGTGAGACTTTGTGGGTCACATCATAGCAGACATAGTACCTTCAAATGTATCAGAGCAACGAGTGCGGGTAGGGTATTCACCACGGTCATCCACTGGGTGACATGCAGAGATATTTATGCCTTTCATCAGGTACAGGACAACTATAGAGGCTATGCTAGAGCAGTCTGCATAGGAGAGAGAGGAGTTACATCAGAGATTTGAGCGCGCTGAAGCTAAGCTTAAGGCACAACAAGAGCGGATAGTAGTGGTACCTACATTGGACGGAGAGCCAATTGTCAATGAGTTCTTATTGCGTGAGGTTCGTCAGGCGAGAGCTGACAGAGACAAGGTTCAGGCCAAGAGAGAACAGTACCAAAGGATGTACTAGGAGGCACATGAGCAGATGATAGAGATGAGGGGCGAGATCAGGGGGTTACGATCGCGAAGCATCTCTAGGAGTCATTCACAATCCATAGCCACACATGGTCAGGCCTCTATCACTCGCACACCACGAGGGCTTGAGGGTATGGGCGACCGAGGTTCAGCTATGTGATGTATAGATTCTATGCACTATGACATCCCATTTTGTCCTAAGGGATAGTCGACTCAGATGTATATTTGAAATTGAGGATATATATATATATATATATATATATATATGATGCTTATTTTTTTGTTTATCTATGTGCGATGGTTTTTATTCTATCACACGTGATTTTTGTAAAAATGTAACTAGTGATGATACTATTGTGATATACTAACAATTCTCAAGAGAACATATAGCAATGAGCACAATGATCAAGAATTTCACACATAACCTAAGTTTCAGTGTTATATTCAGTTAATACCAAAGTGATCTAAGCAAAGAATACATAGGCAGGATACAACAATGATTAACTGAGCAAAGATGTAATGTTAAGTGAATTAAGACAAAACAATAATATCTTGTCAAAATTGTAGCTAATCTATGTAATAAATTTTCTTAGGAACATTTAACATCAAATCTTTAAGATGAAATCTTTTGAGGTGCGCTGCATTAATAGGTTCCTTAAGCTGCATACCTTGCTCATAAGCTAGTCTATATGCTTTGGATCCAAAGGCTTCGGTAACTATATACAGTCCAAGCCAATTAGGGTTTGTTGTGTGGTTACACACCATGCCCCATTTTGACTTGACAAAATAGGGACCCAACTTTTTGCTTCTTTGGCTTGTGTTGTTTTTTTGCTTTTGGCGGTTTGGTAAAATTAAGTTAGGCAGGTAACCTTGCATAAGAGGGGGGACAGGTCCCCATGATGAGGTCAGTTGTCAAAGTCAATATTTCATATCATTAACCTCATAGTTGGAAAGTGCATAAAATTCCATGCGGGTTTATCTTTTGGATCACCCTGAAATTCCTTAAAGGGAGAAAGTTATGACAAGTCAAAGTTCTGGTCAAACCTGGTATTCTGAGGGGGGGTCATATTTCAAACATCAGTCACTTTATGTAAGATCACCCCTATATCAGTTTATCATGTGATAATCATTTGGTTCACAAAATCTGGATGTCAATTTTACGTGATAACTGTATCTGTTCGTCAAACAACTTCATATATTTTGCGGGGGTCGTGTTTTCAATATCACCCGATCTTACAAATATCACCTTGTCGCAAAATATCACCCCAATGCCAATATGACGATGATGTCATCTAAGCTCGATGAACAAAGGAAATCACCTTGATGGTGACGTCATCATTCTTTTTACCTTGCGGAGGTATGTATCCAATGCCCCCCTTTTTCAATAACATGATAGTGACGTCATTTTAATACAATGTTCAAATGAAGTCATCAACACGCTGACGTCATCTAGATCTTTCTGAGGGAGGTCATTTTATTTATGGGGTCTCATTTTAGACATCCCTGAATCTTAAAATCATGACCCGATATACAAAAGCTCAACATGACCGTGACGTCATCTTACTCGGAGGGTAATATTCCTAAATATCAGGGTCATATTTCTTAACATCCTGATTTCCTTCAGTATGACCATGACGTTATCCCTTCACATTTTAACGAAGCCCGTCCATGATAATGACATCATCATCATATCCTGACTAATGAAGAGAGTCATATTAGTTAATATCCCTCATATTAACAAATGTGCATACCCAGGCCTGGTAGCATGATTTCCAGTCAACGATAGTCGACTAGACCCTCTTGACCACCTATGGGCATTTAAATACACAAATTTTCACAGATGCTTAATAGTCATAACTTGATATATATAGGTTTGCACATTCAGAGCTTGATTTAATATAAATGTTCATTTTCCTGCTAGTTATTAAATGATGATGCTTAATTCTGGTCTATTTTTTGCAGGACCTTGGAGCTGTTTGGGCTTCGGTTGTATGTTGCAGAGTGAAATAGCAGAGAATTGCAGAATTGCAGACATAGAGGCAACATGAACCTGAGATGAAGAGGATATTATCAAATACATGGTTTGTTAGTTAGAGAGCGAATCAAGTCCAAAGATGCTGGATTATTCTCTACCAGCTATGCAATTGCCAGCTGGCAGGCACGTGCTGTTCATCTGAACTGTTGATTGTTCTGAGAGGATCCTAATCCTTGGATCATTGTAACCATTTTCTGGGCTCTGTCTTATAAGAGGGCCATGATTTGTCATAAGATGGGGGACATAGGTCAATCATTCTAAAATCAGACTGAGCCAATTTCATGTAGGAGATCAAATTACCGAGACTAATGAGGACTGAATTGTTGAAATGCCAAGGTTCTTTCTTCAGATCATTGTAAATGTACTTGTTCTAAAGCATATTGAATGGAGATGAAGCTTCAGATTACATCCTGATTGTAAACTTTACGTAATCTTCAAGTTGATTTCTGGATATGTAATGGTGAATGTTGTGTTCAATAGAAGTGCTTTCATTTTATTGCATGTTGTTGTCAACTTTTCCTTTGAAGATTTGCACTGGATCATGCAAATTTGTGGAATGTCCTGGTGAAGTATGATTCTAGTTTTCTTCTCTTCATTGCTGTATCAGACCATGTATGTGGATTAGTGATCTCAGTCAAGTAATTTTGGGAATCTCATCCTTTCAACCCTATCTTTGTCATTTCTTTTTATTAATTTCATTGAACCACTTCCATAACTGCAAATCATGATAAATAATAAGCAGAATAGAGGAATATGCTGACATCTCGTAGATAACTGAAAATCCTTAGCATATTTGAGCTAAATGCATGTGGTGTTGAAAAATATCATGCAAAGAATTACAAATAATGGTAGAAATCATGCAAATATCCACCTTTTGGCACATTATTTGAGTGAATTCATAGTGTAGAGGTACAATTGTTGGAGATTTATGGAGAGAAGTAATAAAGGAAAGGATATTTGCAGAAATATTGAAGAACTTTGCAGAAATTACTGAAGTATGTAAGGCCTTTGAATGGAAAACAACACACATCGACCACTAAGTAACGTCAGTAGATTATGAACTAATCAACGGAGACTTGGGATCATGAATTCTTTGAATTCATTATATCTTTCAAGATAAATAAAGGTTGTTGTGTAACTTTTATTTCATGTTTGTTTATGAGTAACATCATCATCAACATAAATTGGTGCTAGAAGGAGGGTCGAACAAGGAATCTGTGGATTTCTGCAAATGTTGCATAAATATTTCATCATTTGAGGTTAATGTCTACAAATATCTCTTATCTGAGAGGTTTTGGCTATATCTTTGCAAAGATCTAGCTCAAAGCTTCAAAGTTTCATTTGATTTTCTGAGCTTTCAAGTTTTATTCTGAGATATGATAGATCTCGTTAAAATTTCAAAATCCTAAAATTTAAAATAGAATCTCATTTTGATGGATGCTTATGAAGACAATTGTCAAGTTAACATTTCTTTATTTTAGGAAACTTTGAATAAGCAGCTTTATCCTCAAAGTTTATCTAGTTGTTGCAGGATACACAGGTCTGTGGAGCATAGTAAAATTAATTATATAACTTTTCTTACAAGGTTGGATTTATATTTGAAAGGACTAATTTTTTTTATAGATGTGTTCAAGGCTGATGTCTGGCAGGAAAATGAAGAAATTCTGGAACAACAAGTAGATATAGCACTAGAAGTTATTAGTAGTCTAGACACTAAAGTGGACCACTCTAAAGATTTTGAATTATATTTGTCTAGAAATATACAATGTAGTCAAATATTAGGTTTATCCACTGATGATGTCTTGATTGAAAGTTGGTGCAGGTTACATGACGAAGAGCATTTAGAAAGGGATTGTGATGCTTGCTTGGTCATGTTGGAGAATACTTGAATTCCGGAATGGCAAGAGGATGCAACACTCGTAATCATGAGTTGTTTAGAAAATACAATAGGTGAATCAGTTTTAGAAGGTAAAGATGAGGAAACATCTTTCCTTGAGTCATTTTATGGTGAGAATTGGAGTTCTCTAATTCCTAATAAGGGTGAGGCAGAGTGTAGGTATGAGTCTTTTGAAAATCATAGAGAAGAAAGTGCTTCTTGTTTCATGTCATCAGAGAATCAGCAAGAAAGATTTGATGAGAGGACAGATAAATATGAAATTGATCTTGATACAGTAGACAAATATATTGAATTATTAAACACTTGTTAGGATAATGTTTCTGGATATGAATTTAGTAGTTTTGATAGAGATGAGTTGATAAAGAAGTGTAAACAGGTGGTGGAACAATTCAAATGCACTGTTGCTGATAAGGTTCCTATTATAGCAACTAATGGAGTCATAGAAAAGAAAATAAATGCTGATTTACTATCTAACTTGTTTAAGTTGAATGATCAAATGCAAGATTGTTGCAGGACAATGAAACCAGATACTCTACTAGATGGTAAATGTGAGGTATTTGATGAACAATTCGTGAAAGTTGAAGATACAGAAGGTTTTGGAGTTGTTGTGCATGATCATATGTCAATATGGCACTGTTTTGAAAATGAAATAAGGGAGTATTCCTATTAATTGAAATTTGTTTCACCTTCATAGTCAAATGATTTAGAAATGATAAATTTCTGTATATTAGGTTATGATCATAATGATACTCTTTTAGATGCTGATGTGTAGACAATTGAGGAGAACATTGAGATGTTTCTTGAACTTGAGGATAAACTGAATATCTAGAATGAAGTGACAAAGCTGGATAAGGATGAAGAAATAACCCACCAAGAGTCATACATCCTTCAATTTGAAGTGAGACTAGACATTGAGATAAGCAATGAAAATGCAAAGTTAAATGGAGGACCAGTTGTTAATGAACCAATATGTCTTATAGAACCAGAAATGCAGTAGGTTGTATCTTTCCTTTCCACAGTAAATGACGTTGATTATCATTTTGATTATGGAAGTTTGGGAAATAAAACATGCATATGGATATGTCATGAACATGATGAGCTTCCTCAGCTGTTGATAATCAGAGATTATTCTGTTAAATACAGTGAATTTAGAATACAAGAATATTTTTTAGAATACAAAGATGAATTTGCTAGGATTAGAACCATAACAAGTGCCCTGATGCTCCTGCACAATCTAAGGAAGTATGCAAATATAGGTGTCTTTGGGTCTTATCCTAGGTTTTATTTGCCTTGTAGGGTTTGTATATAGTTTGGTAGAGTAGTTGTTTTATTTTTTTTCTTTGCTTTCTTGTTTTGTTTTCTGTTGTTTCGTTTTGTAGTTTGTTGTTTGTACAGTTTTGGTTTTGTTATTTTTGTTTATTTGCTTGTTGAGTTCTGTTTTGGTTAGTTAAGATGATACAGCTCATCACCTGAGAAAATAACCAAATTGTTAAGATTCAAGTGATGAGAACAAATTCATATATAGGATATGACTCATTTTGAGAAGTACTGGTGATCAGGTCTGTGATATCTTTTCATCAGGGTGCCTTTTCTTGACCAAAGTGACTTTTTCACAATGACTCACCTAATAGCCTTGGGTTTTGTTGAACATAGAAGTATAGGTGTTAAGTAAAAAATCTAAAGGGACTCCCTTGCTACCAATGCAATCTCCAACCTAAATCGGCAAGTGACCATACCTTGCACACTAAACTTACATGATGATATCATATGAATATAGAGATCAATTTTGAAAATCCAAAAGAAAATAAAATTAGGCCATCTAAGTAACTCTACCGGGGCTATAGACGCCTGCTAGCAGTGGGGCTTTACTTAGGGGGATTGTATAGATAACCTTTCCGGGGCTATGGATGCCTCCTGGCAGCAAGGCTCTATTCAGGTTGGCTATGAGGGATGCTCCCAAACTATGTAGCTTAACATCAGTTACTCATGTTTTCAATTTGCTTTCAAGATGAGGATAATTAATCATTTGCACACACCTGATCCTTTGTTAGCATTGTTGCCATGACGAAAACCTTATCATTCAGAAAGATTATAGTGCTTATGCTTAGAAAGAGTTAGGATACTATGTTAGAATGTGATCACATCACTTGAATCATTAGAATTTAGTTGTTTTCTTTGGTAGCAAGTTGTTGTGTGGTTACACAACACACCCCATTTTGACTTGACAAAACAGGGACCCAACTTTTTACTGCTTTGGCTTGTGTTGTTTTTTTGCTTTTGGCGGTTTGGTAAATTAAGTCAGGCATGTAACCCTGCATAAGAGGAGGGATAGGTTCCCATGATGAGGTCAGTTGTCAAAGTCAATATTTCATATCATTAACCTCATAGTTGGAAAGTGCATAAAATTCCATGCGGGTTTGTCTTTTGGATTACCCTGAAATTCCTTAAAGGGAGAAAGTTATGACAAGTCAAAGTTCTGGTCAAACCTGGTATTTTGAGGGGGGGTCATATTTCAAACATTAGTCACCTTATGTAAGATCACCCCTATATCAGTTTATCACCAGATAATCATTTGGTTCGCAAAATCCAGACGTCAATTTTACGTGATAATTGCATCTGTCAGTCAAACAACTTCATATATTTTACGGGGGTCATGTTTTCAATATCACCTAATCTTACAAATATCACCCTGTCGCAAAATATCACCCCAATGCCAATATGATGATGATGTCATCTAAGTCCGATGAACAAAGGAAATCACCCTGATGGTGACGTCATCATTCTTTTTACCTCGTGGAGGTATGTATCCAATGCCCCCCCTTTTTCAATAACATGACGGTGATGTCATTTTAATACAACATTCAAATGAAGTCATCAACATGCTGACGTCATCTAGATCTTTCTGAGGGAGGTCATTTTATTTGTGGGTCTCATTTTAGACATCCCCGGATCTTAAAATCATGACCCGATATACAAAAGCTCGACATGACCATGACGTCATCTTACTCCGAGGGTAATATTGATAAATATCAGGGTCATATTTCTTAACATCCCGATTTCCTTCAGTATGACCATGACGTTATCCCTTCACATTTTAACGAAGCCCGTCCATGATAATGACATCATCATCATATCCTAACTAATGAAGAGAGTCATATTAGTTAATATCCCTCATATTAACTAATGTGCATACCCGGGCCTGGTAGCATGATTTCCAGTCAACGATAGTCGACCGGACCCTCTTGACCACCTATGGACATTTAAATACGCAAATTTTCACAGATGCTTAATACTCATAACCCAATATACATAGGTTTGCACATTCAGAGCCTGATTTAATATAAATGTTCATTTTCCTACTAGTTATTAAATGATGATGCTTAATTCTGGTATGTTTGTTGCAGGACCTTGGAGCTGTTTGGGGTTCGGCTATATGTTGCAAAGTGAAATAGCAGAGAATTGTAGAATTGCAGACACAGAGGCAACATGAACCTGAGCTGAAGAGGATATTATCAAATACATGGTTTGTCAGTTAGAGAATGAATCAAGTCCAAAGATGCTAGAATATTCTCTACCAGCTATGCAATTGCCAGCTGGCAGGCACGTGTTGTTCATCTAAACCATTGATTGTTCTGAGAGGATCCTAATCCTTGGATCATTGTAACCATTTTCTGGACTCTGTCTTATAAGAGGGCCATGATTTGTCATAAGATGGGGGACAGAGGTCAATCATTCTAAAATCAGACTGAGCCAATTTCATGTAGGAGATCGGATTACCGAGACTAATGAGGACTGAATTGTTGAAATGTCAAGGTTCTTTCTTCATATCATTGTAAATGTACTTGTTCTAAAGCATATTGAATGAAGATGAAGGTTCAGATTACATCTTGATTGTAAACTTTACGTAATCTTCAAGTTGATTTCTGGATATGTAATGGTGAATGCTGTGTTCAATAGAAGCGCTTTCATTTTATTGCATGTTGTTGTCAACTTTTCCTTTGAAGATTTGCACTGGATCATGCAGATTTGTGGAATGTCCTGATGAAGTATGATTCTAGTTTTCTTCTCTTCATTGCTGTATCGGAACATGTATGTGGATCATTGATCTCAGTCAAGTAATTTTGGGAATCTCATCCTTTCAACCCTATCTTTGTCATTTCTTTTTATTAATTTCATTGAATCACTTCCATAACTGCAAATCATGATAAATAATAAGCAGAACAGAGGAATATGCTGACATCTCATAAATAACTAAAAATCCTTAGCATATTTGAGCTAAATGCATGTAGTATTGAAAATATCATGCAAAGAATTACAAATAATGGTAGAAATCATGCAAATATCCACCTGTAGGCACATTATTTGAGTGAATTCCTAGTGTAGAGGTACAATTATTGGAGATTTATGCAGAGCAGATATAAAGGACAAGATATTTGGAGGAATATTGAAGAACTTTGTAGAAATTATTGAAGTATGTAAGGCCCTTGAATGGAAAACAACAACACACATCAACCACTGAGTAACATCAGTACATTATGAACTAATCAACGGAGACTTGGGATCATGAATTCTTTGAATTTATCGTATCTTTTAAGATAAATAAAGGTTGTTGTGTAACTTTTATTTCATGTTTGTTTATGAGTAACATCATCACCAACAGGGTTGAACTTACCTTTTTCTCCTGGAGGTGCATTTATATGGCGTTGATTTTCATAGAGTACCAAGTCTCCAACATCAAATGAATGTTGTATGAGGTGCTCATTGTAGGATTGTTGTACACTTTTTTGATAAGCCTTGAGGTGCTCAAGAGCGTTAATTCATCTTTCATCAAGCATCTCAAGTTCTTGTAATCTTTTCTCATGTTCTATGTCATCATCCATGATGTCTCTCAGGGAAATTCTTAATGAAGGAATTTCTAAATCCAAGGGCATTATTGCGTCTGTGCCATAAACAAGATTATATGGTGTATTACTAGTAGGCATATGGATGCTGGTTCTATAAGCCCATAACGCGTAGGATAATTGAGTATGCCAATCTTTTTGGTGTTTATTAACAGTCTTTTGTAAAATATGTCCAATAACTTTGTTTGAAGCTTCTGCTTGGCCATTTGATTGAGGGTAGTAAGGCATAGAGAAGTGATGTTGTATATGATATTTTTCGAGGAACTTTTTGACATCCTTGTTCTTAAATGGTGTACCATTGTCCGAAATGAGGGAGGAAGGTATTCCAAATCAAGAAATAATATTATCTTGTATAAATCAATAGATTACATCAGCAGTCATGGATCGCAAGGGGATCACTTCGACCCACTTTGTAAAATAATCAGTGGCAGTAATGATAAATGTATGCCCTTGAGAGGAGGGTGGATAAATTTTACCAATTAGATCCAAGCCCCAAATAGAGAATGGCCATGGTGACACCTGGGCACGAAGCTCTTGAGTGGGAGCATGGATTAGGTGTTTGTGTTGTTGACATTGTGGGCATCTCTTAACATAAGCAAAGGAATCTTGTTCCATGTGCTGCCAATAGTAGCCCATTCGTAATTTAATTTTTGTACCAATGATTTTCCCCCAAAATGCCCTCCACAGACACCAGAGTGAGCTTCTTCTAAAGCTATCAGAGTCTCTAAATTACTTAAACATCAGAGTAAACCACCATTGTAACTTCATCTATATAAGACATTTTATAATATGATGTATTGTGTTGCTAGCTTGCGTAAGTGGATTCGGGAATTCTTAGATGTTGAATTAGGAATAGTTCCATCAAGTAAATAATTGAATATATGGGAGAACCATTCATCAGTGTATGTATTACCACAGAGTTCCAAATTCACAACTATAGGATCTTTAATTGTCGGTGTTTTAAGATTATGAACAACGAAAGTAAATTCCTTAGGGGAACCATCAGGGGATATAAGGGAAGCTACACTTGCCATTGCATCTACATGCCAATTGTCTTTCATGGGAATATTGTTTATTGAATATGATGTTAATTATTTTAAGAGAGAAATGCAAACTCACAGTACTAAGATAGCTTATCATGCTTAGTTTGATATGATCTAATTATTTGTTTTACAATTAGCTAAGAATCACCATATATTGTAATGTTTTTGATGTTAAGAGCCAAGACAACATGAAGTCCTATGATGAGGGCTTCATATTCAGCTATATTGTTTGTGCATGAGAAGTCTAAGCGGTAAGATAGAGGAATCAGCTTACCTACAGGGGGTATCAATATAACACCTACCCCAGAGCTGGTTCGACATCTTGATATGTCAAAGTATAGTTCCCATTTATCATCTTTAGAAATTGTTAAAATTTGGTTGTTAATAAATACCTCTTGATGTTTTGTAGCAAAAGGCAAAGGAACTTCAGCTAATTGATCAGCTAATGCTTGTCCTTTAATTGCTTTTTGAGAGATGAACTTAAGATCAAATTCTTTTAATAACATAACCCATTTAGTGAGATGACCTGATAAATCTATTTTTGCAAAGAGATGTTTTAGAGGGTCAAATTTTACCATCACATGTATTTCAACATTTAAGAGGTAATGTCTAAGCTTTTGAGTTGCAAACACTAAAGCTAAGCAATGGTTCTCGATAATAGTGTATCATACTTCATAATCGAGCAAAGTTGTACTGATATAATAGACAACACATTCTTTGCCTTCAACATTATGTTGTGCTAACAAAGCTACTAGGGCATTGTTAGATGCTAAAATGTATAATAGAAATAATTTATCAGGGACAGCGGGTTGTAGAATAGGAGGATTAGCTAAGTAATCCTTTAATTCTTTGAAATCTTTTTGACATTCATAACTCCATTGAAATTTCAAATCTTTCTTCAATAGTTGTGTAAAAGGGCGAGTCTTATCCATGAGCTTTGAAACAAATTGGTGGATGACCTGTATCTTCCCCTGCAAACTACGAAGTTGAGATATGTTCTTAGGTGTTGGCATATTAACAATTACATCTATCTTTTTCGTATCCACTTCAATACCATGATTTGAAACAATAAATCCTAATAGCTTTCCACTGTCCACACCAAAAACACACTTATGAGGGTTTAATCACATGTTATATTTCTTTATGCGCTCAAATATTTGTCAAAGATTTGTAGCATGATCCTGATGGTGAATAGAATTTGCCAAGATGTCGTCAACATAGTCTTCTAAAATATTGTGCATATAGTCATGAAATATAAGAGTCATTGCACGTTGGTAAGTAGCTCTTGCAATCTTAAGTCCAAACGGCATGACTACCCACGAAAATGTACCCCAAGGTGTTATAAAAGCTATTTTATACTGGTCTTAAGGATTTATTAGAATTTGATTATATCCTAAAAAACCATCCATGAAAGAGTAATTCATGTCCAGTTATATAATCGACAATCATATCAATATCAGGAAGTGGAAAATCATCTTTTAAAGATGCCAGATTCAAATCTCTGAAATCTATGCACATTCTTATATGAACATCAGGTTTAGCGATGACAACAATATTCAAAATCCAAGGTGAATAATCAATAGGGCGGATAAAACCTGCTTGTAGAAGCTTTTCTATCTTAGTTTTGACAAGAAGTGCAATTTTAGGATTCATCTTACGAATCCTTTGTTTAAACGGCTTAACATTTATCTTCAAGACGATATTATGTGTTACAATATGAGGATCAATACTAGGCATGTCAGAATAGTTCCAGGCAAACAATTCCAAAAATTCATGCAATAAATTAGTCATTTCTTTTTTTTCTTCCACATTTAAGCAATCACCAATAGGGATAACTTTTTCAATGTTATCCTTATCCATAGAAACATCAACTGTCTTTCCATTAAGGAGAGTACTATGGTCAAAGGGATTGTACGATTTTTGTTGTTCTTCAAATTCTCCATTGGACTTTAGAGTGGCATTTATTGTGCTAGTAATTTTTCCAAAATATGCATTGTTGTTTAAATAATAAGGTAGGTCGCGTTTATGATGATAATGAGGAATATTGTCATAAGCACCCAATAATTCTATTATCGCTTCATCTGTTGAGAATACATCCACTGGAAGTGGTCTTGGAGGATAGTTAGTGTCGATCATCTTAGGGAATATCAAACTAAGTGTTGATATTGTATTCACATTAAGAGTAGGACATTTATGGGCTTTGGATTCCTTGAAAGGATTATATCCAATGCCATTTGAGCAATGTCGCGAGGCAGATTCTATAGGGACTTTGATTCCTTGTTGATTTATACCACAGTCATTACCTACATAATCACAATCTTTATAAAGGATTCAGAATCCTCGACCATAAAGAGAAACCATTTCCTTGGAAGAAGGTGGAGCTTCATAAGTTTCATAATCGGTAGTATAAGTAAAGGTATTATCTAAGTTTGTTATCAAAGAAGCTTTATGTTTATCATTTGAAACATGTGATGTTATCGATGCAATATTTGATGTTTCAGGGATAGGGCTTTTAGTCTTGTATTCTCCCATGGAAGAAGATGTAAAATCTAATGAACCCCAATCATCACCAACAAATGCATTTGATTGTTTAGACTCTTGCATAACATTTTCTAAAGAAAGAGGAAGTGACACATCAACTTTCAGATTGTTTAGACTCTTAGGACAAACAACATGCTTATGAGCTTTAATTTGTAGACAATTATTAGGTTCAGGATTAGCATGTATAGTGTGTAGCTTATCTTTGAATATAAACTTAATTGAACGATGTGAAGTAGAAGGAACTGCTCCTAATGCATGTATCCAAAGTCTACCAAGAACCATGTTGTAAGATAGAGAACAAGGCATGACATGAATCAGGGCAGGCACAATCATGGGTCCTACTTGTATAGGTAAAGTTATAGTGCCCACGGATTGTCGTCCAACATTGTCAAAACCATGGATAATTAACGTTTCTAGATTGATAGCAGATGTATCAACTTTAATCTTATGTAATAAGTTAATGCCACAAACATTAAGAGATGATCCATTATGAATCATAACTCTCTTAACCAATGTTTTGTTTATTGTAATAAAGATAATCAAAGGATCATACTGATTTTGAACTTCAAGAGATGGCAATTCATGTTGTTGAAACAGAATGTCTATTTTTGTTGCACGCATACAATCTAATAGAGCTGCTACATCATTTGGTTTAACAACAGGTGGGACAATCACCTTTTGTAAAGCTTCTTGGAGCATTCCATGGTAAGTAGGCAAAGTTTGTATAAGCTCCCAAAGGGATATTTTTGTAGGAGTAGCACGAAGCTGCTCTATAAGATCATAGTCTTTACCACCTTTATATGTTAAATGAGGTGCTTGAGGAAACATAGGTTGAGAAGCTGGTAAAGATATCAGAATGCTTGATTATTGTGTGCTTTGTTTATTATTCTGAATGTTATATGTGTGAGCAACCACATTATGATTAGTTTGTTGTAAATTTTGTTGCACTATTTGTTTAGCATAATCATAAATGTAATCAAGAGGTTGGGAAGAAGATGGGAGACCTCTAATAGTGAGCACTGGTTTAGAAGATGGTTTAACCACATTTGAACATAAAGTGACCACAATTTTTAGTTTTTCAGGTTCTTCCTTAGGTTTAGGAACATAGATCACATTTACAAATCTTTGAAATAATGATGGCTTAGAGGCTATAGTGGATTGTTCAATCGAGATAAAGTCCTCAAGGGATTCATCTAACATATCGAAGTCAACACAACTAAATGACTCATCATATACATGAAAATATTGCAAAAAATAATATGACATTTGAACATGCTCTATTTAACCTAATATTTAAATGTAAAATGATGGCCTATGAAAATAAAATACTATGCACAACAATAAATGATAATTTCCAACTCTTTTAGTGAAAAGATAAAGAATATGATTCACGATTCAACGCATGCAATTTCACAAAAGAGAGTTTTTCAATTTAATTATGCTCTAGGATAGCAAATTAATTCATATCTAAAGTTTAAAAGGATGCAAATTCTTTAAAGGTCGAGTTCACTAAAATGTTTAGTGTGAAATTGTAGATATATCCTAACAAGGTTAAGTACTACTCTTTCACCAAGCTAAACATTAGGAGGACAAGGACTTAGCTTGAGGCCAAGCTATTAATCTCTTGTCTATCCCTTATGCTTGCTTGGTTTGATTCAAGAGCCTAATTAAGGTTTTATCAAGTGTCTTTATTTATTAATCAAAGAAACCCTAATTATGCCTTATAAAAGAGATTTTCAAAATCTAATGATGAAACAAGCAAAATAGATTACAGAAATGTAGAGAATGGGTTTCAGAGATTGTGTACCCAGAATCTAAGGGCCAACTGGATTAAGGCGCCCACTCTTTAGTCCTGCAAATTTCCCTCACGAAAAATCTTCTGCATAGATTGACTGACAACCCCAAATGGCTCCCAGATCTCAGAAATCTTCCCTAGTTGGACTAGGGCACCCGCTCATTAGTCCCGCAAGTGTTAGAATCCAGAAATTCAAAAGTCTATGATGACT
The DNA here is from genome assembly GCA_027924645.1 of Cunninghamia lanceolata. Lineage (NCBI taxonomy): Eukaryota > Viridiplantae > Streptophyta > Pinopsida > Cupressales > Cupressaceae > Cunninghamia > Cunninghamia lanceolata. The sequence goes on from BSBN01000103.1 coordinate 5,657,978, forward strand.
ATACCCGTAATATCCTTCTTTCTGTAGCTTCTTTCCATCGTAACCTGCAAAACATGATCTGTACCTACAAAAGAAGGAGAAATATGTTGCGGCTATATAGGAGCTTGCCTCTGTCAAGGCCCATTTTTGGTATTTCTACCTCAACAATAGCCAGAGATAAAGATTTGCAAAAGTGTGTGCAAACCTAACAATGTGTATACAGAAATATCAAACCCTAGATGTCTCAATCAAGGGAAGATCAACAACTTGCTTCAAATCAATAAACACATACGACTTCACCTCAAGGAGATGAACACAAATGAAGACTTGCATGAACAGGAAGGTGAATCAGCAATGTCCACGAAGGATCTCCAAGCTCGATGTTGGAGGCTTCAACCCTTCTCTCGATCATGCAAAAGGTGTACAAACCCTAGGAAGAGAAAGATAGTTTCAAGATCTTGATTCTTAATCTCCATCTATTATCTCCATGATAGAAAATTCAAATAACTTTCAAGAGCTTCAACAAGTCACTGATCTTCAATGGCAATTTTAGTAGAGTTTTGGCATCAAGCTTGCATTAGAATTGTGTCTGTTAAAATGATTTTCAAATGTATTTTTATATCTAGCTTTAGGGAAATTCAAATTATGAAATAACGTCTCGATATCGCGCAAAAACTGAGAATTTGAAAACGGAATCCCAAGGCATACGGTGGGAGCCAACACCCTGCCAGGATTCAAAATCCTAAAAAATAGGGGAGGACTAAGGCGCCGGTGCTTGAGTCTAGGCCCCCATTTTCTGATCAGATTTGCATCAAGGGGGTCCCAGAGGTCCCTATTTCAGATTCTCTTTCTGGGTTCTATCAAGAGGTTATCTCAAAAGGTGAATATTTTGCAACTAGACCTAGTCAATCAGGGTTTCAGGAAGGTCAGAAAGAAAAAGGTTTAGGGGTCACCAAAAGCGAGGAGCTAAACTGAGGGAAATTGTACCATTCCATATAGGAGGACAATTTCTGACTTTACAATGACATGACCAAAAGTGAATGTAAAATGAAGTGTAAATGGGAAAAGTAGGTACTTTTGTCCCTTAAACTTATAGTCTATTTTACCTTTATGTCTCTAATAGAAATGTAATATAGACACTTTCAATCATTATCCATTTTTTTTTTAGATTATATTTTTTATTTAATGTATTAAATAACAATAAAATATAAAGCTAGATTTAATCTTGGACTCCTACTATTTGAACCATCATGGAAATAATATTTCGTAGGAGTATACAATTTCTTTAGTTTATTAAAATAATTAAAATTTATTGGTGTAAATTTTGTTTTAAAGGTATTAGGAGGTCTTTGGGCAAATTCTTTGATGTAGCTCAAGAGAAAATGTAGCATACTCATGTCAATTACATAGAAATTTATGTTGAAATGGATTTTGATAAGGGTTCAAATCAGCTAAGATCATTTTAAAGAGATGTAATGAAGAAATTGAGCTACTACTAACTTTCACATTACATTATATATGAGTTGGGTTGAAAAATGCTAATTTACACAAAACTGAAATACAACATTAACGAATTTATTTTAGAATTTTAAATAGTAGAAAGAAAGGAACCTAGCACAAAAAGATGGAGTTCATTGTCACGAACATTATCACAATGCACAAACATCTATGTGTTGTGGTGTCATCCATTTTCCATGCTATCATCCTAGTCTTGTGTTGTTGTCCATAAAAGTTGCAAAACTCAAAGTTTTCACCATATTTTGAACCCACCTGCACAATAGGAAATAGGGACAATGAGAGTAATATTCCAAGTGACAAGAAGTGATACAAGAATGAAAGGAAATAAAAAAAGCTATGTATTTTAAACAAAAAATAAAAATGACAAGCAAATGGAAAGACACTAGAAAACCTCTATAGGGTTGAATGCCTACCAAATACCTATAATTGAGGACAAGAAAAATGTTTGGGATTGTTTGGGAACTTTCCAAGAGTGGTCAATCCCTTATGTTGGTCTTTCAACCTACAAGATCAATCAAGATAGAAAAATGATAAAGAAATATGTGATCTTATCCTAAGTGCATCTAGGAAATAAGAACATCAACAATAAAATAAATCTATCATTATTAATCCTTGGTCTATGGGGAAGAATACCCTAGTGTGTGTGATAGGCTAAAAAGGTGTTGATGGACACCAAGAGATTTGCCAATAGAGAATGAAAATGGAATAGAAAGATTGCAACAATATTATTTAGAACAAAAGTAACAACAATATTACCAACATATGATAAAGAAGAGAAGAGGTGAACTCTTTGAAGTTGTCAATAAAAATCTAGTAGCATGCAACTTCAACATGGTTCAACAAAGGAGTGTGCAGCCAAGCATAATAGAGAAAAGAGAGCCAAAGATAGATTTTTTGTGGTTGAAGCAAAAACTAATCAAAGATAGGTTTTCAAAAGGGGTTCTTGGAAGCTGAAGGGTTAGATTTAGATGCTGAGGGCATTTTCTTGATAGATGAGCATTACAATAGGCAACAGTAAGTAGCTAGGCAGAAAGCAAGGTTTACTTTTTTTGAAAACTCACGAGACCCTAGTGTGTTACACTAGTGTGCTAGAGAATCACTTAAAATTTAGCATGTGATCCTAAGATAGTGAGAAGAATTGAAGTTCCATGAAGAAATTTGTCAATTTGGTGAAGGAAAAGGCCAAGGATATGTTGAAATGATCCCTAAAACATGTTAAGGGAATGTACACTAAATAAGTGCAAAACATAACATGAAATTACAAGGGTACACAATTTTCTATGTTACAAGAAGGATGATAAATATTAGGTGCAAAAGTTGGATTAAAGGAATATCCCCTTTAGGTGTTGTTATTGTTATGATTATGGAATGTTTTGGTTTCTTTCTTCCCAAAGAGGAGGACTAATCCTCCTTTGGATAGTAGGAAGAAGCTCTCTTCAAAATCAACTTGGTGGAAGGGGTAGAGCCACATTATTATATACTATACCCAAGGAAGGAGAATGAGACTTCTAATATGACAAAGAATGACCCAATTCATTTGGAGGATCTGAGTACACATACAAAGAAGGTAGAGGGTGGTTTGGCCAACACGTTTGCACCATTGATTAAACAAGCAATAAGTGTTGATATTAAATTAAAAGAATTTGATCAACCTCCTTCTCAAGCATTGCAAGAAGCTCCTTCTAACGATGATCTTGTTGTGGATGCAAACACAACTTTAGTGTTGGAGACAAAAAGGGATAGTCCAACTCCACCTAAAGATTCAAACTTTGATTTGGGAATGTAAGTGTTACCTCTCCTTAAGCATTATTGAATTAAATTTACACTATTTAACTAGATTTCATTTTAATATAATAATACACTTTTACTGAACCTCAAATGAACTATATTCCTATTTAAATTGAATAAGGTTGGAAAATAATATTTTATGCCAAAATCAAATGATATAGGATCTCTCCAAAACAAATGAAAAATGAAAGTTTTCTATATATTTCATTCTATGAATAAAACTTAAAGTACAATTAATTATTATCTAACATGCTAAAAACATGCAAACAATGTTATATCTCATGATAAAGACATTTACATGCTAGATAATTAACAATTAATTATATTCTAACTCTTTTTTTTTTTTTTTTGTGTTAAGCACCATCAAGGGGATGGCTCCCAGGGGATGGCTCCCATTTGTATATAGAGGCAAAATAAAATAAGGCTGGCCACTATAATAGGCCAGCATCTATATTACGCAAGACCATAGTTGGCATGCTATTGCATAATATACTTACGATAACTTCATTACAATTATATTCTAACAATTATTCATAAAATGAAATATCTATAAAAGTTCCATTTTTGTTATCTATTGTATAATTTTACTGTAATCATTGTTATACTCAATACAATAAAAACAAAATAACATTGATAGACCTTATGTGGGACCCAATTGACTCTCTAACATATTCCGGAAAGACTACTTTTATTTTCAAATATTTTTGTTTTTCCCTCTACAAAAATCAATCTATTTTCATCTTGAATCTATTCATTTTTAAAGCATTCCATTCACAAAACTTTGTGTGGATAACTTTGGATACCATATTTTCACACTCGTCATTTCTATGGAAAGTCTTTTTGACAACACCAATACCCACGTCACAAACAAATAGCCAAATAACTATATTGTGACCATATAATAATAAATGGTAGATTAGCATTGTGGTGTAGCTTTTCTCCATTTTTCCACACAACGTGTTAGATTTTTCAAGGTTATGGCTGTTCTTTCTACAGCTGTTTGAATGCTCTGTAATTTTGGTTATTCTGTTTTGTTTGTATGTTCTTTACGGCTCTTCAGCTGTCTGTTTGACTCTACTTACACCTTCATGACACTGCATCTGTAATCTCTTTTCTGTATTCTTATTTGCTGTTATTTAATAAATAAATAACCAATAAAATGTTAGATTTTTAATCTTAAAGATAAGGGTGGGTTATTATGTGGTCTATATTTATAATATTTTTTTTTTGACTTAGAGAACTTAAATATATATTTTAACTGGTAGACTGTAATTTTAACTGTTCTTTTAGTTTATATTACTATTTATAATTGTGTCATTATAAACCTTTTTTTGAATTTTCTACTTAATCCAATAAATTTTTTTTAACATTATATGTGCATCATTAATTCCATCTGGAAACAATGGAAACAAGTGCCACGTAGTGGCCAATACCTGCCTTGTAGTGTTGTTATTATAGTATTTGTTTAGTTGTAAATTTTTTTGTTGATTAACTATTGGTTGTATATAATAATAAAACTAAACTTTACAAAGCCTATTAGATAACACAAATATTTCCTTAAAATGTAATAATACTAATACTTTTATAATTTAAAATACATTAAAATATTGTAAGTTTAAAGAATAAATTAAAAAATGTAATAACATGGATACTGTAGATTTTTAACTTTTGACTAAATAAAACTGAAATCCTAAATTTTTAACTCTTGAATAAATAAAATTGAAATCCCAAAAATAATCTAATTTCATAAAATAAAATGTGTAGAACCCTAACCCTAGTTGGGTGTGGAGAGATTTGAAATGTTTGCCTAAGATATTAAAATGTAATAATATTGAATATTATTACAATTTAAAATGTATGAAAATATTGTAAGTTTGAAGAATAATTACACAATATAATAACAAAAACATATTCATATGTAGATCATTAAGTATTTTATATTAGTCACTTAATTTTTTGTTTAAGTAATAATAGTAAGTACTTTTAAAGAAATGATTTTAATTATTTTAATTACTTTAATATTGTGGTTTAATAATAATTTTTTCTAAAGATAAAGAATTGTTTATAATTTCAAATTTATAACTATTATATTTCCAGAACTAAATTTATAAGGAAAAATTTATATGAACTCGTTTTGAAATGTTTTGGGTAAATAAAATTGAAATCTCAAAAATAATTTAATTTGGTAAAAATAAAATAACTTAGCTATAAAACTAAACTTTACAAAGCCTATTAAATAACACAAATATTTTCTTAACTATAAAACCAAACTTTACAAAGCTTACATATTTGTATTATGTGGAGAGCCCTGGCCCTAGTTGAGTGTACAGAGATTTGAAATGTTAGCTTAAGATATTAAAATGTAATAATAGTAATAGTAATGATAATTTAAAATGCATTAAAATATTGTATGTTTGAAAAATAAAATAAAAAATGTAATAACATGGTGAAATATTTTTCATGTAGTTAAATTTAACTTTTACTAAATAAAATTGAAATCCCAAAAATAATCTAATTTTATAAAATAAAATGTGTAGAACCCTATATTTTTAACAGTATTATTAATATTATAACTTTTCCCTTTGACAAAAAGTAATTTGCAAAAAATTAAATAAATAAAAATTGATGATTCTTCTCTCTCATAATTATTGCCATCCATTTATCGTCATCCATTTAGGCATGACTTAACTAGACAAAATTTGTGTTCATAATTTGTTTACTTGCCACATCCTCCCCTCAAACCAAAATTCTCTCCGCATTTATAGCTTTTTGTTGCACTCTTCAACAATCCGCAGAGAAGAGATCATTTTTTTCAGTGAATGACAATATAGATAAATTATTTTTCAATAATTTTTTGTTAAAAATTTATCATGTTGACATAGGAAAAGTACAAATTTAAATCAAATTTACTCACAAGAAAAATAATCCTATCTTTTGATAAGGGAGGTACTAATAAACTATTCTTTTATAAAATAAGTAATGAAGTTAACTAGATTGACATACATTGAGAGGCAAAAGACTAAATAGATAGAGGAGGAAAATTTGGAAGAGCCAGAGAAGATTGTAGTAAAACAAAATATAAAGTAAAACTAAAGTAGTCATGAAATTGTTGATATTCCTTTTTAGGAGATCAACCCATTCTACCTACAATTTGGTAAAATGGTACTTTTAATAAGTTTTTTAAATTAGATTTTCAATGAAAAAAAATATAATGAAATGTGGTGTTTATTTGATGAGCTCTTTTTGATATTTTTAGTATATATTTTTAAAAATTATAAAATTTAATATTTGTTATGATTTTAAATGTAATTGAGGTTATTTATATGATGTTTTATTTTTATATGTAAATTTGTATAATAATAAAATTTATCTAATCTATTTTGAAATTTTAGTTGTCTACAAATAAAAAAATAAAAATAATTTATAGAAGATAAATGGTCAAGTCACTAATTAACATCAATATAGTGGATGATAAATGATCAAGCCATGATCTTTTGGTAGAGAAGATCATATAAAGAAGTATTAGTGCATTGTATCGTTATGATATTTTTGCAATGCATAGAATTACACATTGTTTTAGGTGCTATATTTATTAGTACATTCATGATGTTGAGCTCAAATCTCTATGCAATTTGTAACTATTTTTTACCATCAGGACTTACCGCTACATTAATTAATTTTTATCATGGGTCAGTAACTAATATTTTATCGGCATGAAATTACCATTTACTAGGATGGAATCTTGGAGGTTAAGGTTGTTTGGGGCGTTCAATTTCCATGGGGTTGTTTTGGACACTTGTGAAGTTGTTTTTGTTGGTTATAACACCTCCACATGAAGATGGTAACTGCCTTGCAAGATAGGACAAATTAGTTGTCCATGTGTAACATATGAGTTATGAGGTTACAACCTACTTTGCTTTATACATTAAATGCTTGGATTTATCCAAGGAGGCATTGGGATATGATAACCAACTTTGTTACCCCATTTAGAAGGTGAAAATGCTATATAAATAGGGGCTATGGTGGTAGAAATGGAATATTATGCGTTAGAGTGAAAATTCTATTTGCATGTGTTGAAAGAGTGAAGACTGAAGAGGAGAAAGGAAAGATTTATGTAATCTCTATTTTGAAGATAATACAAGCTTGGGTCTGTCTTGTTAGTGGAGTTTTTTTCTTGAAAGGGTTTCTCCATGTAAACACTATGTTATGTGTTTATTTCTTTTGTTCCATATTTCTTTGAGTTACTGATTTATTTTCTTGCAATCTCCATTTGGTTATACATTGGTTAAGATCATATTTACAGTTGAATTCAGATTTTCATATATAGTAGTTTCCTTCATTTCTAACATTTGATATCAAAGCCTGGCTAGCTTTGCTTCTTGGGTGAAAGTGTGAAGGTTTCTAGAGCTGTAGTGGGAGTTCCAGTTGAATTGTTTTATAGATATGTGTGTAGAAGCCATGGCTGCATCATCATCTCGTTTGGACATTGAGAAGCTCAATGGAATAGGTTATGAGTTGTGGAAGCTAAAAATGGAGGATCTTTTAGAGGAGAGAAATCAGTGGCATGTTATATGCAAGGAAAGTTGCCCACCAAGTGATAATCAGGACATCTGGGAAAAGTTAGATAAGAAAGCTCAAGGGACCATCTAGCTTTGTCTTTCAAACTATTTTTGAATGTAGCTAATGAACCTACATCATATTAATTATGGAAATGATTAGGTGAGATCTACCAAGCAAAGAGCCTAGTGAATAAGCTATATTTGAAAAGAAAATTATTTTCTCTTAAAATGAAGGAGGACGATTCAATAGCAGATCATTTGAATGCATTTAATTTGATTTTGAGTCGCTTAGCTTCTATTGATGTTAAGATAGATGAAGACGATAAGTGTATTATGCTTCTATGTTCTTTGCCTAAGTCATGGGAGAACATGATTCTTGCCTTTAGTGCTAACCTTTCAGATACTCTGAAGATGGACAATATTGTTGTAACTTTGTTATCATAGGAAATGAGGAAGAAAGCCACTATAGAGGGTTCAAAGGATTCTCTCCAGGTCAAGGGAAGATCCACAAAAAGAGGATCTAAGGGAGATCAGAAGGGGCCTAAGGACAAGTCCAAGGGTATATCTAAGACTCTGAGTAAAAAGAATAGAGTGAAGTATGAGAACTATGGTAAAAGGGGACATGTGAAGAAGGAATGCTGAAAAAATAGAAACAATGGAATTCCACCACATAGAAGTCCTTTGATTTAGGTGATGAAGCTTTTCTTTCTTCATGTAATATTATATCTAACGAACATTGGTTGATTGATTCAGGATGCTCCTATCATATGACTCCTCATAAGAAGTGGTTTGCCACATATGAAGAATATGATGAAGGAGAAGTATACCTTGGGGACAACATTTCATATCCTATTATTGGACAGGGAAAGGTACAATTGTGTTTTAGTGATGGGAGGATAAAAACCCTCCCTATTGTTTTACATATTCCTAGATTAGCTAGAAATTTAATTTTGATATCTAAGTTGAATGATTCAAGAATACATGTAACATTTGATAAGCATGGTTGCAGATTGATAAAAGAGAGTTTGGTGATAATGAGAGGGACACGAATTGGAACTCCATTCAGGCTAGATGCCACCATTATTTTTAATTCTACCAATGTAACTGAGAAAACTAAAAATACATGTATGTTGTGACACCATAGATTGGGCCACATAAGTGAGTCTAGTTTAAATACTTATTTAAGTAAGAAGTTGTTAGATGGTTTTTTAAATTCTGATGAGAGTTTTGATTTTTATGAACATTGTGTGTTTGGTAAACAAAACAAAACATCTTTTGCTTCTGACAGTAATAGAGCTAAGAGTAAATTAGAAATTATTCATTCAGACATATTTCGTCTTGTGGATATTGAATCTATTGGAAAATCTAGATATTTTGTGTCCTTCATTGATGATCTTTCAAGATTTACCTAGATTTATTTTATGAGACATAAATTTGAAGTTTTCACTAAGTTTAAGGAATTTAAGGCCTTAGTTGGAAAGTAATCAGATTGTAAGATAATGGTTTTGAGATTTGACAATGAAGGGGAATATTGTTCTAGGGAATTTGATGAGTTTTGTATGCATGTAGGTATTGTTAGATAGAAGACTACTTTGCACACTCCTCAACAGAATGGGGTAGTAGAAAGGATGAATAAAAAAATTATGGAAAGAGCCAGAAGTATGTTAAGTGGTTCATAGTTAGGTAGATGCTTTTGGGCAGAAGCTATGAGTACTGCTTGTTACTTGTTAAGTAGATCTCCTTGTAAGGTTCTTGATTTAACACCTTATGAAGTGTGGATAGGTAAGAAGCCTTTTGTTTCACATTTAAGGGTATTTGGTTGTGAGGCTTATGTTCATGTGCCTAAAGAAAAGTGATCTAAGTTGGATCCAAAAGAAAAAAGGTGTTTTTTCATTAGAAATGGTGAGAATGTTAAAGGTTATAAGCTTTGGAATCCACTAACCAAGAAGGTTATCTATTCTAGAGATTTTTTTTTCAAGGAACTTAGAGCACTTTGAGTTTAAGCAAGAAGATACACCTCAGGAAGAAGAAAGAGATAGATTTGGGGATGAGGAGGAGGAGGAGGAAGAAGAAGAAGAAGAAGAGGGTTTAGGTGAGGTTTCTGAGCAAACTAAAGAGGTTAGGGAAGATAACCAAGAATAAATTAAGCAAGCTCAAGAACAGGTAGAGCCCCTTCCATTCTCAGAATATCCACAAGATAATGGAATCCAGTTGATAGGTATAGCCCACTAGATTTTTATTGTATATTTGCTTTATTAAGTACTAATGATGAAACTAGATCCTATAGGGAAGCTATCTTAGCATATGATAGTAAGTCTTGGAAATAAGCCATGTTGGAGGAGATGGTGGCTGTAGACTCTTGTGATACCTGTAATCTTGTCCATTTTCCCAAAGGAAGGAATGCCATTGGATGTAAGTGGGTCTACAAGAAGACATTTGGAGTAGACGGTTCATTGGAGAAGTACAAGGCCAAACTAGTGGCCAATGGCTACTCCTAGAGAGAGAATTGATTTTGGTGAAGTATTCTCTCCTATTGCAAAATTATCCTTAATTAGATTTTTGTTATCCATAGCTTCTTCTAATGATTTTGAAATTGACCAAATGGATGTTAAAACTATATTTTTGCATGGAGATTTGGAAGAGGAAATTTACATGCAACAACCTAAAGGTTTTGAGGTAAAAGGAAAAGAAAACTTGGTTTGCATGTTAAAATGGTTGCTTTATGGTTTAAAGCAATCACTTCAAATGTGGTATCAAAAATTTAATTCATTTGTTTTGAAGTTGGGTTTTGTGAGAAGCGAAGAGGATCATTGTGTTTACATTAGATGTATTGATGATCATATACTAATTGTTGCCTTATATGTGGGTGATATGTTATTTTTTAGTAACACTAAGGGTATGATTAGTGAGATGAAAGCTCAACTTTCAGGTGCATTTGAGATGAAAGATATGAGGGGTGAAAGGTACATATTGGGAATGAAAATTTGAAGAGATTGGGTAAACAAAAATCTTTCGTTATCACAGAGTAATTATGTTGATACTATTTTGAACAGATTTAGTATTCAGGATTGTAAGCCAGTTAGAATTCCTTTACCAGTTGGCACTAAGATTTCATTAGATGTGTCCTAAGAATGAATATGATTTAGAGGATATGTCTAATGTTCCATATGCTAGTTCATTAGGTAGTTTAATGTATGCAATGGTTTACACAAGGCTAGATATTGCCCAAGTAGTGGGATTATTGACTAGGTTTATGTCTAACCCTAGTAGAGAACATTAGAATTATGTGAAAAGGGTGCTAAGATATTTGTGTGGTACTTCTGATTATTATTTGTTGTATTCTAGTACTAACAGTGTGGATAATCCATTGGACATATAGTGTTTTGTTGATGCAGATTGGGCAGATGACTTGGACATTTGGAGGTCCACTAGTGGGTATGTGTTTACTTTGTTTGGAGGCATAGTGAGTTGGATGAGTAAAAGACAACCTATGATTGCTTTATCCACCACCAAAGCAGAGTATATGGATGCTACCCATGTCTCTAAGGAGACAGGTTGTGTACATGTATTGGTTTGGATTACAGGACCATTCATATTGACTGTGATTGATGTAGGAGAATCCCTAGTTCAAGAGCAATCTTGAATCAACCAAAAACATTTACATTTAAGTTTGTTTGCATTTCAGTTTATTTCTTTTCATTTTTCCAGTTCAGTTCAGGCAGTTTAGTCAGAAGAATTTTCTGTATTTTGGTCTGCATTCTACCGTAGTTGCATTACAGACCTTGCGGAGCTAGACTTAGCATCTAGACATGTTTATCTACATCATATCCAGAATTTAGAGCATTTGGATCAATTACCAGAAAGATGTCGCTATTAGAAGATCAACTATTTTCTCAGAATAGAGTATCCTGACAGTCTCAGACAATTAGCTAAGGGAGAAGACTTGCAGAACATTTCCTGAATTGTGGAGCCTAACGATACATCATTCAATGATCTTTGGTTCATGGCTGACCTTTCTCGAGATCTGTACATCATTCCATTCATTTGTGGAGGAATTCTATTCATTTAGGTCTAACCTATCCGTGTACACACGTTACAGCTCTTCATTGGGGTTTGTGATCTTCCTTGGCCGACACAGAGGAATCTTTTGTACCAAAGATGATATATATTGTTGTAGTAGATGCCTAGGAAAGTAGTTAGGATCATTTTAGCATAATTTCATAGTTTGGATTCTTGCAAAGGAGCTTCAAAGCTATATCTTGTGCATATTTTGATATTCTGTAATATTGCCTATGAGCCCTAATTGTAAGCCTGCATGTTGCCGACTGATTTGTACTTGATCTCTATGATATATTGAATGACCGAATCTACATTTATTTCATATATTTGAGTTGTTTTTGTTGTGTTTACTCTTGTTGCATGGTTTGGATAGTTCATTATGTGAACCCTCCTACTGTGACCGCACCAAGTGGTATCAGAACAAAAGCTCAAATCTTTGGGAGTGAATTGAGTGAAGTTGGTGAAGGAATTCTATAAGATCTTGTTGTAGACAGATTGCTAAATTGAGGTAGGTTACTTGTGTCGCAATCAATCACCGATTGTGAGGTAGTTGTCACCTTGTAGTGTGATCGCCGAACTTGAGGCAGTTTGCACTTGATCTAAGGAAGATGCCACCGAGGAGACTCCCTGTTGTTGGAATAATGGTTGGTAGAATGGATGAGATGATGGAAATGATGAAAATAATGAGAATTTGATTGGATGCTGTTGAGGAAGATAGGTGAAGAGGATTGACACCTAGACCTAATGTTGAAAGTGATGATGAAGAGGAATTTCAATTTGTTGAACAAATTGGTGAAACCCTAGGAGGTGATGAAGAAGAAGAATTAGATCAAGTAAAGAAGTTGCGAGCTATTTCAAAGATTGGAAAGAGACCTAGAGTTGATGTACATAATTACACAGGCAATCTAAACCCTGAAGAGTTGATTGACTGGATAAATGACATGGAAAAATACTTTGACTATGAAGAAGTTGAAGATTCGAAGAAGGTCAAATTTACAAAGACAAAGTTGAAAGGACATGTTGATATATGGTGGAAGGAAGTTTAGTTGGATAGAAATAGAAGAGGAAAAGAAAATATTACAAAGTGGGATAGAATGGTGACAAAATTGAAGAATTAGTTTATACCTGCTGACTATGAGCTAGAGTTGTTGAAGAGATTGCAAAACCTGAGACAAAAGGAGAAATCTGTGGAGTATACTGAATAATTTCATAAGATGATCATAAAAATAGGACATAGTGAAGCAAGCAAGGAGAAAGTGGCTAGATACATCAATGGACTGAGATTAAACATCCAAGAACAACTAAGCTTGGTAAGGATAACATCTTTGGAGGAAGCATATTAGTTTGCCCTAAAGGTTGAAGAGAAGTTGAACAAAAGGCACGATCAGAGACAGAGAGGCATAGGAGATAAATTTCAGAGGGATAGAACATTTTCCAGAGGAGACAGATGACATATGGAGAAAAACAAGCCTAACAACCCATTCAAGGAGGACAGAGATAGCAATGCCTACCAGAGAAATGACAGAAAATTTCATCACAGAGATAATTATAATTCATACTAGAATGAAGGATACAGAAGAGAAGGAAGAGGACCTAATAGGAGAGCATTCGGAGGAACTTGTTTCAAGTGTGGAGGTGAAGGACATAGAGCATTTAAATGTAATCAGGGTAGTATAAGAAAGAAGACAGAGAACAATGGAAGAGAAGCTTATGTGGAAGAAGAGCCTATCGGATCACCTAGTTCAGTTGGTAAACTTGAGAAGGAAGAATCACTTGTAATGAGGAGAGCACTATTTCATGCAGAAATAAATGAGGAACCACTGCAGAGGAAGAGTTTGTTCAGAACCAGATGCAAATCAGGAGGTAAATGTTGTAAAGTTGTTATTGATAGTGGTAGTTCTGATAATCTAGTTTCAGAGGAGATGGTGACTAAGCTGAAGTTGGAAAGATTGAAACACCCTAATCCCTATTAGATAGCATGGATTTAGGATGATCATAAGGTACTGGTGAGTGAACAATGTTTGGTGAAATTTCATATTGGATTGTATCATGATGAAGTTTTGTGTGATATTATGCCTATGGATGTTTATCATATCTTGTTGGTTAGACCTTGGCATTATGATAGAAAAGATATACATGATGGGAGAAAGAACACATACACAATAACATCAAATGGAAAGAGAATTACTTTGATTCCTTTAGAAGATGATCTTAAGAGTGAGGTATGTGGGAATGCTAGAATCTGTTTGGTAGATGGAAAGAAATTTCTGGATGGTTTGAGACATGAGAATATGTGTTATGCTTTGATCCCTACAAAGCCTAAAACATTGAAGAAGGAGACTAAAGAATCACAATTGGTGGAGATAAAGGAGTTGCTGACAGAGTATGAATACATCATATCAGATAATGTACCTAAATAATTACCACCAATCAAGAGTATCAGTCATCACATGGATCTTATACTGGGAGCTAGTTTGCCTAACAAAGCAACACATAATGACATCCACAGAGAATGAAGAACTGAATAGGTAGATACAAGAATTGTTGAGGAAGGGTTTGATCAGGGAAATTTTGAGTCCTTGTGTAGTACCTGTAGTGTTAGTACCTAAGAAGGATGGAGAATAGAGAATGTGTACTGACTCTAGAGCTATCAACAAGATCATAGTTAAGTATAGATTTCCTTTACCTAGGATGGATGATATCATGGATTGTTTGAGTGAAGAAAGATATTTCACAAAGATAGATTTGAAAAGTGGATACTATCAGATCAGAATCAGAGAAGGAGATGAATGGAAGACTACTTTTAAGATAAATGAAGGATTGTATGAGTGGTTAGTGATGCCTTTTGGATTGACAAATGCACCTAGTACTTTCATGAGATTGATGAATGAAGTCTTGAAGAGATTCTTGGGTAAGTTTGTTATTGTATATTTGGATGACATTCTGATTTTCAGTAAGACAAAAGAGGAACATTTGTAGCACCTGAGACAAGCTTTGCAGAGACTGAGAGAAGAGAAATTGCTAATAAACATTAAGAAATGTAGTTTCATGAAGGAAGAATTGGTATACTTGGGATTTGTGATTTCTGCAGAAGGATTGAAGATGGACCTTGAGAAAGTAAGAGCAATTATTGAATGGCCTACACTGGAGAGTATTGGAGAAGTGAGATCATTTCATGGATTGGCTAGTTTCTATCAGAAGTTCATTAGAAATTTTAGTTCAGTTTGTAACCCTATGACAAAGACAATGAGAGGTGATGGAAAGGATTTCAAGTGGACATTAGGAGTAGATAAAAGTTTTGAATTGTTGAAGTAGAAGGTGACATAGCAACCTATTTTGGCATTACTGGATTTCAATAAGCTATTTCAAGTGGATTGTGATGCAAGTGGAAATGCAATTGGAGCAGTGTTAAGTTAGGAAGGTAGACCTGTAGCATATTTTGATGAGAAGTTGAATGATGTAAGGAGAAGATATTTAGTCTATGATCAAGAGTTCTATGCCATAATTCAAGCCTTGAAGAAATGAAGACATTACTTATTGCCTAAGGAGTTTGTGTTGTATACAGATCATCAAGCTTTGCAACATTTAAACAGTCAAGGTAAGTTGAATTAGAGACATATGAGATGGGTAGAGTTCATGCAGAGTTATACTTTTGTGTTGAAACATAGGAGTGGTAAATCAAACAAAGTTGTTGATGCATTAAGCAGGAGAAGAAACTTGTTGATAGAGATGAGAGTTGAAGTGATTGGATTTGATGAATTGAAGAACATGTATGAGGAAGATCTTGATTTTGAAGAACCTTGAAAAGTATGTAAGGAACCAATTGTGACAGATCGGAGAAAGTGGTTAGATTGTTTTATTCAGGAAGGTATGTTGTTCAAAGGAAGATAGTTATGCATACCTAGAAGTTCAATGAGAGATAATTTGATCAAGGAGAAACACAGTGGTGGATTGGCAGGACATTTTGGTATTGACAAGACAGTGGCTTTGGTAAGTGAAAATTACTTTTGGCCTTAGATACATAAGGTTGTTAGGAAAATTGTACAAAGTTGTAGAGTTTGTCAATTTGCAAAAGGAAGTAGCTAGAAAATTGGATTGTATAAACCTTTGACAGTGCCAGAGAGACCTTGGGAAGACATAAGCATGGATTTTCTAATGGGATTGTCTAAGACACAGAGAGGACATGATTTAATATTTTTAGTGGTGGACAGATTTTCAAAGATGGCACATTTCATACCTTGTAAGAGGACAACTGATGCAGTGCATGTAGCTGACCTATTTTTCAAGGAGATCGTGAGATTGCATGGATTACCTAAGAGCATAATTTTAGATAGAGACACCAGATTTCTTGGATAGTTTTGGAAGACACTTTGGAAGAAGATGAAGACAGATTTGAAGTTTAGTTCATCATTTCATCCATAGACTGATGGATAGACAGAGATAGTGAATAGGAGTTTGTGAAACTTGTTGAGATGTTTAGTTGGAGAGAAGACAAGAAGTTGGGATTTGATTCTTTCACAAGTAGAGTTTACATACAATAATTTAGTTAACAAGAGTACCGAAAGAACACCTTTTGAGATTGTTATTGGAGTGAATCCTAGAGGAGTTATAAAATTGAGAGACATGGGTATGACAGAAAAGAGGAGTGCAGAAGTAGAAGAATTTGTAGGACACATGGAGACAATGCATAATTAGGTTAAGAAGCATTTGGAAGATATCAACAACAAATATAAGGAGCAAGCAGATGAGAAGAGAAGACATAAGGAATTTGTAGTGGGAGATGAAGTGATGGTATACTTGAGAAAAGAAAGATTTTAGTTGTGACATATAACAAGTTGAAGATGAAGAAGTTTGGACCTTGTAAGATACTCAGGAAATTTGATTCAGGAAATGTATATGAAGTGGAGCTACCGGAGACATTGGGCATATCACTTATTTTCAACATTGTAGACCTATATCAGTATCATGAATCAGAGTTTAGTGACTAATGGTTAAGCAGAAGAAAGAGAAGCTGTATTCGATTATTGAATGTATTACAATAGGAGAATATATAGATTGTAACAGTTGATGAAACTGTTACCAGTTGGTATAACTAACAAACTAACTGGTATAACTGCGTAACTATATGTGGTTACGTATACAATGTAATAGATTATGCTAACATTCCCCCTTTATTACATTGTTTTTACAAATGTACCCCCTAAACAGGTCAAATTTGATCCTACCAAGAGATTTGGTGAAGATATCAGCTATCTGAGAGTCTGTAGGGTAGTACTGGAGTTGGATGTGGTGGTTCAAAACTTGATCCCGAATGTAATGACATTTGACCTCAATATGCTTAGTGCACTCATGGAAAATAGGATTCTTCACAAGTTTTAACACACCCTGATTATCGCAATAGAGAACTGGTGACTTTTCTTCAGGAATGTCCATATCTGCCAGAATGCGACATAACCAAATCACTTCACACATAGCTCCTCATGCGGTGCAATATTCAGCCTCAGTGGATGAAAGAGCAACAACAGTTTGCTTCTTACTAACCCACAAAATTGGCCCAGATCCAAGATGAAAAACATAACCTGAGGTGGATTTCCTGTCATCTATAGATCCTGCATAATCTGAGTCTGTATATCCCTGTAAGAAGAATTGAGTGTTCTTCTTATATTCCAGACCATAATCAACTGTGCCTTGGATATATCTTAACACATGCTTTGCTGCAACCCAATGACACTTCTTTGGCTCCTGCATGAATCTGGCAAGATAGCTTACAACAAAACACAAGTCTGGTCTGGTGTAGGTCAAGTAGATAAGGCTCCCAACCAGCTACCTGTAGAGAGTGACATCTACTTGAGGTGAATCTTGGAAATGAGATAGTTGCAAACCTTTCTCCATTGGAGTGGAAATAGGCTTACAGTTGACCATTCCATACTTTTCCAGGAGTGTCTTGGCATATTTCATTTGGGAGATGAATATGTGGTTCTTCTTCTACCATATCTCCAAGCCAAGACAATAATGAAGTAGCCCCAAATCTGTCATGTCAAAGGAGTTCTTGAGATCATTCTTGACATCATCAACGAGACTGTCAGAGCTGCCAGTGAGAATAAGATCATCCACATACAAAACCAGAATGACAATCTATGTGCCTACCTTCTTAATATACAAATTAGGATCTGAGGGGCTATGGGTGAATCCATGCTGCAATAGGTGACCATCAATCTTGATGTACCATGCACTAGGAGCTTGCTTAAGGCCATAAAGTGATTTGATAAGATGATGTACCTTGTGTGAATGATGTTCATCAACAAACCCTTCTAGCTGGGTCATGTACACTTCTTCTTTGAGATCACCATTTAAGAAAGCACTCTTGACATCCATCTGCTGAAGCTTCCATCCCTTCTGCGCTGCCAATACACAGACCATTCTGATAGTTTTGATCTTCGCAGTGGGTGCAAAGGTCTCTTCATAATCAATGCCTTCCTGTTGAACATATCCCTTTGCTACAAGTCGTGCTTTGTACTTGTCGATAGATCCATCTGCCTTGTACTTTGTTTTGAAGATCCATTTGCAGCCAATGGGTTTCTTCCCTTCAGGCAGATCGACAAGTTCCCAAGTATGATTTTGCATCAGAGAATCATACTCTACATCCATAGCCTTCTTCCACTGAGGTTGGCTTAATGCCTCTCAAACTGTGTCAGGTTCAGTGCTATCAACAACAGTACTCATGAGCACAAGATTCACTTCATTTCTTGTTTGACTCCTAGTTCTGACTCCTGACGAAGTGTCTAGAAGAGTGTGCAGGTTAGAGTCCCTGATTGTACTTTGGACCCACTTTGGAGGTTGAATGTGCTGCTGCTGGTGTGTAATGTGCTCTAGAGGGCCCAAATCAACATACAACTGTCCTTGTAGTTCACTTTCTCTGTGAGAGTCTTCCACATGCTCATCATCTGATTGTGAGAGCAATTTATGAGGAGTAGGAGGCTGTTGCTCTTCTTTTTGTGATAAGGAATTGAATGACGATTCATCACATACTACATCTCAACTCTCATGTATCTTCATTGTCTTAGGATCTATGAGACGATAAGCTTTTGATGTAATACTATATCCCAACAATATACACTAAAGTGTCTTAGGATCAGTCTTCTTTCTCCTATTGGCAGGGACATGCATGTATGCAGTGCAACCAAACACCCTTAGATGAGAAATTAAAGGCTTTTGTCCAGTCCATACCTCTTCCGGTGTCTTGTGTTGCAAGATCTTTGTTGGTGCCCTGTTGATGAGGAATATAGCTATCCGTACTGCTTCTACCCAAAATCTTTCCTCCAAATTGGCTGTGGAGAGCATGCATCGAGCCATCTCCATGACAGTCTAATTGCGACGTTCTGCAACTCCATTCTATTGGGGTGTATAGGGAGCAGTTAGGTGCTGCTTGATGCCATAGTCTGCATGGAAGACAAAGATGCGGACTATTCTCATTTTTGAGGAGCTATGGGGAATTTTCATTGGTGACATATCTAGACCGGAAGATTCAGATGAACGACAGAAGTTTGACAAGGCAAATGCCAAAGCATTGATGATGATAACACTTAGCATCACTGATGAAGTTCAACCTCACATTCGGGATGTGGAAACATCAAAGGCGGCATGGGATTCTCTCTCCACAATCTACCAAGCGAAGAACCAGACGAAGATCCTCCATCTATAGTCCAAGCTACATACACTTAGTATGCAAGCTGGCAAGAAAGTTGAGGAATTCTTACGGCGGGTATCTGAACTGCGAGCTAAGCTTGTTGCACTTAGAGAAAAGGTGGAGGACAAACTACTTGTCCCAATTACGCTGAGAGCACTGCCATCTCAGTTCAAAATCTTTGTCACCACGTTGAACATCACCAAGCAAACTGTGTCCTTTGACGAATTGGTGAATTTGTTGCAGTAGGAAGAAGCCATTCAATTTGTCCAAGGTGAACTTGAAGACAAGGCCTTGATCTCCAAACAATCAAAAGGTCAAAAGTTTCGTGGAAAGCAGCCACAGAAACAACAAAAACATCAACAGTCGAAGCCTCCAAAGGCAAACTGATGGTGTCATATATGCAACAAGAACAATCATGACACTATCAACTGTTGGTACAATGCCTTAACAAAAGGCAATTCAAGTAAAGAAAGCTTTTCTGGTTGCAGTGATACTCAGCCATCCAAATGCCGTCATCATCGCAAAAGGCACAAAGGAAATGTAGCGGCCTAACAAGATGATGCATCAGAAGAAGATGAACTAGAAATAGCCAACTGTAGCACTCATCACAATCTAGTCCTTGTCTCCCAAACCTCGCAGCCCATGAGGGATATTTGGTTGATAGACTCGGGTCCCAGCAAGCATATGACAGGCAATCGCAAGCTGTTCGATGCACTAATAGAGCACCCTACTGGAGATAGAGTTTGAATTGCTGACAATAAGGAGTATGTTGCAGAGGGTATAGGTAAGGTCATCATTCCTCTTGGGACAAGCCATTGTACCCTAACCAAGGTGTTGTATGTTCCTAGTTTGACAACAAACTTGCTCTCTATCAGTCAGCTTCTGAACCACAAACTGAAAGTTGAGTTCCAGGTGAAGGACGGGGTCAAGACCTGTCTAATCTCAAGAGAAGGTATGATACTTGCTAGAGCATTTATGAAGGATAAACTGTTTGCATTAGATGCTATCTCCTCTCCTACAGTAGCTCTATCAGCCTCAATAATAGAATCTATGGGACTCTGGCACTATCGCTATGGGCATCTTTCAGTCAGCTCCTTGCATCAGCTCAGCTCCAAACAAATGGTAAGAGGTCTTCTTCCAATTTCAAATTCATTGCCTATATGTCCTAGATGCCTTGCAGGTAAACAACATTGGGATTCGTTTGAGGCTAGTAGCTTCCATGCTAAACATCACCTTGAGTTGGTACATACCAATCTATGCGGACCCATGCCTGCTTCATTTTCAGGCCATAAGTACTTCCAGTTGTTCGTGGATGACTTCTCCCGAAAGACCTAGGTGTATTTTCTCAAGAAGAAAGATGAAGCCTTTGCCAACTTTCAGGACTTTCACAAGCAAGTTGTCAAAGAAGTCGGCCAGTCTCTTCTTGTCCTTTGGTCAGATCGAGGGGGGGAATTCACCTCCAAGGAGTTTGTGGCATACCTGAAGCATCATGGCATCAAGCAGCACCTAACTGCTCCCTATACACCCCAACAAAATGGAGTTGCAGAATGTCGCAATTGGACTGTCATGGAGATGGCTCGATGCATGCTCTCCACAGCCAAGTTGGAGGAAATATTTTGGGCAGAAGTGGTACGGACAGCTATATACCTCATCAATAGGGCACCAACAAAGATCCTGCAACACAAGACACCAGAAGAGGTATGGACTGGACAAAAGCCTTCAATTTCTCATCTAAGGGTGTTTGGTTGCACTGCATACATGCATGTCCCTGCCAATAGGAGAAAGAAGACTGATCCTAAGACACTTCAGTGTATATTGTTGGGATATAGTATTACATGCATCTGCCTTGTCAAACTTCTGCTGTTCATTTGGATCTTCCGGTCTGGATATGTCACCAATGACAATTCCCCATAGCTCCTCAAAAATGAGAATAGTCTGCATCTTTGTCTTCCATGCAGCATAATTTGGCCCTTTCAAAAGTTGAGCATCAGAGAGAAGTAATTTCAGGGCAGACATCTTTCAAAAAAAATAATCCAGACAACAAATTTATTATTATTTTATTTGACAGTATATTCACTTTCAAGAGGAAATTGTGGCATAGAGATGAGCACGATAGGCCTGTGCTGTGAGACAGGGACGCTTTGGTGTGCATTCTACCTCATCTTCGTCATTAGCATCATAAGCCTCATCTAGTTTTGCTCTAATCTTCCTTGCTTGACATTGTACATCAAATAGAAAGTAATCTAGCAATCCGTGCCTAAACAATTCATCGAATTGGAGATTACCGGTGTTTTGCAAGGCATCTAGAAGGGCAAAGTAGAAGTCTGAGCTTTTTGAAACAGTACATTCACCTCGAGGTGGATGATTCACATGATTACTGGCCACACTGCTGGCATCAGGTGTGGTGGACATCCAGTTTTCTCTAATTGTGCTGTTCTATAGACAAACCTTCCTCCTTACTTCTTCAAGCAGGGTTCACCATTGGCAAGATAGCTCTCATGGGCTTGCTACTACCTCTCCTTTGCTTTCTTGTCTCCACTATGTAGATGACAACGACTTCTGTTTTCCTATGCAGGCTTAAGGACTAGCTTCTGCACCGTAAGCACTTCTCTAGTCTCCTTTCAGCCTCCTAGTCTTCTTCACGTGGGGAGACATGCTGCAGACACCAAAAATTAGACAGACACCTAATGAGTGCTCTTCTCAGCCTTCAACGGCTTGCTTCTTCTAATAGCAGCGTGCCTCCTTCAACAGCTGGCTCCTTCCACAGGTGGAAGTGGCACTTATGCTTGCTCCGTCCAACAACAGGTGTGTCTTCCTTCAACAACAGCTCACTCCCAACATTTTCCTCCTTCTCATCACATTGCGCTTGCTCCAGATGGCTCTGATACCATTTAATGGTTAAGCAGAAGAAAGAGAAGCTGTATTCGATTATTGAATGTATTATAATAGGAGAATATATAGATTGTAATAGTTGATGAAACTGTTACCAGTTGGTATAACTGACAAACTAACTGGTATAACTGCGTAACTATATGTGGTTACGTATACAATGTAATAGATTATGCTAACAGTGACAACATTGAAGAAGACTTGAAGAAGCAGTTACCACAACAAGCACTAGAGTAGATTGAAGACATTTTGGACAACAGAGTTGGACGCAACACCAGAGGAAGACAATACAAAGAATACCTTGTGAAGTGGAATGGTAGATTGGAAGAAGATTCATCATGGATTTCTCAGGTTGAGGTTGACCATCCTGGTTCTCCCCTAGCCCCAGCAAAGTGAGGGACTCACTTTTTCGATAACCCTAGATGTTTGATGCAAGAGCATCCTTGGTTCAAGAGCAATCTTGCATCAACAAAAAACATTTGCATTTCAGTTTGTTTGCAGTTCAGTTTGTTTCTTTTCATTTTTCCAGTTCAGTTCAGGCAGTTCAGTCAGAAGCTGTTTTTGTATTTTGGTCTGCATTCTACTGCAGTTATATTTTAGACCTTGTGGAGCTGGACTTAGTATCTAGACATGTTCATCTACATCATATCTAGAATTCAGAGCATTTGGGTGAATTACTGGAAAGATATCACTATCAGAAGATAGACTATTTTCTTAGAACAGAGCAACTTGACAGTCTCAGACAATCAACTAAGGGAGAAGACCTACAGAATATTTCCCAACTTGTGGAGCCTAACTACACATCATTCAATGATCTTTGGTTTGTGGCTGACCTTCCCCAAGATCCACACATCATTCCATTTATTTGCGGAGGAATTCTGTTCATTTAGCTCTGACGTATCCGTGTACACACGTTATAGCTCTTCATTGGGGTTTGCGATCTTCCTTGGCTGACGCGGAGGAATCTTTTGTATTAGAGATGATATATATTGTTGTAGTAGATGCCTAGGAAAGTAGTTAGGATATTTTTAGCATAAGTTCAAAGTTTGGATTCTTGCGAAGGAGCTTCAAAGCTATATCTTGTGTATATTTTGATATTCTGTAATCAGGCCTATGAGCCCTAATTGTAAGCCTGCATGTTGTCGGCTGATTTGTACTTGATTTCTATGATATATTGAATGACTAAATCTACATTTATTTCATATCTTTGAGTTGTTTCCATTATGTTTACTCTTGCTTCACGGTCTGGACAATTCATTCTATGAGCCCTCCTACCGTGACTGCACCAAAGAGAGCTAGAGTGGAATTTGTTTGGCCAGGAATCCTATGTATCATGCATAGGCTAAGCATGTGGATGTACAATGCCATTTTGTTCGTGAAATGATTGATAATGGATAGATAGAGCTAAAGAAAATTGACACTCAAGAGAATGTTGTAGAATCACTTACTAAACATGTGAGCACGTAAAAGTTTACATGGTGCAGGGAGGCCATGGGCCTTGTTCCTAGTGCTTAGTTGACTTATATTTTCCTATGGATGTATTTACAATGTATGATGTCAAGTGGGAGAATGTTAGGATTAAGGTGCCATCAACCGTATAAATTATATATATTTAATTACTCCTAATATTGTTTGTAAATTATTTATAAGGGATGAGGAATTCACCATCAATAGTAAATAATTTTTACCATCAGGATTTACTGCTATGGTAAACTAATTTTTACCGGCATGAAGTTACCATTTACTAGGATGGAATATTGGAGGTTGTTATGTTGAAAAATGTCCCCTTGGGGGGTTTTCCCTC
Source organism: Cunninghamia lanceolata (assembly GCA_027924645.1). Lineage (NCBI taxonomy): Eukaryota > Viridiplantae > Streptophyta > Pinopsida > Cupressales > Cupressaceae > Cunninghamia > Cunninghamia lanceolata. The sequence goes on from BSBN01000103.1 coordinate 5,682,261, forward strand.
TTAAGGTTTGGCTCTTGGATCCTTAGAATGCATTTAGAGCATCTTGCATGATAATTGTGAATCCTGATGAGAAAACCTTGAAGTCTTATGGCAAATAGGACCTAGGGGTGCTATTTTGATGATCCCCGAAGAAAAATGGGAGGGTGGACTTAGGTGCTAGCGCCCTAGTCCTGCCCTATTTTGGGTTTGCCCTAAATTTAAATGTCAGTTTTATGACCGTAATTTAGGTCCTATGCTGACATCTCAAGTTTGAATTACAAAATTCTTAGTGGGAATATTTGTAGTTGAATAGATAAGCATGTTTAGGTTTTCATTTGCAAACTAGAGATGGACATTGTGAACTTGTGACTTTATGCAAAAGTGATTCAAGGCATTCATTGTGTTGCAAAGTAGTATTTTGTTGTTATTATGTTTGTGATTGCAGATTTGACTCCATCTCATCATGACATGAGAGAGAATCTTCCTTCCATGACACCTACACTTCAAAGGTGACATCTATGGTGTTTTTGATCATTTATCATTTGGATTTTGCCTCTATCCCATAGGGATACACACTCTCATCTAACAACGGTGTTCAGAAGACTTGAATGTCTCTTCGAGGCTTGACCAAGCAAGCTTTTAAACACCACAACCCCCAACCACATTCCTTTGTGATTACAAGTTATAGGTACTAATTTTCGTAGAGTGGAGTTGCAGAAGACAAGGATTCAAGATCTGAAAGAAAGAGGACAAAGGTGAACATTTTAGGACATGGGCACTAGTGGCAGTGTCCTCCAAAGTTGTAGACACATAAATAAGTTAGACAGTCGCAATCGACATCCAAAGAGCTTTCGATGCCCTGAAGATCATCTAGTATTGGACTAGGGAACTAGTGGCAATGTCCTCCACCTTTTCTAGGGAAAAAATAGATGTAGTGAATATTAGTGTTAGGAGGAGATCCAGATTATGTGTAGAAAATAGTACCTTGGACAGGGGTGCTAGTGGATGTGTCCTCGACTGTTCTGCATCTTGAACTTCAAAAAATGGTTAGTTATAACCCTCTGCCTACTATCTTAATCTGAAAGGATTTGTCGTAATTCATCAATTTGCTTACTGTTTTACATACTTAGGGTTTTTAGAGTACTTAAGCATTAAATTGGCATAGTGATTGATAACATATGAGATTTTGCATCATTCCAAGTGATAGCCCAACCTGTTAGGAGAATGCTATTGCTTAGTAGAGATTCAACTCGGTTGATATGTCCTTGAATGTTTGGTGAGAAGGGAGGATCTTTACTAAATCAACCACATTCATCATCCCCTTTTTCATACAAAATAGAGGTTAAGGTTTTTTGGGGAACTCAACCTCCCATGGGGTTGTTTTGGACACTTGTGAAGTTGTTTTTGTTGGTTATTACACCTCCACATGAAGACAGTAATTGTTGGAATTAGCCAAGGTTGCTCTGCAACTTGATCAACACTCTTACAATATGGAAACAAACAAATAGAGATGAGAAATTAATGATATTGATGAACCTAATTAAGCACAAACTTATATTGATCTCACTTACAAATTTACATGAGAATGCCTCATTATATAGGCATGGAAGAGACAATCCACCTTGCATGAAAAAGATTAAAAAGTGAAGAAGAAGGAGGACTTATATCATGATCCCCCCTAGGACAACTTCTTTCAAGTGTACAATAAATTTCTCCAAAATAGGAGATACAAAGAGAGACTTGGAAGCCCCCCATAAGATATGCTGTAATGCTTGTAGATGCTCGATGAAGTATGCTAAAGTTTCTCTGTGAATGTCAAATAATGTTTCTCCCCTTAGAAAGAAAGAGAACTACAGTGAATCTTGGAACAGAAGAAAATAAGTCTTTGGATGTTGCACAGAATCCAAAGATAAGTAGAAGCCTTCACAAAGCGATGATGGGCCTCTATGATAGTACTGAAATCCTCTAAAACCTACTCCATAAGAATTGATGCTAAGGATGAAGATGGGTGCATAATAGCATTGAGATGGCTATCATCAAAAGTGTCTACCAAATATGCATAGTGAGAATCATCAAACAAACATGCAATGTCTATCAAGTACTCATCCCAAAAACTGGTGCTAGAAGATTGATGGAAGTAGCTTGTTGATGGAAGTCTACAAGAACCAAAGATGTAGGTTCATAAGGAGATGTGATCTCAAAAAGAACCAATATGGAGGAAACAACTACAAGGTTTAAATATCCATATTTAATCACCTTATCCAAGTGTAATGCATGGAGATCATCATGCATGTCTACAATATGTGAAGAACTAAAGCAATATAAAGAGTATAAACGAGACCCATGATATGATTTTCCCAGTGCAACAATGCCTCTACTTTGCAAATCCCTTATTCATGATCACTGAATTAGGCATGAATTCAACTGTTTTCCCTATCCCACTATAAGTTATTTGATAAATGGAAAGGAGATTATTGGATAAAGAAGGGACATACAAAACATCATTGATTGTTCCTTCACCAATTTCTATAGTGTCTTTTCCAAATGCTGTCATGTAGGCATTATTTCCCATGAGAATAGGTGGATATGAACCTGGTTCATAGGTGGAAAACATATCTTTTGAATTTTCCATGTGATATGAAGCCCCTAAATCTAGAAGCCACTTAGATGATGCATTATTAGTAGAAGAAACCAATGCCATTCATTTGTTCTTATTCATATTTGAAGATGATGGAGAAGAAGAGCTACTTGAGGAGTTGATTTGATTATTCTAAGTAAGAGGTTCTAACTCAGCTATTTAGTGGTTGAGATTATCTCTTTCCTTTTAAAAACAATGATGCTCTTCATGCCCAAGTTTGTAACAATAACTACAAGTGGGCCTTTCCTTAGACTTTTTCCCTTTGGATGGAGTAGTTTCTTCAATTTGAGGTTTTAATTTTGATCCCTTAGATAGGTCCTTGTTTGCTTTCTTCACCTTAGGAGTTGAATTATTTTCACCACTAGCAACTAGAGCATGATTTGATGAAGACTTGAGTGTGCCCATTTGAATTAATTTATCTTTCTCTTGTGTTAGAGAAACAACAAACTCAGCTAGAGAAGGCATAGTGAAATGACTTCCTAATAAGCATTGTGTGACATAAGAAGTTGAAATTGTAACATTGGAAAATGTCCCCTTGGGGGCTTTTCCCTCTTAAGGTTTAGCTCCTGGGTCTTTTGCATGCATTTAGGACATCTTACTTCATGATTTGGCATCTTGATGGAATGAGCCCTAGGTAACATGACAAATGGGACCTAGGAGGACCCCTTGAGCTTTACCCTACCCCAAATAGGGTGGGAGGACTTGGGCACCCATGCCCTAGTCCTACCCTATTTTGGGGCAGTCCCAATTTTTGGGTGTTGGTTTATGACCGTTATTTGGGTCCTATGCCGACACATTAAGTTTGAATTATGAAAATCTTGATGGGAGTGTTTGTAGTTGCATATATAAGTATGTTTAGACATTCATTTGTAAACTAGATGGCAATTGTGATGTTCAAGTGTTCTCAAGGTGATTCAAGGCTTTCATTGTGTTGCAAGAGTAAATTCGTGTGGTTTATGTGTTTGTGTTTTTAGATTTGAGCATCCATTTTATGATGGAATGAAGAGCATCTTCCTCGCATGATATCTTCACTACAAGGTGACATTATATTGTGTTTTCATCATCATTTCCTTTGGTTTTTGCCTTTGCCTCACAAGGGCACGCACTCTCTATCTGACAACGGTGTTCAGAGACTTAAGTGTCCTCTCGGGCTTGACTGAGGCAAGCCTCTAAACACCACAACCCCCTCCCAAAGTTCTCATGGTTGCAAGTTACATGTTATGGAGTTGGCAAAAGTGAAGTTGCAGGAAAGCATCTTGAGGTGTCAGAATTGTAGAATAGAGGGAAAAATAGCACTTTGGACTTGGGCGCCCGCTCATTAGTCCTCCAACTTCCATGATGAGAAAATCTTTGAAACAACAGGGAAGAGTTGTAGATTGAGTTCCCAGATCCGAACAAAAAGTAGGGCATTAGACTTGGGTGCCTGCTCTTTTGTCCCTAACTTTTTCACCTCAGAACCCTAAAAACATGTACTCTATGATTTGATATTTTACTTCCATCTGCAAGATCTTTTTCTGTTATTCTTCCATTTATAGTCGTATTTGTGAATTTAGGGATTTAATGGTTAATTGAGCATAAGAGAAGGAAAATTGATAATTAAATTCCCTAATCCAAGTTTCCCTACATCTCACAATGACCTAGGGTACGATAGTGAATTGCCACTCGACCCTAGATCCTTTAATGTATATGGTGAAAGGAGGATTCAAACATCTAACAAAACTAAATTAACAAATCCCAATTTTACCTTAAACATAAACAAACACTAAATGATCTGGACCTAGCTTAGATAAAACACTTAGGATTAATTGATCATCATCTTTGCCAATCTTTCACACTTTCAATTATGACCTTAATGAGTTTAACTTGGTGAAGAAATCTTGAATTGTCACAAAATCTCGAGGATTGAGACTTATTAATTCATTCTCCAAATGATGACCCCTCATTATATCTTACTTTCCAAACAATGTTTCTAATGTTGTTAAGACATCATTAGGTGTTTTAGCATCATTAACATGAAATAATAGGTCTGGATAAATGGCCATACAAATAGTGCCATAGGCTTCATCAAGTCGATTAAACTACTTCCTTTTTTCAGAAGCCACAGTAGGTTCAGGTTCCAATCCTGTAGCTACTCTATGTAAACCCTTTTGTTTAAGTTGTAAATCCATTGCATGTTTCCATGAATGGTAATTAAAAGGAGTTAATAGGTTAGCCATCACAAGAAAGAAGACAAAGAAGACCCCCTGAAACTATGAAATTTGTCCACCTGAAAAGGTGACCCCTCCAAATTTTGGCACTTTATAACTTAGAGCATTTTACAAAGAGAATAGGTCCAATTTGTGGGAAATGAGAAAATATTAACTTTTACCAAAAATATGTGCTTAATTTTGAGCTACCGAGAAAAAGTTATGACAAAAACAATTTCCCGTAAATTGCCTATTTTAATACACTTGCACTAAAATAGAAAAAAATGCCTGTGGCAAGAGAAAACCTAGCCTTCCAATGACTCGTTGCAATCGACAAGAAATGAAGATTACAAATGTTTGATATGTGAAGGGGAATTGGCCTCTTGACAACCTAGGGATCACTCTCTGTCTTTGACAAGGTGAAGATACAAGGCTATGAAGCAATAAAATATTACATAAAAGCTACTGCATGAGTTTACAAACCATGTAATGTTAACTCTATGAAAACCATTAGCAAAACTATTGTTAGAAACAACACCATTGAAAGCTTTTAACTTTGAATTTAATACTGAAATCGTGAGCATTAACAAACTAAATAATAATTATGACCAATAACACAACATTCGACAGACACTAACAGATTAAGTTAGTAGCTGCTAAAGAATTTATGGAGACCATTGAAGATAGAAACAAAAAAATGATAGCAATGAATGCTAAACTGTTACTAGATACTGCGTTCTACAAAATAGCGACCAAAATTCTAAACAACAACCAAAATCTTTAGCAAAATATGTGACCTGCAATCAAACAATGGCAACTTCGGCTGATATATTTGAGACGGAATGGAAAGATTTGAGATCTGTGAGATCTTTAATAGTGACGAGTAGCCAGCGTTGAAACCTTAGAAAGATAATAAACCACAATCTTGCAACAATAAACAATAACCAGAGAGACATATGATTTGGACGCTATAAAGAAAAATTCAAACCTTGAGTGGCCACGATCATCCAAAACGTTGAATGCCCAAACCTTGGTAAATGACAGTTTACAAAGGGGAATTTCAAATTGTTGTGTGGAGACCTTGATCAGTAGTGAGAAACCAACTTGCAACTTGAATGTGGATGGCATAATGATTGCTGATGGAGGCCAAAACAAAGTTGGAGACCCAGTAAATAGGGTATGATCTCACAAAAGAGAAAAAACTTCTACAAATCAAATTTATAATCTCACAAAAGTCGTAGATTTGTTGAATCTGACCGATGAAGAGAAAGAAGCCAGCGAAGGAGATGTGTGGCAACCTGCAGATGTGGAATTTGGTGATCTCAATCCACCAAACGTGCAGAGAATGCCTCTCAGGTAATGAAGGGCTTAAAACACCTCTCTTGCCTTTAAATTGCAAATGAAGAGCTATAGGTTAGGTATCAGCAAACAATGATGCCATATGTGTGAAGTGTCTTTGTTGAAGACGTGACTGACTAAGCTGTAAAAGCCAAGTCTACCTCTATTTGAAACAACCTATGCAAACCTACAAAATATACCTCCAAAATTGGAACGATAGAGACTGAACAAACACTTTGAAGAATAGTGACTCAAACCATCAAAATGGTGACCATGAGAAATAAAAACACAATTAAGAGAGACAAAAAATTTTAGGGGTCAAAGTGACCTCTGCAAAAAAAATTCAAATTTTTTACAATTTTCTGGTGAAATCCATTTTGCTTGAGGATGCATGAAGACATGGAAGAGACAATCCACCTTGCACATGGATTGACAAGTACCCTGTGATGTGGCACATGCATGAAGACAAGTGTCCTATAGGTGCCAACCTTTAGATCACTTGGAATGTGCAAAGCAACAACCTTGTGTGACAAGTGTTGGATGACTACAAAGTGCCTTTTGAGGTGAGATGGAAAGTCTTCCAACCTCAAAAGGTATGCACATGAGGTTTACCAAAAAAACTTGGTAACCTCTAACCTCTAAAAGGTTGTACATTCAGTTAGACAAGATGTTGTCTAACCTCATCAACCTAAGTACACTTAAGCTATAGTGAATAGATAAATTATTCACTCTAATAGTAACTGTCTTGCAAGATAGGACAAATTAGTTGTCCATGTGTAAGAGGTGAGTTATGAGGTTACAACCTACTTTTTTTTTATACATTAAATGTTTGGATTTATCCAAGGGAAGTGTTGGGATATGATAAACAACTTTGTTATCCCATTTAGAAGGTGAAAATGCTATATAAATAGGGGTTATGGTGGTAGAAATGGAACATTATGAGTTAGAGGGAAAATTCTATTTGCAGGTGCTGAAGGAGTGAAGACTTAACAGGAGAAAGGAAGGATTGTATGTAATCTATATTTTGAAGATAATACAATCTTGGACCTCTCTTATTGGTGGAATTTTTTCCCAAAAGGGTTTCTCCACATAAACACTGTGTTATGTGTTTATTTCTTTTGTTCCATATTTCTTTGAGTTGTTGATTTATTTTCTTGTAATCTCCATTTGGTTATACATTGGTTAAGATCATATTTACAGTTGAATTCAGATTTCCATATATAGTAATTACCTTCATTTCTAACACAATAAGGTAGAATATGAAACCATTTCTTTTCTCTTTTTCTTTTCCACAATTGTATTGCCTTAAAACTTAGAGGCAAATGGAGATTTGATAGAAACTTTGAACCATTATCATTCACTTTACTACTTTCATTATAATATCTTTTAACAATTCTTAAATTATTCTAGATGCACAAAATCTTGAAAAAAGTGTAGAATACAAAAAACAAGTTATGTTCAAATTGTGCTTATTATCACCCTTGGGTTTAGATCTAGCTAATAGAAAAGAGTAAAAAAGGTAAAATTAGTTTATGGGAGTAACTCATTTCATAATATAGTTGTTTTCAATGATACGAGGACAAACATTTCATTTATGAAATTGGTGTGAGTGCAAACATTCTCATTAGAGTAACCACTTCCATCTATAGTGTAATTATATTGACCATTACATTTATAGTGTCATTTTATTAACCATTCTCCTACATCAAATACATTTGGGTTGGAGTAAATATACATTTGAATTTCTATGTCACTATCTTTTACTTTCTTTGATATGTTCAACAAGATCTTTCTAAGCTTACGTATGAACATTGATAGGTTCACATGCCTCTTTGATTTTTTCCTATTTAGTGTTTGGTTTGGTCCAAGCCTATTATAGTGACAAGTTCAAAATACCAAAATTAAGTGGTCTACTATCAGTCACCTCTCAATGTTTTCTTTAAAAAAATCAAGTTTCTGCCTCTCTCGAGCTATTATTGCAAGAGAGATTACACCTCAATTTTTTGGCATATATTTATCTATTTGTAATTTAGTCCATGACTATACTTGACCAAACATATTTAAAAGGATAGGGGATTAAATTTGGGTAACCATAGCTATGACTACTACCAAACCAAATATTCTCATACCATATTATTCATGATGTGAATCTTGGAGGGTTTTAGCAAATGACATATATTGTGCGGAATAATTGTGATAAGATGATGAATTATGGAATTGAAAAGGATACATTAGTTATTATTCATTAGGGTCATAGAATGCAAACTAGGAGTCCACTTTAATATTTTTTTATATGTGCTAGAGCAAGGATTTGGAGCTATAAGTAGATGATTTGAGGTTTTTGACATTGGGTTGTGTTGGGAATTAAGGTGTCTCAACCTTTACAAGCTCCTAGCATTTGATTTTAATTATTTATTATTTTCTTGCATATTATTTTATTTAATATTACCTCACCTTGAAATGGGGTGTGTGATTTGGAGGTGGCATCATTTTTCATGTGGCAATATATTTTGGAGTGTTGTGAGAGATATCTATTTTCCCTATTTAGAGCACAAATGGGATCTACCCTACTTTTGTGGGATCCTATGATAGATGTTATGATAGATTCTTATGATGTGTAAGAGCCTATAAGAGGGGAGTTACTTTGGAATATTGACTAGAATTTTGATAGATATTTACACTTGTCATGCAACATTTTTTTAATAGTGGGAGTTACAAACTAGGTGCAGAAGTTGGGTGGATGATTATGACAGTTGTAAGAGGCACTATTCATTTACTATTTTTATCTTGTATGTGAGAATCTCTAGGTGGGCAATGGAATTAGGGGTCAAACTAGGGTGCCATACCTCTAGAGGTTTTAGCACATGGTTTCAAAAACCAAAGTCTTAGCACATGGTTTTAAAACCATTTATGGTTTTTAGTTTCTCATTTGTCTATAAATTAGGTTCTTAGAGTTGTAGTATTGTATTGTATGAATTTACATGTGTCAGAATGTTGTTGAAATTACTCTAGAATTATATGTTTGTGATACTCCTATAAATCTTGTTCTATCTTCTTATTGATTGAATAATACACTGTGCTACTTTGGAGTGTGGGATTTTTCTCTTAAAAGGGTTTCCCCATGTATACTATTATTATGTGTTGTATTGCTTTATGCTATTGTATGTGTTTATGCATACTTTTGGTAATTGTTAAATCAGATTTAAAAGTTCTCTATACACCCATCCTCTGAAGATTAGTGTATGAAGCTAATTCTACTATCCTTACTTCCTTACAAGTGGTATTAGAGCTTGATCAACTTTGGTTCTAGTTTTAGGGTTGTTGGTGTTAGGATTATGTTAGGTAGACCGGAGCAATACACATTACACAATTATATGTAGATTAACAACACACATAAATAACAATGAAGATTAACACAAATGAACATAGAGATTTAATGTGGATTACCCAATGTGGGCTACATCCACAAAGCAACCATCCAATATTTTATTATCTAGAAAAACAAACTGATTACAATCAGTAATCTTTACAACTTAATATTGCTGCTATGCTACATTATTACAATATCATTGATGCCTCTTAGCTTTTCGCCTTCTCCAGTTGCTATTTATCAAGCCTCTTTGGTGGTTAACAAAAGTGGTTTTTTACATGTCGACCAATAACAAACTAACGGTCAACAATTTTATTAAATATAGGCTAATTTTTGCTTTGGGGGAGTTGTCACCAGCCACCCTCCTAGCACTCCCTCATTAATTATTCTAGGGGGAAACTGCGGTTGACAAAGTCACTAGAATTTACCTTGTTGCATGTACCTGCAACCCCTACAGCATGATCAGTCACCACATATTAACAATTGGGTTTTTTGAGCTAATCTAGATTTGAGTGGGAGCTTGTGTAAAAAAGTACTTTGTGATCTTATTGTAGGAAATACAAATGGCAAGCACATCATGGAAGATTGTGGTATAATGTTTTTTGGTATGAACTTTGAGTTATGGTAGATAAAAATGGAAGACCTATTGGTAGACCAAGCTTTGTGGCATGCCATATATGAGAAAGTTTCTAGGCCTATAGATGCAATGTAGTTGTACAATATGACATTATGGATTGGGAAACTAAAGGTCTCATAAGATTATGTCTTGCAAATTATATTTTGATTAATGTCCACAAAGAACCTACTGTAAAGAAATTATAGCAAAAATTGAGTGAAATCTATCAAAGAAAGTCCCTGGTTAATAAGTTGTTTCTATGGAAGAAGCTCTATTCTTTGAGAATGGAGGAAGGTGGAAAAATTGAATAGTTAAGTTAATTTCCATCTAAGAGAAGAGGAGTAAAACAACAATCTTAAGACTGGAATTTAACAAGGTTATGTTGGCATATACAATTTGTTTCAATCTTTGAAGTTTTGATCACATGATTATAACAATTTGAAGGCATGAATATTGTTGTTATTTCAATGTATGTAAGAGAAGTTGATTGGGCTGCATGATGGGACAATCCTTCATTGGATTCTCTTGTCTTGTCTGCATCAATTTAGTGGGTGTGAAAATGGATGAGGAGGATACATGTCAGACTTTGTTGTGTTCGTTACTTGATTCATGAGATCAACTAGTTATGGGCATTGGGAGCACATTTGTTGTCATGTAGGTGGATGATATTGTTAGCTCCTTACTCTCAAAAGAGACGAGCAGGAAAGATTCCATGAGTGCCAAGGAGGCCTTGAATGTTTATGGTAGATTGAAAGAAAGAGGCAAGAAGGATGGAAAACAATGTGAGAAGTTAAGACCCAAATCCAAAGGGAGATCTATGTCTCTTGGAAAGTCCAAAGCTATATGCTAGAATTGTAGAAAACCTAGTCACTTCCAGAAAAAATGTAAAGAAGAGAAGAAGGAGAAGAAAAAGAAGGTTGATTCTAATTCTAAATTTGAAAAGGAAGATGGTGATGCATTCATTGTAACTTTGACAACTCGTGCAAGTGACAATGCATGGTTAATTGATTTAGGTGCATCTTTCCATATGATGTCTAATAAAGATTGGTTTTTAGAGTATGAGGATTTTGATGGAGGTAAGGTGTACTTAAGTGATGATTCTTATTTAAAAATTGTTAGCTGTGGTTGAGTTCAAATTAAATTTTATAATGATAGATTTAATGGAATTAGTGGTGTTTTACATATCCCTAGGTTAGCACAAAACATTTTATCTATAAGAAAATTAATTGATGTGAGTGTGTATGTTGTCTTTTTGATGTAGGATGTAAGATGGTTAGAGGTTCTATGGTGATTCCTAGAGGTGTCAAATGTAAGAGTCACTAGTTGACTCAAGCTACCAAGATCACCTGAAAAGCCTAGGATTGCCTTCTACAAGAGTGATTTTATAGAATATTGGATGTAATTAATGAAATTAGATTAATTAATTACATATGACATCTTTATTTTATAATTACAAGATAGAAAATCCTAGGTGAATTAAGAAGCCCTACGTAAACTTAATAAATCGTAATTAAATATTTGATTACACCAACACCCCCTTAAGTGTAACTTAGGGACAATGAGAAACATGCAAATAATGCAAAGATGGGTCCTAGCTACATGGCCACATTAGTTACCCATGTACAAAGAGTCTCTTAGAAACAAAGAAAAGGAGGAAAAATCATAGGGAAAAACCCCTCTCCAAAGGAGAGAAACGATAAGATATGCGATGGAAGAAGGACTCAATATGAAGACCCTGTTAGATTTAGGACAGACAACTGAGAGGGGGAGGGTGAATCAGTTGTACAAAACTTTCTTCAATTTAAACACTTAACTCCACATTTTTTATTTAGCTGTTTAATAGTAAATCGATTATGAAAGCACAATGCAACAAATCAAGAGCAGAAACACATCAACACATGAGACACCAAGATTTTGACGTGGAAAACCCGGTTAAGGGAAAAACCACGGGGTGATTAACCTAAGAATGTATTCTCTGTTAGAAGAATAGAAAGAATGAAATGGCACATGCCAATTAGGGCTCACTGCCCAAGCACACTGCTCACAAGAGGCTCACTGCCTACAAGAGACACACTATTTACAAGTAAAATAAGTATCACCTACTTGAACTAGAAAATAGCATCTTCACCATGCTTGAATCAGTTCCATTAAGCTCAATACTTCTACTCTGCTTTTCTCTCTCCTCCTTGCTACCACACACTCATCTTCACCAAGACAACTCTAAAAAGACTTCGCAATCCCTTATTTATACAAGGCATCAACTTAGGAATGAACATCTAAGTCGGCAAGCATCCACAAGAACATCCGCAAGATGTATAACTGATCCAGTTGGCCTATTTCAAGAAGAACACCATCATCCAGAAGTTGTTCTTCAAATGCAAACTCCAACTTTAATGCGGACCACCAACATGAACTGGACACGATCCAAAGACCACCACAAGCTTGCCTGAAACACCAAGAACATTCACACTTCATCTACTTACTAAGATCCATCTCTCCTTTATCCAAAACCTCAAGAACACAGTCTGTCATTATGGTCATAAAGAAATAGATGCTTGCAGACCTTTAAACCACAAACCAATCTAGTTGACATTCCACAAAGACTTCCTAAACACACTCTCAAATCCCTAGAACAAGATAATGCATTTCTGGATCTCACCGAACCTATCTGTATCACTCTATCACCACTGAACATCTGCCAGAACCAGTTTTACCTGAGCGGCCACAACTTCTTCAAATCTTCATGCGGACCTCTAAAATCTCTACTGGATCACCTTAAGATACATATTTACAAACCCTTTAATCTGCATCCTCTGATGCTTATCCTATCTTGGACTTTTACCTTAATGTTATCACCGTTCTTCACTGTCCCAGATTGAGACTAATTTTCTTAATATCCTTAGCACACAGCTCATCCAATCCCTATCATTAATGCAACAGGAGTATGTTGACATCAATGAAAATACTGGTTAGGCCCATACTTGCAACAATCTCCCCCTTTGTCATTGATGGCAACATATGATGTGAAATTTTTTTTTAACCATCAAGACAAGGACTTCTCCTTATTGTCACAAATCCCCTTATCAGTAACAACCATTCACTTGTCTTCTCTCCCTTTACTACTTCCCCTTTGATCATCAACCATTTTTTTTTCACATGTCTTCTCTCCCCCTTTGACATCAATGGCAAAGGGCACATACTTGCCATTCCAACACTTTTGAAACATACCTACTGCTCCCCCTGAGTAGCAGCTCCCCATCATCAATCTGGATCACAAGATATGACTGTGATATCCACTGGACTGATGCACCTCAGTGCACATTAGTTCATCATTGGAGGGGCAATAACCCCTAGTTTCTCCCTGAGACACTCAAAAGAATCCTTAGGTAGAGGTTTAGTAAAGATGTCTGCAATTTGATCCTTGGAAGGTACAAACTCCAATCTGACTTCATTCTTGTTCACTTGCTCTCTCAAAAAGTGAAACTTGATGGATATGTGTTTAGTCTTTGAATGCAACACCGGATTCTTAGATATGTTTATTGCACTTGAATTATCACAGAAGATTGTGATAGGTTCCTCATACTCCACTTTGATATCTCTTAGTATCTGCTTCATCCACAAAACTTGAGTGCAACTACCTACTGCTGCAATATATTCTTCTTCAGTTGTAGACAGAGATATTGCCTCTTATTTCTTGCTTAGCCAAGAAACCAATCTCTTCCCCAAAAAGAAAGCTCCACCTCTGGTACTCTTTCGGTCATCCACATCTCCTGCCCAATCCGCATCTGTATATGCATGAAGAGAGAAATAATGATCTCTAGGATACCACAAACCATACTCAACTATCCCTTTTAGATATCTAAAAATTCTCTTGATTGCCATGACATGAGATTCTCTAGGATCAGCCTAGAATCTAGCAACAAGACCAATAGCTTGCATAATGTCTAGTCTAGTTTGAGTGAGATACAACAGTCCTCCAATCATTGACCTATACTTTGTCTAATTAGCCTTAAGAGAATCATCATCTTTGTTCAATTTACATCCAGTTGCCATGGGAGTATTCATTGGTTTAGAGTCTTCCATCCCAAATTTCTTTAACAATTCTTTCACGTATTTGGTCTGAGAAATGAAGATTCCTTTCTTTGTTTGAGTGATTTGTAGACCCAATAAGAAATTCATTTCACCAAGCATGGACATCTCAAACTCACTTTTCATTTGATTTGCAAAAGTTTTACACATACAGTCTCTTCCTCCAAAAATGATATCATCAACAAACACTTCAACAATCAGGATGTTTTCATGATCAATTTTGAAATACAAATTACTATCAGCAGTACCTTTGTTGAAACCAATCTTCAAAAGATGTTTGTCGAGTCTTTCATACCAGGTTCTTAGGGCTTGCTTTAGTCCACGCAGTGCCTTCTTCAACTTGTAGACCATATCACCATGATCAAACAATTGAAATCCATCTGGTTGCTCTATGTACACTTCTTCTTCCAAGTCACCGTTTAGGAAGGTAGACTTGACATCCATCTGATATACCTTGAAATCCTTGAAGGTAGCAAAGGCAAGAAATAATCTGACTGCTTCAATTCTTGCCACCAGAGCAAAATTTTCTTCAAAATCAACTCCTTCTATTTGAGAGTAACCCTTGCAGACCAATCTGGCTTTATTTCTAATTACTTCACCAACTTCATTCAGTTTGTTCCAGAAGACCCATTTTGTTCCAATTACATTCTTGTTTTTAGGTTTGGGAACAAGATCCCAAGTGTGATTTTTGTTAATTTGCATCAGCTCCTCCTCCATTGCTTTTATCCAATTTCCATCATTGCAAGCTTCATTCACTGTCTTAGGTTCAATCTTTGAAATCAGACAATA
This sequence comes from Cunninghamia lanceolata, assembly GCA_027924645.1. Taxonomy (NCBI): domain Eukaryota; kingdom Viridiplantae; phylum Streptophyta; class Pinopsida; order Cupressales; family Cupressaceae; genus Cunninghamia; species Cunninghamia lanceolata. Next base: position 5,697,266 of record BSBN01000103.1, read on the forward strand.
CTCTTCTGAATCTTGAGCAATTCTCCTTCTGGTTTTACTCCTTTGCTTTTATTACCTATGATCTACTCTTCAGAGTGGTTTAGTCTTACATACCTGGGAACTTTGGGAATTTCTTGCACTTTTGATTCTTGATATGGCTCATTGAAACTCATTTCTTCTTCCTGGTTTACCGAATTAGTTTGAGTCTGACTAATAGATGAGGCTTGGGCTCCTTGAGTCAGAACACCATTCTGATCATCTTCATCATATTCATAAAAGCTTGAGGGTTTCTCAATTCCCTCATCAAGCTTCACATTTGTACTTTCTATCATCTTTCTCAGTCTCTTGTTATAACACTGGTATGCTTTGCTTTGAGTAGAGTAACCCAAGAATATTCCTTCATCACTTCTAGCATCAAACTTTCTTAGATCTTCATCTCTTTTAATGTAACATTTTCTACCAAAAACTCTGAAATACCTCACAGTAGGAGTGATGCCAAACCAAAGTTCATAAAGAGTCTTACCAGTATTGCTTCTGATTTGAACTTGATTGAGGGTATAGACTGCAGTGCTAATAGCTTCTCTCCAATAGATCTGAGGAACATTTGCTTCCATCATCATGGTCCTAGAAGCTTCCTAGATGGTCTGGTTCTTTCTCTCCACTACTGCATTCTGCTGTGGAGTCCTAGGAGCAAACAACTGTCTCTTTATTCCATGTTTCTCACAGAACTCTATGAACTCTCTGGATGTGAATTCACCACTTCTATCAGACCTCAGACATTTCAATTTTAATCCAGTTTCATTCTCTACCATAGCCTTGAATATTTTGAATTTCTAAAGAGGTTCTGATTTTTCTTTTAGAAAGGTTACCCACATCATTTAGGAATAGTCATCAATTAGTAACATGAAGTATCTATCACCTTGCATACTTTTGATTCTTTGCGGACCACAAAGATTAGTATGAACTAAGTCCAATAATCTGGTAGAAGACAGTTCCTTACTTTTGAATGAGACTCTTCTTATCTTATCGAACTGACATTCTTTGCACAAGCTATTAGTAGGTTTAACTAATTTTGGAAGATCTCTTACAACCTGAGTATTGCTTATCTTAATGATATTATCAAAATTCACATGACACATCCTCCTATGCCATAACCAACTCTGATCAACTTGAACAAATAAACAACTTTTACCAGTACCAACCAAGTGAAAGATATTACCTTTAGTTTGAGTACCGGATGCAATCTCTGTTTTGGAGCTTTCAAAGATCTTGCATTTTCCATCCTTGAACTGAAGATCATAGCCTTTGTCCACCAACTATCCAACACTGAGAAGATTGTGCTTCAATCCTTCAACATATAGTACATTACCGGTTTTGTTTCTTCCATTAAAAGAAATAGTTCCTCTACCTCTGATTCTACCAGCAGAATTATCACCAAATTTTACCACTCCTTCATATCTTTCCAAATCTACAAAATTATTTTTGTCACCTGTCATAGGGTGAGAGCATCCACTGTTAATGACCCAATCATCCTTTTCTTCAACTTGGGCAGCTAGAGCTTTTTCTACAACATTATGATTGATAGATTCAGAGGATATTAGTTCTTCTTCCTTGATGGCAATAAACACCCATTCACTTCTGGATTTGTTTCCTATCTCTGATTCATCATCTGTTACTCCTTCATTATCATCTTCTTCATGAACATAGTAACAATTCTTTTGAAACCTTGATCTGTTAGGATTTGGCCTTGAAAATTTTTCCAGACACTTAGAGGCAAAATGACCAATCTTATTGTAGTTAAAACACTTAAAAGGCAATTTTCCTTCATACTTACCGGATCCTCTTGACAGTCTCTTTGCAATAATGGCTTCAATTTGAGCAGTTTCAGCTTCTTCTTCTTCTTCCAGGTCTTTTCTTGCTTTTTCATACCATAATAGTTTCCTTGAACAGTTCTCTCCCAGATCAAACCTTTGTTTACCTTTTACATAGGCACTGGCTTTGAATGCAGATTCAGTCTTTGGGGGTTCATCTCCAAACTCGGCCATTTCAAATGCAGCTAATTTACCAACCAATTGATCTCTTGTGACGGTTGTGTGAGCTCTAAATTCTTCAATTGCAACAGCCTTGATTTTCTAAGAAGTAGGAAGGGATCTGAGAACTTTGCCAACAATCTCATCTTCATTCAAGACTCCACCAGCATTTGTAATTCCACAAACAATCTCATTTACTCTTGGCATAAAAGTAGTAATGTTTTCATCATCTCTCATTTTCAGATTTTCAAATCTCCCTTTTAGACTCTATAGCCTTGCACTTTTAACATACTTGTCTCCTTCATGCAAAAGTTCTAGTTTTTTCCAGATGTCAAAAGCAATTAGTAGATCAATAACATTTGAGAGTTTTGAATCAGATAATGCGCTTAGAAGAGCTTCTATAGTCCGTAGATTATTTTTAGCTTCTGTGATTTCACTTTGGGATTTCAGGCCACCCTGTGGAGGTACATACTATTTTGTAACCATAGTCCAGTACGCCATTCCCATGCATTGAAAATGACACTTCATGCGACCTTTCCATAGATTAAAATTTGTTCCATCAAACTTTGGGCTATCCTTCTTGTAGGACGACATCCTAGATCTCCTCAAGCGGTTAAGCTCCTTTTAAAGGAACTTGGCTCTGATACCAATTGTTAGATTTAGGACAGACAACTGAGAGGGGGGGTGAATCAGTTGTACAAAACTTTCTTCAATTTAAACACTTAACTCCACATTTGTTATTTAGCTGTTTAATAGTAAATCGATTATGAAAGCACAATGCAACAAATCAAGAGCAGAAACACATCAACACATGAGACACCAAGATTTTGATGTGGAAAACCTGGTTAAGGGAAAAACCACGGGGTGATTAACCCAAGAATGTATTCTCTGTTAGAAGAATAGAAAGAACCAAATGGCACATGCCAATTAGGGCTCACTACCTGAGCACACTGCTCACAAGAGGCTCACTACCTACAAGAGACACACTGTTTACAAATAAAATAAGTATCACCTACTTGAACTGGAAAATAGCATCTTCACCATGCTTGAATCGGTTCAATTAAGCTCAATACTTCTACTCTACTTTTCACTCTCCTCCTTGCTACCACACACTCATCTTCACCAAGACAACTCTAAAAAGACTTTGCAATCCCTTATTTATACAAGGCATCAACTTCAGAATGAACATCTAAGTCGGAAAACATCCACAAGAACATCCGCAAGATGTATAACTGATCCAGTTGGCCTATTTCAGGAAGAACACCATCATCCAGAAGTTGTTCTTCAAATGCAAACTCCAACTTCAATGCGGACCACCAACATGAACTGGACATGATCCAAAGACCACCACAAGCTTGCCTAAAACACCAAAAATATTCACACTTCATCTACTTACTAAGATCCATCTCTCCTTTATCCGGAACCTCAAGAACACTGTTTGTCATTACTATCATAAAGAAATAGATGCTTGCAAAACTTTAAACCACAAACCAATCTAGTTGACATTCCACAAAGACTTCCTAATCACACTCTCAAATCCACAGAACATGATAATGCATTTTTGGATCTCACCAGACATATCTGTATCACTCTGTCACCACTGAACATCTGCCAGAACTAATTTTACCTAAGCAGCCACAACTTCTTCAGATCTTCATGCGAACCTCTGAAATCTCTACTGGATCACCTTAAGATACATATCTACAAACCCTTTAATCTGCATCCTCTGATCCTTATCCTATCTTGGACTTTTACCTTAATGTTCTCACTATTCTTCACTATTCTAGACTAAGACTAATTTTCTCAATATCCTCAGCACACAGCTCACCCAATCCTTATCATTAATGCAACAGGAGTATTTTGACATCAATGACAATACCGGTTAGGCCCATACTTGCAACAGACCCCCCAAGGACTATATCAATCATAAAGATACAATCAATAGATATGTACAATCCTCCATAATAGAGGATGTAGAGAGAAGGTCTAGTGACCCCCCAAAAGTGAGAAGGATGGAAACCCATGCAAGGAAATGCTCTAGGTCCCAAAACAAAGATGAGAAGAGAGAGCATGTAGCCACTCCTCAAGATGACTCCTACAGTGCTGGTAGATGCTTGACACTGGATGAAAATTAAGATCCATGAATGTCAAAAAACATTCCTCCCCTTGGGAAGAAATAGAACTACAGATGTGTGCATGATGTCTTCCCATTCTATATAGGAAAATAGAGGAAGAAGGATGGATGCCTCTAAACTTTGCACATGATCTAAAGACAACAATGGTGCTCTTGAAAATGTTCAAAGGTCTTCAATCCACTATCAAACTATGACTAAATAGAAGGATGAAGAACAATATCCAAAGAAGATGATGGTGATATAACTCCATTAAAGATGTCAGCAAAGCGGAACTGAATACCCTCCAAAGTATCTCCCAAATCTGTAATGTGGGACTCTACAAACAATGATGAAATATCTGGTAGAAATGCATCTCAATGAGATATATCTAGAAGAATGATTATGTCCTAAAAATAATCACTGGAAGCTCTCTCTGAAGTAATAGGTGATGAAGATGTGACCTCAATAGGAGGAGAAGGAGAAGAAAAAGAAGTCTCTATATCAGCTGAACTAGCAAGACCTACCAAATATGCAAGCTCCTCTACTATATCATCATCAAAGGGTATATGATTTGTATCATCAAGGAGTATGAGGTAATCCATAGAAGGATCATCTGGGAATGGAGAGATATGTGGGTCTCCATAGATCTCCCAAATTCTAGTCCAAAGAGCATGTGGGCACTCAATATGTGAGATGGAAAACATAGTGTCAAAATCAATGCTCGAACCAATAAATCCTACAACATGATCAATATTACTTCCCCATGCAAATTTCCTCCCAGGTGTATCCGGTTTAGGTATGATTCCATAAAGATACGAAAAAAGATTTATCCACCTGGGATGTGTCAAGAAGCCCTATCGCCAAGACTCATAATTATCCTTATCTAGTGTTACTATAGAAGGGTGAATAACAAAACCCATGATATCTCCTCAAATGATAAAATTAGAGATCAACAATCTAAATATATATTAATATTGATAAATGAAACCCACCAAAAGAAACAAAACCTTTCCAGGTGCCAATATGTCTAAGTTATCAACTAGAATGCATAAAACTGACAAACTAAATGTCTTTATGATCACAACTATCATTTGAATGTTATCTCTTGTGTACTTTGGAAGTTTCAGAACTTTTATTTGTTTAGACCCTTAAATCTAAGAATGCAAACATGATGAACATGATATGAAAAAATAGGAAGAGGTCATGGTGGAAGGACTGGTGGAAGATCCTATGGAGGCCAAAATGATGATCAAAAGAAAAGTGAAGAAGCAGGTGCTAGCTGAAATCAGAAAGAGATGATGCCTAACACCCTCGTGACCAAAATAATGGTGAACAAAGAGGAAGAGGAAGAGGAAGACTTGGGAAAGGACCTAGAAGAGGAGGTTTTAGAGGAACCTATTTATAATGTGGAGAAGAAGGACATCGAGCCTACGAGTGTCCCCAACATCACGGAAGGACAAATAGAAGACCTGAAGGTAATACACTAGTTGTACATGTAGATGAAGATGCACAATTTGAGCATTCTGAAGATGTTGAAAGGGGAGAAACCCTAGTTGTCAGAAGAACCTTGTTAAATGAGGAGAAATAACCATATCAGAGGAAGAGTTTATTCTGCACAAGGTGCAAGTGTGAAGGTAAGTGTTGTGATATTAATATTGATAGCGGAAGCACTGATAATCTTGTCTCAAAGGAGATGGTTAACAAGTTGAAGTTGACAAGGAGAAGACATCCACATCCATATTGAATTGCATGGTTGCAGAAGGACCATAGAGCTTTAGTCAATGAGCAGTGTTTAGTCAAATTCAATATTGGAGACTACCATGATGAAGTGTTGTGTGACATCATATTGATGGATGCATGTCATATGCTATTAGGAAGGTTATGGCAGTATGATAGGTGTGCTTTCCATGATGGCCATGCAAACACCTATTCCTTGACAAAGGATAGAGTTCATCATAAGTTGAAGCCCTTGAAGGAGGTGGAAGAAAAGGTATGTAGTACTGCTAGAATTTGCTTGGTAGATGGTATGAAATTTTGGATGGTATGAAGCATACACATCATTGCTTTGTGTTGATTCCTAAGATCAGCCAGGAGAAATGTGAAGATGTACCAGTAGAAGTCTCATATATATTGGAAGAATTTCAGGACATTGTCTTTAATAATGTACCAAAACCTTTAGTATCGGTGAGGAAGATAAGTCACCAAATGGATTTGATACCAAGAGCTAGTTTTCTGAATAAGGCATCCCATAGAATGACTCCTGTAGAGAATGAAGAGATGAACAAACAAGTGAACATGAGATTCTAAGGAAAGGACTGATAAGGGAGAGCCTAAGTCCATGTGGTACTTGCAATACTAGTATCAAAGAAAGATGGAGAGTGGAGAATGTGTACAAATCCCTGAGCCATCAAAAAAATTACAATCAAGTACAGATTCCCATTGCTAAGGATGGATGATATTATGGATTTCTTGAGTGGAGCCAGGTACTTTATGAAGATTGATTTGAAGAGTGGATATCACTAGATCCGAATCAGAGAAGGAGATAAATGGAAGATAGCCTTCAAGACTAAGGAGGGCCTGTACGAATGGTTAGTCATGCCATTTGGGCTAACAAATGCACTGAGCACATTTATGCGGCTCATGAGCGAGGTACTAAAAGAGTTTTTGGATAAATTTGTCATTATTTATTTAGATGATATTTTGATTTTTAGTAAGACCTTGGAGGAGCACTTGATGCATTTTTGAAAAGTTTTTGTAAAGCTGAGGGAAAAATATTTGTTGATTAATCTAAAGAAATGTAGTTTCGTGAAGGAGTTGGTGTATTTGGGATTCGTTATCTTAGCTGAGGGTCTTAAAATGTATCTAGAGAAGGTGAGGGCTATCATTGAATGGCCTACCCAAACGAGTGATATAGAGGTATGATCTTTTCATGGTTTGGCAAATTTTTATAGAAAATATATCAAGAATTTTAGTAGCATTTGTGCACCCCTAACTGAGACAATGAGAGGGGATAGAAGACAGTTTAAATAGACTATAGGAGAAGCTAAGAGTTTTGATACATTGAAGTAGAAAGTCATAGAGCAACCTATTTTGGCACTTCCTGATTTCAATAAGGTATTTCAAGTAGATTGTGATGCTAGGGATAGTGCTATAGGAGATTTTTGACTCAAGAAGGTAAGCCCATTACCTATTTCAGTGAGAATCTTAATGATAACAAGAAAAAGTATTATGTTTATGATAAGGAGTTTTATGCTATAATTCATGCTTTGAAGAAATGGAGACTGTAGACACTAAAAATTGACCCATTTCATTCTCTAGACATTAAACTCATACTGCATTATATACATCGCTTATATCTAACATACTTATCATTAATAAAATCATTTTCTTCTTAATTAATTAAATAAATTATATTTATTTAATTAATCCTTATTATTCTCATTCTCCCTTTATATGGTTAAAAAAATTAAATTATTTAATCACTTTGTTATTTCTTCTATTAATTAATTAAATTATTTTTATTTAATTAATTATTTTTATTCTTCTTTTTTCTCATCTATGATTAAATAATTTTAATTATTTAATCATTCTCATTTCATCTTCATCCATGAATAAATAAAATTAAATATTTTATTTATTTCTTATCACACACATAAATTAAATAAATAAAGTTAAATAAATTTTATTTATTTAATTTATATTTTATCCTCTCTTATCTTTTTCATTTTCTTCTAAAATCGTACAAGTGGGCCGCCTGTTTGTCCATAAAATAGTGAAAATAAAAATGTGGGAATGTTCAATAAATCAAAAAAATCAATTATCCTTGTCATCAAACTTTCAAAATAGAAACATCAACTTATTTTGAAAATGAATCTTATCTTTATCAACAAACCCACCTAATCTTTCTAAAAAATATGCCTTTTTATGGACATTTGGCATGCGTACGTTCACCCTCTTTTCTCATTCATTTTCATCTATCGATCTTTCCTTTCTTTCGCCACCATTAATCATATTTCCTCTTTGTCTATAAATACCCCCTTCATTTCTCATTTCAGGATCCTCAATCATTCTAGCATCAAATTTGTCTTCATTTTTATATCATCTTGAGCACTCATAGCAATCTTTTATTTTGCAGTTGCATACTTTTGAGGATCAATCTACAATGGAATCAAGGAATCAATTAAACTAGGTGATATCATTCTTGTTTTGTTTTATTTGCATTCTAGTTTAGATTTCTTGAAAGTATCATAGGTTTGTTGTTGTATGTTTAATCTAACAATGGAATTTTCCTACGTCTACATTTTGGCACGCTCGGTGGAACAACTATCTTGATTGGGGTTTTAGTTTTTCGTTACTAAAATTCCATTCTGTGAAGTTTTAGATACAGGAAGCACATTTGGTAACTTGCAGATCACAATTGTAGAGATTTGGATGGCCTTTGGTTCTGTTGAATCGCATTTGTAAACACAGAAAATTGTGTTTGGTAACTTGCAGGTTACTTTTGAGAAGTAGTGAATTGCCTACGGCAAGTCGAGTTGCATTTGCAGAGAGCCGAACAGTCTAAACATCAAATAGCATTTGGTTAGGTATAAATCACTTTTGGTAGACAATACATCGCATTTGGTCATTTTTAAATCGTAATTAGTAGACAGTAAATTGCATCTAGTAAAATGTTAAATTGTATTTGGTAAATAGTAAATCACCTTTGATTTTCTGCATACGCATTTGGTTCTGCAAGTTTAAAATTAGGTTTTTTAGAAACTAATGGGTCTTTGTGCAGCCTGTCTCATTGATAGTCGAAGAATGGAGATTCTAAACTACTAATATTTTGTCTGTAGGTTTCAATTGGTCTAGGGATTTAAAATCTTTTCACACTAAAGTAGGCACACTTCGTTTGGTGCTCTTAAAATGAATAATCTGTCTTCTTTGTGTCTGCATTATCTTTTTTAGGCTTGCTTGTATTATCTGTGTGCAACCTGATTTAGCAATAGAGGTATCATCTCCCCCCACCTATCCAATGGATCTGGGGTGCAAGAGAAACCATTGTTAACTCTAGAGGGCCTGCCTTCCCATTGTGAGAAGGGGTATGACCCGAGTGGCAACAGGTTAAAGCCAAACCATCCCTAGCCACTATATAAAATAAGGCATTTGTTCCAAAATTTGCAAATGAAGGGTGCTGTTGCGCTACACCAATGAATGTTTCCCCCAAAACCTTGCTGAGTATAACCTTGGTAGGCTGGGAAGCCTCCATTAACAGAGAAAATTGCCACACATGTAGCCACCTGAACGGGAACCCTAACTACAAGATGTGTTTTAGTAGCCAAAAACCCCTATCTATTGGTACAAGAGGTCAAAAGATTAGACCTCTGATAGCTGTCCCACATTTTCATGGCTTATGGCAGAGATAGCAAAGTATCTCAAGATCTACGCATCTTGAGGACTTAGAACTTGGTGTGCCTAAGAAGAGAGTGCACTGTAAGGGGGAGCCTGTGCCCAAAGTTCCTGGACCTATACAACATAAGTAGGTGCGGTTGGGTAAAACCAAGTGGGAACCCAACAGATATAGTCCTAGTCAACCTAGGTTTGTAAATGTTTGAGAATGGTCTGAGCATGAGTGTCTATTATCTTGCTTTTCTTGTCAATTAATTTATCAAAAAAATTGCTAAAACACAACTTTTACCATAGAAAATCACCTCTGAAACATGTCAAATCACCACTGAACAACAAAGCCTCACCTTTAAACACAATTAAGTTGCCTTTGGTTAATGTCCTTTTACCTTGTTCTATCACAGAAATCACCTTTACATCATGTCGAGTCGTAATTGAACAACAGTGTCTCGCCTTTGGACAAATTTGAATCGCCTCTGTTTAATGTTTTTTATCCTATCTTTTCTAAGAAAGTCACCTTAGAACACTATCAAATCACATTTGAAATGGAATCACATTGCCTTTGAGCATCATTAGGTCACCTCTGGTTAATGTCCCATTGCTTAAAACTGCTACACAGAGGATCACCTTTGGTTTATCATCAATTGCATTTGAGCTATCATAGACCACCTTTGAGTGTCAGTAGATTAGCTCTGCTCATTTGCAGCCTGTCATCAATTTTATCATCTTTTACATCAATCTAATCATCCAATCTAGGTCCTGTAATCAATCTATCAACTTCGTCAGCTATTCTGTAGTAATCTTCTCATCCAAAATCAACATTTCATCTATTGGCTTTTGTTTATCATCCCTAGGGTTATCAATCCCTAAATCATCCTATCAATCTATCAATCCACAATCCCATCAAACCCGATCTTTTTAATCCAACTAAAGCTAACATCAATCCATCAAACATCTATCAATGAAATCATTTTTTAATCAAATGCCAATGACCAAAAATCAATATAAGAAAGCCATGGAATCCAATCTTAGAGAATTTGAATCCACTCCTCTCAAAGATGCCACCCAATTTACAATAGGAATGGACCCTTAATTGTTTATACCTAAAGGTTATACCATTGGACAATCTTCATCATCAACCCCATCACAACAACATCATTTTGAACCTTCATACACTGATTTGAGGCTACAATCGCCTCATGAAGATAGTAATTCATCAGATGAAGACATTCAAGATCCCAAAGCCTTACGAAACACCAACAAAATCATAAAAACCAATCGAGAACACATCCTACTGCAATTAATTGAAGAGGGAGTCAAATTACCTAGTGACTTTGATGTGTCAACCATCCACAAAGAAGGATCTCCTAGTACTATTGTTGAACATCCTACGGCTATTGTTACTATGTCCACTAGATCTACCATACCCTTGGCACCACTTGTGTGTAATCAAAACACGTATACATCCCAAACATCTGCTGCACCCATGGGACCAAATCAATCTAATGTCGCCACATCTATAGAGCCTATACTCACACCATCTTATACACTTGATCCTGGGCTCTCTAATTTGAATGTGCCTCCTTTTCATGTGTCAGCTGTTGCCTCTGTGAATTCCATTTCTACACAAGTTACCCAAACATCGTCACATTCCAATCCTATTATGTCACAGGTTGGACCATCATCCGCTCAACCCATTCAAACATTCCATGTCACATCCAATCCTACCGAAACTCTCATTGATCAACTAATAGCATTAAATACTCATTCCAACACGTTGAACATTGATCTTATTTATTTTGGATCACAGCACTAAAATGTTCAAATGCCTTATGTAACTCCGCCTAACATCTCCCAACCTTCGCTAATTTCTACTCAAAACACGTCCTATGTTATCCCTCTGTATGGCTCGCATGCGACACAAACACATACTATTAATCCATCATTTGGATCATATATACCTTAGCCACCTGACACCCAACATATCGTTAATCCATCATCCGGATCATATATACTTTAGCCACATGGCACCCAACATACTATTAATCCAGCATCAGGATCATATATACCATAGCCACCTGGCACCCAACATACTGTTAATCCATCATCCGGGTCATTTATACCTCAGCCACCCAGCAACCAATATCATAATATTATCAACCCAAATCAACACACTATTAGCCAAATTCCAAACACATCTGCACCACAATATGATATGTCGTAACAATATTCTTCTAACTAACAATTGATATATCCAATCCCACCGCCTAATCATCAAAAACTTGTACAACAACAAAAAGACCCTATGCCTGATATGTGGTAGGAAATGGATCAATTAAAATAGAAGGTTGAAGACATGAACATGGGTCAAAACAAGAAATCATACTCCTTTGAGGATCTGTGTCCCTATCCTTTCGACAAATAATTACGAATGATACCCTTCTCTCCGCACTTTGAAATTCCACCATTTGAAAAATACAGGGGAAAGGTAGACCCTAACGATAATTTCTGAACATTCTATGTTGCCTGCCTTGACGTCACTTACAATGACACATATCTTTTGTGACTTTTCCCTCATAGTCTTGGGGCACATGTAATGGAATGGTTCTCTCACCTGCCGCCCAACATCAAATATTTTAAAGAATTGGTCGGTAAATTTGTATCCCATTTTAGTTTTAACATAGAAAACAAAGTCACCATGAACGACTTAGTCAATAATAAACAAAGAAATGGAGGGAATTTTTCATCATTCATTCAACGATAGAGGAACATGGCAAGTAAACTCTCGTGGCATATGCCCGAAAAACAACAAGTCAATATCTTCGAACAGAAGCTCCATCTAGAGTTAGCCTTCCAATTAAAAATGCATAGTGTTACTTCATTTGATGAAGTCATCTCTGAAGGAAGTAATATGGAAAAAGCTCTTATTTCAAAAGGCCATATTAAAATCTTTAAGGACAATCCACAAATGTCAAATGACAAATCAAAATTTTGGAACAAAAATAAAAATGTCATAAATGATGGAGTTGTCGATGCTAAAAATGTGCAAAATGTACAAGCACCTACTTGAGCTCAAATAACACCTAGTACCACACCCTTTTTACCCTATGATCAAATGAATACAAAACCAACACCAAAATGTAAGTTCACCCCGTTGGGAGAACCAGTCAAGGTCATTCTTAGAAAACTAGTACAATCGGGAACCATCACCTTACCTGAAGTCAGACCAAATGATGAGCCACAGTTTAAACCTCCTTAGTATAAGGATAATGAATACTGTGAATACCATAGGGTTAAAGGGCATAATACTACTAGTTGTATGAAATTGAAACACACAATTCAAAACCTCATTGATCAAGGGCTCATTAGGGTTGCATCGACACAACCAATGAACAATTATGACCTTGATGCCTATAAAAATCCCCTCCCTTTGCATGATAAAGCAAGTGCTTCCAACATGGGAAGGACTATTAGCTACACCTACTGTAATGTCAAAAAATGTCCCCTTAGGGGCTTTTCCCTCATAAGGTTTAGCTCTCGGGTCTTTAGCATGCATTTAGGACATCTTAGTTCATATTTTGGCATTCTGATGGAATGAGACCTAGGTTTCATAGCAAATGGGACCTAGGTGGACCCCTTGAGCTGTACCCTACCCAAAATAGGGGGGAGGACTTGGGCACCCATGCCCTATTCCTACCCTATTTTGGGGCAGCCCTAATTTTTGGGTGTCGGTTTATGACCGTTATTTGGGTCCTTTGCTGACATGGTAAGTTTGAATTACGAAAAATCTTGGCAGGAGTGTTTGTAGTTGCATAATAAGCATGCTTAGGCATTCATTTGTAAACTAGATGGAAATTGTGATGTTTAAATGTTCTCAAGGTGATTCAAGGCTTTCATTATGTTGCAAGAGCAGACTTGTGTGTTTTGTGTGTTGATATTTGTAGATTTGAGCATCAATTTCCTCATGGAATGAAGAGCATCTTCCTCCCATGAGAGCTTCACTACAAGGCAACATAATATTTGGTTTTCATCATTAATTCCTTTGGTTTTTGTCTCTGCCTCACAAGGGCATGCACTCTTTATCTAACAACGGTGTTCGGAGACTTAAGTGTCCTCCGGGGCTTAATTGAGGGAAGCCTCTAAACACCACAACCCCCAAACCAAGTCTTGTGATTGTAGGTTAGAGGTGTCGTATTCAGGAGAAGTGAAGTTGCAGGAAGGATTGAAAGGAATCAAGGATTTGGGATCTAAAGAAAAGTAGGACACCAGAGCATTTCCAGGACTTGGGCGCTCACTCTAGTGTCCTCCACGGCTGAATTTCAAGAAACAAAAGCTATAGGGTTGATCAGTGTCGGAAGGAGGTCCGGATCCTACGAAGAAACTGGTACCTTGGATTTGGGCACCCGCTCTAGTGTCCTTGACTGTTCCACTTCAGAACCCCAAAAATAGGTACTATGTGATTTGGTATTTTACTTCTGTCTGCAAGAGCTTTTTCCGTTATTCGTCAATTTGTTGTTGTATTTGCATAATTAGGGTTTTAATGGTCAATTGAGCATAGGAGAAGGAAAATTGATAATTAAATTCCCTAATCCAAGTTTCCCTACATCTCACAATGACCTAGGGTATGATAGTGCTCACCACTCGACCCTAGATCCTTGAATGTTAAGTGGAAAGGTAGATTTAAACATTAAAACACTAAAACATTAACAAATCCAATTTTCCACCTAAACATTTTGGTGAACCCATGTTTTTGGACTCAAATTGTAACCTGCTGAGTGTGTGTCTTCATATTTGGATTTTATTCATTCATTCATATAGTCATTCATTTTATTGCATTGAGAAAAATTCAAAAGTATTGAAAAATTAGAAAAATACAAAAAAAATGCATTGTTTGGCTTACTAAATTGCATTAGTTCTTTCTAAATTTTCTTAATTCATGATTTTTACATAAGATCTGATATAAACTATAGGAAAATACAAAAATTCAGATATTTGCATTGCATTTTCATTATTTATTTGCTAGGTTTTTGTAGAAAATTTGATAATTTTATATAACCTAGTAATTCCAAAATCTAGGGTTAGTAGGCAAAATATTTTCTCAGATTTTTCTACTGATTTTAGAGGCTCATTCAAATTAACATTTGGCTATAGTCTTTAATTTTAGTGTAAGTTTGCATTTAGATTTAAAAGATTTGCAATTTTGCATAGAAAATTTCAACAAAAACTAGCAATTTTGATGCATTTTCATTAAATTTGTATGGGCATTTTGCATGTTCAAGCTTGAAAATAATTTTCAGATCTAAGAATATTTAATTTTCATCATAAAATAGACTTCAAAACATTCGCATAGCATTTTGTCCCAAGATCTCAAACCTAGGGCTTAAAAAACAACGATTTTCACTAAATTTGGCCTTATCGACTCTATAAATTTGCACCGTAGGTGTGTTGTGAAGAGTATTTTTGCATTAGTTTTCTATTATAAAGGTAATCATTTTATTCCCCTCCTAAAAATCTTCACAACACCCTTTTATCGGGCTCTTGTAGTGAAAACTTTGCAAAAAACTACAAATTTTGACTATTTTTGCCTTAGGGTTTGACCTAGTTTGCACTCCAAGCATGTTGTGATCAATTTTATGGATTGAGGTGACTGATATTATTGATATTATTTGTTTTACCTCCTAAAATTCATTACAACACCCCTTTTACTAAGTCTTGGAATTAAAAAACTGTGAAAAATAGCCTATTTTGCTATATTTTCAATAGGGTTTGACCTTAAGTGGCACTAAAAGCATGTTGTGTTGGGTATTTTTGCACCAAGTGGCTATTATTACTGATATTATTTGTTTTCCATCACCATTTTCCTCACAACACCCTTTGTTATGCTCTTTTGCATTGAATTTTGGTGAAAAAAAGTGCCTATTTTGACCTATTTTCACTATATTTCAACTTGGCATTAACTTAAAATCGAATCAAGAGTGTGTTGAGAAGGATACTTTTGCTATTTTGGACTGATATTAGACATATAAGTTTCTTCCCTTGACTTAAATCCTTACAACATCCTTTGTTTCATTCATTGGCATTGAAAAGAGTACAAAAAAACTAAGCATTTTAGCCGTCAATCATATCCTTCTCCTAGGATTTGTTCTCTTAGTTTGTGCGTTGCAAGCTTTGGTATAATATTTATGACACGCTTTCCTAAAAATAATATTAATTTGAGAAGAAGTAAAAGATTAATGGGATCTAGTGCTCTTGAAGAAGTTGGTACTTTGGACACCTTCTTTACAAAGGGAGAAACTCAAATTGTGTAATATATTATACATCCTCCAACCACAATGGAAGAACAAACTTTTCATGATGTTGATAACACTATTGAGGCAACTGGATATGTATCTGATGAGCAAATATAAAAATTGGATAAAGAGCCACTTGAATTTCAATCTTTTATGGAAAATGAGAGAATAGCTGAAGAAGCTGTCCCTACAATTCATAATATAAGAGAATTGATAAAAGAGGGACAAGATGGTGTAAATGCAATTCATGGTCTAGCACATATTGTACAAGCCAATATCATGCCAGTGACCGAATGTGCACAAGTGATAAATAACACTCTATCACCATCTCATACTCAAGTTTTGGCACCTATACCGACTACGAGAATATCCACTTTTACGTCAACGATCTTAACAACTAATGCAAATGCTTGTAGTAATGCTACCACTGATATTGGAGTATCTAATGGCACTAATTAAAAAGTTGTGGGATTTAATTATCAGAAATTGGTTCCTAAAGGGACCTCTTCTATGAATATTTGTTCTCAACCTCCTATCTATTCCACTCATTTCTAGCCACCTATTACCTACTCACAACCATCTTCCACCTATCATTATGGCCAACCACCGTTAACATATCGTCAGCCTCTGCCTATTGTATCTCAAGCTCAATCACCTCCTTACCTTGGTTCCAATTCCTCACAACAAACCGCATCTCCCAATGATGCCATCCTAAACCAACTTTTACAGGGCATGACTGCTTTAGAACAAAAGGTAACAAATTTGACAAACTCTTTGCAACATAGTCTACCAACATATCATTCTCATAATCCATTATCCTATGCAATTTTGAGAACCCCTATGCCTGAGAGGTTTGAGACTCCCTGCTTTGAAAAATATGGTGGAAAAGGTGATCCTAATATTCATGTGGCAACATTCACAGCTATGTGTAGTGATTTTTATTTTGAAGAGGATTTGTTAGCAAAATGTTTCCCGTGATCTCTTAAAGATACTGCTTTAGAATGGTTTTGCTCGTTGCCTCCAAATTCAATACACTCCTTTTCGTAGTTGATTGATCAATTTTTACAACATTTTCAAGCAAACATCAGACCCCAAGTCACTCTTATTGACTTGGTTCAATGCAAACAAGGTCCCAAAGAAAATGACCAAATTCATTAGTTGATATCAAGGACTTTATGCACAAATTTAGTATTAGATGAAAGATGAGGATGTTAAAAATATATTCATTACAAATCTACAACCTAATATTCGTGATAAGATTCTCTTGATGAAATATAACTCCTTTCAACATTTATGCACCGCTCTTCGTGATTATCAACTTTCATCTAGTCAGTATGAAAACCAAAACTCATTGGCTCAAGTTGGTCAATCCATGGGTGGATCATCACAAAACAATTTTAAGAGAACTAATAATAGGAGTTTCATCAAGATCATTGGACAAATACGAATGTGTCTGCTATAAATAATCCAAATAAAACATCATATCAACCAAGAAAGTTTACTTTGATATCTGAGTCCTATCATTCTATCATGAACCAAGCTGTGAGTAATAACATTCTAAAGCTTCCCCCAATCAAGCCTATTGATCCTAGTAAACAAGGACCTTACTTTGATGTTAATGCCTTTTGTCATTATCATTGGACACAAGGACATGAAACTAAACAATGTATGTGTCTTAAACATGAGATACAAGACCTTATTGATTCAAATGTCATCTAGGTATTGGGTGTGAATGATAATGGAAATAAGTCGGTTGCTCCACTGAATCAGAATTTACAAATCTTCACTAATCCTTTCCCTAAGCATAATGAAAACAATATGGTGTAACATGGTTTAGTGGAAGTAGATGAGGATGATTACTTGGACTATGATAGTATTGTGAGAATGATTGAAGTGGATAAGAAACAAGTGGACAATCCACCTTGTCCACGAAGAAACAAAATTTATACTAAGGTTCCTCCTCCGTTATCCTTGTATGGATCGGGAGATAATCAAAATGCATTAGAAAAGAAAGAACAACAACTGATACAGATGAGTAAGATGGTATAGGATGAATCCCATTACTATTCTAGAAAGATTCAAAAATGAAAACTCACTAAAAATTGAAAAAGAGCAAGACGACAATTAGTAGTCAGAAATAATGGTGGTTCTCCCCCTCATAAGTAACAAAAAGTCTCATTTAAACAAGGATTTAAAGAAAAAACATCATATGATAACAAACAAGGCTTATATAAGAACCACTCAAATTTTGCATTAAACATGATCGAATACCTCTCCAAGAGGTTCGTGAGCTCTAAGATATAATATGCAGACCTTACAAGTAAGTATCTCTAACCCTTTATTTCTCTCATGATGTGCTTCCCCCATGATGTGTTATATGTTGTTTAGGCCACTTGGGATGACCCCTGACTCTCTTGTAAGGTTCGGGATACCAGGAGACCGCCTCTGTTGTGACCTTCTTCTATTTGTATCATCATTCTTCTATATTGCCTCTCTCTGATTTTATCATTGTGTGTTGTGTCTTATGGACATAGCATCATGGTTGGTGACTTGGGGGCACCATCCTACGTGATTGTCCCTAAGACACTTGTTTCTCCTCTCTTATTTATTGTTTCACTTCCTCTAGTGTTTCCATCTAGTGGACAAATGATGAGAAACATTTATTCTAATGCGGACCTAGTCTCACTTTCAAGAGAAATTAAAAAATGGACTTAGTTCCTAATATGACGATGGGGTTGTATATTTTATCAGACGCTTGGCTAGTGGAAGCACTCGTGCTTTCTGCATAGTGAGTTTCATGATGTTTCTGTCGCATTTACAAACCTTAACAATATTGTTTCTTTATGCACCTTTGTTTGTCTTTGAATCTAGCCTTGGCGGTACTCGATTTAGAGAGCTTCATGATATAGCCCTACAGTTATCCTCAAACTCTGGATTTGTTGTATAATCTTGGCTCTTTGTGTGGTTAATCATATGCATGAATGTTGTTGTTTATCATAATCTTGTAGACACTAACATTTTTCTTGCAGGGATGTATTTGTGGGAACATTTGGCGATCGTAAAGTACATGTCACCTCAGGGGGGCATGGTATTTGCAAAAGTCGGTGTTCCCTTATGTGTCTTCTTCCTACCTTAACATGCTTGATATCGATAGCTGATATCAACCACCTTAAGGTGGGGGCATATATAAGGTAAGCTATTTGTTATAGATGTTAGCAATGTGTTTGACCTCAGATGCAGAGACTTGTACCCCAGAGTAGTGCATCATGCATCCTGAGCTTGTTTGCAATCAATCAATCAATCATGTAAGCCCTCTGCAGAGGTGGGATATCGAGCATATCATTTTTGTTAAGCCCTCTACAGAGGTGGGGATGGTGTAGTTCTTGGAGAAGATTACATCATCCTATCATTTTGAAAAGTCCTCTGTGGAGGCAAGGAGTGGTTATGTGACTAACTCAACCCTTAAGCGTGTTTTCAGTGATTGTTGTGGAAAAGCCCAATCATCGGTGTGTGCCTGTAATGTGCCTGAGATGGTGTTGGACCTAGAAATAGGTACACTCCATCGCTTGTCTGCCATGTTTTCTCCGTGTCTTCAAGTGTGTGTGTTTTGGCATGCTTGTTTTGCATGGCATGTTTGTTGTCCCATATGCAAGGACCAGTGCCCTCAGGTAGTGCTTCTTGTATTTTGAGAGGTTTTGTGTGTCTTGCATATGTGTTGCCCCATATTTATAGATGCGTATGTGTTGCCCCATATATACAAAGACCTGTACCCTAGAGTAGTGCATCTTGTATTATGGGAGGTTTGTTTACTTTCCAATACTTGCATTTGCATTTCATATATATGATAAAAAGAAAAGAAAAGATATCATTTCTATCTTCCATGCATTAATGTGTCTTTTATGCATTAATTGTCTTCTCCATGTTCTATGTGACTATAACTGTCTTCTCTGTGTTTTGCATGCATGTTACTGTCTTCTATATGATTGGCGTGTCTTCTCCATGCTTGGTGTGTTTGATGTGTTTGTGACCTTACTTTAATGCATATATTGGCCTCGCATTTATACATACATTAAAGTGGGGGCTAAATGTAACGTAAAAAAATGCCCCCTTGGGGGCTTTTCCCTCATAAGGTTTAGCTCCCAGGTCTTTAGCATGTATTTAGGACATATTTTGGCATCCCGATGGAATGAGACCTAGGTCAACCCCTTGAGTTGTACCCTGCCCAAAATAGGGGGGGAGGACTTGGGCACCCACACCCTATTCCTACCCTATTTTGGGGCAGCCCTAATTTATGGGTGTTAGTTTATGACTGTTATTTGGGTCCTTTGCCGACAAGGTAACTTTGAATTATGAAAATCTTGGCGGGAGTGTTTGTAGTTGCATATATAAGCATGTTTAGGCATTCATTTGTAAACTAGATGGCAATTGTGATGTTCAAATGTTCTCAAGGTGATTGAAGTATTTCATTGGGTTGCAAGAGCAGACTTGTGTGTTTTGTGTATTGATATTTGCATATTTGAGCATCAATATCCTCATGGAATGAAGAGCATCTTCCTCCCATGAGAGCTTCACTACAAGGTGACATAATAATGTGTTTTCATCATTGATTCTTTTGGTTTTTGCCTCTGCTTCACAAGGGCATGCACTCTTTATCTGACAATGGTGTTCAGACACTTAACTATCCTCTAGGGCTTGACTAAGGCAAGCCTCTAAACACTGCAACCCCCAAACCAAGTCTTGTGATTACAGGTTATAGGTGTCGTATTCGGGAGAAGTGAAGTTGCAGGAAGGATTGGCAAGCATCAAGGATTCAAGATCTGAAGAAAAGAAAGACACCAGAGCATTTCTAGGACTTGGGATGCTCTCTTTAGTGTCCTTCGCAGTTGAATTTTAGGAAACAGAAGTTACAGGGATAATCAGTGTTAGAAGGAGGTTTGGATCCCGTGAAGAAACTAGTACCTTGGACTTGGGTGCCGACTCTAGTGTCCCCTACTGTTCTACTTCGGAACCCCAAAAATAGGTACTCTATGATTTGGTATTTTACTCTTGTCTGTAAGAGCTTTTTCCATTATTCATCAATTTGTTGTTGTATTTGCATAATTAGGGTTTTAATGGTCAATTGAGCATAGGAGAAGGAAATTTGATAATTAAATTCCCTAACCTAAGTTTCCCTACATCTCACAATGACCTAGGGTATGATAGTGCTCACCACTCAACCCTAGATCCTTAAATGTTAAGTGGAAAGGCAGATTTAAACATCAAAACACTAAAACATTAACAAAATCAATTTTCCACCTAAACACGTATGAGTCTACTATTGGTCGTATTGAGCAATCACGAATCTCCACTATCACCATTCAAGGGAAAGCACTTGACTGCGTGGTCACTACCCATCGAACCTGTGTCACTATTCAAGGAGCACCACCATCAGCCGTTCGTGTAACCCCACCTTTGGTCATTTGACCAAATTCTGAGTATAATGTTCTTGAACACCTTGGTAAAACCCCTGCTTACATATTCATACTAGAGCTATTGCATATATCTCCTGCATTTAGAGCCATTCTAGATAAATCCTTAAAAGAATCATCCATGCCAAATGATATTGATACCACACAGTTCCAAGCTATGATGGTAAGCATCTCATCCCCCATCATTTAACTTTCTCTAATCAAGACCTCGTATCCACCGACCCATTTCATCACGATGCCCTCCACATAGAGGTATTCATTGATAAACGTCATATTAAGTAGATCCTAGTGGAAGGTGGAGCTAGCCTTAATATTTATTCTCTAAAGTTAATAAAGCAATTGGTCTATTCTAAGGACCATATTGACATAACCAAAAGAATCACCATCAAGGCATATGATGATGGATAGCGGGATTCAAAAGATATTATCACTCTACCTATAAGGGTTGGTCTTGTTACCATTGACACAAAATGCCAAGTCCTAGATGTTGATCTGCCCTATAATATCATTCTAGGCCATCCTTGGATCCATTCCTTAAAAGCAGTCCCATCCACGTATCATCAATGCCTAAAGTTTCCATATGAGGGTGTAGAAATCATCATCCCTATAGATCCCAAGCCCTTTGAATATTGCCGTGCATTTCAAGCCACTTATCAAAACCCTAACTGTGTCCCTATCAATGCTGAAGCCTATCCATCTACTTCCTTTGTTGATCTAGATGATCTCAACAAACCCTCTACTAGTAATTCCACCCCTAAGATCCAAATCAAATATGAGGAAAAGGGACTTGGTGAGTATAGCCTCAAAGAGTCATGTTGTGTGGGAATAATACCCTTGTCACCCAAATGATATGGTAAGCTAGCCATTTCAAAAGCTTCTAACTCCAAAGCAATTGTCACCATGCCTCCAATAGTGTTTGTGCAATTAGGGTTACTTGATGATGAGGATGTCTTGGATGACATTTCTTCCTAGATCTTTTACGATGAAAATGATCAAGTATCTTTAGAAGTGGAATGATATAATAATTGTTTCAGAATCATTAAAAATATGGGCTACAAAGGAAAAGGTTGACTGGGTCTACAGGAACAAGGCCCCTTAGAGCCAATCATTGTGTCAAAGAAGTATAATCAATAGGGTCTAGGGTATGGAAAGGAGGGTCCGCCTTCCTTGGACATCCAGTTTATCCTTGATGAAGTTGCTAAAACCTTTCACGTAGAAAAGGTCCCTAATCTAGATACCATCAAAGACTTTGCCTTTCATCCCATTGAACTCTTCCAAGAAACCTCTATCTTCATGATATCTTCTACCTCCCATGACCTTCCACTTGTCTACCCCAACCTAACTGACTTGGATCAACAGGGGGCACCTGCCCTCGATACATTTCAAAATGATGAGGCCATTGCTAAATTTATGGGAACAAGGAAAGGTTTGCCTCTTGGAGACCATAAGGTAGGATTTACTATTGATCTTCCACTGTTAGCATACTATGGTGGAAGTGTCAGATCTTCTAGTCACAAAAGTGAAATCAAGAAAATAAAAAATGAAAGGTCATTAGTTGAAAACTGCAAGGTGCCTCTTGACCAAGAAAAAATAAAAATAAAGGACGTATCCAAGGGTGAAAACCTCTTGTTAGCACTAATTTTGGTCTAGATCTGAGCGCAAGATGTTGGAGGGTTTTTTCCTTTTTGGGCCCTAAGTTTCCTTGTTCATCGCTGTGATTTTCTCTATCGGCGAAACTTCTTTTTGGGTACTCAGATTTTGCTTGAACCATCATTTTGAACCATCGCGTTGAACCCTTTTGGTTCAAGGTTCAATGGTTCATGGGCTTAGGCTCCATCTTTTCCCGTTAGTGAATTCTTTGTTCATCTATGTTATCGGCGTTGAACTTCTCGGTTGAACTTCTCTTTTGAACTGGTTCAGGGTTCAATGGTTCAAAGCCTTATGATTTTGGTCTTATTGGCATAACGTTCATCATCGGGTGGACGGTGGAGTGTTGGCCTGATGGTTTGCCTCTGGTTGATGGAAGGTTAGCGGTTTGCAAGGTTGGTTTTGGTGTGACATGGACTATCGGGCTAACCGTTGGAGGGTTCACTGATATACAATGTTTGGCCGATGGATATGTTATCGACGAGAGCTATATTGTCGGCCTCAGTGTTTTGAGTTATGCCGATGACAGGAGGTTTGGCCGATGAGGAGTCGTTGGTGTGTGTCTGGCCGATGGAGGAGCAGAGTGTAGCTCGTTGGTGCATCGGCGAGACTATTGTGATCGGCTGGGGAGATTTTGGTTGCTCCGACGGTGTAAGTCACACCGACAGAGGTGGTCTTCGGTGTGACTTGTGTTGTCGGCGAGGATGGATTGCGTTGGGCCGACAGTAGAGGGTTTGACCGATGAAGGGGGAAGCTGATATGTTATCGGCAGGAGTTGTTCTATCGGCAGCAGTCTTTTATGGTTTGCCGATGGAAGGAAGTCACCCCGATGGGGAATGCCATCGGAGTAAGGTTGCTTATCGGGTTAGCGGTTGGAGGGTCCGCCGATGGGGTAGTGTCAGGCCGATGAGGATTTGGAGTGGTCATCGGTGAGAGTTGGTCTGTCGGTGAAGGAGCTTTTGGCTAGGCCGATGGTTCTTCTCTAGCCGATGGGGATGTTGGAGGCTTTCAGGAGTTGTTCATCGGCGTGATTGGCTGTGTCGGTCGAGGGGTTTTTTGCTTGGCCGACGATATTGGTCTGGCCGATGGTGGTAGGATGGTAACTGCTAACAGGGTGCGAGCTGGTCATCGGAGAGACTCATACTACCAGTGGAGATCTGAAGAGTTGGCCCGATGGTGCATCTCTGGCCGATGGAGGGGATTGTAATGTAGCGGTCGGCAGGACAATTGAGGTCGGCAGGAGATTCATGGGCTTGGCCGATGGTATTGATCTCGGCGATGGGCTTTGGGTGGAGGAGAGTGTGTCGAGTGTGGCAAAAGTGCTCGACACCTATTATGCAAGTGACTATGCTTTTAAACTACTAAAGTGATCTCCTCACCGTGCATGTGGGACTAATCTCCCTGTATAATTTGAAGCTGCGATATAATGCGTTTTGGCGGGAATTTCTTTTTTGAAGTGCTGCGACGGTTTTCAAGCAGCCGCGGGTGGTTGGGCCATCAATGGCGACTGTAGCAGGAGTATGGGCGATGGTACAAGTGATTAAACTGCCCAATTGTGAATGAAGACTCCCAGATGGCGGCGCAAGGCTCGAGGCCTCCCTTGTCTGCTGCATTGATGGATTCTGAGCGCCATTCCTTTGAAGGATCTGTATCTGGCAGATTTTTGTAAAAACCTTGTAATTAATTGCTGTGGTACACTTTCTGGCTAATATAAGCAGACTGTGTTACCATTGTTTTGGTTGTTGTAAGTTGAACATTTGGCTCTGTAATACAATACAGCTGATTTGGTTGCTCTGTACAGCAAAACCTGTGAGTTTATGTATCTCTTGTTGTACGTTTTGCATGAATCCACTGATTTCATGGTTAATTCTATATGAGAAATGCTATGTTAGCATGTGTTTTATTAATTCTGTCTCCAGTATTGCATGTATCTTTCTTCTGAGTCTGGATATTTAAGCAATGTTTGAGACTCTAGAACATAGAATTCCTGTGTTGAATGTCTAATCTCTTAACTTCTGCTCAAGGGGTAGATTAAATTGTTCTCAGATTGAACATTGGGAAGGGTATACTGCAGTAGGGATGCCATAAGTATAGATAGCTTAACACTCTGTATTGGGAGATATCTGTAAGGCAGGTATCATATGTGTCCCCCTGAAATCCAGTTTTAGTTGTTCATGCATATCATTCATAGGTGTATGTCTATTGACTCCAAGCCCTGGATAGGCATCGATCTAGCTTTGTTTTTGTGTTATATACCATGTCCAGCTTTGCATCCAAATATAAAATCAAAACCAAACTCTAAAACAACCATTAGGACATTAGAATTAGTTTTAGGATCCTCAGTCCTCTATCTACAACTGTAAATAGGCCCAAAGCTAGCCCCTTTGCTCTTATCTTACAGTTTTGGTCTACTTAAAGGAGGACTTATCTGCTTTCTGTCAGCATCCCAGCCTTGTATGTATATCCTCATGGATGTTGAGTAGGGAATACCCCCCTAGGTTTTGCAGAGCCTGAAGAAGAAGAGGAGATAAAATATAGAGTCTATCTCCTACACTGTTGGCCCCTGGCCCAGAGATCCTGTTGATCATTGATGGCTACCTTGTAGGGAAATCTAGGAATAAGCATCCAGTCTAGGAAAAAACCAACAGAAAATGGCGACTCCACTAGGGAAGGAAATTTGAGAAAGGGTTATATCTTGTGACCAATCTGAGTCACCAATAGAAATTGGTGACTCCGCTGGGGATGGTGATTTGAAAATTGTTATTTTTGTCCTCCCTGGTGAAATATCTGTGTGCCCATCCGAGTCACCAACAGAAATTGGCGACTCTGCTGGGGAGTTTGTGAAAGAACCCTGATTTTCAAAAGAAAACAGTTCCTAGTAATAGGTGGCGACTCTGAAGTAATCTCCTAACCGGTCAAAATAAAATTTATATGTAGGGGAGAAGATCCCAACAAAATCCTTTATTTGAAGAGTTACCAGTAACAAGAAGAATGATGTATAGAAGAAAGGGAGCTGTCTCAGTCAGTCATGAGGGTTCCCCCAGAAAAAATGATGATATGCAAGATAACCCTAGGCCATCAAGACAGCATGTGCCTTACTTTTCAAATGCAGAAGCTGATATTCAGGGTGCATATGAGAGGCAACAGGGTGGTAGCGTGAGAATGAGGTCAGAGGTGTTCCAAGAACGCCCATTTCTAGACCCTAGTGAAAGGTTTGAAGAGGCAAAGTCTCTAAGGGATGATGAAGATGAAGATCAGAATATGGTAAAACCATCCTCCTCTAGGCCTAGCGAGGAAGAACTAGCTGATGAAATTAGGAGCTTAAGGGCCGAGTTCGAATATCAGCAGGCAATAACAATTAGAGATGACCTGAGGAAGAAAGTGCAAGCTTTAAGGGCTGCCCAAAATAATTTAGTTCCTACCCTTGAGAATGCAAATGTGCAGAGACATCAACAGAGAAATGAAGTGCAACATTAGCATAATGATGAGAGACAAAATGTGAATGATGCTAGGATACCACTGAACAATGTAAGAAACTAGAATGCAAATAGAAATATTAATATTAATTAGTTTGACAGACAGCCCATGCAGTTAGATAGATTCAGACAGCTGGTATTTGATGGTATTCCTGGGTATCCTAACCCCATTGACAAGCATCTGAGGCTGCAAGTGCCTAAATTTTCAGGAAACAACACAGTGTCAGGAGAAGATCATCTTAAGGCCTTTCAAAATGTCATGGATAACTTTGAGGTTGAACATGAGGATGTTTTCATGAAGTCATTCATGCAATCTTTAGTAGATGAGGCAAGGGAATGGTATAAGAATCTGCTTAACCGGAGTATTTCATCATGGGATGATTTTAAAAGGATGTTCAAGGAGCAATATGGTGACAAAACTGACCCTAGCTTTTTTGTAAATGAGTTTACCAGTATCACTAAAGGGTCAAATGAGCAGGTTGCAGATTTTAATGCAAGATTTACTAAAGTGTTAAACAAATTGCTACATCACATGAGGCCAAATGAACCTATGTGCATAATATTGTATATCAACGCCTTTGATGCAAAAACTGCATATGGATTAAGAGATAAAAGTCCTGCTACTATCAGGGATGCTTTCAGAATTGCAGTAAATATTGAGAACAACAGGAAAGCATCAGGCAAGACTAACAGAAGGGATGATGTGAAAATTCTGCAGAATCCAAACAAGCCTCAGAACACTCAAGGTAATACATCTACCCCTGAAGATAAGATAGACAAATTGGCAAATGTTGTTAAGGACCTAAGCTACAGACTAGCTAGAAGTGAAAAAGGGATAGGTCCTGATAGGCAAGTCTATCAAAGGCAGGAAAAGAGGCCATCATTGCATGATATGCCTTATAATACCAATTGGCATAATGGTAAGCCTATATTCCCACATAACAACACAAATCAGAGGACTCAACATGTCAAAGAAACTCCTGATCCTCTAAAGAAACCTGTAAATATTGTTGATGATACTCCATGGTGTATAATTTGTCAGATGCCACATTCACAGTCACAGTGTATGATTGCTCAGTCCTTGTGTGATAATACTACATCTTGTAATGAATGCAATGAGCCACATTATGTGCAGGATGATGATGTTAATATGATGTCCACAAACAATGGATACCCCATTTATAATGCTGATGAGAGTACAGATGATGGAATTCGGGCCTGTCAACAGGACTTTTATGATGAAGGTAATGAAGAGAGCTATGTGTATGCTCAGAGCTCGCATAATTTTCTGAGTGACTTACAACGACCTTCTGATGAGGAAATTAGGGCCTTCATAGCTAGAGTAGTTGCCCAAGTCAAGATTAACTACAATCTCAGAGGTAAAGCTCAGATAAGCAGCTTGCGTCAACCAGAAGATGTTTCTGCAGGTCAGCCAGTGCATGGTCATAAAGGAATTGAACCACAAAAAAGGCAGTGGGGTAATAATAAACAGAATTTTAGACATAGAACAGGTCATGAATCCCAAGGACCAGAAAACATAATCCCTTAGGTTGAAGATCAAAGTAAAGGTTCCCAAGACAAGAATGATGATCAGGGAACTATGAAAGTAAAAGCTAAATTAGTTCAGGATAAAAACAAGATTGTGGAGCAAGCTACAACTATTATACAAAATTATGCTCCATTTGATATAGCTCAAGTCCTCTCCCAGGTAAAAGTCTCTGTTCCACTTATGGAACTGATGAAAGTGGAAGAAATCAAGAATAGGACAGTATCCCTAATTTCAGGGGTGCCTTTTCAAGCTAAACAAAATGTTCAGATCCAGGGTGAGAAGCATGTCATGTGTAATGAAGAAGATGAGGCTCCTAAAGTCTATTTAGGAGTGACTATGACAAAGTGTCCTTCACAAGTGGAACCATTTTATGTATCCCTGGTATAAATGGAAAAATAATTAGAAATTGTATGCTTGATTCTGGAGCATCTACAAATGTCATGCCTTTGGCCATCATGCAACAAGCTGGATTGAAAATTGACAAGGCATGTGGAAAATGTTATGCTATGGATGCCAGAGAGGTACCAGTTATTGGAATCATGAAGGATGTAGATTTCAAATTGGCAGCATTTCCTGAAAAGAGATATAAAATGAATATAACAGTGGTTAACATCAAGCCACAGTATGGCATGTTGCTGTCAAGAAGATGGGCTGCATTAATTGGTGGAAGTATGCAGCTCGACCTATCATATGCCATGATTCCAATGAATGGCAGGGATGTTAAGCTAATCAGAGAACAAAGATCATCAGAGACAGTGGAAGACCAAGAAGCAGAAGAACAAATATTCTTTGTAAACACTGACTGTGATAACTTCAAGGTTGTCTCAGATGATAGAGAAGATAAAAAGAAAAATGTCTGCATTAAAGAGCTGGACCAGCACGGTCTGTGAACCATGTATTTTGATGGAGCTTGTGCGAAAGAAGGCTCTGGAGCTGGAGTTGTTTTCCTGTCTCCAACTGGTAAGCTCTTCAAATTTTCTTTCTTGCTGAGGTTTGTTTGCACAAACAACATTGCAGAATATGAGGCTTTAATCTTAGGCCTAAATATAGCTCTCAAACATGGAATTAGGATGCTAAGGGTATTTGGGGATTCTGAGCTGATTGTATCCCAAATTAGAGATAGGTATGCTTCAAAAAATAAAAGATTGAAACAATACAAGCATGCTATTTGGGATACCATTGAACTCTTTGATGCATTTTCAATAGGCTGGGTAGAGAGATCAAAGAATGTTATGGCTGATTTCTTAGCTAATGTTGCAATAAGGCCAGATGACATCACTCTATCAGATGTTACAAATGTAGAAGTTAAAATCAGGCCTGCAGTACCAGAAAATATATGCAGTTGGCAAGTGTTTAATGATGATAGGGATTTGTTAAAATTTTTGCACTGCATAGATGAATATGAGAATCAAGAAATTGATTTCCAAGCTTTTTTAGAGACTATAGATGGAAAAGAAACTCTTGTGGGAAAGGAGATAATTCAATTGAAGACTAATAAAATCCCTAGAGGGTTAGTAGCTTTGGAAAGAGTTTTTGACAGTAGAGACAAATTGGTCACAAGGACATCTCCCACAAATAAGGAAGATTTAGAAGAGATAAATTTGGGGACATCTCAGGCCCCCAAGAAGGTATACATTGGTAAACAGCTCAAAACACACATCAGGAGTATGCTGATTGCATTACTGAAAAGGTATAAACATGTTTTTGCTTGGTCATATGAGGACCTAAAAGCCTATATGGAAGATCTATTCCAGCATGAGATCCCATTGAAGCCTGGAGCTAAGCCATTCAGACAAAGGCAAAGACCTATTAATCCTACCTTAGCTCCAAAGATGCAAGAAGAACTCAAAAGGCTTAGGGAAGCTGGAATAATTGTGCCAATCAGACATTCAACTTGGGTGTCTAACCTTGTCCCAGTCAGAAAAAAGAACGGTGATATTAGGCTTTGTGTTGATTTCAGGAACTTGAATGTATCCTCTTTAAAGGATAACTATCCACTGCCTAATATGGAAGCTATGTTGCAGAGAGTGACTGGTTGTGAACTCTTATCCATGATGGATGGATTTTCAGGTTATAATCAGGTGAAGGTAAAGGAATCAGAACAGTATAAGACTGCCTTCACCACTCCATGGGGAACTTATGTATATGTTAGAATGCCATTTGGACTAACAAATGCAGGTGCTACATTTCAAAGAGCAATGGACGTTGCTTTTGCAGGGTTGATTGATTCAATCCTGGCTGTATATCAGGATGACTTGACTGCATATTCAAAGAAGGAAGAGCAGCATTGTTTGCATCTAGAGCAGATTTTCATAAGAGCACTAGAGTATGGTATTTCTTTAAATCCAAAGAAGTGTGCCTTTGGGTTAGTTGAAGGAAAGCTCCTGGGACACATTGTTTCCAAGGATGGAGTTAGGATAGATCCAGAGAGAGTGGCTGCTATTGACAGAATTCAAATGCCAAAAATTGTAAAAGGAGTTCAGTCCTTTTTTGGACAGATAAATTTTGTTAGGAGATTTGTTCCCAACTTTGTAGAAACCACAAGGAACATTTCCAAGATGATGAATAAGGATGCAACTGTCAACTGGGAAAGTGAAGCAATAGAATCATTTCAGAGTATCAAAGAGGCAATCAAGATGGCCCTTGTTCTTAAATCTCCTGATTTTTCTAGGCCATTCCAAGTATTTTCATTTGCTTCCTTTCACACTGTTGCTGCATGTTTGCTACAGAAAAATGAAGATGGTTTTGAACAGCCCATAAATTTCTTCAGTATGTCCTTGCAGGCTTCTGAGTTGAAGTATGATATTATGGAAAAACAGGCATATGCACTAGTCCGAGCCATCAAAAGTTTCAGACCATACCTGGTAGGATCACATGTAATTGCATATGTACCCCATGCAGTAGTTAAAGACATATTCACTCAATAGGAGGTGACCGGAAGAAGGTGCAGATGGATAAACAAACTGCAAGAGTTCAACATAGACATACAAGTTACCAAGTTGGTAAGAGGACAAGGATTAACCAAGATGATGGCATAGTCAAACTTGGAAGCATGCCAAGTTAATGCAGTCCAAAATGAGAGTGTAAATGTATCAAGATCTGAATGGTACAAGGACATTATATACTACTTGCAAAATCTGAATTGTCCTTCCCATTTTAGTGACAACCAAAAGAGGACTTTAAAGTTACATGCAATCAGGTATGTTATTATTCAAGGTGAGCTATACTGGAAAAACCCTGATGGTGTGCTGCTGAGATGTGTGGATGAAGATGTGGCTAACAATGTTTTGATTGATATGCATAAAGGATTGTGTGGTGGACATTATACTGCCCAAACAATAGCTCATAAGACTCTCAGAGCAGGATATTGGTGGCCCACTCTCTTTTCAGATGCACAAAGGTTAGTAAGGAAGTGTGACCCTTGCCAAAGATTCTCAGGAAAATTGAGATATGATGGTGCTTTATCCCTTAGAACTGTAACTGTGGATGCTCCATTTCAGCAATGGGGAATTGACTTCATAGGGGAAATTACAGACAAGTCAAGTGGGGGACACAGTTGGATTCTGGTGGCAACTGATTACTTTACCAAATGGATCGAGGCCATTCCAACTAAGAGAGCTACAAGTAAGGTGGTGATGGATTTCATACTGGAAAATGTTATCATCAGGTTTGGAGTACCATTCAAGATAGTCACTGATAATGCTATGTGCTTCAGATCAGGTGAATTTGTTGATTTTTGCAATAGGTATGGGATAAATCTATCATATGCATCACCATACCACCCACAAGGAAATGGTCAAGCAGAATCAAGCAATAAAAGCATCATAAAAATTATCAAGAGGATACTGGACAAGAATAAGAGAGCTTGGGACTCAAAGTTAAAGTTAGCAATATGGGCTGACAGAGTGACAGTAAAAAAGGCTATTGGAATGTCACCCTTTGAGCTAGTATATGGTGCATCAGCCAGATTGCCCATAAACAATCTCCTACCAGTTTACAGATTCATCCAGGAAAATGATGAGGAGATTGAAGGCTCCATGACAGAAAGGGTGAACCAACTGGTTGCACTAGATGAAAACAGAAGGAAAGCACACCAGATCAACCTCAAGAGACAACAAGATGTGAAATATCAGTTTGACAGGAGAGCTACAAAAAGGAAGTTTCAAGTCAATGATCTGGTGCTCATCTGGAGTGCAAAAAATTACGACAAGCGTAAACATGGTAAGTTTGAACCCTTATGGATGGGCCCATATCAGATTTGTAGTATTCATGGGGAGGATTCTTATTTCCTCCAGGCCCTAGATGGTGAATTTCTGGAATTGCCTGTGCATGGCCAATTCCTTAAGTTCTATTTTGCATAGATGACTTGTTGCTGTGCACATTTGTAAAAATATGTATATAGTGTAAATGTTCTGTATAGTTCGTACTTTTTTGGTTTTTTTGCCTGGTCTGCCCAGAGATCTGGTTCTCACTGTAGGTTTTTCACCTGCACGTCCCCATTCGGAGCCAGTGTTAGCACTAATTTTGGTCTGGATCTGAGCGCAGGATGTTGGAGGGTTTTTTCCTTTTTGGGCCCTAAGTTTCCTTGTTCATCGCTGTGATTTTCTCTATCGGTGAAACTTCTTTTTGGGTACTCAGATTTTGCTTGAACCATCGTTTTGAACCATCGCATTGAACCCTTTTGGTTCAAGGTTCAACGGTTCATGGGCTTAGGCTCCATCTTTTCCCGTCAATGAATTCTTTGTTCATCTGTGTTATCGGCGTTGAACTTCTCGGTTGAACTTCTCTTTTGAACTGGTTCAAGGTTTAATGGTTCAAAGCCTTATG
This sequence comes from Cunninghamia lanceolata, assembly GCA_027924645.1. Taxonomy (NCBI): domain Eukaryota; kingdom Viridiplantae; phylum Streptophyta; class Pinopsida; order Cupressales; family Cupressaceae; genus Cunninghamia; species Cunninghamia lanceolata. The sequence goes on from BSBN01000103.1 coordinate 5,730,034, forward strand.
ATTTTGGTCTTATCGGCGTAATGTTCATCATCAGGTGGACGGTGGAGTGTTGGCCCGACGGTTTGCCTCTGGCCAATGGAAGGTTAGCGGTTTGCAAGGTTGGTTTCGGTGTGACATGGACTATCAGGCTAACCGTTGGAGGGTTCACCGATATACAATGTTTGGCCGATGGATATGTTATCGGCGAGAGCTGTATTGTCGGCCTCAGTGTTTTGAGTTATGCCGACGACGGGAGGTTTGGTCGATGAGGAGTCGTTGGTGTGTGTCTGGCCGATGCAGGAGCAGAGTGTAGCTCGTTGGTGCATCGGCGAGACTATTGTGATCGGCTGGGGAGATTTTGGTTGCTCTGACGGTGTAAGTCACACCGACGGAGGTGGTCTTCGGCGTGACTTGTGTTGTCGGCGAGGATGGATTGCGTTGGGCCGACAGTAGAGGGTTTGACCGATGAAGGGGGAAGCCGATATGTTATCGGCGGGAGTTGTTCTATCGGCAGCAGTCTTTTATGGTTTGCTGATGGAAGGAAGTCACCCTGATGGGGAATGCCATCGGAGTAAGGTTGCTTATCGGGTTAGCGGTTGGAGGGTCCGCCGATGGGGTAGTGTCAGGCCGATGAGGATTTGGAGTGGTCATCGGTGAGAGTTGGTCTGTCGATGAAGGAGCTTTTGGCTAGGCCGATGGTTTTTCTCTGGCCGATGGGGATGTTGGAGGCTTTCAGGAGTTGATCATCGGCGTGATTGGCTGTGTCAGCCGAGGGTTTTTTTGCTTGGCCGACAATATTGGTCTGGCCGATGGTGGTAGGATGGTAACTGCTAACGAGGTGCGAGCTGGTCATCGGAGAGACTCATACTACTGGTGGAGATCTGAAGAGTTGGCCCGATGGTGCATCTCTAGCCGATGGAGGGGATTGTAATGTAGTGGTCGGCAAGACAATTGAGGTCAGCAGGAGATTCGTGGGCTTGGCCAATGGTGTTGATCTCGGCGATGGGCTTTGGGTGGAGGAGAGTGTGTCAAGCGTGGCAAAAGCGCTCGACACCTATTATGCAAGTGACTATGCTTTTAAACTACTAAAGTGATCTCCTCACCGTGCATGTGGGACTAATCTCCCTGTATAATTTGAAGCTGCGATAGAATGCATTTTGGCGGGAATTTCTTTTTTGAAGTGCTAGGACGGTTTTCAAGCGGTCGCGGGTGGTTGGGCCATCAATGGCGACTGTAGCAGGAGTATGGGCGATGGTACAAGCGATTAAACTACCCAATTGTGAATGAAGACTCCCAGATGGCGGCGCAAGGCTCGAGGCCTCCCTTGTCTGTTGCATTGATGGATTTTGAGCGCCATTCCTTTGAAGGATCTGTATCTGGCAGATTTTTGTAAAAGCCTTGTAATTAATTGCTGTGGTACACTTTTTGGCTAATATAAGCAAACTGTGTTACCATTGTTTTGGTTGTTGCAAGTTGAACATTTGGCTCTGTAATACAATACAGCTGATTTGGTTGCTCTGTACAGCAAAACCTGTGAGTTTATGTATCTCTTGTTGTACATTTTTGCATGAATCCACTGATTTCATGGTTAATTCTATATGAGAAATGCTATGTTAGCATGTGTTTTGCTAATTCTGTCTCCAGTATTGCATGTATCTTTCTTCTGAGTCTAGATATTTAAGCAATGTTTGAGACTCTAGAACATAGAATTCCTGTGTTGAATGTCTGATCTCTTAACTTCTGCTCAAGGGGTAGATTAAATTATTCTCAGATTGAACATTGGGAAGGGTATATTACAGTAGGGATGCCATAAGTATAGATAGCTTAACACTCTGTATTGGGAGATATCTGTAAGGTAGGTATCAGATGTGTCCCCCTGAAATCTAGTTTTAGTTGTTCATGCATATCATTCACAGGTGTATCTATTGACTCCAGGCCCTGGATAGGCACCGATCTAGCTTTGTCTTTGTGTTATATACCATGTCCAGCTTTGCATCCAAATATAAAATCAAAACCAAACTCTAAAACAACCATTAGGACATTAGAATTAGTTTTAGGATCCCCAGTCCTCTGTCTACAACTGCAAATAGGCCCAAAGCTAGCCCCTTTGCTCTTATCTTACAGTTTTGGTCTACTTATAGGAGGATTTATCTGCTTTCTGTCAGCATCCCAGCCTTGTATGTATATCCTCATGGATGTTGAGTAGGGAATAGCCCCTAGGTTTTGCAGAGCCTGAAGAAGAAGAGGAGATAAAATATAGAGTCTATCTCCTACACTGTTGGCCCCTAGCCCAGAGATCCTGTTGATAATTGATGGCTACCTTGTAGGGAAATCTGGGAATAAGCATCCAGTCTAGGAGAAAACCAACACCTCTCTAAGGCACCTGAGGATGGAGGATCCGACCTTCCTGTAACTTCTACATATCAAGAAAGATCACCCTTGTTGATTGAGAAATCACAAGAAATCAACTTGGGCACTGAACAAGCTCCTAAAGTCATGTTTCTGGCAGCCTCTTTATCAGACACAGAAAGAGTCAGCTTCACTAAATTCTTCATAAAAAGATCTATTAACTTTACATGGACATATGCAGATATGTCAGGTCTAGATCCCTCCTTGGTAGTGCACCATTTGAATGTCTCTCCAAAGGTTAAACTAGTTCAGCAAAAGATAAGAAAAATGTACCCATAGATAGAATTGTTGGTGAAAATAGAGATCCAAAAACTTCTGGATGCGAAGTTTATTAAACCTGTTGATTATTCTGAGTGGGTATGTAATCTAGTGCCTACTACCAAACCTGATGGCAGAATCCATTGCTGTAATGACTTCAGGGACCTTAAAAAAGCATGTCCTAAAGATGACTTCCCTTTGTGAAGCATTGACACAATTGTAGATCTCACTATAGGACATGAGATGCTTTCATTAATGGACTGATTCTCTGGATACAATCAGATCAGGATTGCAGAGGAGGACCAGCATAAAACTTTATTCATCTGCCCATGGGGAATATATTGTTGGGTCGTCATGCCTTTTGAACTTAAAAATGCCGGAGAAACTTACCAAAGGGCTATGACTGTCATTTTCATGATCTTTTTCACACAATAATGGAGGACTATGTCGATGACATTTTAGGAAAATCCAAAATAAGAGAAGACCACCTTCAAGTCTTAGGACAAATCTTTGATAGGCTTGAGAAGTATAAAGTCTTATTGAATCCAAACAAATGTGTCTTCAGTGTAACTTCTAGTAAGCTACTAGGATACATAGTCTCCAGAAGAGGCATTGAAGTGGATCTGGATAAAGTGAAAGCCATAGTTAACATGCCTCCTTCGTCCAATTTGAAATAGCTGCATGGTCTCCAAGTTTGGCTACACTATTTGTCAGTTCATAGCTCAGTTGGCAGATAATTGCCATCCTTTCCAACACTTGCTTAGGAAGGGAGAAACCCTTAAGTGGGATGACAAATGTCAACATGCTTTCAATCAAATAAAAGAATATCTTTCAGCACCCCCTATGCTTGTACCACCTATCAGAGATGGACCTTTGCTTTTATATACTTCAACTACAGCAGTTGCACTTGGTGCCCTTCCAACTCAATAGGATGATACAGGAAAAGAGAAAGCCATTTACTATATCAGTTGGACTTTGGTAGGTTATGAGATCAACTATACAATAGTGGAAAAAGCATGCTTGGCAGTAGTATTTACATCCCAAAAGCTGCAACACTACATGTTAAATTAGACAACAAAGCTCATTTTCAAGTTTGATCCATTGAAATATCTTCTTGCTAAAGCAGTGCTTACTGGTAGAGTAGCCAAATGGGTGATGATCCTTAGTGAATTTGATATTGAATATGTTGACTGCAAAGTAATAAAAGGACAAGTCATCACGGATCAACTTGCTGAAGTTCCAATGATTGATATTCATCCTTTTGATCCTAAGCTACCTGATGAAGAATTGTTCAATGTGTCTCCTTCTAAAACTTGGCAACTATACTTTGATGGCTCCTACACCCACCATGTGTCTAGAGTAGGTGTCCTATTCATCACCCCCTAGGGTGATTGTATTCCAAAATCCTACCGCATCACCTTTCCTTTTATGAATAACATAGCAGAATATGAAGGTCTGATCACTGGGTTATGAATGGGTGTCCAATGGGACATCAAAGAGCTTCATGTATTTGGAGACTCGTAGTTGGTAATAAAACAAGTTCAAGGATGAGTACCAAACAAAGGATGAAAAGATTCTTCCATACAAACTAATGGTTGATGACTTTAAGAAATACTTCTCTCAAATCACATTTGAACAGATTGCCAGAATTAACAACAAAGCAGTTGACGCCATGGCAACCATTGGTTCTCTTCTGGACATGCCTACTAATGCATAGTGGTGTGAATTCTTAGTGGAACAACTTTTGATCCCAGCATTTGAAGTACCCCAATCAGAACTCATCTGCGAAGTTCATTCCCCCACGTCCCCTTGGTATGAAGATATTCATGAATACCTTGTCAATGGCACTTTCCCTTTCCAATTCTCCAACTCCCAATGCAAATATTTCATCCGCCAAGCCTCTCACTACACTATTCTTGGAAAAACCCTATACCACAAGAGTCTCGATGGTATCTTACTTAGGTGTCTTAACTCGGAAGAGGCCAACGTGGCTTTACGAGAAATACATGAGGGTGTCTGTGGATCGCATTCTGCTGGTCCTAGTCTTGTCAAAATGCTTCTTAGAGCTAGCTACTATTGGCCTACTATGGAGTTAGACACACATTAATTCTCAAAAATATGCATGTAATGTCAGATACACAGAGATTTGATACACGCACCAGTGTAGGAACTACAACCGCTCACAGCTCCTTGGCCATTCTCGCAATGGGGATTAGACCTCATAGGAAAAATCCATCCATCCTCTTCAAATGGCCATAAGTTCATAATCACTGCCACAGAGTATTTCACCAAATGGGTGGAAGCAATCACTATGACATATATCACTGGGAAACAAATCTCCAAGTTCATATTGCATCATATTATATGTCGATATGGTATCCATCAGACCATTGAAACCGATAACGCACATCCTTTCAAGAACTAGGAAGTCTATGAACTATGTCAAAAGTTTCACATTCAGCATAGATTTTCTATAACCTATTACCCTCAAAGCAAAAACCAAGCTGAGGCCTCAAACAAAACCATTATAAAAATCTTGAAGAAAATGGTCAATGAAGCTAGTCGAGATTGGCATCTTCAATTGAATCCTGCCTTATGGGCTGTGAGGCCTACCTTTTTCACTTCTATTCATGAGACTATTTGCAGTGCTATTGCTATTACTTTTATGTTGGAGGACTATTGATCCTAGAATTTTGTTTATTAAACCCAATTGAATTTTAAGAAAATAAATTGTGCAATGATAATTAGATGTTGCTTTTAAGAGAATGATGAATGGATAATATTAGAAATGGAATTTTAATGTGATTTCAGTATGATTATATGGTAGAATATTTAGGTATGCTTGTATTTAAATTGCTTCGGCTATGATATCTTTGTGTTATTAACTTCGAGATTGAGTGTGTAGGTATTGCTAACGAAACCACAAATACAGGGGATCATTCCACACCCTATGTTGTATCCCTTATGAAGCCGATCTAGTTCCATGAGGAACTAAAATCAACCTCGTGTTTGGTGAAATGTTGTAATGTTGTAATGTTGCATGGGGTCAAGGGAATTAGGTCTACCTTCTGATTTACTTATATTGTGATATGTGTTGTAAGAAATGTTGTTATGAATCTTGTTTTAACTTAATTTCTTTTAGACCCTCTTCTTGTGTTTTTACTTGACTCTGGGAGCCCTAACTAGATAAAAATCAACCCTGGGTTATACCCCATGGGTCTAGGGACCCTTTTGACTAGGATAACCTTGGGATGGCCTCCATATGGTCACTTTAACTTCACAGTGAAGTTAAGTGATGAATATGGAAGCATGGGGATAATGGGATGAGTGAAATCCACACTTAGGCCCACTTCCAAGTCATGGAATGAAACCATGATTCCCCAAATAATGGAGTGCTTTGTCTTTTTGTGCCTCTCTTTTGGTGGGAGTTCCCCATAAAAAGGGTGGTGTGTCATCCACTTCCTTTTTATTTCTATTTTACTTATTATATTTTATTCCTCCATGTGTTGTAAAAGGGCTATAGTGGGGGACCTCTTGAGTGGGGTTAATTGTTTAAGTCCACTAGGGATAATGGATAAGGAGTGGGTTTAGTTTTTTTAATGCCACTTGGGAATAAGGGAAAATGGAGGGAATTAGTTTTAAAAAGGAGAGGAGGGAGAGGGGAAGGGGGTTGGATTATTGTGGAAAGAAGGAGAACTTGGAGGAGGAGACGAAGGGTGGAGCTCTTCTTCAACTACATCCATAATAGGGCTTGTAAAGGTTAGTGAGCAAGTTTACTCACCCTTGTATGTTCTGTTCTTGTTTGATGAATGTTGAATTGCAAAGGTTGTCTATGTGTATTTCTGTTATTTTGGGTTTGTGATGGGTGTTTGAAAGAGCTTCTTCCAGTTGGAAGACAATGCTCATCATGTGTGGGGAAGGGAAGGTGTGAACCTCCTCGGGTGTATTCTTGTTCTTGGTATATGGAAGCCTTGAGGGCATGTTGGTAATTTTGAGCCAAGAGGGCTATAAGGCTTGAGAGCCTATTTGGAATATCCCTGGGATTTTGATTATTTGGATGGCTTGAGGCCATGAGAAAGATTAATTTTGTTGGATTGGGCCATGAGAAAAGTTGTGATAAAATGTTGAGAAGAATGACACCTTTGAGTTGAGTGAGTCTACTTCCCTACCCTCTATAAACTCACCTCAGTTGAGTTTTTGTATTGTGAGTAAAAGCATGGGTGTTGTGTGTTGTTTGTTTCTATTGTTGTGAAGTGTTTTTGGTCTATTCTACCCTAGGTGTGTGGATGATCTCCCTAGCTTGGGGGTGACCCTCTTGTGGTTCTATGGTAGGGAGGAGAGCTAGTTGGTTGGTGTATTTCTTCCTTGTTGTCATGCAGGTTTCTCTTGGAGCTTATTGAGAGAATTGGAAAAGTTTTATTGTTTGGGGAAAATGTATCTCATCCTTACTGGCAAGGAGAGTTTTGTTATTAAGTTTCTTCCTAGATAAGTTCCTTTTAAAGAGGAGAGATTTCTCCCTCTGATATTGTAAATATTGTATTGGGAGAAGATAGCAATTCTTTCCTTAGAGTGATTGTGAGTTGTGAAATCTTACAGTTGTTTATTCTTGTTTATCAAATTGTAAGTTGTGAAAATTAAGTTTTGATCTAGACAAGTTGTTAAGCTTATTTTTGGTTTTATTTAGTAAAAAAGTTACATTTACTGGATTATAGAAGTTGTAAATTTGCCTTTTGGAAACAAATTAAAACTTGATTTAAGTATACATGGAATTTAATCTAAACTGATTTACATGTCTGTTTATTTGGTTATTGAAGTGGAAAATTTATTAGTTCCCTGTAATTACTCTTAAACTTTAATTTTATTTGAAATGGAATGTATACTTGATAGATTAAAATTTAGTTGAAATATATGGATTTAAATGGTTATTTACTTTCTGTTTCACTCAAGTATTTGTTAAATTGTAAATTAAATTGTTAGAGAAAATGTGAAATGAATTTGTTAATTTGTGAACGGAAAGGTTGTAGGAAATATGAAACTTCATTATGAAATAAATAAATAAATATATATATATATATATGTATGTATGTATATATATTTTTATTATTAAATGAAGTTGTGAAAATTTGATGCACTTGTGTATATATATATATATATATTTAAATAATTTAATTTAAATGATTTTGTGAAAATGTGCTACACTTGTATATATATATATACATATATATATATATATAATTAGTATTAATTAAAACTTACGAATTATCAAAGGAATGAGAAAAGAGAGCTCCCTATTTACACAGTCGAAATGTTACATGTTACAGGGTGGGGGTTAAATCCCCACCGTAAGCCTTATGTAAAAGGGTGTGGGGAGGGGCGGAGCCCCACCCACACCCCACAGAGTGGGTTGTGGGTGGGGCTCCGCCCCTCCCCACACCCCCGCCGTGACCTAACACCCACACCCCGCCCGTGGAACTCTGCCATGCCGCCCCTGCGGTTTCCTCCCCTCGCGGCCTGCGCCTGCCTTCTCCGTCGCCGGCTCCCATGTCCGCCGCCCGGTCTGCTCCCCTTCGTCACTTACTGTGACCTCCGCTCCGCCCACCTCCATTCCGCCGCTCCACACTGCCACCTCCTTCGGCTTGCCTGTGACCTTCTTTGCCCCCGCCACCTCCATGACCTTGCAACACAATATAAAACTAGGGTTAATACCCTTCAAGACTATAACATGTTTTATAACAAGCACTTGGTGCTTGAGTGGAGATTAATGTTAAATAATAATTAAGCAATTATATATATATGTATGTGTTGACTTTTTCCCAGACTGGATGCTTATTCCCAGATATCCCTACAAGGTAGCCATCAGTGATCAACAGGATCTCTGGGCCAGGGGGTCAACAGTGTAGGAGATAGACTCTATATTTTATCTCCTCTTCTTCTTCAGGCTCTGCAAGACCTAGGGGGGTATTCCCTACTCAACATCCATGAGGATATGCATGCAAGGCTGGGATGTTGACAGAAAGCAGATGAGTCCTCCTGTAAGTAGACCAAAACTGAAAGATAAGAGCAAAGGGGCTAGCTTTGGGCCTATTAGCAGTTGTAGACAGAGGACTGAGGATCCTAAACTAACTCTAATGTCCTAATGGTTGTTTTAGATTTTGATTTGAAGTTTAAGTGTGGATGCAAAGCTGGATATGGTTATAACACAAAACAAAGCATGATTGGTGCCTATCCAGGGCCTGGAGTCAGTAGACATACACCTGTGAATGATCAGCATGAACAACTAAAACTGGATTTCAAGGGGATATGTGTGATACCTGCCTTACAAGTATCTCCCAATACAGAGTGTTAGGTTATCTCTACTTATGGTATCCCTACTGCAGTATACCCTTCCCAATGTTCAACCTGAAAATAGTTTAATCTACCCCTTGAGTAGAAGTTAAAAGATCAGACAGTCAACATAGGAATTCTATGCTCTAGAATCTAAACATTACCAAACATCCAGATTCAGAAGAAGAATACATGCAATACTGGAGACAGAATTAACACAACACATGCTAAACAACATTTCTCATATAAGTTCAATCATGAAATCAGTGGGTTCATGCCAAAAACAAACAACAAGAGATACATAAACTCACAGGTAAGCTGTACAGAGCAACCAGATCAGCTTGTTATGCATTACAGAGCCAAAATCATCAACTTTCAACAACCTTTCAAATGAGCAAGACCACCTGCTTATAACAGCCAGGTAGGTGCTCAGCAATTAATTACATGGTTGACCAAAATTTCGCCAGATACACAGCATTAGGAAAATGGCGCTCAAACACAACCAGATTGGTGCCCAAACTTGAATGCAGCAGGTAGGGGAGGAGACAGGAAGATTTCTCGAGCCTTGCGCCCCTGTCCGCTGATGTACACCCTCAGTCGGGTACATGATCCATCCACGCCATCGCCCAAACCTCTGCAACAATCGCCATTAATGGCGCACCAACCCGCGGCCTTGGGAAGATCATCAGATCTGCAATCGCAACCATTTCCCGCCGAGATTCATCATCATGATATTTCGAATATGCAGGATAACATTATCCCACATGCACCCCGCGATGACCTCAATAACACTTTATATACTAAGTCATGAGCATATATCATGTCGATGCTTTTGCTCCTGATGACACTAGTATATAACCTCATCATCATCATCCTCCAGCAGCATGATATCCTGTTGTTCGAAATATCACCCTGACGTCATCATGATATTTGAAATATACCCTTCATGATAATCGGCACAACCTGATCCATCGGAGGAACATCCTCCTGCTGAGCTTATTCCAAAAGTCTGGCCGATGAACATCCTGATGACGTCATCATCATATACTGCTGACGTCATCATCATATCTGCCTACTGTGCACCAACTCGCATATCCGGATGACGTCATCATCATGTTTGCAAATATCAGGAGGTCTCTTCAAGATGATCAGTGTTAGAAATATGACCCCCCCCGGACCTTGATGACGTCATCATCATATTAACATCATCATGATATTCGGAAGACAACCGGATATTTGGAAATATCCTCCTGATGTTCAATTATCAGGTTGCACTGTAGCTCCACTATAAGATCGGGGCGATAACTGAATATGATGATGCTGCTTGAAAAGATCACCCCCCGGAGATAATGCGCGAAGCCAGCAGGCGGATATCTCCTTGATATCAGCATCATCATGATGCTCGAACAAACACATATCCGGGTGATATGAAAATATCACCCCCTCCTTCGGAAATATCATGATGCAGATAGGCATAGAAACAAATATCACCCTGATATACGGATGACGTCAGCATCATCAGGATGAGAAACAAAGAACAAGAAGTGATACAACATCATCAGGATGATATTGACTAAGATCATCCTGACGTTCAAAACATGATGACCCTAGTGAATATCGGGTCGCACTTAGAACTCTTCAACAACATCATCAGGATGATCATAACCAAGATCACCCGATGATAAAAATATCACCCCGGCGAAATATCATGAAGGCAGAAAATATGATGACCTCCGCAAACAGCAGGATGATAACTGGAAATATCATGATGATGACGACCCTTAGGAAAAAACAATTTAGGTCGAACACTTAGAGAATAACCCCTTCAGGACATCGGGGCAACATCGTCATCATGTTTGAGCAAGGTGATATTCGGAAGATCACCGGATACTTGAAAAATCACCCCCGCAAGCAACTGAGGGCGCACTGTAGCTCACCAGTATCATCAGGATAATAAGCAAACATCACCTGACAGTTGAAATATGATGATGACGATGAGAAAAACAAGTCGACGAAGAACATGCTAATGAAGATCATCATCGAAGACAAGATGATGATGACGACCTCCTCCTCAGAAAAATATGATGCTGCAGCTGAAAAACGCTGAGGAGGTCCAACACTTAGAAAAATTGGGCAAGAAGATGAAGGCTTCAGATGAAGAAACCTCCTGATCATGACAAATCAACCCCAGGTCAAAATAAGTGCTAACAGTGGCTCCGAATGGGGACGTGCAGGTGAAAACCTGCAGCGAGAACCAGATCTCCGGGCAGACCTGACAAAAAGCCAAAAACACGAGCTGTACAAGGCATTTACACTACATACATATTTTACAAATGTGCACAGCAACCAGATATTCATGCAAAATAGAACTTAAGGAATTGGCCATGCACAGGCAATTCCAGAATTTCACCATCTAGGGCCTGGAGGAAATAAGAATCCTCCCCATGAGTATTGCAAACCTGATATGGGCCCATCCATAAGGGCTGAAATTTACCATGTTTACCCTTTTCCTGATCTTTAGCATTCCAAATAAGCACCAGATCATTGACTTCAAACTTCCTTTTTGTAGCTCTCCTGTCAAACTGATATTTCATATCCTGTTGTCTTTTGAGATTGATCTGGTGGGCTCTCCTTCTGTCTTCATCCAATGCAACCAGCTGATTCACTCTTTTTGTCATGGGATCTTCAATGTCCTCATCATTTTCCTGAATGAACCTGTAAACTGGTAGGAGATTGTTTATGGGCAGTCTAGCTGATGCACCATATACTAGCTCAAAAGGTGACTTCCCAATAGCCCTTTTCACAGTCACTCTGTTAGCCCATACTGCTAAGTTCAACTTTGAGTCCCAAGCTCTCTTGTTCTTGTCCAGTATCCTCTTGACAATTTTCATGATGCTCTTATTGCTTGATTCTGCTTGACCATTTCCTTGTGGGTGATATGGTGATGTATATGACAGGTTTATCCCATACCTGTTGCAAAAATCAACAAATTCACCTGATCTGAAGCACATAGCATTATCAGTGATAATCTTAAATGGTACTCCAAACCTGATGATGATGTTCTCTAGTATGAAATCTGTCACCACCTTACTTGTAGCTCTTTTAGTTGGAATGGCCTCAATCCATTTGGTAAAGTAGTCAGTTGCCACCAAGATCCAACTGTGTCCCCCACTTGATTTGTCTGCAATTTCCCCTATAAAGTCAATTCCCCACTGCTGGAATGGAGCATCCACAGGTACAGTTCTGAGGGGCAAAGCACCATTATATTTCAGCTTTCCTGAGAATCTCTGGCAAGGGTCACACTTCCTTACTAACTTTTGTGCATCTGAAAAGAGAGTGGGCCACCAATATCCTGCCCTGAGAATTTTATGAGCTGTTGTTTGGGCAGTATAATGGCCACCACACAATCCTTTATGCATGTCAATCAAAATATTGTTAGCCATGTTCTTATCCACACATCTCAGCAGCACACCATCAGGATTTTTCCAGTACAGCTCATCTTGAACAACAACATACCTGATTGCATGTAGCTTCAGAGTCCTCTTTTGATTGTCACTGAAATGGGAAGGACAATTCAGATTTTGCAAATAATAGACAATATCCTTGTACCATTCAGATCCTGATACACTTACATTCTCATCTTGGACTGCATTAACTTGGCAAGCTTCCAAGTTTGATTGTGCCATCATCTTGGCTAATCCTTGTCCTCTTATCAACTTAGTAACTTGTATGTCTATGTTGAATTCCTGCAGTTTGTTCATCCATCTGCACCTTCTTCCAGTCACCTCCTGCTGAGTGAATATGTCTTTGACTGCAGCATGAGGCACATATGCAATTATATATGACCCTACCAAGTAAGGTCTAAAACTTTTGATGGCTCTAACAAGTGCATATGCCTGTTTTTCCATAATGTCATATTTCAACTCAGAGGCCTGCAGGGACATACTGAAGAAGGCGATGGGCTATTCAAAACCATCTTCATTTTTCTGTAACAAACATGCAGCAACAGTATGAAAGGAAGCAAATGAGAACACTTGGAATGGCCTAGAAAAATCAGGAGATTTAAGAACAGAGGCCATCTTGATTGCCTCTTTGATATTCTGAAATGATTCTGCTGCTTCCTTTTCCCAGTTGACAATTGCATCCTTCTTCATCATCTTGGAAATGTTCCCTGTGATCTCTGCAAAGTTGGGAACAAATCTTCTAACAAAGTTTATCTGTCTGAAGAAGGACTGAACTCCTTTCACAGTTTTTGGCATTTGAATCCTGTCAATAGCTGCCACTCTCTCTGGATCTATCCTGACTCCATCCTTGGAAACAATGTGTCCTAGAAGTTTTCCTTCAACTACTCCAAAGGCACACTTCTTTGGGTTTAAAGAAATACCATATTCTAGTGCTCTTATGAAGATCTGCTCCAGATGCATACAATGCTGCTCCTCTTTCTTTGAGTAGGCAGTCAAGTCATCCTGATATACTGCCAGGATTGAATCAATCAGCCCTGCAAAAGCAACATCCATTGCTCTTTGAAATGTAGCACCTGCATTTGTTAGTCCAAATGGCATTCTAACATACACATACGTTCCCCATGGAGTGGTAAAGGCAGTCTTATATTGTTCTGATTCCTTTACCTTTACCTGATTATATCCTGAAAATCCATCCATCATGGATAGGAGTTCACAACCAGTCACTCTTTGCAACATAGCTTCCATATTAGGCAATGAATAGTTATCCTTCAAAGAGGATACATTCAAGTTCCTGAAATCAACACACAGCCTAATATCACCATTCTTTTTTCTGACTGGGACAAGGTTAGACACCCAAGTTGAATGTCTGATTGGCACAATTATTCCAGCTTCCCTGAGCCTTTTGAGTTCTTCTTGCATCTTGGGAGCTAAGGTTGGATTAATAGGTCTTTGCCTTTGTCTAAATGGCTTAGCTTCAGGCTTCAATGGGATCTCATGCTGGAATAAGTCTTCTCTATAAGCTTTTAGGTCCTCATATGACCAAGCAAAAACATGTTTATACTTTTTTAGCAATGCAATCAGCATACTTCTTATGTGTGGTTTGAGCTGTTTGCCAATATATACCTTCTGAGGGGCCTGAGATGTCCCCAAATTTATTTCTTCTAAATCCTCCTTATTTGTGGGGGATGTCTTTGTGACCATTTTATCTCTACTGTCAAAGGCTCTTTCCAAAGCCACTAACCCTCTAGGGATCTTGTTATTCTTCAACTGAATGATCTCTTTTCCCACAAGAGTTTCTTTTCCATTTACAGTTTCTACAAAAGCTTGGAAATCAATCTGTTGATTCTCATACTCATCTATGCAATGCAAAAATTTCAGCAAATCCCTATCATCATTAAAAACTTGCCAACTGCATATGTTTTCTGGTATGGCAGGCCTAATTTTAACTTCTACATCTGTGACACCTGACAGAGTGATGTCATCTGGCCTTATTGCAACATTGGCTAAGAAGTCAGCCATAACATTTTTTGACCTTTCTACCCAGCCAATTGAAAATGCATCAAAAAGTTCAATAGTATCCCAAACAGCATGCTTGTATTGCTTCAGTCTTTTATTCTTTGCAGCATACTTATTTCTGATTTGGGATACAATCAGCTCAGAGTCTCCAAATACTCTTAACATCTTAATCCCATGTTTGAGAGCAATATTCAGGCCTAAGAGTAAAGCCTCATATTCTGCAATATTGTTTGTGCAATCAAACCTCAGCAAGAAAGAGAGCTTGAGGAGCTTACCAGTTGGAGACAGGAAAACAACTCCAGCTCCAGACCCTTCTTTTGCACAAGCTCCATCAAAAAACATGGTCCATAAGCCTTGTTGATCCAGCTCATCAATACAGACATTTTTCTTTTTGTCTTCTGCATCATCTGAGACAACCTTGAAGTTATCACAGTCAGTGTCCACAAAGCATACCTGTTCATTTGCTTCTTGGTCTTCCACTGTCTCTGATGATCTTTGCTCTCTAATTAGCTTGACATCCCTGCCATTCATTGGAATCATGGCATATGACAGGTCCAGCTGCATACTTCCACCTATTAGTGCTGCCCATCTTCTTGACAACAGCATACCATACTGTGGCTTGATGTCAACCACTGTTATATTCATTTTGTATCTTTTTTCAGGAAATGCTGCCAGTTTGAAATCCACATCCTTCATGATTCCAATAACTGGTACCTCTCTGGCATCCATTGCATAACATTTTCCACATGCCTTGTCAATCTTTAATCCAGTTTGTTGCATGATAGCCAAAGGCATGACATTTGTAGATGCTCCAGAGTCAAGCATACAATTTCTAATTATTTTACCATTTATAACCAGGGAAACATAAAATGGTTCCACCTGTGAAGGACACTTTGTCATGGTCATTCCTAAATAGACTTCAGGAGTCTCATCTTCTTCATTGCACATGACCTGTTTCTCACCCTGGGTCTGATCATTTTGCTTAGCTTGAAAAGGTACCCCTGAGATTAGGGATATTGTCCTATTCTTGATCTCTTCCACTTTCATGAGTTCCATAAGTGGAACAGAGACCTTTACCTGAGAGAGGATCTGGGCTATATCAAATGGAGCACAGTTTTGTACAGCAGTTGTGGCTTGCTCCACATTCTTGCTTTTATCCTGAGCTAATTTAGTTTTCATTTTCATAGTTCCCTGATCATCATTCTTGTCTTGGGAACCTCTACTTTGATCTTCAGCCTGAGGGGTTTTGTTTTCTGGTCCTTGAGATTCAGGACCTGCTCTGTATCTAAAGTTCTGCTTATTATTTACCCACTGCCTCTTTTGTGGTTCAGTTCCTTTATGACCATGCATCAGCTGACCTGCAGAAATATCCTCTGGCTGATGTGGGCTGCCAACCTGATTTCTACCTCTGAGATTGTAGTTGCTTTTGACCTGAGCAACTGCTGCAGCTGTGAAGGCTCTAATTTCCTCATCAGAAGGTCGTTGTAGGTTACTCAGAAAATTGTGTGAGTTCTGAGCATACACATAATTATCTTCATTATCTTCATCATCTGGGGACTGTTGGCAGGCCTGAACCTGATGATCTGTATTCTCATCAGCATCATACAGAGTGTATCCATTGCCTACGGACATCATGTTAACATCATCATCCTGCACATGATGTGGCTCATTGCACTCATTACAAGATGTAGCATTATCATACAAAGATTGGGCAATCATGCACTGTGATTGTGAATGTGGCATCTGACAGATTATACACCACGGAGCATCATCAGCAATATTTATAGTTTTCTTTAGGGGATCAGGAGTTTCCTTGACATGTTGAGCCCTCTGATTTGTGTTGTTACGTGGATATACAGGCTTACCATCATGCCAATTGGTGTTATAAGGCATATCATGTAATGATGGCCTCTTTTCCTGCCTTTGATAGACTTGCCTATCAGGACCCATCCCTTTTTCACTTCTAGCTAATCTATAGCTCAGGTCCTTAACAACATTTGCCAGTTTGTCTATCTTATCTTCAGGAGCAGATGTACTACCTTGAGTGTTCTGAGGCTTATTTGGATTCTGCAGAATTTTTACATCATCCCTTCTATTTGTCTTGCCTGATGCTTTCCTATTGTTTTCAATATTTACTGCAATTCTGAAAGCATCCCTGAGAGTGGCAGGACCTTTATCTCTTAGTCCATATGCAGTCTTTGCATCAAAGGCATTGATGTACAAAATTATGCACATTGGTTCATTTGGCCTCATATGATGTGGCAATTTGTTCAACACTTTAGTAAATCTTGCATTAAAGTCTGCAACCTGCTCATTTGACCCTTTGGTGATGCTGGTGAACTCATTTACAAAGAAGCTAGGGTCAGTTTTATCACCATATTGCTCCTTGAATATCCTTTTAAAATCATCCCATGATGAAATGCTCCGGTCAGGCAGATTCCTGTACCATTCTCTTGCCTCATCTATTAAGGATTGCATGAATGACTTCATGAAAACATCCTCATGCTCAACCTCAAAATTATCCATGACATTTTGGAAGGCCTTTAGATGATCTTCTCCTGACACTGTATTGTTTCCTGAAAACTTAGGCACTTGCAGCCTCATATGCTTGTCAATGGGGTTAGGATACCCAGGAATACCATCAAACACCAGCTGCCTGAATCTATCTAGCTGCATGGGCTGTCTGTTTGGCTGATTAACATTAACATTTCTGTTTGCATTCTGGTTTCCTGCATGGTTCAATGGTATCCTAGCATCATTCACATTTTGTCTGTCATCATGATGCTGATGTTGCATTTCATATCTTTGCTGATGTCTTTGCATATTTGCATTTTCTAAGGTAGGAACTGAATTATTTTGGGCAGTTCTCAAGGCTTGCACTTTCTGCTGTATATCATCTCTGATTTTCATGGCTTGTAGGTATTCTAGTTCTGCTCTTAGACTTTTGATTTCTTCAGCTAATTGTTCATCCTTAGGTCTGGAGGTAGATGGTCTCATACCATTCTGGTCATCATCTTCATCATCCCTTAGAGACTCTGCCTCTTCAAACCTTTCACTTGGGTCTAGAAAAGGGCGTTCCTGGAACACCTCTGACCTCATTCTCATACTACCACCCTGTTGCCTCTCATATGCACCTTGGATATCAGCTTCTGCACTTGAAAAATAAGGAGCATGCTGTCCTGATGGCCTAGGGTTATCTTGTACATCATCACTTTTTCTGGGGGAGCTCTCATGACTAGCTGAGACAGTTCCCTTTCTTCTATACATCATTCTTTTTGTTAATGGTAACTCTTCAAATAGAGGATTTTGTTGGGATCTTCTCCCCTGCATATAAATTTACCTTGACCGGTTGGGAGATTACTTCGGAGTCGCCACCTATTTCTAGGAACTGTTTTCTTCTGAAAACCAGGGTTCTTTCACAAGGTTCCCCAGCGGAGTAGATTACTGTTGCTGACTCAGATGGGTCACATATATATCACTGGAGATGATTAGATAGCACTTTTACTTCTCATTCCCCAGCGGAGTCACCAATTTCTGTTGACTTTTTCCCAGACTGGATGCTTATTCCCAGATATCCCTACAAGGTAGCCATCAGTGATCAACAGGATCTCTGGGCCAGGGGGTCAACAGTGTAGGAGATAGACTCTATATTTTATCTCCTCTTCTTCTTCAGGCTCTGCAAGACCTAGGGGGGTATTCCCTACTCAACATCCATGAGGATATGCATGCAAGGCTGGGATGTTGATAGAAAGCAGATGAGTCCTCCTGTAAGTAGACCAAAACTGAAAGATAAGAGCAAAGGGGCTAGCTTTGGGCCTATTAGCAGTTGTAGACAGAGGACTGAGGATCCTAAACTAACTCTAATGTCCTAATGGTTGTTTTAGATTTTGATTTGAAGTTTAAGTGTGGATGCAAAGCTGGATATGGTTATAACACAAAACAAAGCATGATTGGTGCCTATCCAGGGCCTGGAGTCAGTAGACATACACCTGTGAATGATCAGCATGAACAACTAAAACTGGATTTCAAGGGGATATGTGTGATACCTGCCTTACAAGTATCTCCCAATACAGAGTGTTAGGTCATCTCTACTTATGGTATCCCTACTGCAGTATACCCTTCCCAATGTTCAACCTGAAAACAGTTTAATCTACCCCTTGAGTAGAAGTTAAAAGATCAGACAGTCAACATAGGAATTCTATGCTCTAGAATCTAAACATTACCAAACATCCAGATTCAGAAGAAGAATACATGCAATACTGGAGACAGAATTAACACAACACATGCTAAACAGCATTTCTCATATAAGTTCAATCATGAAATCAGTGGGTTCATGCCAAAAACAAACAACAAGAGATACATAAACTCACAGGTAAGCTGTACAGAGCAACCAGATCAGCTTGTTATGCATTACAGAGCCAAAATCATCAACTTTCAACAACCTTTCAAATGAGCAAGACCACCTGCTTATAACAGCCAGGTAGGTGCTCAGCAATTAATTACATGGTTGACCAAAATTTCACCAGATACACAGCATTAGGAAAATGGCACTAAAACACAACCAGATTGGCGCCCAAACTTGAATGCAGCAGGTAGGGGAGGAGACAGGAAGATTTCTCGAGCCCTGCGCCCCTGTCCGCTGATGTACACCCTCAGTCGGGTACAGGATCCATCCACGCCATCGCCCAAACCTCTGCAACAATTGCCATTAATGGCGCACCAACCCGCGGCCTTGGGAAGATCATCAGATCTGCAATCGCAACCATTTCCCGTCGAGATTCATCATCATGATATTTCGAATATGCAGGATAACATTATCCCACATGCACCCCGCGATGACCTCAATAACACTTTATATACTAAGTCATGAGCATATATCATGTCGGTGCTTTTGCTCCTGACGACACTAGTATATAACCTCATCATCATCATCCTCCAGCAGCATGATATCCTGTTGTTCGAAATATCACCCTGACATCATCATGATATTTGAAATATACCCTTCATGATAATCGGCACAACCTGATCCATCGGAGGAACATCCTCCTGCTGAGCTTATTCCAAAAGTCTGGCCGATGAACATCCTGATGACGTCATCATCATATACTGCTGACGTCATCATCATATCTGCCTACTGTGCACCAACTCGCATATCCGGATGACGTCATCATCATGTTTGCAAATATCAGGAGGTCTCTTCAAGATGATCAGTGTTAGAAATATGACCCCCCCGGACCTTGATGACGTCATCATCATATTAACATCATCATGATATTTGGAAGACAACCGGATATTTGAAAATATCCTCCTGATGTTCAATTATCAGGTTGCACTGTAGCTCCACTATAAGATCGGGGCGATAACTGAATATGATGATGCTGCTTGAAAAGATCACCCCCCGGAGATAATGCGCGAAGCCAGCAGGCAGATATCTCCTTGATATCAGTATCATCATGATGCTCGAACAAACACATATCCGGGTGATATGAAAATATCACCCCCTCCTTCAGAAATATCATGATGCAGATAGGCATAGAAACAAATATCACCCTGATATACGGATGACGTCAGCATCATCAGGATGAGAAACAAAGAACAAGAAGTGATACAACATCATCAGGATGATATTGACTAAGATCATCCTGACGTTCAAAACATGATGACCCTAGTGAATATCGGGTCGCACTTAGAACTCTTCAACAACATCATCAGGATGATCATAACCAAGATCACCCGATGATAAAAATATCACCCCGGCGAAATATCATGAAGGCAGAAAATATGATGACCTCCGCAAACAGCAGGATGATAACTGGAAATATCATGATGATGACGACCCTTAGGAAAAAACAATTTAGGTCGAACACTTAGAGAATAACCCCTTCAGGACATCGGGGCAACATCGTCATCATGTTTGAGCAAGGTGATATTCGGAAGATCACCGGATACTTGAAAAATCACCCCCGCAAGCAACTGAGGGCGCACTGTAGCTCACCAGTATCATCAGGATAATAAGCAAACATCACCCGACAGTTGAAATATGATGATGACGATGAGAAAAACAAGTCGACGAAGAACATGCTGATGAAGATCATCATCGAAGACAAGATGATGATGATGACCTCCTCCTTAGAAAAATATGATGCTGCAGCTGAAAAACGCTGAGGAGGTCCAACACTTAGAAAAATTGGGCAAGAAGATGAAGGCTTCAGATGAAGAAACCTCCTGATCATGACAAATCAACCCCAGGTCAAAATAAGTGCTAACAGTATGTAGGTATATGTATGTATATATATATATATATATAAGTTTATATATATATATAATTATTTATTGTGTTACTTGTGGATTCCACTTACAAAAGAGGATGTTAATCAATTATATATATATATATATATATGTATATATATATATATATATGTATATATATATATGTATTAGTTGTAGTTAGTTGTGGAATCCACTTACAAAAGAGGAAGTTAATTAATTATATATATATATACACTTAGAAATAATAGTTGTATTAGTTGTGAATTCCACTTTCAAAAGAATAAATTAAATTTATTATAAATCTATATATATATAAATATATATCTATATATTTATCTCTATAAAGACATTTATGGAAATGTTAATTCTGAGTTATTAAATGCCTAATGAATTATCAGGGTATTAAGCACAAATTATCTTAAAAAATTAATTTAAGATAATAAATAAATACGTAAACAATTGAACGTGAAATTTATCAAAACAACTTGAAAGAGGAGGAAATAAATATTGCAAGGCAGTAATGAATAAACAGAGGAAACCAAATAGGGGCCAACCAATTATCCAATAATTTAAATGCTGAATTCTAAAACCAACGTAAAAACGTAGTGATCATCTTCAAGTAACTAGTAAGTCCAACATAGTGAAGGCACACATGTGTAAAATATTCCGTAAACAACCTTATCACTACACCTTTAAAGTACGCAATCAAACATGCATACGCATGCGAGGGGGAAATACAGAGTAGTAAGGGAAAATTTTTGATGGTTCATATCATGACCACATGTCGCATGTGGACATGACATGCGTGTATGTGTGTTGTGACCACATGGGAAATGTGGGCATGACATTTGGTATTAGAGCCCAGTTGTTTTAAACACTGGGCTTGTTTAGGCACATTATCACTTATGCGATCAAACTGACTGGCGATTACCTCATTTTGTAGGATGCCTCCTAAACGAGTACGGCGAACACTGCCCTGCCTTACTCCACCCACTGAGGTGCGCACTGATTCTTCAGCTGTGGGACTGGATCAGCCAGTCCCACTGGATCAACCAATTCCACAGGTTCAGCCAGTTCTACATGCACAACTAGTTCCTCAGATACCGCAGGCACCACCAGTCCCACCAGATATGGGACCACATATATTATAGGCCTTAAAGGCTATCTTAGATAGGCTTCCACCGGCTGTAGTTGAGCCACGTGTAGAGCCACGTGTCGAGCCCCGCGATGTTCCGCGAGAGGAGCCATGCGTGGAGCCACGAGCTGAGTCTCATGTCGAGCCACGTGTGGAGCCCCGCGTAGAGCCGTAGGGGGTACCACGTGTGGAGCCTTATGTCGAGTTGCTTGATATAGAGGAGGTTGGTTCGGCCGATAGGGCCCGTAGCTAGAGCCCCACACATCATGCCAGGCATGACGAGACAGTGCGAGTAGGGCAATTGGGTCCCAGGCCTTATAATTATCATACAGATGAGCCTATCAGGGGGTGCAGAGATAAAGGAGATTCCATTAGGGACATATTGAGATTGAACACTCCTACTTTCATCAGAACCACAGAGGGAGCTGAGGCAAAGGCTTGGCTTATTAGTTTAGACAGGTGCTTCATGTTGCGTCCATACGCGGGCAACACAAAGGCCCACGTGGTAGTACATTTATTATGAGATGCAGCAGCTACCTGGTGGCACACTGAGGAGTGCAAGCGTCACCTTTCCTTAGACACCCTCTCATGGGAGACCTTTATTGAGCGCTTCAACGTGCGTTACCTATCAAACCATTATAGACAGTGTCGTATAGATGAGTTTCATGACCTACAGCGGAGGGGACTCTCAGTGGCATAGTATGAGAGTAAGTTTACAGAGTTATCCAGATATGCGGAGTATCTCCATGACGAGAAACTCCTGGTGCATAAGTTTATTAGAGGACTAAACCATAGTATAGCAGGACCTATTTAGATGGCAGATCCCCAGACTTTGAGTGATGCTGCCGAGAAGGCTTATATTGCTGAGGAGATTTAGGGACGGGGGCAGAATTCTTGCCCTCAGTTCCAGGATCGGGGATAGCAGCAGCATTAATAGAGTTTCCGTAGGCCAACATAGCCACCCCCTAAAGGAGGATTCAGTTCAGTATCATTACCTCCTAGGCCCCCACAGCAGCAACAGTCACAGCAGCAACAGAAAGCTAGAACACAGCTGAGGTCACATGGGGGAAATAATAGAGGTTGGCAGCAGTAGGGCCTGCGCAGAGATCAGAGACAGTAGGGATCACCTACGGGACCCGCGAGGCCGCAACAGACATATAGGGGCTCACAGGGGTCTACTGGTAGATCAGGACAGCAGCAGTCGACTAGGACTCAGATGGTACAGGTACAGGTTAGAGGCCCTTATTATGTTTGCAGTAAAGCTGGACACCTAGCTAGAGAGTGTCCACAGGGTTTAGGGGGACAACATCGTGCAGGAGGTTCCGAGCAGACTGTGGGTGATGTGGGTAAATCTCACCGTATGTTTGTAGCGGTTGACAACCGCCAGGCTGATTTTCAGGCTTCAGTTATTGAGACAGCAGGTATGATTGTAGATTTTCCCATGTCTATCCTTTTTAACTCTGGAGCTACCAACTCTTTTATGTCTACATCGTTAGTTGGATGTTGCAGGCTGGTGGCTTCTAGGCAGGACATTAGGTGGGAGGTCGAGTTGGCCTCTGGGGCTAGGATGTCAGTTGATACCGTTGTTAGAAATTGTGAGATTTCCTTGGGTTCTTTCATTACAATATGGGATCTTAGGGTTATGCCATTAGGATCCTACGGCGTAGTTCTGGGTATGGACTAGCTTGCAACTCAAAGAGCCAAGCTAGATTAACGCCAGAGGATGATTAGTTGCATAGATGATCATGGCACACCGGTTGAGATAGTGGGCATACAGAAGCCCATGACTGCTCGTACAATATCTGCTCAACAACTTAAGCACTGCATGTGGAAGGGTTGTCAGATGTTTGCTATCACAGTTAGTGACAGATCAGAGGATGAACCTAAGGCTACCTTAGATGATCACCCTATCCTGAGAGAGTTTGTTGATGTTTTTCCACCAGAGTTACCAGGTATGCCTCCACGTAGAGAAGTTGACTTCCACATCGATTTGGTACCAGGGGCAGAACCAATGTCTCGTGCATCTTATAGAATGACTACACATGAGCTTACAGAGCTTAAACTGCAGTTAGAAGAATTATTAGAGAAGGGACACATCCGACCTAGCGTTTCACTATGGGGCGCATCAGTTATCTTCGTAAAGAAGAAGGATGGATCTCTTCGGCTATGAATGGACTACAGATAGTTGAACAAAGTGACAGTGAGGAACCGATATCCTCTGCCTAGGATTGACGATCTCTTTGACCAAATGCAAGGAGCCAGGGTGTTTTTAAAAATTGATCTAAAATCTAGGTATCAGTAATTATGAATCACAGAGGTAGATATTCACAAGACTACTTTCTGAACCAGATATGGCCATTATAAATTTATAGTGATACCTTTCAGCTTGACGAACACCCCGACAGTGTTCATGAGTCTCATGAATGGGGTGTTCCGTACTTACCTAGATTAGTTTGTGATCATTTTTCTAGACAACATTTTGATCTATTCATAGACCAAGGAGGAACATGTGGACCATTTGTGTCAGGTATTGTAGTGTTTATGTGAGCATCAGCTTTATGGCAACCTGGCGAAGTGTGCCTTTTTTAGGTCAGAGGTGCAGTATTTGGGGCACATATTATCAGGGATGGTATCTCCGTAGATCCATCGGAGATCAGAGCAATTCAGGATTGGCCAATACCCAGCAGTGTAATAGAAGTAAGGAGCTTTATGGGACTAGCCGGTTACTACCGTAGGTTTGTCGAAGGTTTCTCCAGGATAGCACATCCTATCACTTCCCTTCAGCGAAAAGGGAAAGGATTCACTTGGACTTAGTAGTGTGAGAAGGCCTTTGGGATCCTGAAGGAATGTCTTACCAGCGCTCCCATATTAGTTGTTCCTGATCCAGCAGAAGATTTTGTTGTTTGCATGGATGCATCATTAGAGGGATTGGGAGCTGTGCTTATGCAGGGTGGTAGAGCGATTGCTTATGAATCGCGAAAACTTAAAACACGTGAGCTAAACTACCCTACTCACGATTTAGATCTCGCAGCTGTTATTCATGCTCTTATTTGTTGGAGACACTTTATTTTAGGTCAACATTTTGAGCTCCATTCAGATCATCATAGCTTACAGTACATTTTCACTCAGCCTAATTTGAACACCTGCCAGCGGCGTTGGATGGAGTTCATATGTGAGTACGACTTTGATGTCCACTACATCAAAGGAAAGGAGAATGTGGTTGCCGACGCTCTGAGTCGAAGGCGCCACGAGATCCTGACTCTAACTTTGAAGGTGGATTTGAGGGAACGTATTTTATAGCATCTGCCTGAGGATGAGTGATTTTTGGAGGTGCAACAGGAAATCCAGGATCAGAGGGTCCTGAAGGGCAAATTCGTAGGATATTCCCTTGAGTCAGATGGATTGCTTAGACATAGGCAGCGCATCTATGTACCCCGTACGGGTGACCTACGTATAGTGATGCTCTTTGAGGCTCATGGAGCACCCTATGCAGTTCATCCAGGAGTGAAGAAGATGCATTCGGATTTGCGACAGTTATATCATTGGGCTGGGATGAGACGCGGCATTGCAGAGTATGTTGCTCGATGCCTTGAGTGTTAGAGGGTCAAGGCCGAGCATCAGCATCTAGCAGGACTATTGTACCCTCACGAGATACCTAAGTGGAAATGGGACAGCATTTCCATAGATTTTATTGTTGGTCTACCTATGTCATCGTGATGCCATGATGCCATCATGGTGACAGTTGACAAGTTGACCAAGGTGGTGCATTTCTCACTGGTACGCACAACGTACAATGCACCATTGGTGGTGAGAGTGTTTCTAGATCAGATTGTTAGACTGCATGGAGTACCTTGCCGCATCATATCTAATAGAGAATTTGTATTCACATCATCATTTTGGAGAGCCTTACATCAGGTGTTGGGCACATAGCTCAACTTCAGTTCCGCTTACCATCCTGAGACTGACGGCCAGATAGAAAGAGTTAATCAAGTGTTAGAGGACATGCTTCGCATGTATGTTATGGATTATCAGGCTAGATGGGAGGAGTACATATATCTGGTTGAGTTCACCTACAATAATGGGCATCATAGCTCGCTGGGTATGCCTTCTTACCAGGCTTTATACGGCAGACCTTGCAGGATGCCTTTTTGTTGGGATCGGTTAGAGGACCAAGTTACCATTGGTCCTGAAGTAATTTAGGATATGGAACAGCAGGTCACATTAATCAGATAGAGACTTTAGGAAGCTCAGGATAGATAGAAGAAGTATGCTGATGCGAAGAGAATAGATCGAAGCTTTTCAGTGGGTGACAGGGTATTCTTGAGAGTGCGACCGCATAAGAGTCCAATCCATTATAGAAAAGGCTCTAAGCTCGCACCTCGGTTTGTAGGACCTTTTGAGATTCTAGAGAGGATAGGACCTGTAGCCTATCGTTTAGCCTTGCCACCTAGCCTATCTCGTATCCACGATGTCTTTGATGTTTTAGTTATACGTCATTATATTTCTAACTTATCTCATGTATTGGATTGGAGTGCTCTTCAGGTAGAGGCAGATGGACGGCTGGCTTTGGAGCCAATACGCATATTGGCTCGTCGGACGTTGGGCCTTCGAAGTTGAGAGCTGGACTAGGTTAGGGTCTAGTGGGATATGTATGATGAGGTCACTATGACATGGGAAGATGCAACGAGACTGAAGACACTTTACCCTCACCTCTTTGATGACTTCCAGGAGGAAGTACAATCTTAGGGGGGAGGATGTGAGGCCTACCTTTTTCACTTCTGTTCATGAGACTATTTGCAGTGCTATTGCTATTACTTTTATGTTGGAGGACTATTGATCCTAGAATTTTGTTTATTAAACCTAATTGAATTTTAAGAAAACAAATTGTACAATGATAATTAGATGTTGTTTTTAAGAGAATGATGAATGGAAATATTAGAAATGGAACCTTAATGTGATTTCAGTTTGATTATATGGTAGAATATTTAGGTATGCTTGTATTTAAATCGCTTTGGCTATGATATCTTTATGTATTATTAACTTCGAGATTGAGTGTGCAGGTATTGCTAACAAAACCACAAACACAGGAGATCATTCCACACCCTATGCTATATCCCTTGTGAAGCCGATCTAGTTCCACGAGGAACTAAGATCAACCTCATGTTTGGTGAAATGTTGTAATGTTGTAATGTTGCATGGGGTCAAGGGAATTAGGTCTACCTTCTGATTTACTTATATTGTGATATGTGTTGTAAGAAATGTTGTTATGAATCTTGTTTTAACTTTATTTTTTTTAGACCCTCTTCTTGTGTTTTTACTTGACTTTGGGAGCCCTAACTAGATAAAAATCAACCCTGGGTTATACCCCATGGGTCTAGGGACCCTTTTGACTAGGATAACCTTGGGATGGCCTCCATATGGTCACTTTAACTTCATAGTGAAGTTAAGTGACGAATTTGGAAGCATGGGGATAATGGGATGAGTGGAATCCACACTTAGGCCCACTTCCAAGTCATAGAATGACACCATGATTCCCCAAATAATGGAGTGCTTGGTCTCTTTGTGCCTCTCTTTTGGTGGGAGTTCCCCATAAAAAGGGTGGTGTGTCATCCACTTCCTTTTTATTTCTATTTTACTTATTATATTTTATTCCTCCATGTGTTGTAAAAGGGCTATAGTGGGGGACCTCTTAAGTGGGGTTAATTGTTTAAGTCCACTAGGGATAATGGATAAGGAGTGGGTTTAGTTTTTTTAATGCCACTTGGGAATAAGGGAAAATGGAGGGAATTAGTTTTAAAAAGGAGAGGAGGGAGAGGGGAAGGGGGTTGGATTATTGTGGAAAGAAGGAGAACTTAGAGGAGGAGATGAAGGGTGGAGCTCTTCTTCAACTACATCCATAATAGGGCTTGTAAAGGTTAGTGAGCAAGTTTACTCACCCTTGTATGTTCTGTTCTTGTTTGATGAATGTTGATTTGCAAAGGTTGTTTATGTGTATTTCTATTATTTTGGGTTTGTGATGGGTGTTTGAAAGAGCTTCTTCCAGTTGGAAGACAATGTTCATCATGTGTGGGGAAGGGAAGGTGTGAACCTCCTCGGGTGTATTCTTGTTCTTGGTATATGGAAGCCTTGAGGGCATGTTGGTAATTTTGAGCCAAGAGGGCTATAAGGCTTGAGAGCCTATTTGGAATATCCCTGGGATTTTGATTATTTGGATGGCTTGAGGCCATGAGAAAGATTAATTTTGTTGGCTTGAGGCTATGAGAAAAGTTATGATAAAATGTTGAGAAGAATGATACCTTTGAGTTGAGTGAGTCTACTTCCCTACCCTCTATAAACTCATCTCAGTTGAGTTTTTGTATTGTGAGTAAAAGCATGGGTGTTGTGTGTTGTTTGTTTCTATTGTTGTGAAGTGTTTTTGGTCTATTTTACCCTAGGTGTGTGGATGATCTCCCTAGCTCGGGGGTGACCCTCTTGCGGGTCTATGGTAGGGAGGAGAGCTAGTTGATTGGTGTATTTCTTCCTTGTTGTCATGCAGGTTTCTCTTGGAGCTTATTGAGAGAATTGAGAAAGTTTTATTGTTTGGGGAAAATGTATCTCATCCTTACTAGCAAGGAGAGTTTGGTTATTAAGTTTCTTCCTAGATAAGTTCCTTTTAAAGAGGAGAGATTTCTCCCTCTGATATTGTAAATATTGTATTGGGAGAAGATAGCAATTCTTTCCTTAGATTGATTGTGAGTTGTGAAATCTTACAGTTGTTTATTCTTGTTTATCAAATTGTAAGTTGTTAAAATTAAGTTTTGATCTAGACAAGTTGTTAAGCTTATTTCTTGTTTTATTTAGTGAAAAAGTTACATTTACTAGATTATAGAAGCTGTAAATTTGCCTTTTGGAAACAAATTAAAACTTGATTTAAGTATACATGGAATTTAATCTAAACCGATTTACATGTCTGTTTATTTGGTTATTGAAGTGGAAGATTTTTAGTTCCCTGTAATTACTCTTAAACTTTAATTTTATTTGAAATGGAATGTATACTTGATAGATTAAAATTTAGTTGAAATATACGGATTTAAATGGTTATTTACTTTCTATTTCACTCAAGTATTTGTTAAATTGTAAATTAAATTGTTAGAGAAAATGTGAAATGAATTTGTTAATTTGTGAACGGAAAGGTTGTAGGAAATATGAAACTTCGTTTTGAAATAAATAAATAAATATATGTATGTATGTATATATATTTTTATTATTAAATGAAGTTGTGAAAATTTGATACACTTGTGTATATATATATATATATATATCTATAAATATATATATATATATTTAAATAGTTTAATTTAAATGATTTTGTGAAAATGTGCTA
Source organism: Cunninghamia lanceolata (assembly GCA_027924645.1). NCBI lineage: Eukaryota > Viridiplantae > Streptophyta > Pinopsida > Cupressales > Cupressaceae > Cunninghamia > Cunninghamia lanceolata. The sequence continues at coordinate 5,759,252 of BSBN01000103.1, forward strand.
CACTTGTATATATATATACATATATATATACATATACATATATATATATACATATACATATATATATACATATATATATATATTTAGTATTAATTAAAACTTACGAATTATCAAAGGAATGAGAAAAGAGAGCTCGTTGTTTACACAGTCGAAATGTTACATGTTACAGGGTGGGGTTAAACCCCCACCGTAAGCCTTATGTAAAAGGGTGTGGGGAGGGGCGTAGCCCCAGAGTGGGTTGTGGGTGGGGCTCCGCCCCTCGCCACACCCCCGTTGTGACCTAACACCCACACCCCGCCCGCAGAACTCCGCCATGTTGCCCCTACGGTTTCCTCCCCTTGCGGCTTGTGCGTGCTTTCGCCGTCATCAGTTCCCATGTCCGCCGTCCGGTCCGCTCCCCTCCTTTGCTCATTGTGACCTCTGCTCTGCCCACCTCCATTCCACCGCTCCACACTGCCACCTCGTTCGGCTCCCCTACGACCTTCGTTGCCGCCGCCTCCATGACCCTGCAACACAATATAAAACTAGGGTTAATACCCTTCAAGACTATAACATGTTTTATAACAAGCACTTGGTGCTTGAGTGGAGATTAATGTTAAATAATAATTAAGGAATTATATATATATGTATGTAGGTATATATATATATAAGTTTATATATATATATATATCTATATATATATATAATTATTTATTGTGTTACTTGTGGATTCCACTTACAAAAGAGGAAGTTAATCAATTATATATATATATATATATATATATATATATATATATATATATATATATATATATATATATACATAGATGTATTAGTTGTAGTTAGTTGTGGAATCCACTTACAAAAGAGGAAGTTAATTAATTATAAATATAATATATATATATATATATAAATAATAGTTGTATTAGTTGTGAATTCCACTTTCAAAAGAATAAATTAAATTTATTATAAATCTATATATATATAAAAATATATATCTATATATTTATCTCTATAAAGACATATTTATGGAAATGTTAATTTGGAGTTATTAAATGCCTAATGAGTTATCAGGGTATTAAGCACAAATTATCTTAATTAATTAATTTAAGATAATAAATAAATACGTAAACAATTGAACGTGAAATTTATCAAAACAACTTGAAAGAGGAGGAAATAAATATTGCAAGGCAGTAATGAATAAACAGAGAAAACCAAGTAGGGGCCAACCAATTATCCAGTAATTTAAACACTGAATTCTAAAACCAACGTAAAAACGTAGTGATCATCTTCAAGTAACTAGTAAGTCCAGCATAGTGAAGGCACATGTGTGTAAAATATTCCGTAAACAACCTTATCACTACACCTTTAAAGTATGCAATCAAACATGCATATGCATGCGAGGGGGGAATACAGAGTAGTAAGGGAAAATTTTTGACGGTTCGTATCATGACCACATGTCGCGTGTGGACATGACATGCATGTATGCGTGTTGTGACAGCATGGGAAATGTGGGAATGACACGGGCTTACCGTACAAGCATCCAAACCCCGACTGGTACAACTCCATATGCCTTAGTCTATGGTATTGATGTCATACTTCCTATTGAGGTTGAAATCCCTTCATTATATGTGTCACTTCAGCACATCATAGCTGATGAAGAATACAAAAAATCTAGGCTCAATGAACTGGAACTATTGGATGAAAGGTGCATCATGGCTCTTAACCATTTGCAAGTGTACCAAAATCACCTTTGACAAAGCTATAATAAGAAAATCAAAGAAAGAAGGTTCCAGGTCGGTGACCTTGTTTTGAAAGAGAATCAGAAGAATTAGCAGAGCAGAGAAAAACAAGGCAAATTTGAACCCAACTGGCTCGACCCCTTTGTGGTCACATCTATCTACGACTCTGGAGCCTATGCTTTGGCTACCCTCGATGGTGTCTCCCTAGATGAATAGATCAATAGTGTTCATCGCAAAAAAATCTATCCATGATCTTTTGTAAATAGCATATTTTGCAAAAAAATAAAAAAAAGTCAAAAAATCAAAAAAAGTTAAAAAAATCAGAAAAAGTAAAAAAAAAAAAACAATCCAATAGTGAAAACCACTTAGGTAGTTCTTTGGGTTTGCATCTAATGGTGAAAACTTGGCAATCAAGAACCTTGGATAAGTATCATAGTGAAAACCTGGCAAACAAGCGCTATGATAGAGTCAACTCTCACCATCCACTTCGCTATTTGTTTAATCCCCACTACGCCATGTCACTTCATTTATCCTTTGATAACCTCATCCATCCATAGCTGAGTTATTCATCCCTTTTATCATTCCAGTGCCTTACTGTTATCATGGCTTGGAACTTGTCGAGGTAGACTTATCATTTGTGTATATCACCTAGCTTTACCTAAGTCATTCCTAGCCATCATATTCCATGAAAAACTTTCCATCTACCTATCTGCAATAAATTCTTCCCACACTGGGGGCACTTGCTTATACTTCGATGTTAGGTGGACACTTTAAGGCATCATGGTTAATCATTGAAAAATCCCTAAAAATTAGAAGATGTCTTGAAAAAATCCCTAAAAATTAGAAAATGTCCTGAAAAAATCTCTAAAAACTAGAAAATGTCTTGAAAAAATCTCTAAAAACTAGAAAATGTCCTGAAAAAATCCCTAAAATCTAGAAAATGTCCTGAAAAAATCCCTAAAATCTAGAAAATGTCCTGAAAAAATCCCTAAAAACTAGAAAATGTCCTAAAAAAATCCCTAAAAACTAGAAAAGGTCCTGAAAAAAATCCCTAAAAAACTAGAAAATGTCCTTAAAAAATATACAAAAACATCAAATAGTCAGCATAAAATCCATGTGATAAAGTCAAACCATCACATCACTTCATCACATGCATTCATATCAATCTGATCCAATTCAATCATCACTACATCAAATCATGGAAAATCACATCAAACCTATTGTCCCTCATCATCGTTCTTCATCCCATCAATAAAACCAACAAGAACTACATATCTTCTCTATTATTAAATGCCTTGATCCCGTGGACACAGGTATGTAGGAAGTCTAGTGTATGAAGAAAATACCCAGATTCATGCAGAAGACAATACCTCTCCTCTACCTCTCATCTTTCCTCTGATCTTCTTTCTCTTCATTTATCACTTTCCTCTTCTAGCTCTCATCTCACACATCATCAATAAATACCCAAAACTACATATTCATCATGTCTCATCATCATCGTGTGGTGCTTTGATCCCATGGATATGGGTATGTAGGTAGTCTAGAATACAAAGGAAGTATCCAGTATGCAAGTACCAACGATTCATTCTTCTATTCCCCTTTCATCTTCTCTTTCTTCCATCTTCTTCTCTTTGGCTAACTTAAGCAAAACAAATTGTGCATCTTTCGATAGCTGAAGTGCTTTTTCAAATCAGAGGTAAACAGAGTCATATGTCTGCATATTTAAAGCCAACATTTGCTATGTCAACCTAACAACCATCTTAGCCTTTAACATAATATATCTTTCTTTTCAACAAGGTGCTATCTATCTAATCCATCCATGAGCATCTAATTTGGCAAGAGAACATGATGGCAATTTCTTTTGTTTATCTTTTGATTTATCTTTTGTCCCTCCTATTACCTAATCAAGACTACCTTGATCTCTCATATCTTGGTATGTTGCGATGAAGTTTGGACTAGGGTATGGTCATTTGCTTTTGTTTGCTATGTTTGTGGGATGATCTTATTCTCCTACTAGGCTTAATGTTATCTTGTAAGTGTTGGGATTAGCATCTTGCATATCAATACCTTTTGCATCTGAGAAGCTAAATAGTCTCTTATGCACTAAGGCTATTCTATGATAAGGCTATTTATCCTACATATAACCAACAAGGTTCATTATATTTGGTGGAAATAAGTTCAAACCATTGCTTGTAGAGTCAAAGTCCATCTTGGAGTGGCTAACATTCATATCTTATACCTTGACAAGGTTGTATTAGCCTATTGCGCATTGGATACATGACACGTTGGTCCTCTATACTCTGGTGCATAATATCCAGATGCTATATAAAAATAAGGATTGTAAACCTTTAATATAGTATGCAACTATTAAGGTTGTTCTCATCATCATCATCTTCAATCTTCACTATTGTCTTCTCATTCTTCATCAACATTCTTACCTTTCCTGCATTACACAAGCATGTCAGACATATGAAAAAATCATCATTACCACATAGTAAGTTCATCATCATAAATCATTTTTCCATATTATATAACATCTATCATATAGCCATTAGTGTATCCATTAAGCATAGCATCATTACAAGCATTGTACAATAATCATAAATGTATAACCATACATAGAACATCTCATCATAAAGTATCCATAACATATGCATCTCATAACCACATCATGTGCATCTCAGAAAAACATATGAAAATACAAAAGTAAATGCATTTCTAGATCATAAGTGAGCCATAATCATACATGCCACATCGCATCAAAATAATATATATATATATATATATATATGCATCATAGGTCAATGTACAAGTGCCTATATACAAAATACATGTACAACATGGCTATCCAAGAGCCCTAAAAAATGTATATACAATAGGTTCTTAGGCCTCAAATATGATATAATAATGTGCAAAGTAGGCTAGCCCCAGTGTCTCAGCAAAGAGCTCCTTGATGAAGTCTCTCCCTAGTCTCTACCTACTCCTCCTACCCCCCTGCACCTCTTTGGTGAGGAGGACCCATCATCGAAGAAACCAACTGAGAACCCCTTGTCCTCCTGGATCTAGAAGCCCCTAATTGGCTCCTATAGCTTGGCTGGCACTGATCTGCAGGCACTGCACCATAGTATAAACATTTGTAGTACTTTGCCTCTCTTTGGGCTATGCCTACCTCTCCTCGTACTTGGGTGAGCTCCTGATCTAGGTATAAACTGGTTTGATTGGTCCCCAGAGCAACTGTAGCTACATCTCTCTCTGTAATGGCCCTCTGCACTCTCTACAATGCTGAATCCCTCTCTACTGTAAGCCTAGAAATGGTGCCATCATCTGGCATAGCCTGAACCTAAACCTGTGCAACCTAAACCTGTACCTGTAAAGCCTGTACCTATCCCTGCAGTGTCTAAACCTGTGCCTGTAGCTTGGCAACCTGTACCTGATACACCTGGGACTGCCCTCGTACTTGTCTCATCGCAACAACTATGCGATGTTTATCTATCTTCATCCTCCTCAGGCAGGCCTGGTATCATAGCCTCTTGGCAACTTCCCCCTGAAGCCTCTATCTGAGCTACCTAAGTGTGACATCCTCATCTCCTCCTACCTATTGTGGTGGTGGTGGCATCGCCACATGTTGATGAACTTGTCTCCAACCCTGTTCATGCCCAACTGCTATCCCTATCGGTGCCACTGCTGCAAGGGGAGCTACTATAACCTGTACTCTCAGTACTCTACTCTATGCTCTGGCACCTCCCCTTTGAGGTATGTGAATGGCTACCTCACTGACCTCCCCTGGTGCAGATAGATGAGTAGGGCACTCTGTAACCCAGTAAGTATCATAATCTGGTAATGTACCTAGATCTACTGGCCCCTAATCCCAACCCCAAACCATGGGATGTAGTCTCTCAACCTTTGCTAAGGTGACCTCAACAACCACCTCAAGGCCCCAATCTCTGACCTCTTAGTGAGAACGACCAAAAATGGCATCACCAACTGGTAAATCCTATGCTATACCGAATTGCCTCAGCACCCTCTCAAGCAAATATTAATCAATAATATATATGCCTTGACTAAACAAGTACTGTGTCTGTCGTACATATGCAAGCTCCTTTGCATCCTCTTACTAGGCCTTGCAGCCCAACCATGGATGCCATGTAAAAGTATTTAGCTTATCTAACATGCGCTGCTAGTACACTAGATGCCTCAACTTCCTGTAGCTCAGGTAACCTCCATAAATGTGTGCGTAGGGCTGCCCCAATAACCTCTATCTCACTCCAACTAGCCTCATAACTACAATATGCTCAAATGCCTATACATGTAGCACTGTGATTCTTGTAGACATGCTCAAGCCAAACAGATATGTACAATCAAGCAAGTAATGGTATAGCTTCCCCAAGACATAAGGATCCCATGCATATCTCGTACCATATGTATGTTGATAACTGAGAGGGGGGGTGAATTAGTTATCCTAATTCTTCTACCTTTCTGATCTTTCTTAACAGTTAATGCAATATTAAATCAAATGAGCAAACATAATTATGAAATGGAAAGAACACCAATACACATGACACAATATTTTGACGTGGAAAACCTAGTTAAAGGAAAAACCACAGGGTGATTAACCCAAGATATTATTCTCTGTTAGAAGAATAGAAGTAACAATATGGCACTTGCCAATTAGGGCTCACTGCCCGAGCACACTACTCACAAGAGGCTCACAGCCTATAGGAGACACACTATCTACAAGAAAGGAAGATAACACAATGTTTGAACTAATGAGAAGCATCCACACATGCTGAGGTTCAGTTCCGGTTAAGCTCAATAGACTGATCTGCTGCACTTCATTCTTACTCTCTCTTGATGTAGCTGTACTTTCACATTCTGGACCTCTTCTACTATCTTCACTCTACTCTTCTACTTTTCTTTACACCACACAACACAACACACACTTATTCACATCTAAATCAATCCTGTATATATATCCACACAAGTGATTTCTTCACCTTTCTAGTTGGCATCTAGAACAGTTAATAATTTCCTCAAACTCTGATCTGTCGGCTGAATCCTTGCACACCAAGTAATGCAGATCAAGCATATACTTGTAGAAGTCATCAATCACGTTGACCAAACATAACTTATGCATTAAGAACCTTTTCCATCATCAGTAACACATCCAGAATAATGTCTGATGTTCTGCCAGTTAGTTCTTCCTCTGTTCACACTGTCACTTGGGAACCCGACACTCAAGCATTCATATCTCTTTATCCTTTCCACACTGGAGGCTCAAACCTTGGAATCTATCAGTCAAGATATTCCTCTTGACTTCCCCAAATCCGCACTTCACTGAGGTACTTCTACTGAGAGATTCGGACCTATCTGTCGAACCTTACTGACTGCTCTGTTCCTACTTACCGAACCTTAACACTTCTTCAATCTGACTTCCGGTGAGGACCTATCATGTCTTGTGGATGTGTGGGATAACCTTTGTTGCCATCAATGACAACAATCATGAAGATCCAATGTGTCTCTTGCCAACAATCTCCCCCTTTGGCATTGATGGTAACACTTAGTGAAAAATGACTAAGTGTTATACTATACTCCCCCTTAGCTGATGCTCTATCTTTATGTACATTTTCTGGAGCTCCCCTTTAGCTGGCTACAACATTTTTCACTTCTCCTCACTCCCCCTTTGACATCAATGGCAAAAGGTAGGGTCTGTATACCAAAACTTTCAAAATTTCAACTATACTTAGCCGCATAAGTATATACATATGGCATACTTACATATACTAAAGTATGTCTGCAAAATTTGTCTTCAATTGAATAAATTCAATGGCCCAACTTTATTTCATTCTATCCAAAATTGATATATGACCGCTCAACAGGAATGCAAATGCATCTGCCCTTTTTAGATCTGTTGGATCTTTGGTGTGGGCTATGATCTGGGCTTCGTTTATGGCCTCATACATGGCCTTCAACCTAGGGACAATTATCTCTCTGAGCTCACTCAACCTACTGATTCTATTTTTCTTCTCTTTTTCAAGCTTCTTAATTTCATTCAAAACTGCAACCGTTTGACATTCTTGATTTATTATGGATGTGGTAAGTGGATCAAAATTTTGAGAAAGTTTTATCAGTTTGTCCACCTGTTCTTTCATTTTCTTCTCAATCTCCATTGTTGTTTTAGACCATGATATACAAAATTTGTATACATCACCTCCATCCTTAAGAGCATTTTCCAAACTTTTTATCCTAATACCCATAACTCTTCTGTCATTTGAAATTATCCCTTGCAGCTCTAAGAATCTCTTATCTAAAAACTCTTTCCTGACCTTCTCCTCAGCTGATTTCTCTAGAGAATCAAAATGTGTGCTAACACTATTGACTAGAGTTTTGAGATTATTGGAAGAGGAGGCTGTGGGATCCTTCTAAAAAGATGGCATGATCTTTTCCAACACTTTGGATGCTACCTCTATAAGCTTGCAGTCTTCCATGTGAGATTTTAGTAGTTTCTCTTTGACCTTTGCATTTGCAAATGAAGCTATCTTCATTGTTTGTACTAGAGATAGAGAGTCAAAATCTAATGGCCCTTTTAGTAATTCTGGTTCATCCATCTCATTAGTTTCTTTTGTCAAGAAGTCCTTGACAGATTCTGCAGTGTCTCTTGCCAGAGATAGATTTTTCTTCTCTTCTACAGTGTCACTTATGTTCTTTTCAGCTTGACTTCCTTCTTTACTTTTCACCTCTTTTTCTTTCTCCTTTATTATTTCTTCTTTAGATCCAGAGTCAACAGGGGAAACTGGAGGAGAAATGTTAGTCTGTTCATGGGCCACCTCTTCCGGAGTAGAGGATTCCAAGTCCTTAGCTGTTTCTACACCGGTATTCATTTCCTCTTTTGTCATCTTCTCAGTAGATTCTTCTGCAACACTTGTGGTCGAGGGATCAGTACCCAAGTCCTCTATAATTGGAATGTTGAATCTTTTGAATGCATTCCAGAGGATTTCTTCTGTCTCTTTTGCAACTTTGTCAGTCTCTCCCAGCATAAGTTGATTCATCCTTGCTTTGCTCCTAAACTCATCCTTACAATCTTTAAAGATCATATTCATTTTCTTGGGATCAATTGAAGGATATAGCTGAATTGCTATCTATTCCCTGATTTCTAGGTCTTTGGCTTGGGCATTGTTCTTTCTTATTTCTAGTTTCTTCTCCAAGCTTTTGGGGACCAGAGATATAATTTCAATAAATGCTTTGTTGTAGATATTTAGGTACCTGACTATGGCATCTTGCAATATTTTCTGATCTGCTTCACCATAATCATCATAGAACTCAACCATTGGCTGAAGATTTCTGTCCACTGTGACTGATTTGATTATGTCATCAATGTGAAGAGTGGGTTTTTCAACATATTCCTCTATCTTTTCTTCTTCCTCTTGTCCAATAGAGGGTTCACCGGATGTTTTCTTCTTTTTCTTCATTTTCCTGATTTCTTCATCAGATTCAGTCTCCTCTTCATCCCTTTGACTGGCATAAGCCCTTGTGGCTTTTGTCTTTGTTCTTTTCTCTCCTTTGCTGGATGATTGTGCTTTTGGTTTTGATGGCCTTGAGCTTTTGGCAGGGGTAGGTGCAGATCTCTTTGATGATCTGGTCTGGGTGGAAGATTTTGCCGGAACACTTTCCTCACTTTTCTTTTCTTCCTTTTTCTTCTCTTCCTCAGCCCTTTCCATCTTTTCCCTGTTGGCATCAAGTGCCTCCTTTGAGATACCAAAACCTTTGGCAACATCTTCAACTTCTTTTCTCACTTTCCTCTTGATCTCTGGTTGTCTGAGTTCCACATGAATCTTTACACTTAGTTCCTCAAAGGTTCCAAACCTTTCTGCCTTGGGATCTTTTGGCTGACTTAACATGTGTTCAATATGCAGCTCAACAATTTTCTCATCAACTTCATACCCCATCAGCATGATCCATACTATTCTTGGTTCCACTGCCTCCATAAGGTACTGATCAGTTTCTACCATGAAGCAAACAGTATCCTTATACTTTTCAACTAGAGCTTGGGGGATTCTTTCTCTTGCTTGCATCATACTCTGAAAGTTCTTGAAATAACCCCAGAGTGTTGTATTCTATGTCTTAACATCACCAAGTCCATGCAGTTAATCCCTAATTTGTATGGCAACTGGTCTATCATTTTGCCATATCCAGCCACTAGATCTAGGTAATTCATTCATAAAATAGAAAAACAAATAGAGTATCAAGCCACCGTATTTGAAGGAGTTCTTCTTGTCTTTCTTTATCTTCTGCAGATTTTCCAAAAGTTGGTTCAGAAGGAGTTCACAGAGATCATAATCAGCATTCTTTTTCAACGTTTCATAGGCAGTATAGATAGCAGTTCCAGGTACTGAATTCTCCCTACTAGAATGATATATTTTGTAGCCAATGATCATGGATGCAAACTTGACATCCGGATCAGTGATATCCTCAATTGTCATTGCCCTTTTATCAAACCTTGATCCGATAGCCTCACTCATAGTTTGATTTTGAACAGATTTAAGAATAGGTATCCCACTGGATGAGTGCAATCTGGTAATTGCCTTAATGGCATCTTTTGTGATTTTGAATGGTCCATTTAACCATATGAAGTTATCATGTATTCTGCTCAAAACGTACCAGACCCATTCATCTTCTTCAAAACAGGGGAAATGAATGCACTGTGCAAAATGCTTCTCCCAGATGGCTTTATACTAAGGTTTGATCTCAAAGGAATCATCTATTAACTGCTTATGATAGATATCCATTAACTTTGAATCCCCAAACTCTTCAATGTTTTCATGAATGTAAACCCTAACATCTTCTACATGTAGAACCCCATGCAGAACGCTTGAAAAGGCGCCTAGGGGATCAACTTCTAGAGATTTATATGGACGCTTCTTAAATTTAGGATGAGGTCTATCAGAGATCTTCACAACATTCAGAGTAGCCATTTCCAAAAAGGTTTTACAGTGAGAAATTCAGTAATGAAAAATACCTTTTCTGTATCAAGGGTTCGCTAAAGGAGCTGGATTTGATAATCTAAATGAAATGATTTTAATGGTTGATCCTTGGGAGTTGAGACAACTTGATGTAGAGCTCCTGTTTCTTTTCTTCTTGAGTGCAAATGTGCAAATGACGAATGAATGAACTCTTTTATTTTTGAGAAGCCCTAATTTTCATCCTGCAATAAATGCGCAACCTAATTTATTCCGGTTTGCCTTGTTTATCTTATTCAGAGACATAACCTTTCTAGATCACTGAGACAGATTTTGAAGTTATTCTTGGAGAGTAGTGATGATCTATCTTCCTTTCACTAGTCATTTGATCTATCTGCAGATCAAGACTCCATAGTTTGAATCATACCAAACCAAACTTGCAAAGAATCTATTTTTATCGGAAGACTATTTTACCAGATCAATTCTAGAAGGATTAGATTCTTCAAATCTTCTTGCAGATCTCTCAAATCTTTACCATACCCCTTTTAGATGTTTCTTTAGGAACCCTTTAATTTGCAGCTTCTCATGTGCCAATTTTAGGCACCAATCGACTGGCTAGGGGAATTGGCTTATCTTTTGTTACTCCCCCTGAGCCAGATCTCCTCTATTTAGTTTCTTAATGGAATATCAGCACTAAATTCTGGTGCGGATTCATCCCCTACATTTTCTGTACTTTTCTTCACCAAATCTTATTCATTTCTCTTTCAACTTCATCTGCATTACTTTTCTTTTGCCTTTATCTTGATTCTGATTATAGTGTACCGAACCCTTTTTGTCCTGATTCTTCCTTCTACAGAACTTGGCAATATGACCGGATCTATTGCAATTATAGCAAGCAACATTTCTCTACATATTTGATTGATATCCTTTTGATCTACATTGATTAGCCATATGTCTCATTCTATTGCATGCAAACCATCTACTATTGAATGAATTGTTCATTTGCATATATCTACACTCCTGAGATTTGTGACCATACCTTTTGCAGTTGAAGTATTTTCTGGAGAAGGATGCAATGGTCTGATTCATTCTTCTTATGCATTGATTTGCTTTATGACCAAAGTTATTACAGTTGTGGCAGTATCCATTAAAGGATGGATATCTTTGAGCATTTGGTTTCCTTACCGGAGGTCTTCTAGGCCTGTTTCTTGGAGTTTCTGATCTGGAGTTCCTCTGACCGGATCCAGAGCTTTCCCCTTTTTCATACCCCAAGCCACACTTGTCATCTATCCTCTTTTGGCTTTCAAGAAGAACTTCAAGTTGAGCAGAGCTTATCTTGAACTTCTCTTTATACTCATTTGCTTTTTGAAGATCCCTTTTGAGAGTGTCAACCTAATTTTCAAGTTGTTCTTCCTTTTCTTTAGCTTCTTCAAGATCAGATTCTAAGTGTCTGATTATTCTATCCATATTGTGGTAGTCTTCAGATCTCTCCTTGAGAGATTGTCTTAGGTTATCTTCAATTTTTCTTTTCTCTTCAATTTCTTGGGTGAACTTCATGACTCCTGATTCCATTTCATGTCTTACCATATTGACTTCTTTTGATAAGTTTTCACATAACTTGTTCTTCTCATTCAGATCATCATTAGTGTTATTGGCTTCACTTTGATATGCTAATTGTTGAAGTAGTCCTTTTCTCTTTTTCATAGAGATACTTAGTTTTTCTCTTAGTTCTTTGATGAAATCATCGGCTTGTCTAAGTCTCTCCTTCAGTTCATTGATTTTAGAATTAGATTGCTCAAGATCATCTAGGGCAGACTAAAGTTGTTGCCTCATTCCATACATATCCATTTGAATTCCCAGATCTTCCTCAAGATGTTAGGCTCTGATAACTGAGAGGGGGGGTGAATTAGTTATCTTAATTCTTCTACCTTTCTGATCTTTCTTAACAATTAATGCAATATTAAATCAAATGAGCAAACATAATTATGAAATGGAAAGTGTTAGATCTAGGGCACACAACTGAGAGGGGGGGTGAATCAGTTGTACAAAAACTTGCTATTACTTCAAACACTTGATTCTTCTTTGTTATTTAATAGCATGTAAATTAACCATTCATGAAAGCATGAAGCAAAAACATCAGAGCAGATAAACATCAACACATTAGACACCAAGATTTTGATGTGGAAAACATGATTAAGGGAAAAACCACGAGGTGATTAACCCAAGGATTATTCTCTATTAGAAGAATAAGAAAAATGGATGGCACATGCCAATTAGGGCTCACTGCCCGAGCACACTGCTCACAAGGAGGCACACTGCCTACAAGAGACACACTGTCTACAAGATGATAAGTTTTACAAACTTGAACTGGAGATTGACATCTTTACCATGTCTGGATCAGTTCCATTTAAGCTCAAGACACTCCTACTCTGCCTTTCACTCTTTTGCTATACCACACTCATCCGCTCCAAGATACACTTTGAAATGAACTCACAAATCTTTATTTATACAAGGCATCAACTTAGGAACAATCATCTAAGTCAGCAATCAACCACAAGAACATTCGCAAGATGAATGACTCATTCGGTCAGCCAGCCTGAATAAGAACATCTTCATCTGGAAGTATATCTTCAATTCTAGGCTCTAACACTGATGCAGACCGATGACACAACCTCAGCATGATCCAAGAACCTTCACAAGCTTGCTTGAATGACCAGGTACATCCGCACTTCTTCTACTTACTAGAATCTCTTCTCTCCTTCATCTGGAACTTCAAGAACACAGTCTATTGCCACTGTCATATTGAAAAAGGTGCTTTCAGACCTCCAAACCATGAACAAATCGAGATGACACATTACAAGGACATCCCAAACACTCCTTCCAATCCGCAGAACAGGACAATGCACTTCCAGATCTCACCGGACCTTCTTGTAACACTCTATCACTCTGGAGCATCTCTCAGAACCGGTTCTACTTGACCAATCACAACTTCTTCATATCTTCATGCGGACTGCTGAAATCTTAACTAGAACATCTCACGACTCATATCTACAAACCCTTTAATCTGCATCCTCTGATCCTCAACTCATTCAGTACCTTTACTTTCTTCTCATCACTGTTCTTCACTATTCCAGATTGAGACTAATTTGCTCAATATCCTCAGCACACAGTTCATCCAATCCTTCTTATCAATGCAATATGAGTATGTTGACATCAATGACAACACTGGTTCACCTCATACTTGCAACAATCTCCTCCTTTGTCATTGATGGCAACATATGATGTGAAAAACCATCAAGACAAGAACTTCTTTCTGTCACAGCTCCCCCTATCAGCAACAACTCTTCACATGTCTTTTCTTCCTTTACTGCTCCCCCTTTGATCATCAACCACTTATTTTTCACATGTCTTCTCTCCCCCTTTGACATCAATGGCAAAGGGTTCATACTTGCAACTCTAACACATCAGAATCATACCAGCTACTCCCCCTTAGTAGCAGCTCCCCATCATCAATTTGGATCACAAGATATGACTGTGATATCCACCAGACTGATGCACATTAGTGCATCCTAGTTCATCACCGGAGGGGCCATGACCCCTAACTTCTCCCTGAGATACTCAAAAGAGTCCTTGGGAAGTGGTTTAGTAAAAATATCTGCAATCTGATCCTTGGAGGGTACATACTCCAATCTGACTTCATCCTTGTTCACTTGTTCTCTTAGAAAGTGAAACTTGATAGATATGTGCTTGGTCTTAGAATGCAACACCGGATTCTTAGAAATATTTATTGCACTTGAATTATCACAGAAAATTGTGATAGGCTCCTCATATTCTACTTTAATGTCTCTTAACATCTACTTCATCCATAAGATTTGAGTGCAACTACCTGCTGCTGCAATGTATTCTGCTTCAGTTGTAGACAAGGATATTGCCTCTTGTTTCTTGATTAGCCAAGAAACCAATCTTTTTCCCAAAAAGAAAGCTCCACCACTGGTGCTCTTCCGATCATCCACATCTCATGCCCAATCTGCATCTGTATATGCATGAAGAGAAAAGTCCTGATCTCTAGGATACCATAGACCATACTCAACTATTCCTTTCAAGTACCTAAAAATTCTTTTGATTGCCATGACATGAGATTCTCTAGGATCAGCTTGAAATCTTGCCACAAGACCAAAAGCCTACATTATATCTGGTCTAGGTTGAGTGAGATACAATAATCCTCCAATCATTGATCTGTACTTTGTCTGATCTATCTTAGGAGAGTCATCATCTTTGCTTAACTTACATCCAGTAGCCATGGGAGTGTTCATAGGCTTTGAATCTTCCATTCCAAATTTCTTCAAAAGTTCTTTCACATATTTGGTCTGGGAGATAAAGATTCCTTTCTTTGTCTGAGTAATTTGTAGACCCAAGAAGAAATTCATTTCACCAAGCATTGACATTTCAAACTCACTTTTCATTTGATTTGCAAAAGTTTTACACAAACTATCTCTTCCTCCAAAGATGATATCATCAACAAATACTTCAACAATCAAGATGTTTTCTTTATCTATTTGGAAATATAGATTACTATCAGCAGTACCTTTGTTGAAACCAATCTGCATAAGATGTTTATCCAACCTTTCATACCATGCTCTTGGGGCTTGCTTCAATCCATACAGTGCTTTCTTCAACTTGCAGACCATATCACCATGATCAGATAATTGAAATCCATCCGGTTGCTCAATGTATACTTCTTCTTCCAAATCACCATTTAGGAAGGCAGACTTGACATCCATCTAATATACCTTGAAGTCTTTGAAGGCAGCAAATGCAAGAAATAATCTGACTACTTCAATTCTTGCCACCGGAGCAAAGGTTTCTTCAAAATCAATTCCTTCTATTTGAGAGTAGCCTTTGCAGACCAATCTGGCTTTGTTTCTGATTACTTCACCAACTTCATTTAGTTTTTTTCGGAAGACCCATTTGGTTCCAATCACATTCTTGTTTCTAGGTTTGGGAACAACATCCCAAGTGTGATTTTTCTCAATTTGCATCAACTCTTCTTCCATTGCTTTGGTCCAATTTTCATTATTGCAAGCTTCATTTATTGTCTTAGGTTCAATCTTTAAAATTAGACAGTATTCATTTGAATTTTTGAGCAATTCTCCTCCTTGTTTGTACCCCTTTGCTTTTGTCACCTATGATCTAATCTTCGGAGTGGTTTAGAGTTACATACCTTGGAACTTTGGGAGTCTCTTGCACTGCTGTTTCTTGATCAAGCTCATTCAGACAAACTTCTTCTTCCTGATTTACCGAATCAGTTTGAATCTGACTTTCAGGAGAGGATTGAGTTCCTTGAACCAGAACACCATCCTGATCATCTTCATCAAATTCATAAAACCTTGAGGGCTTCTCAACTCCTTCATCAACCTTCACATTTGTACTTTCTATCATCTTTCTCAGTCTCTTATTGTAACACCGGTATGCTTTGCTTTGAGTGGAGTAACCCAAGAAAATTCCTTCATCACTTCTAGCATCAAACTTTCCTAGATCTTCATCTCTTTTGATGTAACATTTGCTACCAAATACTCTAAAATATCTCACAGTAGGAGTTATACCAAACCACAGTTCATAGGGAGTCTTACCGGTATTGCTTCTGATTTGAACTCGATTGAGAGTGTAGATTGCAGTGCTGACAGCTTCTCTCCAAAACATCTGAGGCACATTTGCTTCCATCATCATTGTCCTGGATGCTTCCTGGATGGTCTAGTTCTTTCTCTCAACCACTCCATTTTGTTGTGGAGTCCTAAGAGCAGACAACTATCTCTTTATACCATGCTTCTCACAAAAGTCTATGAATTCACCGGATGTGAATTCACCACCTCTATCAGACCTCAGACATTTCAGTTTCAATCATGTTTGATTCTCTACCATAGCTTTGAATATTTTGAACTTCTCAAAGGCTTCTAATTTCTCTTTTAGAAAGGTAACCCACATCATCTAGGAATGGTCATCAATCAGTAACATGAAATATCTATCACCTTGCATACTCTTGATTCTTGTTGGACCACATAGATCAGTATGAACTAATTCCAACAATCCGGTAGAGGACTGATCCTTGCTTTTGAAAGAGGCTCTACTCTATTTACCTAGCTGACATTCTTTGCACAAAATATTTGTAGGTTTCACCATCTTTGGAAGATCTGTCACAGCCTGAGTATTGCTTATCTTGATGATGTTATCAAAATTCACATGACACATCCTTCTATGCCATAACCAACTTTGATCAACTTGAACAAACAAACAACTTTTATTAGAACCAACCAGATGGAAGATATTACCTTTTGTTTGAGTACCGGATGCAATCTCAGTTCTGAAGCTTTCAAAGATCATGCATCTTCCATTCTTGAACTTGAGGTCATAACCTTTGTCCACCAACTGACCAACACTAATCAGATTGTGCTTCAATCCTTCAACATATAGTACATTACCAGTTTTGCTCTTTCCATCAAAATAAATAGTTCCCCTACCTCTGATTCTACTAGCAGAATTGTCACCAAAATTTACCATTCCTCTTTCATACCTTTCCAAATCTAAGAACTTGTTCTTGTCACCTGTCATATGGTGAGAGCATCCACTGTCAATAACCCAATCATCCTTTTCTTCAACTTGGGCAGCTAAAGCTCTTTCTACAACCTTATGATTGACAGATTCAGAGGAAATTGAATTTTCTTCCTTGATGGCAATAAACACCCATTCATTTCCGGATTTGTTTCCTATTTCTGATTCATCATCTGTTACTCCTTCATTGTCATCTTCCTCATGAACATAATAACAGTTCTTTTGGAACCTTTGTCTGTTAGAATTTGACCTTGCAGATCTTTCTGGACATCTTGAAGCAAAATGACCAATCTTATTGCAGTTGAAGCATTTAAAAGGTAACTTTCCTTCATACTTACCAGATCCTCTTGGCAGTCTTTTTGTAATGAGGCCTTCAAGATGAGCTGTTTCTGCTTCTTCCTCTTCCATGTCTTTCCTTGCTTGATCATACCATGACAGCTTCCTTGAAGAGTTTTCTCCCAGATCAAATCTTTGTTTGCCTTTCACATAGGCATTGGCTTTGAATGCTGATTCAATCTTGGGGGGATCATCTCCAAACTCTGTCATTTCAAATGCATCCAGTTTGCCAGCCAATTGCTCTCTTGTGATAGTTGTATGGGCTCTGAATTCATCAATGGCAGCAACCTTGATTTTGTAGGCAGCAGGAAGGGATCTAAGAATTTTACAAACAATCTCATTTTCATCCAGAACTCCACCAGCATTCCTAATTCCACACACCAGCTCATTTACTCTTGGCATAAAGGTAGTGATGTTTTCATCATCTCTCATCTTCAACCTTTCAAATTTCCCTTTGAGACTTTGCAGCCTTGCACTCTTAACAAACTCATCTCCTTCATGCAGAAGTTCCAGTTTAATCCAGATCTCATAGGTAGTTGGTAGGTCAATAACATTTGAGAGCTTTGAGTTAGTTAATGCACTTAGAAGAGCTTCTTTTGTTCGCAGATTATTTTCAGCATCTGTGATTTCATTCAGAGTTGTTGGACGACCCTGTGGAGGTACATAAGCTTTTGTGACCATGGACAAGTATGCTTTTCCCATACACTCCAAGTGACATTTCATGCAACCTTTCCAAAGAGAGAAGTTGGTTCCATCAAACTTCAGACTGTCCTTGTATGACATCCTGGATCTCCTCAAGTGGTTAAGCTCCTTTCAGAGGAACTTAGCTTTGATACCAATTGTTAGTTCCAGGGCACACAACTGAGAGGGGGGGTGAATCAGTTGTACAAAAACTTGCTGTTACTTTAAACACTTGATTATTCTTTGTTATTTAATAGCATGCCAATTAACCATTCATGAAAGCATGAAGCAAAAACATTAGAGCAGATAAACATCAACACATTAGACACCAAGATTTTGATGTGGAAAACCTAGTTAAGGGAAAAACCATGGGGTGATTAACCCAAGGATTATTCTCTGTTAGAAGAATAAGAAAAATGGATGGCACATGCCAATTAGGGCTCACTACTTGAGCACACTGCTCACAAGGAGGCACACTACCTACAAGAGACACACTGTCTACAAGATGATAAGTTTTACAAAATTGAACTAGAGATTGACATCTTTACCATGTCTGGATCAGTTCCATTTAAGCCCGAGACACTCCTGCTCTTCCTTTCGCTCTTTCGCTATACCACACTCAACCGCTCCAAGATACACTTTGAAATGAACTCACAAACTTTTATTTATACAAGGCATCGACTTAGGAACAATCATCTAAGTTGGCAATCAACCACAAGAACATTCGTAAGATGAATGACTCATCCAGTCGGCCAGCCTAAACAAGAACATCTTCATCCGGAAGTATATCTTCAATTCCAGGCTCTAACACTAATGTGGACTGACAACACAACCTCAGCATGATCCAAGAACCTTTACAAGCTTGCCTGAATGACCAGGTACATCTGCACTTCTTCTACTTACTGGAATCTCTTCTCTCCTTCATCTGGAACTACAAGAACACAGTCTATCGCCACTGTCATACTAAAAAAGGTGCTTCCAGACCTCCAAACCATGAACAAATCGAGATGACACATTAGAAGGACATCCCAAACACTCCTTCCAATCTGCAGAATAGGACAATGCACTTCCGGATCTCACCAGACCTTTTTATAACACTCTATCACTCCGGAGCATCTCCTAGAACCGGTTCTACTTAACTGATCACAACTTCTTCATATCTTCATGCGGACCTCTAAAATCTTAACTGGAACATCTCAGGACTCATATCTACAAACCCTTTAATCTGCATCCTCTGATCCTCAACTCATTCAGTACTTTTGCCTTCTTCTCATCACTATTCTTCACTGTTCCAGATTGAGACTAATTTTCTCAATATCCTCAGCACACAGTTCATCCAATCCTTCTTATCAATGCAATATGAGTATGTTGACATCAATGACAACACTGGTTCACCTCATACTTGCAATAGAAAGAACACCAGTAAACATGACACAATATTTTGATGTGGAAAACCCAGTTAAGGGAAAAACCACGAGGTGATTAACCCAAGATATTATTCTCTGTTAGAAGAATAGAAGTAACAATATGGCACTTGCCAATTAGGGCTCACTGCCCAAGCACACTGCTCACAAGAGGCTCACTGCCTACAGGAGACACACTGTCTACAAGAAAGGAAGATAACACAATGTTTGAACTGATGAGAAGCATCCACACATGTTGAGGTTCAGTTCTGGTTAAGCTGAATAGACTGATCTGCTGCACTTCATTCTTACTCTCTCTTGATGTAGCTGTACTTTCACATTCCGGACCTCTTCTACTATCTTCACTCTACTCTTCTGCTTTTCTTCGCACCACACAACACAACACGTACTTATTCACATCTAAATCAATCCTGTATATATATCCGCACAAGTGATTTCGTCACCTTTCTAGTTAGCATCTAGAACAGTTAATAATTTCCTCAAACTCTGATCTATCGGCTGAATCCTTGCACACCAAGTAATGCAGATCAAGCATATACTTGTAGAAGTCATCAATCATGTTGGCCAAACATAACTTATGCCTTAAGAACCTTTTCCATCATCAGTAACACATCCAGAATAATGTCTGATGTTCTGCTAGTCAGTTCTTCCTCTGTTCACACTGTCACTTGGGAACCCTACACTCAAGCATTCATATCTCTTTATCCTTTCCACACCAGAGGCTCAAACCTTGGAATCTATTAGTCAAGATACTCCTCTTGACTTCCCCAAATCTGCACTTCACTGAGGTACTTCTACTGAGAGATCCAGACCTGTCTGTCGAACCTTACTGACTGCTCTGTTCCTGCTTACCGGACCTTAACACTTCTTCAATCTGACTTCCGATGAGGACCTCTCATGTCTTGTAGATGTGTGGGATAACCTTTGTTGCCATCAATGACAACAATCATGAAGCTCCAATGTGTCTCTTGCCAACAATGTAAACTTGCTCTCCAAAACTGTACCCCACCTAGTAGGGAAGCCCCAAGCCCGTCTGTCTGGAACTAGGAATTTGATCACCACTACAACCACTCTCTACAGTCAGTCACATAGCTCTCACATCCATGTCATCGAGATCTCATGATCCTCATCTCCAATATCTAGGGTGCCAAAAATCTCCTGAAAGTGTCTGGCCTGTGATCTAGATCATAATCGGCCTGGTCTCCATGAATCCAGATCTAGAGGATCCGGTATATGTCCTCTAAGGTCACTGTCACCTCACCTATTGGCAACAAGAACAACTTATGCTCACTGCATCATCTCTCCACCAATGATGTCATCACTGCCATTTGTGTGTGGACAGGCTCCACATGTACCATGTGCTTGAACCTGATAATCTCTAGAAACAACAACTCATCAGCATCTAATTGCCGAACCAACCACAAGTCTGAGGGGTGAGACTCTCACGATAGTAATGGACACAACGTCTCCTACATAAATCAACCAAGTCCTCATTAGCAAGTTTCCCTTACCAAAACCCTATCATTTGACCTAATTTGACCATAGGTGACTTGTTTAACCAACTACGAGTTTCCCCTTTTCCATAGGCACCTTAAACTACCAAGTGTGATGCACTATCGCCCACATGTGACCTAAAAAAACCAAAGGTGATTTGTTTTTGATCATATGCACATGGAAAAACCAAACATGACTCACTGCTTTTCATCTGCGACGCAAAATGCTAAAGGTGCACAAACCCTAGACCTAGCCGTAACCTAGTAACCAACAGCGCATGTATTTGCCAAAGGCGACTAGTGCGTACCCACCTGCAACACAAAAAAACCAACTACAACGCACTGTCACTCAAAAGTGACTAGAAGCACCAAAGGCACATACGCACCCAAACTTAACCTACAGTGGCAACCATATGCGCATGACAAATCCAAACATGATTAGCCCATGCTTATTTGTGAGTAGAAAAAGAAAATGCAAGCTAAAATTGACCGATTAGGCATGTAGAGCTCTGCATGTGCATTTGGTCGCATGAGCATATTTATGGTGCCTTAAGTGAAATTAATTATGCAAATGGAAATTGTTTGGTACTTACAGGTGTGCCTGCTCCTATTGGTCACTCGAATGTCCTCACCCACTCAGTACAATGATGATGGTACGAAATCAGCATCTTCAAAGCTCCAAATCACACTCCAAAGCAAAAAGAAACCAACAAAAGAAAATGTAACAAATGAATAGAATTTGCAATAAGAGGTGTTATTTATAGGCCTAAAACCTAGGGTTTTTCTTTCCTTTCTACACCTTTCCTTCTTCTCCTTGCCCCATTCTAGCCTTTTCTTGTCGCGAGTCAACCTGGTCTCCCGTGTCAACCTAGTTTGCCTCTTGAGGGGGCATCATCCCCCAGTTTCACTGGGGAAATGTCTGCTATCTAACGTATCATATCTTCTTTAAAACAACGCCCTAACAAACATTGTCTCAAAGAGGGACAAAATGTAGACACTAAAAATTGACCCATTTCATTCTCTAGGTATTAAACTCATACTGCATTATATACATCACTTATATCTAACATACTTATCATTAATAAAATCATTTTCGTCTTAATTAATTAAATAAATTATATTTATTTAATTAATCCATGTTATTCTCATTCTCCCTTTATATGGTTAAATAATTTTAAATTATTTAATCACTTCGTTACTTCTTCTATTAATTAGATAAATTATTTTTATTTAATTAATTATGTTTATTCTTCTTTTTTCTCATCTATGATTAAATAATTTTAATTATTTAATCATTCACATTTCATCTTCATCCATAAGTAAATAAAATTAAATATTTTATTTATTTCCTATCACACACATAAATTAAATAAATTTTATTTATTTAATTTATATTTTATCCTCTCTTATCTATTTCATTTCTTCTAAAATCATGCAAGTGGGCCCCCTGTTTGTCCATAAAATAGCAAAAATAAAAAATGTGGGAATGTTCAATAAATCAGAAAAATCAATTATCCTTGTCATTAAACTTTCAAAATAGAAACATTGGTTTATTTTGAAAAGGAATCTTATCTTTATCAACAAACCCACCTAATCTTTCTAAAAAATATGCCTTTTATGGACATTTGGCATGCGCATGTTCACCCTCTTCTCTCATTCATTTTCATCCATCAATCTTTCCTTTCTTTCTCCACCATTGATCATATTTCCTTTGTCTATAAATACCCCCTTCATTTCTCATTTTAGGTACCTCAATCATTCTAGCATCAAATTTATCTTCCTTTTTAATCATCTTGAGAACTCATAGCAGCCTTTTATTTTGTAGTTGCATACTTTTGAGGATCAATCTACAATGGAATCAAGGAATCAATTAAACTAGGTGATATCATTCTTGTTTTGTTTTATTTGCATTCTAGTTTAGATTTATTGAAAGTGTCGTAGGTTTGTTGTTGTATGTTTAATCTAACAATGGAATTTTCTTATGTCTATAGAGACATTATTTTCTTCCAAAAGAGTTTTCTTTAAATACTGATCATTAGGTTTTGCAGTATCTTAATAGTCAATGAAAATTAAATTAGAGGCACTTATATGGGTTAATTTTTTGCAGAGTTATACTTTTATTTTGAAGCACAGGAGTGGGAAGTCCAATAGAGTTGCAGATGCCTTAAGTAGAAGACAAATTTTGTTGACAGAGATGAAGATAGAGATTGTTGGGTTTAATGAACTCAAGAACTTGTACCTTGAAGATCCAAACTTTATAGAGGCTTGTAAGGTTTGTTTGCACCATGTTACCTTGGATAGGATGAGATGGTTGGATTATATAATCCATGATGGTATGTTTTTCATAGGAATCCAATTATGCATTCCGAGGAGTTCCCTAAAAGAGAACCTGATTAAGGAGAAGCATAGTGGAAGGTTGGCATGACACTTTAGTTGAGATAAGACCATTGATCTTGGTAATGAGAATTATTATTGGTGATAGTTGCATTAGGATGTGAAGAAATTTGTGCAAAGTTGCAGAGTATGCCAGATGGCAAAAGGAGTGTGTCAGAATATTTGACTATATCAACCATTATTTGTACCAGAGGGACCATGGGAGGATATCAACATGGACTTTGTTCTTGGTTTATCAAGGACACAGAGAGGGTATGATTCAATATTTGTGGTGGTTGACAGATTTTCAAAGATGGTACATTTCATCCTATGTCAGAAAACTAGTGATGTTCACATTGCAGAGTTGTTTTTTAGAGAGGTGGTTAGACTACATGGTCTACCAAGGAGTATAGTTTCAAATAGAGATATGGAAGAAGTTGAAGACTGAGTTGAAGTTTAGTTATGCACATCATCCGTAGACTAATGGACAGACATAGGTAGTGAATTGAAGTTTGGACAACCTGTTGAGATGCTTAGTAGGAGATAAGCTAAGAGGAACCTCCTAAAACAAAATAATGAAAAATGCATGAAATAACAGATTTATAAAAATATCAGAAACACAGAAGGAATTTATTGATCGCAGGCCACTTCAAGGGGGCAACCTCCTTTGAGCAAGCTCAATACAATAAATTCGTGGATGCCTTCATTGGTGTCAACACTTACTTATATACCAAGTCTAATCTAAACAACTACTACTTCTGATGAATATGGGATAATACAATATGCTCACAGGATGACTTACAAAGGATATGCATCCATAGAAACTAATATACTAAAAAAGTAAAGAGAAGGGTAAAACATGGGTTCTTAACATCCCCTCCCTCTTAGCAAAATTTTGTCCTCAAAGCTTTAGATGTGGGAATTGTTGCTAAATTTGAAGTAGTGGTTCCCATGTTGCATCCTCCAGTTGCATTATGTCCCACTGAATTAATACCTCTGTGATGGATTGAGAGAGAAGTTGATGAGTGCGCTTGTCGAGGATTGCCTCTAGCTCCAGAAGGATGAATCCTTCATTATCATGTTATGGTAAAATAGTTTAATTTTTGATGTTGGTGCTAAGAACTTTCTTTAGACAAGAGACATGAAATACTGGATGAACTCGGGAAGAAGGTGGGAGCTCCAATTTATAAGCAACTGACCCAATCTTCTGGAGAACCTTATATGGCCCATAGAACTTTAGAGCTAGCTTATGATGCCCTTTGAGTTTCAGGGATGATTTCTTGTATGGCTACAGGCAAAGAAACACCATATTACCTACTTGAAAAGTTTTCTTAGAACGGTGTCGATTAGCCTATTATTTCATTCTATTGCTTGTCATGTGAAGATTGTCTCGCAAGATGCTGAGAATCTGATCGTGGGTTCAGAGAACCATGTCGACTGCTTGAACTGGTGAACTATTGGGGGTGTATGGAAGGAGTACTAGTGGTTCCTGACCATAGACTGCTTCATATGGAGTCATTTTAGTTTTAGTGTGGTAGGAGGTATTGTACCACCATTTAGTAAGAGGTAGCCACTTTGTCGACTGATGCTGTTATTCTGAGGTGAAGCAATGAAGGTAAGTTTCTAGATATTTGTTGACAATTTTAGTCTGGCCATCTGTTTGTGGATGATACCCAGAACTCATCTTCAATTTGGTACCACTGTGTTGAAATAGTTCTATCCAAAAATGACTGGTGAAGGTTGCATCATGATTTGAGACAATGGAAGAAGAGATGTCGTGAAGACAGAATATCTGGTCCAAGAAGATTTGTGCAACTAAGGAGGCAGTATAGGGATGGCTAAGGGCACAAAAATGACTATATTTGGAGAGACGATCAACCACGACCAAGATCATTGTCTTCCCTCTAGATTTAGGGAGCCCCTCAATGAAATCCATAGAAATATCTATCCAAATCCTTGTAGGGATGGGCAAGGTTTCAAGTAAACTAGGAATGAGTATTGTTTCACCCTTGTTGCATTGGAAGGTATCACATTCAACCACCATCTGTTGAATTGCCCTTTTCATTTCTTTCCAAAAGAAGTTATGCCGTGGCCACTCGTAAGTTTTGAGAAACCCAGAGTGCCCTGTTGATGGAGAAACATGGAGTTCATAGAATACAGCCTGCTAAAGATCTAGGCTCTGGGGAAGCACTAGATGACCCTTGTATCACAGAGAAGCACCATCCCAAGAATAATGCGGTACAGTAGAGGAGTTAGTGGCCAAATGTTTTATGATTTGAGATAATGAAGAGTCATTGACATAGCCCTATTGTACAGATTCCAACCAATTCAAAATAGGCATGGAAATAGCTGAAAGGGAAGCTTGGTTGTCAAATGTAGGAGAAAGAGCATCTGCCACAATATTGTCCTTACCCTTCTTGTAAGTGATCTCATAGTCATAGCCCATGAGTTTGCTGACCCATTTTTATTGTGCTAGGGAGGAGACCCAGTGTTCTAGGAAATATTTTAGACTCTGGTGATTAGTTTTGATGCAAAAATGATTCCCCAGTAGGTATGGCTACCACTTCTATATTGCATGCAAAATGGCAATCATTTCCTTCTCATAAGTAGAGAGTACTAAATTCTTTCCAGAAAGGGCTTTGCTGGTGAATGAAATGGGGCATTCATCTTGGAGGAGAAGAGCACAAAGTCCATTTCCATAGGTATCTCTCTCAATAGTGAAGGTCTTGGAAAAATCTAGCATAGCTAGAACAGGTGTAGTACACATAGCTTCTTTCAATTTTTCAAATGCACACTTAACAGCTTGTGTCCAGGTAAAATCATCCTTTTTCAACATAGCTATCAGTAGAGCTACAATCTTCCTGTAATCCTTGAAAAACTTGTGATAGTAGCTAGTCAGCCCAAAAAACCACGAAGGCTCTTGAGTGTATGAAGATGTGGCCAATCTTTCATGGTGGCTATTTTTGCAGGATCTACCTGAACCCCTTGGGCTGAAACAATATGTCTGAGATACTCCACTTTGTCTTGGCCAAAAACACATTTAGACTATTTTACACAAAGATGATGATTAGAGAGAAGTTACAGTGCAAGATCCAGATGTTGGAGATGCTCAGCCGATGTTTTACTATAGATGAGGAAATAATCGAAGAAGACCAGAATGAATTTTTGCAGCTAGGGCCAGAATATTTTATTCAACAATGCCTGGAATGTTGAAGGAGCATTAGTGAGGCCAAAGGGCATGACCAGAAACTCATAGTGGCCATCATGTGTGTAGAAAGTCATTTTAGGGATATCATCCTCATGAACTTAGATCGAGTGATATCCAGAATGAAGATCCAAGTTGGAGAAAAAATGATTGCCATGAAGCTCATCAATAACAGGGATCAAGAACTTATCCTTGATTGTGATGTGATTAAGTGCTCAGAAGTCAATGTAGAGGCACCATGACCCATTTTTGTTCCAGAAAATAATAACTGGTGAAGAAAAGGAGTTGGTACTAGGGCGAATAATGCCTTGCTTCAGTAAGTATCGAATGAGCATATTAATCTCTATCTTTTGCTGAAATGGGTAGCAGTAAGGCCTGATGTTGGGAGGAATGCTTCCAAGAAGGATCTAAATATAGTGTTCCTCTAGTTGTGAAGGTGGCTATCCCATTGGTTTGATAAAGTCACATGCATATCTATCCAAAATTTGTTGTAGATCAGAAGGAGTAGTGGAGACCATTGATGTTTGCATATGAATGGAATGGAGTTGGGCAATGACACTGTGTGAATTCTTCTTAAGAAGATTTTTCATGCGATGTGAAGTTATGATGCTGAGAGACTTTGGTTGTAAGCCCTTCAATGTGTGTTTTTGCCTATTGTTTGAAAACTACATCCAAAGTTTAACAAACTCCCAGAAGATGGGTCCAAGTGTGTGTAACCATTGGGCACCCAAAACCACATCACATCTGCCTAAGGGAAAGGAAAACATGTTAGAGTGCAGGTTATAATCTCAATATAGATACACATATTGTGATACTTCCCTTTGCAAGGTAATGTGCCCCATTAGCAATCATGACTTCAAAGTTGAAGCAAGGATGGACAAAATAATTAGCCTATTTGGCGATCCGAGGGTCAATGAAATTATGAACGCTACCAGAATCAATGAGTATTGTAAGAGGGAGCTTCTTGAAGTAACCCTTGACCTGCATGGCATGGAGAGAGATCTCTGGGTGGTCTTCTTGAGAAGTAGGTTCAACAGGTAGTTGCTGAGCCTCTTCCTGATCATCTGTTGCATCCTGAGCATCTACCCAAACTTTAGTTCTGAGTGGAGAGTCCACATCTAATAGGTAGAGATTTTTCTTAACACATCAATGTCCCCAAGTGAATTTCTCATCACAATTATAACAAATTCCTTTTTCTCTACATGCCCACATCTTTGCTTCAGTCAAATGCTTGATAGGAGTTGATCTAGGAGCTAGCATTATCTGAGATCTTTAGGGAACTGCATTTATGAATGGAACAAAATTGGATTTGGATCGCTATTGAGCTGTGATCTTGTCCTCTACCAACTTAGCCAACCCTAGGGCTTCCATCATTGTGTTGGGATGGAACATTTTAACCTTAGATCGAATTGCATCCTTTAGACCACTGACAAAACAAATCCTAAAGAATTCATCATACAATCCCTTTGTGTGATTGGCTAGTTTTTCAAATTTAGTCTGATATTCTCTCACAGTGTCTATTTGGTGAAGTTTAGTGAGTGCTCCAGTGAAGTCATCAAAAGCACTAGGGCCAAACCTTTGCAAAATGAGTTTGCAAAAATCGGTCCATTGGGGCTCGTCATGAGCCTTGATATACCAATGGAACCATTGAAGGGCTTCATTTTCTAAGTGAAAGGAGTCAAGCGAGACTTTGTTGACATCAAAAGTATTATGCAGACTAAAATATTGTTCAGCCTGGTATATCCATCCAGTCAAATCTACACCATTGAATTAAGGAAAATCAAGCTTCAACCCATGAAAATTGTTGGAAGAAGAAAACCCAGTGTCTGAAGAAGAGTCTGGCTGTTGTTTATTGTTCATCATTGAATGTTGAAGATTGAGACTGAGAATTTTTCATCAAGATCTTGGATTTTGGACTTGAGGGCAGAAATCTCATCCTCCATGTTTTTTGCTCCTGATTGGGTTACTACCATAGCCAAAAGAATTTTTTTTTTGGAATGGGTAGAAAAGCATGTGCTAAAACATGTTTAGTAAAGGGAAATTTTAATTTGGGGAAAACTGCAATGGGTAATTGGGGTTTGACTAGCTTTTGGACACTTTCTGAGGGGAAGGGGAAAAGGAAATGGTGATTTCATAAGCATGGTGAAAGAATGGAAAAATTTGTCCAAGAGGGACAAAGGAGAATAAATATGAAAGGAACACTGTAGTAAAATCTCAAGGCTATTAGGTGAGAATCAAAGAAGTTATGGAAAACCCTAAAATTAGACAAATGTGGGATTTTTGGCTTTGATAAGTGGAATTTGGGATAGGGTCCTGAAAGAAGGAATTGTGTGGAATGAGATTTCAGGTGTTCTAGTGAATTTGAGAGGAAACAGAGCTAAAGCAAGAAAGATATGCAAAAAAATAATTTTTTATACTTTTTTTTTTCTAGAAATGATCTGCCTATTGTTTTGGACAGATTTAATCTGTGATTTGCTTGCTACCAATAGATATGGGCCCCAAGTATGTTTGGCTTCCTAAAGGTTCAAGGGAGTCACTCAGGCCATCGATGTTGTCTAACAGCTTGCGTATTGGGGTAGTACCCCTCACTCCATGACTCAGGTAAAAATGATAACTGCTTTGCCAAAAATGATAGCTCTTGGTTTACCTCATGAATGGAAATTAGTCAATCAAGTAGGGGCTATTGCCCTTTTCACTGACATGTGCTCTCAATGGGCCAACTACTTTGAGGTTCTTGTGGTACTCCTCACAATGAGTTTTAGGGCTATATGCCCAAGTACTTCCCACAGTTAAGTGGATAGGGATGTTCCTTGATCTAAACTTGCAATCCAAATGAACAATACAGATGTGGAAAAAAATATACTGATGCAACAATCACAATGTCTGGAGGATGGGCCATTGTGGAAAAGAAAGTTCTACGAAAATTCCACCCAACAAGCCCAAGAAAGCACTCTGATACCAGATGATAAGAACCTCCTGCAACAAAATAATGAAAAATGCACAAAATAATAGATTTATATAAATAGCAGAAACACATAAGGAATTTATTGATCGCAGGTGATTTTGAGGGGGTAACCTCCTTTGAGAAAGATTAATACAATAAATTCGTGGATGCCTTCATTAGCCTCAACACTTACTTATATACCAAGTCTAATCTAAACAACAACTACTTCCCATGAATGTGGGATAATACAATATGCTCACGAGACAACTTATAAAGCATATGTGTCCATAGAAACTAATATACTAACAAAGTAAAGAGAAGGGTTAAACATGGGTTCTTAACATAAGCCCAAGGGATGGGATTTGATATTACCACAGACAGAGTTTGCTTATAACAATTCTATCGATAGGAGTACTAGTAAATCCCCATTCCAAATTGTATATGGGAGTAGTCTAAGAAATGCTTTTGAGTTAAGAAAGATAGACAAAGGAGAGAAGAGTAGTGATGAGGCCAAAGACTTTGCAAAGCACTTGAAGAGCTTGCATGAAGAGGTATGATATCATATTAATTAAATGAATTCTCAATATAAGGCTAAGGCAGATCATAAGTGAAAGTTTTAGGAATTCAAGGTTGGTGATGAAGTCATGGTTCACCTAAGGAAAGAAAGGTTCCCAATGAGGGCATATAATAAGTTGAAAATGAAAAAAATTGGACCATGCAGGATCCTAAAGAAGCATGATTCAAGAAATGCATATGAGGTAGAGCTGCCAAGTGGAATCAACATTTCCCTTGTGTTCAACATTACTAATTTAACAGAGTATTATGAAGGTGGCACAAAGGATGGATCAACAGAAGAATAGTGGAGTATCCCGACATCTACTTTAAAGGAGGAAATAAAAGAAATCTTGGATAGTCATGTGGGAAGAAGTACTCGGAACATGAAATATGAAGAATATCTAGTGAAGTGGAAAGAAAGACCTGTCAAAGATTCCTCTTGGTTGTCTAAGGCAGAGGTTGACCATTTAGGTTTTCCTCGAACACCTGTGATATATGTGACAAGGTCACTTCTCAAATTACCCTGGGTGTTTGATGTAGGAGCATCCAGTGGTGTAAGGGCAAGCTTGCATCACCCAAAAAAATGATGATTTTGTTTTCTATTCTTTTCTATTTTTGTATTTTTAGATACCCATTTGCTTGAATAATGATTTAGAACCTTCAAAGCTTCCAAAAAGGCTAAGAATACCAGGACTTGATATTTTTAGTAACCCTATATTGGAGAAGCAGTTGGGCCCAAAATTTTTCCCAAAGATTTGGAATAGAAACATAAACATTCTTGGTAAATTTTAGCCCAAGATCATATCTAGATTTCAAGATATTAAATTTTTGAGTTTTTGAGGTTCATGGAAAAGTTTTAAAATCAATTTTGAGGCACTTAGAGGTTTCGTAACATCCCAAAAATTGGTCAAAAATTAGAATATCTATTAACAATACATTTTGTGCACCTTTAGTTTTCCATGAGCTTTCCAACACATCAAACAATTTGTCAATCAAACACTCGGTTCAAAAGGTATGGCTCCCGGAAGTTGAGCTGGCTAGTTTCTCAATTTTTAATTTTTTGAAAATTTTTTCTTGGGTGGGAAAAAGGGACAGTTGGGTTTATTTTGGTGCCCAAATAGGAGTTACACATTTCAAAGCAAGCCAACATTGGGGAAATTACACTAAGTGGTGTTGATGCCCAAATGGGAGTTACACATTTCAAAGCAAGCCAAAATTGGGGAAATTACAGTAAGTGGTGTTGATGCATATTTATAGCCTATTTTTAACAGTTCTAGAAGCAGTGGTAGGAGGGGGAGTTATTGGCAAGTCATGTTCGTATGAATAATGAGGTCAGTAGATATTAGAAGATAGCTCCAGAAGGCTTTGTAAGTTAGATATTTCTATTATAAGACAACCCATATTGTTGTAATAAGAGGGCATATGACCCTGGAAATTGTATTTCAGATTCAATGTACCCTTTTACAGGCAAGCTTAATGAAGAAATTATGAAATAGTTTGCAGTTTTCTTAACTAATCTTTCTTGAGATCTTGTTTGTGTCTATTTAAAATCTATAAATTGTTGTTTTATGTGTTTTGCGTGGAGTCCACCCTCATCAGATTGGGGTTAATTGTGTTTGTATCTAATTATTTTTAAAATAACATTGTTATAATCCCTTTTTTTATTTTTGTGTATTGT
The DNA here is from genome assembly GCA_027924645.1 of Cunninghamia lanceolata. Taxonomy (NCBI): domain Eukaryota; kingdom Viridiplantae; phylum Streptophyta; class Pinopsida; order Cupressales; family Cupressaceae; genus Cunninghamia; species Cunninghamia lanceolata. The sequence continues at coordinate 5,791,222 of BSBN01000103.1, forward strand.
TCTATAAATTTTAGTTGTATTTTATTGCTTTCTAGGACCCATTCCTTCCCCCCTAAGTTGCAATTAAGGGGAGTGTTGGTGTAATATTTCATTGAACCTTTTTATTAAGTGTACTTAGGTAATATGTTTCATCCTAGGTAGCTAATAAGGGAATGTGTTATCCTTGATTGAAGACAAGTAAGTGCCACCTCTACCTCATCATTCCTTAATTGATGGAAATTAGGTACAACCTTTTCTTCATCAAGTGTCAACATTGTCTCTACTTGTTGAGTTAGCACCTCTCTTATGTGAAGTTAAATCAACACCTATCGGACACTTGTCACCATGGGCCATCCATGCAAGAGGTTATAAATATGTATGTTTTCTTTTGAATAGAAAATGAAAATGTAGTTTCTTTTCACTCATGTTGTCAATTTTTCCTTCTGAATAGATAATTATGATTGTAATTAGTTTGATTTCTTAAGGTCATAGGTATTTAGTTTTTAGGGCATATTTGGTGTAATATTTTATTGCACCCCTTTTATTAAGTTTATTTAGGTAATATCATAGGTAGCTAATAAGAGAATGTATCATCCTTGATTAAAGGAAATCAAGTGTCACCTCTACCTCACTATTCCTTAATTGATGGAAATTAGGTGTCATGTGATATGCTCGTAACCCATTGATTGTATTGGAATATGTGATAACTGATTATGGCTCACATAATCCTTATTCAAGCCATGTATTATTCCCTAAATATATTTATTATAAGCTAGGTTGATCTCATTGGGATTAGGTTATAAATATTGCCAAATGATGCTTATTAATAAGAGCTAGTGAGTAGTTGGTTAGCATCATATTACAAGTTCTATACTTATTATAAGAATTTGAGATTTTTCTCCATCAATGTAGCTCATTATCATCAAGTATTTGAATATTATTTTATCATATATCCTTCTCTTGTGCTAGGTAATTTGATTACAAGTGATATCAAAATATGTTCTTGGCACCTTGAAAGTAAGAAAAGGGTAGTTTTTTTTGTTTAGGAGGTCATGTTGTCAAGCACACCTCTCTAATTAGCATATTTTTCTTCTAAATTTGGAGGGGTGATTAAAGACATAATAAAGAATCTACACTCTAAAATTAGGAAATTTGAAGCATTTTTGAAGGAGCTATTACCAAATTAGGGTTTTTACCAAATTTAGTTACAAGGACATAAAACAAATTTATTTGGATATTTTTTCACCACAATGAGTAGTAGACTCAAGTAAGTTGCAATAAAATTTTTAGAATATTTGGATTTGATTTTAATAAGTTAAATTATGAAATTAGTTTGGAGACATTATGGAAAGGGCTTCAACAAGAAGCTAGGGAAGGAATATAATCACACTAGGAAAGTATCTTGATAAAGAGGATCCTTTTATAGAAGAGGAGTCACTAGTATTGAAGATACTTTGAATATAAAAACCATCAAAGTTAAGGAGAAATGTTTTTGGTGATTGATTCTAGGTTAGATATAGTGGGTTTGGCTACAAAGAAGGAACTTAAAGGGATGTATAAGAAAGAAGATCATCTAGATGAACTCTGATCTAACACTTCAAAAATCTTCTCTCAAGAGTTTTATGGACTTATTAAGGGTGGATTCACATCACAAGACTCAAGAAGTAAATGCATCTTCTAAGTGAATTCATGGTTCTTAGTTTTTCTTTGATTTAAATATAAATTAGGAACAATATACCCAACCAATTCTAGTGCAAGCTCTAGGTGCTACTTACCAAAGATGGATATACATAAGTTTGATGACAAGGATTTAATTAATTGGCTCTACCAAATGGAAAATTTCTTTGATCTTTATCAAGTTTCATGTTAATAGAAGGTTGCAATGTCATCCTTATATTTGGAACCAAATCAATTTTTTTGATATCATTCTAGCTATGTGATTAGAACTAAAAAAATGATTGTGTTGTCACATGGTCTATTTATAAGAGGAAATCATGACACATTATGATAGTATTCTTATATAAAACTACTTTAGCCAACTCACCAAATTAAATCTTGAACAAGTATAGTCAAGGACTACACTCAATAATCTTAGACCCCATCTTTAAGAGTTGAGCATGTTATGAAGGAAAATTTGAATGAACTATAACTAGGTGATGCAGAGCTATCAGTAGAAGGTTACAAATAGGGTGGAAAACCCATGAAAAACCTCACTAAATAACCATACCTATTTATATTGGCAAGAGGCCCCTAATATCTCACTGAGACATGCATGCACTTACCCATCGGCAAGAAAACTACTATCGGCACTTAGGAAAATGGTCACGCTGATCTCCACCTCACACTGATAAGTGTATGTCACCTTATTGCCTATCGGAAGGATATCACTTACCAGTCAAACCCGATATTCACTACCTCCCTTGATATTCACTATTTCCCCAATATGCTTCACATCTGTTAAGTTGCCTATCGGCAACACTTACAATATCGGCTTAGCTACGGAAAGTCTCCCTGACGCTTCACCTCACGCCGATGCCAAACCACTTATCACCAAGACTTCCTCCTTCGGAAAGACTTTTACTTCTGTCTCCAATATCATATCTTATGCCGATGCACTTTTCACCAACAGGATATTAAATTTATCAGGTGATAATGAAATGTCTTGATGACGACCACCACACTTGCACCTTTTCTGCCGATGCCTACGTCACCCCGATATTTGACTCATTCATGTGCTTTGCAGCAGGATATAAATTATCAGGTTATATTACAATATCCTGTTGATGATACAATGATCTATGCAAACCTCGACTACCCGATGTTCAAACAAAAGATGCACCTCCTCCTTTCTTTGGCAAATGTGACTTTGACTCGTCGTTGACCCATTTGTATGTACCTTCGCCTGTGTGTATGCTCTAGCATACAACAACGATATGCAAATGATGGATACACATGAAATGATGATCCTGAAGATACAAAGATGATATATACAGGAAATGTATATCCAAACTATTTCATCCTGATGCCTTCAAAACATGCATTTTCCATAAGTTTCAAGACCCGATCCAGATAGCGATATGTGCATAGATGCAAATGCGATATACATAGTCTATAATGTCATATGCAAATGTTGTATATCCGTCAAATGTATATTTTTGACAAAACTCTCAGAACTTCACAATTTCACATAGAAAGCATGTCGATCGAGCCGGATCATTTCCTGGGCAATTTAAACTTAGAATTTATCCTTCTAAACCCTAGCACATGAGGATGCTAGGATAACTCACAGCATGCTAACAATCGATCCCATGAACATGAAATGCATAAACAGGAAGAAAATGTAAACTAAACTATGATACATTCCCATTCCACTAATTCAGAGAATCAACCGGTGGAATGGTTGGATGAATCCATTCACTTGTAACCAAAAAGAATCAATATACAGAAAGCTTGTAAACTAGACAAATGAGACCAACGGGATCCTCTTATTTTCAATAACAGAGATGCATACAAGATTCACAGTCTCACTGTATCACAAATGTCGCTACTTCTGCTATGCTAAAAACTCACCAAATTATCAATTCTCCATTGTCTCGTTAAAACAAACTAACCTAGGGAATAAATAGCCATGCTTCATGAGTACTACACTCGATTCCCAGTGGCTAGGAGACTTCCAAGTTGCTGGGAGGAGACAGCTAAGACAACTAGCACAACAAACTTCTAACTAACCTGCACATGCCCCTAGATCGACCTAAAACATACGCATTGGTCCAATGGACCTTATTACATCATGAAGTCAACATATTATAAATAGACTTTTGCTCTGTTTTAAAGGGGTGCTCCTGCACCATACTCCCCAGAAGAAGAAATCTCAAGTCCACTTGAGATGAGAGTAGGTAGGTCTACACCATGTTTGTGGATCTGCTCTTCAGTCATCCATATTGCTTCTGAATCAGGTTTGCCTTGCCAAGCCACCAAATATTCCAGATATTTGTTGTTCCTGGTCTTCTTAGTCACTCTGGTGTCTAAAATCTTCTACAACTATGGTGGATCATGTTTTGGGATGGCATCAGCTATTGTATCTTGTAGGAGTTCATGTTCTTCATCTGAATTATGCTTGTATGGAGTTAAATCACATACATTTAATATAGGTGATAATCCAAGATCTGAAGGGAGTTGGATCTCATAAGCATTTTGTCCATGCTTTTTCAAAATCTGACATGGTCCAATCTTCCTCTGCATGAGTTTGGTATATTTACCTTTAGGAAGTCTTTCCTTTTTCAAATGAACCCATACCAAATCTCCAACATCAAACTATACATCTTTCTTCTTTTTATCAGCATACTCCTTATACTTCAAAGTAGTTTGTTGGATTTGGTTCTTGACCTGATCATGTACCTCTTTTATGGCTTCTGCAAAAGCTTCTCCATCTGCACTAATAGAATCTCCTCTAGGCAAGTTTCTTAACTCCAAAATACCTCGTGGATGCATACCATAGACTATCTGAAAAGGTGATTTCCCTGTGCTTCTATTGACAGTATCATTATAGGAAAATTCTGCTTGAGATAGGATATTATCCCTCTTGTCCCTGTGCTGTCTTGTCAAACATCTGAATAAATTCCCTAAGGAACGATTTACCACTTCAGTCTGTCCATCCATTTGAGGATGATATGCAGATGAGAAAGACAAATTTGTTCCAAGTTTCTTCCAAAGAGTCCTCCAAAAATGACCAATGAATTTCACATCTCTATCTGACACTATGCTCAATGGCAATCCATGTATTCTGACTATTTCTTTGAAAAACAAATCTGCAATATATGAAACATCAATAGTGGTTTTGCATGGCAAGAAATGTGTCATTTTGCTGAATCTGTCTACTACAACAAAAACACTATCATATCCCTTTCTAGTTCTGGGTAAACCCAAAACAAAATCCATATTGATACTTTCCCATGGTCTGGAAGGGATGGGTAATGGCTGATATAAACATGCATTAGTTGACCTCCCTTTTGCTTTCTGACATATCACACATGTCTCTACAAATTTTCTAACATCTGATTGTAACTTAGGCCAATAATAATGTCTTCTAACAAGATCAAGAGTCTTATCCAAACCAAAATGTCCTGCCATAGCTCCACAATGTTTCTCCTTTATGATGTTCAACCTCATGGAACACCTTGGAATACACAACTATCCACCTTTGAACAACAATCCATCCTAGATTAGGAATTCAGAGAATTCAGCATGATATTTATCTCCAAAAGAAGTGCATACCTGATATATCTCTGCAAAATCTTCATCAGCATCATACATGGTCTTCAATGAATCAATGCCAACACTCTCCAACTGAATCTGGTTAACTATTAGAGCTCTCCTGCTTAAGGCATCTGCCACCTTATTCTTGACTCCTTTCTTATGCTTCAGTGTGAAAGTAAAAGCTTGCAAAGTTTCTACCCACTTCATATGCCTGTGATTCAGTTTTTCCTGGCTGTTTATGAAAATCAGAGCCTGATTATCTGTGAATACTATGAATTCTTTCAAAACCTCATTCATCAATCTCATAAAAGTACTAGGTGCATTAGACAAACCAAAAGGCATAACTTTCCACTCATACAACCCTTCATTGGTTTTGAATGTTGTTTTCCATTCATCTCCTGGCCTAATTCTGATCTGATGATAACCACTCTTCAAATCTATTTTTGTAAAATACTTAGCACCTCCCAAACAGTCAAGTAAATCCTCTATCCTAGGTATTGAAAACCTATACCTGATTGTGATCTTATTAATAGCCCTGGAATTTGTACAAAGCCTCCAAGTGCCTTCTTTCTTTCGTGCTAGTACAACTAGTACTGCACATGGGCTTAAACTTTTACCAATCAGACTTGTGTCTAACAATTCCTCAATTTGTCTTGCTACTTCTGCATCCTGTTCTAGAGTAAGTTTATATGCTGCTTTGTTTGGAAGTGTAGATCCTGGGATTAGATCTATGCAATGGCTGATATCCCTTATAGGTGGTAGGGATCTTGGCATTCCATCAGAGATGATGCCTTTATACTTATCCAATAGTTCTTGGACAACTGGGTCTATGAACTTCTGCTTCTTCTCTTTCTTGACTTCTTGTTGTTGTTCTTTATTCACTGTGAGACATGGAATTAGGGCATAGGCAACTACACCTTTTGCTGCTACTTCTTTCATGAACTATTTTCCTTCCATCAACATTACCTTCACCTCTTTTCCTTTTGATTTCTCCTCCTTTTCTGTCAATGGTAGTAACTCAGTCACTGTACCATTCTTAGTGATTGTATAGGTGTTTCTAACACCATCATGGCATGCCTTCAAATCATACTACTAGGGTCTTCCAAATAAGAGATGGCAAGCATCCATCTTAGTAATATCAAACAATAACCTATCTTTATATGCTCCATTCTGAAATTCTACCCAAGCTTGTTCTTCTACAGCTGTTTGCTGACCTTGGGTAAGCCATGAGACCTTATATGGGGATGGGTGAGGCAATCTTCTAAGCTTAAGCTTTGTTACCATTTCATTAGATACAAAATTTTCATTAGAACCAGAATCAATTAAAACTTTACATGCCTTACCTCCTGCCTTGCATGTAGTTCTGAAAAGAGACTTTCTTTGTGGGGGTTCTTTGTTAGGTACCTTCATGGCAGTCATTGTTCTCCTCATCATCAAAGATTCTCCACTCTCTGGATATCCATAATTGTCAGGAGCGTTCACACTTTTAAAAGTGTTTGAGCTTGTTACACTTTGATTATCAGGTTCTTGAATCAGATTCGATCTCCTTTCTCCTGTTGAACTTGTTGCCTTTTCTAGACATATGCTGGCTATATGGCCTTCTTTATTATAGTTATAACATCTGATAGATCCTCTACCCTGAGATCTTCCTCTGAATGGTCTTCTACCCTGAAAATTTCCTTGCTGATTATAACTTCTCCTCTGGCTTTGACTGTTGTCTCCCTTGCTATTGCCATGACTGGATTCTCCCTGATATCCAAATCCATGTCCTCTGCCTCTGAAAGGACTTCTTCCACCTCTTTTCTATTTTCCTCTTCCTCTATTGTTCTGTTCTTGTCTTCTCTTTAACTTCTCTTCCACTTTTAATGCCAACTGAAAACATTTCTGAACTGTATCTGGGTTATGCAGATTCAAATCTTCCTGAATGTTGAACCTCAATCCATTAAGGTATCTAGCTATCTTTTCTTCCTCACTCTCTTTTACCTTTGTCTTGATACAAAGCTTCATGAACTCTTCTGTATATGAGCTAACATCTAGCTCCTTTTGCTTCAAATTTTGTTTCCTCTTATGCAATTGGATGTTGTAATCCAATGGAACATAGGCTTCTTTTACTAAAGCCATCATCTTCTTCCATGTAGCAACTCTACACTTTCCTTCTTGTACTCTGTCATCTTGGATAAAATTCCACCAAGTCAATGCAGCCTCTTTCATTTTTGATTGGGCTATCTTTACCCTCTGGTGTTCTGGTATCTCCTCTGTCTCAAAGAAATTGTTTAAGGAGTCTATCTACTCCATCACCGAATCAGGATCCATCTTTCCTATAAACACTGGCAAATCTAGTTTCACATCCATGGTTCTCCTCTCCATGGATTTGAGGGCATTAATCAAAGGTCTCTGGTCTGCAAGAACATCTTCCTCGTTCCACCTAGGGATCTCCTCTTCTTCCCTATCTTCTTCTTTACCAGAACCTACTTTGTCCCTCAAATTCTCCAACTCATTTTTCAATGCCTGATTCTGAGCCTTTACAGCAGTGCTCTCTGCAATCTGCTTCTTTACTAGAACTGCCAACTCAGCATTGGTCATCCATACTGGGATGTCTAATGTTCCTTCTTCATCTGACATCTTTCTGTCTTCTTATCTTCCTAGAAGATACTCCTCTGTCTGCACACTCAAAATCTTCTGAGCTCTGATACCACTATGATGCAGAGCTGTTAGCAGAAGGTTACAAATAGGGTGGAAAACCCATGAAAAACCTCACTAAATAACCATACCTGTTTATATCGGCAAGAGGCCCCTAATGTCTCACCGAGACATGCATCCACTTACCCATCGGCAAGAAAACTACTATCGGCACTTAGGAAAATGGTCACACCAATCTCCACCTCACACTGATGAGTGTATGTCGCCTTATTGCCTATCGACAGGATGTCACTTACCAATCAAACCCAATATTAACTACCTCCCCCGATATTCGCTATTTCCCCAATATGCTTCACATCTGTTAAGTTGCCTATCGGCAACACTTACGATATCGGATTAGCTACAGAAAGTCTCCCCGACACTTCATGGTGCAGGAGCACCTACCTGACAGCTGGCCTTCATGAGGCAGTTAGTAGTTTTAGGTATTGTTTATGTTTCCAAGAAGGTCTGTTAAGACCAATGCATGTAATAAGGTCATGCTGATCATGATAAGATCATGCTGACCATGCTTTTGCTATTTTTAGGAAGTTTGTTGGAACAGCTGTCATGATGTATGTTCGGTTCGATCTCCCAGCCGCCTGGAGAGTTCCCAGCCGCTTGGAGTCGGGTCAGTAGTACTCGCAGGCAAATCTATTTAAGCATGAGGATCGGTTGATATTGCATAGATGAATCGATCGAGCTAGGTTGTAGAGAGTGAGACAGCGAGAGAAACTGATCATTGTATTTGCATCTTTTGAAATCAAATAAAGTGTTCCTGTTTGTGTTCATACTCTGTTGAATTCCATTGCTTGATCGATTTGCTGGTTTGGTGGCTGTATGGATTCACTGATCCATTCCACCGGTTGATTCGTCTGATCGGTGGAATGGTAATGTACAGTAGGTTAGGTGTTAGTTTGTTTGTTTGCATGCAGGTGTGCAGGATCGCGGTCAAGAGATGTTGAAGACCCTAGCATGGGCATGTGCTAGGTCGAGCTGATAAAGTGTGGAAGATCACCCTGAGAGTGGATCGGGTCATCCCAGGAGGATCGGCGAAGTGCAATTTCGCTAAGGCTAAAAGTTCGTGAAAACGGCATCATCAGGATATTTCAGCAAATATCCTGCAGTCGCGTTGGGCATCATCATCCGGATAAGTGGAGGAGATCGGCATGATGCGGTTAGTTGCATGAAGTGCAAGTGTGTCGGGGTGATCATCATCTGGAGGAGCCGAGGAGGAGCGTATTGGCATCAGGTAGAAGATCGGGTCACGAAACTGTTGAAGTTTACATGTTGCAAGTGCATCAGGATGTTTTAAGTCAGATATATGCTCAGCATATATATCGCCGTCAGGATCATCTCTCGGGAGTGCCCATCATCCGCGTATCGCTAGCAGATGCGGGAGTGAAAGTTTGTTTTTTTTGACTAAGTGTTGAAGAGGTCATCAGGATATTGGGTGACGTCATCATCATCAGGATATGACGTCATCGTCATCAGGATGTTGAGATATCCCCCTATGCAAGTTTATCCTGCTGTCGTTAAGTGCTTAGGTATCGGCAGGAGTCCGCGGCAGAAAGTTGTGTTAACATCAGCAGGATGTTTCGAGAGAACCGGATAAATCATATCATGATGCTGTTGCTTGTGTCGTCGGCTATCGGGGTATCGAAGGGAAGGTGCTGAAGGTGATCATCATCAGGATCTTTGGATCAACAGTATATTGGACATCCTGCTGACGAAGGGGGTGTTCCATATCATGATGATGCCGATGGAGCTTGGCGCCCGATGAACAGTGCAACAGGAGGATGTTTGCGCTAGTTAAACATCATGATGATGATGATAGGCGGAAGACGGAGGAAGTGAACAGTAGTCGGCAGGAGGATAATTGTGATGATGCTGACAGTGTTAAGCAAAATATGATGATGATGGTGATGATGATGATGATGATGGTGGGCTGCAGACATCCATGCTGTATTGTAAGGTTATAGTGTGGATGCCTCTGCATCATAGTGGTATCAGAGCTCAGCAAAACATCTAGGCTGTTGTGTGTTGATTCTGTCACCGAAAGGGCAGAGGTAGAGTTGAATTGTGTGTTGTGTGTAGATTGAGAGGTTGACAAAATGCCTCCGAAAGGTAGTGGTACTGCAAGGGAATTGCAGGAGATGAAGGAGAAACATGCTAGAGAGATGAGGAAGATGAAGGAGCTTGCTGAAGCACTTCAAGCCAGGCTGACAGCCTTGGAAAAGAACAAAAAGAGGGACGTGGAAGACAGTGAGTCTGAAGAAGATGAAGATGCTGTTGAAGAGTATGAAGAGGTAGCTGAAGATCTGGATGCTGAAGACCAGAGATTGGCAAAACTGTTAAAGGCAGTGCAGAATGATAAACCTAAGGTAAAGGTTGATGTTTCCAAGTATACTGGAAGTTTGAATGAAGATGAGTTGTTAGATTGGATTGCTGCACTTGATAATCACTTTGAATGTGAAGATGTTGCTGAGGATCAGAAGGTGAAGATTGCAAAGACTAAGTTAGGGGGTCATGCTTTGGTATGGTGGGATTATGTACAATCTGAGAGAAGGAAACAAGGGAAGTCAAAGATCACTTCATGGGATAAGATGGTAGCAAGGATCAAAGGGAAATTCTTGCCAAGGGATTATGAAATCCAGATGTTTAAGAAGCTGCAATTTTTAAAACAGAAGGAAAGGGATGTGAAGGCATATACAGAGGAGTTTTATAAGTTGAGTATGAGATCTGGTCATCATGAGAATGAGGTAGAAAAGGTGGCTAGGTACTTGGCTGGTTTGAGGTTTAACATACAGGATGAGTTAGTTTTAGTTAACCCTAAGAATGTGGAGGATTGTTACCAAATGGCAATCAGGATTGAAGAAAAGATGAATAGAGGACATGATAAGTCCATGAGAGGAAGAGGAAACCATAGGGGAAGAGGAGCAGCCCCTGCACAAAAGCAAACCAATGAGGGTCAAGAAGACACTGGTAAAGGACAGGGACAGTCTGATTTCAGGGGTGGATGGAAAGGTAATAGAGGAAGATTTGGAGGTGGTAGAAGTTCTACTACATTTTCAGGAAAATGTTACACCTGTGGTGAGTTTGGTCATCCATCTTTCAAATGTCCAGAAAACAAAGGTTCATCATCAAGAAATGATAGAACTAATGACAAGAGAGTACAACTTGTGCAAGAAGAGAAAGTAGAAGAAAGTGTGCAGAGTTCAAACACTTATAAAGACAGAGAGCCTGATAATTATGGATATCCAAAGAGTGGAGAATCATTGATGCTAAGGAGAATTAGTTTGCAGGCATCAAAGGATCTGATGCAAAGAAGAGCTCTTTTCAAGACCATATGCAAGAGCAAAGGTAAAAAATGTAAGGTTGTCATTGATACTGGTTCAACAGACAACATGGTATCTCAGGAAATGGTGGATAAACTGCATTTGGAAAGGATTCCACATCCACACCCTTACAAGGCATCTTGGGTGAGTGATAGTCATTCACTTTTTGTCTCTGAACAGGCATATGTGGATTTTCAGATTGGAGCATATCAGGATAGAATTTTGTGTGATATTTTGCCTATGGAATGTTGTCACCTACTATTGGGTAGACCATGGCAATTTGACAGAAGGGTACTGTATGATGGGTATTCTAATACCTATACCATCAAGAAAGATGGGAAGACTATTAAGTTGATGCCATTGCAGGCAGATGCTGCAGTACAGGGGGCAGCCAAAATCATTTTGATGGGAAAGAAGGAATTTGTGCAGATGCCTAGAGGAGCAGGCATAAAGGCAGATAAGGATACTGCAGGGACAGGAGTTGTTCAGGACAACAGATTGAAGAAAGTTTTAGTTTTGACTGACAGAGATCAGCAGCAGGTGCAGAAACAGGTTTGCACACAGTGATCAGTTGAGAGGAATGACAAGGATGTTGTCATAGTTGGGACTATTGCTTGTCCTATAAAGGTTGAAAGGAAGATAGGATTGAACATTGTAGAAGTTCAAGAGGCAGTTCAGCCAGAGGTTCTGGTCAGACACCCTGGCAAACACAGGGTATATGAGAAAAAGGCCTACATTGACAGGCATGAGGATTTACTTGCCAGAAAGCAAGTTACAGTTCAGAAGTCTTGGAGCAGCCAAGAGCCAGCAGAGGACAAAGCTGGAATAGATCAGCATATTGCAAAGGCAAAGTGTAAAGGTGGAGGACTTCCACATACTAAACTCATGGGACATGAGTTCTTTTCTGTTGGGGAGTATGGTGCAGGAGCACCTACCTGACAGCTAGCCTTCATGAGGCAGTTAGTAGTTTTAGGTCTTGTTTATGTTTCCAAGAAGGTCTGTTAAGACCAATGCATGTAATAAGGTCATGCTGATCATGATAAGATCATGCTGACCATGCTTTTGCTATTTTTAGGAAGTTTGTTGGAACAGCTGTCATGATGTATGTTCGGTTGGATCTCCCAGCCGCCTGGAGAGTTCCCAGCCGCTTGGAGTCGGGTCAGTAGTACTCGCAGGCAAATCTATTTAAGCATGAGGATCAGTTGATATTGCATAGATGAATCGATCGAGCTAGGTTGTAGAGAGTGAGACAGCGAGAGAAACTGATCATTGTATTTGCATCTTTTGAAATCAAATAAAGTGTTCCTGTTTGTGTTCATACTCTGTTGAATTCCATTGCTTGATCGATTTGCTGGTTTGGTGGCTGTATGGATTCACTGATCCATTCCACCGGTTGATTCGTCTGATCGGTGGAATGGTAATGTACAGTAGGTTAGGTGTTAGTTAGTTTGTTTGCATGCAGGTGTGCAGGATTGCGGTCAAGAGATGTTGAAGACCCTAGCATGGGCATGTGCTAGGTCGAGCTGATAAAGTGTGGAAGATCACCCTGAGAGTGGATCGGGTCATCCCAGGAGGATCGGCGAAGTGCAATTTCGCTAAGGCTAAAAGTTCGTGAAAACGGCATCATCAGGATATTTCAGCAAATATCCTGCAGTCGCGTTGGGCATCATCATCCGGATAAGTGGAGGAGATCGGCATGATGCGGTTAGTTGCATGAAGTGCAAGTGTGTCGGGGTGATCATCATCTGGAGGAGCCGAGGAGGAGCGTATCGGCATCAGGTAGAAGATCGGGTCACGAAACTGTTGAAGTTTGCATGTTGCAAGTGCATCAGGATGTTTTAAGTCAGATATATGCTCAGCGTATATATCGCCGTCAGGATCATCTCTCGGGAGTGCCCATCATCCGCGTATCGCTAGCAGATGCGGGAGTGAAAGTTCATTTTTTTTGACTAAGTGTTGAAGAGGTCATCAGGATATTGGGTGACGTCATCGTCATCAGGATATGACGTCATCGTCATCAGGATATTGAGATATCCCCCTATGCAAGTTTATCCTGCTGTCGTTAAGTGCTTAGGTATCGGCAGGAGTCCGCGGCAGAAAGTTGTGTTAACATCAGCAGGAGGTTTCGAGAGAACCGGATAAATCATATCATGATGCTGTTGCTTGTGTCGTCGGCTATCGGGGTATCGAAGGGAAGGTGCTGAAGGTGATCATCATCAGGATCTTTGGATCAACAGGATATTGGACATCCTGCTGATGAAGGGGGTGTTCCATATCATGATGATGCCGATGGAGCTTGGCGCCCGATGAACAGTGCAACAGGAGGATGTTTGCGCTAGTTAAACATCATGATGATGATGATAGGCGGAAGACGGAGGAAGTGAACAGTAGTCGGCAGGAGGATAATTGTGATGATGCTGACAGTGTTAAGCAAAATATGATGATGATGGTGATGATGATGATGATGATGGTGGGCTGCAGACATCCATGCTGTATTGTAAGGTTATAGTGTGGATGCCTCTGCATCACTTCACCTCATGCCGATGCCAAACTACTTATCGCTAAGACTTCCTCCTTCGGCAAGACTTTTACTTCTGTCTCTGATATCATATCTTATGCCGATGCACTTTTCACCAACAGGATATTAAATTTATCAGGTGATAATGAAATGTCCTGATGACAACGATCACACTTGCACCTTTTCTGCCGATGCCTACGTCACCCTGATATTTGACTTATTCATGTGCTCCACATCAGGATATAAATTATCAGTTTATATTACAATATCCTGCTGATGATACAATGATCTATGCGAACCTCGGCTACCTGATGTTCAAACAAAAGATTCACCTCCTCCTTTCTTTGGTAAATGTGACTTTGACTCGCCGTTGACCCGTTTGTATGTACCTTCACCTGCGTGTATGCTCCAGCATACAACAACGATATGCAGATGATGGATACACATGAAATGATGATCCTGAAGATGCAAAGATGATATATACAGGAAATGTATATCCAAACTATTTCATCCTGATGCCTTCAAAACATGCATTTTCCATAAGTTTCAAGACCCGATCCGGATAGCGATATGCGCATAGATGCAAATGCGATATACATAGTCTGTAATGTCACATGCAAATGCTATATATCCATCAAATGTATATTTTTGAAAAAACTCTCAGAACTTCACAATTTCACATAGAAAGCATGTCGATCGAGCCGGATCATTTCCTGGGCAATTTAAACTTAGAATTTATCCTTCTAAACCCTAGCACATGAGGATGCTAGGATAACTCACAGCATGCTAACAATTGATCCCACGAACATGAAATGTATAAACCGATTCAAAGAATCAACCGGTGGAATGGTTGGATGAATCCATTCGCCTGTAACCAAAAAGAATCAATATACAGAAAGCTTGCAAACCAGAGAAATGAAACCAACGGGATCCTCTTATTTTTAATAACAGAGATGCATACAAGATTCACAGTCTCACTGTATCACAAATATCGTTGCTTCTGCTATGCTAAAAACTCACCAAACTATCAATTCTCCACTGTCTCGTTAAAACAAAGTAACCTAGGGAATAAATAGCCATGCTTCACGGGTACTACACTCGATTCCCAACAGCTGGGAGACTTCCAAGTGGCTGGGAGGAGACAGCTAAGACAACTGGCACAACAAACTTCTAACTAACCTGCACATCCCCCTAGATCGACCTAAAACATACGCATTCGTCCAATGGACCTTATTACATCATGAAGTCAACATACTATAAATAGACTTATGCTCTATTTTAAAGGGGTGCTCCTACACCACTAGGGAGACTAAATGACCACATCAAATATGAGGTACACATGTTGAATCCAAATTCTATGTCCCAATCCATTATTATGACAAGGGAAGTGTAGAAAATACTTTTGGCCACTAGAAAACAATAATTTACTAGCATCAAAGATCTTTTCATGCCATCATTGACCTTTTATATATTGAGGGAATGATAGAAGAAGAAGAAGAAGAAGAAGAAGAAGAAGATATAGATATAGACATGGCATCAAAGGAATCGTTAGAAGATGTCATACTAACAATATCCCACTATGCACTATCAAGTATTAGTACCCCACAAATCCTCAAAGTAGCGAGATTGCTAAAAATAGAGTGATATTGTTAATTGTTTTGGGTAGTACTCATAATTTCATCAAAAAATGTTAGCCACATATTTAAACTACTTTATTTTTCTAGCATAAAAAATTTAAGTTATGATTGTAGATGAGGGTATTATTAGTTTTTTCAAGAAATGTCATAATATCAAACTTTCCATGGGGACTATGTTTTGACTAGCCCTATGTTTTCCATTCCTATGGGAGATGCAACTATAGCATTGGGAGTCCAATATCTCAAAACTTTGGGAACCATCAAGATGAATTTCTAGGATATCTTCATGAGATTTAATTTTAAGGGTAAGATATTCAAATTAAGGGGATTGCATGCAAAGGATTTTCAAATGGTAATCTCTCATCAAATGCAAACAACACTTAAAAAAGGTTCAATAGGTTTTGAGGCAAAATTATTTTATCTAGAGACTCCACCATCACCACCAAGATTTGGCATTATGCAATATCACACTCAATGTCAGCAATTTCTTTTTAGTTTGAAGGAAAATTTGACAATGGCACCAAACCAAATGGAGTAATAAGTAGATTCACACCACGATGAAAGGAACTTTGAAGTGGGATATTAGGTTTTTTGAGGGTGCAACTATGATGTAAAAATTCCATAAAGCAACAAAAGAAGGATAACAAGATTTCACCCAAATATTATGGTCCTTATCATATTTTGCAAAAGATTGGTAGTGTGGCATACAAGCTAGAGTTAACTCCAACAACAACAATACATGTTTAATTTTTCATGTATCTTGTTTAAATAAAGTTATTGGACAACATATTCCTCTTGTCATTGTGGTCCATCCATTCAAGAGGTTATAAATATGTATGTTTTATTTTTAATAGTAAATGAGAATGCAATTTCTATTCACCCATGTTGTCATCAATTTTTGCTTTTGACTAGATAATTGTGCTTGTAATTAGTTTGATTTTTGAAGGTCTTGGGTAGAGTTTTTAGGGTCTATTCTAAAATCCTACTATATACTTATATTAGCATTTACTTTTTATTTATACATGTTCTTACACTTTGGACTTTTTTCTTATGTCATGTTTGTGGTGCATCTCCTATACTCATTTCACTTTCTATATCATGTCTTAAACTTTTGTATCTTTTCATAACTTGGGGGCATCTTTACTATGGTTGTTATGTGCTTTCTTTAGCTCCTATAATCCATGCTTATTTCATTGATGTTACATGTTTAGATCATATACTATTCTCTTGTGTTTGCCTATGTTTTATCTTATATGTTATTCCTCTACACTTTCTTTGATTTCTACATTGCATGTTTTACCTGTTGGCAAGAGACACTACTACGCATGATAGGTGTTGTCATTGATGGCAACTTAGTCTATCTTACACATCTGCATTACATAATTTGTTCATACCGGAAGTCAGAGTGAAGATTTGTCTAAGTTCGGGTAGTCAGAAATAGAGCATGTGACAGGGTCCAGTATCTTGGTCCAGATATCTCCAGTGGTAAATCATAGTGTTGCAGATCTGAGGGAGTTATAAGGATTGTCAGGACTATCTAAATTCATAAATTTAGCCTCTGGTGATGAAGGATTCAAAAGTTATAAGCATCTGAGTATCAGGTTCCAGTTAGTCAGTACAGTCAGAAGAAGATGCTGACCTAGTATTTGATCTTGGTTCGGATGAAGAAAAGTTGTTGGTTAAGCAATTTGTGATAATCAGTGGTATTGACTGACATGATTGATGATTTGAGAACACAAGTTTTTGGTTCGTGTTGTTGATTGTGCATGGATTCAGCTGACAAAATAGTGTTCTTAAAAAGACCTTAAGTTTTTCTCAAGGCCGACAGCAGTTGATGTTATCTCATGAAGTGGATATATATGATTGATGGATTCAAGCATTTGAAGTTGTAGTTATATGAATATGAAGTAAGAGGTGCAAAGGGTGGCAGTATCAAGTGCGAAGCAGAGATCTGATCCTCTGATTATGGTAGAATAGTGAAACATGGCAAAAAAGGATGAAGTGTGCAAAGTTAGTGTATTGAGCTCAATCAGAACTATAATCTTGCATTATTAGATGCTATTCTTCAATTCAATCATTCCAGTGCACTCTTGTAATTATTTTTGTAGGCAGTGAGCCTCCTTGAGCAGTGAGCTATGGGCACTGTGCCCTGAAGGCATGTGCCTTCCCCATTTGTAATACTTTTAACAAAGTATAAATTCTTGTGGGTTAACCCCCACCGTGGTTTTTCCCTTAACCAGGTTTCCACGTAAAAATTCTGGTGTTCATGTGTTGTGATCTTGGTGTTTCTATTCTTATATTCATGCTTCTTTATTTTGGATGTATGTTGTAAATTAATAAAGGAACAAAGTAATAAGTTTTGCAGAACACTGATTCACCCCCCCTCTCAGTGTTCCTTATTCTCAACAATTGGTATCAGAGCTAGGTTCCTTAGAGGAAGTTTAACAGCTTGAGGAAGATTTGGGAAGGTGTTTTTAATGGGTTCATTCAAGTATTATGATAGCATCCATGAACAACTTAAACTTGCTTTAGAAGATCTTGATTAGTCCAAAGCAGAAGTCAAAGAACTGCAAGAGAACCTTAAAGATGCTGAAGACTTCATTGAGACCTTAAAAGAAAAATTGAGCAAATCTAATGAAAACAAGAAGGAGCTACTTCTTCAACTAGCAAATTAGAATGAAGACAATGACATGGATGAGGCCCTGAAAGAGAAGATAATGGAATGCGATAAGTTAGCTAAAGAAGTTGTTGTCCTAAAACATGAGATGGAATTCAGGGTGATGAGGCTAACCAAGGAAATTGAAGAAAGGAAGAAGACTGAAGAAAAAATTAATCAATCTCTGAAAGAAATAACAAAAGAATATTGCAGATTAGATAGAATAATTGGCCATCTAGAGTCTGATATACATGAAAGCAAGGACAATGAGGAAGAACTTGAAAGACAAATTGTCATTCTCAAACATGACCTAGAAGTTACAAATGAATATAAAGAGAAATTCAAGATAAGCTCAGCTAAACTTGAGGTGTTGCTTGACAATCAGAATAAGGTAGATGATAAGCATGATCTAGGATTTGAGAAAGGTGAAAGCTCTAAATCTGGTCAAAGAAATCCTGATGCAAGAAATCAAAGAAGGAATCCTAAAAAGGTAAGACAACCTAATGCTCAAAGGTATCCATCTTTCAATGGCAGTTGTTTCAATTGCAACAAATTTTGTCATAGAGCTACTCAATGCAGAAGTAGAGTGAATCAAAATGGTCCATCCTTCTCTGGACAATGCTTTAATTGTAAAAGGTATCGTCATAGATCCAATGATTGCAAAAGTATGATGATAAACTACTCTAACAACAGAAGAAATGTCAATTCTTTCAATGGCTATTGTTTTTCTTGCAATGGATTTGGACACATGGCTAATCAGTGTAGATCAAGAGGAAATCAAGTAAATAACCAAAGAAATGTTGTGTGCTTTAATTGCAATAGATCTAGTTATATTGCAAGATTCTGCAGAAGCATGATTAATGATAGAAATAGTTCGGTAAACAGAAACCAAAACTTATAGAGACAAGATAAAGGCAAGGGTAAAGTTGATGTGAATGAAGTCTAGATTGAAATGAACAAAACATGGGTAAAGAAAGATGAAATAAATGATGGGAATGGGTTCGCACTGGAATCCGGTGCTGATAATTCCTCTGGGAATTAAATCAGGAGCTTTGGCTCAGGGGGAACGGCATTGAAAATCTAATCACCCCTTCCAGTAAGTGGGTGCCTGAATCTAGCATGATGAATGAAGATAAAGAAGCCTATTGTAGATCTATTGAAGCAAATTTTAGAAGAAAAGAAGCTAATGCGATTGATTGCGGAGCAATTGAAGATTGACTGGATGCAAAAATAGTGTAATCGGATGTACTAGGGCAGAGCATTTATTACAATGGCGAATTAGGTTTTGTTGAGCATAAAAAGTTCATTGTTCAACATTTGAATCACTTTGCATTTGAAGAAAACAAAAGAAGAGTGCTTGAGCTGAGATTTCAAAGATTCAAAGTGCAATAGGCGAATTCATCAGTTAACCCTAATCCCGCGGAGTAAAAGGTATTTTTCTACAAAGCTTTGAACTTGTAAACTTTTGAAATGGCTACACCTCTGGTTGTGAAGGTCACTGAGTGACCTAGGCCAAAGTTTAAGAAGCATCCACACAAATTAGTAGAGGTCGATCCGCTAGGTGCCTTTTCAAGTGTTTCGTATGGTGTGTTGCATGTTGAAGATATTAGGGCCTACATTCATGCTAGCATAGATGAGTTTGGGGATTCAAAGTTAGTAGATTTGTTCAAGAATCATCTGAGGGATAAAATTCATGGTCTCAAACCTGAGTATAATGCACTACAAGATAAACACTTCATTCAGATTATAGGATTTCCATCTTTCGATGAAAATGAATGGGTCCGGTATGTGTTGAGTCGGATGCATGATGAGTTTATGTGGTTAATGAAACCTTTCAAGATCACCAAGGATGCCATCAAGGCCGTGACAGGGTTGAACTCATCTGGTGGATTGCCAATGTTAATTTAGTAAAGAATCAAATTGTAATTGATGCTACTGGTTCAAGGTTTGACAAAAGGGCAATGACAATAAATGACATCATTGATCCGGATGTCAAATTTGCATCAATGGTGATTGGATACAAGATATATCATTCCAACAGGGAGAATTTTGTATCTGGAACAACTATCTATGTAGCTTATAAGATGTTGAGAGAGAATGTTGACTATGACTTGTGTGACTTGCTAAAGAACCAGCTAATGGAAAACCTAAACAAAATCAAAAGGGACAAGAAGAACACTTTAAAGTATGGTAAATTGGTATTATGTTTGTTCTTCTATTTCATGAATGAGTTACCCGGCAAGAAAAACATATGTTGGACTAGTGATAAGACTATTGCCATTCAAATAAGAGAGCACTTGAATAGTATTGGTGACTCCAATGCCCAAAGGACTACTCTTTGGGGATTTTTCAAGAATTTTTAGAACATGATGTAATCAAGGGAAAGAATCCCTACATCTGTGGTTGAAAAATACAAGGATATAGTCTATTTTATGGTAGATACAGATCCATGTTTAATGGAAGTAGTTGAACCAAGAACTGTGTGGATCATGCCCATGGGGTATGAAGTGGATGGAAAGGTACTGGAGTTGTATGCATAGCATCTATTGAGCCATCCTAGAGATCTAGCTGAGAAGATATTTGGTACATATAAAGAGATTTCACTAAAACTACATCTTGAATTCAAGGCTTCTGAAATCAAAAGGAAAGTAAGGAAAGAAGTTGAGTAGTTGGCTGAGAATCTAAGCCTTACTAAGGAAGCTATGAGACAAAATAGGGAAAGGATAGAGAAAACTGAGAAGGAGAAACAGGACAGAGAACAAAAAAGTGTTTTGGTGGAATCCACTCCTAAAGCAAGGTCTACCAGGAGTTCTAGTTTATCCTCTAGTGTGTCACCTTCTCTTGCTATAGAAAAACCTACCAGTAAGGAAGCAAAAAGGACAAAGGTAAAGGGCAAAAGAACATATGTTAGTTTGGAGAAAGTGGATGAAGAAGAAACTGACTCAAATGATGAAGTCAAAGAGTTGAAGGCATCAAGCACTAAAGTTGCTAAAGTGTCTAAGGAGAAGCCTTCCAGAAGCAAAAAGACAAGTAAAAGGCGTAAATTAAAGGCTTATGTTAAGAAGCCTACTCTCTCTGTGGATGACATCATTAAGTCAGTCACTGTACATGGAAACTTGAAGCCAATGACTAAATTTTATGATAATTACAGTGATGCTGATAAGAGAGTTTTGGAGGAAGCAACAGTCAAATATTTGAATATCTATAATAAGACTCTATTTGAAATAACTTCTGAAATTTAGAAAAGCCTTGAAAAAAATTCTAGAATTAAGAAAAGAGAATGCAAAAGCTAAATATTTTGAGCTTCAGGAGCATGTGTTAATAAAACTATGTCCTCAAATTACTCCGAATCAAAAGAACCTGATATTCAAAGAAGTGAAAGAGGACTTCAGGAGTAAAATCAGAATGAATATGCTCATGCTGGGAGAGATTGATAAGGTAGTTGGAGATACTTAGGAGATTCTTCTGAATGCATTGAAAATGCATAATCTTCCCACTGTTGAAGAAGAAATTAGTGTTGAAGTTGATCCCTCCATTCCGAATATTGAGGAACTTGATAAATTTGATGATAATGTTGACATTGAAGATACACTAAATCCTCCAGAGAATGTGGAAGATATTTATGATGTAAATAAAAGCAAGGATGCCTCTGATGATGATGCAGAGAAGGCAGAAGCAAAGAAAAAGAATGAAAGTGAAGAGCAGAACATTGTGGTTGACTCTGAAAAGGGAGAAGATGGAGGCCCTGAAGAGCACAAGTCTGAAACATCATTTTGGGCAAGAGACACTGCAGAAGCAGTGAAAGAAATTTTGGAAAGAGATAAACAAATTGAAGAAGATTAGGCCATAATACAAGGTCCAATCAATTTTGATACTTTATCACTGGTGTAGAAGATAAAATTGGCCTCTATTGCTCAAGCCAAGGCAAGAGAAGATATCTTAAAGTCTCACATAGAAGATAGCGAGCTGCTTGGCCTTGCATCTAGGATTTTGGAGAAGATCATACCCACATTTCAGAAGGATTCATCAGCATCTCCCTCTGGCTAGTTAAAAAGTCTAATAAACTTGGTAAGTTCTCATTTTGAAACTCTAGAGAAGTCTGCAGAAGTTAAAGTCAAAGATGAATTCAATGAGAAAAGGTTTGTTGAGATAAAGAAAATAATTAGCTATGATAGATCTGGGCTTAATACTAGTGTAAAGAGTATTCAAAATGCCCTATCTGAAGGTGCAGAGAGCTATAAGTTTTGTCTAAATAGATCTAAGGTGTTGAGGATATTGAGAAAAAGATTAAGGACATAGAGCTCAAACTGTATAATATATCTCAAACATATAGTCCTTTAATTGAGTCTATCATTACCAAAGAATGCCAAATAGTGAGTCTATGGAATGAATTGAGTGACCTGGAGAAAGAAAAGGCCAAAGTTCTAGGTAGATTGGATGAGCTCTGGGGACTAATCTCTCCTAAGTTAGAAACTATGTATGATATATTGACAGAGTCCCAAACAACAGCTGCTTCTAGTGCTCCTACTGTCCTTCAAAAGGCAGAATCACTGGAATTTTTATTTAGTGGGCACATATCTATCTTGGGCAGTATTAAAAAGAACTAGGACAGTGAATTGACAAAGTTGAAAAACATTTTTGGTGATATCTTTTTGCTGATGAACAAAGCCTAAGAAATGTATGCAGAAGTATGTAAAGTTTTGACCCTTGCACATAAATTTTTTGCATAAATTTTGGTATGCGGATCCCAGCCTTTTCCATTGATGTCAAAGGGGGAGAGTAAAAGCAGTGAAAAATGAAGAATTGATCTAAGGGGGAGCTTTGGAAATCATAAGTGTGTAAAGTAAGGGGGAGTTGTTCTAACACTTAGTCATTTTTCACCAAGTGTTGCCATCAATGCCAAAGGGGGAGATTGTTGGCAAGAGACACTGCTACTTATGACAGATGTTGTCATTGATGGCAACTAAGTCTATCTTACACATCTGCATTACATAATTTGTTCATACTAGAAGTCAGAGTGAAGATTTGTCTAAGTCCGAGTAGTTAGGAATAGAGTATGTGATAGGGTCCAGTATCTTGGTCTAGATCTCTTCAGTGGTAAATCACAGTGTGCTGCCAATTTGAGGGAGTGATAAGGATTGTCAGGACTATCTAAATCCATAAATTTAGCCTCCAGTGAAGAAGGATTTAAAAGTTATAAGCATCTGAGTATCGGGTTCCAGTTAGTCAGTATAGTCAGAAGAAGAATAGGTTGACCTAGTACTTGATCTTGGTCTGGATGAAGAAAAGTTGTTGGTTAAGCAATTTGTGATAATCAGTGGTATTGGCCGACATGATTGATGATTTTAGAACACAAGTTTTTGGTCCACGTTGTTGATTGTGCATGGATTTAGCTGACAGAACAATGTTCTTAAAAAGACCTTAAGTTTTTCTCAAGGCCGACTGCAGTTGATGTTATCTCATGACGCAGATATATATGATCGATGGATTCGAGCATTTGAAGTTGTAGTTGTGTGAATATGAAGTAAGAGGTGCGAAGGGTGGCAGTATCAAGTGCGAAGCAGAGATCTGATCCTCTGATTATGGCAGAATAGTGAAACAAGGTAGAAAAGGATGAAGTGTGCAAAGTCAGTGTATTGAGCTCAACCGAAACTGTAATCTTGCATTGTTAGATTCTATTCTTCATTTCAATCATTCTAGTGAACTCTTGTAATTATTTTTGTAGGCAGTGAGCCTCCTTGAGCAGTGAGCTCTGGGCAGTGTGCCTTCCCCATTTGTAATACTTTTAACAAAGTACAAATTCTTGTGGGTTAACTCCCACTGTGGTTTTTCCCTTAACTGGGTTTCCACGTAAAAATCCTAGTGTTCATGTGTTGTGATCTTGTTGTTTCTGTTCTTGTATTCACACTTCTTTCTTTTGGATGTATGTGGTAAATTAATAAAGGAACAAAGTAATAAGTTTTGTAGAACACTGCTTCACCCCCCCGCCCTCTCAGTGTTCCTTATTCTCAACATTACCATGTATGTTTTTACAAGTTTCCTTGCTACTTTGTATGTTCATATATTACATAATTTTATGATGTGTCTATATTCCTATGTTCTATTATGATTTCATTTATATGCCATGTTAATTATGTCTCTTATATTTATTATTTTCCATGATCCTGATACTTTTTATATTTACATCTTATGCTATGATCTACTCATATGTTTTAGTATGGTTATCATCCTATGCTCACATGCTTATGACCCTTATCATATTTACATCTTATGATTATAGATTATGAACCTTGTTATGCTCATATCTCATATCATCCTATGCTCACATGCTTACATGATCCTTCTCTAGCCTTTAGGGCTATCCTTATCTTGTAATTTGCATACATTAGGGTCAACATTGGGGGGCATCTTGTTTTTCCCTTATAACATGTGTTTTCATGATTATCTCCTACTTGTATGGTTATATTACTATACTTATGTACCCTATCATGTTTATCTATCTATCTCCTCTCCTCTAATTCCTTGTATCCTTTGTGCGTGCAACCAATCAAGGGGGGAATACATGTCACTAATGTTACCTCTCGTGAGTAATGTTTTGTAATGACATGCTCATATTCATTCCTATGTCTAGAGGAGCTTTTATCAATCCATTTGTGTTGTTAGAATCTTCCACATAGGGAAGCTTTTATCATTTCTCCAATAGGTAGAATCTCTCACCATTCACCTCTCTACTTTTTTATTTTTCTAAGGTTCAAGCAACTTATTGTTCATTCTATAATTGATTTTGACCCTTGCAATATAGCAGATTCCCCAAAGGTGTTCCTAAACATTGCTAGTCCTTATGCACATTCAAACATTAGAAAATAAGGTGAGTGAATTCCAACATTCCACATTTTGCTAAATCAGATCCACAAGTTTCAGGTTCAAGTTCATGTAAAGGTTTAGATTCACACTCATGGAGATTAGGTCCACACTTATGTAGGTAATCTAGATCAAAACATATTCAATTTGTAGAGTTTGAAGGATCTTTATTTAAGTTAACCTTAAAATTCTGATACCTTAACAACACATCTCTATTATCAAATTTCAAACTAAATATTACATTTAATTTATTTAATTTCTACATTTAATTTTAATTATCAATCCTATTTTTTTTTTAAAATGAATTATTACCTAAATATTTTCCCCTCTACAAAAATAAACCATTCCCACCTTACCTAAATCCATAAATGGGGATAGGATCAGAAAATTATCTCCTTCCATTATTTACGTGCTTTTAATGATTATATTATATATTTTATTAGAAATTTTGTGTCTACAGATGGATGGAGTTTGCTTTCAAAGTCAACGATTTGATGAGTGCAAAGAGTTTGTAGCCAAATAATTTTCTTGGTAACAGTCCGTTTGAGCTGTCAGCGTGAGATTGTAATATTTATTCTTATTTATCCAATATAAAAATAAGTTGTTGGGAAAGGGAGCCATTTTTCTTGATTTATAATCTGGTTAAATGTGAAAAGTCCACTCCGGCGCTCATGCTTAGTCTTAGCCAGTGCCATAGAATGCTCCATTCCATGTTCATACAAATGTCAACAATCCACCAAGCACGCTTATGCTTTAAATGGCTGGAAAGTCAGATACACCTCACTTGTCGCTGGATCTATTTTTTTAAATATAAAGTAATTATTGTGCCCTTTCCCTAAATTAAATGTGTTATTTATATTAAATAATGTAAACAATAAATATATGGATTAATTTAGCTAATAAAATTGTGAGATGTTAGAAAATTGGAATATTAAATGTTAGTTTATAAAGTAAATATAAAGAAAGTACTATGTTTTAGAAAGATAAATGTTGAATATGTTTATTAATGCATTGAAATTTAGATGTCCTAGGATAAAAAAAATGGAAGATCTCTATCTATAATTCACCTTGGGGTCCGAAAATTTGATCGACTATATGAGGAGTCAAGTTTGCAAGTTCAGTTCACTTCCATAGTTATAGATCTAACTTTTGTCCATGAAAATGATCTAGGATAGTACACAATCTTGATTCTTGTTTTGTTGAATTCACTACTCTCCACTTTGCTCTGAGGACTCATGATATTTATGAATACCTTTAGAGGGTTACTAGATCATTAGAGGATAAGTTCTCCGAGGTCAACCCCCAGAAAATGAGTAGCTTTACAATCATGTTAATGATTGAAGACAAGACTCCTCATGTAATCTCCAAATTTTACATTAGGACATTAACAGACAAAACATATACTAACAAACATTTTTGAATTACAATTGCAACACACACATGTCACAACTCACACTCATGCTGCAATGTTAAAACCGAACAACAAGGCAACCAATGCATAAGATAACACTGCCTCATAGATGACTGCATGAGGTCAATAGACCCAAATATAAAATAACATCAATGGAAGACTTACATGACCATCATGGGATAACACCAACATGACAAAGGAAAGAGTAGATGTAGTCTTCTCTCAATTGACAATAGAGTACTCAACTCTCATCCTCAACATAACTAAAGGGCAAAGATGAAAAGGGCTAAAGTTGATCCCTCACACCTCCAAGCCTACAAGCTATAGGAACACTTCAAAGGAATGGATTCAATACACCAAAACATCCTCTCAAACTAGCCATAAGTGGTTGGTTGCTAGGGAGATATGACAACTCACCTAGGTCTTACAAAGAGGTTGCCAAACACACTCTAGGACACTCCCACACCTTGATTTGGATAAAAGATCAAGATAACATAAAAAATACCAAACCAAGAAGGTAGGAATGAAAATTAGAGCCTAAGGTTCGATTCACTATTAGGAAACTTTTTCAGGAAACATCAACAACTATTCATTATTTCAAGATTGCCCCTTGTTGATCAAAATTTTACCTGTTACCAATGTAGAATTACCCAGGTGATTCTTGGATCATCTAGGCTATCCTAAAATTGCCCCTTAGCAAGATAGGTGATTTTGGATAGTATGCAATGCCCATTTTGAACAAGAGGATCTCGAGAGACTCCAAATTCAATGCTAAAGATGGAAAATGGATCCCTAACAAGTCTACTAACCAAAAGGTACCTAAAACCAAAATTTAACCCTTCGAGACATGAACAAAGTTCTCAACACAAAAATAGGTGCATGACTAAGCCAATGCGAACCTCAAAGGTCTAAGACTAAACATGCCTTAATTTTCCCAAATTTAGTGTTGCTAATGAATGGTTTGAAACATACACTTGAGTCTAATCCATTTATCCCATCTCATCCCATCCAAATAGCCAAAAATCCAAAAAAATAGAAAAATTGTCAACAAAAAAAGTAAAGAGAAAAAATCATCCAACATTGAAAACCATTTCTATGGCACCTTGGACAAGTACCGTGATGAAAACCACTCATGGTCATCATACATAATTCACTATCAAAGAGCACCCTACACCTGGGGGTGAGCCTCATCTAGCCTATCACTCCCATCCTACCCATCCATTACATCCATATATTTGTCCCACCATCATCCATCCTCCTTTCCCACTTTCAATCCTAATAAGGAC
The DNA here is from genome assembly GCA_027924645.1 of Cunninghamia lanceolata. NCBI lineage: Eukaryota > Viridiplantae > Streptophyta > Pinopsida > Cupressales > Cupressaceae > Cunninghamia > Cunninghamia lanceolata. The sequence continues at coordinate 5,818,840 of BSBN01000103.1, forward strand.
AAGGGAAAAAATGTTAAAACATGCCTTGGACACCTCTTGGCATATATCCATTCCTAGCATATTCTACAACGTCCATCCAATCCCAACATTACAAACACCTTATCCAGAGTAGGGCATCTTATTCCTATGGAATATAGTCCTTGGAGATCACATCTAAACCCCCTCCATTCATCTATCCTAAAACTTCTATCAATCATGAAACCCTATCCCAATCTCCATCCCAATATCCTCCCCTTAGTCGTGGTCTTGACATCCATGGGTATGGTTTGAGAACTAGACATTCCCCCATCTATCGCCCAATCGCTCAATCCCCCGTCCCACCTACTGTTAGATTCTGTGAGAAGCAAGAATCAAGCCAAGATCTAATGTCATTTGTAGATCACATACACTCCAGTTGACAAATGATCAAAGATCAAAATAGTGGAATGGAGAGAGAATCCTGAAAGAGAGAATCAAGAGACAAATTGCAAGAGAATTTTGATAATGCTCACATTACTCTCACTAACTAGTTGTCAAACTAGTTAAGGTGAGAGGAGAGTGCTATATATAGAAAAATATGGGCAAATACATCCAAGAGGTGTAATAACTCCAACTACCCAAAATAAGTGGAAGTTTTACCTACTTGGTAAATGGAAAAATACATAGTTATACCTACTTAGATAAAAACAAAAAAATGGTTATGAGAAGTGGCATAAAAATCCAAAAGAGGGTGTGAAACTCAACTACCCAAGTGTGGGAGATAATAACACATGTAGCTGATGGATTTAGCCACGTGGTCTCATAATAACCAAGTCTAATAACCTAAGTAATCTTAATAATGTGTAGGAAAAAAAAATATCCCTAAGGAAAACAAAAAACCTACACTAATGTCCCCCTTATGCGTAGCTTAGATGGGTGAAAAGATATGGGTCTCAGAAAATGAATCTTGGTGAGGTACCCATGTACAAAGAATTCCCCCCTAAAAGAGAAGAAGCTCCCCGCAAAGGAATAGCCCCCTAAATAGAGAGAGAAAACAACCCCCATAGTAGAGAGAGTGAAGACAAAGGACTAAGAAGCCCCTCTTGAAGTAGACACTTGCCACACCCCTAGCAAAGCTCGCAAATGAAGGAACTTGCTCTCAGTGAAGGGTTTAGTGAAGATGTTAGAGATCTACTCTGATGTCTGAATGTACTTGAGATCAATGATGTTTCCATGAATTAGCTCTTGAATGTAGTGCATGTGTATCTCAATGTGTTTTATCCATTGGTGATGGACTGGATTCTTTGAGATCTCTATTGCACTCTGATTATCACAAAAGATGACTGTGGGATTTCTGAATTAAATGCCAAATTCAATGAGAATATTCTAAATCTAGATGGCCTTAGTGGTGGCATTACTACCCCTTGATACTCAGCCCCTGTAGATGAAAGAGCAATTGCAGACTGCTTCTTGCTCGACCAACAAACTGGACCGGAACCAAGTGAGAAGCAATGTCCTGAAGTAGACTTGTAATCTTGAGAATCGCGTGCCTAATATGAATCTGTGTATCCCACCAAGTCAAAATCCATGCCTGCTGCATAGTGAATTCCATAGTTGTGAGTGCCTTGAACATAGTGGAGAATTCACTTAGCTTCTTTCCAATGCAACTCATGGGGCTTTTGCATGAACCGAGAGACCATGCCTATGAAATATGAAATGTCAGGCCTCATCTGAGTCAGATAGATGAGACTTCCAATGAGATGTCGGTATAAAGTGCCATAAACCAAGGGTGAAGAACACTTAGCCTCAAGTTTGACCCCTGATAGAAATGGAGTTGGTGCAGGCTTATAGTCAGCCATGTAAAATCTAGAGAGCATGTCAAGTGTATACTTGGATTGTGCCATGAAGATAATTGAAGATCACTAAGTGATCTCAATCCCTAAGAAGTAGTGTAGTAGACCCAAGTCTGACATCAGAAATCGATCATGTAGAATAGTTTTCACTGTCTTGATGGTGGATGAATGATTTCTTGTGATCAATAAGTCATTGACATAGAGAGCCAGTAATGTAAGAGTACTACAACAAATCCCTATAATTAGCTCCCTTTTTTGCTCTATTTTTTGCTTCCACCCAATGTTTTAATGTATTTTTCTCCAATTTTTTGAAAACGTCGGTGCTATTTATCAGGATGGCACTATTTTTGGCATTTTTTGCACTGATCGGAACAAGTAGGCGCTAAGTTAGGCACAAATTAGTGCCTAGTTTAGCACCAAGTTTAGCACTAAGTTTAGTGCCTAGTTTAGTGCCGAGTTTAGCACCTAGTTGAGCGTCGAGTTTAGTGCCTAGTTTAGCACCGAGTTTAGAGCCTATTTTAGTGCCTAGTTTAGCATCGTAGCTCTAAGCCTCTATGGATTGTTTGAGATGTTTTAGTTGGAATGTCAAAGGTTTGGAATCCTCTGTGAGGAAATATGCAGTTAGAGATTTTCGTACCACTCTATGACTTTTAAATGACACGTTTCAATGCTATTCTACCCATGTAAAGGAGTTGTATACCATCATGCAAGCCATCAAGCAATGATCTCAATACATCTTGGGAAAGGAGGTCCAATCATCCACTTTGATCACAAGCCACTCCAATTCTTGCAAACTTAAAACAAATTGGAAAATGTGCACCACATGAAATGGATGACATGTCTACAACAATTTCATCTAGTTATCAATCACAAGAAGGGAAAAGACAAAAAGGTATTTGACTACCTAAGCTAATAGCTAGTTCATGCACTTACCACAATGTTGGACTCATGTGGTCACAACTTCTTTAACTAGGAACCTATCAACCCACCAGACTTGGACTTTGCATAGATCTACACCAAGCTCTTACAAGGCAAATAGGTTGGTGAATTTTACATGTCTAATTAACAAGCTTCTCTACAAGCTCAAGTATCTCTATGTTTTAGACACCACATCACATAGATAGAGACTCATCTAGGAAGCATACTATGCCAAAATAAATCAACACTTCAACATTACTAAAATACTAGCAACACTTGAACAACACTTATGTGCAAACTGTTGCAAGTATGGGCCTAACTGGTGTTGTCATTGATGTCAACATACTCCTGTTGCATTGATGTCAAGTATTGGATGAGATGTGTACTAAGGATATTCAAAAAATTAGTCCTATCAGAAATAGAGAAGAATAGTGAAGATAGTGAAGCTCTATGAAGTGACAATCCCAGCTAGATGAAGATCAGAGAATGTGCATCAAAGGGTTTGTAGATATGTGTCTAAAGATGATCTAGTCAAGATTTGAGAGGTTCGCATGAAGATTTGGAGAAGTTATGGCCATATGACTAAAACTGGTTCTAGCAGTTGTTTAGAGGTGACAGAGTGACACAAATAGGTCCAGTGAGATCCAGAAATGCAATATCTTGTTTTGCGGATTTGGTGGAATGTTTAGGAAACCAAGGTGAATTGACAACTCAATTGGTTCGTGGTCTGGAGGTCTGCAAGTATTTATTCTAATGTGACAGTGATGACAGACTATGTTCTTGAGGTTCTGGATGAAGATACAAATAATTTTAGTAAGCAGAAGTGGTGTGGATGTTCTTGGTGATTCAGGCAAGCTTGTGGGGGTCTCTAGATTGTGTCCAGTTCATGTTGGTAGTCCGCATTGAAGATTGAGCTCGTAATTGAAGATTTACCCTCGGGTGATGGTGTTCTTCCTAATCATGGCTGACCAAATGTTTTACATATCTTGCAGATGATCTTGAAGATGTTCTGCGAAGCATGGCATGTTCCTCAAAGAAGATTGAAGTCCCAGATATGTGTGGCTGATAGTGTGGTGATACGCATGAAGTTTTTGTAACAAATCAAGTTGTATTTTTGCAGTTGCTCTATAATAGAATATGTTGTTCTTGTTGGCAAGAGACACTGTGTGGCTTCATGAGTGTTGTCATTGATGGCAACAAAGTTCATTCCACACATCCGTAGGACATGGTATGTCTATACTGGAGGTCAGATTGAAGAGTGTTGTGGTCCGGTAAGCAAGAATAAAGCATGCAACAAGGTCTGACAATCAGGTCCAGATCTCTCAGAGGAAGTATATTAGCAAAGTGCAGACTTGGGGAAGTCAAGAGGAGTATCATTACTGATACATTCTAGATATTGAGCCTCTGGTGTTGAAAGAGTGAAAAGATATGAGCACCTAAGTGTTGGGTTCCTGTTTGGCAGAGTAGACTAAGGAAGAACTGACTGGCAGAGCATTAGACCTTTTTCTAGATGAGTTATTGATGGCGATCAAGTTTTTTGAGGGATTCAGCCGACAGACCAGAGTTTGGGAAAATATTGAGTACTCCAGATGCCGACTAGAAAGATGTTGAAATCCTTTGTGCAAATATATATACCAGATATATTTTGATGAGAAAGTGTGTGCGGTGTATTGTGTTGTGCAAAGAAAAGAAAAGAGCAGTGTGAAAGCAGTAATACAGGTCTGGTATGTGACAGGACAGCAGCACCAAAGAAGAGAAAGAATGAAGTGCAGTAGATCAATGTATTGAGCCTAACCAGAACTGAACCTTAGCATATGTGGATGCTTCTCACCAGTTCAAGTACCTAGTTACTTTCTTTGTACCTTGTAGATAGTGATGTTGGATCTAGGTCATACAACTGAGAGGGGGGGGTGAATCAGTTGTATAAAAACTTGCTCTCTACTTCAAACACTTGATTCTTCTTTGTTAGTTAACAACATATCAATTAATCATCCATGAAAGTAAAACGCACAAACACAAGAGAAGATAAAACATCAACACATTGAACACCAAGATTTTGACGTGGAAAACCTGGTCAAGGGAAAAACCATGGGGTGATTAACCCAAGGATTATTCTCTATTAAAAGAATAAGAAAAAGAGTGGCACTTGCCAATTAGGGCTCACTACCCGAGCACACTGCTCACAAGAGGCCCACTGCCTACAAGGAGACACACTGTCTACAAAGTGATAAGAATCACAGTCTTAAACTAGAGAATGACATCTCTACCATGTCCGAATCAGTTCCATTTAAGCCCAAAATCCCTGCTCTGCCTTTCACACTTATCCTTGCTACACCGCTCTCATCTCCACAATCCACACTTTGAAATGAACTCACAAACCTTTATTTATACAAGACATCGACTTAGGAACAATCATCTAAGTCAACAATCAACCATAAGAATATCCGCAAGATGAATAACACATCCGGTCGGCCACCACAAGAATATTCGTAGGATGAACAACTCATCTGGTCAGCTAGTCGGAACAAGAACTTCATCCAGAAGAATATCTTCAATTCTGGGCTTTACCATCAATGCGGACCAATAACACAACCTCAACATGATACAAGAACCTTCACAAGCCTGCCTGAATGACCAGGTACATCCGCACTTCCTCTACTTACTGGAATCTCTTTTCTTCCTCATCTGAAACTTCAAGAACATAGTCTGTCGCCACTGTCATAAAGCAGAAGGTACTTCCAGACCTCCAAATCATATACAACTTGAGATGACACATCACAAGGACATCCCAAACACTCCTTCCAATCTGCAAATTAAGATTATGCAATTCCGGACCTCACCGGACCTTTCTGTGATCCTCAGTCACCTTTGAACACTTGCCGGAACCAGTTCCACATCGACAGCCATAACTTCTATAGATCTTCATGCGGACCTCTGAAATCTTAACTGAACCATCTCAAGACTTATATCTACAAACCCTTTAATCCGCATCCTCCGGTTCTCAACCTATACAATACATTTGCCTTCTTCTCATCACTGTTCTTCACTGTTCTTGACTGAGGCTAATTTTCTCAATATCCTCAGCACACAGCTCATCCAATCCTTCTTGTCAATGCAATATGAGTATGTTGACATCAATGACAACACTGGTTCACCTCATACTTGCAACAAGTGAGTCTCTTGTAGGCAGTGAGCCTCTTGTGAGCAGTGTGCTTGGGTAGTGAGCCCTAATTGGCAAGTGCCATTTTGTACTACCTTATTCTTTTAACAGAGAATACAATCTTGGGTTAGTCACCCCATGGTTTTTCCCTTAACAGGGTTTTCTACGTCAAAATCATTGTGTTATGTGTACTAAGTTTTTTTGCCTTCATGGTTATGCATGCTTATTTAATTTGATGCTGCACTAGTTGTTAAAGAAGAATAGAAAGTTAAAATAATCGAGATAACTGATTCACCCCCCCCCACTCTCAGTTACCAACAATTGGTATCAGAGCTAAGTTCCTCCAAACAGAGCCTAACAGCTTGAGGAAGATCTAGGAATCTCAATGGATATGTATGGTATGAGGGAACAACTTCAGTCTGCCCTAGATGATCTTGAACAGTCTCACTTTGAAGTAAATAACTTAAGGGAAAGACTCAAACAAGGTGATGATTTCATAAATGAACTTAAGGAGAAACTGAGTACTTCTATGAAAAAGAGAAAGGAACTACTTCAACAATTAGCAAGTCAGAATGAAGCCAATGATACTAATGAAGATCTAAATGAGAAGAACAAGTTATGTGAGAAGCTATCAAAAGAGGTCATTATGGTAAGACATGAAATGGAATCAGGGGTTATGAAATTCACCCAAGAAATTGAAGAGAAGAGAAAAACTGAAGATAATCTAAAACAATCTCTTAAAGAGAAGTCGGAAGACTGCCACAAAATGGATAGAATAATCAGGCATTTGGAATCTGATCTGGTAGAAGCTAGAGATAATGAAGAACAACTTGAAAATTAGATTGAAACTCTAAAAAGGGATCTTCAAACAACAAATGAATACAAAGAGAAATTCAAGATAAGCTCTGCTTAGCTTGAAGTTCTTCTTGAAAGCCAAAAGAGGGTAGATGACAAGCAAGGCTTGGGGTATGAGAAAGGTGAAAGCTCTGGATCTAGTCAGAAGAACTCTGGATCAAGAAATCCAAGGAACAGGCCTAGAAGACCTCCGGTAAGGCAACCAAATGCTCAAAGATATCCATCCTTCAATGGATACTGCCACAATTGCAATAACTTTGGTCATAAAGCAAATTAGTGCAGAAGAAGAATGAATCAGACTAATTCATCCTTCTCCAGACAGTGTTGTAATTGCAAAAGGTATGGTCACAAATCTCATGAGTGTAGAAATATGCAAATGAATAATTCATTCAATGGTAGATGCTTTGCATGCAATAGAATGGCACATATGGCTAAACAGTGTAGATCAAGAGGATATCAGTCAAATATGCAAATAAATGTTGTTTGCTACAATTGCAATAGATCTGGTCATATTGCCAAATTCTGCAGAAGTAAGAATCAAGACAAAAAGGGTCCGGTGCAGCATAATCAAAACCAAGACAAAGGAAAAGGAAAAGTGAATGCAGATGAAATTCAAAGGGAGTTGAACAAGATTTGGGTAAAGAGGAGTATAGAAAATGTTGAGGATGGATCCATACCAGAATCTGGTGCTGATATTCCTTCCTGAAACTAAATAGATGAGCTCTGGCTTAGGGGGAGTCACAAAAGAAAATAAGTTCTCCCAGCCAGTCAATTGGTGCCTGAAATTGGCACATGGAAAGTTGCGGATTAAAGGGTTCTCAGAGAAACATCTAAATAAGCCTTGGTAAAGATATGGAAGATCCGCAAGAAATTTAGAAGAGGTTAATCTTCCAAGATTGATCTGGTTTAGCAGTCATCTGGTAAGAATAGGATTTTCATAGTTAGATCTGGTATGATTCAAATTTGAGGTATCTTGATCTGCGGATAAATGGAATGACTGGAGAAAGGTAGATAGATTTCCAATATTCACCAAGAATAACTCTAAGTGCATCTCAGTGATCCGAAAAGATCTCTCAGGACAAGGAGAATAATGCAATTGGAATAACTTAAGTTGTGCATTTATTACAATGTGAAATTAGGGTTTCCACAAAAATATAAGGGTTCTTTTGTTCATCATTTGCACATTTGCATTCGAGAAGAAGCGAGAAGTAGCTCTGCAACTATATTGTCTCAAACCTCTCAAAGATCAACCGTAGAAGTTGATTCATCCTGCAATCTGATCCGGCTCATATCATGAACCCTTGAAGCGTAAAAGGTATTTTCCACTCTTGATTAACTCTCTTTGAACATTTTGAAAGATGGCTACTCTAATATTGTGAAGATCACTGATAGGCCATGCCCTAAATTCAAGAAACATCCCTACAAATCTCTAGAAGTTGATCCCCTAGGTGCATTTTCTAGCATTCTGCATGGAGTTCTGCATGTAGAAGATATTAGGGTTTACATACACGCAAACATTGAAGAATCTGGGGAATCCAAGCTGATGGATATCTACCACAAGGAACTGATAGTTGAATCACTTGATCTTAAACCCCAATACAAGGCCATCCGGGATAAGCATTTCAGACAGTGCATCCATTTCCCTTATTTTACAAAAGATGAGTGGGTCCAGTATGTTTTGAGCAGAGTACATGACAACTTCATGTGGTTCAATAGACCATTTAAGATCACAAAAGATGCTATTAGGGTGGTAACCAATTTGCACTCATCTAGAGGGTTACCTGTTCTCAAATCGGTCAAAAACCAAACTATGAGTGAGGCTACCGGATCAAAATTTGACAAGAGAGAAATGGCAATAGAAGATATCACTGATCCAGATATCAAGTTTGCCTCCATGATAATTGGTTACAAGATATATCACTCCAGCAGGGAAAATTTAGTTCTCGAAACTACAATTTAAACTGCTTATCAGATGCTAAGAGAAAATGTTGACTATGATCTTTGTGAGCTTCTTTTGAACCAACTGTTAGAGAATTTGTAGAAAATAAAGAAGGATAAAAAGAATTCATTCAAGTATGGTGGCCTGATACTTTGCCTTTTCTTCTACTTTATGAATGAGCTACCCAGAACCAGTGGCTAGATATGGCAAAATGACAGACCTGTTGCCATACAAATCAAGGATTATATGTATGGGCTTGGTGATGCCAAGACACAAAATACAGCTATGTGGGGTTACTTCAAAAACTTCCAAAGCATGATGCAGGCCAGAGAAAGAATCCCCCAATCTTTGGTTGAGAAATACAAGGATACAATGTGCTTTATGGTAGGCACTGATCAATGTCTAATGGAGGCAGTGGAACCAAGAATAGTATGGATCATGCCAATGGGATATGAGGTTGATGAGAAAATCCTAGAGCTGTATATCCAACATCTACCGAGTCATCCCAAGGACCCTAAGGTAGAAAGGTTTGGAACCTACCAAGAGCTAAGTGTAAAAGTTCATGTTGAACTAAGACAACCTGAGATCAAGAGAAAAGTGAGAAGGGATGTAGAAGAATTCGCCAAGAGGCATGGAATATCAAAGGAGGCAGTTGATGCCAACAAAGAGAAGATGGAAAGGGTAGAGAAAGAAAGGCAAGAAATTGAAAAGGAAAGTGCTCTAGTGCAAGCCCCCTCCCGGACCAGATCCTCCAAGAGCTCTGTACTTGCCACCTTTAAGAGCCAAAAAGCATCAAAACTGGAAGTCAGGACATCCGGAAAGGGAGAGAAGAGAACTAAGACAAAGGCAACAAGGTCTTACACTAGCCAGAAGGATGATGAAGAGATAGAATCAGATGAGGAGATCAAGAAAATGAAAAAGAAGAAGAAAGCATCCGGTGAACCCTCTACCGGTCATAACAAGGAAGAAGAGGCAGAAGAACTCATTGAAAGACCTACTCTCTACATTGATGATATCATCAAATCAGTTACTGTGGATGGGAACCTGCAACCAATGGTTGAATTTTATGATGAATATAGTGAAGTTGATCAGAAGATATTGCAAGATGCCACAGTTAGGTATCTAAACATCTACAACAAAGCATTCATTGAAATTATATCTCTGATTCCCAAAAGCTTAGAGAATGAACTTGAAATAAGAAAGAACAATGCCCAAGCAAAAGACCTAGAAATCTGGGAGCAGATTGCTATCCAACTCTATCCTTCCATTACCCCTAAACAAATAAACATGATCTTCAAGGATTGCAAGGATGAGTTCTGGAGCAAAGCTAGAATGAACAATCTTATGCTTGGAGAGACTGATCAAGTGGCAAAAGAAACTAAATACATTCTTCAAAATGCATACAAAAGATTCAATATTCCTACTATAGAGGACTTAGGTGATGAAGATCCTACAGAGAAAACTGTAGAAAAATCAAAGGAGATATGTGAGGAGAAAACTAAGGGCCTGGATTCCTCTGCTCCAGAAGAGGAAATCCATGAAGAAGCAAACATCTCTCTTCTGGATTCCCCAACAGACTCCAGATCTAAAGGAGAAGAAAGAATAAAGGAGAAAATCAGTCAAGAAGAAGAAGTGAAGGGAAGAGAAGAAGATCAAATAGAGAAGACCACAGGTGATAGTGCTAAGGCTGCAGAAGGAAAGGAAACTCTATCTTCGGCAAGAGACACTGCAGAAGCTGTTAAGGACTTCCTGACAAAAGAAATGATGGAATTGGATAAACCGGAGTTACTTCAAGGACCATTCAATTTTGATTCCCTCTCCCCGGTTTAGACTATGAAGATAGCATCCTTTGCCCAAGCAAAGGCAAAAGAAAAACTTTTGAATTCTCACATGGAAGACTATGAGCTAATAGAGATTGCATCCAGTGCATTAGAGAAGATCATGCCATCCTTCCAGAAGGATCCTTCAGCCTCCTCATCTGGTAACTTAAAATCTCTTGTTAATTCAATTAGCACACATTTTGATTCTTTGGAGAAGTCAGCTGAAGATAAAGTCCGGAAAGAGTTTTTGGGAAAGAGATTCTCTGAAGTACAAGGGCTAATAACAAATGATAGGAGAAATATGGATATTGGGATAAAGAGCTTAGAAAATGCTCTTAAAGATGGCAGAAAAATATATATATTTTGTTTATCCTGGTCTAAAGTGACAATGGATATTGAGAAGAAAGTGGAAGAACAAGAGAGCAAACTATCAAGTTTATCTCAAAGTTTTGATCCTCTCACCTCTTCCATAATGAATCAAGAGTGTTAGACTATTGTAGTCATAAATGAAATAAAGAAGCTTGAGAAGGAGAAGAAAAATAGAATAAGCAGGTTAAGTGAACTTAGAGGGATAATTATCCTTAAATTAGAGGCCATGCATGAGGCCCTAACTGATACTTAGACCATAGCCAGGACCAGTGATCCGGTAGACCTAAAGAGGGCAGAAACCTTTGCATTTTTGCTAAGTGGTTACATTTCAATTTTGGACAAGATGAAGAAGAGTTAGGCAACAGAAGTGGCATAGTTAAAGACCACCTTTGTAGATATACTTTAGTATATGTAAATATAACATGTATATATACTTATGTGGCTAAGTATAGTTGGATTTTTGGAAATTTTGGTGTGCGGAATCTACCCTTTTCCATTGATGTCAAAGGGGGAGTGAGGAGCAGTGAAAAATGTGGAATCTAGCTAAGGGGGAGCTCTAATAAAGTGTACATTAGAACAGAGCATCAGCCAAGGGGGAGTGTAGTGTGACACTTAGTTATTTTTCACTAAGTGTTGTCATCAATGCCAAAGGGGGAGATTGTTGGCAAGAGACACTATGTGGCTTCATGAGTGTTGTCATTGATGGCAACAAAGTTTATTCCACACATCTACAGGACATGGTATGTCTATACTGGAAGTCAGATTGAAGAGTGTTGTGGTCCAGTAAGCAAGAATAGAGTATGTAGCAAGGTCTGACAATCAGGTCCGGATATCTCAGAGGAAGTATCTCAGCAAAGTGCGGACTTGGGGAAGTCAAGAGGAGTATCATGACTAATACATTCTAGAGATTGAGCCTCCAGTGTTGAAAGAGTGAAAAGATATGAGCACCTAAGTGTTGGGTTCTTATTTGACAGAGTAGATTGAGGAAGAACTGACCGGCAGAGCATCAGACCTTGTTCCAGATGAGTTATTGATGGTGATCAAGTTTCTTGAGGGATCATTCATGGTTGGCTGACATGTTTGATGACTTCTATAAGCATCTCTTTGATACGCATCACTTGGTAAGCAAGGATTTAGCCGACAGACCAGAGTTTGGAAAAATATTGAGTACTCCAGATGTCGACTAGAAAGATGTTGAAATCCTTTGTGCAGATATATATACCAGATAGATTTCAATGAGAAGGTGTGTGCAGTGTGTTGTGTTGTGTGAAGAAAAGTAGAGAGTAGTGTGAAAGCAATAATACAGGTCTAGTATGTGACATGATAGTAGCACCAAAGAAGAGGAAGAATGAAGTGCAGTAGATCAGTGTATTGAGCCTAACTAGAACTAAACCTTAGCATATGTGGATGCTTCTCATCAGTTCAAGTACCTAGTTATTTTCTTTGTACCTTGTAGACAGTGAGTCTCTTGTAGGCAGTGAGCCTCTTGTGAGCAGTGTGCTCGGGCAGTGAGCCCTAATTGGCAAGTGCCATTTTGTACTACCTTATTCTTTTAATAGAGAATACAATCTTGGGCTAGTCACCCCATGGTTTTTCCCTTAATAGGGTTTTCCACGTCAAAATCATTGTGTTATGTGTACTAAGTTTATTTATGCCTTCATGGTTATGCATGCTTATTTAATTTGATGCTACATTAGTTGTTAAAGAAGAACAGAAAGTTAAAATAATCAAGATAACTGATTCACCTCCCCTCTCAATTATCAACAATGCTAACTTTGATGATCATTCCAAAGTTGATGTTATGTATAAATAAGAATTACGAAGTCATTTCAAAGTATCCTGGTGAAGATGAGAGAGTGGTAGAGAGGAGAAGAGTGAAAAGCAGAGAAAAAGTATTGAGCTTAAATGAAACTATCTCAAGCATGGTGAAGATGCTAATCTCCAGTTCAAGTATGTAATATTTATATTATTCTATAGATAGTGTGTCTCCTATAGGCAGTGGGCCTCTTGTGAGTAGTGTGCTCGGGTAGTGAGCTCTAATTGGCATGTACCATTTTGTTCTTCTTATTCTTTTAACAGAGAATACAATCTTGGGTTAGTCACCCTGTGGTTTTCCCTTAACTGGGTTTTCCATGTTAAAATCTTGGTGTCATATGTGTTAAAATGTTTATACTCTTGAGTTACTGCATTGTGCTTCCATGATTGAATCATTATTATGCTATTGAAATATAAGAAGGATATAAGTGTCTAAAGAGAAGAAAGTTTTTGTGACAACTGATTCCCCCCCCCCCTTAGTTGTTTGTCCTAAATCCAACAATTGGTATCAGAGCTAAGTTCCTCTAAAAGAGCTTAATTGCTTGAGGAGATCTAGGATGTCTTCCTACAACAAGGATAGTCCAAGGTTTGATGGAACTAATTACATTCATTGGAAAAGATGCATAGAATGTCACTTGCAATGTATGGGAATGCAATATTGGACCATGAATTCAAAGAAGTATGTTCCTCCAAAGAATGGTCCTACAATTGTAGATCAAATTAGAAATGTTGAAGATAATCTTCAAGCTAAAGAAACCTTACTAAGTGCCTTATCTGATTCAAAGCTAACAAATGTTATGGATTTAAAAATTGCATATGAGATTTGGTCAAAGCTGGAACTTCTGCATGAAGGAGACAAATATGTTAAATGTCCCAAGCTACAAAGTCTGAAAGGAAAATTCAAAAACTTGAAGATGAATGAAGATGAGAATATCACTACATTTATGCAAAAAGTAAATGAGCTTGTTTGTGGCATTAGGTGTGCTGGTGGAACCTTGAATGAAGATGAGATTGTTGAAAAAGTTCTCAGATCCCTACCTCCTACTTACAAACACAAGGTTCCTGCTATTGAAGAATGTAGATCTTTATCAATTATCACAAGAGATCAATTGGTTGGAAAATTAGCTACATTTGAATTGGCCAAGTTTGGAGATGCACCCCCCAAGACTGAATCTGTATTCAAAGCTAGTGCTTCTGTAAAAGGCAAACAAAGGTATGATCCAGGAGAGAACTCCTCAAAGAAACTATCATTGTATGAAAAAGAAAGAAAAGATTTGGAAGAAGATGAGGTGGAAGCTGCTCAACTTGAAACCCTTATTGCAAAAAGACTGCCAAGAGGATCTGGTAAGTATGAAGGAAAATTACCCTTCAAATGTTTCAACTACAACAAAATTGGTCATTTTGCTTCAAGGTGTCTAGAAAGATTTTTAAGGACTAATCCAAATAGATCAAAATTTCAAAAGAAATGTTACTATGTTCATGAAGATGATGATGATGAAGGAGTAACAGATGATGAATCAGAGACAAGAAACAAATCTGGAAGTGACTGGGTGTTTATTGCCATCAAGGAAGAAGATCCAATGCCCATTGAATCTGTTAATCATAAAATGGTAGAAAGAGCTCTGGCTATCCAAGTTTAAGAAAAGGATGAATGGGTCATTGATAGTTGATGCTCCCACCATATGACTGGTGACAAAAATAAGTTCATAGATCTAGAAAGATATGAAGGAGGAGTTGTAAAGTTTGGTGATAATTCCAATGGTAGAATCAGAGGCAGAGGAACTATTTCTTTTGATGGAAAGAACAAAACCAGTGATGTACTGTATGTTGAACAAAGGCTATGATCTCTGATTCAAAAATAGAAAATGTAAGATCTTTGAAAGTTCTAGAACAAAGATTGCATCTGGTACTCAAACAAAAGGTAACATCTTCTACTTGGTTGGTACTGGCAAAAGTTGTTTATTTGTTCAAATTGATTAGAGTTGGTTGTGGCATAGGAGAATGTGTCATGTAAATTTTGATAATATCATCAAGATAAGCAACACTCAGGCTGTAAAAGATCTTCCAAGACCAGTGAAACCTACTAACAGTTTGTACAAAGAATGTCAATTGGGTAAGTAGAGCAGAGTCACATTCAAAAGTAAGGAACAATCTTTTACCAGATTGTTGGACTTAGTACATACTGATCTATGTGGATCGGCAAGAATCAGGAGTTTGCAAGGTGATAGATATTTCATGTTACTAATTGATGACCATTCCTGGATGATGTGGGTGACTTTCCTGAAAGCAAAATCTGAGGCTCTTGAGAAATTCAAAATATTCAAGACTATGGTAGAGATTGAAACTGGGTTAAACATAAAATGTCTTAGGCCTGATAGAGGTGGAGAATTCACATCCGGAGAGTTCATAGAATTCTGTGAGAAACATGGGATAAAAAGACAGATATCTACTCCAAGGACTCCACAGCAGAATGGAGTAGTGGAGAGAAAGAACTGGACCATCCAAGAAGCATCTAGAACCATGATAATGGAAGCAAATGTCCCTCAGATCTATTGGAGAGAAGATGTAAGCACTACTATCTATACCCTTAATCAAGTACAAATCAGAAGCAATACTAGTAAGACCCCTTATGAACCCTAGTTTAGCATCACTCCTACTTTAAAGTATTTCAGAGTCTTTGGTAGTAAATGTTACATTAAAAGAGATGAAGACCTTGGCAAATTTGATGCTAGAAGTGATGAAGGAATATTCTTGGGTTACTCTACTCAAAGCAAAGCATACCAGTGTTATAACAAGAGATTAAGAAAGATTGTAGAAAGTACAAATGTGAAGGTTGATGAAGGCATCAAAATACCTCAAGGTTTTATGAGTATGAAGTAGATGATCAGAGTAGTATTCTAGTCCAAGAAGATCTAGCCCCTTCTGTAGTTTAGATTTAGACTGATCTGTAGAATCCTAAAATAGAGGAAGAAGAGATAAGCTTGAATGAACCTATCCAAGAAATAGAAGTGCAAGAAATTCCCAAAGCTCCTAGGTATGTAAGACTGAATCATTCTGAAGACCAAATCATAGGTGATAGAAGCAAAGGTGTCCAAACAAGAAGAAAGATTGCTCTAGATTCAGAGAAGTATTATCTGATTTCAAAGATTGAACCAAAAACAATAAGTGAAGCAAGCAATGATGAAAGCTAGGCCAAAGCAATGGAGGAAGAGTTGATGCAAATTGAGAAAAAACACACTTGGGATCTTGTTCCCAGACCTAGAAACAAAAATGTGATTGGGACCAAATGGATCTTCTGGAATAAACTAAATGAAGATGGTGAAGTAGTCAGAAACAAAGCTAGATTGGTCTGCAAGGGTTATTCTCAAGTAGGAGTTGATTTTGAAGAAACTTTTGCTCTGGTGGCAAGAATTGAAGTAGTCAGATTATTTCTTGCTTTTCCTGCCTTTAAGGGATTCAAAGTATATCAGATGGATGTCAAGTCTGCCTTCCTAAATGGTGACTTGGAAGAAGAAGTATACATTGAGCAACCGGATGGATTTCAATTGTCTGATCATGGTGATATGATCTGCAAGTTGAAGAAAGCACTGTATGGACTCAAACAAGCCCCAAGGGCCTGGTATGAAAGACTGGATAAACATCTTTTGAAGATTGGTTTCAAAAAAGCTACTGCTGACAGTAACTTGTACTTCAAAATTGATCATGAAAATATCTTGATTGTTGAAGTATTTGTTGATGACATCATTTTTGGAGGAAGAGATAGTATGTGTAAGAATTTTGCAAATCAAATGAAAAGTGAATTTGAGATGTCTATGTTTGGGGAAATAAATTTCTTCTTGCATCTGCAAATCACTCAAACAAAGAAAGGAATCTTCATATCACAGACCAAATATGTGAAAGAATTGTTGAAGAAATTTGGGATGGAAGATTCAAAACTAATGAATACTCCCATGGCAACTAGATGTAAACTAAGCAAAGATGACGAATCTCCTAAGGCTGATCAGAAAAAGTACAGGTCAATGATTGGAAGACTACTGTATCTTACTCAAACTAGACCTAACATTATGAATGTTATTGGTCTTGTTGCTAGATTCCAAGCTGATCCCAGAGAATCTCATGTCATGGCAATTAAGAAAATTCTTAGATATCTAAAGGGAATAGTTGAGTATGGTTTATGGTATCCTAGGGATCATGATTTCTCTCTTCATGCATATATAGATGTGGATTGGGTAGGAGATGCAGATGACCAAAAGAGTACCAGTGGTGGTGCATTCGTTTTGTGGAAAAGATTGGTTTCTTGGCTAAGCAAGAAATGAGAGGCAATATCTTTGTCCACTGCAGAAATAGAATATATTGTAGTAGTAGGTAGTTGCACTCAAGTATTGTGGATGAAGCAAATGCTAAGAGACATCAAAGTGGAGTATGAAGAACCTATCACAATCTTCTGTGATAACTCAAGTGCAATAAATATATCAAAAAATTTGGTGTTGCATTCAAAGACAAAATATATATCCATCAAGTTTCACTTTTTGAGAGAGCAGGTGAACAAGAATGAAGTCAGATTGGAGTTTGTGCCCTCAAAGGATCAGATTGTAGACATTTTTACTAAACCTCTACCTAAGGACTCTTTTGAGTATCTCAGGGAGAAGTTAGGGGTTATTACCCCTCCGGTTCTAAATTAAGGTGCACTGATGTGCATCAGTTTGGTGGATCTCACAGTCATATCTTGTGGTCCGGATTGATGATAGGAAGCTGCCACTCAGGGGGAGCAGTCTGTATGATTCTGAAGTATTGACGCAAGTATGTGCCCTTTGCCATTGATGTCAAAGGGGGAGAGAAGACATGTGAAAAACAAAAGTGGTTGCTGATCAAAGGGGGAGGAGCAAAGAAAGAGAAGACATATGAATGATTACTATTGATAGGGGGAGCTATGTCAGTTAGTGAGGAGAAGTTCTTGTCTTGATGGTTAAAATAGTTTTTCACATCATATGTTGCCATCAATGACAAAGGGGGAGATTGTTGTAAGTATGGGCCTAACCAGTGTTGTCATTGATGTCAACATACTCCTGTTGCATTGATGTCAAGGATTGGATGAGCTGTGTATTGAGGATATTGAGAAAATTAGTCCTATCAGAAATAGAGAAGAATAGTGAAGACAATGAATCTCTATGAATTGAAAATCCCAGCTAGATGAAGATCAGAGAATGTGCATCAAAGGGTTTGTAGATATGTGTCTAAAGATGATCCAGTCAAGATTTGAGAGGTCCACATGAAGATTTGGAGAAGTTATGGCCATATGACTAAAATTGGTTCTAGCAGCTATTTAGAGGTGATAGAGTGACACAAATAGGTCCGGTGAGATCCAAAAATGCAATATCTTGTTTTGTAGATTTGGTGGAATGTTTAGGAAACCAAGGTGAATTGACAACTCAATTGGTTCATGGTCTGGAGGTCCGCAAGCATTTATTCTAATGTGACAGTGATGACAAATTATGTTCTTGAGGTTCCAGATGAAGATGCAAATGATTTCAGTAAGCAGAAGTGGTGTGGATGTTCTTAGTGATTTAGGTAAGCTTGTGGGGATCTCTAGATTGTGTCCAGTTCATGTTAGCGGTCCGCATTGAAGATTGAGCTCGTAATTGAAGATTTACCCTCAGGTGATGGTGTTCTTCCTAATCATGGCCAATCGGACATTTTACACATCTTGCAGATGATCTTGAAGACGTTCTATGAAGCATGGCATGTTCCTCAAAGAAGATTGAAGTCCCATATATGTGTGGCTGACAATGTGGTGATACGCATGAAGTTCTTGTAACAAATCAAGTTGTATTTTTACAATTTCTCTGTAATAGAATATGTTGTGCCAACTTTGATGATAATTCCAAAGTCAATGTCATGTATAAATAAGAATTGCAAAGTCATCTCAAAGTATCCTGGTGAAGATGAGAGAGTGGTAGAGAGGAGAAGAGTGAAAAGCAAAGCAGAAGTATTGAGCTAAATAGAACTGTCTCAAGCATGGTGAAGATGCTAATCTCTAGTTTGAGTATGTAAGATTTATATTATTCTATAGAGAAGGTGTCTCCTGCAGGTAGTGGGCCTCTTGTGAGCAGTGTGCTTAGGCAGTGAGCCCTAATTGGCATGTGCCATTTTGTTCTTCTTATTCTTTTAACAGAGAATACAATCTTGGGTTAGTCACCCCGTGGTTTTTCCCTTAACTGGGTTTTCCACATTAAAATCTTGGTGTCATATGTGCTAATATGTTTCTTCTCTTGAGTGATTGCATTGTGCTTCCATGATTGAATCATTATTATGCTATTGAAATATAAGGATTTAAGTGTTTAAAGAGAAGAAAGTTTTTGTGACAATTGATTCACCCCCCCTCTTAGTTTTCTATCCTAAATCCAACACAAACATTGAGAACCACATCAAGTCTCTCATTCTTTGTAGCATTGCAAAATATTGCAAATAGGAAGCTTGGACTCTACACCCCTCTCTTCGTTTTGAGTACACCACCTTGGGAATCATTAACATGGATTTATTAAGAAGACTACCTATGAAAAAGCATTGGTGTAACTCCATGTTTCTTGTGGTAGATGAATTCTCCAAGATGACCATCATGATTGCTTGTAAGAAAAGTCTCACCATGCCAAATATTGTGCCACTTTTATTCACCCATGTTTGGGTCCATTTTAGCTTACCCACATCCATTATCTTTTACTATGACCATCATTTTGTTAGTCACTTTTGGTAAATTTTGTGGACGATATTAGATATGCAACTAAATCAATTTATATATTTCCACATATAGATAGATGGATAAATAGAAGTGGTCAACTGCATTGTTGTGCATCTATAATAGTGCACACCTACACACTTGAGATGACAACATCCTTTGCATTTAACATCCCTACAAAAATACTCTACACAACTCTATGAGGCATAGTCCTTTCTAGACATGTCTTGGGTTCCAATAGGAAGCATCCCTTGACATATCCTATTGCACACCATCCACATTAGAGTCATGTACATAGGAATAGGAAATCAACAAGGCATAAAAGTTTATGCAGCACATCCAACATGTGTTCCAATGTGGACTAGCTTCAAGGATCTAGATAGTGTGGGTATACACAATGCTACATATGTTGGTATCTAGTTAGACACATGGAACGTCAACAACCACATTTTATGCTTCCATACACATGTGCCACCTAATGACATTTGTATTGTAAAACATGATCATATAATTGGCATTATATGCGTCTGACACATGGTGATGTCCACGCCACATGCTACAATGATCCGGTTGGCACCATACAAGTTTGACATTTGTTCTCATCCCATCCACATAAGAAATACACCATACATGTTGGATACTTGTCAACATCTACATGGAGCATAACTGATGGTATTCTTGAACATATGCCTACTTTGTACATTTTATAGAGTAAAAGAGGTATAACAAATTTTCATCTTACCTCTCTGCATATTTCCTTTGTTCATTTTGAATAGAAGTGACATATATGTTACAACCCTTCTATATTTGAATGTGTTTTGGTTTACATATCTATTTTCCTTTATGTATTCTATGATTTATTACATTAATAGATAAATAGGATTGTCCCTCAGTTCAACTTGGGAATTAGATTGAATAACATCTGAAGTTGACTACAAATTTACAACATGGTGAGCATTTTGTTGATTTTATTGCTTATTTTCACCCTTCTAAAAACTAAATTTTCCTATTGAAATTTTGAAGGATGAGATCCATATTTAAGTGCATTAGACTTAAGAAGTTTCAATTCAATGTTTGTTACATTTGCAGACAAATCCATGGAAGACTAATAGTTGTTTAGGTACATTGTCTCTTGGATAGTAGGTAATAAGCCCTTAACAAATATTCTTTGCAATTCATCATTAGGAACTTGATAGTGTATCTTTGTTGACAAAGTTTGAAATCCAATAACATAATCATGATTGCACTCATTTGATCCTTGTTTACATCCTACGAATCTAAAATTGTAACCTTTAAACCTGTTAAGACCTCCTTGAATTTAGTTGATCCTATTCAGTTTGATACTCTCCTTTTCCTTCAATCTATCTTGGAACCTATACTTTTGCCAAAATGCTCTAACATCCAGTCTCTGGAATAGATATCATGGCCATTGTGAAACAATCTTGACTATTTTTAACTATATGAGTGTTTTTGTTTATTACCATTGTCCTGTAGGTTAATTGAATATCTTTTGTGGTTATGTGGGAACAAGAGGAATGAAATATGGCACATACCGCATTCCTGCAGAGAATAAAAGAATAGGTTGCGGCTTGGCAGTAGGAAGTAGTTGATATGAAGAAGCTATCGCTACCCCATGGATGGTTCATCTCACGCTTGTGTCTTAGTGGTGTTCAGGTGCAGATAGTCTCTTCTTGCAGTCCCGCGGAGGTTTGAAAAGCAACTGGCAGCATTGCGGTAATAACATCAGGAGGTATCATTTACTGCATCCCCACAACAGTTTCAACCGAGGCCTGCAGTAGAGTGGCAAGAGGAGAATGTAATGGGTTTTCTCCTCGCCGTCCCACGACAGCCATTCATAGCATTTGCGGGTGGGCAATAAACAAAACGACATCAGGTAATAATTTCCTGCGGTCCCACAAGGGTCAATCTAAGCATTTGCGGTCTGGCATGAAAGGATGAAATAGAAGTGTAGTGGCTATAAGCCATTTTGAATGTGAAAGGTCTAAATCTTGTTTCTTCCTTTATAAAAGGAAACCAAGACCTTATGGCTCGAAATCTATCTGAGATTTTGATTTTTTGAAAGAGACATTGCTGCCTATACTTTGAAGCAAATTCATATAAAAAGCTGCTATATTCTGGTGCTCAACTTTTGGTTCTCATTTGTTTATTGAATTGGATTGCTAATAATTTATTTGGTTGTTTCCAATTTACTTTTTCTTTGTTATTCAAATCAACCTATCAAGTATATTGTTGATTTTTCAGAACACATTTGATGTTTCTTGTGTGGTTTGTTTATTGGGCTCCTTCAAGCAAGGATTAAAATCCTAGAGGTGAATCACAGTAACTTTGGAAAGTTAAATTGGATTGTTAAAGAATAACTTGATAACTTACATATTTGCATGTCTATGCAAGTCATAGACCTAGAATTGCCAAGCAAATCAAGTTGTGGCTAAAAGGGAAGCACATATTCTTCTTAGAGTGAAAACTCTATAACCCAAAGGTAGGCACCGGTCATTCTCTTTTGAAAATCATTCCCTTGTATATATTTTCAAAATCCAATTTTATTTTTCTATTTTAGGAGTAGTGTTTAAATATTTATAGAAAACATTAATCCAAATCATATGCTAGATTGAGTTAAGTGAAGTGGATGATTTAATTGACAAAATTACATAAGCTCCTTAATCTGTTATGAAGTCACTAGTAAACTTGAAAGTAAATTGTCATTGGTGAAACAAGGTAACACCCACCTAGGCTTGAACAAAGCCTAAAGTGCAAAGAATTTTGATTAATCTGATCAATTCTGTTAGTTGGCCAAATTCACATATAAAACCTAATCATAAGATTTGGCATATCTTTAGGGTTTTATAATTTGCAAACTTGAGTACCAACAAAACCAATATTGACATTAAAGTGATGTACAAAAGCATTGAACAAATCATTGAAGGAATGAATAGAACTATGAGGAAGAGAATAAAGCCATTCAATTGCATAATCATTTTAGTTTCTAGGGAGGAGCTTTGTAAAAAGTGTATCATCATAAACGTAATCAAAACAAACTCCCAATTGTGTCATAAGGTCCCCTTTACCACTATACATTACAAAACTAGGGGCCACCGAACAAACTAGAAATGGATAAGAAATAACTCAAATGAAAGTGGATTATGCTTGATTTCTCCTATGATATCCTTTGATTACTAGGGGTAATGCATCAACTTTACTTTGCATCTCATCAATTCTTTTAAGGATGACATCTATGTTGGAAGGATGAACATTAGGAGTTATGATTAAAATGGGAGTGGAAGTGGCAACATGAGATAATAGGTGGAGTGTAGGTTGATTGGGGGACAAAGAATGAAGTTGGAATGACAACACTAGAAGTGGGAACATGAGTAGTGGGTGAGAAGTAAACACAATCAGGGGATGAGTGGAAGGTATAATATGAGAAGTAGGTATAATGAGAGGATCAATGATAGGAGCTATGAAAAATTGATAAACAATATAGAGAAGAGAAGAAATATGTGGCATGTCTAATGTAGGAGAAGATGTGGAAGGAGGCACACTAGATGAAGAGGCTTGTGAAGGAAGGGGAAGAGACACACTATTTAAGGAACTTGACGAGCTTATCCTTTGACCTACTTCCATCAATTTAGGATTATCCATTAACAAGTTATGAAGAACATCAATCAAATTTGAATAATTAACATTATTGCTCAAATTTGTAAAGGTTTGATATAAGTATTTGTGTAGTAAGATTCATGTATTGCCTATCCATATGTGTAACATGTGCATCATGATGAAAAACATCTTCCCCATTAAAATATGTAGTAGTCATCAAATCCTCAATCATAACTTGCTCACAATGAATCGAGGCCATTGTAGAGTTAAGCCTAAGGTTTCTTCTTAATGCAAAATGAGGATTAGGTTGAGACCTTGACATTCAAGCAAAATATAAAGCAATGAAAAGGAAATTGATTCCAAGTAATCCTAATTTTTTCTACCAACAATTCATACCAAAGATTGAACAATTTAAGGATATTGCAATAGGTAATTTGTATCAACACAAATAATATTACTGAAGCATTTCAAAGTTTTGGCCATAAGAATCATCCCTTTTTAAACATGGATTGCAAATAATTCTAAAAATTTAGAAGTGTTGGTCATTAACATTATTGTCTGCTACAATGTCATCCAGTGTATCATTGTCAATGTTCATATGTTCTTTCAAGTATTTAATATTATCATCATCCTCATCTTGACCTGCATCATCTTCATCATCATTGAAATTTGACTGTAGACCATCTATATTGTTACCAGATGTATTTAGATCATCATTTTCTAGACCATCCATATTGTTGTCTTCCATAACATCATCTAACTCTAGATTGTTGTCTTCTTGTGCCTAAACATAACCATCTTCAACATTAGCATGGATGTCAATTTCTTCGATGTTCTCTAATCTCTCTCTCTCATTTTGTTGGCCATCATTGTTTTTCTCAGTAGCCACTAATACATCGTCGAATACATGCCTTAATCTTGGATCATAATGTATGACAAATATCCATTTCGGGTCCAAAATATCTTCATAGAAAAATACCTGCACATGAATGACATACATATATTAGACGTATGGTATAACAATTTTATTGATTAATAAACACATGTATATATTTGCAATAAACTATGAATTAATAGATTAATGATCACTACCGCTTCTTGTTTGAGTTAAAGAAATACCTGCTCACAATGAATTGGTAAACCATAAGGCTCCTCATCCTCTGCTAGGAAACATGAGGAATCTATAGAAAACAATCCACTATGGGTATCATGTCTTCATGTCCTCTCAAATGCTTCATACCATCTACACTTAAAAATACAATATTTAAAAGAGCGGTAATCCAACTCAATAATTTCTTGTATTTTCCCAACATATTGTAGATTCGCTTCAATTATATTCTTATCTTTTGAGCTTGATCGACTGGATTGCTTGAAGTCAACTGTGATGCCACAATCGAAGGATCGTCTCTTTACATCTACACTTTCTACACGATAATGTCGACCATATGCCCACATTGTTGGATATTTCCTCGCCTGTGAATGACCATTTATTTCAATGAAAACAAATATAATGACGAATATTAAAATAGTTAATAGTGTCAAAACTATAAGGAAACAACATTTTGTAAAATTCCAAATGTACCTTTCTTTCACATCCTCTAGACATGTTGATTTCATCTTCTGTTATGTTTGAATCTATACGTGCATCTTCTATTTGATTTTGAATTTGTTTAGTAACCCATTCTAGTATGCAATCTTTGCCCCATTCCCCAAGCAGATCAATGGGAAGTGGAGTATTCCTTGGGTTCGATCTCTTAAACTATCTCCTTGCTTCTAACACTTCTCTTTTTTTATGATACAGATCAATCCATTTGTTCATAAAGTCCATGTGGTACAGAATGAACTTGTTGAGTATAGCACTTTCGTCTACACCTATTACATGTCAACATGTTTATTTCAAACTCCAAATGTCATGCTGTTAATTTGACAAATAAATTACAAAGTAAATTAATGATTGCAAGAAAAAAAACCACACTGATCATGAATTTACTTACTAATTTCTACTTGAACACCATTAGATTATGGTTTTTCTCCATCAATAATATCTTATGCTCATTTTTCATCCCAGAAGCGTGGCCCATCTTCAAAATCCTTACCAAGGAATTCACAGGAATAAAAATGCTTCATTCAATACATACCCTTCAGCCATGCAACCCTCTGGATGTGCCTTTTGTTGGACATATCTTTTAGAGTTTTCATATACCTCTTAAAGAAAAACATCCACCTTATTGATATGACACCCACCAATTCAATGTCATCGACTAGGTGTATAAGTAAATGGACTTGTAGGTCCATGAAACTTGTAGGGAGCTCCTTCTCAAAAACACATACAATTTCTGTAATTTCCTTCTTCCATTTTGGCACTTCACATTCGTGGATCTCCTCGGAGGTCACCCACTTAATATAAGAATAGTAAATTAGTATGAACCTTTAGTCAAAAATTAAAATGCAATATAATATCTCTATGTCTCTCACACATGAACATTTCATATAACCACATACCTTTGTAAATGCTGACAATTGACTTATGGCATTCCTAAGTCAACTATAAGACAAGAATCCCCCCTAATTGCCAATGGCATGATATGCTATCAAACACATTTATGGAAAGGTCATTAGTAATTTTTTCTCACACAACAAAATATCAAAATATATTTAGTACTTAATCAATGTTACCAGTAAATGTTAAATGATGATAGATAATACCTTCATAAAAATTTGAAAATCATGTGTTTTAAATCCTATGATATGTCCATCAACTGTAAAAGCTTTAGCCAATGATGACCTATAGCCAGTAGGTGTCCTTATTGAACGGATGGCATTTTTTAGTTGGTCTAGCTCTTTTTTTTCCAAAATCCATGGAGCTTCTGCATATGTTTCATTTTCCCTGTTTGGCCACAAATGTTTTCTATCAATTTTGGTACACGAAAGAGCAATATCTCTCCTCAAAGACAAGGTGTCCTTCTCTTTGCCTGATATATGTCGAAATATAGAATCTGGGACATTTTTGAAGATGTGAATAGGATCTAATAGGTGATATATTAATAGATCCTTCCAATAAGGGAGCTCATAAAATATGAATTTCCTTTTCATTCCTTTTTGAAAGGAAGCTAGGTGTGTGGAAACGCTTCCTACACTAATCTATTGAGGAGAGGGCTATGCAAATTCAAATTTATCCTAACTATTATAGAAATGTTAAACCATTAACATGAGATATAGAGCAAAACACAAGAGCCAGAAAGAAGATAGAAGAAGAGAGACAAAGATTTACGGTAGGGAAAACCCTTATCGGGTGAAAAACCCCACACTTAGAAACCTGCACAATGTATTAACAAATCTGAAAGAATGTTTACAACACACTTGCAATGCAAGCTTCAATGGTCTTCAACACTCATGTCTAGAGTCAATCCGGCAGCATAACAGTACCTGTAAACCTATGATACAAACTCCATCTCCAAGCACCTATTTAAATAGAACATACAAGGCAATTTTGGACCTTTCTTGGAATGGGCGTCCAATATGGCATCTTGGACCAAAACCCACACCTAGGGACACTTGGTCAACATTGTAGAATGTGTTTGACACTTTTCCACAACCCCCATCCCAAAGAGGTTGCCTATTTCCAAAATGGGCTATGACAGATGCTCTTATGACACTTACGACCATCATAGAATCTATCATAGCGGTTACAACTTACAACTGTAAGAGAATCTGTCATACACATGCTATAAATAGCATATTCTCTTACAAAACATCATATTCCACCTTGGGCAGCCCAAATATGCCTCATTCAAAGATGCTTCATGACACATGTCATTACCTTTCTTACAACCTTCTATTCTCAACTCTTACATGTCATAGATTCGTCATAGGAATCCGTCATAACCATTTCAGTTAAACATTCCTTACATAATATAGAAGATGCTGACACATGGCAGAATATTCCTACCACTAAGTGGGATGCCTATCTCCTCATGTGAGGACAAAATAACAAGTTGTCATAATCCATGTAGGATTGACACATCACCGTGCCACATCCCACAATATGACAAAGTGGAATTTCCAATTATTTACAACATAGGCAATTGAATAATAAATACAAACATTACAAATGCAGAGAATTACCAAGGTTGAGACACCTTAATTCCCAACATTCTCCCACTTGTCAAACACCTTGTAAGAGCCAATAGAAGAACATGATTTAACTTCTATAGGCCGAGAGGCCCATAGACTCTGAACACCATCTAAACTTCTCTGTGCCCACTAGTTTTGTCAACGCATCTGCAACATTCTTCAAAGTATCTACCTTCTCCAAATTTACCTTTCCATCCTCAACCATGTCCCTCACAAAGTGAAACTGAACATCAATGTGCTTGGTTCTAGCATGGAAAGTTGGATTCTTTGCAAGGCAAATTGCACTTTGACTGTCACAACTAATCGTGATCTGACCTGCATCAACACCAATATCAGAGCACAATCTCTTAAGCCAAATGGCTTCCTTACAAGCATGAGTTGCTGCCATATACTTAGTTTCTATCGTGGACAAAGAAACAATAGGTTGTCTCTTACTCATCCAACTAATAGCACCACCAAACAGTGTAAAAACATAAACACTGGTGGATCTCTTGCTGTCAATGTCACCTGCCCAATTTGAATCCACAAATCCATGAATAGCAACAAAATGCGGAGGTCCTGAAACATTACCATGATAACAAATGGAATACTTAGAAGTACACCTCAGATATTTGAACACTCACTTAACTGCATCCCAATGAACTCATCTAGGATTAGCCATAAATCGATTAAGGACTCCCACTACTTGGGCAATGTCTGGTCTTGTGTAGACCATAGCATACATCAAACTGACAACAACACTAGCATAAGGTACTCTGCTCATGTCCTCCACCTCACTAGGAGATTTTGGACAATCCTCAACATACAACTTTGTCCCCAAGGAAACGGGAACACACAATGGTCTACAATCTCCCATGTTGAATCTGTCCAACATGGTCTTAACATACTTACTCTGACTTAACCAAAGTTTTCTGTTGGTTCTGTCTCTTCTGATTTCTATTCCTAGAATGTACCTGGCTGCCCCTAAATCTTTCATTTCAAACTGAGTTGACAACTAAGATTTAAAATCATAAATCATATTCTTACCCTTCCCAATGAGCAACATATCATCAACATACAGTGCAACAATGAGAATATGATCACCATCAAACTTATAATAAACACAGTGATCTGATTTCCATCTCACAAATCTAATTGACAACACAAAGGCATCAAACTTCAAGTACCATCTCCTAGGAGATTGCTTCAAACCATACAAAGACTTCTTAAGTTTGCAAACCAAATTTTCTTTACCTTTTACCATGTAATGCTCTGGCTATGGCATGTAGATTTCCTCCTCCAAGTCACCGTGAAGGAAAGCTGTCTTCACATCCATCTATTCTACCTCCAAGTCATAAGTTGTTACGAGAGACACCAGGAATCGAATGGATGTTAACTTTGCAACAGGAGAGAAGATCTCACCATAATCTATACCCTCCACTTGTGAATACCCCTTCGTAACCAATCTGGCCTTATACTTCTCAATACTGCCATCTGCACCAATCTTCTTCTTGAACACCCATTTGCATCCAACAGGTTTCCGTCCAGGAGGCAAAGGCACCAAGTCCCAATTTTGATTCTTTTCCAAAGAAGCCATTTCTTCATCCATGGCCTCCTTCCAGGAACCTGTATCCTTCATATCCAAAGCCTCTGATACAGTTCTAGGTTCGTCATTGTTAGTGAGCAAAGCATAAGCATAACTAGAATCAAGTAATGTAAAACCAAACCTTTCAGCTTGCTTCCTTATCCGTGTAGACCTCCTCAAGAGCTAAGGTTGAGGTTCAGCTTCTTCTTCTAAGCTTTCAGAGCTGCTAGAGCTCTCCTCATCATTAGGTCCAACATTGTCTTTCTGTTCAGTCTTCTCAGGGGTAAGAGGAAACTGAACCAACATCCTCTTTCATTTCTTTTTCTTCTGGCTGCAAAATAGTGGAAGAAGGTGTAAGATCTCTAAAGATGACACTTCTACTATACAACACTTTTTCAGCCATGGGGTCCCAAAGCTTGTATCCTTTCACACCAACACCATAGCCAATGAAGATACACTTAACATCTTTGTTTTCCAACTTTGACCACTTCTCACTTGGCACATGTGCATATGCCTCACAACCAAAAACATGAAGATGCCTTATTGAAGGCTGTCTACTAGACCACACCTCCATGGGTGTCTTTCCAACAAGAGTTGATGTAGGAGATCTATTTACCAAATCGTAGGTAGTGGCAACAACTTCAGCCCAAAACTTTTGTTCTAAACCAGCTCCACTAAGCATACTCCTAGCCTTCTCCATTAGTGTCTTGTTCATCCTCTCTGCAACTCCATTTTGTTGCGGTGTGTATGGAGTTGTCTTGTGTCTTTCAATCCCAAGATCCTTGCAATACTTATCAAATTTTGTAGAACAGAACTCACCACCATTGTTAGTTCTCAAACATTTAATCTTTTTACTAGTCTATTTTTCAGCAAAGGCTTTAAACTCCTTAAACTTGCTATAGACTTCAGATTTGCTTTTGAGAAAATAAATCCATGTCCTTCTACTATAATCATCTATAAAAGATACAAAGTATACATATTTTGATAGCAAAGGAACATTAACAGAACCAAACACATCAGAATGAATGAGGTCCAACACACTAGAAGACTTATGAGAACTCGAGTAAAACTGAACACGATTTTGTTTTCCATAAATGCAATGTTCACAAAGTCAAACTCAAGATTACAATCATCTGACCCCTCAATGAGGTTCTTATTTTTTAGGGTATGCAGACCCTTCTCACCAATGTGGCCAAATCTCTTATGCCATAACATTATCTTTTTTGTAGGAAGTTTAACTTCCAATGCACAATTACAACCATCAAGACTAGAAAAAATAGATTTCTTCACTGCTCGTTCAAATGGTGGGGATGAAGTGACTGCTGCCCTCTTCCTTGAGTCAGAAGAACTATTGCATTGTGCAATACATGCCTCCATCTGAAATAGAGTACCTCTCCGAGTACCCTTAGCAAGCACCATAGATCCTCTAGTCATCTTGCATCCTTCTTTCAAAAAGACAACCTACACACCTGCATCATTCAAACTACTTATAGAAAGCATGTTCCATGCTAAGCCTGGGATGTGCATAACCCTAGAGATCCCCTTCACTCAACCATTAGGGAATCAGATAGAGACTCTTCCATGACCAATGATCTTCAGATGAGAGTCGTCACCCAGATACACCTTTCCACCATCGAACTCCTCATACTTAGTGAACCAGTCTCAATGTGAGGTCATGTGGAATGATGTGCCAGAGTCGATTAGCCACACATCATTAGATGCATGGGTTGCCAGGGTTGTGATGAAGGCATCACCGTCATCTTGTGATTTTTTAGAATCTGAATCAGGAGCTTTCTTCTTTTTCTTCTTCTCCTCTTTGCATTCCTTTTAGAAATGCTCAGTCTTTCCATAGTTCCAACAAAGAGCCTTGAACTTTCCAGGAGATTTGGATCTCCCACGGGATTTGGATCTACCCTTCTCAGCTTTCTTGTCCTTCTTGTTCCCTTTCTCCTTGGGTCTTCCACGAACTACAAGGGCTTCTTTGGCTGCCAAAGAAGACTTTCTCCACATCTCTTCAGATAATAGTGAAGAAACCACCTCTTCCATTTTGAATGTGGATGTGGTGCTTCTGATTGCCATGACAAGATGATCCTATGAGTCTGACAGAGAACAAAGCAGGGTCATACACCGATCCTCCTCCATCTTTACACCAATAGATGTCAATTGTGCAACCAGCATGTTAAAGGCATTCATATGCTCAGCCATGGATCCTCCGTCCTCCATTCAAAGAGAATACAACTTCTTTCTCAAAAAAAGTTTATTGACTAGGGATTTGGCTTGATACACATCCCCCAACTTCTTCCAAAGGAGTTTTGCAGTAGCCTCCTCATGGACATTTAAAAACACAGAATCGGCAAGACTAAGTCTTATGAGACCCTTAGCCTTCTGATCCTTGAGATCCCACTCATCTTGAGTCATTGTAGTTGGTTTAGTTCTATTCACACTTTCCCAAAGGTCTTGGTCAACTAACATGTCTTCCATCTTGAGCTTCCACAGCTCAAAATTATTGCCGTTAAACTTCTCTACTTCAAACCTTCTTGATGTGCTTGCCATCTCCTTGCTGCAATAAGATACAGAATGCTCTGCACAGACTCCCACTCGACCTTAGATTATCTCAAAAAACCCCTACCCAACAACTAGGACCAAAGGTGATCAAGCTCTGATACCAACTGAAAGGAAGCTAGGTGTGTGGAAATGCTTCCTACACTAATCTATTGAGGAGAGGGCTATGCAAATTCAAATTTATCCTAACTATTACAAAAATGTTAAACCATTAACATGAGATATAGCAGCAAAACATAAGAGCCAGAAGGAAGACAGAAGAAGAGAGACAAAGATTTACGGTGGGGAAAACCCTTATTGGGTGACAAACCCCACACTTAGAAACCTGCACAATGTATTAACAAATTTGAAAGAATGTTTACACACTTGCAATGCAAGCTTCAATGGTCTTTGACACTCATGTCTGGAGTCAATCCGGTAGCATAACAGTACCTGTAAACCTGTGATACAAACTCCATCTCCAAGCACCTGTTTAAATAGAACATATAAGGTAATTTTGAACCTTTCTTGGAATGGGCATCCAATATGGCATCTTGGACCAAAACCCACACCTAGGGACACTTGGTCAACATTGTAGGATGTGTCTAACACTTTTCCATAGCCCCCATCCCAAAGAGGTCACCTATTTCCAGAATGGGCTATGACAGATGCTCTTACAACACTTACGACACTTACGACCATCATAGAATCTGTCATAGCGGTTACAACTTATAGATATAAGAGAATTTGTCATACACATGGTATAAATAGCATATTCTTTTACAACACATCATATTCCACCTTGGGGCACCCAAATATGCCTCATTCAAAGATGCTTCGTGACACGTGTCATTACCTGTCTTACAGCCTTCTACTCTCGACTCTTACATGTCATAGATTCGTCATAGGAATCCGTCATAACTGTTTCAGTCAAACATTCCTTACACAATATAGAAGATGCTGACACATGGCAGAATATTCCTACCACTAAGTGGGATGCCTATCTCCTCATGTGAGGACAAAATAACAAGTTGTCATAATCCATGTAGGATTGACACATCACCATGCCACATCCCACAATATGACAAACTGTAATTTCCAATTATTTACAACATAGACAATTGAATAATAAATACAAACATTACAAATACAGAGAATTACCAAGGTTGAGACACCTTAATTTCCAACACTTTTGGCATATTAACTACAACTTGTTCTGGTTCATCAATTGAATCACCCTGATCAAAAAAATCCTCCCAAGATTTCAATTTAGTATCTTCATACTTCTTAAGCCCATCACCTGGACCCATAATCATGGGAGGGCCTCTATTTTCAACTTTTCCATCAAATTGATTCCTCAGGCGATTTCTAAAGTTATGATCTAGTGGTAGAAAAACCCTATTGTTTGTGTAAATAAATTTATGTAGATCTTTAGAATATCGCCCTTGAAATTGTTCTGCACATCTTGGACATGCAAATATCCCCTTTGTTTAAATCCCTGCAATTCAATAAGTAATGTTAATAACATCAAAAAAATAGTATAAAACTAAGTATGAAAGTTGGGATGAAAATAAATTGAGTGTAAATACCTAAATATTTTATCTTACCAGAACAAACACCAAGTCTTGGGAAATCATGAATAGTCCAACATAGCACACCATACAACATGAAGGACCTATTTGATGGGGGACATGATATGTCATACATTCTTATGCCTTTCCATGGCAGTTACATCTCATCAATAAAAGGTGCAAGATAAACATCCATATTTTTAACTTGATGTTTTCCTGGAACAATGAGAGTTAGCATAAGGTGCTCCTTTCTAACACTCATCCATGGGGGAATATTGTATACTAGCAATCCGACTGGTCAAATACTATAATTTGAGCTCAAGAAATAGAATGGGCACACTCCATCAATTGTAAGACTGAACCTGATACTACGGGGTTCATCTTTGAATTTTCTTGGCCATTTTTTCTCTATGTGTTTCATTGCTTTGGAGTCAGCCAGAATTCACATGAATCCATCTTTACTCCTGTTCTTTGCATGCCAGTCCATCAATTGTGCAAGTGACTTGCAATGAAACATTCATTGAAGTCTAGGTGTAATTAGCATGTGACGTAAAACCTTCTTTAGAACTGTAGGACTGTATACATCTTTACAATATCTCTTCTCTTTGCATACATGCCATTCTACCTTGTTTTTATATTCATCTCTGTATAAAATGCAATCATTTTTTACATGAATGAATTTGCTTATATTCAATCCCCAACTCAACCAACAACAGATGCGCCTCTCTGCAAGTTGATGGAAACACATTCTCTTCAGGGAATATTTTAGTTTTTAGTGCCCTGTAAGATTGCTAGAGATTAAATCAATTGAATGTTTGACTTATGATGAACATGTTTGATATGTCAATCTATACTAGGACTATTTATATACAATATATGGTTCTAAAATCCCCTTAAAGTAATATAAACGAAGTTGATGAATGTTTACAAATTATGTACACCAATTGACAATGCAAAGTATGAAATAGATTTCAACTCACTTCAATAGGGTAGTGAATCCTTTGTCCGACCAACCAAATAGTGACTTGATTTCTAATAATATTAATGTGCATGCCAATTTTGAGGTTCTACTTGCACCCGATTTGAACACAGGTGTCTTCGCTGCTTGGTTGATGGAGTCTTTTAGGTTGTTGTCATCAACATTATGTTGGTGGTAATTACCCCTGCTATCATCGTTACTGTCAACCATATGATCATTATTGTCATCATTGTTTCCATCCCTAAAGAAACCTGTAAGCATTTCATTCAATCCTTCTTCATGCACTGCATTTTCACTATCATGATCATCATCATTAAGGCTAGGTGGCATGTCATCAGTGTATGCAGATCTCATCAACTCTTCAAATTTTTCAGTTGGTAGTATTCTCTTCAATGTTGCTCTTTTCACCCTGGTACTGTTTAAAGGATGGTTTGGATCATCCCATCCAAATCTTAATAACCCAATTGGATCTTGGGTATTAGTATGTGTTTCATCAACATCTTCTACCTATCAACAAATGCAAGCGTTATTTAATGTTTGGCAACATTTGGATAAATCATAAATGTATCAATTTTAAAGAAATATAATCAAATATGGCTTAAAAAATAAAAATATAAATTGTATGAACATATTTACATCAATTGAATAATGGAACATTATTTTATAGACTACCTTTTTTATACAATAATTTAAATAAAACACAATTTTGACAACATAGTTTATAAAACATTAGTCCACACTCATTTATTATTCTTTGGTTTTCTACCCTTAAGAACATCCTTAGGGAGACCTTGTTCTTCCCTTTTCTTTCACGTAGGAGTGCGTTTTAAGAAGGGGTAATCAATCAATAACTCATCCCCAATGGTAAGGTCCATAATAGCCTCAACCATTATCAATCTATCAATCTCTCTTTCCATATCTCCATCTTTATCATTTATAACCTCAACAAATTGACAATTCGGTCTTACAGTAGGGTCCCTTCCCTTACTACTATTTATAAATCTGGCAATATTTTTGTGTGTGTATGCACATCCATCTATATACATAAGATGACCTCTATTCATTTCTTTTCCACTTTCCAATTGGAGATGATATGTATACATATTCAAATTTAGACCATATGCCAACATGCTAGGCTTATATTCTGCTAGTCTTCTCCATTCACCACTGTAATATGATGGACCATAATATGGCATTAATCTCCTAGTGGTTTGTTCTGAATTGTTTCTATGTTTAGATCCCACATGTACATTTTGGACAATAAAGAGGCCTAGATTTTCTCCATGAATATTGGAGGGTCGTATCATGTAGCTGTATCCCCAAAATTGAAACACCTCGTACACTCTAGGTAGTTGTTGATCACTAGGCCAAGCACAATATAGTCGACGATCAAATGTCTCTTTGAAATTGATCTCAAACTCAGGGGCAAGTCATCATCTCCATCACATTCATTCTCATAGGGTACGTAGTCAACCTTCCCCTTGTCTTTAAGCAAATTATGCATCTTTAAACCGGTTCTTGTTCTGTTACTTGTTTTCATCAATTCCTCATCTTCCGAGCTGGTATTTTGGCACATATTTTTTTTAGATGTATCATCTGATAAATGATTATTGCCCTCTAGGCTGGAAGTCAGTGATCTAGGAAACTTTAAACCAAGAACTTTATCCTACAAGTATCCTTTAAGAAAAAATTAGTTATTTAAATAATATAAAACAATGTTTAAATGAAGTATACATGTTATTTATATCAAATTAGAACATTCCTTACCACAATTCTTATTAGATTTGAATTGATTGTAGGAGGCATACTACCAAATGGAAGCTCATCATTTATGTAATGTCTTTATATAATCACTTGTTTGAATTGTTTCTTTCCATGACATACAGAACATCCACAAACAACAATTTTGTCAAAGTATTCATCCCATGTACTATAGTCCTAACCAACCTCTTGTTCAGTGCAATCATTTGTTGTGTCTGCAGGATCCATTGTCATATCCTCTTCCACCCACTGTCCTCTATGTGATTTAATAGTTTTAGGTCCACATCCACATACATATCTTTTTCTTTTTCTAGTTAAATGCTTAGGCTTTGCATTTGCTCCAATCTCCATCTAAAATAATCAACAACATGCATTAATTTATGTCAAGATTGGATAATACATTATAAATTTCAATAATACTGTGAAAAAAGATGGACATATCACAAAATGCCATCATATCATTTTTTCTTAAGTTAAGTCAAAATTTGAGTACCTAATGTCCCACTTCATCTGTTGTGTCCTCATTTGATATGACACGATCTGTTGCCATGGCCTCGTCTGGCCTCTATAATACACAACATAGTAAATAATGTTTAGAACACCAATTATATCATTTCAATGAATATGCTATCCAACATAGAACCTCAATTTAGTCATATATTTGACATATTGACATCATGTTTTGGCCAACCTAATTTTCAAACTTTTCCCTTGATCATAGATTCACATTTAATCACCATTCCTATGTATTTTCAACCAATAAGTTTGACCTCAGAGGCCTCATTAATGCAGAGGCAACTAAACAAAGACCACAAAGGATCACAACCAATAACACAGGAGGAAGAGGATATAGGGGATGGTAGGGCAAACAAATCATCTAGGCCTCAGTGGACCAAAAAGCAACACTTGACTTCAATTTGGACTTGACTGTCCACTCACACTCCATGACTTCAACACAACACAATATCACCATTTATAGGTTCAAACATATGGGGACCTTTCCAAACCTTCTAGGGACCTATACTAACTAGGTTTGATTGTCCCAAGCTCACAAAACTCACAAAATGCACTGAGGGTACCTCCTTGTACCACTTCCTTCACAAACCCACTCACTTTCTTGTAGCCCTCTTTTTAGGACTGTCATGCAATAAATTTAGTTTTAGACCTCTTCTCCAAACTTTCATGGGCTTTTTGACTACCCATTACCTTTTTCTTGAACATATTAAACATGCAATATAGGTTTCTTTGGGACACAACATCCAAATCTTGACTATCCCCTGCTGTCCTAAGGGCTAATTAGGCCTCCTAGACATGATAAAAAGGCTATAAAACTTGTTTCCAATTACAAAGACCCACTCCAAGGTACCCAATAGGTCATAAAATGTCTAAGTCCACTATTTTCAAAGGTTTTGTGTTAAACTTCACCAGTGCCCTTCAAAACCACTCTTCCACCATGCTTGGATTGTCCAAGATATAGAATTTAGACTTCAAGAAACACAAATCTGTCCTTTCATATCAATTCCACTATTCTTGCACAAAACCCACTTAATGAACATAAAAACCAAAATTGTTACATTCATTTCCACCTATGGAGCAAGTGTGGAAACTCATTAATCCATCGATTTCATGAAAAGCACTAGAACCCTCTAAAACCCTAATACAGACCTACTGAAAAACAAAACGTTATAAAACACTTCCTACTCCATCAAAATGACTCCAACCAAGTTTAGGTGAAAGGTAAGATAGGATTTAAATCCATGATTAACATTTGGGCTCTTGACTGTGTGGTACGGCCCAGAACAAACAAGAGGAACAACAATTAAAACGGTCATAAACTGTGAAAAAGAGCAGTCCCAAAGAAAATGTTGGGAAAGTGCTTAAACCTCCATCAAATATCCTCCAACCTGCTTAAAACAAAGATGAGACCATACACTACAACATTCCAAGCATGAGAATTTTTCATTAGTATTGTACGGCCAAGAAAAAATGAGAGGGAACAGCAATATTCAGAAAAATAGAGATTTGACAGCAAAACAATCATAATCTTTATTTCTTTCTCTTCAAACTTCAACCAAATCTCCATACACTCGACCTCTTTGCCTTTTTACAATGTATTTCACTTGTTTTTTAATCCTCCTACAAGATTCCCATCGTGGGAAATGGCTTAGAATAGCCATGACTTCTTTCTTTTCTCTAAAAAACTATTTTTTTCTATAAAATGACTATCATGCTTTTTATGACTGCAGACCACTAAATGAAACTAACTATTTTCAAACCCCACTAACATAAAATGACTAAAATCATCCCCCACTTACTGGCCTATGCCTTTTTAAGGCTCTATTACATTATTTTGAAACTCATTTTGCCTTTTACAAACAAATTTATAAAAAAAATGACTTAAAGATTACTCTAGGTGCACTGCACCACTCATGGACAAAAAAATGACTTTATCTCCTCTATGTTGTAGCTTTTGTGAATTCATAAATACCTCCCTCCTTTGGTTTAGGTTTCTTTCTCTTCTTACCTCTATTGTATCTGCAGATTAAGTTGTCATATCTATTTCCACTTACTTTCCTCTCTGTGATTTAGTAGTTCTACGCCGTCCACGTCCTCTCTCCATGGCCTCCTCTGGATCCTTTAATACACAACAATGACAATAGTCACATAACAGCTATGCACCAAGAGAATATTGTTGAAATTATCTTGTTAATATGCTCACTTTTCATTAAGACGTACTATGAAAAACAAAATAGGACATTGCAACATTTTTCTCTTCACAAAAAGTTTACACACAGAATCTTGACAACTAGAGCTCAAATCTTATGATTACAAGATGACTACAAATTCACATCAAAAAGACATTTATTTACAAGCTCACTACAAATAAAACCTATTACAAATAATTTTAGCTGAACATCCCTTCCATGGTCCCTTGTTATCCTAGATGAAAGAAAACCTATTACTAATAATTTTAGTTGGTTCTCTACCTTACACTTCTTCCACAAATTCATTAAAACCATAGATATTTTCTCTTTGAAAACTAGAGATTGGATTCCTTATTCTTGATTGAAACCTACTTTACATTGGATAGTGTGAGAATATTTATCTTAGATAAGATCCAAATCTTTAATTCTTGATTTTTTATTTTTCGTGATTAGTGTTTATCCTCCATAGAGGCCATGGTGAAATTAGTTGGCTTGGTTATGTAGAAATCCCCTCATCAAATAAAAGCCAACAAATATATACAAATGGCTCAACCCATATAAGACTTAACAATTTACTACAACTTTAATGAAAAGTTCCATCAAATTATGTTTTTATTATGTAAAGTTTCTAGGATGTGTCCATTTTTTTCCAAGCTAGTTGGTGGTATCTTGTTGTCACACTAGATTCCAATGTTATAAAACCCTTACTACTTAAACATTTACCTCAATTACAAATGTTTGCATGAGGAAAATTTTGGTTTGGCACAACTAGGCGCTAAATTAGGTGCACTTTGCACCGCCTTTGGTGCCCTAAAGAGATTACATTTAGGGTTAAAAGTTGGTGCTAAAGTTGGCGTTAACTACGCTGACTAATGAATCAAAAACAAAAAATTAAAAATTCTCGCCTGCGTTAAAACATAACACACAAAAAAAAAACACATACCATAAAAAATTCCCACCTGGCAGTATCATTGCTTCACCACGACTGTTTTGTTAATGTAATGAAAATGTTTTCTAAATCATTTATCTCTACATTTTTATCATCCACATAGCTAAATGTTTAGGGTTTGTACTCTTGGATGACACAATAACATTCAGAAGAGAAAAGAGTTTCAAGGTCATTGATAAAATTAAGACTCAGATTGTGAATGTGTGCAGCGGAATTATTTCCTGCACTGATATTTTGGCAATAGCCGCTCGTGATTCTATTGTCCAAGTAAATATTTCTGCACTCCTCTACTTTCACTTACATTTTTTTCCAAATTATTCATGCTCTCCTCTATAATGACATTAGAAATTTGTGCTTATAATTGGTAGTTGGGAAGTCCATACCTGGCAGTGTGTACTTCGTTTGCCTCCACAGACTAGACAAAAATAATTTGCCCTAGGTCACCTCAAAATGCCAAGCAATAGAGGGAAGGGAGCAAAGGGAGCAAAGGGAGCAGACTATGGCCACAATGAGGTAATTCATTGTCAATTTATAGATTTGTAAATGTTTCCATTATTTCTTTGATTTTTAGTTTTTAGCTTTTTATTTCTAAATTTAAAAGAAGAAATTTATTTTATATATATTATATATATAGGGGCATGAGACTGACAAAGATAAAGAGGCATTG
This sequence comes from Cunninghamia lanceolata, assembly GCA_027924645.1. NCBI lineage: Eukaryota > Viridiplantae > Streptophyta > Pinopsida > Cupressales > Cupressaceae > Cunninghamia > Cunninghamia lanceolata. The sequence continues at coordinate 5,858,746 of BSBN01000103.1, forward strand.
GCTTCCATATTGGGGGTAGAGGCAATGAACAAATTGGATGGTGTGGACTTGACAATGCTTGCTAGATACATAGAAAAATGATCTAGTAAAGCCCTTGGAGCATTGTAACCAAATCAATCATGTCAAAGGGAATCAATTGATTCCCCAAGCAATCCTGGATCGAGAAAAAGATCTAGGAGGAAATTAATAACAATAAACTCTAAGAATGTGGAATAGGGAGTAGAGACTTCTAATGTCCCAGCCACTCCTGGGACATAGACTTCTTCCACTCCTAAGACACAAACTTCTTCCACCACACCATGTTTTGCATCTTGCATTGGCAGCTACGATACCAAGATAGAATACGATGTGGTTTTTGGGGGAGTCCGAATGACAGATGCTGGAAAAACATTTGTGAATAGGTTGAAGGAATCATGCCTTCAATGGTTCAAAGACCATCTACATTTTCCATTCTCAAAGATACCCATGCACCTACAAAAAGCAGTTATCCATGACATGGAGACTGAATTTGGCACAGGTTGGTTTGTAAAGAAGATAAAGCTACGAATGTCTCAAAACTGTAAGAGATTTCGATGCAACCAAACAAAGAAGATAAAAAAAACTCCCTCCTAAGCTAAGGCTCAAAAAAAGGCCAATTGATGTAAGTGTGAAAGTATGGAAAGAGCTTGTAAAAGCATATGAGAAGTTCGATGCACGGAGGAAGTCCGGTGAGGAGAGTACGTAGGTATTTGAATTCACACATAAGATTATATCAAATTTCTTAAACAATTTTTAAATTTTATTTGTGCATAGTTAAATTGAATTAGTATATGTTTTAGGAAAAGGCCTCCAAGGCTAGGCTTGACAAACTTTGTGCCATGCATCACAGTGGCCAGAAAGGTTTACAGGCCTTGATCTGTATAATTGTAAGTATATTTAATATGTTAAATGATATTTTTTTTATTTCCTAGGAAAAAGTAAATGATTGCATATTAATTAGTTTAACTAGTCCATGTGCCATGTTTTGATAGGAGGATAAATATGGTTGGCATCCAACGCAATTTGAAAAGGAAATGTTACAAAACAAAAAGTGGACCAATTTTGTAATCTAGATGGAGAACGAGGTATCAATAGTTGACTTTCAATAACTTAGTTGGATATTGTTGTGTTAATATGTCAATTTGTATTTCTTGTGTTGAGTTGTTTATTGATGCGTTGGATGAGTTCTAAAGTGCTTCTCTATTGGCCCTAGATCCCACTCAATTGTCCCATTAATTCATGTTAAGGAAAAAAATATTGTTTGCCTTAAAGGGCAGTAGGTGACATTCATGCCTTATTTTCATCACATCTTTTAATTAATGACCATGGTCTTTTAATATCTCTTAAGTGTCCTCATTTAAGTTATGAGTTTTATCATTTGAGTAACTTAGTCCGATGTTGATTTGATTTATCTTCTTTTCTCTCAAACATGGTATCTCAAGGAGTGCTTCCTTGTGATGCAGAGCAGGGGTGGTTTCAAGATTTCAACATCTCACAACAAGATTTGGTGTTTTCTTGCTCATAACCTTCAGTGGATGCAAACTAGGTTTCAACTCCTAATGGGTCATTTATGCTTCAATAGGTAAATCAACACTAGGAGGACTCTCAATGGAATACAAATCTAGAATATGTTCATTCTGGTACAGATCACACGACAGAGGATGATGATGCCACATATATAGAAGACACCAAGGCTGATGACGATGATGATGACGACGACGATGATGACAATGATGATCATGATCACAATGGTGATGATGATGATGAGGTAGTTGCTAGTGGTAGTACTGGTGCTGGAATTGAGGTGAGTGCTATTTATTGTTTTTATGTCTTTCATGGTAGTCATTGTTGTTTTAACACACACATGCAAGTAAGTACTAATCAAGTAAGTTGTTTTAATTCTATTTGAAGGAAAACCCACTAGTATGATTTACTTTAAAGGATTTAACTCTAGAGAGAGACCAATAAATGTAAGTCACTTAAAGGCAATTACATCAATTTCTAATAGAAACCAATTAAAACCATCTACACAATGACAACAAATGTGCCTTGATAAATCTATTGATTTGAATAACTAGAAATAGCCAATATGGAGACAATCAAACAAATTATGAACTTGAATATTAATAGAAAATTAAAACACAAAGTTAACCATCCTTGCCCATTATAATATTAAATTATCATAGAAGTGTAATGTCTTGAATCTGAAAGATGATTGGATAGATAATATTGGAATATATAAAATGTCTTGCTAAAAGATGATGATTGTCTAGGCCTTAGTTTCCCTTATGAATATGGGAAGCAACAAGCTTTAGGCCTAAACCAACACAACTATTCATAAATCACATCCTCTTGTAACTAAACATGTTTAATAAAGAGAAATTAAAGGCATAAGCAAGTTAACCATGATCTGAATCTATTAGTCATCATAGAGCACCCATGACCTCAGGCCTGGCAAGGTACTCATCTCCATGTTGTAGTATCTATTAAGTGTGCTGTGCCCCTGTCTATTATCGCAAAAAAGTGTCAAAATTTTGTCCTTGTTCTCCATGTTGACGCCAACAAAATTGCTCGTTGCTCCTTCTGCACCTGAACTTGTAGCTATACATCAATCTTTCAAGTATGTCTACTCCCACTTATCGAATATCAGGTCACTGGGCCATTTGAACTCCTGAATTCAGAGCAGATTGGTCTGATGGTCCTTCCATCTTTTATCCAACATAGCTTTAACATCAATTACAAATTTTCCATATCCTGCATCTGGGGCTATGACCCTATCCAAAATCATGTTAAAGCTCAAAGTATCTATATCCTGCTCCTTTTTCAAGAATTCCATAACCACAGACACTGTTTTTCTGAATTCTTCCTTCCAAGTATCAAGGCCTCTAACTAGTTTGTTTTCCTCTGTTAGAATAGAAGGGATAAATTGATGCTTGAAAGTAGAAAAAGATTCAAGTCTGGCCTGCATCCTTTTGTCTTCACTATTGGCATATTGATGCTCTTCAAAGATCATAGTCATTGTCTGCTCTGTGGGCTTCAATTCAATAGGAGCATCAAGATTTATTTGAAGTATCCTGCAAAGCATGCCTGAATTGTGCAAGGAAGGTTGTCATTTCTTGTACAGTGGCTCCAAAACAAAAAAGTTTACTTACAATTGTTTAATGTCCTGAGATAATATGGAGTAGAAATCATGCACATCCCCATGTTTATCCACAACTAGCTTTATCCTGTATTCCAGAATTTTCTCAAAGACTTCAATGACCTTGATCCTTGCCTCATTTTTTGTTTCCTCATTTTGCTTCTTGAGGTCCTCAACTTCTTTTTCAAATTTTGTTCTCAAAGTATTAAACTCTTGCATTGTCACTGTGACATCACCAGTTGTTGGTGGCACAGAAGGTTGATATGGACCTATTGACAGACTCTGGGAAGAACCCACATCTTGCAGTTGCTTTTTCAATTGCCTATTTTCAATGAACAACCTATTCACTTCATCATTCATGTCTTTTTGTGTTTTCTCATAATCTTGCAATTTTTTTTCCAACTTTTTTACAACTACATGGGTGAACATGGTAGAATGGACTGTAAGACCAGAGACCTCAGTCCTTGAAGTATCTCATAAGGTTTTGACCACAATAGATCCCCTCATTTCCTGAACAACATCTAGCAACCTTGGTTTACTAGTGTTCTTCTATTTTGTCCATATGACAAGAGTCTCTGTATTTGGGTTGAAACCACGTCCACTCATTCCATCCTCATATTCAAATTTAGACACAAGATTAGGGTCATCTTGACTCCTAACTTAGTCAAGCAAGAATAGCTTTTTCAATTCAAGACCTAGGATGATCAGCATGTTACTCTTCAAGACCATTTGTCTTGCTTCCTCAGGAGTCACATTGATTTCATCAACTTTTAGTTCTTAGATTGTTTAGGTGGTTATTTGATCATATTAAGACTCATCAACACCCATCATATTGATTTCCACTTTTTCATCAAATTCCTTCATCTTCATTTTTAACCAGAAATCTCAAAACTCTGGAGTCTTGATGAAATCATCATCTTGAATAAATCTAAATGATGCCACCACCCTTTCATCTTCCCATAGCTCTGGATCAATTTGGGCTTGTTCTTCCATCCTAGCCTCAGGCTTGTGTGCATCATTTTCTTGACCAACCAATGGTTGATCAACTTCCTCTCCATCATGCAATTGTGTCAAAATACTTGCAACTTCATCAGTATCCGCCACACCCTCAAACATCTCATATGGGACCAAAGGTGACATGACTTTAGTTCTCTGCCTTTTATGTGGTGGTGATTCAGGGATCTATGGATCTTGAACTGATATGACATTAGGGGCAAGCTCATGAATCTCAATTCCTGTAGACCTCTTCACTAGAAGTTTGGTAGCCTTGGTAGGCTGTACTTCAGATTTAGCATAAATACTTTCAAAAATTTCAATCATTGTATTAATCCTCTTTAGATGATATTTCTCTTCAGCAAAAAATCCTTCAAAAATTGTATTCTTTTCCTTTTTGTCATCTTCAATTTTCTTGAGGATCTCCCATTTCCTCTTCCTGTCATACACTTCATTAAAAGTAACCAGGTTCCTTATCACTTCCTCATCATAAATAATTTAATGGGAGATTCCCATCTTAGTCAAGATCACTTGTCTCACAAAGTTCATATGACCTTCAGGGTCACAAACTCTTTCAACACCAGATTCCAAAGAGTACTTGGCCTTCAAATAGGCCTACAGCTCCTCAAGAGTGTCCAAACCAATTGACCAATCTCCAAAGATAGTGGTATCAGGCAAAAAGATGCCTTTCTTTTGCTTTTTCATCACTTCCTTTTCCCTCGACATCATTTGTGACATGAATTCCAAGAATGCAATTCTATTAGAAACAAACTTTGGCAATTTGTGAGGTGGTTGGGGGCAATCATATACCTAGATTATTGTGTGCTCTAGTAGGAAGAACCAATCAACATAATTGAAAGTATGACCTTGCTCTGGTTTATATGCAAGAGGTCTTAGAATTACCCTAATTTTTGGTGACAATCTGGGGACCCAATTACCAAAAGAATTCATTATTTTCATAGAAAATTCATTATGAAATACATTATAGTTACTAGTCTCACAATGAGAATCCCACATGTAACACCAACATTGAGTATGCATTCTTTGCCTTGTCTTGTTAATCATGTTGATGTGCATTTTACTTGACCATTTACTCCTATTTTGATATAGGATCAGGTGGCAAACCAAGGAATAAAACTTGAAGTTCATGGGTTTCCTATCTTCCTTCACATTGATGAATCCATCATGTATTTTCTTTTCAAGATATGAGGCACAATCATACTCAATGTTCACCTCTTAATTTTGTATCTTCATATCAATCATCATCAAATTAACTGGCATCCTATGATCAACATCAATTCCTAGTACTTGGCACAATGCATAATAGGTCCATTTGAAATAGACTACAAAATCTTCCACAGGGAATGGTTTGACTGCATTGGAAGGAATATCAACTATCTTGTTGTTTGCACCTCTTCTCATAAATATCGATAGCTCATCATTTCTGAGTGTTCTTCTCAAACTTTTGTATTCTTGTTCAATCTTTTGTAGGTCAATTTTGGTGAGAGCTTGTTTGTTCAACATAAAACAGTCAATTATAGCATTTCTGTCAATTCTCAACAGAGAAGATCCATTTGGCAACCTTATTGTTTTAGTAGCCGGGTGATAGTGTAGTGCTAGAGTACAAATTGGTTCCACATTGATGAATACATTTGAAACAATTAGCTTGGCCAAATCCAGCTTCCATGGATTGCCCACCGGTCCCTGACCATCCTTCTTTTGACAGAAGTACCAAAATAGTTTCCAGCCAGAAATGGGAATTATGGCATCCCTACAACCCTCAACAACATCCCTAAATACTTTCTTTCAACCTTTGTCAATTGAATTGGGTACAACATCTAGCAAAGATTGCTACAGTGATATTTTCTTAGGGGTAGGATCAAGCTTACTGGTCTTACTTGTGGATTCAGACTTTTTGGGTGCCAAATTTATACAAACCAGGTTTCAAAATTCAAGCAAATGCATGGAGAATTGAAATAGAGCAAAGATTCTTTGAACTTTCTTGCAGAGAATGTAGAGATGCACTTACTTGAACAATTCGAAGCTTGCTAAGAATAGACTGAACTGGGCACCTTCTCCAAGCCAATCTGTAATCTCTAAACTGAGAAAATGCCGAGAGATTTCCAGATTTTATCGATCCAGGATGTTCATCATTCCACCATTATTTTTGGTTCGTGCCACGAGATTATAAAATCTTAGTATTCAATTCATTTCAAATATAAGCCCTTGATCAAATTTGATCCAACGATCAGATAAAATGACAAGATCTTTCAAATTTCTCGGTAATCACACACCCACACTGAGTGTGTTTACTCATTTATTATCATTACCGCACTATCGCGGAGATTGTTTAAACCAGTCATGGGATGACGATAAACATCAATGCCTTTTCTTCACTTTTCTTGATTATTGCCAACCCTCAGCCCTTATGCTCAAACAAAGTAGGATCGCAGGGCTTATAGCCCCCTTTATTCCATTTTCTTCCACTACCGTCAACCCACAAGTGCCTGTTCTCATTACTGCGGTGACATTATGTTGCCAACTTTTATTTCTTACCGCCTTGCCACAAATGTTCTTTGAAAGCCATCGTAGGAGCTCGGTAACTTGGACACTTACTACCGCCATGCCATGAACAACTTGCTGGACCAATGCGAGACCATGGGATCAGTTTATATTGAACTCTCTTTCTTATCGCCAAGCCACAACCAAGTGGCGAGACCTCTGAGGGACCGCGATATACATGGTTGACCAAGCCCTTCCTTCTGCCATGCCACAAACAACTTGTATGTTTCCAGTGAGAGTGTTGTATACATGATTCTTGTTTCTCTAGTTCCCGAACTACCACCAAGACAATGAGGATGACTTGCGAGATTGCAGTAAACTACAAAAACATAGAAATGATTAAGGATAACTGTATACTCCTCAAAATGACCATGTTATGTGACCCTGGGAAATAAATGGCATAAAATTTTGGCATGAAAGTCTATTAAGAAATGGTCATATACAAGTGAAAAGATCAAGTAGGATGGAAATGTGCAAAATTTTTGAGAGGTCCTAACAAGTGAGACATTAGAATAGTTTATTTGGAATAATGACGAGAATTAACAAAATTTTAGGGTTTTAAAATTTTGTGCCAACATAAGTAATGGTTGTTTTATTATGTAAATAAGGGTAATCCTTACCTATGTAATAATTATTATGTATTTCAATATAATGTGTATTTTTTTTGTTTTTGCAAAAATGTATTGATAAACTCCAAGAAGGGGATAAAGTTAGGGTGTTGGATCCATTTGATGGTGTTGTTGTGGGTAGTGGGAGGATTCATTCACTATCTATTGTACGTGGAGTCAACTTGGAAGGAACAAGAGATGCAAATGTAAATATTTTAAAGGTGACAAGTAACTTACCTCTTGCTTATGATGACAAAATAGATGGAGTTCTTCGTCTGAAAGAGAAAGAAGGAACCTTCACATGGTGGCCACTAAAATATTTGCAAAAAATGGCATAGTTGATGTTTATCATGTACTAGTTGTTAGACATCTTGGTCCACTGCTTTATGCAGTATTTTGAATGTGTTGTTTAGGGATATTAATTTTCATGGTGTATTTGAAAGAGTTGGAAACTCTTACACAGCTATGACATTTTTTATTATATTTTTATATATACTCTTAGACAGTTTTGATATGTTATAACTTGATATATATATATTTGCATTATATACAAGAGTGGGGAAGGAGTTTATGTTCAAGCTTCAACTCTTGGATCTTTGGAGGCTTTACTTGAGTTCTTGAAGACCCCAGCTATAAGCATCCCAATTAGTACAATTGTTAGTGGGCCTGTGCATAAAAAAGATGTCATGCATGCGAGTGTAATGCTTGTGAGAGAGAAGAAAGAGTATGCTGCAATTTTGGCATTTGATGTCAAAATTACTCCTAAAGCTCAGGAGCTTGCAGATGAAGTTGGTGTCAAGATATTTGCAGTGGACATTATTTATCATCTGTTTGACTAGTTTAAATCATATATGGACAATCTTAAGGAAGAAAGGAAAAAGGAGGCTGTAGAAGATGCTATTTTCCCCTGTGTATTGAGCATTTTGCCAAATTGTATTTTTAACAAGAAGGATCCTATAATTGTTGGTGTTGATATTCTTGAAGGCATTGCAAGGGTCAATATCTAAACCTAGTCTTTTTAGTGTTATGACTTATGCATGTAAAAGATTGTTGTATCATTTTTGGTTTGTCTAAAGCCATATGTGGTGATTGCATCTACAGATTAGCATGCCATTATGTGTTCCCACAAAATATTTCATAGATATTGGTAAAATAGCCTCAATTGAGATCAATCATAAAACTGTTGAAATAGTTAAGAAGGGTAAAAAAGTGGCCATGAAGGTATTTTGAGAAGCTGTCTTTGTTGTTAATAGTTTTATATGATTTTGGATGCTATTTTTTGAAATGTTTTTGTTAATGAATTATCATACAAACTTTATAGATTGTTGGGAGCAATGCTGATGAAGCACAAAAAATGTTTGGTAGGCATTTTGAAATGGAGGATGAATTTGTGAGTCATCTCACCAGAAGATCCATAGATATATTGAAAGAAAACTACAAGGTAAGGCTATTTGATATCCACATTACGTAATTTTACAGTGTATTTACTATTATACATTTTATACTAATTGAACATTTGTGCTTTTCATTTTTGGCTGATAAAACAACTTTTTAATGTCTAAAATGGAATATTCTTCTTATTTTTTTAGGATGATTTGTCCAATGATGATTGGAAACTTGTGGTGAAATTAAAAAAGCTGTTAAAAATTCCTTGAGCTACTACTAATGATGCATTGTGCAATGGAACTTTGGATTCAAGCAAAACCTTCTAATGAAAATGGGAAAATGCACCCTGCAACATTACAAACACCACAATCAGGATAACAAATGGTGAACTTTGTTGATACTAGAATAGTAGCTTCTACATCATAAGCTTCTTCTATATGTTTTTCTATGTGGTGTACGTGTTGCACCTCTAGCTACAATAGACAATAGTGAACATCAGATCCTATCTATGCAGGTCATTTGAATGTCTATTGTTTAGCTCATTGTCTAAAATTTAATAGTCTGAACAGGCAAATGCAGTATTGCCATGTGAGAAAGGGAAGAGATTGATTCCAAGAGTAGAGATTTTTTGTAATGATCTATTTTATGATTTCTTGAGGTAATGAAGAAAATATCATGAAAACATTGTTTTAAATAAATTCATATTTTACTGCAATTGTACGAAACCAAAAACATTTCCATGTTGTCATCTTCAGCATGTTGTTGACTGGCTAGATTTCACTATTTCAAGTGCTGCTTTTGCTTCAGCTATCTGGGACCATGTTATGGAAGGTTACAGGGAATGGTGTGTTTTCTTGTTGCTACAAGGTCACTGCTATAGGGGCCTCTAAGTAGCATTCTCAAGTTGTTATTTAAATATTGTTCACAGTGGTTTAGGGTTGTTTGAATACACAGGTAACACCTTAATGGCTTGTGTGAAGGAGAATATGGAATGCACCAAGGCTGCAATCAAAGCACCTGAACTGGTTAACAGAATGCCAAAAGAAATGATGTCTCATGGAATGCTCAGTGGTAACATCTCTTTTCTAAGTGTCAAAAGATTTGAAGGGCTTCATTGGTCCGACCTACCTTTCCATTGTTTTGCTATTGTATCTAATGTGGCTACTGAACTAGTTTTTTCTTTAGCCAGTCCTTGTAGTTTACTGTACATGATAGAGATGAACTATTTTTTTCTAGTTATGGCAGCCTTGTGCTGCTTTTTTATTATAATTTGTAATTCTTTTCCTACATTGTTCCAATACAAAAAAATATTTATTGCCACTTTGCTTTGTCTTTGTTTCATTTTCTTATTGGCTGATTCTCAAATAGAGAGTGTTGGCTCAAAATTATCAATCTTTACTTGGCAACATTATAAAATATATAGTTTTCCAAATTTATTTGCTTTTATGTTTTAATTCAAATTTAATAATATGTTTTTTCTGCATTATAAAATTTATGGTATTTAATAAATTATTCATATCATGACTAAATTTACTACCAATTAATGGAAACCAGTAAATAAAAATGACTACCACGACTAAATAAATGACCAGTTAACAATAATCAATGACTAAATCAATGACTAAATATACGTACTACCAAATTGATGACTAAATATACTACCAAATTGTTGACTAACTATACTACCAAATTAATAACTAAAATTTGTTTAGTCATAAATTTTGCAACAAGCGACGTTATATCGGAAGCAAATCGGGAAGCAAAATTGGAAGCAAAAATGAAAGCAAAATTGGAAGCAAACATGGAAGCCAAACCAGAAGCAAAATTGGAAGCAAATTTGGAAGCAACACAAGAAGCAAAACCAGAAGAAAAACTAGAAGCAAACCTGGAAGCAATACAAGAAGCAAAACTGGAAGAAAAATTAGAAGCCAAACTGGAAGCAACAAAGGATGTCATAATGGAAGCAAAACTAGGTATCAATTAGGAAGCCAAAAAAGAAGCTATTTTTGACGCCATACCAGAAGCAAAATAGAAAGCACGACTGGGAGCAAAACTAGAAGCAAAAATGGGAGAAGAAATGGAAGCAAAATTGGAAGCCAAATTGGGCACTATTACCGACGCTATTCCAAGTGCTAAAAGAGGTGCCATTGCTTGCAATACTTTCCAGCACAAAATCCGGTGTAAAATCTGGCACAAAATCTAATGCAAAAAATGGTACCGAAGGGTATATGCAATTTGGAGCCGGTAGAAGTGTCCAATTCATGAGCTCAAATGCATTAAATTTTGGTGCTTTTTTAAGGTGCTAATTGCCTATTTTGTTGTAGTGGAGTATCATTCTTCTACAAAATGTAGATGTTTGGATCATAATGGTATCAAGTGAACCCAACTGACAGAAGGAAAGAGTCCATCTTGGCATACCAAGCTCGAGGGGCCTGTTTGAGGCCATAGAGAGACTTTTGAAGATGTCAAACAAGTGAAGGATCATGAATGAACCCCTATGGCTGCTCCATGTAGATTTCCTCCTAAAGGTCACAATGAAGAAAAACACTCTTCACATCCATCTGATGAACTTCCCAACGATGGGCTACAGATATAGCAAGTACAAGTTGGATGGAATTCATTTTGGCTACTAGTGCAAAAGTCTCAGAGTAGTCAATCCCAGGAACCTAGGAGAATCCTTTGGCGACCAAGTGAGCCTTATGCTTGTCAACTGACCCATCTATTGCAAATTTTGTTTGATAGATCTACTTGCATCAAACAAGTTTTATTCCCTTAGGAAGAGGGACTAAATCTCATGTATGATTCCTTTCCAAGGAATTAAACTCTTTCTGCATTTATGCATCCCACTTAGAGACACTAAAAGATTCTTGAAAAGTCTGTGGATCAGAAGATGAAGCAATAAAGAGATGTGGAGCCAGTTGAAATTGTGACCTTGTTCTTCTTGTATCTAAAGAATCACAAACCCAATCACCTATTGACTGCAAAGTTTGACGAGCCCAAAGGCCTTGAGACAGGAGAATCTGGAGGAGAATAATCAACCTCTGATTGATGACTAGGAGGAGAAGATAGATCCTCATCATCACTGTCGCCATCTAAAGTGGAGGAAGAAGACTCCTAATCTAGATCAAGAGGATTGAGATCCTCTGAAGAACTATTATCATGTTGTAATGTCTCCAATGTGATTGTTGATGAAAAAGTGATAGGAGAATAATTAGATGAGTCCTCAAAATGAACACTCCTCTTAATGAACAACTCATGTGTAATGGGATGGAGAAGCTTGTAGCCCTTAACACTATTTGGGTACCTAACAAATATGTAAGGCTTATTCTATGTATCCATAGCCTTGTTTTTATTTGCTGGAATGTGGGCCCATAAAGGACTCAAAAGTGCTTAACTATGGGTTTTTGATTGGTCCAAGATTGGAAAGGAGTTACCTCCTTCACAACTTTGTGAGGAATGTGGTTCTGGATGTAACACACACAGTTGATGGCCTCTGTCCAATACTAAGGTGCCATAGACCTAGAGTAAATCATATAATTGGCCATTTCTTTCAAGGACCTATTGTGTTCTGCGACACCATTTTGTTGTGGACTATAGGGAACTATATGCTGAAGATCAATACCCTCAGAGGCACAAAATTGTTCAAACCTATGGTTGACATATTCCCCCCATTATCTGTATATAGAATCTTGATGGACTTCCTGGATTGTTTCTTTGCAAAAGCTTCGAAGTCCTGAAAAGACTCAAAGATCTTAGACTTCTACCTGAGAAAATAAACCCATGTGTATCTCGAAAGATCATTAATGAATGTCAGAACATATTGAACCCTACCGAAAGAAGGATGTGGAAATGGCCATGCCAAGTCACTGTGTACTAACTCCAGAAGTTGTGTGGCCCTCCATGCATTGCCTTTGTCATATATTCTCCTTGGGATGGTTACCAAGAATGCATCCTTGGTGAACTCCATTAGAAAATAAAATTTAAGGCAACCCTGAAACCATGTTTTATTGACTGAGCTATTGCAAGTAGCAATAATTCAAGTGGCCAAATTGTTTATGCCACAAATGACTCACCTCATCTAAATGAGTGAGTAGAATAGTTGAAGGAGAGTCAGGAAGAAAATGAGAAAAATAATATAGTCTAGATTGATGATCCTCTTTTCCCATGGCAACTGTAGACCCATTGTGTAACTAACTGACTGCCACTTTATCTAGTGTGAACTCAACCCGCTTGCCAGAGCTTGTGTGAGTGATCTGATAGATAGATAGGAGATTAGTTGACAAAGATGGAACACAAAGAACATTGTGAAATGTTCCTTTGCCCACATCAATAGACCCTCTCCCATGCACTTCAACAGGAGTGTCATCACCCATAAGAATGGCAGGCATAGTACATGGCTCTAAGGAGGCAAAATCTGTTGAAATGCACAAGATAATTAAGAGGGGGAGGGGGTGAATCTGTTGTCTCTAAGACTTTAATCACTTATGAATCATCAACACATCAAATTCTCAGTAACTGTTATTAAGATTTAACCATGAAGACATGAAACAAGAAGCTTAACACAATAACACATCTAACACATAAGACACCAAATCTTTTTTTTACGTGGAAAACCCTATAAGGGAAAAACCATGGTGGTTGTTAGCCCTCAGAAATAAATATGTTATAGCAATACCTAAAAATAGAGGATCACTACCCAGAATGTTCATTGCCAAGATCAGCTCACTGCCAAGGGGTGGCTCACTACCAAGGATTGGTGAACTAATTTAATAACATCTACTCCATGCTTAGGTTCAATTCCATTGAAGCACAGTATAATTCCTCTGCTCTACTCTTCTTACACCTTCACACTTATCTTTTCATTTTCACACAAGGACATCTTTTTTGCAACTACATTACATGCTTTTATACAATTCATCAACCTTGGAATGTACATCAAGGTCAGCATTACATTCATCAACCATTGGAACAATCTCCAAGGTCAGCATTACAAACATACATAGAAATAGGGCTGGACCTAAACAAAATTTGCTAAGGTAAAGATGTATGCAGATCATGTTATGCCTTAGCTGGGACTCAAATGCAATCTTCCACGTCATGACATGCTTCCACAATCTTCAATGTATCTCCACAAGTAATGAAAACAACCAAGTCGGCCAAGACTAGTGTTAACATTAAGTCTTCTAAGAACAGTCTTCATCCACAATCCAAATTTCTCTTTGTAGACCAATCCAAAGCTAGGAACGTGATCAGGAGACATCCACAAGCACATTGTAATCACCAGGAAAAACCACACAATCTCTAACCACTATGTCAAGAAGATTCTTCAAACCAGAGCACATAAACAACACTATCAACTACTATCATAGAGAACAGATATCTTGCAGACCACCAAATCATGAACCATTGGAGTTGAAGGCACTTATCATCATTTTAGACCTAACTTATGAACTGTAGATTATAAAACTTCAATGTGGAGGAATACAGAGCAAAATACCTTCTCCCTGTCACCAGTGAATGTACAGAAAAAACACTTTTTACTCTGGTGAACATTAGTCAATTAAATCTTCATATTAGAGGCTCAAACTTGGAACATAGCATCTTTAGACATGCCTCTACACAAATTCCAATCCACATACAAAGATATTCATTCTACAAGAAATACAGAGCAATCTTCTGGACTATTCTACTGTAAACAAGTATACTCTTCTATACATTGTTTCCACTAGAGGAGCAAATTTTCTCAAAAGCACTTTGAAAACTCAATATTAGGATCACTTATTCATTATCTCCAACACTTATATAAGCCAATGCAAAGTATCTAACTCACTACAAGAAAGCATCAAAACAAGAGCATAGTTGACACCAATGACAACACTGATTAGGCACATACTTGCAAAAATCTCCCCCTGTGTCATTGATGGCAACATATGATGTGAAAAACTATAATGACCATCAAGACAAGATGCTACCCCTTTCTTTTTTCACATCTACACTCTTTCTCTCCCTAAAATTTTCACATGATTTCTCTCCCCCTTTGACATCAATGGCATAGGGCACATAATTGCACTTTGCTTCTCTGATCAAATTGCTCTTTCATGAATATTGTAACACTTATTGCTCTTTGTCAGGAACACATATCAGGAACACTTTCTACTCCCATTGAGAGGTATCTCTCAAAACATCAATCTAGATCAAAGAATGAGGCTTTGGACACCACTGGACTGATGCATTTTTATGCATCTTAGTTCAGAGCAGGAGGGGTAATAACCCCTAACTTTTCTTTGAGATACTCAAAGGTATCCTTAGGAAGAGGCTTAGTGAAAATATATGCAATCTGATCCTTTGTGGACACATATTCCATCATTACTTCATTTTTATCACCTTCTCTCTCAAAAAGTGATACCTTATTGATAAATGCTTTGTTCTTGAGTGCATCACTAGATTCTTTGAAATGTTTATGGTACTTGTATTGTCACAAAAGTTTACAATTAGATCTTCATACACAACTCTTATATCCTTCAAAGTCTACTTCATCCACAGCACTTGAGTGCAACAACATGCTGCTACAATATACTCGGCTTCTACAGTAGACAAGGAGATCGAATCTTGTTTCTTACTCAACCATGAAACTAATCTATTACCCAAGAAGAAAGCACCTCCACTTGTACTCTTTCTATCATCAACGTCTCCGGGCCAATCTGTATCTATATAAGCACTGAGAGTGAAATAATTATCCTTTGGATACCATAAGACATGATCTGATGTGCCTTTCAAATACCTCAAGATTCTCTTGACTACCATCACATGTGATTCTCTAGGATCTTCTTGAAATCTTTCCACAAGACATACTACATGCATTATATCAGGTCTGCTTTGAGTTAGATAAAGTAATCCTCCAATCATAGATCTGTACTTTTTCTGATCAGTCTTAGGTGATTCATCAGTTTTGCTTAATTTTTAACTAGTCATCATGGGAGTACATACTGGTTTGGAGTCCTCCATCCCAAATTTCTTCAACAACTCTTTCACATACTTAGACTGAGAAATAAAGATTCCTTTATCTGATTGAGTAATTTGTAGACCTAGAAAGAAATTCATTTCACCAAACATAGACATCTTAAATTCATTTTGCATTTCTCTTGCAAATTCATGTACATACCTTCATTTCCTCCAAAGATAATGTCATCAACAAAGACTTCAACAATCAGGATTTGATTATCATTGATTTTGAAATAGAGATTGTTGTGAGATTTGCCTTTATCAAACCCTAATTGTAGCAGATACTTTTCTAACCTTGCATACCATGCTCTGGGGGCTTGCTTCAGTCCATACAATGCCTTTTTCAATCTGCACACCATATCACCTTGGTTTGATAACTGAAATCCTTCCAATTGCTCAATGTAAACTTCCTCTTCCAATTCACCATTCAAATATGCAAACTTCATATCCATCTGATACTCTTTGAAATCTTTGTGAGCTACAAATGCTAGAAATATTCTGATTGCTTCAATCCTAGCCACTGGAGCAAAAGTATCTTCAAAATCTATTCCTTCAATTTGAGAATATCCTTTGCACACAAGCCTTGCTTTTTTTCTTACAACTTCTCCACTTTCATTCAGCTTGTTCCTGAAAACCCATTTAGTTCCAATGCCATTCTTATCAGCGGGTCTAGGAACCAATTCCCAAGTTTGATTCTTCTCTATCTACATTAGTTCTTCTTCCATGGCTTTTACCCAATTTTCATCCTTGCAAACTTCATTCACAGTTTTTGGTTCAACCTTTGAAAGAAAACAGTAATTCACTTGTTCTTCTGCATCTCTTTTCCTTGTCAGCACACCTTTATTTTTGTCACCTATAATATTCTCTTCAGAATGATTAATCCATACATACTTGGGAGTCTTAATAATACTTTATAGAGCCTCTTCTTCATTCTGATTGTCTTCTTGTTCAACTTTTTATTCATTTACTATAGTCACAGGTTCATCTAATTCATAGCAAATCAGAGTTGATATTCTTTCCTTGCCTTCATCTACCTTCACATTAGCACTCTGAATAATCTTTTTCAGTCTCTTATTGTAGCACTGATAGGACATACTCTTGGTAGAGTAACCAAGAAAAATTCCTTCATCACATCTAGCATCAAACTTGTCTAGTTATTCATCTCTTCTGATATAACATTTGCTACCAAAAACGTTGAAATACTTCACTGCATGAACTCTTCCATACCATAATTCAAAAGGAGTTTTAGAGTTGTTACCTTTGACTTGAACTTTATTTAGGATGTACACGACAGTATGTATGGATTCTCTCCAATATACTTCTGGTAGGTTAGCTTCCTTTAGCATAGCCCTAGCAGCCTCTTGAACTGTCCTATTCTTTCTTTCAACAACTCCATTCTATTGAGGAGTCCTAGGTGAAGGCAACTATCTCTTTATCCCTTGTTCTTCATAGAAAATATTGAATTCATTTGATGTGAACTCACCTCCTCTATCAAACCTTAAGAATTTGATTCTCATTTCTAGTTGTAAACTCATTCTCAACCATTGCCTTGAAAAATTTGAACTTGTTTAAGGCTTTAGATTTTTCTTTTAGAAAAGTGACCCAAGTCATTCTAGAATAGTCATCAATAAGCAACATAAAATACTTGTCACCTTGCAGACTTCTTGTTCTTGTGGGACCACACAAATCTATATGTACTAGCTCCAACAATCCAGCAGAAAATTGTTCTTTGCTTTTGAAACTTGTTTTTGTTTGTTTCCCAAATTGACACTGTTGAGACATGGACTAGCTAGGACTCGAACCTAGGACCTTCCATACGCTGTTGGAGTGCTCTACTACTGAGCTATTGGCCCCTCTTGGACCAGTCCATCATCGGTCTAGGTGTAGCTTATTTCCAACACCAACACCCCACCTTAAGCCACACCTCTCGTGTGCTTGGGGCTCCTAGCCTGGGCCTGGCTCTAACACCATGTTGAGACATGGACTAGGTAAGACTCAAACCTAGGACCTTCCATACACTAATTGAGTACTCTACCACTGAGCTACTGGCCCCTCTTGGACTA
Source organism: Cunninghamia lanceolata (assembly GCA_027924645.1). NCBI lineage: Eukaryota > Viridiplantae > Streptophyta > Pinopsida > Cupressales > Cupressaceae > Cunninghamia > Cunninghamia lanceolata. Next base: position 5,876,517 of record BSBN01000103.1, read on the forward strand.
GTCCATCGTCGGTTTAGGTGTGGCTTATTTCCAACACCAATAGACACTCCTTGCAAATGGTGTTGGCTAGCTTTACAAGTTTAGGTAGATCTCTTACAACCTGTGTAGAACTTATCTTCACCAAATTGTCAAAATTGATATGACATCCTTCTATGCCATAGCTAACTCTCATCTGTCTAAGCCAATAAATAATAATCATTAGTTCCTCTTAATTGGTAAATGTTACCTTTGGTCTTCTTACTGGTAGCAATCACTATTTTGGAGCTTTACATGATATTGTACCCATTGTCTTTGAATCTCAGATCATAACCTTTGTCACACATCTAACTAACACTCAAAAGATTATGCTTCAAACCCTTCACATATAGGACATTATCAATGTTGTGTTTTCCATCAAAAGAAATAGATCCTTTTCCACAAATCTTACAAGTTGTATTATCTCCAAACCTAACCAGTCCTCCATCACACTTTTTAAAACTCACAAAATTACTTTTATCACTCATCATGTGATGTGAGAATTCACTATCAATAATCCATTCATCTTTATCTTTCTCAACCTGAGCAACCAAAGCACTTTCTTCCACTAGTTTTTCTTCCTTCACACAACTAGCAAGATTAGTATACATAGATTCTTCGTTAATTGCAATAAACAAGCACTCATTTACACTAGTACTAGCATCATCAGATTCATCATCTGTCACACCTTCATCATCAAGATCTCTAACATAGTAGCATTTATTTGGAACCCTAGGTCTATTCTCAAATCTTTTTCTATTCCTTTCAATTCTCTCAGGACATCTAGAAGCATAGTGACCAACCTTACCACATGTAAAACATTTGAAGGGTAATTTGCCTTTGAACTTACCAGAACCTCTTTGTAGTCTGTCAACAAAGTTTGCTTCAATTTTATCAAGCTCATCATCAGGTTTCACCTTGTACTTTTCATCGCTAGAGATCTTCTTTGAAGTACTGGCTTTGAAAGAAGTCTCAATCTCTGGCAGAGCATCACCAAGTTCTCTAATCTCAAAAGCTATAATCTTTACTAGCAACTAATCCTTGGTGACATCTTTCACATTCATTACCTCTTCAATTGAAGCTACCTTATGACTATAGGATTTAGGTAATGACCTAAGAATTTTCATCACAACTTCCTTCTCCTCAATAGTTCCTCCCATACCTTTTATTCCATTGACAATTTCATGAAGTTTTTGCATGTAGGCTATTATGTTTTCATCTTCGCTCATCTTTATGTTAGGGTTCAGGCAAATCAGAGCAATAAACACTAACAATTATATGTAGATTAAATAACCCAAATATAACAATGAAGAATAACATAAAAGAGATCAACACATAAATTTAACATGGTTCACCCAATATGGGTTACATCCATAGAAACTCAGCCATCCAAATGATTTTATTATCTAGCACAAAACATATTACAATCTTACAAATTCCACATATATCCTAGCCTCTTTATAACAAGCTTTTGGAAGCTTCTAGAATTAGGGTTTTACAAAGTCATTTTTCTTTTATCAGTTAACAAAAATTAACAACCGACCCCAAACATGCAAAAAAGGGGAATTTTTTTTCGAGGACTGCGCCCCCAAACCCCCACTCGGGGCTCGACTCAGCCCTAAACCCCAGCAAGGATATGTTACGAGTGTACAATATTTGCATGATTAGTCGCCACATACTAACAATCTCCCACTTGGAGACTGATCAGGCTCCACACCAAAAAATCTCCCACTTGGAGATTGATCCTAGATGACATCACTATACTGGCAGCTCCCACTAGATTATAGGCCTACTAGTTTCTTATGTCCACCATCTACATACTCACTTTGAGACAAAAATAATTTTTTGTTTATCCTTTCCTATGTGATCCTGATACCAAGGATTTGTTTTGCTACACCCAAATCCTTCATAGCAAATGAATTTGCTAATTTCTGTTATTAATATGCTACATGTTAGACCTGACAACAAGCATGTCATCAACATAAAGCAACAGGATAATATAGCTTCCATTACATAATTTCTTAAAATAAACACAATAATCATAATGGCATCTTTTGTAACCTTGTTCAGCTATAAAAATATCCAATTTCAAATACCATTGCTGAGGTGCTTGCTTCAGGCCATATAAACTCTTCTTTAACCTGCACACAAATTCCTCCTTACCCTTGACCTCATATCCATGTGGTTGCTATATGTATATTTCCTCTTCCAAATCCCCATGGAGAAATGTTGTTTTCACTTCTAGTTGTTCAAGATGCAAGTCTTCTACAGCCACAAGACTTAGAATAGTTCTAATAGAAGTCATCTTTACAGTCAAAGAAAATATTTCATCAAAATCTATACCCTTTTTCTATGCAAAACCTTTTACCACAAGTCTGGCCTTATATCTTTTCTTGCCTCCATCTTCTTCCTTCAACTTGTAAACCCATTTATGTGGCAATGCTCTTTTACCTGTAGGCAATTGGACTAAGTCCCAAGTTTGATTCTACAACAAGGAATCCATTTCCTCTTTCATGCCTAGCTCCCACTGCTTTTTGGTATCTACTTGCATTACTTCTTCATAACATTCAGTTTCACCAGAATTAGCTAATAATATAGAATATAATGATGGAGAAAATATTTCTGGAGGTCTAGATATCCTTGTAGAACATCTAACACTTATAGGAGTCTGTGGGATAACTTGTTGTTGCTAAGCTTTAGGTACCACTGGCATTTTATTTTCTAGAATGTCATCCAGCACCACATATTCCTTTTTGGCCTATTCATACTTCTTTTCCTGCAGTTGATCCTTATACATGACCTTCTCATTGAATATAACATCTCTTCTCCTAATGATTTTATGATTTTCATAATCCCATAACTGATAACCAAATTCATCTACTTCATATCCAATGAAGGTACATTTTTTAGACTTAGCCTCAAGCTTGGTTCTATTTCAATATCAACATGAACAAAAGCTTCACAACCAAAGGTTTTTAGAAATGAATAGTTTACCTTTTTACCCATCCATGCCTCCTTTGGAATGCCACCATCCAAAGGATTTGAAGGTCCCCTATTTATTAAATAAATAACGGTATGTACAACATCTGTCCAAAAGTGTAAGGGTAGTCCAACATGCAATCTCATGCTCTTTGCATGCTCCATAATGGTCCTATTCATCCTCTCAAACACACCATTTTCTTGTGGGGTTCTAGGAACCATTTTTTGCCTACAGATTCCATTATATGAACAATAATTTTCAAATTTTCCGCTACAATACTAGCCTCCATTATCAGATCTGAGACACTTCAACTTTTTTCCTGTCTCATTCTCAACCAAATCTTTCCACCTTTTAAAAGTTTCAAATACTTCTAATTTTTGTTTTAGGAAATACACCCATGTTTTCCTAGTTGCATCATCAATAAAATTAACATAATAGCAAGAGCCACCAAGAGAAGATACTTGAGCTAGTCCTCATACATCTAAATGCACAAGCTCTAATTTCTCACTCTTCTTCTCTTTCCCAACTTTGAGAAATTAGACTCTTTTCTATTTTCCATAAACACAATTTTCACATATTTCCAAGTCAATCTGCTTTAGATTTGGTAGTAACTTTTTGGAGTGAAGGATCTTCATCCTTTTCTCACTCATGTGCCCAAGTCTATGGTACCACAATCTGTTTGTCCCTGTAGCAAGTGTTATAACTGTCTTAGTAGCAATTGTTTTTGTAGCAACAAGGTAGAATAAGTATTACCAGTACACAAATACAATATGCCTACCTTTTCACCTTTAGCTACTACTAATGTACCTTTAGTGGCCTTCCAGACTTTGTTTGAAAAGGTAACTATGCAACCTTCACTACCCAGTTGTCCAGTAGAGATTAAATTCCTTCTCAAATTTGAAACATGCCTTACCTCCTATAGAAACCATTCATTTCCATTTTGCAACTTGATTTTTATCTTTCCTTTTCCAATAATCTGATAGGGTTCATCATCACCCAAATATACATGTCCAAAATCACCTTGAACATAATCTACAAAATATTTTCTATGGGGTGTGGCATGAAATGAAGCCCTTGAATCTATTACCCAAGAATCATTAGCATTATCTAAACACAAAATTAAAGCATCCTATAATTTATTACTTACAACATTAGCTTCCTTACTATAATCATGTTGTCCATCTCCTTGTTTGCCCTTTCGAGACCAACAATCCTTCTTCAAGTGTCCTAGCTTTCTACAGTGCCAACAATCCATTCTTCCTTTGGATTTAGATCTGCCTTTCTTTGACTTCCCTTGTGACTTCCCATAATTTTTTGGGATTTTTCCTCTCTCCTTTGTTCTTACCCTATTCTCTACAGTCAAAGCATTACCTGATGTTGAACTCTCACCTGTACTTTTCCGTCGCATTTCCTCACTAAGGATAACACCAACAATATCATCAAATTTCAAAGTATTTGAACCAGAGATAGAGTTACTTACAACCATTACCAAGCTATTCCAACTTTCTGGAAAAGAACATAAAACCAAGAGAGCCCTCACCTCTTCATCAAACTTCACTTTTACTGAAGTTAACTGACTAGTAATAGTATTAAACTCATTTAAATAATTTGACACAGATCCACCTTCAATCATTTTCAGATTAAAAAAATGCTTCATGAGAAATACCTTATTAGAGGCTAAGGTTGTTTCATACAATTTAGCCAAAGCTTTCATCAATTCATCTGTTTTCTTCACTTCTATTATATTGAATGCCACAAATGGTGCTAGGCACAATCGAATGGTTCCCAGTGCCTTTCTATCCAGAAGTTCTCAATCCTCATCAATCATTGCCATCAGTTTCTTAGCTTTTCCTTCTAATGGCCTCCATAAATCCTTTTGATAGAGATAATCCTCCATCTACATCTTCCATAACTAATAGTTCTACCCATTGAATTTATCTACCTTCAATTTAGCCTTGTTCGCCATTGCTCCCAGTTAACCGTGAGACTCCAACTCAACCATGAGACCTTCCTACAGACAATAATCAAACACAACCTGCTCTGATACTAGTTGTTAGGGTTTAGGTAGATCAGAGCAATAAACACTAACAATTATATGCAGATTAAATAACCCAAATATAACAATGAAGAATAACACAAAAGAGATCAACACAAAAATTTAATGTGGTTCATCCAATATGGGCTACATCCATAGAAACTCAGCCATCCAAATGATTTTATTATCCAAAGAAAAACAAATTACAATCTTGTGAATTCCACACCCACAACATACATCCCAACTGCTTATGACGAGCTTTTGGAAGCTTCTAGAATTAGGGTTTTACAAATTCATTTTTCTTTTGTCGGTTAACAAAAATTAACAGCCAACACTGAATGTGCAAAAAAGGGGAATTTTTTTTTGGGGGCTATGCCCTTGAACCCCTACTTCTCGGGGGATGCCACCTCCAAACCCCTGCTTGGGCCCTATCCTAGCCCTGAACCCCGGCAAGGATACACTACGAGGCTACATTATTTGCATGATCAGTCACCACATACCAACACTTTAAATCCTCATATTTCGCTTTCAGACCCTACAATTTGGTGCTTTTAATAGATACATCTCCTTCATGTAGATATTTTAGCTTTTCCCATACTTCATGAGCAGTTTCCAAATCCATGACCTTTATCAACTTAGTGTCTGACAAGGCACTTAACAGTGCATCTCTAGCTTTTATATTTAACTCATATTCTTTGATTTCATCTTTAGTTGTTAAACCATTCTGAGGCATGGTATACCTTGTCTCTGTTGCTTTCCATATTCTATAACTAAGACAAAGGAGATGGATTTTCATTTGTACCTTCCATAAAGCATAATTTGTCCCATCTAACTGAGGAGCTTCTTTCTTATAAGACATCCTGGATCAACCTCAAGTTGTTAGGCTTACTTCTGAGGAACCCTGCTCTGATACCAATTGTTGAAATGCACAAGACAACTGAGACAGGGGGTGAATTAGTTGTTGAGCTAAAACTTCAGTCACTTATGAGTCATCAACACATCAAATGTTTAGTAACTATTATTAAGATTTAACCATGAAGACATGAAAGAAGAATCTCAACACAATAACACATCTAACGCATAAGACCCCAGCAGATTTTCTTTTACGTGGAAAACCCTATAAGGGAAAATCACTGTGGGTGTTAGCCCATAGAAATACATATGTTATAGCAATATTGAAAAATAGAGGCTCATTGCCTTAGGGGTCACTGCCTAGAATGCTCACTGCAAATGTTAGGGCTCACTGCCAAGATCGAATCACTACCAAGGGGTGGCTCATTGCCAAGGATTGGTGAATTAATTTAATAGCATCTACCCCATGCCTAGGTTCAGTTCCATTGAAGCATAATATAACTCCTTTTCTCTACTCTTCTTACACCTTCACACTTATCTTTTCATTTTTACACAAGGACATCTATTTTGCAACTGCATTACATGCTTTTATACAATTCATAAACCTTGGAATGTACATCAAGGTCGGCATTACATTCATCAACCATTGGAACAATCTCCAAGGTCGACATTACAAACATACATAGAAATAGGTCTAGACCTAAACAAAATTTGCTAAGGTAAAGATGTATGCAGATCATGTTATGCCTTAGCTAGGACTCAAATGCAATCTTCCATGTCATGACACGCTTCCACAATCTTCAATGTGTCCCACAAGTAATGAAAACAACCAAGTCAGCCAAGACTGGTGTTAACATTAAGTCTTCTAAGAACAATCTTCATCCATGATCCAAATTTCTCTTTGCAGACCAATCCAAAGGTAGGAACATGATCAGGAGACATTCACAAGCACATTGTAATCACTAGGAACAACCACACAATCTCTAACCACTATGTCAAGAAGATTTTTCAAACCATAGCACATAAACAACACTGTCAGCTACTATCATAGAGAAAATATATCTTGCGGACCACCAAATCATGAACCATTGGAGTTGAAGGCACTTATCATCATTTTAGACTTAACTCATGAACCACAGATCATAATACTTCAATGCAGAGGGATGCGAAACAAAATACATTCTCCCTGTCACTAGTGAATGTACAAAAAAAATATTTTTTACTCTGGTGAACATTACTCACTCAAATCTTCATACCGGAGGCTCAAACTTTGAACATAGCATCTTTAGACATGCCTCTAAACAACTTCCAATCTGCAGACAAAGATATTCATTGTACAAGAAATGTAGAGCAATCTTCTAGACTTTTCTACTGTAAACAAGGATACTCTTCTATACACTGTTTCCACCGGAGGAGCAAATTTTGTCAAAAGCAATTTGGAAACTCAATATTATGATCCTTTACTCATTGTCTCCAACACTTATATAAGCCAATGCAAAGCATCTAACTCATTACAAGAAAGCATCAAAACAAGGGCACAATTGACACCAATGACAACACAAATATGTTGGCATGAATGACAACACCGGTTAGGCACATACTTGCAACAAAATCATCCTGTGAGGAAGCCATGTGGTGTGAAGCGCCTAAGTCAATGATCCATGTATTAGGTTGTGAAGCAAATGCAACTAGGGCCTTTCCCTTTCCTTTCCCCTTACTCTTTTTGGTGTCCTTTGAAGACCCTTCTGATGAACTCGGGCACCTTGGTATTGTTCTTCTTAAGAAGATGTGATAGGTGATCAATCTGCTTCTTTAAACACTTATGTTCATCATGCCCAAGCCTTTTACAATAAGAACACTTGAGCTTCTCCTTCTTAGGTTGATCACGTTTTGATGAAGAGATCTGATTAGCTGCATTTGAAGTAGCGGGTTTCTAATCTTTCTTCTCTCCTTGGTTCTTTTGTTTCTTATCTTGTTTGCCAAACCCTTTCTATTCTTTTATGCCTTGATTTGCAACCAAGGCATGCGACTTAGAGGGTTTAATTGTACCTATGTGAACCAATTTATCTTGCTCCTTAGTGAGTTCTATAGAAAACTCATCTAGAGAAGGCATTTTGTAGTTTGAACCTAGGGCACTTTTTTGTGGCATAAAAGGTAGAAACAAACATAGAATAGTTCAGACTGGGGTAAGCTTAGAAAGAATGCTTAAGATCAATGGTTTGTCTTCTTTTTCTATTCCACACTATTTCAACTGCAATCTAATGGCTTTCAACTTTGTAAAGAAGTCTTGTATGGTGTCAAAATTGCCAAGACTTAATCCTATGAGTTCATTCTCCAATTGATGACCCCTTAATTCATCTTGCTTACCAAAGAGGATTTCTAATGTGGTCCACATATCATTGGGTGTTTTAGTAGATTCAATATGAAAAAGTAAGTTAGCAAAAACTGACATACACAGACTACCAAAGGCTTCATCACATTTGTTAAACCATTTTATCTTTTCTGAATCCTGTGCGGGTTCTATTTCAAGTCCCATAGTAACCTTGTGATATCCATGCCTTTTGAGATAGATTATCATCTTTGATTTCCATTCAAAATAATTATATGGAGTTAAAACATTGGCTATTGATGCATCCATTTATGCATAAAAGTAAATTGAAATGCAGAAAGAGAAGTGCAAAAAAGAGACACATGAGATGCCCCCCTTTTCACTAGTTTCTAAAATGACTCCCCCCAAAAATTACAATGTTGACACTATAATTAGTGTGATTTACAATGCAAATATCATATTTTTAGACTCTTACAAGGCCCAAAAAGGCTAAAAAATTGAAACTATAGCTTAAGTACAATATGACATCAAATTGAGAGCACTGATGCAGAGTACATACAAAATATTAACCTTGAAAAAAATGACACCAAAAACAGAGTCTGTTTGCACAAGTTATGGCTCCCGAAAGGTCTCAAAACAAGAACTATTTAGCAAACTATGTAAGAATCTTTAATTTTTGGAAATCTAGAGCATCAAAACAAAAAACCAACTTCACCATAGCATAGACTACAAAATTCTACCCCAAATAAAAAAAATGTATTAAAAAAAGAGTTTGTATGCTCAAGTTATACAACCATTTGAAGTTGGACTGCCAAATCAAAAAAGCAAATGGAGAGGGGTCAGCCCTCTAATGGTCATTTAGATGTCAAATTTAAGATAGTCCTATATGATGGTCATATGGATGTCAAATTTAAGACAATGTTTTTGACAGTCAGTTAGACGTCAAATTCAAGATAGTGTTTTTGACGGTCAGATGAATGTCAAATTTAACATACTCTTTTCTAAAGGTCATTTGGCCGTCAAATTTAAGATAGTGATTTTTTTGTGTGTGGAGCCGTATAGTACGGACATCGTACGACCCAGGGGTGAAAAAAATTTGGCTCAAAAAATTGTAGACTTTGATTTCGACAAGTTGATAGTTGATCTTAAGGTTTTTGGGTCTTTTGAGCACGATGGTGAAGTTTGTTTGGGCTGAAAATGCTCTGATTTGATGGCTACCTCTAGGAACCCCTTTGGAAACCTCTGTTGCAATTGGGTTGTTTGATCTCTGATTTTGGTGAAATAAAAGCCAATTTTGACTTTTCTAAGCCTTCTGGATGCTATGGAATAGTTGAAAATGCCTCCAAGATTACCAAAAGAGTTTTAATCACCTAGATCTCACAAGAACACAAATATGCATGCTAAAGTATACATATGCTTATCTTTCTTCTAAACTATTCTAATTCTCCATATCATCCAAGGATGCAAGAGAAGAGCATACTACATTTTTGAGAAAAATATTAGCAATCTAATAATTGCAAATCTCTCAAATATCAAGATTACAAAAATAAACTAAACCAAACAAAAAAGATCGGATACCATGTTAGATTCTATAAGAAGTGAGAACTGAGCCAGGATCTAATGTTGGTCGTAGATCACATACACTCTAGTTGATAAATGACCAAATATCAAAATAGAAGAATGGAGAGAGAATCCTGAAAGAGAGAATCAAGAGACAAACTGCAAGAGAATTTTGAGAATGCTCACATTACTCTCACTAACTAGTTATCAAACTAGTGAGAGTGTTGTAAATATAGCAAAATATGGGCAAATACATCCAAGAGGTGCAATAACTCCAACTACCCAAAATATGCGGAAGTTTTACCTACTTGGTAAATGGAAAAATACATGGTTATACCTACTTAGGTAAAAATAGAAAAATGGTTATGAGAGGTGGCATAAAAATTCAAAAGAGGGTGTGAAACTCAACTACCCAAGTGTGGGAGAGAGTGACACATTTAGCTGATAGATTTAGCCATGTGGTCTCATAATAACCAAGTCTAATAACCTAATCAAGCTTAATAATGTGTAGGAAAAAGAAATATCCCTAAGGAAAATAAAAAATCTACACTAACACCAACAATCCCTTGTCCATAGACTTGGTTTTTCCCTTGCCATTGGTATCCAACTAAAGGCTATCCAAATACAATCCAATGCGCTCCCCTCCCAAAAATCTAAATATCCCAGCAATCCAAACATTACAAGAAAATCCTAATCCACACATATCAAGCTATGAAATCCAAACAAAATCATCTAATCGCATCCATCGATATTATTCATATCCTTAATGCAAGCCTTGATCCAACTCCTCCATCATCATCATCATCAAGTTATATCTATTCAGTGCAGAGAATACTAAGAGGGGGGGTGAATTAGTATTCTTTAAACCTTTTCATTTACACATTCACTTATCCATTATCAAATTCAATAACATGAAAGTAAAGTAAACATGAGAAGAGAAGCCACAAATTCATAACACATAGACACCAGGATTTTACATGGAAAACCCAAAAAGGGAAAAACCACGGTGAGTGTTAGTTCACAATATATTATGATAACAATACCGAATTACATGAAGACTCACTGCCCTGGGACTCATTGTCCAACAAGTGCTCACTGCAATAGGCTCATTGCCAAGAAAATGGAAAGATAGAAGAAGGATTGGCTCATTGCCAGGAGATGACTGCTACAAATGTATCTACAGAATGCTGGGGTATAGTTTCATTTACAGCTCAGTATATAGACTTAAATGTCTTCATAATGTCAGCTCTGCTTTACATGAACTCTGCTCTTCTGCCCTTACTATCTTTTTTGGTCACAACTCTGCTATAGATCGCACATACATTGAATTCACACACATCGCATCATCATTCACACCTTCAGCACCAAAATCCATCGAGTATATATATCCACTACAAGATTTATCTCATAATTAGGTCAGCAAGCCAAACATGAACCATGTATATAAATGTTATATATTGTCGGCTTGAGCTTGTGCACAATCTGCAATGCAGACCCAAACAATCATTCAATAGTCTTCATATAGGTTGGCCCCAATCATTCAACCACTTAGATTGATTGTTCAAAAAATATATCTTCTTTGCATAAAGATCTAATATGTTTGTCGGCTTGTCCCTTAAGAACATGCTTGTCTAATTCATCTATCACATCATAAATCTCATTGCGGATCATATGAGACTCAAAGATTCATAGCCAACATTCATGATTCATAACCAACATTCATTCTGGACTTGTTATTATACCTTCAGAACTGTAGGACAAAATATGCAATAGCGGAGGAATGCGGATCCTTTTACTCTAGTACTGCACATTATTCCTAACATAACTCTGTTCACCTGGACTTATATATTTTGCAATATGACTTTCGAAGGAAGTCAAGACTTGAACACTAGATCAAATGATCACCAAGTATCTATGAATAACATACCTGAACCACATATAATTATATTTAACTATGGAGGCATACTGACACAAACACTATCATTTACACTATATAATGTATACTACCCATACTTAGTCATTTATCCTTTCGGAGTAAAGTATCTTTGCCATGCCAGTGGAATCTCCTTTCTTTGTTGCCATCAATGAAAACATTCAATCATTCATTAGCGCAGTGCCTCTTGCCAACAATCTCCCCCTTTGGCATTAATGGTAACACTTAGTGAGAAATGTTCATTTGCTCCCCCTTACTATATACACTCTATTTTTCTTCTCCCCCTTAGGTGTTTGCCCATTTTTCACTGATTTCTTCTCCCGCTTTGATATCAATGGCAAAGTTGTATATACAGGGGTTAAAAAAGTGTCAAAAATTGCAAAAATTGTAATCACTGTCATATTCTTCCACATATGTACAGATACATTCTTTAACTTAATTTGTTGTGGGTTGTAGAATGTCATTGAAAATGTTCTTGATTTGGACTAATTCTTTATCCCAACTCTTCTTAGCATTGTCCAAAATTTGAATATGGCCATCTACAAGGAAGACCAATTTTTCTGCCTTAAGTACATCAGAGGATGTGTCAATTTATGCTTTTGCCTGCAGTGCTTCTACTACAAGATTTGACATTGAGTCTAGCTTAGAACTTATTAGTCCTCTCAATTGACACATTCTATTTTTCATTTGATCCCTCTTATTCACCAGATTACTTAACTCATTATGGATATTGATCACTTGTATTTATTTGCTGCTGACTGACTCAACTGTCAGATCAAATGACTTAGAAAAGTTTGTCAGCTGCAGTTTCATATCCTTGATCTTTTCTTCTAATTCCTCTGTGGCTTCCAGTCATGATAATTTTTTTTTTGTATAAATCACAAGCCTCTTTAATGGTACTTTGTATACCTCTTATTCTATTGTCTAACAAAGTTTTATCATTTGCTAGCATGGTCTTCAATTCAACTAATCTTTTCTCATCAAACTCCTTTCTGGATTTTGTTTCTGCAGACTTTTTAAAAGATTCAAAATGCATGCTTACAGAGTTTATGAGTCCCTTAAGTTGATTTATTGAAGACAGTGAAGTGTCCTTTTGATATGATAGCATCAACTTCTCCAAAATGTTGGATGCCTCACTAATCAGTTCACTGTTCTATAAGTGTGCCTTCAAAATTTCTTCTTGTGCCTTTGCTTGTACAATTGATACCAACTTAAATTTTTGTACAGGGGACATTGAGTCCAGGTTTATTGGTCCCTACGAAAATTTAGGCTCATCCAGGACTTGTTTTTCTCTTTCCAGGAAATCCTTGACAGACTCCGTAGTGTCTCTTGCTATACCAGAGATTTCATCTTGGTTTCGTTCCAAAGGATCTAAATCCATATCTTTATTTTCATTAGCTTTTTTCTCTGAAGTAGGGCTCATCTTAGATTGTTCATCTGCTTTGATTTGTTCCTCAGTCTTAGATTTATCCTCAATGGCACTCTCTGAATTAGTAATAGGAACTAAATCTTCTTTCTCCTTCAGTTCTTCACCACCTTGATCCATGTGCACATCAAGAATAGATGTATCATCTCCAATATTTGTTTCTTCTCTATCATGTATAATTGGAAGATGATGTTCCTTTAGTACTCTCAAAGTGATTTCCTTAGTTTCCTTTACTACATTCTCAATGTCATATGGCATAAGAAAATTTGTTATTTTCTTTGTTCTGAACTCCTTGCTAAGTACTTTTGAAATTTTTGTTTTGTCTTCAGGAGTGATCTCCGGACATAATGTTATTAGTATGTGTTCTCTAAGTTTGATATCCTTTGTCATAGTAGCTTCTTTCCTTGCAAACATGATACTGCCCAAGGAGTTAGGAAGATCAGTAATGATCTTAATGAGGGCCTTATTGTAAATGCACAAGTATTTGACAATAGCATCTTCAATGATTCTTTTATCTACATCATTGTATTCATCATAGAATTTGACAATTAGAGTTAGATTTCCATCAATTGTAATAGCCCTTAAAACTTCCTCTAAGCTCATTATAGCCTGGTCTTCTGTAGGTACTCTAGTCTTAGCTTTCTTTCTTTCTTTACTCTTATCATATATTTTCCCTTTTGTGGTACCGAAGGGTTTGCCTTGCTGAGAACTAAAGGGAGGTGCACTCTATGCCTTCATCTTCTTCACTTCTTCATTGGTCTCAGTTTCCTCATCATCAATTGGATTAACATGGACATACACTCTTTGACCTTTGGTCTTCTTCCTCTTGCCTATTTGCTCTTCTGTAGTTGTTGTGAAAGGAATACTAGAGGATTTACATGTTGTTCCAAAGGAACCTGTACTTCTTGTTCTTCTTTTTCATGCAACAGGTGCCTCTTGTTGTGTCTTTTAAACTTTCAAAGCTTTATTTGCTTCCTTTTCTTGCTCCTCCTTTTCTTTAGCTACTTTTCTACCTCAGCTCTAGCTCTTGTAGCTAATATTTGTTCTTTGGTGAAACCTTTGCTTTGTGCATATTCTTCTTCCATTTTCTAGGCCTTCTTTGAAATTTCTATCCTTCTCTGCTCAACAAAGACTTTTGTTGACAACTCCTCATATGTTCCAAATCTTTCCTCTTTGGAGTCCCTAGGTTTTCTTAGAATGTGTTGAGCATAGTTATCTAGTATTTGTCCATCTACCTCATACCCCATTGACATTATCCAAACTGTCCTAGGCTCAATAGCCTCCATCATACATTGGTCTTTTGTAACAATAAAGCATATGTCATTTTTGTATTTGTCAACAATTTCCTTGGGAATCCTTTCTCTAGATTGCATAATTTTCTATTTTTTTTAAAAATAGCCCCATAGGGCTATGGTTTGTTCCTCATGGCTTCCTGTACTACTTAAATGATCTCTAATTTGCACTACATCTGGTTGGTTGTTTAACCAGAACAAGTTTTTTGATGTAGGAGCATCCAATGGTGTAAGGGAAATCTTGCATCACCCAAAAACAAGTTAATTCAAAATCATTGCAGTTGTTTTCATTTCTTTCCATAATTAGTGTTTCTGGTTCCATAATCTCTTGAATAATGATGTAGGACTTTCAGCTTTTCCAAACTGCTAAAAATAGCAAACTGCCAGTTTTGGAAAGTTTAACTGCCATTTTAGGAAAGTTTGTATTTGGGCATGGATTGAAGTGAAAAGTTATAGAAAGCTCCATAACTGAAATATACGACCTTTGGAGAAGGAATCAGGCAAAGATCATTTGTGAGCTGAAAGATATTAAAGTTTTTGTTTTCTAAAAAGCCCCTGAAAATTTCTAAAATGAGATATGAGGCACTAAAATATCTGTTAACATCCTAAAAATTTGACATAAATCCATTTATGAATTTATAGCATGATAGTTCACATTGTGAGCTTTCCATTGCTTAAAATGGTTTGTCAATCGGACACTCGGATCAAAAGTTATGCTTCCTGAAAGTTGACCTACTTTTGGAGGGAGTTGCAAATTTTGAAATTTAGTTGGAATTTGCCAAAAAGTGCTATTTATGACAATTTTGGGAAATCGGGGTGGTAGTGGAGTTAAGGGGGAAAGTGTAGAGTCAAGAAAAGGTGGGAAAATAGAAACTCTAGCTGATTTGGAGTTACAGAAGGCAGAAGATTCTAGAGCCTGGTGATGGGTAGCTGTAGTGTGTTGCAGCCTGTAGAGGATTGATTCCTTTGATTGTAGTTGAGCTTCTGTAATGTAATAAGTTGTCCAAATCAATAAATAAATATTCTCTTTTCTATGTGCCATTTTCTAGTGTTGTGTGTTTTATGATTTACCCCCTTCATCAAGTGGTATCAGAGCAAGGGTTCCTGAGTGTGTAGATAGATCGCCGACCATGAGGCAGTTTGCACTAGGCCCTAAGGTTGTGGGTTTGCTATGGAGATGAAGATGCCTCCACGAAGAAATTGTATTGGGAAGAATGCTTTGATGGAAGAGGTTTTTAAAGCCCTACAAAGGCAAATTGATGCATTGCAAGAGGAGCTACAAAGAGGGTTTGAGCCAAGAACAAGATAAGAAAGCGAAGATGAAGCTGAAGAAAAGCTATCAGAGGAAGAACAAGAAGCTGCAGGAGATCCTACAGAAGTTAGGTTGTTGAGGGCCATTTCTAAGATTGGAAAGAGGCCCATGATTGAAGTTTCTACATATTCTAGAGATTTGATTCCAGAAGAGCTTATTGATTGGATCAATGACATGGAGGAGTATTTCAAGTATGAAGATGTGGAGGACTCAGATCAGGTCAAGTTTGCAAAAACAAAGTTGAAGGGCCATGCCAGTATTTGGTGGAAGGAGGTCCAATTAGAGAGGAATAGAAGAGAAAAAGGAAGGATCACTAGATGGGATTAGATGGTGGAGAAACTGAAGAAGTAGTTCATTCCTATGGACTATGAGATGGAGTTGCTGAAGAAGCTGCAAGGACTGAAGCAAGGTAAAAAGTTTGTTAAGGAGTATACATAAGAGTTTTATAAGATTACTATCAGGATAGGCCATGTAGAGGCCAACAAGGAGAAGGTAGCCCATTACATTAATGGGTTGAGGCTAAGTATTCAAGAGGAGTTGAGCTTGGTTAGGATGACCACCATAGAAGATGCATGCCAATTTTCCTTGAAGGTGGAAGAGAAGCTGAATAAAAGATTTGACAACAAGCAAAGGGGAAGAGGTCAAGGTGGAAGGACTAGTGGAAGACCCTATGGAGTCCATAATGAAGATCAAAATAAAACTGAAGAAGCTGGCACTAGTCAAAATCAGAGAGGGGATAACACATACCACCCTTGTGACCAATACAATGGTGAACAAAGAGGAAGAGGAAGAGGCTGACCTGGGCAAGGACCTGGAAGAGGAGGTTTCAGAGGAACCTATTTCTAATGTGGAGAAGAAGGGCATTGAGCATACGACTGTCCACAACATCAAGGAAGGACAAATAGAAGACCAGAAGGTAATGCACGAGTTGCACATGTAGATGAAGATGCACAATTTGAGTGTTCTGAAGATGCTGAAAGGGGAGAAACCCTAGTTGTTAGAAGAACTTTATTGAATGAGGAGAAAGAACCCAATCAGAGGAAGAGTTTATTTTGCACAAGATACAAATGTGAAGGTAAGTGTTGTGATATTATTATCGATAGTGGAAGCATTGACAATCTTGTTTCAGAGGAGATGGTTGACAAGTTGAAGTTGACAAGAAGAAAGCATCCACATCCATATCAGATTGCATGGTTGTAGAAGGACCATAGAGCTTTGGTTAATGAGTACTGTTTAGTGAAGTTCAAGATTGGGGACTACTATGATGAGGTGCTATGTGATATCATACCGATGGATGCATGTCACATGTTGTTGGGGAGGCCGTGGCAATATGATAGGAGTGCTATCCATGATGGCCATGCAAACACATATTCCCTAACAAAGGATGGAGTTCATCATAAGTTGAAGCCCTTGAAGGAGGTGGAAGAAAAGGTATGTAGTACTGCCAGAATTTGCTTGGTAGATGGTAGAAAATTTTTGGAGGGTTTGAAGCATGAGCGACATTTCTTTGCATTGATTCCTTAGATTAGTCAAGAGAAATGTGATGATGTACTAGCAGAAGTTTTAGATATGTTGGAAGAATTTGAGGACATTATCTCTGATAATGTACCAAAAGGTTTACCACCAGTAAGGAAGATAAGTCATCAAATAGATTTGATACCAAGAGCCAGTTTGCCAAACAAGGCAATCCATAAAATGACCCCTATAGAGAATGAAGAGCTGGATAGACAAGTTCACGAGTTGTTGAAGAAGGGACTGATAAGGGAGAGCTTGAGTCCATGTGCAGTACTTGCAGTACTAGCACCAAAGAAAGATGGGAAGTGGAGAATGTGTATAGATTCTTGAGCCATAAATAAGATCACGATCAAGTATAGATTTCCATTACCAAGAATGGATGACATAATGAATTGTTTGAGTGGAGACAAGTACTTCACGAAGATTGACCTAAAGAGTGGGTATCATTAGATCCACATCAGAGAAGGAGATGAATGGAAGACTACCTTTAAGACAAAGGAAGGTTTGTATGAGTGGTTAGTAATGCCATTTGGGCTAACCAATGCACCGAGCACATTCATGCAGCTCATGAACGAGGTATTGAAAGAATTTTTGGGAAGTTTTGTTATTGTTTATTTAGATGATATTTTAATTTTCAGTAAGACTTGGGATGAGCATCTGATGCATATCAGAAGAGTTTTAGAGAAGCTAAGGGAGGAGAAGTTGCTGATTAATCTAAAGAAATGTAGTTTTGCAAAGGGATTTGTTGTCTCAGAGGAAGGTCTTAAGATGGACCCAGAGAAGGTGAGAGCTATCCTTGAATGGCTTGTTGGTACCTGAATTTGCAGGCACCTTCATAAAAATTCAAGCATTTAAAATATGCAAGGCCCTTTCCTAAAAGTCCAAAAAATTCTAACACTTTTAGCCTCTGCAGTTGAAAAAATGCCAAAATTAGTTAAGGTGCAAGTGTCTTTATATATACAAAGTGGTTTGTATATACATGTAGGTCAAAATATGCACTGGTGGGTGCAAAATCTCCATCGCCCCTTGAAAAGATGTGTTGGATGCATTTCTGAATGCATATCAGGCTTGAAAAGGTGCATGTACAAGGGGGAATCTTTTGTAGATTCCTGGGGATATTCGTTGCTTGAATATCAGCTCTGCTTGTGTATCGGGCTTGTATGTTTGAACATACATCGACTACATGCAAAGGTCTTTGTATCTCCAAGATACAAGCAAAATATACAAGGGTCCGCCTCGTATGCAAAGTGAACAGTGCAATGTACAAAGTGATCTTGTATGTTCTGTAACATACAAAGCAAAAAAGATACAATTGGTAAGGCCCGCGACATGCAAAGTGAACAGTGCAGTGGAGGTGCATTCGGTGGGGCCCACAGGTATATGCAAGTGGAGTTGTAGATGTTCAAAATACAAGGGGAATATGCATATCAAATATTCCAATAAGATTCCCTGTTTGTATGTTAGGGAGGTTTGTATGTTTGCCTTTGTTTTTTTGACATACAAACAAAATATACATTCGCGAGATGCAAGCCGGATTCCAGGATGTTTCAAATTTGCCTTATGATGTGGCGAGATCCACAGCTTGCATGTATGTTGGGTTTGTATATGCAACATACAACCCGATATACAAAGAGGTGACATACAACCCGGATGCGATGGAGGAATGAAATGCAGTGAATGAAATTTGAGATCCGACTTGTATACAAAGTGCTTATATATGCTTTTGCATGTACAAAGCGATAAGTGCAAAATGGACATGCAAGCCGGACCCGACTAGAATTCCAATTTGCTCTATAACAGTTTGGGGTCTGCCTTGTATGATGAATAGTTGTATATGCATTTGAGCATGCATATACAAGGGTGAAAAAGGAAAAATCGAAGGGAAAAAAGCCAACGATAGAAATATGAGGTGCCTACGTGGCACGATTTCACTGGATGATGACTTTTCAACATTTTTTGGGTGCCGTTGATCATAGTGATGGGAGGATGATCAACGGTCTTGTTTTAAACCTGCAGCGAATGATTTTTCTTGAGTGTGTGCAGCCATTTTTTAGTGGGAAACTTTCAGAGGTACGCCATTGTTGCATTTCAAAGAGGCCGTAGGTAGCTGAGGCATTGATGGCAGTTTGCAGAGGATGATCGATGGAGTTGACAGGTCAACCACCCGATTGATGAAGAAAATCCTTGAGTGGCGGTGTAGATCCTGAACATACCTGCTCCCTCCTCTTTGTCTCTCTATGGCATTAACTGTTTTGAGTGCCATTTCTCATGCATTGTATCTGGCAGATTTTTGATTTTCCTTGTAATTAATTCTGCTAAGTTTACAATTTTGGTATAAAAGCTAAACTATATTACTCTTTGTTGTTGTTGAAGACTTGGGCATTTTTTGGTGTAAATAATGAAAGACAGAGCATTTTCCTGGTGGTTGTATCTCATTTTGGAGTTTATGAGTTGCATTATGAAGGTATTTCGCACATATGTTCAGTTTCATTGTTGTCTTATATGAAAAATGCTCTTATGCATGTGTTTAGTTGCTTGTCTCCATATGCTATATGCATTCTCTTCTTTTGAATCTGGTTGCTAAGGGCTTCTCAGATTATACGATATAGATTTTTGTATCACATGCTTCATCTCTAACTGCCATTCAAGGAGTGGATTAAATTGTTTTAGGTGAAGTATGGAGAAGGTTGTATGTCAGCTGGGATATATGTAAGTAGAGGTAGCTAAATACCTATTCTTGGGTGATGTTTGTAAGGCAAGCATCAATCTAACCTCTTGAAACTTGAATGCCAGTTGCAAACCATTCTCTTGTATACGTCTAGTTGACTCCTTGCCCTAAGATAGGCACCGGTCTGCTTCTAGATTAGTAGTTATGTTCCAAAACCCACCTGTCTTACATCCAAACATCATTTCAAACCATTTCATAACTTCCACCTGTTAGTTGTAGGAGTAGGATTAGGAACCCCTGCATACTCTCATCCATAACCAAATAAATATGTCCAAGAATGTTTCCAACATTGTGATTTGTCACACAAATCTTGGTCCTAAAGTAAGAGTATTCTGCCTATTATTGTAAAGCTAAATCTTTCTGTCATTGGGCAAGTCAAAGTGAAATCTTTAGCTATAGGGATACTGCCCCTTGGTGCGGCAGAATCAAAAGTGAAGGGGAGGCAGCTCATGCAACCTCCTGTATTCATTGGCTAAATCTACATGTGCATTAGAACTGGCAAACCCTCTGCTGATTCAGAAATAAACAGCAACAGATGGCGACTCTACTGTGGAGAGAAAGAGTCAATTGATTTGAAGGCTGGAAAATTTAGTTCCCAGTGAAGTTGTTGCAGCAAGATCCAAAGAAAAAGCATATGGTGCTCTACTGGTGTGGTGAATCCAGAATTACAAATGTGCCTTGTTGATTTTATGTCCTCTCTGTGAGAGGTGGTAACTCTGTTGATTGAACCTATCAAAGTTGCAACATATTTCCAGTTGTTCTATCTTTTCAAAAATGATGAGTTTAGAACAACAAACCTGGTTGTGTTCTCAAAGGAGACCATTTTTTATTGAAAGGTACAAAGCCCTAGATTTCATAGAGATATATGGTTACCCAAATGTTATTCCCAATCTTGCCAAAATATAATGGATCAGATTCTGAATCAGCAAACAAACATCTGCAAAAAATTTGTAATTTAATAGAAGATTATGAGGTAGAGGATGAAGATGTAGTAATGAGACTCTTTGTTCAGTCATTAGAAGATGATGCTAGGGTTTGGTTTTTAGACCTGCCTGTGTGTTCAATTTTTTCATGGGTAAATTTAGAAATTGCATTCTTAGGGCAATTTGGTGAAAGAATTGATGTGGCCTCATTGATCATACATTTTATGAATATCCAAAAGGAAGATGAGGAATTGGTTCCAGCCTTTAATCTTAGGTTTATTAAGTTGCTTAAGCAAATCCTTGAGTATATGAGACTCAATAATGCATTGTGCTTAGCAATTTATTTGGTTGCATTTGATGAAGAAATGAGCTATCTATTGAGAGATAAAGAACCAGTCACACTTCACCAGGCTTTCCAATTTGCTATGGATATTGAAAACAATGAGAAATATGGAATGCCAATAGGTTTCATAGCTGTAAGCCTTCAAAATAGTTATCAAGATGAATGTATTTCTGCTGTTCTAGTGTGTTTATTGAATGATGATTGTGTAAACATAAATATATTTCAAAATAGTGTGTGCAGCCATGATGTGATGATACATGAAGAAAATGTTATAGAAAATGTAGGCACATTTTGTAATGATGAAAACAAAGACTATTATTAGCCTCTAGAAGAGAAGCCTGTAGATACAAGATGCCCTCTAGTTGATCAAATGAAATATATACATGAGGTTATATCTTGCAGCAATATGCATATCCCACTTATTCCTGATTATTTGTATAAAATAAATATGCAAAGCTTCACTCTGAATATAAAGGATGCTGATTCAAGGGATGACAATAAATGTGTTAATGATTGTCAGCATTCAGATGCATATATAAGCCTTTCAAATGATGAAATATATATGGATGCTGAATATGAATGTTTCCTTGAAGATTCTGACCACCTTCACAGTGCAGAGGTTGAGAAATTTGTTTTTGATTATTAGTGCATTGGTGAAGAGAAAAAATAGGGTCACTATTTAGAGGTGGATAGATAAGTTGCAGATGTGTGTGCTCACACAATTAGGGATAGTGCTGGTTGCAGGGGTAACTATGAGGGTTTTGACATAGGGCTGCATTCTGAAGTATTTCTGCCTTCTTTTGAGACATTCTAGGTGGACCTTGATGATAAAATTGCTGAGCACAATGATGATGAATATCTGTATACTTATAAAGATAAATTTGATTTTGAGATGTTGCTTGTGCCTGAATATTGCATGTTTGATACAGAGGAGCTTTTATTTTTTGAAGAAGGGCAAAATTCTAATGTGGATTCATTTGTTTCATGTGAGTCTGTCATTCTTCCATGCAACATCAGTAACTCATATGATGATGATAGTCTACTGCTGAGAATGGTAGATGCTTATGAATATTGTTGTAGACTTGTTGAAAGAGAAAGGAGCAATAGCACAACCAATTGCAATGCTGGATGCTGCAGATGGTTAAATACCTTCAGGCTTTATTTGAAGAAATCAAAAGAGAATCAAGTATTTGATAAAGGGAAATTCTGGTTTTTCCTTTTTGGTGGCCCTGGGCCACCGAGTAAATTAAATAAGTGTGATTTGTGATGCAGGTTGGTGCAATGCTTTGACTTTGTTGCCTAATGGACAGGGCCCAATCTGCGAAACTAGAGATTCTGAAGATCTCGCCATGCCTGCAAGAGGCATGTGTCCCCAGACAGAGCTTGTGTTGGTACCTAAATTTGCAGGCACCTTCATAAAAATTCAAGCATTTAAAATATGCAGGCCCTTTCCCAAAAGTCTAAAAAATTCTAACACTTTTGGCCTGTACAGTTGAAAAAATGCCAAAATTAGTTAACGTACAAGTGTCTTTGTATATACAAAGTGGTTTGTATATACATGCATGTCAAAATATGCATTGGCGGGTACAAAATCTCCATTGCCTCTTGAAAAAATGAGTTGGATGCATTTCTGAATGCATATCAGGCTTGAAAAGGTGCATGTACAAGGGGGAATCTTCTGCAGATTCCCAGGGATATTTGCTGCTTGAATATCGGCTCTACTTGTGTATCAGTCTTGTATGTCTAAACATACATCGGCTTCATGTAAAGGTCTTTGTATCTCCAAGATACAAGCAAAATATACAAGGGTCCGCCTCGTATGCAAAGTGAACAGTGCAATGTACAAAGTGATCTTGTATGTTTCGTAACATACAAAGCAAAAAAGATATAATTGGTAAGGCCCGTGACATGCAAAGTGAACAGTATAGTAGAGGTACATTCGGTGGGGCCCACGGGTATATGCAAGTGGAGTTGTAGATGTTCAACATACAAGGGGAATATGCATATCGAATATTCCAGTAAGATTCCCTGTTTGTATGTTAGGGAGGTTTGTATGTTTGCCTTTGTATTTTCAACATACAAACAAAATATACATTCATGAGATGCAAGCCAGATTCTAGGATGTTTCAAATTTGCCTTATGATGTGGTGAGATCCGCAGCTTGCATGTATGTTGGGTTTGTATATCCAACATATAGCCCGATATACAAAGAGGTGACATACAACCTAGACGCAATGGAGGAATGAAATGCAGTGAATGAAATTTGAGATCTGACTTGTATACAAAGTGCTTGTATATGCTTTTGCATGCTGGACCCGACTAGAATTCCAATTTGCTCTATAATAGTTTGGGGTCTACCTTGTATGATGAACAGTTGTATATGCATTTGAGCATGCATATACAAGGGCGAAAAAGGAAAAATCAAAGAGAGAAAAGCCAGCGATAGAAATATGAGGTGCATATGTGGCACGATTTCATTGGCCGACAACTTTTCAACATTTTTTGGGTGCATTGATCGCAGCAACGGGAGGATGATCGACGGTCTTGTTTTGAACCTGCAGTGAATGATTTTTCCTGAGCGTGTGCGGCCATTTTTGAGCGGGAAACTTTCAGAGGTACGCCGTTGCTGCATTTCAAAGAGGCCGCGGGTAGCTGAGGCATTAATGGCGGTTTGCAGAGGATGATCGATGGAGTTAACAAGTCAACCACCTGATTGATGAAGAAAATCCTTGAGCGGCGGTGTAGATCCCGAACACACCTGCTCCCTCCTCTTTGTCTCTCTGTGTCATTAACTATTTTGAGCACCATTTCTCTTGCATTGTATCTAGTGGATTTTTGATTTACCTTGTAATTAATTCTGCTGAGTTTACAGTTTTGGTATAAAAGCTAAACTATATTACTCTTTGTTGTTGTTAAAGACTTGGGCATTTTGTGGTGTAAATAATGAAAGACAAAGCATTTTCCTGGTGGTTGTATCTCATTTTAGAGTTTATGAGTTGCATTATGAAGGTATTTCACACATATGTTTAGTTTCATTGTTGTCTTATACGAAAAATGCTCTTATGCATGTGTTTAGTTGCTTGTCTCCATATGCTGTATGCATTCTCTTCTTTTGAATTTGGATGCTAAGGGCTTCTCAGATTCTAGGATATAGATTTTTGTATCACATGCTTCATCTCTAACCGCCATTCAAGGAGTGGATTAAATTATTTTAGGTGAAGTATGGAGAAGGTTGTATGTCAGCTGGGATATATGTAAGTAGAGGTAGCTAAATACCTATTCTTGGGTGATGTTTGTAAGGGAAGCACCAATCTAACCTCTTGAAACTTGAATGCCAGTTGCAAACCATTCTCTTGTATACATCTAGTTGACTCCTTGCCCTGAGATAGGCACCGGTCTGCTTCTGGATTAGCATTTATGTTCCAAAACCCCGTGTCTTGCATCCAAACATTATTTCAAACCATTTCATAACTTCCACCTATTAGTTGTAGGAGTAGGATTAGGAACCCCTACATACTCTCATCCATAACCAGACAAATATGTCCACGAATGTTGCCAACCTTATGATTTGTCACACATATCTTGGTCCCAAAGTAAGAGTATTCTACCTGTTATTGTAAAGCTAAATCTTTCTGTCATTGGGTGAGTCAAGGTGAAATCTTTAGCTATAGGGATACCCCACTTGGTGCGGTAGAACCATAAGTGAAGGGGAGGTAGCTCACGCAACCTCCTGTATTCATTGGCTGAATTTGCCTGTGCATTGGAACTGGCAAACCATCTGCTAATTCAGAAATAAACACCAACATGGCCTACGCCAAAGAGTGCTACAAAGGTAAGATCTTTTCATGGTTTGGCAAGTTTTTACAGAAAGTTTATCAGGAATTTTAGTAGCATTTGTGCACCCCCAGCTGAGACAATGAGAGGGGATAGAAAAGAGTTTAGATGGACTAAAGGAGCAGACAAAAGCTTTGATACATTGAAGCAGAAATTCACAGAGCAACTTGTTTTGGCACTTCCATATTTCAATAAGGTGTTTCAGGTAGATTGTGATGCTAGTGGTAGTGCTATAGGAGCTCTTTTGAGTCAAGAAGGTAAGCCCATTGCCTATTTTAGTTAGAAGCTTAAAGATGCCAAGAAAAAGTATTATGTTTATGATCAGGAATTTTATGCTATAGTTTAGGCTTTGAAGAAATGGAGACATTATTTGTTGCCAAAAGAGTTTGTTTTATTTATTGATCATCAGGCTTTGCAGTATCTTAATAGTCAAGGAAAGTTGAACTAGAGGCACTTAAAATGGGTTGATTTTTTGTAGAGTTATAGTTTTGTTTTGAAGCACAGAAGTGGGAAGTCCAACAGAGTTGCAGATGCCTTGAGCAGAAGGCAAAATTTGTTGAGAAAAATGAAGATAGAGGTTGTTGGGTTTGATGAGCTCAAAAGTTTGTATCCTGAATATCTAGATTTTGTAGAGGCTTGGAAAGCTTGTCTGGAGCCTATTACTTTGGACAGGACAAAATGATTAGATTTCATAATAAAAAATGGCATGTTGTTTAGAGGAAGCCAATTGTGCATTTCGAGGAGTTCCATGAGAGAGAACTTGATTAAGAAGAAGCATAGTGGAGGATTGGATGGACACTTTGGTTGGGATAAGACCATTGCTATTGTTGGTGAAAATTATTATTGGCCACAGTTGCAGCAAGATCTGAGGAAATTTGTGCAGATTTGCAGATTGTGTCAGATGGCAAAAGGAACAAGTTAGAATACAGGGTTGTATCAGCCATTACCTATACCAGAGAAGCCATGGGATGATATTAGTATGGATTTTATTCTTGGTTTGCCAAGGAGATAGAGAGGGCATGATTCCATTTTTGTGGTGGTGAATAGATTCTCGAAGATGGCACATTTCATTCCTTGCAAGAAGACTAATGATGTTTTTCATATTGCTAAATTACTTTTCAAAGAGGTGGTGAGATTACATGGTCTACCAAAGAGCATAGTTTTAGATCAAGATACCAAGTTTGTTGGTTATTTCTGGAGGACATTATGGAAGAAGTTGAAGATAGATTTGAAGTTTAGTTCTACACACCATCCATAGACTAATGGACAAATAGAAGTGGTGAATAGGAGTTTGGGTAACTTGCTACGATGCTTAGTAGGAGATAAGCCCAAGGGATGGGATTGGATTTTACCATAGGCATAATTTGCTTATAACAATTCTGTCAATAGGAGTACTGGTAAATCACCATTCCAGATTGTATATGGCAATAGCCCAAGAAATACTTCTGAGTTAAGGAAGCTGGACAGAGGAGAAAAGACAAGTGCTGAAGCTGAAAACTTTGCAGAACATCTGAAGAAATTACATGAAGAGGTGAGAAAGCACATTAATAAGATGAATATTTAGTATAAGGCTAAGGAAGACCAGAAGAGGAGATATAAGGAGTTCTAGGTAGGAGATGAAGTCATGGTTCACTTGAGAAAAGAAAGGTTCCCAATTGGAACATACAATAAGTTGAAAACGAAGAAATTTGGACCATACAGAATCCTGAAGAGGCAGGATTCAGGAAATGCATATCAGGTAGAGCTGCTAAGTGGGATCAATATTTCCCCTATGTTCAACATTGTTGATTGAACAGAATATCATGAAGGTGGCACAGAGGATGGACCAACAGAAGAACAGTGGAGTATTCTGGCATCTACTTCAACAGAGGAGATAGAAGAGATCTTGGATAGCTGTGTGGGAAGTACTCAAAATAGACAATATGAAGAATATCTGGTGAAATGGAAAGGAAGGCCTATTGAAGATTCTTCTTGGTTGTCTAAGGCAGAGGTTGACCATTTGGGTTTTCCTCAAACAAACACCTGAGACGTGATAGGGTCACTTCTCAAATTACCCTGGGTGTCTAATGCAGGAGCATCTAGTGGTGTAAGGGCAATCTTGCATCACCCAAAAAGAAGTTAATTCAAAATCATTGTAGTTATTTTCATTTATTTCCATAATTAGTGTTTTTGGTTCCATAATCCCCTGAATAATGATGTAGGACTTCAGTTTTTCCAAATTGCTAAAAATAGCAAACTGCAAGTTTTGGAAAGTTTAACTGCCATTTTAGGAAAGTTTGCATTTGGGCATGGATTGAAGAAAAAAGTTACAAAAAGCTCCATAACTAAAACATAATACCTTTGGTGAAGGAATTAGGCAAAGATCATTTGTGAGCTGAAAGATATTAAAGTTTTTGTTTTCCGAAAAGCCCCTAAATTTTTTTGAAATGAGATATGAGGCACTAAAACATCCCATAACATCCCAAAAAGTTGATGGAAATCTGTTTACATATTTCCAGTGTGATAGTTCACATCGTGATCTTTTCGGTGCCTAAAATAGTTTGTCAATCGGACACCCGGATTAAAAGTTATGCTTCCCAGAAGTTGACCTACTTTTGGAGGGAGTTGCAAATTTTGAAATTTAGCTAGAAGCTGCCAAAAAGTACTATTTATGACTATTTTGGGAACTTAGGATGGTAGTACAGTTAAGGGGGAAAGTGTAGAGTCAAGAATAGGTGGGAAAACAGAAACCCTAGATGAATTGGGGTTATAGAAGGCAAAAGATTTTAGAGCCTGGTGATGGTTAGCTGTAGTGTGTTGCAACCTGTGGAGAATTGATTCCTCTAATTGTAATCAAGCTTCTGTAATGTAATAAGTTGTCCAAATCAATAAAGAAATATTCTATTTTCTATGTGCCATTTCTTGTGTTGTGTGTTTTATGATTTACCCCCTTCATCATTTTTCATCTTGGATAATCTTGCATGAAGTAGAAGAATAAGTAAATGATCAACTTACCAAATTTAAAGGGGTATTTGCTCTCCTTTGATTTCTTCAGGTTTTCCATTAGCTTTTGTCATAACAATTCACAGAGATCATAATCTGCATTTTCCTTAATCATCTGATAAGCAGTGTAAATAGCAGTACCGGAGACAAATTTCTCCCAGTTGGAGAAATATATCTTATATCCAATTACCATTGATCCAAACCTCACTGCATGGTCTGAAATATCATTGACTGTTAATGTCCTCTTGTCAAATTGGGCTCCAGTTGCTTCTGTTACAGTGTTATTCTTCACGGCTTTTAATAGGGGAATGTTACTGATAGGGTTTAATCATGTCATAGCTCTAATCGCATCCTTGGTGATCTTAAAGGGCTTTTCAAACCACATGAACTCATCGTGGATCCTACTCAACACGTACCAGATCCATTCATCTTCCGCAAATGTAGGGAAGTCTTTGTACTAAATGAATTTCTTCACTTCCAAAGCCTTGTATTCTTCTTTCAACTCAAATTGGTCATCACTTAAATATTTTTGGTATAGATCTGAGAATTTTCTATCACCATGTTCTTCTAGGGCAACATGAATGTAGGCCCTAACATCTTTTGCATGCATTTCACCAAACAAAATTTTTGAAAATGCACCATTTGGATCGACCTTTGTTGATTTGAATGGATGCTTCTTGAATTTTGGCCAGGCTCTTTCGGTTATATCAATCACATGTGGTGTTGCCACTTTTGCAAAGATTCAAATGAATTCACAGTAGGGTTTCGAATCTGAAAAATACCTCTTTTCACCAAATTAGGGTTGTGTTTGATCTTGTTTTGGGTTGCTTTGGAAATCACTGTAGTCACTTGGAATTTTTCTTTAGTTCACCTTAGACACTTGAAAGTTTGAATGCAAAAATAATTTTCTGTTGGATGAGCCACTTTTAATCCTTTATTTGTCTTGACCTAACTGCTATAAATGCTCCTATTGAAAAAGTTGTCAAACACATCTCTGTAGAATACAGCCTATTAGGATTGCTCCGCAATGCTCTACACTCGAACCTTTTTCATCAGAATATCTTTCAAAGGATCTGTCATATGCATCTTTTCAACATATCTTCATGCCAGATCCCAGCACGGACAATTTGGCTAGGGATTAAGATTTTCATTGCAGCTCTCCCTAAGCTAGAGCTCACCATCTACTTCCCTAAGGAAGTATCTGTATCAGTAACTGGTGCAGATTCATTTCCAACCTCATTCATATCCTTCTTAATCCAGACCTTGTTTATTTCCTTCTTGCTTTACACTGGATCAATCTTGTTCTTGCCATTATCTTCTCTCTGTTCTATTTTCCTCTTCTCTGTAGGATAATCGCTCTTCTCATTCTTGCTTATGCAGAATTTTGCAACATGTCCAAACTTATTGCAATTGTAGCATACCACATTCCTTTGTCCTTGATTCCTTCTATTGATTGGATTTGATCTACATTAATTAGTGTAATGTCCCCTTTTAGGTTATCTTTTATTTCTTAACTCGTTCACAAGAATAACTACTAAAAAGAGACATTAGAACTATTAAATATCAATTTTAGTACGGAATCAATACATCATAATCATAAACAATAATAATGAACAAGAATTGTAATGTTACCTATGCGTACATATATTCAATTCCTACAATCAAAGACATTAACAACATATATAAATACACATATTCTTTCATAATCATTAGGATTAGCAATATCATAATCATAGTAAATGATACATATATTCAATTGTATTTATATTTTAACCATATTTAGGCCTCACGATATACTTCGGGAATGATGGTGCCTGGTCACTAATCTAATCTAGCCCTAGTGGAGGATATGTATATGTTTATTAAGGTGTGGGATAATAATACCCAAGGGATTCATTGCACACCCAACAATACTTCACTACTTGAGGATCATGCCCATTGTCATAGGCCCAAGGGCTTCATTACACACCTAGCAATACTTCACCACTTGTCTCAAGGGACTTCATTACACACCTGGCAATACTTAATCCTCTTGAGAGTCACCTACCGAGTAAGTCATATCCATAGGTATAAGCCCAAGTGCTTCATTGCACACCTAGAAATACTTCACTACTTGGCTCAAGGGACTTCATTACACACCTGGTAATACTTCATCTACTTGAGATTCACCTACCCTATGCAAGATTGATCATAATAATCAACACTTTCTTACTTAACCATCCTCCTAGGGGTAATAGATAAGATTAATGATGTGGCATGACTTGCATATACCTAGTACATTATGAGCAAGGTTAGAGAATTCATACCAATAAGGAGCCTGTCCTCTCAGTCTAATGATCCTATGGATCACGAAGGTAATGCCTTCTTATGAATATTGTTTTGTCAATGGGAACTAGATAATACTTTCTTATGAATATCGTCCCTTCAATGGGAACTAGATAATGCTTTCTTATGAATATTGTTCGTTAAATGGGAACTAGACATCACACCATCACTATCAGATGGATATATATATGGCAATGCTATGCCTTAGTAGCTTATCTCAATATAGATATATATTCATTCTTTGATTAGATTGAAATAAAGATCATATGATCATGTAAGTGATGTTGATAAGAGTAGCTTGAGTTGAATGATAGTATGCTGCTGCTGGGAATAACTTGATTCCTTGTGGATAGATTGCTTAGATAATGACTTGCTGATATAAATACCTTGCAATAATGATATAATGGCTACCCTTGAAGAATATAATCTATGGATAATGATAAGATAGATAGTGTTGATATGAATGCCTTTTATGATGCTATAATAGTTGCTCCTTGAAGGAATATAACCTTCTTGATGCTAAATTGATAATAAATGATAGATGATGATAACGTGTGATCCTTCGACTGTCTCTAATGCATGGAATGTCTTGCTTCATACAAACATCATAAGTCTGATATAACGGCAGCTGAGAAATATATAGAATCTAATATAGATAATATGAAGTATTCGAAATATGTGATATCTAGTTCTATATATGATTCCCTGATTGATTGATAGATCAGATATAATATGTCTTGCTAACGCCATGATATATAAGAGGCTAATTCGTTGTTGGCAATATTGCCTCTAATGCTATCACTGTCAAGGAATATGTTGGGAATTAAGGTGTCTCAACCTTGGTAATTCCTTACATTGTTAATGTTTGTATTTATTATTTAATTGCCTATGTTGTAAATATTTGTAAATTCCAATTGTCATATTGTGGGATGTGGCATGGTGATGTGTCAATCCTACATGGATTATGACAACTTGTAATTTTGTCCTCACATGAGGAGATAGGCGTCCCACTTTGTGGTAGGATCATTTTGCCATGTGTCGGCATCTTCCATTTTGTGTAAGGGAATGTTTGACTAAAATGGTTACGACAGATTCCTATGACAAATCTATGACATGTAAGAGTCAGAAATAGAAGGTTGTAAGATAGGTGAAGACATGTGTCATGGAGCATCTTTGAAAAAGGCATATTTGGGTGCGCCAAGGTGGACTATGACATGTTCTACGAGAATATGCTATTTATATCTTGTGTATGATAGATTCTCTTACAGCTGTAAGTTGTAACCGCTATGACATATTCTATGACGGTCATAAGTGTTGTAAGAGCATCTGTCATAGCCCATTTTGAAAATAGGTGACCTCTTTGGGATGGGAGTTGTGGACAAGTGTCAAGCACATTCTACAATGTTGACCAAGTGTCCTTAGGTGTGGGTTTTGGGCCATGAGGCCAAGTTGGACGCCCATTCCAAGAAAGGTCCAATATTGCCTTGTATTTTCTATATAAACAGGTGCTTGGAGAGGGAGTTGTATCACAAGTTTATAGGTATTGTTGTGTTGCCAGATTGACTCTAGATATGAGTGTCAAAGAACATTGAATCTTGCATTGCAAGTGTATTGTAAACATTCTTTTAGATTTTTTAATACATTGTGTAGGTTTCTAAATGTGGGGTTTTTCACCCGATAAGGATTTTCCCCACCGTAAATCTTTGTCTCTCTTCTTCTATTTACTTTCTGGTTCTTGTGTTTTGCTGCAATATCTCATGTTAATGGTTTAACAGTGCTATAATAGTTAGGATAAAATTAAATTTGCATAGCCCTCTCCTCATTAGATTAGTGTAGGAATTGATTTCTGCACACCTAGCTTCCTTTCAGTTGGTATCAGAGCTTGATCACCTTTGGTCCTAGTTGTTGGGTAGGGGTTTTTTGAGCTGATCTTAAGTTGAGTGTGAGTCTGTGCATAGTATTGTATATCTTATTGTAGCAAGGAGATGGAAAGCACATCCAAAAGATTTGAAGTGGAGAAATTCAATGGCACTAATTTTGAGCTGTGGAAGCTCAAGATGGAAGACATGCTTGTAGACCGAGACCTTTGGGAAAGTGTTATTGGAACTAAACTAGTTGCAATGTCACAAGATGAGTGGGATCTCAAGGATCAGAAGGCTAAGGGTCTCATAAGACTTAGTCTTGTTGATTATGTTTTGTTAAATGTCCATGAGGAGACTACTATAAAACTACTTTGGAAGAAGTTGGGGGATGTGTATCAAGCCAAATCCCTGGTTAATAAACTTTTCCTGAGAAAGAAGTTGTATTCTCTTCGAATGGAGGATGGAGGATTTGTCACTAAACATATGAATACCTTTAACATGTTGGTTGTACAATTGACATCTATTGGTGTGAAGATGGAGGAGGAGGATTGGTGTATGACCCTGCTTTGTTCTCTGCCAGACTCATGGGATCATCTTGTCATGGCTATTGGAAGCACCACATCCACATTCAAAATGGAAGAAGTGATTTCTTCACTATTGTCTGAAGAGACGCAGAGAAAGTCTTTTGAGGCAGCCAAAGAGGCCCTTGCAATTAGTGGAAGACTCAAGGAGAAAGGGAAGAAGAAGGCCAAGAAAGATGAGAAGGGTAGATCCAAATCTCCTAGAAAGTCCAAGGCTCTTTGTTGGAATTGTGGCAAAACTGGGCATTTCTGAAAGGAATGCAAAGAGGAGGAGGAGGAGAAGAAAGCTCCTAATTTAGATTCTGATAAGTCACAAGATGATGGTGATGATTGTAGACTCCCAAATTTGTCCCAACTTTGTCCATGTCTAGCAACACCTTGTTAAATCATTAAGCCAATTAATTAAATAAATTTTATTTATTTAATTAATTCCACATCATTTCTCAATCATATCCCAATCCTATCCTATTCATTTATCCTATTAATTAAATAAATTTAATTTATTTAATTAATATCCAACTCATATCCCAACTAATTCAAATATTTTATTTGAATTAAACACTCATCTTTTATCACATTCCAACACTTGTCCAGTCAATCATGTGTTGTAAGACAACTTTCATTCATATCCTTCACATGCACAATTAATGAAACCTAAATTTAGTAACTTTCAATCCTAGCCATTCACATAGCCTCTGAATCTCCACCGTTGATTGATCTTGGCTAAGTCCTATATAAACACCCTCTTACTCCATATGAGACATCTAGCAATCATATCCAGCAATCATATAGCACCTACATTATCATCTTGAGCATCTGAGCATCCATTTGAGCTTTTATCATCCATCATGGCAACTTTCAGCTTTGCAATTGTTTATTGTTGAAGAAGCAGTCCACATCCCTCAAACAAGGAATCGCACGGTCTAGGTGATGTTATGCTTGAATTGCATTGTCCTTTGATTTCATTTAGGTTAGATTCCTTGATGATGGTAGGGTTAGGGTTTCATGACTATGTCTGATCTTCTACACCTGACTTTCACCTATCACATTTTGGCACGCCCGGTGGGACTCACTTTGCTTGATCTTTTTTACAGGTTTTTGTAGTAAAAATTTGCATTCATATAACCCCCATTGTTGAGTTTTGCAGGTTTAATTAATTTTTTGTTGCAGATCCGCTATTTTTTCGACAAAACCCTAGGTTTTAAAGATTTCATCATATCTTCCAAAAGGCTATGAATTTTTCTACAAGATTTTGGCAGAAGTTTGTCCATGATATAGGGAAGCTACAACAGAAAAATTTTGGGTTTATTGCGATTTTTGCGGGATTTATCACGTTTTTATGTTTTTTCATAAAATCACAATTCTGGGCGCAAATCAGTGACTTTTTCAAACATTTTTACATTTCTAGAAATCTCTTGAAATTCTAATGGGGGTCTCTATTTTGCAGATTTAATTTAGAGGTCGTTTATAGTGCGAAAAAATTAGATCTTTGTTGATTATACCGTTTCCATAAATTTGCATTTCTAGGCGCAAAACAGGGAATTTTTCTGATTTCTTTACATTTTCGGAAAACTCTTTGAAAATTAATAGGGGTCTTTTCTTTGATTTTTTAATTTTCAAACCAAAAATCTATCGAAATAATCAAATCTAATTCGGCTATGCATCTAAAATTACAATTTTCCTTGCCTGATGAGCCTATTTTTTATGCTTGCATTATAATATCATTTTTTTTATGTTGTAGGTGATCATAAGGAGCTGGAGCAACATTGACATCAACATCTATAACAATTTGGATAGCGAATCAATCAGGTGCAATCATTTCATTTCTCATCTTCTAATCATTGTTTGCAAACACATTTGGATTTTGGGCATAAAATGAACAATTGTTTGCTATCACACCATTGAAAAATTGGGCTAAAACAAACCATTGTCCTTCATCACATTTAGATTTGGGCTTTAAAACAAACAAGTGCTTGCATTGTCTTCCACACATTGAATTTCTAAGGTTAATGAAGCCCATGCGAGTGTGACCAAGTAAATGTGTATGCTCTCTCCTCGCGTCCCAACACGAACTTGGAGATCAAAAACATTTACTTGTGTTGCTTTTGTTTAGCCTTAGAGAGGCCTGCCTTGGTATCCACCCCAAAGAGAACGACCTCAAGCGGTACTTTCATCCGGTCCACTATAAAAATCAGAGGATAAGGCGAAAGCCAAGTCTAACCGGTATTAGCACTCACCATACAGTGCTAACTCGAAAGGAGGTGTACCTTTGTGTATATTAAAACTCCTAGTAGGGTTAGTTAAAGTCTTAAGTGACTCGCTGGATGCTCGTGGGGTGCCGGTCCCCCAGATTTTCATTAGAACCTCCTTGTGATAGTGGCCTTGCCTTAACTAGGACTTGTTGAGTGTCTTCATGTGCTTGCTTAACCAACATCACATTCTTCCAAACTAAAACTTGCTTATGTGTCTTGCGTGAGTGATTCATGTGTGTGTATGCATAATCACTTGTTTGAATATTACCACATCAAGCTATAAACACCCAAACACATAAAGACAAGTCATCCTACACATTCTTCCAACAATAATCCTTCAAAATCTTACATGCTCATGCGAGGTGGAGAAGAGCAATGGAGATAAATCGAGCATAGCATGGAGATTGGTTTGCATTGATATTTGTTATTTTGATTTTCATGTTGTCTTGTGCTTTATTGTGCATTGCTAGGGTTTTTATCATTGCTGTTTATTCATTTGCCTTGATTTACAATTTTACCCTAACATACATTTGGCAACCCATGCATCTAACGATGTGTGGCTAATCAACTCTGGTGCATCATTCCACATGACCTCACATCGAGATTGGTTCACTAAGTATGAGGAGTTTAATGGTGGAAAGGTGTATCTAGGTGATGACTCTCATCTGAAGATTGTTGGTCATGGAAGAGTCTCTATCTGATTCCCTAATGGTTGAGTGAAGGGGATCTCTAGGGTTATGCACATCCTAGGCTTAGCACGGAACCTGCTTTTTGTAAGTAGTTTGAATGATGCAGGTGTGTAGGTTATCTTTTCGGAAGAAGAATGCAAGATGGCTAGAGGAGCTATGGTGCTTGCTAAGGGTACTAGGAGAGGTACTTTGTTTCAGATGGAGGCATGCATTTCATAATGCAATAGTTCTTCTGACTTAAGGAAGAGGGCAGCGGTCACTTCATCTCCACCATTTGAATGAGCAGTGAAGAAATTTGTTGTTTCTATTCTTGATGGTTGTAATCATGCATTGGAAGTTAAACTTCCTACTGAAAAGACAAAGTTATGCATAAGAGATTTGGCCACATTGGTGAGAAGGGTCTACGTACCCTAAAAAATAAGAACCTTGTTGAGGGGTTAGATGATTGTAATATTGAGTTTGACTTTTGTGAACATTGTATTTATGGAAAACAAAACCGTGTTTAGTTTTACTCGAGTTCTCATAAGTCTTTTGGTGTGTTGGACCTTATTCATTCTGATATGTTTGGTCCTATTAATGTTCCTTCGTTATCAAATTTTGTATATTTTATAGATGATTACAGTAGAAAGACATGGATTTATTTTCTCATAAGCAAATCTGAAGTTTATAGCAAGTTTAAGGAGTTTAGGGCCTTTGCTGAAAATTAGACTGGTAAAAAGATTAAATGTTTGAGAATTGACAATGGTGGTGAGTTCTGTTCTACAGAATTCAATAAATATTGCAAGGAACTTGGGATTAAAAGACACAAGACAACTCCATACATCCCACAACAAAATGGAGTTGCAGAGAGGATGGACAGGACACTGATGGAGAAGGCTAGGAGTATGCTTAGTGGAGCTGGCCTAGAACAAAAGTTCTGGATTGAAGCTATTGCCACTACCTGTTATCTAGTAAATAGATCTCTTACATCAACTCTTGTTGGTAATACACCCATGGAGGTGTGGTCTGGTAGAAATCCTTCAATAAGGCATCTTCATGTTTTTGGTTGTGAGGCATATGCACATGTGCCTAGGGAGAAGTGGTCAAAGTTGGAGAACAAGGCTGTTAAGTGTATCTTCATTGGCTATGGTGTTGGTGTGAAAGGATACAAGCTTTGGGACCCTGTGGCTGAAAAAGTGTTGTATAGCAGAAGTGTCATCTTCAAAGAGATTACACCTTCTTCCACTATTTTATAGCCAGAAGAAAAAGTAAAGAAAGAGGATGTTGTTCAGTTTCCTACTAACCCTGAGAAGACTAAACAGAAAGACAATGTTGGACCTGATGATGAGGAGAACTCTAGTAGCTTTAAAAGCTCAGATGAAGAAGCTAAACATCAACCTCAACCATTGATAAGGTCTACACGGATAAGAAAGCAACCTGAAAGGTTTTGTTTTACATTGCTTGATTCTAGTTGTGCTTATGCTTTAATCACTAACAGTGATGAACCTAGAACTATGTCAAAGGCTTTGGATATGAAAGATACAGGTTCCTGGAAGGAGGCCATGGAGGAAGAAATGGCTTCTTTGGAAAAGAATCAAACTTGGGACTTGGTGCATTTGCCTCTTGAATGGAAACCTGTTGGATGCAAATGGGTGTTCAAGAAGAAGATTGCTGCAGATGGTAATGTTGAGACGTATAAGGCTAGATTGGTTGCGAAGGGGTATTCACAAGTGGAGGGTATATATTATGGTGAGATCTTCTCTCCCATTGCAAAGCTGACATTCATTCAATTCCTGTTGTCTCTCGCAACAACTTATGACTTGGAGGTAGAACAGATGGATGTGAAGACAACTTTCCTTCATGGTGATTTGGAGGAAGAAATCTACATGTCACAGCCAGATCATTACATGGTAAAAGATAAAGAAAATTTGGTTTGCAAATTAAAGTAGTCTTTGTATGGTTTGAAGTAATCCCCTAGGAGATGGTACTTGAAGTTTGATGCCTTTGTGTTGTCAATTGGATTTGTGAGATTGAAATCAGATCACTATATGTACTTTAAGTTTGATGGTGATCGTATTCTCATTGTTGCACTGTATGTTGATGATATGTTGCTCATTAGGAAGGGTAAGAATATGATTTCTAATTTCAAATTTTAGTTGTCAGCATAGTTTGAAATGAAAGATTTAGGGGCAGCTAGGTACATTCTAGGAATGGAAATTAGAAGAGATAGAGCTAATAGAAAACTTTGGTTAAGCCAGAGTAAGTATGTGAAGACTGTGTTGGATAGGTTCAACATGGCAGATTGTAGACCATTGTGTGTTCCTATTTCTTTGGGGACAAAGTTATCTGTTGAGGACTATCTAAAATCTCCTAGTTAGGTGGAGGACATGAGAAGAGTTCCTTATGCTAGTGCTATTGGCAGTTTGATGTATGCTATGGTCTCCACAAGATCAGACATTGCCCAAGCAGTGGGAGTCCTTAGTTGATTTATGGCTAATCCTAGATGGGTTCATTGGGATGCAGTTAAGTGAGTGTTCAAATATTTGAGGGGTACTTCTGAGTATTCCATTTTCTATCATGGTAATGTTACAGGACCTCTACATTCTGTTGACATTCGTGGATTTGTGGATTTAGATTGGGCAGGTGACATTGACAGTGGGAGATCCACCAGTGCTTATGTGTTTACATTGTTTGGTGGTGCTATTAGTTGGATAAGTAAGCGATAACCTATTGTTGCTTTGTCCATGACAAAAGCTGAGTATATGGCAGCAACTCATGCTTGTAAGGAAGCCATTTGTCTTAAGAGATTGTGTTCAGATCTTGGTGTTGATGTAGGACAGATAACGATCAATTGTGACAGTCAGAGTGAGATTTTCCTTGCAAAGAATCAAACTTTCCACTGTAGAACCAAGCACATTGATGTTCAGTTTCACTTCGTGTGAGACATGGTTGAGGATGGAAAGGTAAATTTGGAGAAGTACTTTGAAGAATGTTGTTGATGCATTGAAGAAGCCAGTAAGCACAGAGAAGTTCAGATGGTGTTCAGATTCTATGGGCCTCTCGGCCTATAGCAGTTAAATCATGTTATTCTATTGGCTCTTACAAGGTGTTCAACAAGTGGGAGAATGTTGGGAATTAAGGTGTCTCAACCTTGGTAATTCCTTACATTGTTAATGTTTGTATTTATTATTTAATTGCCTATGTTGTAAATATTTGTAAATTCTAATTGTCATATTGTGGGATGTGGCACGGTGATGTGTCAATCCTACATGGATTATGACAAATTGTAATTTTGTCCTCACATGAGGAGATAGGCATCCCACTTTGTGGTAGGAGCATTTTTTCATGTGTCGGCATGATATTCCATGTTGTGTAAAGGAATGTTTGACCGAAATGGTTATGACAGATTCCTATGATGAATCTATCACATGTAAGAGTCAGAAATAGAAGGTTGTAAGATAGGTGAAGACATGTGTCATGAAGCATCTTTGAAAAAGGCATATTTGGGTGCCCCAAGGTGGACTATGACATGTTGTAAGAGAATATGCTATTTATAGCCTATGTATGATAGATTCTCTTACAACTGTAAGTTGTAACTGCTATGATAGATTCTATGATAGCCGTAAGTGTTGTTAGAGCATCTGTCATAGCCCATTTTAGAAATAGGTGACCTCTTTGGGATGGGACCTGTGGACAAGTGTCATGCACATTCTACAATGTTGGCCAAGTGTCCTTAGGTACTGTTATGCTGCCAGATTGACTCTAGATAAGAGTGTCGAAGACCATTGAAGCTTGCATTGAAATTGTATTGTAAACATTCTTTTAGATTTGTTAATACATTGTGCAGGTTTCTGAGTGTGGGGTTTTTCACACAATAAGGGTTTTCCCCACTGTAAATCTTTGTCTCTCTTCTTCTGTCTACTTTTTGGTTCTTATGTTTTGCTGCAATATCTCATGTTAATGGTTTAACATTTCTGTAATAGTTAGGATAAATTGAATTTGCATACCCCTCTCCTCATTAGATTAGTGTAGGAAGCAATTTCCATACACCTAGCTTCCTTTCAGAATAGATAGATCATTGATCCATATTGATTGATATATATTGAATTCTATGGTTGATTCCCTTCTCTGGTATGGATAAATAATATAAGATGCTCTATAGATGGCTGAGATTAATCCCTAATAAGATTCTATTGTTTTGTATTGTTTACTTGTGGTATAATCGCTGTTGAATGGCAGAGATGTTTCCTTGCTAGTTCAAAGGATTATCTTTCAATGATTTGATCGCTGATGATGAGAGGAGTTGCTTCCTTGTTGTGATTTCTTGTTGATATGATGGTAACTAATAATGGAGATCATTGAATAAGATAGATTCATTAATGGATGCTAAGATGTAATTTTATTGCTTGTTCCTTTGGTGTGTAAGAATAGTATAGGATGCTCAGATTGATTGATGATATTGAATTGCAATGCTACTCAAGAATGTTTGATGAATGATATTCCAATGTCTTGTTTCATGTATGATCTTTGAATGCCTCCTTGTTCTTTTATTATCTCTAATATATTGAAGAATATTTCTTCTTTGATTGTTGTGTTTGATTTTGATGAGATCCTTCAATGATATCAAATGTCTTATTCCTGCTCTATTGCTGATGAGATCTTATGATTTGATGAGGATGATTTGAGATTATTGTATTGCTTCCTTCTTTATAGGAAATATATATCCTTCATTGCTTGAATGATCTTCTACATAATTCTTATGTGCAGATTCTTATACTTAAAATATATAGGTATGTTAGAAATATATATATATATATATATATATATATATATATATATATATATATATTAACTTAGAATATTCTTCTTACTTCCTCTTCCCCTTTTTCTCACACCAATATGAATTTATATCTTATACTTTTATGAAGAGAGGCATCTCTTTGAGGGGTGATGTCCCTTCTAAAATAATAATTACTGCCCCATAATAATCGTTGCCTCTCAAATATAATCACTACCTTAAATCTGCCTTGAAGATAATCATTGTCTCTTCATAAACTAATTCATACTTCTTACAAATCACACCCTTATGTAATGTAATTGCCGACCCTTAATCATTTGTCTTTTATTACTAACCATTGCTCCTTCTAAATACATGTATGATCTCATATTCCTTTTGTCTTTGATCAGACTTATGTAGTGTTGCTTATTTAATTGTTGTTTGTAAATAATGTGAATCACACCATATACTAAGATTTCAGTCTTATATAAATCATTGGGTTTTCTTGAGCAACCGCTCCATGTAAACCATGTTCTTTCTATTTTCAATTGTATCACCTCTTAGTTTTACTAAGACATTATTGCTTCCATTAGTTTATATATAGAGGTGATACAATTGAAAATAGAAAGAACATGGTTTACATGGAGCGGTTGCTCAAGAAAACCCAATGATTTATATAAGACTGAAATCTTAGTATATGGTGTGATTCACATTATTTACAAATATATATATATATATATATATATATATATATATATATATATATATATATATATATATATATATATATATATATATATATATATATATATATATAATGAAACAACATTTAATTTAATATCATATTCATATTAACAATATTGATATTTATATTTATCCTCATATAATATAATAATATTATATATTATTAATATTTATATTTGTTATTTATATTTATATATATATATATATAATTTAATAATATATATAAATTTTTAATATTTATATTTATCATTGTCATTTATGACTCTTGTCAATTAAAATAGATATATTATATTTTTATTATAAAAAGAATATTAATAAAATAATATTATTTAATATTATTTAGTAAATATTATATATTAATAATATATGTTAAATATTAATACATATGTCATTATCTCTATCATTCAAATTGCATTTTATGAAAGCAATTTCACTGTCTTTTATCATGATGTTTAAATCTTTAATTTAAACAATGCCTTAATATTAGGACATGACAATTAGCCATATGTCCAAATCTATTGCATGCAAAATACTTTCCATTGAATGATTGAGTATTCTTTGCATTGTAAAAGCCATTCC
Source organism: Cunninghamia lanceolata (assembly GCA_027924645.1). Taxonomy (NCBI): domain Eukaryota; kingdom Viridiplantae; phylum Streptophyta; class Pinopsida; order Cupressales; family Cupressaceae; genus Cunninghamia; species Cunninghamia lanceolata. The sequence goes on from BSBN01000103.1 coordinate 5,918,364, forward strand.
TTACCAGACTTCTGCATTCATTTGATCTATGAACAATTTTCTTGCAATTGAAAAATTGACCAGAGAATGATGAAACATTTTGATTTATTCTACTCCTACACTGAGTAGCCTTATGGCCAAACTTATTGCAATTAAAGCAATGGCCATTGAAAGATGGGTACCTTTGAGCATTTGGCTATCTGACCGGAGGTCTTCTAGGTCTTCTTCTTTGATTCTTGAATTGGTTGCCTTTGTTTTGCTTCAACATAGTGTTTACTTGACCTAATTTTGAACTTTCTCCTTTCTCAAATCCCAAGCCTTGCTTGTCATCGAAACCTTTTTGACTAGCAATCATCTCATCAAGTTTTGCAGAACTTATTTTGAACTTTATAGCTCTTAGCTTTCTCCAAATCTGATTTCAGGATTACAACTTCTTTTTCATGTTTATCACATTCTTCTAATTTGCTTTTTACCAGCATTTTTAGATCTTCTGCTTTAGCTCTTTCTACAACTTCCACTTTTAAATCATCCAGGGTTTCATTTGCTGATATCAATTACTCACCAACCTCTTTGTATTTTTCTTTAAACTTCTTGACTTGTTCTTTTAGATTTAAAATGCATTCATCAGCTTCTTGTATGTTATCCTTCGAATCCCTAATTTCTGCTTCAGATTTTTCAAGATCAATAAGAGCTGCTTCCAGTTCAACATTGTTTGAGAAATTTCCAAATCTTCTAGCTACCATGAGTGAACTCTCCCAGATCTTCCTCAAGATGTTAGGCTTCTTCCAAGGAGTTTTACTTTGATACCAATTGTTAAGTGCAAAGAATACTGAGAAGGGGGGTGAATCGGTATTCTTAAAACATTTTCATTTACACATTCACTTATCCATTTACCAAATTCAATAACATGAAAGTAAAGTAAACATGAGAAGAGAAACCACAAATTCATAACACATAGACAACAAGATTTTACATGGAAAACCCAAAAAGGGAAAAACCACGGTGAGTGTTAGCTCACAATATATTATGATAACAATACCAAATTACATGAAGGCTCACTACCTTAGGGCTCACTATCCTAAGACTCACTATCCAACAAGTGCTCACTGCAATAGGTTCACTGCCAAGAAAATGGAAAGAAGATAGAAGAAGGATTGGCTCATTGCCAGGAGATGACTGCTACAAATGCATCTACATAATGCTTGGGTGCAATTTTATTTATAGCTCAATATACAGACTCAAATGTCTTCATAATGTCAAGTCTAGTTTTTCTGCTTAGCTTTACATGAACTCTGCTCTTCTGCCCTTACTATCTTTTTTGGTCACAACTCTGCTATAGATCTCACATACATTGAATTCACACACATCACATCATCACTCACACCTTCAGCACCAAAATCCATCGAGTATATATATCCGCTACAAGATTTATCTCATAATTAGGTCAGCAAGCCAAACATGAACCATGTATACAAATGTTATATCTTGTCAGCTTGAGCTTGTGCACAATCTGCAATGTAGACCCAAACAATCATGCAATAGTCTTCATATAGGTTGGCCCCAATTATTCAACTACTTAGATTGATTGTTCAAACAATATATCTTCTCTGCATAAAGCTCTAATATGCCTGTCAACTTGTCCCTTAAGAACACACTTGTCCAATTCATCTATCACATCATAACTCTCACTACAGACCATATGAGACTCAAAGATTCATAACCAACATTTATTCTAGACTTGTTATTATACCTTCAGAACTGTAGGACAAAATATGCAACAATGGAGGAATATAGACCCTTTTACTCTGGTAGTGTACATTGTTCCTGACTTAACTCTGTTCACCTGGACTTAAATATTTTGCAATATGACTTCTGGATGAAGTCAAGACTTGAACACTGGATCAATTGATCACCAAGTATCTATGAATAACATACCTTAACCACATATAATTATCTTTAACTATAGAGGCGTACTGACACAAACACTGTCATTTACACTATATAATGTATACTACCCATACTTAGCCATTTATCCTTCCAGAGTAAAGTCTCTTTGCCATGCTGGTTGAATCTCCTTTCTTTGTTGCCATCAATGACAATATTCAATCATTCATCAGTGCAATGTCTCTTGCCAACAATATCATTCCCAATCCTCGTGTTGTTCTCATCATCAACAACACTATCCTTCATCATCCATCCATCAATCTTTAGATTTTTAGCTTGACTAGGGCAACATTGTGTTTGTCTTTGAATTTTAGTGTGCTTGCTTGCTTTCTTGTTTGTGTGTATTATCATTTTGTCTTGTATTTGTATTGGTCCCTACATCTTACTTTCCATAACAACATCATGGTTTTCCATATCATGGTGCTATATGACATAGGGTTTCTTGAGACTTTATCAATTGCCTCATCACAATACCCACCATGGTCATCCAATGCCTTGTGATGTGCTGGGGCATCCTTTTACCTACTATGCATGGGACACATCATCACCCCTAGTTTTTTATACCTTGGTGCATAATGTCTCATGCCATATCAAATAAGATTGCTCAATCCAATGTAGCATAATGCATTATTCCATCCATTTAAACGCATCCCCCCCATCCACCCTCCCCCATCAATGTTCTCATCCCCATCAATCTATCCCACGTACTCCTTTTAGCATTTCTATCCAATCATTTATCCTCCATTGCCCCTTTCCTCCAATCCCATGCATCTAATTTATTCTACCCTCCAAATCTATCTTATTTAAATTCCACTCTCATCTTTCTAATCATGTCATATTCATCCATTTCAAGAGCACACCCATGTTCTTCAAACTTGCCTACCCTCTCAAGTGGGCGTCATCCTTACCATCATTCCTCCCTGTCACTCTCGCTTGGAATAACTAGGGCATCTTCATCCTTAATCCTAGGACCATTTTCTTCCAATCTTCTTCCCATCCAACCAAGCACTATATTTATTCTTCTTTGAAATGATGTTTCTTTGTAACACCATCTCAAAGAGGGGCAAGATGTAGACACCTAAAATCAACCACTTATCATCTCATCACTATTTATCCACAATCAAGACATTACTTAACTATTTCTTCTATAATTAATCAGATGAATCTATATTTAGACAATTAATCATTCAATTCCCCTTCTAACATTAATTAAATAATATTTTATTATTTAATTAATAAAATTATTATTCATACACTATTCATCACTATTCACCTATACCTCTCCCTAGCATAAATTATTTATCATCATTTCTCAATGATCCACCTTAGGTAAATAAATCTAAATATGTATTTACCTAAGTTCCCATCCTCATCCCAAAAATTAATTAAATATTTTCATATTTATTTAATTCCTATTTTGTTCACTTTTGTTTAAGTTGTTTGAAACCAATTAATCAACTTAACCACACACTTGTACAATCCTAACCCATCACTAATCCATTCAAACCCCTCACATCCTCCAACATGTACAAAGGCATGGCCTTTTGTACATGACCACATGGACTTTGTTCAAAGGGATGGGCAAGTCCTTTTCACATCCCTCTAAAAGGATCATTTTATCCTTTAATCTCATCCATACACATTAACCAATACACTTCTCCACCCTTAATCTTTCCTCAATTTGAGGACTCCACTTGTCCTCTAATCACATCATGCCACTTGATGGCCTCTCATCAACCCAATCCTCTCAACCAATATGAGCCATTGATCTCCCAAATCAATCTTGACCCTTCATCCATCATCCCAAGCCATTTTTAAGTCTTCAAGTTATGTTGCTAGTCTGAGGAGTAATCACATATCAAAAATCAAGGAGTACATCTAAAAAAATCAAGGTTTGCATATGTAGTTAACTAGTTAGCTTCATTTCATCTATTCATTCCTTATTTGCTCAATTGAAGCTTGCATTAGATTATGAATCAAATAGGTTAATGCATTTTAGCTTGTTTCTTATGTTCATTTTCTTATTTAATACATTTTGGCATGCATGGTGGGACCTTGTCCCTTAATCTGACATTTTTTTGGTGGTTTTTAGCCTTTTGAAGCTTACATGGTCCAATTAAGTGTATGTAGGCTTGTTCAGACACTTCTATGGCCTATTGTGGCACCTCTGTGACCTATTTTAGCACCTTTGTTCATAGTTGAGTGCCTCCGTATCTACTTGAGCATCTTGAGTGCCTATGTGACATACTTGAGCACCTTTGTCATAGGCTTGGGAGCTCATTTCGCTAAAATTTTAATTTTTGTTTTCAAGCTTTCTAACCATCATTTTGGGCTCAAATTAGGTGTTTTTGTAGGGATTTGCATCCTAACATCTTATATATCATATAACCCCTTTATTTGTCACTCTAACCATATTTTTTGAAGCCACACAATGAAATCCAATCCCAATACTACAATTTTATTTAGACTGTTATTTTTGTTCACATCACATATAGAGATGCCCCTGGGAGTACATAAGAGAATAAGATAGTTAGAGAGTACCATTTTTACCTGAGTGATAATCAATCTCATTCATCAAAGTACGTACAATATTATTTTTAACAATTTTATGAGTTCTTGCAAGAAAAAAGATATTATAAGGGTTCAACATCAAATTTGGTTAGATAACTACACCAATCAATTCAAGAATGCTCGTATGTTCTATTGGATGAGAAAAATGCATGCAAAGAAGGGCATACCTCATATTTGAATTTTTTTGAAGCTGGGCATGGAAAAGGGGAGCATGATGGACTAGGTACATTTGTGAAGTGAGCTCTAGTTAAAGAAAAACTAAAGATTCAATGTGGTGCTACATTTAGTGATGAAAATTATATTGTTAAGTGGTGTAACTATTCATTATCACAAGGAATGGAAATTGATTTAGAAGTATGCAGGTTCTTTTGGTTGGTTGATGATGAGGTAGTGGGAGATAAATTGGATTGTCAAAGTATCAGAAAATCATCAAAGATGCATTCATTTTGAAGTTCAAATGCAAGTACGTGGACTATTTAGACATGAGAATTAATTTATTTTTTCAAAACTGTATTAACTGTGATTGAGATCATTATGAGTCAAGTGAGTGGGTAGATACATGGATTCCATGATATCTAACCCCTTTATCTGAGCAAATTCATTCATCATTTCTCAATGACATGGAGAGCTCATTTGACTATGAACATCTTTCATAACTTGTACAACTGTGTCATGTTTATGTTGTTGCATGGCATGGGAATGAAGAGAGATCAGACTATTGGTGGGAACAATGTGTACATGGAAAATAAAAGATAACAAAAGCTATGTTAGATGATGATGAGTTCACATATCCTACATGATTAGTTGTTATTGTTGGGACCTGGTTGTAAACATATATGATTCAAAATAATGGTATACTTGTATTTGAAGACTTTGAGAAGCACAAAACCATACTCATGTATTCGCACCTAGTTGTAGTAACAAATGTTAAGTTATTGAAGCATCATGCAAAATCAAAAACAAAAGAACTATGGATAATTAGTAATGTTGACCATGAAGCAATATTGGAAACTTTGAAGGTGAGAGATGGCCCCTATGCTTGACTAACATAAATTCCTAGATGGTATAGGTATGCCAATCTTCATCTTAATGAGATTCTTGTTTTTTCCATTTTTTAGGAATTTTTTATTGAAAATATTGTTTCTAATTATAATGTATGCTTTTGAATATCCAAGTCTATGAATGAGGTTATCTACCATGGCATACCAAATGCTAGGTATAATTTTTAGTGTGCATTTGTGTTAAAAAACATTTTGATGTTCACATTTTCCTAACATTTTTCTCTCTATCATTTTGTGTACTGATTTCTATTTAAAAGATAGTTTACTTTTTAGTTTAAGAAAAAAGAGTAGGTTTAAGAATCATTTTGGTTTTAAAGAGTCCCTAACACCACCCTCATAGACTATTATGTCCATCTTAAGGCCTCTTGATAGGAATTTTTCTGATTCATAATTGTTATGATGACCTACCAATCATGTGTCATAATGTTCTTGTAACTAGATTGTTTATCATAACTAACATGTGTTGGTATAATAGTTTGAATACATACTTAATATGTCCTAGATACTCTATGATATCAATTTAGCGTCTCTAAGGTTACTTTTAAACCTCACATAGTTGTTACTAATGACCTTATGCATGAAAGTCCTCAATAATGTGTATCATAACAGTCAAAGGTGATTTGATAGTGTTTTATATGCGATAATTCCCTTCTACCATTGTTTAAGTCATTTATGAATGTAGTGTTTAGTGCTTTGATATATGTACCTAACCTTTGGGTTGATTATGTTGCAAGTATGTACTAATCGGTGCTGTCATTGATGTCAACAAGCTTGTGTTGTCATTGGTGTCAACTGTGTCTTCTAATGAGGTTGTTGTTGTCTAGATTGAGTTGTTGTGTTAAAGTGATTTGATTGCTTTGAGGAGGTGCCAAATATGTTGAGAATATGCTTATGTTGCTTGGTTTCCAAGTGCTTTTGAGAAAATTTGATTAACAAAGGAAACAATGTATTGAAGATGTGTTTTGGCTTACAGAGTGTTGTTTGAATTTTTGCTCCACATTTATTTTGTGTTGGAGATCTAAGTATGTAGTTTGGATATGTTGTTTAGAAGTGTTTAAAGATGCTAAATCAAGAATTTGGTGCTCCAGATTGTTGTACAATGGAAGTTGTGTTCACCAGTTTGACAATAGTGTTTGACAATGTTTGCAGTGTGTCTGGGAGAAAGTATTTTTCTCTGCAGAATGGTTTCAAGTATTGTGGTTCTGGATGTGTGCTTATAAGGTCTATATCTTTCTTTAGTTCAAGTGGTTCATGGTTTAGTGCTTCACAAGTACATGTCTTAAGGTGCAGATGATGATAGAGCATGATATAGTTGGTTAAGTACTCTAGTGTGAAGTTTCTTCAAGTGAAATATGTTGTAAAGGAATTTGTTAGTTTTTAGGTGTTTGTGGATGTTTCTAGATCATGTTCAAGCTTGGCACATGTCATCATGTGATTTTGAGGAAGCATGCATTTAAAAGATCATGGTGTTAACATAAGGATGGCTGACTTGGTTGTTTACACTATTTGTGGTTGTGCTTTGGTGAAAGTGAAAGCGTGATGAAGCATGTAAGAGTGAATTTAGGTCCGTGATAAGGTGTGATGTAGTCTACATTCATTCTTGTACTTTGTAGGAATGTTTAGGTCCAGACCTAATTTGAATTTTATGGGTTAAGTTGTGTTTCTGACCTTGGAGAATGTTTTCAAGGATGATGATGGTATAAATAAGTATCAATAATTTGTGAATCTGAGGGTGTACGAGGGATATGATGTTTATGATGCAAATTTGATTAGGGAAGTGAGATATTTCATGTGTTAGGCTATTGGATGCAGTGAGCAGAAGGTGTCTACTATTTTCAGTGAAGCTGCGAAGATGTTGCTTGTGTTGTGAAGGATATTGAGCTTCATTAGAACTGAACTCCATGCATAGGTTAGATGCAATTGTATCAGTTCAAATCCTGGTAGTGAGCCACTCTTCTCTTCTCTCTTTCGTTCTTGGTGGGCAGTGAGTCCACTTAGACAGTGAGTCCACTTGCAGTGAGCGTTCTTTCTTTTGGGCAGTGAGCCTTTTGGAAGTGAGCCTTTTTGTAACTTGGTATTGCTACTACATTATATTGTGAGCTAATCCTCACCATGGTTTTTCCCTTTTAGGGTTTTCCACATAAAAATTTGGTGTTCTCTTGTGTGTGGTGTTGACATGATTTAGTTTCAATTATTTTCTTTTCTTGCTTAATCATCATAACATGTTTAAAGGTTAATGTGGATCTAAATGTTTGTGAGGGTTTGAAATTTTTAATCATACAACTGATTCACCCCCCCTCTTAGTTGTCTTATGCATTCAACAATTAGTATCCGATCTAGGTTCCTTGGAAGAAGCTTAACAACTTGACGTAGATTTGGGATGGCACGCAAGAAATATGTTCCCCTATCTGATGGATCTTCAGAAGATGAGTGTATGACTGTCAATAGTGAAGAACTTGAGGTTTCTCTTGAGGACCTTGAAAGAACTAAAGGAGAAAATAGAGATTTGAAAGAAAGTATCAGAAAATTGAAAGAATAAGTCAAGAAACTCAGAGAAAAGACTAAGGAAATTAGTGAGTAATTTGTGCAAGGAAATGGAACCATCACTGGTCTAAAAATGCAAGTTGAAGAAAAGAAAAGAATTAAGGAATGTCTTAATGTAGTTGTGAAATGCAAATCTAAAGAATGTATAAGTCTTGAACAAGAAGTTGTGAATTTGAATTCAGAACTAGAGAAGGCAAAGAATTATGAAGAAAAATTCAAGATAAGTTTTGCAAGGCTTGATGAGATGATTGAAAGTCAGACAAGTTCCAATGATAAAGGGGGCTTAGGATTTGAAAAGGGTGAAAGTTCAAAATCTAATCAAGCTTCAAACAATGGCAAGCAGATCTGGAATCAAAAGAATAAAGCTAGAAGACCTCCGGTTAGACAACCAAATGCTCAAAGGTATCCATCTTTCTATAATTCTTGTCATTAATGCAATAAGTATGGACACAAAGTGATAGAATGTAGAAGCAAAAGGAATCAAAATGTTTCATCCTTCTCTGGTCAATGCTTCACATGCAATAAAGTTGGTTCTGTTGTATGCAGAAGTAAAGTGAGTCAAAAATCTATTAGGTGTTTTGCATGCAATAAGATGGGACATAAAGCTAATGAGTGCAGAAGTCAAATGAGAAATGGCTATGGAAAGGATAGAATAGTTAAATCTTTCAGTGGCTATTGTCATATGTGCAAGAAATTTGGGCATAAAGCTAACCAATGTAGATCTAGAATGAATGGAAGGAATACTAGTAAGAGAAATATTATGTGCAACAATTGCAATAGACTTGGACATACCTCTAGGATCTGCAGAAGCAAAATCATGAAGAAGGTGAATCTAGTAAAGAAAAATGAACCAGTACAAATGGTTGATCCAATAGAGACAAAGAAGGAGGTGAGTAAGATTTGGATTAAGAAGGATGTAACAAAGGTTAAGGATGAGCCTGTACCGGCATCTGATGTAGATGTTCCCTCCAGGAACTAAGATTAGTGCTTTGGCTCAGGGAAGCTTTATTGAAAATATTTCCTCCCCTACTAAAGGAATGGTGTTGATGTCTCAGCATGAAGGGGTAAGGTTAAGAATTAGCAAGAAAAGTTTAAGTTAGGACATAGACTATGATTGCAAAGGATAAAGGTAGAGTTATGCAGATTAGCTTGGTTGGTAATGTTGTAAAATGATCTTATCCTCCACAAGAAGTTTGTTGTGCAAGAGAATTTGATTAGAACATAGTTGTTTCTAGTATAGAGCAATTTTCATGTTGAGGATCTATAGATAAACTCAAAAGTGACTGGATGTGAAGTCTAATTTTCTAAATTGTGAGTTGGAAGAAGAGATGTACATAGAAAAATTAGATGGATTCCAGTTATCAGATAAGATAGATATGGTTTGTAGGTGGAAGAAGGCATTATATGGATTGAATCAAGCTCCTAGAGCTTGGTATGCAAGGTTAGATAGGTACTTATTACAGAAAGGATTCAATAAAGGTTCTACAAATAGAAATTTGTACATCAAAGTAAATGGAGATCAAATTCTGATTGTGGAAGTGTATGTGGTGCAGGAGCACCTACCTGACAGCTGGCCTTCATGAGGCAGTTAGTTAGTTTGAGTCTTGTTTATGTTTCCAAGAAGGTCTGATAAGACCAAATGCATGTAATAAGGTCAAGCTGATCATACTAAGATCATGCTGACCAGGCTTTGCTATTTTTAGTTAGTTTGTTAGGACAGTTGTCATGATGTATGTTCGGTTGGATCTCCCAGCCGCCTGGAGAGTTCCCAGCCACTTGGAGTCGGGTCAGTAGTACTCGCAGGAAAACCTATTTAAGCAGGAGGATCGGTTGACTGTAGATCATCGATCGATAGTATAGTATTGCATTGAGTAGAGGAGTTAGAGTGTGCTATGTGAGAAACAGTATATTGTATTGCATCTTTGAAATCAATAAAGATCCTGTTTTCATCTTCTGTTTGATCTCCTTTGTGTAATCGATTTGCTGATTTGGGTGGTTTCATGGATTCACTGATCCATTCCACCGGTTGATTCGTCTGATCGGTGGAATGGTTATGTACAGTAGGGTAGGTGTTAGTTTGTTTGTTTGCATGCAGGTGTGCAGGATCGCGGCTGAAAGGTGTTGAAGACCCTAGCATGGGCATGTGCTAGGTCGAGCTGATAAAGTGTGGTAGATCACCCTGAGAGTGGATCGGGTCATCCCAGGAGGATCGGCGAAGTGAAATTTCGCTAAGGCTGAAAGTTCGTCAAAACGGCATCATCAGGATATTTCTGCGTATATCCTGCAGTCGCTTCGGGCATCATCATCTGAGTAAGAGGAGATCGGCATGATGTGGTTGAGTGCATAAAGGGAAAGTGCGTCGGGGTGATCATCATCAGGAGGTGCCGAGGAGGAGCGTATCGGCATAAGGTAGAAGATCGGGTTGATCGCGGGCCGAAAAAAAGCTAAGTTTGGCCAACAGCAGGATATGACGTCATCATCATCAGGATATACGTCATCAGGATATTTCGGAGCAGCAGGATATTGAGGATCTGCGGGTGACATCATCGTCATCAGGATATACGTCATCAGGATATCAGGTGACGTAAGCATCGGAAGGGACGGTGCGAGGAGTTAAGGTTTGTCATCATCAGGATAAATGGGAGATCAAATTCTGATTGTGGAAGTGTATGTAGATGACATAATTTTTGGTGGAAATGAAGGCATGTGTAAGAGTTTTGCAGATGAGATGTAGAAAGAGTTTGAAATGTCAATGTGTGGGAAAATGAATTTCTTTGTTGGCTTACAGATCAACCAGAAAAATAAAGGCATTTTCATTTCTTAGTCAAAGTATGTAAAAGAGTTGTTAAAGAAGTTTGGAATGGAAGTTTCTAAACCAGTTTGTACTCCTATGGTTACTGGTTGTAAGTTGAGAAAGAATGATGAATCTCCTAAGGTTGATTAGAGAAAGTACAAATCAATGATTGGAGGATTACTATATCTGACTACTACTAGACCAAATATCATGCATACAGTTTATCTTGTGGCTAGATTTCAAGAAGATCCTAAAGAGTCACATGTTATGGCAATGAAGAGGATTTTTAGATATTTAAAGGGCACTTCTGATCATTGCTTATGGTATCCAAAATATACTTACTTTACTCTAAGTGCTTATATAGATGCAGATTGGGCTGGTTGTGTAGATGAGAGGAAAAGTACAAGTGGTGGAGCATTCTTTCTTAGTGGCAGAGTAGTGTCATGGTTAAGTAAAAAGAAGGATTAAGTATCTCTATCTACTACAAAGGCAAAATACATTACAACATCATCTTGTTGCACATAGGTGTTGTGAATGAAACAAACCTTGAAGGATATTAAATTTGTGTATGATGAGCCAATTTCTATTTTCTGTGATAATACAAGTGCTATTAACATTACAAAGAATTCAGTGATGCATTCAAGGACAAAGCATATTTCAATTAGGTATCACTTTCTGAGAGAGAAGGTTGCAGATAATGAATTGAAGCTTGAGTATGTGCCTACAAAGGATCAAGTTGCTGACATATTCACTAATGCTCTTCTTAAGGATACATTTAAGTATCTTTAGGAGAAGTTAGGGGTTATTTGTTGATGGCATGAGACAACTAAGAGGGGGGTTGAATCAGTTGTATCAAAAACTTTAAATTCTCTTAAACAAAATTATATTCACATTCATTTACTTTAACCCCTTAATTTATTATGAAGATTAAACTTGAAATGTAGAATCAAAACTTAAACACATCAACACCATACACACATGAACACCAGATTCTTACATGGAAAACCCTAAAAAGAGAAAAACCACAATGAGTGTTAGCTCACAATATAATGTAGTAACAATACTAAAAAATAAAATAGGCTCACTACCAAAGGGCTCACTGCCCAAAAGAATGCTCACTACTAAAGGGTGGCTCACTGCCAAAGGGTGGCTCACTACCAAGGGGTGGCTCACTACCAAAGGGTGGCTCACTTCCAAGGGGTGGCTCACTACCATGAATTGATATGTTGGCATCTACCACATGCCCGAGTTCAGTTCCAATGAAGCGCAATATATATCACCTTCACTGCCTCAAAACACAAACACTTTCATCTTTGTATCTTTGCATCCACACACTACACACATAGATTCATTACATTTATTTATACCAATCATCAACCTTGGAACATACATCAAAGTCAGAAATACAATCTACAACATTTGGAACAGTCTCCAAGGTCGGTAAACATACACAATTCAAATTAAGTCTAGACCTAAACAAACTTGCAGAGCAAACAAATGAAGGTAGAACATTTCATGGCTTAGCTTAGACCCAAATACATCTTCACATGCTTCAACATGCTTCTACAATCCATGAAACACATCCGCAAAGAGTGTTAGCATCCAAGTTGGCCAAACCTGTGCAAACACCAAGAATACTTACGCACATGCTTCCAAGAACTCAAACATAGCTTGCAGATCAAGAACAAGACTTTAACAAATTTTGGAGACATCCAAAAACAACATAAAATCATTTGAGAGCCATCAAATCCAGCTACAACAAGTTTCACTTGAAGACAACAAATCTCACTTGAAGATAACTTACAATCAACACTGCTAAGCTTTGCTACTCAATAACTTGCTTTCTGGAGCACCAAATCACAAAATCCTTTGGAATGAAGATAGCTAAGGACCCTATAAACATATATCCAAAACTGTATCACCTGAAACCTAGCACTCTGCAGAGAAATGTGGAACAACATAATTTCTCCCAGACACCTCTACACAACTCAGAAACTCTGTCAAATACAATCTTCAAACTAGTGAACATAACTTCTACTACACAATGATTTGGAGCACCAAATTCTGGATTTATCATCTTTAAACACTTCTCTAAAACATATCCAAATCTCATCCTTCAGTCTTCAACACAAAAGAAATGCGGAGAAAAAACTCAGACAGTATCCTGCAAGCCAGAATACTCTGCAACACATTGTTTCCACTTGGAGAGCAAATTTTCTCAAAAGCACTTGGAAACTCAGCAACATGAATAATATGCTACCATCATCAACACTTTTTCAAGTCATTCAAATCACCTTAACATGACAACTCAATCAAGCAACAATCAACAATATTAGAAGACACAGTTGACATCAATGACAACATCAGTTAGCACATACTTGCAAGAATCTCCCCCTTTGTCATTGATGGTAACATATGATGTGAAAAACCATCATGACACAATTCTACACTAATCTCATTCTCCCCCTTTCTTTATACATCTTACTCTCTCTTTTGTTTTTCACATGAACTCTCTCCCCCTTTGACATCAATGACAAAGGGTGACACACCTTCTTCAAGCTTTCTCCCCTGAGTATGATACAACACATACTTGCACTATCCTTAGCTACTCTAAATACTTTTCTTTGACTACAACACTATTCAAAGTCACTACCTGCTCCCCCTGAGAGGTAGCCTCCATCGTCAATCTAGAAAAGAATGACTCTTGAACCACACTAGACTCATGCACTTCCTCATACATCTAGTTCAACACAGGAGGGGCAATAACCCCTAACTTCTCCCGTAGATACACAAATTTATCCTTAGGAAGAGATTTGGTGAATATGTCAGCAACTTGATCTTTTGTAGGCACATACTCAAGATTCACTTCTTTCTCTACAACCTTCTCTCTCAGAAAGTGATACCTAATAGAAATATGCTTTGTCCTTGAATGCATCACTGGGTTCTTTCAAATGTTAATGGCACTGGTATTATCATAGAAAATTGGAATCAAATCCTCATACTCAACTTGGATGTCCTTCAGAGTTTATCTCATCCACAACACTTGTGTGCAACATGATGTTGCTGCAATGTACTCTACATCTGTAGTAGATAAGGATACTAAATCCTACTTCTTGATTTTCCATGACACAACTCTATCTCCAAGAAAGAACACACCACCACTTGTACTTTTCTTGTCATCTACACATCCAACCCAATCTGCATCTGTATAGGCACTTAGAGTGAAGTCATTAGTCTTAGGATACCACAAACCATGATCTAGAGTGCCCTTCAAATACTTGAATATTCTCTTTACCGCCATGACATGTGACTCTCTAGGATCTGCTTGAAATCTTGCCACAAGACAGACTGCATGCATGATATCTGGTATGGTAGTAGTTAGGTATAACAGTCCACTAATCATTGATCTATATTTTCTTTGATCAACCTTAGGGGATTCATCATTTTTGCTGAGTTTGCAACCAGTTGTCATGGGAGTACAAACTAGTTTAGATTCTTCCATTCCAAACTTCTTCAACAACTCCTTGATACTTTGATTATGAAATGAAAATGCCCTTATCCATCTGATTAATTTACAGTCCAAGAAAGAAGTTCATCTCACCACACATTGACATCTCAAATTATTTTTGCATCTCATCTGTAAAGTTCTTACCTTCATTTCCACCAAAGATTATATCATCTACATAGACGTCAATAATCAGGATTTGATCTTTGCTTACCTTGATATACAAGTTACTGTCTGCGAACCCTTTACTAAATCCGTACTACAATAAATACCTGTCCAATCTTGCATACCAAGCTCTAGGAGCTTGCTTTAGTCCATACAATGCCTTCTTCAATTTGTATACCATGTTTGGTTTGTCTGATAACTAAAATCTATTTGGTTGCTCTATATATACTTCCTCTTCCAACTCACCATTCATAAAAGCAGACTTCACATCCATTTGGTATACTTTGAAATCTTTATGTGGTACATAAGCCAAAAACAATCTAATAGCTTCCAATCTTGCCAGCAAGGCAAAAGTTTCCTCATAGTCTATTCCTTCCACTTGTGAGTAGCCTTTGCATACAAGTCTAGCTTTGTTTCTTACCACTTCTCCATTCTCATTCAACTTATTCCTGAAAACCCACTTTGTTCCAATCACATTCTTACCTACAGGCCTGGGGACAAGTTCCCAAGTTTTGTTCTTTTCAATTTACATCAATTCTTCTTCCATTACCTTGACCCAATGTTCATCTTTACATGCTTCAGAGACAGTCTTAGGTTCAACCTTTGAAATTAAACAAAAATTTACCTATTCTACAATCATAACTCCTTTGTTTTTGTCACCAATGATTTGATCCTCTAAGTGATTCTTTTGCACATACTTGGGGGTTTTAGAAACTCTTTCTGGATCTTCTTCTTCCTCACTCTGAACTTCATTGTATTTGACTTCTTCAACTACTTCTATATCGATAGACTCATCTAACTCATATCCATCAGGCCCTGAGTTCTTTTGAATATTTTCATCTACCTTCACATTTGCACTTTCAATACTCTTCCTCAACCTTTTTTTGTAGCACCAGTAGGCTTTTCTCTTAGTGGAGTACCCAAGGAATATGCCTTCATCACATCTAGCATCAAACTTTCCCAACTCTTCATCTCTTCTAATATAGCATTTGCTTCCAAAAACTTTAAAATACTTGATAGTAGGAGTTCTTCCATACCACAGCTCATAAGGTGTCTTTGTTCCATTTCTTTTGAATTACACTCTATTATGGATGTAGACAACAGTATGAATAGCTTCTTTGATCATTTTTCTAGGAGCTTCCTAAACTATTCTATTCTTCCTTTCAACTACTCCATTTTGCGGAGGAGTTCTGGGGGTAGACAATTGTCTCTTTATCCCATATTCTTCACAAAAAGCATTGAATTTGTTTGAAGTAAACTCACCACCTCTGTCATATCTTAGACACTTGATTCTCAAATCCATTTCATTTTCAACCATTGCTTTAAATTCCTTGAACTTGTCTAGGGTTTATGATTTTTCTTTAAGGAATGTAACCCAAGTCATTATTGAATAATCATCAATAAGAAGCATGAAATACTTGTCACATTGTAGACTTCTTGTTCTTGTAGGACCACACCAGTCTGTATACACCAACTCCAATAGATTAGTAGAGGATTGTTCCATGCTCTTGAAACTTATCTTTGTTTGCTTCCCAAACTAACATTCTTTGCAGATGGCATTAGCAGGCTTTACAATCTTAGGTAGGTCTCTTATAGCTTGGATTGAGCTTATTCTCACCAGACTATCAAAGTTAATATGAGACATTATCCTATGCCATAACCAACTTTCATTTTTCTGAGCCAACAAATAACAATTGTCAGTACCTTTCAAATGATAAACATTACCAAGAGTCTTCTTACCAACAATAATTATAGATCTGGAGCTTTTCCTGATCTCACATCCATTATCCTTAAACATTAGATTGTATCCTTTCTCACACATCTATCCAACACTTAGCAGATTTTTATTTAAGACTTTGACATAAAGAACATCATCTGTATTATGCTTGCCATCAAAAGTAATTGACCCTTTTCCACAAATCTTACCAGTTGCATCATCACCAAACCTAACTAGTCCCCCATCATACTTTTCCAATTTAACAAACTTACTCTTATCTCCTATCATGTGATTTGAACATCCACTATCAATGATCTATTCATCCTCCTTTTTAGTATGAAATATAGACAACTCTCCTGGACTTCCTTCCTTCACATAGCTTGCAAGGTTCACAGAAACAAGCTCTTCTCTTATGGCAATAAACAAGAATTCACTAGCATTAACATCTTCAAAATTAGGTTCATCATTAGTTACACCATCATCATCTCTAACATAGTAACTCTTTCTAACCATTTTACCTTTACTTTCATTGTTCTTGATCTTCAAAGATCTGTTAGGACATTTTGAAGAATAGTGACCAATCTTACCACAACAGAAACATTTGAAAGGTAATTTACCTTTGAACTTTTCACTTCCTCTGTTCATTCTGCTTGCAAATTTTGCTTCAAGCTCATCAAAGTCTTCTTCATCTAATTCCACAACATATTTATCTGATCTAGTAGTCTTTTTCTCCTTGGCCTTAAAAGCAGTCTTAGTTTTCATACCATCAGTAGTACCAAATTCTCTCATCTCAATAGTAGTCATTTTACAAAGCAATTGATCTTTTGAAAGCTTGTCCATATCAAACAATTCTTCAATGGCAAACACCTTGTGACTATAAGATTTGGGAATAGTTATAGGTACCTTATCTACAACATCCTTATCATCTATCTTTCCACCAAGACCGTTGATGCTACTGACAACTTCATCAATCTTCTATATGTAACTTGTTATGTTCTCATCTTCAGATATCTGCATAGTTTCATATCTAGCCTTCAAGTTCTACAACTTATCCTTCTTGACAGATTCATCACCTTCATAGATGCTTTTCAATTTCACCCAGATCTCATGAGTAGTTTCTAGATCCACAACTTTCACCATTTCAATGTTAGATAAAGCATTTAGTAGAGCATTTTTAGCTTTTCCATTAGTCTCATAGGCCCTAATCTCAAGTGTAGCTTTTGGACCACCCTCAGGTATTTTATATTCATCTTCAACTACTTTCTAGACATGATAACCAATAGAAACAAGATAACTTTGCATTCGTACCTTCCAGAAGGCATAGTCAAATCCATCAAACCGAGGAATGTCTTTCTTGTGCATCATCCTAGATCTACCTTAAGCTGTTAGGCTTCCTTCCAAGGAATTTCGCTCTGATACCAATTGTTGAAGGCATAAGCCAACTGAGAGGGGGTGAATCAATTGTATCAAAAACTTTAAATTCTCTTAAACAAAATTACATTCACATTCACTTGCTTTAACCCCTTAATCTATTATGAAGATTAAACTTGAAATGTAGAATTAAAACTTAAACACATCAACACCATACACGCATGAACACTAGATTTTTACATGGAAAACCCTAAAAAGGGAAAAACCATGGTGAGTGTTAGCTCACAATATAATGTAGGAACAATACTGAATAACAAAAGAGGCTCACTACTAAAGGGCTCACTGTAAAAGGCTCACTGCCAAAGGGTGGTTCACTGCCAAGGGGTGGCTTACTGTCATGAACTGATATGTTGGCATCTACCACATGCCTGAGTTTAGTTCCAATGAAGCGCAATATATATCACCTTTTCTACCTCACAACACAAACACTTTCATCTTCACATCTTTGCATCCACACACACTACACATGAATTCATTACATTTATTTATACCAATCATCTACAACATTTGGAACAGTCTCCAAAGTTGGTAAACATACACAATTCAAATTAGATCTTGACCTAAACAAACTTATGGAGCAAATGAATGAATGTAGAACACTTCTTGACTTATCTCAGACCCAAATACATCTTCACACGCTTCTACAATCCACGAAACACATCCGCAAAGAGTGTTAGCATCCAAGTCAGCCAAACTTGTGCAAACACCAAGAATACTTAGGCACATGCTTCCAAGAACTCAAACATAGCTTGCAGATCAAGCACAAGCCTTCAACACATTCTAAATACATCTACAAATAACATAAAATCACTTGGGAGCCAACAAATCCAGCTACAACAAGTTTTACTTGAAGACATGTTACAATCAACATTGCTAAGCTCTACTACTCAATAACTTTCTTTCTAGAGAACCAAATCACAAATACTTTGGAATGAAGATAGCTAAGGACATTATAAAAATATTTCTAGAGCTACATCACCTGAAACCACTCTGCGGAGAAATATAGAGCAAAATACTTTCTCCCAGACACCTCTGCACAACTCAGAAACTCTGTCAAATACAGTCTTCAAACTGGTGAACATAACTTCTACTACACAGTGATCCAGACTACCAAATTCTAGATTTATCATCTTCAAACACTTCTCTAAAACATATCCAAATCTCATACTCCGGTCTTCAACACAAAAGAAATGCAGAGCAAAAACTTAGACAGTATCCTACAAGCCAGAATACTAGGTAACACACTATTTCCACTTGGAGAGAAAATTTTCTCAAAAGTACTTGGAAACTCATCAACAATTCTTCAAGTCATTCAAATCACCTTAACATGACAACTCAATCAAGCAATAATCAACAATATTAGAAGACACAATTAACACCAATGACAACACAATCATGTTGACATCAATGACAACACCTATTAGCACATACTTGCAACATTATTGCCTCTCCTTCCTTGAAATAGATGTGTAGAAACCCAAAATTGACCTACTTCATTTACTTAGGCATTTGTTGCATTTCCGCACTACATACATTATTTCGTCTAGCACACTTATAATTAAAAATCTCATTTCCTTCCACATCTTCATAATTAATTAAATAAATCTTATTTATTTAATTAATTTCCGTTATTCCTCTATTTTCCATCAATAATTAAATAATTTTAAATTATTTAGTTATTCCATCCTTCTAAAAAATAAATAAAATCTATATTGTATTTATTCCCTCATTATACATATAAATTAAATAAACCTATTTTATTTAATTTATATTTTTCTTCCTACCAACATTCTCTCTTACATAATAAATTAAATAAAGGTATTGTTGTGATGTTCACAACACACCCCATTTTGCCCCTTAGCAAAACGAGGACCCCTGCTGTCGCTTTGCTTTTTGCTTCTGCTTGTGTTTGTTCTGTCTGGTGGTAAAGGGAAAAGAGAGTCAAATTTGCAAACCTTGTTAAAAATATGGAAAAATGTATTTTTAGTACCATTGCATAATATGGTTGGATTCCTTGCGAAAAATGAGCCAAAGTTGCTTTTTGAACCATCGTAAAATTCATCATATCTTGCAAGTTATGATCATTTAGGTAAAATGAACTATCAGGTTTTGCATAATATACAGTCAGTTGTTTGCCCTTTTTGTTGGCATTCATTTTAAATTTCGAGAAAATTCATACTTAGTGGTTCCGGGTCGTGGGCAATTTTGTCTGGGTTCCACTCTGTATGTTACATTTGATTATTTTGCAGAAAGAACATCGGCCTAACAATAGTGATCGGTGGAGTTTTGAAGTGTTCCACCGAAGTAGGGTTTCTCGTCGATGAAATTGTCATCGGCATAACCTTCAGGTATCAGCCGAGTTTCAAACGGTTACCCCGAAGCATGTGGTCTCGCTGATGGTATGCCATCGGCATAACCTACACTGTCGGCGGTGTTTTGTTATGTCTTAGCGATAGGCGGGAGTCATGCCGACGAAGTGGCATCGGTATAACGAAGGCCATTGGTGGAGGAGATTTGTGAGTTGCCGATGGGCCATCTCACGCCGATGGCGAACAACGAAGGGGGTTATCGGCGAAACTCTCGCCGATAAAGGTATCGGCCAAGGTAAAGGCATCGGCGGAGGGAAATTATGAGGCGCTGATGGGCGATCTCTCGCCGATGAACATCAACGAAGGAATCGTCGGTAAGAGTCTCACCGACGGGGAGACATCGATGTAACGAAAGTCATCGGTGAAGGAATTTTGAGGCGCGCCAATTGTATAGTCTCACACCGATGGCAGAAACAAAGGGAAAAAATAAAGGAAAAGGGCATTGGCCCAACGGAGAACATCGGCGAAGGAATTTTGGGGCCCGACGATAGCGATAGTCACGCCGATAGGCGGGAAATGCATAGCGATGGAAATTTTAAACTATATTTTTAGGTGCCCGTAGCATTTTTGGTCAGCGATAGTTGACCCGATGGGTTTTGAACAGTATGTGTACATTTTGAACGCAGTTTCTGCTAATTTTGGACCTGATTTCCACATTTTGCACGGTCACCCTGATTTAAACAGATATTTTTGGTTTCTTGCTGTTCGTTTGATAAATATGGTACTTATTGCTTGTCTTGTCTTGCAGGCTTGCAGTCGAGGAAGCAGCTAGAAATTCAACACAGTGACCTCATGGAAGAAGGAAATCCAATCTCAGGAGCAGGAAGATAAAGATGAAGTGTGAAGAAGTCAAGGCCAACCAAATGAAGAACAAGGTTGCAGCTGAGAGTATTACTACAACAGACAAACAAGAGTTATTGCTGAGCTGCCAGAACTTCTTAGAAGGGGCAATATTTCGCCCAGATTTGACACTGCTCAGAGATATTTTGGAAGATCTGGTTCATCTGTATTTATTGCTATAACCAGGGGTTTGAACTAGGGGTTCAGTTAGGTTTTTGCTGTAGTAAGGACAATCAGAGAGTCTTTATATTATGCCTCTCTACATTGTAATACTTTACAATAGGGGCTACACAGGGATTTTTAGGAAAACACAGCAAGTTAGCTTAGTTTAGATTAGAAGTAGAAGAAGGAGGTCGCCTGTTTGTCTTCAGTAAGGTGCGCGTGGAATGTCTGGCTGCCTTACTGTATCTGTAAAGCTTGTAAGTTCTCTATAGTATGATCAATGAAACTAAGAGTCATTCCTACATTGTAAATCATGTATGACTATTCGTTTCTAATACAATAGAATCTGGAGTTCTGCATCTATCTTCTGAGTGTTCTCCTACTCTTCTTTGTGTTTTGAAATATTTTCTTTGAGAGCTTGCAATTTTAAATGTATGTTTGTGAAAATGCTCAGAACTTGCATTTAAGGTTTTTACTGTGGATTTGATCAAATTATTGTAGTATTTACATAGTGAATAACAGAAACAATTAGATCCTTCGGTAAATTAAATGAGGTATAGATTAGATCTTTCTAACTTTTCCCAACCCATCTGAAATATTTAGCTGAAAACGTAGAAATCTAAAGGAAATTGTCTCAAATTTGAAGAAGCATGCATAACAGAGTTAAGAGTAGACAGTTTTCATAAATGTATAAAAGAGAAGGCTGCAATAATTCAAGAAAACCATCTGAATTTGCAACACAGTAACACTTGTATGCAAATGAACAAAATACTTGTTGAAATCTGTGAGGACCACCCTTTTTACTTCTGTTGTTATGACTATTTACATTACTGTTATTGTTACTTTTTATATTTGTGGGATAGCAGTTCCCGGAATTGTCAAAGTATTAAACTTTATTATGATTTCGGAAAAACTAATTGGGTGATGTTTGGATAAGTTTACATTTCAGAAAAAACATTAATTAGGTGATGATGGAAAATTGTAATATGATTTCATTTATGTTAATTAGTACTATGTCATGATAATGCATGTTTTCAAGTTGCTTCGGCTATGATGATTTTATGTGGTTACTGATCTTGTAATTTAGTGTGCAGGAATTACTAATCGAACCACAGAATTCGGAGATCATTCCGCACCTTGTTATTTGTTATTCCCTGTTAAGCCGATCTGGTTCCACGAGGAACCAAGATCTCTTTGTGTTTGATGTAATGATGTAATGTCGTCTTTCGTATGGTCAAGTGGGTTAAGTTACCCTCATGTAACATTATTTTATAATTTGTGTTGTAAAAAGGATTGAAATTGAATTTCCTTATTTAATTTAAATTTATGAGGCCTTTTCTTGTGCTTTACATTGACCAGGAGTGTCTTGTATGGGTTAAAATTGACCCTGGGTTATACCCCATGGGTCCAGGGGCCCATTTGGCATGGGTAACCCTTGAGTAACCTCCATCTAGTCATCTTAACTTCCCCCTGAAGTTAAGTGACGAAAATTGGAGGTAGGAGTGGACATGATGGGTTGTACCAACACCCAACCCATCCCCTCTACATTCCCCAAGATAAGAGATGCCATCCATTATTGAAGGATTGACTTAAAGTCACCCCTTCCATAGTGAGATTCCCCCATGTGCTGTGGGGAGACCCATGTGAAGAAGGGAAGAAGGGGCATGGGTCACCTGTCTTCTTCCCCATTAACTCCTTTTATTTCTCCCATGCGTAAGAGGAATCACATGAGGAGAGGAATAAGGAGTACTCTTGGGAAGGGTGAGTGACATAAGCCACCAGGGCAGAATAGTGGTTTTGGGGGAGAGTGAGAAGGTGACAAGTGTCACCTCCCCATTCCTCAAAACTGAAAAGAATTTGGTTATTTGTTTCCAATGTTGGGATGGGAGGGAGTTAGTTGAATTTTGGGGAAACTTTCATTTTGCCTTACCAAAAATAGAAAAGTTAGCTTGTAGGAGAGAGAAGGGAGAGGGAGTTGGTGGCTAAGGTTGGAAGAGAACTCTGTGGGCTCAGCAACAGCTTCATTCCAGGAAGGCTTTGTAAGGTTGGTTTGAATTCTACCTTTGTTTCGTATAGCTGAATATGTAAAGTGTGTGAATTTGTGTTTAGATTTGTTTTCTGTGGGGTTTGTTGTCGGGTTGTTTGACAGAGCTTCTCCCACTTGGGAGAAATGCTCATCAAGTTTGGGGTAGGGGAGGAGAGATCCTCCTCGGGTGCATACCTGTTTCCATCTTTTGGGATGTTGAAAGCCTTGAGGGCATGTATCTGTGTCTGTATCTTTGACTTGAGAGTCATATATAGATTTCTTACAAATTTGTGATCAAACTTGGTTTGAGACCAAGAGAAATTGTATTGGTTAACTTATCTGTCAGGGTGACACTCTGGAGTCGAGTGTGTCCACTCTCCTGCCCCTTATGAAACTCACTGTAGTTGAGTTTCCGTGTTGTGTAAATGACCCACAGGTGTTTGTGTGCTTTGGGATTGTTGTTGTTACTGTTGTGAAGTGGAGTGTTTGAGTTACCCAGGTGTGAGTATGGTCTCCCTAGCTCGGGGGTGACCCACTTGCGGGTCTACGGAAGGGAGGAGAGCTAGATGAGTGGTGTTTTCTTCTTTGTTTGTCTTTGATACGCAGGTTTTCCCTTGGAGCTTCTGGTTGGCTTGGGAGAAGTTATATTTGTGAAGAAACAGTTATTCTTCTTTGTCATGAGAATTAGGCCTGGTTCATTTCTTAAGAGTTGAAGAGAGAGCACCTCTCTTGTTATTGCTGTAATTTATTGTTACCCTGGGGGTGAAGGAAATCACCTCCCTGATCTTGTTAATTAATGGACTTCTACTTGGTTGTCTCAAGCTATCAGTTGTAGACTGTTTGGGTGAAGAAAGTTCATATCTGGGAAGTTAGTTGCTGTATCCATGGTTTAAAATCTGTAATATGAATGTGCTTAAATTTTCAAGTTTGTTGCTTTGTATACCTTTTTAAATAGAAAATTCATTACTTATTTGTAATCTAAACTGAGTTTGTTTATGTAATTGAAAGTTTGGAATTGCTTAACTAGTTGAAATGTTAGTTCTATGGTTCATTGATCTAATGGAAAAGACAATTTTAAATGTTTAAGTTTATTCTCATATATAGTGGTTTCAGTTAATTTGAAAAGATTAGAGGAAATCTAGCATGTATATATTTCTATCTATTAAGTTAAGCAACTTAAATATTTAATGAAAATGGAATATATATCGCTATATAGAAATATATATATATATATATATATATATATATATATATATAAATATAATAAGTTGTTATATACTTACCATTTTTTTTATCGAATAAGTGAAACTGGAATATATATATATATATAATTGTTATTTAATTATCATTTATAACAGGTTGAAATTGAGAAAATTATGAAATAAATATATATATATATATATAGATAACAGTTGTTATTAATTATCATTTTGACAGAATAATAGAAACTGACTAAATTGTTTTATTCAGAGACTGAGATATATATATATATATATATATATATATTATTGATATGTTATATCATCGAAAAGCGCTAAAACTGAATAAATTTCATGACTGTCGAACTTTTGAAAGCGGTATGTATTCTACACAGTCGAGGCTTATTATAAGATGGGCGGTGGGGAGCGATCCCCACCGTAGACCCCGTTTAAAGTAAAACAGAGGTGTGGGGAGGGGCGGAGCCCCACCCACACCCCACATTGTGGGATATGGGTGGGGCTCCGCCCCTCCCCACATCCCCCTGCGGTTTCAAACCCCGCGGAGCTACGCTCCGCCACATGTAAGCCGCCGCTGTATTTCGCGGC
This sequence comes from Cunninghamia lanceolata, assembly GCA_027924645.1. Classification (NCBI taxonomy): domain Eukaryota; kingdom Viridiplantae; phylum Streptophyta; class Pinopsida; order Cupressales; family Cupressaceae; genus Cunninghamia; species Cunninghamia lanceolata. The sequence continues at coordinate 5,943,277 of BSBN01000103.1, forward strand.
CTCCGTTCCTCTGTGCGGCCGACCCCTGCCGCCATTACCCTGTCACAGCAAGCATAAAATGTAAAAAAAAAATGTGTTAGGGCTATTTAGCCCTAACATCTAAGCATTGGTTCATTTAAATAACAAAACAAAAATATATATATATCTATATATATATATATGTTGGCATAATATATGTCATATATATACATATATAGATATATATATGGTTCATTTACATAACAAAACAAATATATATATATATATATATATATGTTGGCATAATATATGTCATATATATATATATAATGTTTTGAAAGGGAATTGTAAATAAATAATGATATATTTAGTTATATAGTTCTATATGTATATATAATACATATATATATTTATATATATGGTATATATACATAGAAGAGGTGTCTTGGGCCATTTTATGAGGCCCTCTCTATCATTCATAACAAGGGGATGTGCAAAACTAAGTCAAAAAAAAAGGGGGGTTTCAAATAAGGGAATTATGTTTTCGTCTTAAGTGGAGTACAAACGTAATTAAACAGGGATTTTGTGATATTTTCACAGTAGTTTTTTTATTAAGTGTTGAGCACAACAACCAAAGAAGTTATGTTTCCATGATCAGGGTTTTATAAAGTGGAGAGCCTCCTACATGTATTAACAACGGTAAACGATTTACAATAAGAGTATTAATAATACTGATTAGTAATAATAACAACAGTAATTATAGATAAGAGAAAATAAAATTATACTTTAATGAGAGCATAAAGGAATATACTGTGTTACCCGGGAAGAGTTTCTCGGAAGTTTCACTATCAACGCGGTTCAATAACCGGGAAAATGAAGAGGAAAAATTACACGTCACCTTGCTTAAAAGAACACTGGAAATAAACTTAAGAAGCCATCACAGACATTCCATGTGGCCATTTTAATCCCAACTGTAGTAAACGACCTCATAAGTAAACCTGTAAGAGAGTCCGAAGAAGAAAAACTAACATTGGAAAACACAGAGGAGAAAATGCGCGACATTTCGCACATGGGATAAGAGAACTAAGTTGACGGACCCTTCTGCTAAATCTGCTTAGGAACAAGATTAATTAATACAAACGAAGAGGAGATACCGTGATCGGAGAAGACTAGGAGACCGAGTCCAGCGAGGTAGTAAACCAGTCTATGTGACCTAGACCATCCGAAAGTTAGGTTTAATATCAGCAATAGCTACAGTGATAACCCTGATTGATGTAAATCATGAAGAAAGGCCCGGATATACATAAAGAAAGCATAGAAAACAAAAGAGAGAGAGACCGAAACATAAGCAAACTAAATTATCAGAGAAATAGTTAAGGTAAGTGCGATAAAAATACAATCAAAATTAAGACCCAGAGAAAAGGGAAGAGAGAGCAAACAAACCGCCTCGTTGAGAATGCTAAGTCGTAGGAGGAGTATGTTTCAGGAAGCAAGAGAGGAGACAGACAACCGTGTCTTGCTGAAAATTGACTAAATAGGGAGATCACTAGTCGGTTTAGTCGGAACAAGGCGTCGTGGGAAGTTGTTAATCTATCAGCGAACCACGTGCGTAAATGAGTGCTGCATAATTCCCACTAACGCCGTAAGGCGTTATGCTGCCGAAAATTGCCGAGGTTTAGATTTAGGAACTTTGGTAATCTCACTCTTGCAATGATGTTAGCGGCGTCGTAGAGATCCTCTTGTTGGCCTGCTTGCGTCTGGTTGCACGCAATTGTACTTATATCCCACCGAAAGCTGTAGTATTTTCGCCATGAGAGAACACCGCCGAGCATGCTTACGCATGCGAGGGGGTTTGTAGGACAGTGTGAGAAAAGTTTTTCATATCTCGTGTCATAACCACATAACAGATGTGGCTATGACACGTGTGATGTGTGTTGTGACCACAAGGAAAATGTGGGCATGACAAAATCTATGATTCTTTTGCATATTCTTAGTCCATTAAACCACCAAACAAACCTAAACTACGTAAGGCCCCTTGAACATTACAGCTTCACATTGACCAACTGAACTTGACCAACCGAACCTTTGTAGACTTGGGATTAGTTGAATCTTAAATGATTCCTTCTTATCTTTCAAGTATAGTTTTAGTTCATTATATGTGAATTTTAACTTACTGTTATGATTGCATCAAAACAATCACCAACAGGTATTTATTTAATTTATTATGAGCTTTTCTCTATGTATGTCTCTCAAATTTTCTCCACCGTCAATCTCTCCTTTCATCCTACGCTGTTGATCACTCACCTTCCAAAGTATAAATGCCCTCATTTTTCTCATTTGGTACCCTAGTCTCATTTTCTAATTGCATTTTGAAAGCTCTCACGTTAATTGCATTTTGAAAACTTGAATCGAAAATCATTTTTTTGCACTCTCTTTGCATGCATGTCATCTTTTTAGCATTTCTGAGCACAATTATGGCAACCTCATCGAATATGGTTTGCATGGAGAAGCAATCCATAATAAAATAAAGAAATCACAACACTCAAGTGAATTTGTTTCGATTGCATGTCATTTATTTTGCCTAGGTTAGATTTCTTGAAGATGTTTAGGGTTAGATCTAGTTTTTGATTGTTTAATCTAATTTTTCCCCCATCACAGAATGACACGCCTAGTGGGACCAATCGCGTGATTGGTTTTTTTTATTAAAAAATCATTTTTTGAGTTCAGGTATGGAGAATGCACCTTTGATCTACAGGAAACCACTTTTGCATGGTAGAAAATTGCATCTGTATGCTACTAAATCACCTTTGATTGGGGCAAAATCGCATATAAATGATCTACAATTTTCTTTGATCGGCAGCGCATTGCCTATGGCTTGCATGCAGTCGCTTCTAGTTTAGATAGGGTCTTATAACTCATTTTGGTTTTTTTGCAGGTTTTGGGTCATCTAGGTTATCTCATAGGGGTTGCATGTTGCTATGTTGTTAACCCTTGTCATTTTTGGTTGTCTCCAAGATGTTTTATTTGGAGATTTATTGCTATCTACAGTTTAGCTCTATCATAGCATCTAATATTTCCCATTTGCATAGAATACAAGCAAAAAAAATGGCAAGATCTTATGTTCTAGGCTTTTTTAGGGTTTCATCTTTTGCATGTAGGATCAATTGTCTTGTTTCTGTATTAGGGTTTTGCATGTTTTAGGGTTCAAGCGCCTTTGATTGATATGTGGTCACCTTCGCACAATAGGAATTCACATATGTACGATCGGGCATTGCCTCTGAAGAGCAGGTAATCACCTCTGGTAAGAATCTAACCACCTTCGCATTTCAAAAAATTACATTTGGTTTACATCATATGCCTTTGGTCTACATCTGCAAAATTGAATTTTCCGGGAACTAATTACTATCAGTGTAGCTTGTCTTAATCATTTGTTGAAGAATGGAGGAAAAACTTTTGACATGTTTCTTGCAGGTTCGATCGATCAAAGTCTAAATCTTATTTTTCACTAAGTTAGGCATATTTGGGCTTGGTGCTTGTTGTGCTTTGCACACATGCCCCATTTTGCCAAATGGAGACCCCCTCTTTTGCTTTGGCTTGGAGTTGTAGTCCTTCTTTCTTCTGACAATGAGAAGGTGAATTTGTGCTTAGAATGCAGGATTTGCTTCAAATTTGAGTATTTTGCATGTTTGGAGTCATTTGATGTGTTTCATGATTGATTTGGAAGTGTCTTGAGTGGTCTTGTGCTAAAAAAATAGCCATTTGTTGCTTTCTGCACTAAAATTGGGTGTTACTATAATTTGCTCTAAAATCCTATGTCACTGGATATTTCCCTTGAAATTACTTCTACAGGATGTGTCTGATGGAAATAGGTTGTCATTGATGTCAAAAAGGTTCATCAAGAATGTGCTTGATTAAGATGTCTTGATATTGTTGTAGGATGATGTCATGGTGCAATGTGTTCTCAAGGTGTTTATGTTATGTTTTTGTGTTCACAAGAGGACTTGTTTGTGTTGGACTTATATTCTTGATCTTCACAGGTTTGGCCTTTTTGGTGCTTTTGAATTTGATAGGTTAATCAAGATGCAATTCATATGGTTGAGATGTAATTTATATGTGTCCTCGGATTTTCATGTTGGTTGATACTACATTGCATATTCAGTGAGTTGATCTTCATGCATTTAGTGCAGTTGGTCTTTATGTTTTACATCAGGTTCAGGAGATTTGTTGTATTTGAGTGTGATGTCTTTATGATGGAGTTCACATAAGGCTAATTAGGAGGTTGAAAACATATTTCAGAGAGAGTGGTCACCTTGATCATCATCTTAAGATTGGTTTTAAGAATGAAGTGGAAGATGATCATATAATGTTGTTGTCTTGAGGTTCATGATTCTATGTTTTGTTCACAATATATTCTTCTTGGCAGGTGTTGGTTTTTGATTTAGTCAAAAGGATTTGACAGGTTCTTACATGTCAATTCATATGCCTCTATATTCTTCAGGGTGTCTTAGTTATGATTCAAGAAGATGCTCATATCAGTGTTCAAGAGATTTAAGCATAGTGATGTGACTAAAAGAGATGGTAATGTTCTTTATTGAGGGTTTGATCATGGTAATGTTCTTGCTTCATGCTATAGTAAATGATTGTCTTCATCATATTATAAACTACTACAGTCATTTTCTTCCTCGCAAGATATGATAGTTAATAGCATTCTGTGTTTTTTTGGACTGGAAAAGTTTATTCAAGTTACAAAGGCTTAAATCCTACATATTCCAAATCTTAAAATTTGTCACATTTATAGTAGTTCTAACTATCATACAAAAAGGGCACTTTATATTATAATTGTTAAGTGACTTATTATAAAAAGTCAGTTTAACTTAAGCTTACCTGCCAAAGGGTTTATATGCCATGAGGTAACCGGCCTCTTCAAATTCCTTTACCTCTTGCATCGGTTCCCTCTTAAGAGAAATGGACTCATGTTTATTATTTTGAATGGCTTTATTAAAAGGAAGAAAGATCCTAAATAAAGAGCTTTTTACATGAAAAGCTTAGAATCATTTAGAAAACTCTTTATTAAGGAGGAAGCCGATTACTAAGCCTTTTATGTTTTTATCTTATTTTTAGAAACTTTATTTTTTTAACCACTATTTGGTCGATCCCTCTTTATGTATTTAAATAAAGTTTTTTTTCATTTGATTTTTAAGGATTTTTTTAGTATATTAAGGATTTTTTTCAAGGAATATCTTTATGAGATTTCCTTCTTATCTCGGTGCTTATGAAGAAGTTTTAATATTTATTTTGTAGAGAAGGATTTCAAAGAGAATGATCAATAGATGATCTTGTAGATAGAGCTTCTGGATTAAACTATGTATGGTTTTTGCTTCAATGTTTCGGATCATGCACAATGATCCATCATCAGGAAGAGGAGAAAACAATAGATGATCTTGTAGGATAACAATGATGCAGGGGAGAAAATTTATTTGAATATCTTATGATGGGAATGGAAATGAATTTTTAGAGGAATATGAAGAGTTTTTGGAACTAAATTTTTGTGTAGATATATTTTTTGATGTAGGGCAAAACTGATTGAATTTTTTTTTTTGAAAGGAGAAGATGAAAAGATTGAAGGGCTTGAAAAGTTGTGATTTTTACAGAGAAAATAAAAATGGATTTTGGAAAAAAAATTTACAAGAAGATGAAAAGATTGAAGGGGTTGAAAAGTTGTGATTTTTACAGAGAAAATAAAAATGGATTTTGGAAAAAAAAATTTACATGAAGATGAAAAGAAGATGAAATCTTTTTGAATAGGAATATGAAAGATAATTTTCATAACATTGTATATAAGTTTTCCTTTTCAGGAGAAAGTATTTTTATTTTTGCAGGAGGATAAAGAAAATCATTGAAGAAGAGAAATTTACAGGGAAGATGAGAATTGAAGAAGATTTTTTGTTTTCAGAATGTGAAAAGATATTAAAATTGCATATAATGGTTTTATAGGTACATTGATAGTGAGTGTGATTTGAAGACATCCTTGAGAAGATACAGATGATTTTTGAATATATGAGATCATGTTTTGTAGGGGTAAATATAGAGAATGACAAGTTCATCAGATGTTATTGGAAAGTGAAAATTGAGCTGAAGAGAGTTGATGTGAGGAATATAATGTAGAAATGATAATCTCCTTGTTGCAACGTATTTTTAGATTGAACCTCAGATGAAATTGTTATGCAGAGATAATCAAGTGAATGAATTGTGTTCAAATTGATCAAACAAAGATAATGAGACTAGTATGTAGATTGATTTCAGTTGATGAGAAGTATGATGATATGATAGACACACGTAGAAGAAGTGATTTGTATTGAAATAGAGAAACCCTCTGAATTCTTGATTTTAATTTGAGTATGAATTAGGGGTTGGTGCTTCTAAACATTGTAACCAGTGAGGTTTTTGCTTAAGCCAATGATGCATTTTGAGTGTTTTTTCTACCCAAGAAAGGTTTTCCACTCCAGAAATCTCTATGTCATAATTTGCCTTTATGAGTGTACTTTATAATGCTTTACTCACATATCCTGATTCATGTTTATATATTATCATATCTGTGCATATATGTTTAACAATTCATTGATGTCTTCCTTCTTCTTTGTCTTGTAAATTAAAAGGTTGAAAAAGTTAAAAGTTTTTCACAACACTGATTCACCCCCCCTCTCAGTGTTGTCCTGGACTCCTACAATGTCATGTTGAAATTCCTAGTTTCCAATTCTTAGAATTACAAAATCATGCCAAATTCCACAAGATTTCACTAAGGGGTTTACATACTTTCATTTTGACGCATGGTCCAGAAGCCCTGATTTGGCTAAGTCTGAAACCCTGAAAATCCTAAAAAATGGCTAACTCTGAAATCTGGTGGAACCTCAAAATTCTAGAATCTACATATGAAATCATATGGATCTAGAACCTATCTCAAACATCTTGAAAGTATATTTAAAATTATTTAAAGTATAATAAATTTCTTATACTTAAATATATTTTTAAATATACTTTCACCCTGGCCAATTCAAAATCTAGTGCTAAAAATGCCTCCTACCGACTTTTGTGCTAAATTTGCCTCCGATTGACCTCCCTCCAAGCTACCACTAAGTCAGTCAGACCAAAAATCCCCACTGAGACAATTTCAAAGAAAAGCGCTAAAAATGCCTCCTACCGACTTGCGCTAATATTTGCCTTCACTACACTTAGTCGGTACACAGAGAAATCCACGCTAGTCGGTTGCATTAAAAATTCCCACCATTGAAGTTAATGCTAAAAATAGGCCTCACAGACTGCACTGAAAACTACCTTCACTAACTTTAGTCAGTCGGACCTAAAATCCACGCTAGGGTCGGTTGGACCCCAAATTAGTGCCAAAACCATTTTGCGCTAGAATTGCACCTCACGGACCTGTGCTAAATTTGACCTCCACTGACTTTTAGTCTGTGACACCCAAAACCTGCGCTTTTTGACATTTTGTCTTAGAAATTGAGTTTTTCAAGGAGCAAATTGGATTTTCTTGATGGATTTGAATTGCATATCTATTTGTCACATCATGAGGAACCTTTTACCAAGTTTCTGTGGATTTTGGGCATGTTTTTCGACAATTAATGCCACTACACATGAAAAGTCCGTGACCCCCAAAAATCCCACTTTTTGCAAAAAGGGCTAGAAAAACATGAACTAAAAGTCTGCAAATGGATTCTAATGACTACAAAAACTTCCTAGATCAATATATTGGCCAAATGGGTACTTGAAAATGGTAAAAAATGCATACAATCATGTGAAAATCACTGAATTTAGGAGGTTGTTCATAGAAAAGTGACATTGACAATGAGTTGTTTTTTATTGATCCATGACTGCAAATGGGCATATTTTGATTCAAAATGATAAAAATAATTTGTTAAGATGAAATTGATGCTTTTCCTCATTGCTTGCAGGTTTAAGAGGACAAATGAGCCAATTGGAGCCATCTTGGAAGGTGAACACACAAGAGGTGCAGTGTTGATTCACAACTGTAGAATTGACATTCTATCAACCAAACTACTGCTGCACATGCAAAAGGAAGTTAGTATAATGTCCAAGATGATAAAGATGAGTCTTAGGAGCTGAAAGACATAGAAGATCATGCCAAATCACTGTTGTTCCTATAGATCTGGTCCAATGTCCAAGACTTGTTCAAAGCTGACCCAATCATCTAGTCATGCAATGTTGGTCCAACAAGCATCTAGTTGCATATACCTTCACCAAAATACTCCTTTTGATGCAGTCAGCACTTGGAATCTCATGAATCCACATTAGCTCAAGTTTTTAAGTGTCATGTGACTCTATTTTAGCTTTATTAGGCCTTGAAAGTTGACTTTTCATCATATACAACCAAATGGGTATCCATTTTGTCCAGATTCAATGTATTTGCAAGCTATTTTTTGTCTTTTTCCTATAAGACAAAGGCAAATCTAAAAATGTAACAAACTAATATATCTCATTAAGTGCCATGTAATATGAACCATTGGTGTTGAGTTAATATCCACTGTCCATTGAAAAACTCGGTATGGTGCCTTGTATATAAAAGGATTATCATTCTCTCATTGTAACAAGTAAGATTTGATAATGAATTGCTGAGACTCTATCAAAATACAGTCAATACAAAGCAAGTTTTGTAGGTTGCTGGGAATTTGTGACTATGTGTTGTCTTATTTTGGTCTTCATGGTTCATGTCAATCTAAAATTAGTTGATATTCAGTTGCACTTGTGATTAATTATTCAGATATTTGATGGATTTCATGTCCATTCCATTAATGGCTTACTGATTGTATGTCATTGTGCATGGTTAGTCTATGCATATTTTATGAGATAAGTTTGGTTGTATGATTTCATTGAGTTGCACCAAGGATTGGGTGTTTGATGAACCCTCTACAATTTGAAAATCATTACATTTCCTTAGAAGATTGCACATTCTCTATGGCATTGTGGGCTGCCTGGTTAAGTAGAGATCTATAATTTACTATTAGGAATCTGTCTATCTATTTGATTATCATTTTTGCAATTATCTATAGGATTTCTTATCCCTTCCCTCTCTCTCTTTTCCTTTTGCATTTTCTTTACTAAAGTTTGGTAGATTTAGGATTTGAGCAGCATTACATTGATCATCTACTAAAATTTTAGACTTCACAGTCTTAACCACCTAGGGTTTCTGCACTTGCATTACTGCCATCTTTTCATAAACCCTGCATTTCATGTAAGACCCCTTGTTGGCATAGCTAGACATACCACTGAGTCATTCCAAGCAAGCTAAGACCTAGATGTATTATCCTTGGGGTAGTCCTATCTTAGATAAGATACCTTTTTCAAGAGAGGTGTGATCCCAACAATCATACCTACATTGTTGTGTGTTAAAAACACCCATCAATAGTGCTTAAAATAAACACTGCATGCTCCGTGTCTATTTTTCCTTTTTTTGGTTTGCCTGCTGTGAGTGTTTGTAACCTAATTTAACAACAAGAGTATCCTCTCCCCCTGCCTATCCAATGGATCTGGGGTGTAATATAAATTGTTGTTATCTCTAGAGGGCCTACCACCTTGCTTCAAAAGGTGGGAACAACCCAAGTGGCAACAAGCTAAAGCCAAGCTCTTTCAAGCCACTATATAAAATAATGTGTTTGTGATAAAAGTCATAAGAAATAGGTAATGTTATGTCATACCGACGAATGTCTTCCTTAGTACCTTATGGTGTGTCAAAACCTATAGAGCATAACCTATGTAGGCTGGGAGGCCTCCTAATCAGAATGAATCGCCACATGTATGGCTACTTGAATGAAAGCCCTTACTAGAAACCTAGTGTAGTAGCCAAAAACCCTTTATTTGTTGGCGTAGGAGGTCAGACCTCTGAAGCCATCCCACACTCTCGCAGTTCAAAGTAGAGATAGAAAATTCCCTCTAGGAATTCAAAGTTTGGTATGCTCAAGAAGTGAGTAATGTGCAAGGGAGAGCCAGTGCTACCAAACTTCTAGGCTATCCACTTTGAATACGTGTGGTTGGAGCAATCCAAGTCAGAATCCAGTAGATATTGTCCTTGCCTAGCCTAGGTTGTAATGTTTGTGAATGTCTGGTATGCATGTGTCTTCACAATCATCTATTTTCTTGTCAAAATAAGCAAAGATATCCTCAAAACTAAAAATCTGTCATAGCTAGCCACCTTTGAACAACAACCTATCACCTTTGACCATCAGCTGGTCGCCTTTAATTAATAGTAGCTCACCTCTATTTATCTTGTCCTTTCTTTCTGCTTATGAATCAATCACCTTTGGATCCTTCAGTCGCCTTTGAACCATACTCTGTCACATATGAACAATAGTAGCTCACCTTTGATTTGCATATAGTCGCCTCTAGGCTATTCCTAGTTGCCTTTGGTTAGTCACAGATTTCCATCAATTTTATTAGCATCAAATCTTGTTTCTAATCAATCCATCAGCTCTCAGACATCAAATTAGTCAGTACACCATCCTAGCTAGCCCTGATCATATTAGTTTTGGACAATTGAGCCCTATATCCTTTTGAGACTCAAAATCAATCATCCAACATCAGTCAAATCAAATCAAACCTTTACCCTTTGGCTTTGGTCATCCCAAAATTATCAATTATCTTTGTCTATTAATCCATTAATCAACCAATCAATCAAATCTAACTGAGCCAAAATCAAATCACCAATCAGACCCAATCAATATATCCAAAATCAACAAATCAACAAATCAATCTATCTAGGAGTTTCAACCTTATGGCGTAAGTCCAAAACTTCATGCCTCAAACCAAAATCTAATACAAAGCAGTCATGGAAGCCAACCTCAAGCAAATTCAATCCACTCCCCTTAAGGATGCTTTGAAATTGACAACTAGAATGCCCCCTAGTATCTTTGTACCTGAAGGTTATATTGTTGGACCATCATCATCATCAATCTCAACACAACAACAACATTTGAGCCCTCATCCTCTACATTGATGCCACAATCTCTATATGCCTATGAAGATTCATCAGATGATCAAGAAGATATTCAAGACCCCAAAGCTTTGTGACATGCCAATAAAATCATACAGGCCAATCAAGAACAAATTCTCCTACAATTAATCCAAGATGGAGTCAAACTGTCAATTAATTTTGATGTGTAAAGAGGACCCTACTAGTGTTGCTACAGAAAACCCTGCGGCTATTGTCACCATGTCTACCAAATCCACCATACCCTTAGCACCATCTTTGCCTAACCAACACAATCATACAACCCAAACATCATCCACACCAATGAGACCAAGTCAATCAAATGTTACTACATCAATTGGGCCATTAGTGACACCATCTTATGCTCCCACTTCAGTGGTCTCTAATATGAGTGTGCCCTCCTCTCATGTGTTAGCTCCCATTCTATCTACCTCTATGAATGTCATTTCCACTCAAGTCACTCAAGCACCACCTATTTCCAACTTGAATGCGTCACATGTTGGGCCACCCCAAATATCTAAAGCATCCTCCCACATCACTATATCACCCAATCAACCAATTCAGACCTCACATGTCACATCTAATCCTACCATATCTCTTATTGATCAACCTATCATATCAAATGCACATTCCAAAACCTCATATGTTGATCAACTTCTTTCTCTCAGACCACAACCCTCCAATATCTAGATCTCTTGTTACTCCACCACTCATTTCTCAAGTCCCAGTAACCACTACACAAATCGTATCTTATACCAACACCTCATTTGGCTCACATGTGATACCTACCTATACTGTCAACCCAACACCAAATTCATACATATCTCCTCCACTTGGTACCCAACCTCAAAACACTTTCAGCCAACCTCAAAACACTTTTTTCCAACCTCAAAACACATATGTTCCACCATACAATCCATCACATCTTTCAAATCAACAATTGACGTACCACATTCCTCCACCAAGCCATCAAAATGTCTTGCAAGAATATCAACCATTTATATCTGATTATGAGCAATGATTCAATCAATTAGAACAACAAATGGTGGATATGAGTATAAGGCAAACCAAGAAAACATTTTCTTTTGAGGAGGTGTGTCCATACCCTTTCGATAAGTCATTGCAAATGGTACCATTTCCCCCACACTTTGAAATACCACAATTCAACAAATACAAGGGGAAAGGAGATCTAAATGACCACCTTCGAACATTCTATGTTGCTTGTCTTGATGTGGCCTACAATGACACATATCTCTTATGACTATTCCCTTGAAGTCTAGGGGGACAAACCATGGAATAGTTCTCTCATTTGCTTCTGGACATTAAAACCTTTAAAGAATTGGCAAGCAAATTTGTGTCTCACTTTGTGTTCAACATAGAAAATGAAATCAATATGAATTATCTCATCAATAATAAACAACGAAACGGCAAAACCTTTTCATCCTTCATTTAGCAATGGAGAAACATGGCTAGGAAACTCTCTTGGCATATGCCTGAAAAATAACAAGTTGATATCTTCGTTCAAAACCTCCACCCTAAATTATCATTCCAATTGCAAATGCATAGCGCAACTTCATTTGATGAAATCATATCTAAAGGGAGCAACATTGAGAAATCCCTAATTGCAAAGGGCCTTATCAAAATCTTTAAAGAAAACAAAGATAATCCTCAATCTTCAAATGACAAATCTCATTTTTGGAACAAAAATAAAAATGTTGTAAATGATGGTGTTGTCGACACAAAGAATGTCCAAACTGTGCAAGCACCTATCTATATTCAAATGGCACCTAGTGCCCCACCTTTTATTCCCCGTGATCAAACAAAAACAAATCCACCACCAAGACATAAATTTACTCCCTTGGGAGAACCAATTGAATATGTTCTTAGAAAGCTACTACAATCAGGAACTATTACTTTACCTAAAGCTAGACCAAACAAGGAACCACAATTCAAACCTAATTGGTACAAAGACAATTTGTGAGTATCCTAGGGTAAAGGGACATAACACTGCCAGTTGCATGAAATTGAAACATATGATTCAAAATCTCATTGATCAAGGACTTGTTAATGTCACATCACCACAACAAACATCTAATTATGACCTTGATGCTTATAAGAATCCCCTTCTCTCACATGATAAAGCAAGTGCTTCCAATACAGGGAAGAATATCAATTATACTTATGAGTCCACCATCGGCTGTATTGAGCAATCTTAGATCTCTACTATTACCATAAGAAGAAAAGCACCTGATTGTGTTGTTACTACTCGTTGGGGCCATGTAACCATCCAGGGAGCACCACCACTTGTCATTCATCCGAATTCTAGTTGTAATATCGTTGAGCATCTTGGCAAAACTCCTACCCATATTTCTATTCTAGGGCTATTGCGTATATCACTTGCTCATAAAGCCATCCTTGATAAAGCCTTGCAAGTGTCCTTGGTACCAAATGATATAGATACAATGCAATTCCAAGCCATGATGGCAAGTATTGCATCTCCCCATCATTTAACCTTCTCCGATCAAGATCTTTCATCCTCTGATCCATCCCATCACCATGCACTCCATATTGAAGTATATATCAACCAACACTGTGTTAAATGGATACTAGTAGATGGCGGAGCTGGATTTATCATATGTTCTTTGAAATTAATAAAACTATTGGGATACTCTGAGGATAGTATTGACACTTCCAAAAGCATAACCATCAAGGATTATGATGATGGAGAGAGAGATTCAGAAGGGATCATCTAACTGCCTATAAGGGTTGGTCCTGTCACTACCAATACTCAATGACAAATCCTAGATGTTGAGTTGCCCTATAATATTATCCTCAGCCATCCTTGGATAAATGCTCTAAAGGCAGTATCGTCTACATATCATCAATGCTTAAAATTCCCATATAATGGTGTGGAAATCACAATCCCTACAGATCCCAATCCATTTGAATATTGCCGAGCCTTCCAAGCTACCTATTAGAATCCCAATCATATACCTAGCAATACCGAGGCTCATCCATCCACATCTTATGTTGATCCATCTGACCTAAACAAGCCCTCCACTAGCAAACCCATTCCCAACATCAAAATTAAATATGAAGAAAAAGGACTTGGCAAGTACAGTCTACAAGAATCTTGTTGTGTGGGAGCCTTACCTTTGTCACCAAAATCTTATGGTAGATTATCTACAGCTAAACCCACTCCATCTAAAGCCACTTTCACTATGCCTCCAACTGTGTTCGTCCAATCAGGACTACTTTCAATGATGAAGATGTTGAGGGGGACATTTCTACCTAGATCTTTTATGATGAAAATGATCAGGTCGCTCTAGAAGTAGAATGATATAACAATGGATTTAGGATCATCAAGAACATGGGCTATAAAGGAAAGGGAGGACTGGGATCCCAAGAACAAGGCCCTCTGGAACCTATCATTGTCACTAAGAGGTTTAACAGGCAAGGTCTAGGATACCGAAAGGAGCATCCACCTTCCTCGGACACTAAGTTTACCCTCGATACAGTAGCTGAGGCCTCTTTTGTAGAAGAGACCACTAGTGACGATATCATTGATGACTCTTCCTTCCATATCACCGAACTATTCCAAAAAACTTCCATTTTCATGATATCATCTACCTCACCATCTGCATCCTCTGATCTTTAACTTGTCCATCCTAGCCTAATTTATTGGGACCAATAGGGGGCACCTTTCTTAGACATATTTTAGAATGGTGAGACCATAGAAAAATTCATGGGATTAAGGAAAAGTTTACCATTGGGAGACCACAAAGTAGGATTGGTGTAGGGCACCTAGGAGCAGTCTGACACCTCAAGCATTTTGATGCATTTTGATAAGCTATGTTTTGTTTGTTTGTATGTGTTGTAATAAGGCTTTAGCCATGTTTGTATGGTCCCTTTTGTATGGTCAAGATGATTGAGGTGACCCTATAAACCTCAATCATGCTTAGTCCATCTGGACCCCTGTTGAGCCACTTAGGCCTAGTAGGTCTAACATTGGCTTTTTGAGTTTGTTTGGGTTGTTCTAGTATTTTAGCATGGTCTAGGGAGTATGATGGTGGTTTGATTCAATTGGACAAGCAAAATAAATCACCATCCTTTTGAAAATGCAAAAACTCCATAGTGTAAAAGGCTGCCAATAGTGTCAATGACACATTGGCCAGTTGCAACTTAGTTTGGGTGGTTGAATCTGCTTTTGGAAGTTAGACACTGACTTGGATTGGTTAAAAACAATTGTAATTCACTCCTGTATGGCAGAGGAGGTCTGGTACAGAGTTTTGGGCTTGCAAACAATAGAAAATAGTCATTTTTTCCTATTTTTCTTACTGTGTACAGCCTGTACGGATGTGTCAAGTGAGAAAATGTTATTTTTTTGAAAGTACCTGGAGTCAGGGTTCATATACAACTAGTTTGAGGTCTTGAAGTGGTCGGGGTCAAAAGATATTGAATTTTCTTTCAAGACTGGTCTAGAAACCCTGTTTTCTAGGGCAGTCAGAAATCCAGCCCTAGAATGCATTCCCATTGGTGAAAATTCATAAAAACTGGTGAAATGTAGGCTAGGGATGTACTCTACAAGATTCCAAAAGTATTTGGCTGGAAGATGATGTTTTTGAATTTTAAGGTGATGCCCTAGGTCAAGTATTTCCTTGTATTTGACCCAATTCATGCTATTTGAGGTTGTAGATGATAGAATCTTGATAGGGTGAGTGAATAAATGGTGGTTTTGTGTTGTATGGACATGGTAGAAGCATTCCAAATTCCTGCCCCTGATCTATGACCCCAATTTGAACCCTTTGCTTTATAACCTAGACCTAAAGTGATCAATTAGGCCTAGAGACCTAGTAGGGGTTTTGAACTGCTGGAGTAGAACTAGAGCAAGAGGCTTGGAGGTTTGTTAGGGTTCCCTGAAGGGTATTCAAAACCATCATTTACTTGCCTAGTCATTTGGGATTTTGTCAACTAGTGTGAATAAAACTGGTTTAGGAGGGCTAGTAGCCTCACTAGGCCTAGTCAAGGTTGGAGAGTTTTGGGAAGTTGGGGATCAAACCAACTGCATAGAAGGTGTTTATTGATCTGTCTTAAGGTGTTAGAGAAGCCTTGCAAGTTGAGTCATCACCAGGATATCAAAACCCTCATATACCCTAGAATGTGCCTTTGTCTGGTTGGTTGAAGGCTAGGAGAAGTGGGTGAGTGGGCTAAGGAGAGTAAACTAAACCTTATTGTGTTGCTTCCCTTGGGTCACCTCTGCATCAGGTGGTATTAGAGCCATCAAAGAGATGGGAGATAGAGAAGAAGAGGAGGAAATTCCTCAAAGAGTGACAAATGCCGAATTGGCAAAGATAGTGAGAGAGCAAGCAGCCAAGAACAAAAGGATGGAGGCTGAGATAGAGAAGTTGAAGAAAGACAAGGACAAGAAGAAGAAGCTAGAGGTCATCTTAGATTCAGATGAAGAGGATCAAGATGAAGAAAAAGAAGTGCTAATGGAAGAGCCACAAGGAGGCATGTCATAGAGACAATTCCTAGATGCACTTGGAAAGTTGAGTAGGAAGGACACTAAGGTAGACTTACCTATGTTTCCTGGTAAGATGAATCCAGAGGAGTGCCTTGATTGGATAGAGGCAATGGAGAACTATTTTGAATGTGAAGAAGTGGTAGAAAATCAGAAAGTGAGGATTGCCAAGTCAGGAATGAAAGGGCCAGCCTTAATTTGGTGGAACTTTATTCAAAATGAGAGGATAGAAGATGATAGGAATCCTATCTCTACATGGAGGAAGATGGTACTTGAAATCAAGAAGCAATTTGTCCCTAAGGATTATGAAGTCAACTTGAACAAGAAGTTGCACAACTTGAGATAGAAGGACATGGACGTGAGCACCTACATAGAGGAGTTTCACAAGATGACATTGAAAGCCAAGATGCCTGAGAATGAAAAATAGAAGCTTGCAAGGTATCTTAATGGCCTCAAGTTCTCCATTCAAGATGAATTAACTCTCTTTAACCCGGAGACAGTCCATAAGTGCTTTCAAATGGCACTAAGGATTGAGGATAAGCAAAGAAGAAAAGGGGATTTTAATAGTAGCAGCAGAGGCAGAGGAAATCTAAACTTTAGGGGCAGAGGCAGATTTCAAAATAGAGATAATTTCTCTAGACTCCAAGGTGGCGGATCACAAGAAGGCAGCTAAGGGCAGGCTGATAAAAACAGTGCTGATAAGGGTCAGTTTAGAGGGAGAGGTAATGGTAGAGGAGGAAGTGGGGGCAGAGGTCCCAATGTGTTTACTGGAAGGTGTTTCTCTTGTAATCAGATTGGACATCAGTCCTTTAGGTGCCCAAAGAAGATGGGAAACACTGCTGCAAATCAGAAAGATAGAAGGGTGCAACTCCTTCAAGAAGAGGACTGTCAAAGCACCACAAGTTATCAAACAGCCTCTTCCAAGTCTACGGCACCTGAGAGGGGAGAATGCATCATGTTTAATAGATCCCTCATTATGCCAGCCACCAAGGAACAACCCCAAAGAAACAACTTGTTCAAAACCACTTGCAAGGTGAAAGGAAAAGTTTGCAAGGTAATAGTAGATTCAGGGTCTTCTAAAAATTTGGCTTCTAATGAAATGGTGACTAAGTTAGGATTGGAAAGAATGCCTCATCCTAACCCCTATAGAGTCTTTTAGCTAACCAAGGAACAACAAATTGTAGTAAAAGAGCAATGTTGGGTTGAATTCAAGATAGGTGAATATCATGATAGGATTCTTTGTGAGATAGTGAATATGGATGCATGCCACCTTCTTCTTGGAAGGCCTTGGCAACATGACACAAGTGCCCAACATGATGGTAAGCAAAATGTGATTCATTTGTTCAAAAATGGTGAGAAGTTTACAATGACTCCTTTGATTGATGATTATAAAGAGAAGATCATTTCTAGTTCAGTTATGTTGGTAGGTGAAAAAAAGTTTTTGGCTAACCTCAAGGAAGAGAAAGTGCCATGTTTTACAGTAGTCATCAAGCCCAAGGATGTGAATCCCAAGAAGGCCAAAGTGCAGCAACCTCTTAGGAGGATTGGACCAAAGGAAGTGGAAGAACTATTGGAAAAGTTTCATGATGTGATAGCCGATGAGAGTAAGGATGCCCTTCCACCAAAGAGGGAGCTTAGTCATTGCATTGATCTCATCCCTGGATCCATCCTAGCAAACCAAGCATCCTACAAGTTGACTCTAGAGCAAAATGCTGAAGTTGCAAGACAAATCGAGGACTTGTTGGATAGAGGGCTTATCAGGAGGAGTATTAGCCCATGTGCAGTACCTGCAGTACTTGCACCCAAGAAGGAAGGAACATGGAGACTATGCACTGATTCCAGGGCCATCAACAAGATCACTATCAGGTATAGATTTCCAATGCCTAGAATAGAAGATTTAATCAATTGCTTGGGTAGGGCTAAGTACTTTACCGCCTTCAAAACCAATGAAGGACTATTTGAATGGGTTGTCATGCCTTTTGGCTTGTCAAATGCACCAAGCACCTTTATGAGATTGATGAATGAAGTGCTAAAACCTTTCCTTAACAAGTTTATTGTTGTGTATTTGGATGATATACTGATTTTAGTGACAGCAAGGAAGATCACATAAGACATATCCATTAAGTGCTCAGGAGGCTTCAAGAGGAGAAGTTGAGAATCAACCTTGAAAAATGTGTCTTCCTACAAGAAGAGTTGATATTCTTGGGGTTTGTCATCTCCAAGGGCAGCCTAAAAATGGATCCAAGTAAGGTTGAAGCCATTCTTAATTGGCCAACACCTACAACAGCCTTTGAGGTAAGGAGTTTCCATGGTTTGTGTAGCTTTTATAGAAAGTTCATTAGAGGGTTTAGTGGCATTTGTGCTCCACTTGTTGACACCATAAAAGGGGGCAAGAAATGTGTGTTTGTATGGACAAATGAGGCCAACCAAGCCTTTGAACTGTTAAAGGAAAAATATCAGAACAACCAGCCCTTGTTCTTCCTGATTTTGACAAGGTTTTTGTGGTAGAGTGTGATGCAAGTAATAGGGCTGTAGGGGGAGTCCTAAGTCAAGATGGGAGGCCTGTAGCCTTCTTTAGTGAGAAGTTAAATGAGGCAAAAAAAAACTACTCCACCTATGATCTAGAGTTATATGCCATGGTTCAGTCATTGAAGAAATGGAGACGCTACTTATTGCCAAAGGAATTTATAGTTTTTACTGATAACCATGCATTGAGCTTCTTGAACAGGCAGCAAAAGTTGAACCATAGACATGTCAAGTGGATGGAGTACATCCAAGCATACACCTTCTCCATAAAACACAAGAAAGGAGTGGCCAATAAGGTAGCTGATGCCTTAAGTAGGAGGAATCTTGTTGTACAGACCATATAGTTGGAAAGTATAGGTATTCATGCCATCAAAGATCAATATGCAGCAGATGAAGACTTCAAACAGCCATACCTATCTTGCAAGGCCATGACAGGAAGGTATAACACTGATTTTTCTAATTTTTTGTTACAAGATGGATATCTTTTCAAGGGTAGCATGTTGTGTATCCCAAGAGGGTCTGTTAGAGAGAACATTATCAAGGAAAAGCACTGTGACAGCATGTCAGGCCACTTTGGTATTGACAAGACCCTAGAATTGGTTAGGAGGTACTATTTTTGGCCCAAGTTGCCAACCGATGTAAGGAAGTTTGTTGAAACTTGTCAAATTTGCCAAAGAGCAAAGGGGCATACATCAAATGTAGGTTTATACACTCCTCTACCTATTCCTTCAAAGCCTTGGGATTCCCTAAGCATGGACTTTGTACTTGGTTTGCCTAGGACCAAGAATGGACATGATAGCATCTTTGTGGTTGTTGATATGTTCTCAAAAATGGCTCACTTCATCCCATGTAAAACCACACATGATGCCTCACACATAGTAGGTCTTTTCTTCAAGGAAATAGTCAGATTACATGGTTTACCTTTGTCAATCATCTCAGACAGAGACCCCAAGTTCATAGGACACTTCTGGAGGACACTTTGGAAGAGACTAGGTACAAACTTGTCATTATCATCTACCTATCACCCTCAGTCTGATGGACAAATAGAGGTGATTAATAGGTCACTTGGCAACCTCCTAAGATGCCTAACAAAGGAGCAGGGTGCTAGTTGGGATTCAATTTTGGCTCAGGCAGAGTTCTCATACAATGACATTGTCAATAGAAGCACCGGCCTGTCTCCTTTCCAAATTGTTTATGGCACTCACCCAAGGGGTATTTTGGAACTTAGGGAGGTTAAAGGATTGGAAAACAGCAGTGCCTTGGCTAAAGACTTCGTTCAAGTCATGAAAGATGTTCATGAACAAGTACAACAGAAATTGCTGTCCACTTCTCAGAAGTACAAATAGTTTGCTGACAGGAAAAGAAGGGATTTGCAGTTCAAACAAGGGGATTTGGTAATGGTCCATCTGAAGAAGGAGAGGCTCCCTACAGGTAAACATACCAAGCTGCTCATGAAGAAGATTGGGCCTTGTGAAGTGCTCAAGAAATGTGGAGAAAATGCCTATAAAATCAGACTTCCAGATGGCATTGCTTTGTCTCCAATTTTTAATGTTTCAGACCTTTATCCCTATAAAGGATTTGATCCTTAGACTACTGTTGAAGAAGACCAAACTGATTAGACACTCCAAGAATTGATTCCTTCATCTTCTGATCAGATTGAGTGCATTTTGGATAAGAGGATTGCAAAACAAACTAGGAGGCACACCTATCATGAATACATGGTGAAGTGGCTAAACAAACCTCAGGAGGATGTGACTTGGATGAGCAGAGTAGACATTGAGAAGGCAGGTTTCACATTTGACAACATTCCAAATCAAGAGACTTGAGTTCTGTTTAACATTGGGTGTATGGTGCAGGGCACCTAGGAGCAGTCTAACACCTCAAGCATTTTGATACATTTTGATAAGCTATGTTTTGTTTGTTTATATGTGTTGTAATAAGGCTTTAGCCATGTTTGTATGGTCCCTTTTGTATGGTCAAGATGATTGAGATGACCCTATAAACCTCAATCATGCTTAGTCCATCTGGACCCCTGTTGAGCCACTTAGGCCTAGTAGGTCTAACATTGGCTTTTTAAGTTTGTTTGGGTTGTTCTAGTGTTTTAGCATGGTCTAGGGAGTATGATGGTGGTTTGATTCAATTGGACAAGCAAAATAAATCACCATCCTTTTGAAAATGCAAAAATTCCATAGTGCAAAAGGCTGCCAATAGTGTCAATGACACATTGGTCGGTTGCAACTTAGTTTGGGTGGTTGAATCTGCTTTTGGAAGTTAGAAACCAACTTGGATCAGTTGAAAACAATTGTAATTCACTCCTGTATGGTAGAGGAGGTCTGGTACAGAGTTTTGGGCTT
The DNA here is from genome assembly GCA_027924645.1 of Cunninghamia lanceolata. Lineage (NCBI taxonomy): Eukaryota > Viridiplantae > Streptophyta > Pinopsida > Cupressales > Cupressaceae > Cunninghamia > Cunninghamia lanceolata. The sequence continues at coordinate 5,964,650 of BSBN01000103.1, forward strand.
GCAAACAACATAAAATAGTCATTTTTTCCTATTTTTCTTATTGTGTACGGCTTGTACGGACATGTCTGTTGATAACTGAGAGGGGGGGTGAATCAGTTATCCTAATTATTTCCCTTTTTGAACTTTCTTATTAATTAATGTAGCATTGAATCAAACACAAAAACATTACCATGAAATAAGAGACACATGACACAGTATTTTTGACGTGGAAACCCTGTTAAGGGAGAAAACCACGGGGTGATTAACCCAAAAATTATTCTCTGTTAGAAGAATAGGAAATTACAAAAATGGCACTTGCCAATTAGGGCTCACTACCCGAGCACACTGCTCACAAAGAGGCCCACTGCCTACAAGGAGACACACTATCTACAAAGTGATAAGAATCACAGTCTTGAACTGATTGGAAGCATCTACATATGCTGGAGTTCAGTTCCGGTTAGGCTCAGTACACTGATCTGCTGCACTTCATCTTTCCTCTGTTCTTTATTCTGTTATCCTTTCACATACCGGATCTTTCTTGCTACTTTTGCTCTATTCTTGCACTTATTCGCATATTCCTTCACACAATCACACATTTCACAACTAAATCCATCCTCTATATATATCCGCACAAGTAATTTCATCACCTTTCTAGTCGGCATCCGGAACAGTCTAGTTTCTTACAAACTCTGTTCTGTCGGCTGAATCCTTGCTCACAAAGCAATGCGGATCAAGCATATACTTGTAGATATCATTAATCATGTCGGCCAAACATGATTCATGCCTTTACAACCTTTACCATCAACAGTAACACATCCGAAAAATAGTCTGATACTCTGTTAGTCAGTTCTTTCTCTGTTCTCACTGTCTCTCAGGAATCCAGTACTCAACTATTCATATCTTTTTCTTTGTTCATCACCGGAGGCTGAATCCTTGGAATATACTACTCAAGGTAGTCCTCTTGACTTCCCCAAATCCGCACTACACCAAGATACTTCCTTTGAGAGATCCGGACCAATCTGTCGGACCTTGCCACATGCTCTGTTCTTGTTCACTGGACCACAATAGTTCTTCATTCTGACTTCTGGTAGAGGCACACCATGACTTGCGGATATGTGGGATGACCTTTGTTGCCATCAATGACAACAACCATGAATCCATATAGTGTCTCTTGCCAACAATCTCCCCCTTTGGCATTGATGGCAACACTTAGTGAAAAATGACTAAGTGTTTACACTATGCTCCCCCTTTACTGATGCTCTGTCTTTATATACAATTTCTGGAACTCCCCCTTAGTTGGATTCCTCATTTTTCACTACTCCTCACTCCCCCTTTGACATCAATGGCAAAGGGTAGGGTCCGCACACCAAAATTTTCAAAAATTTTCTATACATAGCCGCATATTTACATACTCACATATACTGAAGAATGTCTGCAAAGGATGTCTTTAATTGGATCAGTTCTGAAGCCCAACTTTGCTTCATTCTATCCAAAATTGAGATGTGACCACTCAACAAAAATGCAAAAGCTTCTGCCCTCTTGAGATCTGTCGGATCATTTGTTTGGGCAGTGGTCTGAGCATCACTGATGGCCTCATGCATAGTTTCTAACTTAGGGATTATAATCCTTCTAAGTTCTCCCATCCGGTTAGTGATATTCTTCTTTTCCTTCTCAAGGTTCTTTATTTCACTCAAGACTGCAATAGTCTGACATTCTTGATTTACTATGGAGGAAGAGAGAGGATCAAAACTTTGAGACAAACTTTGTAGCTTTCCCTGTTCCTCTTTTATTTTCTTATCAATTTCTGCTGTTGCCTTTGACAAGGAGATACAAAATTTGTAAATATCACCACCATCCTTAAGAGCATTTTCTAAGCTCTTTATTCCAATACTCATATTTCTCCTATCGTTAGAGATTAATCCTAATACTTCTGAAAATCTTTTATCCAAAAATTCCTTCCGGACCTTTTCTTCAGCTGATTTTTCTAGAGAATCAAAATGTGTATCAACACTGCTGACTAAGGTTTTTAGATTACCGGAAGAGGAGGCTGTCGGATCTATCTGGATTGATGGCATAATCTTTACAAGTACTTCGGAAGCAGCCTCTATCAACTCACAGTCTTCCATATGAGACTTCAGGAGTTTTTCATTTGCCTTGGCATTTGCAAATGAAGCTATTTTCATTGTTTGTACCGGAGAGAGAGTCAAAGTCGAATGGGCCTTTTAGAAGCTCCGGTTCATCAATCTCTAAAGTTTCTTTGCTCAAAAATTGTTGAACAGTTTGTGCAGTGTCTCTTGCCGGAGACAGATGTTTCTTTTCTTCTGCAATCTTGGAACCGTCAACCTTTTTATCTTTCACCACTGCTTCCTTCTCCTGTAATTTCTCTTCTTCTTTGGATCCGGAGACTGTAGGGGAAACCGGAGGAGAGATGCTAGCCTGTTCATAGGCCACTTCTTCTGGAGCAGAGGGTTCCAAGTCCACAGCTGTTTTTGCACCTAAGTCCTCTACAACAGGAAGATTGAAACTTTTGAAGGCCTTCCGGAGGATCTCTTCTGTCTCTTTGGCCATCTTGTCAGTCTCACCAAGCATGAGTTGGTTCATCCTGGCTTTACTTCTGAACTCATCTTTGCAATCTTTGAATATTATGTTCATTGTCTTGGGATCAATTTGAGGATATAGCTGAATAGCTATCTGCTCCCGGATCTCAAGATCTTTTGCATGAGCATTATTCTTTCTTATTTCTAATTCCTTTTCTAGGCTTTTAGGAATTTCAGAAATAATCTCAATAAAAGCTTTATTATAGATGTTCAAGTACCTTATTATGGCTTCTTGCAGGATCTTTTGATCTGCCTCATTGTAGTCATCATAGAATTCAGCCATCGGTTGAAGGTTCCCATCCACAGTGACTGATTTGACTACACTGTCTAGAGACAAGGTGGGCTTTTCAGAAGGTTCTTCTGTCATTTCTTCCTTGTCTCGGCCAGAAGAGGATTTACCAGATTCTTTCTTTTTCTATTTCTTTATTTCTTTCACTCCCTCATCTGACTCAGTTTCTTCTTCATCCTTTTGGCTTTGATAAGCTCTTGAGGCTTTTGTCTTGGATCGCTTACCGGATCCCTGGACTTCCGGTTTTGAGCTTTTGGTTTTGATAGGTGTGGATCCTTTAGATGATCTGGTCCGGGTTGAGGATTCCACCGGAGCACTTATCTTGCTTTTCTTTTCTGCCTCTTTCTTTTCTTCCTCAGATTTTCTTCTCTTTTCCCGGCTGGCATGAAGTGCCTCTTTTGAGATGCCTAGGCCTTGAGCAATATGCTCAACTTCTTTTCTTACCTTCCTCTTTATCTCCGGTTCCTTGAGTTCTACATGTATCTTTACACTCAGCTCCTCAAAGGTTCCAAACCTTTCTGCCTTTGGATCTTTGGGCTGACTTAGCATGTGTTGAACATGCAGCTCCACTATTTGTTCATCCACTTCATACCCCATGGGCATGATCCATACAGTTCTTGGTTCTACTGCCTCCATTAGACACTGATCTGTTTCTACCATGAAGCATACTGTGTCTTTGTACTTTTCAACGAGGGATAGGGGTATTCTTTCTCTTGCATGCATCATGCTTTGGAAGTTCTTGAAGTATCCCCATAGAGCTGTGTTTCTTGCTTTAGCATCCCCAAGTCCATACAAATAGTCTCTGATTTGGATGGCAACCGGTCTGTCATTCTGCCATATCCATCCACTGGATCCAGGAAGCTCGTTCATGTAGTAAAAGAAGAGACAAAGGATCAGATTGCCATACTTGAAGGAGTTTTTCTTGTCCTTCTTAATCTTCTGCAGATTTTCAAAGAGTTGGTTTACAAGAAGCTCACACAAGTCATAGTCTGCATTCTCCTTTAACATTTGATAGGCTGTGTAGATTGCAGTTCCCGGTACTGAATTTTCCCTACTGGAGTGATAGATTTTGTAACCAATTATCATAGATGCAAATTTGACATCCGGTTCAGTGATGTCATCAACTGTCATAGCTCTCTTGTCAAACTTGGATCCGGTTGCATCACTAACTATCTAATTTTTGACAGACTTGAGAACAGGTAATCCACCGGATGAGTGCAGACCGGTTACAGCCCTAATTGCATCTTTGGTGATCTTGAAGGGCTTGTTCAACCATAGGAAGTTGTCATGTACTCTACTTAGTACATACCGGACCCATTCATCTTCTTCAAAACAGGGGAAATGAATGCACTGTGCAAAGTGTTTGTCCCGGATGGCTTTGTACTGAGGTTTGATCTCAAAGGAATCATCTATCAATTGTTTGTGATAGATATCCATCAGTTTTGATTCTCCAAAGTCTTCAAGATTCGCATGGATGTAAACCCTAATATCTTCCGTGTGCAATACACCATGAGGAACACTAGAGAAGGCTCCTAGTGGATCTACCTCCAAGGATTTGTAAGGATGTTTCTTGAATGTGGGGCGAGGTCTATCAGAGATCTTAACTATATTCGGAGTAGCCATTCTTCAAAGATTTGCAGTGAGATAATGAAAACAGAGAATACCTTATGCGCCTTCGGTTTGTACGGAGTGGTTGGATTGATTTCTTTATGCAATGACTTCGGCAGGAGATCTTTGGTGTGCTTGATGAATCTTGTTGCACAGCTCTGCTTTTCGCTTCTTCTTGGATGTGGAATGATCAAATGATTGTTGAGAATCCCTTATATCATTTCGCAAACCCTAATATCTGTTTGCAATAAATGCTTCACCTATATTATTCCGGTTTGCCTTGTCCGGATAGCTTGGAGTATCCCAGATCAGTCCTGATCTATGAACATCATGCGGATCTTTCAATCATGAATAAATCAAGATAACACATCACAAGGACATCCCAAACACTCTGTCCAATCCGCAGAATAAGACAATGCACTTCCGGATCTCTCCGGACCTTTTTTGTAATCCTCTGTCATTCCGGAACATCTCCCGGAATAGGTCTTACTTGATCGATCACAGCTTCTTCACATTTTCATGCGGACCTCTGAAATCTTATCTAGATCATCTCAAGACTTATATCTTTAAACCCTTTACTCCGCATCTTGTGACACATCCGGCACCACTTGATTGGTTGGGGGAATAGGATTTTCTTTGAGTCTCCCCTTGAGCCAGAGCTCACTTTTTAATTTCTGGAAGAAATATCAGCACCAGAGTCTGGTGCGGATCCAACCTCTACATTCTCTAAACTTTTCTTCACCCAAATCTTGCTCATCTGATTCCTAACTTCATCCGCATTCATCTTTTGTTTACCCTTGTCTTGATTCTGATTATACACCAGACCTCTTTTGTCCTGATTCTTGCTTCTGCAGACTTTAGCATTATGACCGAACCTATTACAGATTTGGCAAATGACATTTCTTTGCATATTTGACTGATAACCTCTTGATCTGCATTGATTAGCCATATGACCTACTCTATTGCATGTAAAGCATCTACCTTTGAATGATTTGTTTACTTGCATATTTCTGCATTCATGGGATTTGTGTCCATACCTTTTGCAGTTAAAGCACTGTCCGGAGAAGGATGAATTAATCTGATTCATTTTCTTTCTGCACTGATTAGCTTTGTGACCAAAGTGGTTGCAGCTGTGGCAGTATCCATTGAAAGATGGATATCTTTGAGCATTGGGCTGTCTTACCGGAGGTCTTCTAGGCCTATTCCTTGGATTTTCTGATCCAAAATTCTTTTGACCGGATCCAGAGCTTTCTCCTTTCTCATATCCCAAACCATACTTGTCATCTGTCCTCTTTTGACTTCCAAGAAGTACTTCAAGTTGGGCAGAACTTATCTTGAATTTTTCTTTATATTCATTTGCTGTTTGAAGATCTCTTTTGAGAGAGGCAATTTGATCCTCAAGTTTTTCTTCATTATCTTTGGCATCTTCAAGATCAGATTCAAGATGTCTGATAATCCTGTCCATCTGGTGGCATTCTTCTGATTTTTCTTTAAGAGATTGTCTTAGATTGTCTTCAGCTTTTCTTTTTTCTTCAATCTCTTGAGTAAACTTTATAGTTCCTGATTCCATTTCATGTCTTAACATAATGACTTCTTTTGATAACTTTTCACATAACTTGGTTTGCTCAGTCAATTCTTCATTTGTATTGCTTTCTTCACTTTGTCTTGCCAATTGTTGGAGCAGCTCCTTTCTCTTTTTCATAGAGAGACTTAATTTGTCTTTTAATTCTCTCATGAATTCATCATCCTGTTTGAGTCTTTCCTTTAATTCATTGACTTCAGAATTTGACTGTTCAAGATCCTCAAGGGCAGTCTTGAGTTGCTCCCTTAAACCATATGCATCCATTTGAACTCCCAAATCTTCCTCAAGCTGTTAGGCTCTATTAGGAGGAACTTAGCTCTGATACCAATTGTTGATAACTGAGAGGGGGGGGTGAATCAGTTATCCTAATTATTTCCCTTTTTGAACTTTCTTATTAATTAATGTAGCATTGAATCAAACACAAAAACATTACCATGAAATAAGAAACACATGACACAGTATTTTTGACGTGGAAACCCTGTTAAGGGAGAAAACCACGGGGTGATTAACCCAAAAATTATTCTCTGTTAGAAGAATAGGAAATTACAAAAATGGCACTTGCCAATTAGGGCTCACTGCTCGAGCACACTGCTCACAAAGAGGCCCACTGCCTACAAGGAGACACACTGTCTACAAAGTGATAAGAATCACAGTCTTGAACTGATTGGAAGCATCTACATATGCTGGAGTTCAGTTCCGGTTAGGCTCAGTACACTGATCTGCTGCACTTCATCTTTCCTCTGTTCTTTATTCTGTTATCCTTTCACATACCAGATCTTTCTTGCTACTTCTGCTCTGTTCTTGAACTTATTCGCATATTCCTTCACACAATCACACATTTCACAACTAAATCCATCCTCTATATATATCCGCACAAGTAATTTCATCACCTTTCTAGTCGGCATCCGGAACAGTCTAGTTTCTTACAAACTCTGTTCTGTCGGCTGAATCCTTGCTCACAAAGCAATGCGGATCAAGCATATACTTGTAGATATCATTAATCATGTCGGCCAAACATGATTCATGCCTTTACAACCTTTACCATCAACAGTAACACATCCAGAAAATAGTCTGATACTCTGTTAGTCAGTTCTTTCTCTGTTCTCACTGTCTCTCAGGAATCCGGTACTCAACTATTCATAGCTTTTTCTTTGTTCATCACCAGAGGCTAAATCCTTGGAATATACTACTCAAGGTAGTCCTCTTGACTTCCCCAAATCCGCACTGCACCAAGATACTTCCTTTGAAAGATCCGGACCAATCTGTCGGACCTTGCCACATGCTCTGTTCTTGTTCACCGGACCACAACAGTTCTTCATTCTGACTTTCGGTAGAGGCACACCATGACTTGCGGATATGTGGGATGACCTTTGTTGCCATCAATGACAACAACCATGAATCCATATAGTGTCTCTTGCCAACAATGTCAAGTGAGAAAATGTTATTTTTTTGAAAGTGCTTTGGAGTCAGGGTTCATATGCAACTAGTTTGAGGTCTTGAAGTGGTCGGGGTCAAAAGATATTGAATTTTCTTTCAAGACTGGTCTAGAAACCTTGTTTTCTAGGGCAGTCATAGAAATCCAGCCCTAGAATGCATTCCCACCAGTGAAAATTCATAAAAACTGGTGAAATGTAGGCTAGGGATGTACTCTACAGGATTCCAAGAGCATTTGGCTGGAAGATGTTGTTTTCAAATTTTAAGGTGATGCCCTAGGTCAAGTATTTCCTTGTATTTGACCAAATTCATGCTATTTGAGGCTGTAGATGACAGAATCTTGATAGTGTGAGTGAATAAATGGTGGTTTTGTGTTGTATGGACATGGTAGAAGCATTCCAAATTCTTGCCCCTGATCTATGACCCCAATTTGAACCCTTTGCTTTGTAACCTAGACCTAAAGTGATCAATTAGGCCTAGAGACCTAGTAGGGGTTTTGAACTGCTGGAGTAGAACTAGAGCAAGAGGCTTGGAGGTTTGTTAGGGTTCCTTGAAGGGTATTCAAAACCATCATTTACTTGCCTAGTCATTTGGGATTTTGTCAAGTAGTGTGAATAAAAATGGTTTAGGAGGGCTAGTAGCCTCACTAGGCCTAGTCAAGGTTGGAGAGTTTTGAGAAGTTGGGGATCAAACCAACTGCATAGAAGGTGTTTATTGATCTATCTTAAGGTGTTAGAGAAGCCTTGCAAGTTGAGTCATCACCAAGATATCAAAACCCTCATATACCTTGGAATGTGCCTTTGTCTGGTTGGTTGAACGCTAGGAGAAGTGGGTGAGTGGGCTAAGGAGAATAAACTAAACCTTATTGTGTTGCTTCCCTTGTGTCACCTCTGCATCAAGGATTCACAATTGACCTCCCTCAATTAGCATATTTTGGTGGAAGCATCAAATCCTCTAGTCATAAAATGAAATAAATAAAATAAAAAAGAAAGGTCACTAGGTGAAAACTGCAAGTCACCTCTTGACCATGAAAAAGTAAAAATAAAGGACGTATCCAAGGGTGAAAACCTCTCTGAGGTGCCCAAGGATGGAGGATTTGACCTTCCTTTGACCATAACACATCAAGAGTGGTCATCTCTATTGATAGAAGATTGTAAGGAAATTAATTTGGGCACAACACAGAATCCAAAGCTCATGTTCTTAGCAACATCATTATCAGATGAAGAAAGTGTTAATTTCATGGCATTTTTCATGAAAAGAGCAACCAATTTCACATGGACCTATGTAGACATGCCTAGTTTAGATCCTTCACTTATAGTACACCATCTGGAAGTATCCCCAGATGCCAAACCAGTCAAACAAAAGTTGAGAAAAATGCATCCTCAAATAGCACTTCTAGTCAAAGCAAAAAATTAGAAGCTCTTAGATACCAAGTTCATTAAGCCCATTGACTATCCTGAGTGGGTCTACAATTTAGTACTAGTCACAAAACCTGATGGATGGATTCGCTACTGCAATGATTTTAGAGATCTTAATAGAGCTTGTCCCAAAGATAACTTTCCATTACCAAGCATAGATACAATTGTTGATCTCATAGCGGGGCATGAAATGCTCTCATTGATGGATGGATTCTTAGGATATAATCAAATCAAGATTGCAGAGGAAGATCAACATAAAACTTCTTTCATATGTCCATGGGGTACTTACTGTTGGGTTGTAATGCCTTTTGGTCTCAAAAACATAGGTGCTACCTACCAACAAGCCATGATCGTCATATTCCATGATCTTTTCCATACCATAATGGAAGACTATGTTGATGACATCTTGGGAAAATCCAAAACAAGAGAAGGCAATCTACAAGTATTGGAACAAATTTTTGATAGGTTAGAAAATATCAAGTAAGATTGAATCCCAAGAAATGTATTTTTGGCATAACTTCTAGGAAATTATTGGGCTACATAGTCTCTCGAAGAGGCATCAAAGTTGATCTTGCCAAGGTAAAATCTATAGTCACCATGCCTCCTCCATCAAATCTGAAACAACTCTATACCCTTCAAGATCGATTGCAATCCATCCACAAGTTCATCACACAACTCATAGACAAATGCCATCCTTGTCAATACTTGCTCCGGAAGGGAGAGACCTTTAAGTGGGATGATAAATTTCAGCAAGCCTTTGATTAGATAAAATAATATCTTGCAATGCCTCTTGTATTGGTGCCACCTATTCCCGATCAACCTTTGCTCTTGTATACTTCCTCAACAACAGTTGCCCTAGGTGCTCTATTGGCTCAGTATGATGACACAGGAAAAGAACATGTCATCTATTACATCAGCAGGACTCTTGTGGGTTATGAGCTCAACTATACAATAGTGGAAAAGCATGCTTGGCTATGGTATTTTCTTCTAAAAAATTATGACACTACATGCTGAACTAGTCAACAAAACTCATATCTAGATTTGACCCACTTAAGTATCTCCTCTCCAAAGTAGCACTTACAGGAAGGATAGAAAAATGGGTGATGATTCTCAGTGAGTTTGTCATTCAATATGTTGATCGAAAAGCTATCAAAGGACAAGTCATTGTAGATCAACTAGCAAAAGCACCAATAACAGACACCCAACCTATCCATTCTAATTCCCTGATGAAGAAATATTCAATGTCTCTTCTTCCAAAGTTTGGCAGCTATACTTTGATGGTTCATACACGCAACATGGGTCTGGGGTTGGAGTATTATTCAGCACTCCCCAAGGGGATTGCATTCCCAAATCATATAGAATTGCCTTTACTTGGACGAGCAACATAGAAGAATATGAAGCCTTGATCATAAGATTATGTATGGTTGTCCAATCGGATATAAAAGAGCTACAAGTCTTTGGAGACTCTCAAATAATTATCAAGCAAGTCCAAGAAGAGTATCAAACAAAAGATGAGAAGCTTCTCCCTTACAAATTGATGGTCGATGATTTTAAGAAATACTTCTTCAAGATCACATTTGAGAAGATTCCCAGGATCAACAATAAGGTAGCTGATGATATGGGAACAATTGGTTCTCTTTTGGACATGTCCACTAACATACAAAGATGTGAATTTTTGGTTGAACAACTCCTAGTCCCAGATTTTGAAGTGCCACAATCTGAGCTCATATGTGAAATAGTTGGTCCAAATTCCCCCTAGTATGAGGACATATATGAGTACCTAAGCAAGGGTACATTCTCATCTCACCTATCCAATACTAAACAAAAAACTTTCATTCACCGAACCTCTCGCTATACTATCCTTAGAAAAACCCTTTACTGTAAGAGTCTCGATGGTATCCTCCTTAGGTGTCTCAACTCGAGAGAGGCTAACATTGCTTTACGAGAAGTACACGAGGGTGTCTGTGGTTTGCATTCTGCTGGCCCTAGTCTTACAAAGAAACTTCTAAGAGATGGATATTATTGGCCTACCATGGAGCAGGACACACAACCATTTGCTAGAAGATGCATATAATGTCAAAAGAACAGAGACCTGATACACACCCCAGCACATGAACTCCAACCTCTTACAACTCCTTGGCCATTTTCACAGTGGGGACTCGACCTCATAGGGAAAATCCATCCACCCTCATCTAACAGCCATAACTTCATTATCACTGCTACAGAATATTTTACCAAATGGGTGGAAGCCATAACAATGACTTACATCACTGGCAAGCAGATATCAAAGTTTATTCTCCATTATATCTATAACATCCACGTTCTAAAAACATAGTAAAATCAAGAATTTACCATAGAGTAATGCAACAAGGTAAAAATGAGAGAGAAATTTTTTCTTTTATTTAACATATAATCAAGTAACAACAAATTGCAAGATTTCTATCCTGAAATAAGCAACATATATGATATACAAAGATGACATTTTGTCTTTACAATTACAAATATCTGCAATAGATAATGTTTTACATAGTCTCAATAAACACAAGTCTCAAAGATATAATGCATCCAAAAATTTGACATCTTTATCACAAGCCTTGGCATGTCTTCTGCTAGAGAGAGAGCATCTTTCTGGTGATTTACCTCCAACCACAAACTGACGGTCTCCCACACATCTTCCACATAGGAAGTGGCCCAACCCTTTACGAGGAATATAGACCAAAGGTGACCAGTGGTAATTTGACTTTCTGAGTACATAGTGTTGTATCCTACACAACTCTATCAACCATACAACCCTAGATGCCCTCTAGCTAAGTATGTTTTTTAATAGGTTGTGCAATCCAGATACAGTGAACTGACAATGCATGTAGAGACATATGCATTACTATGGCCATAGTTTCAATATAAATTGATGTTTGCAATGAACATTGTCATAATGTTAACCCACCCCAACTTGACTTGGATACTATAATATTCCTACAGTTTGACTTGGTCAACTACATTTAACTAATGAAGTCTTGACAATTTCAATATTTTAGTCTTCCCAACCTAGACAAGTTTACATTCACTGTCTATAGTTCATAGACCTTATCGACTACCTTTATTTACGAGGATTCTCATTGCATCATTGCAATACCCGAGATCCAAGACTTATCAATTCATCAATTAATAACGACTAAGATGGTTACCTTACCTAGGTTAAGCATCATAGTCTAGGAAATTATTTCCTTTCCTACAAGTAAGAATAAATATACATAGTTAGGGTACTTGTCCCTTCAATCACGATTCTATATAATGATCACAACGATTTAATTTAAATAATTACCTTATTTGGTCGAGTTAAGGTTTAACTAAAGAGTTTTATCTAACTCAAACATAGCCTTTCTGACTTAGGTGGATTCACAAGACATTGTCATTGCTCCATAGACATTATGGAATGACTATCTATTCTTGGGTATCTCTTTGCATCTTTGCAACATTTGAGATTCATCACTTATCAACAAGTAATAGCTAAAAGAAGTTGTGAACAATAAGGTATAATAACTTTATGGTTAACTTATTATTAATAGTACCTCTTGCATGCTTGCAATACCCAAGGCTTATGACTTATATCTCAAGTCGACTTATAACCAAACAAATAGGTTTCTCTACCTAAGGTTAAACATTATCGACTAACAACAAATCTCTTTTCAATAAGATAAATGAAACATTTATTATTTAGGGTTCTCAAGCCTTTAATATCTACCCCCATAAAATAACTAAAATGGGTTATAACCATAAAGGTGTCATCAAATAATCTTTAACCCTTCTAGGTTAAACTAGGGTTTTATTTTACCCTTGAATAATCAAAATAACCCTATCTCATAACTTTAAGACTAAGGTTTATAAATGACCTTTGGTTTAACTCAACCAAGGTTAAGAATACTATGGTTAGATAATAACTCCTATACAAAAGGGATATGAATACTTTCAATTACCCTCACGTGATTTCATTGACCACCACTTCTTATATACTCTTATATAATTCTATACAAAGTCATTTCTAGATAGACTTAGTCTATTCCATCATAATGGTTTACTACAATGTTATTCTCATTTATAGAATACATAGTAAGGATGGTCCTATGGACCTTGTTTTCTCTATCATAACATTCCCAATGATCTATCATTCAATTTGTATAAAAGGTGGCTTTCTAAAGCTTAATAAGAATCTAAGAATTTGTTTCCCTTATTCCAACATAGTAGAATTACACATTAACATGGCCATATGGATAGAATAAAATAATATTAGAAGAGAGAGATTGACCTTGAGTATTCATCCAAATACATGCTCATATAAATCTCTCAGACCAAGACTTCAAGCAAGTATATCTCTGTTACGATAATTCAAAGGTTCAAATGTAAATATAAACTTTTTCTAAGTTTAGTTTAGCTCCATAAGATGGTGCATTCATTTCATTGATATCCATTAGAATCCTACTTTTAGATTTCTCTCATTTAGACATATTTGAGCTAAGATGAAACTAAACATTCAAGTGTTATTGCCTAATTAGATACAAAGAGATTATCATACTCGATGTGACTTTAAAAGAATAGTAAAATAAATAAGACAATACTTACTGTCAAGAACCCAACTGTTCTATAGGAATACTAATATCCTAGTTTACTCATTACAATCTAAGTTTACCTTACCTCAACAAATGTGCATTGTATAATACTATATCATGTGGTGAGGAAGTGGCTTAAAGACATAAAGATACAAAGCTCTCTTAGCAAACTCATAGACTGTTTGGCTATGGAAACTAAGACAAATCGAGCATGGAGATAAAAGCATTCAGTCTAACAGTGACCAATGTTAAATATATATAATCTATGAGAGAAAACATTTAATTGAAAACAATCTTCTAAATGTCTCAGTCTATATTGACTTACAGCCAAGAATAGATATAAAATTTAGTTATCTACTTGAAAGTTCAAAGACTATCAACTTAGACAATCTTCAAGAAAAGAGTAGACTTTGCTATTTTTAAACTCTCAGTTTCTGACTAAGGAGAGCGTAAAAATACTTAAGTTGTGTCAACCATATTGCATAAAAATACGCTTATCATGTTGACTTTCTTATCTAAAACAAAGTATTGATCATACTACACATTGTGATGCCGGCCTCATGATGCATAGAGCTTCATCTTAGAAATTGCTCAAGGATAAAATTATAAACATCCACTACTTATAATAATTAAAGACTTCATATAGAAAGAACCTGAATGGGTATCGAATGAAGGTTCTTCAATGGTCTTAACTCACCCTTGCTGCCGACTGTATCTTTCTTTACTTTGAGAATCCTTGTTGTTCTCTCCTATGATAGCTATGCTATCCTCCTATATGACAACAGTGCTATCTCCTTTTCTTTTGTTAACAAAGTTGTCCTCTATATAAAAACAAAGTTGTTCCTCTCTACTACAACTCTCCCTTGTATTATCTCCCAGATGACAGTGTTATACCCCTACCATATCAAGTTATGCTACTCCATGATGCCCCAACGACTTAGCTGAGTTGTGGTTTTAAGGACTCAACAAGACTCATAATGAGTCACCCCTATTTTTGTTTCAACTCTTTGTAGTTTGAAAACATAATAAATACAGAGCAATCCATTTATGATTCAGTTTCAACCTATAGCTAACAAAATTCAAATCTCTACATGTGTTGATGATGAGAATGTCTTTTGTGAATGTGGTTAACATAACCACCACTCCTCTTCTAAGAGGCCAACAAAACATTTAAACCATCATTAAGAATCTATTAATCACAAAGAATGATTCGATCCACTATTCATTTACAATGAAAGCACTCCAAAATATATGCCTACGGCTGCTCAAGTGAATAAGTTCTTTTAACAACCAAAAGGTATTATCCTCTATTGATAATTACATATATATTTTTTTATACACATAAAAATGGTTCAACATGGCACCTATCTTAAGTGATAGTTTAAGCCTAGATCAAAATATGATAATAACAATAAATTGAAAGACTTACAATTACTGTGGAAGTGTTGAGCTTGTCTCCCCTACATAGTCTCTCAATAACTTACGTCAACTTATTGTGAGGAGATCATTATTTGACGTTAAACGTCAACCATAAAACCTTAAGTGATTCAATAATAATAACGCAACCTTTTTACGACAATGACATCATAATTTTTACATTAAACATAAATGGTCATAGTTCTTACTCGAATGAGGTCATTTACATTACAAATGACTATGTCGACACACAACAACTTGACTAGAATAGATTTGAAAGATATCAACTACCTGTCGATTGGGTTCAAAAATAAACTAACAAGACAAGACTTACCTCTTATGACATTGGTTCACATTTTCGTTAAACACTAATACTTGTTTGGCAAATAAAACACTCATAACCTGAGGTCTATATCTATCTCCTCGAAAGATACTCTCTCTCTCTCTTTTCTTCGAGAGTCATCTGAAAACTTGTAATCTTATATCAAACTTGCAACCAACAAATTATGATCAGTGCATCATTACTCAAATAATAAACCAAATCTCATAATGCAATATTAAATCAACAATAATAAAAAATTCATTTCCATAATTCCATATATGACATTCAATATAATATGTCTTTCCTCGACATTAATCTAAACATCATGATAGATTTACTTATGTCCAAGTAAAAGTAGAAAGTATAGCAAGACAAAAATTGGGGATGTAACATATCCTTGCCCTAAAGATTCATCGTCCTCGATGATATAAATTATCAAAATGTAACTAAAAGCAAGTTCATTGTTTTCAACTGGTAACAGCATTAAATAAATGAGGAAACTTTTGATAAAATTCATGGTAATCATCCCATGTAGATCTATCCTTTGCATATTGGTCCCACTGGACCTAGCACTACATAACCTCTACGTTACACAAGCAATGCTTACAAACTTCAAGAATTTAAGAAGCTTGATCATAACCATTCCTGGGTTCCGTACTTGTAAAACATTCTAAGAATATAATATTCATATATTATATAAATATATTTTTCATATATGAATCACAAAAAGAATTATGCCTCTTGGAAATAACTGGTAATAAATTGATTCTTGAAATCAATAGAATTTATAACCTTGAAAATTTTAGAAGAGTCCTTTATACTTAGGAACTGGTTTGGAATACATTCCATACTTTATGAAACTTTTTTTGGGGTTAGACCCTCACAAGAACTTTTCTTCTCTAACCAAGAATTGTCTTGGTGTATGCTTAACATCAACGTAAATTTTTTATTTATTAATGGTTTCCACTGATCTTTTCTGATCAGCTTAATCTGTTTATCCATTTCAGACAACATTTCTAGACTAATGCTAATCCTATCTTCTAGCTTACTCAGCTTATAGGAATTCAGCATCTTTTATGTCCAATGTTTCAATTCAAGCCATCTTAATAGCAAAAAGTTAGGTATTGTTAAAAATTTCACAATTGATAAGTAGTCTCCCCACTTATTGCTAATCCATGCAATACGTTTGTAACAAAATATCTAAAACCTGGTTAACTCTCTTAGTTTAACCATCTGTTCTCAAGATGATAAGTTGTACTCACATTGAGTTTAGTCCTTAGCATAGAAAATAAAGTTTGCCAAAACCTTGATGTTATATGCACATTTCTATCTGAGATAACCTTCTTAGGAAAACCATGCAATCTGAACACTTCTTGAATAGAATTGCGGCTAACACAGGTGCTCCATCAGACAAATTCCCTGGTATGAAATGTGATACCTTCATGAGTTTATCAACCACAACTAAAATGCAATCATGTCTATTCCTTGACATAGGAAGACCTTGAACAAAATCCATACTAGGTTCCTTAATTTAGTAGAATTGGAAACACATATTCTTCCTCAATATCTCAACAGTCCATTAGACTCAAAATGAAATGCATCATACCTTGAATCTTAGGCTATCACTTGCTCATCATGTATAGGTACACCCCTTAATCCTTCTCTTGAGGCATCAATTTTTCCCTCAAACTGTCCTTCGGGGTCAAGAATTCACAAAATTGGTGCTGTTGTAATTTCTCTTAACCATTGCAGAACCACTTGCAAATGTTGATAATGGTTTCCTTCATTCTTAGAATAAATAAATATATCCTCAAGAAAAACTAGAACAAACATGTCTAAACAATCTCTAAACACACTATTCATGAGATTCATGAATGCGACAAGGCATTTGTAAATCCAAAAGACAACACTGCAAACTCACAGTGCATCCTAAAAGTTGTTTTATGGGTATCCTCATCCTTCAATCTTAACTAATGATATATTGATCACCAATGAATCTTTGAAAACACTGTAGCTCCACGCATCTAATCAAAGAGGTCATCAATACATGGTGAAAGATATTTGTTCTTTATCATGGCTTTAATGAGCATACGATACTAAATACATAGTTGTAGAGTTATGTCCTTTTTTTTTTCTTGACAAAGATAACTAGTACACCCCATGGTGAAGTATTGAATCTAATCAAACCTTTAGTTGATAATTCTTATAATGGGGCTTTTAATTCCATTAATTTTGTAGTTGTCATATGGCAAGGTACTTTTCTAGGTAAATTATCCCAAAACTCTATGAGGAATAAAATTTTTAGTTGCTCCAATCACGTATTTTATCAACTTTGGTGGAATGACTTTCTTCATATCTAGGAAAGTTCTAAGGCAAACCTATCCTTTGTTTCCTTTTAGGGTCTATGGTTTTAGGATTTTCATTACTCACACTATATTCTTGCTGATTTTCCTTTCTCATCCCATGAGAAATCTCATTTTCCGCCTTTAGGGTTTCCTAGATCTCTTACTTTCTTTTCCAAAATAACAGGTCTCTCTTTGTTTTTTTACAAACATGGTTAGGATTGCTCCAATTTGTCCAAGAGATTAACTAGTGGTTTATTCTCTTCTAGACTCTCACCCTTGTTTGGTTCTTGTATGCAACATGTCATTTTTCTTATGATAGAAAAATAAGTTATCTAATAGTTTTCTAAATTCTAATGCAACTCAACACATCAAACATATTTATCTCATAACAATCAATAGATTGATACAAAACATTCTCATCTTTATTATAATTTATTTAGGAGTAACTACATCCTTATTTATATAGTTGATACGATAAGACAACATGTCACTGCCGATTAAAGGATCTTCCAATTAAACAAACTTAGAGGATGGATGTTCACACAGGTACTCCTCCAACACCTCTTTTCCTAAAATAGAAGCATTGCAGTTTCTTCCAAATGACATGTCGTAACTGACTATAGTTTACTAGGTTTAACTACACAAGTAGAAATAGTAGGATTCTTGGCCAGTTCAACCATTGTTTTTCTTTCTAGCTGTATCCGCTTAAGTGCATCAACAAAAGTCTCTAAATCCTCCAGACATGCACCCTCAGAGTAAATAATATGCTCTTTAAGTTTCACTTCCTCGATAGGTTCCTTCTTAATTACTAATTCAGGCAAATGCTAGGGAACACATTTTCTAGCAGTTTTCTTGGTTCTTCTCCACACCATTCTGGCACAATAAAATTCAAACATTAGCTAACCACATAATGTTGACTACAGGTTAGCATAGTGGACTCATAAGCCCTAGTGCCGAACCTGGTAGCATTGATAACATATGTAACATCCACATTCTAAAAACATAGTAAAATCAAGAATTTACCATAGAGTAATTCAACAAGGTAAAAATGAGAGAATTTTTTTCTTTTATTTAACATATAATCGAGTAACAACAAATTGCAAGATTTCTATCCTAAAATAAGCAACATATATATGATATACAAAGATGACATTTTGTCTTTACAATTACAAATATCTGTAATAGATAATGTTTTACATAGTCTCAATAAACACAAGTCTCAAAGATATACTGCATCCAGAAATCTGACATCTTTATCACAAGCCTTGGCATGTTTTCTTCTAGAGAGAGAGAGAGCATCTTTCCAGTGATTTACCTCCAACCATAGATTGAAGGTCTCCCGCACATCTTCCACATAGGAAGTGGCCCTACCCTTCATGAGGAATATAGACCAAAGGTGACCAGTGGTAATTTGCCTTTTCGAGTACATAGTGTTGTATCCTACACAACTCTATCAACCATACAACCCTAGATACCCTCTAGCTAAGTATGATTTCTAATAGGTTGTAAAATCCAAATACAGTGAACCGACAATGCATGCAGAGACATATGCATTACTATGGCCATAGTTTCAATATAAATTGATGTTCATAATGAACATTGTTGTAATTTTCACCCACTCTAACTCGACTTGGATACTATCATATTCCTACAGTTTGACTTGGTCAACTATGTTTAACTTATGAAGTCCTGACAATTTCAATATTTTAGTCTTCCTGACCTAGACACGTTTAAATTCATTGTCTATATTCCATAGACCTTATTGACTACCTTTCTTTACGAGGATTCTCATTGCAATACCTGATAGCCAAGACTTATCAATTCATCGATTAATAATGACAAAGATGGTTACCTTACCTAGGATAAGCATCATAGTCTAGGAAATTATTTCCTTTCTTACAAGTAAGAATAGATATACATAGTTAGGGTACTTGTCCCTTCAATCATGATTCTATATAATGATCCCAACGATTTAATATAAATAATTACCTTATTTGGTTCAGTTAAGGTTTAACTAAAGAGTTTTATCTAACTCAAACCTAGTCTTTCTAACTTAGGTGGATTCACAAGACACTATCATTGCTCCATAGACATTATGGAATGACTATCTATTCTTGGGTATCTCTTTGCATCTTTGTAACATTTGAGATTCATCACTTATCGACAAGTAATAGCTAAAAGTTGTGACCAATAAGGTATAATAAACTTTATGGTTAACTTATTATTAATAGTACCTCTTGCATGCTTGCAAAACTTGAGGCTTATGACTTATATCTAAGGTCGACTTATAACCAAACAAATAGGTTTCTCTACCTAAGGTTAAACATTATCAACTAACAACAAATCTCTTTTCAATAAGATAAATGAAACATTTATTATTTAGGGTTCTCGACCCTTTAATATCTACCCCATAAAATAACTAAAACGGGTTATAACCATAAAGGTGTCATCAAATAATCTTTAACCCTTCTAGGTTAAATTAGGGTTTTATTTTACCCTTAAATAATCAAAATAACCCTATCTCATAACTTTAAGACTAAGGTTTATAAACGACCTTTAGTTTAACTCAACCAAGGTTAAGAATACTATGGTTAGATAATAACTCCTATACAAAAGGGATATGAATACTTTCAATTACCCTCACGTGATGTCATTGACCATCACGTCTTATATACTCTTATATAATTCTATACAAAGTCATTTCTAGATAGATTTAGTCTATTCCATCATAATGGTTTACTAGACTGTTATTCTCATTTATAGAATACATAGTAAGGATGGTCCTATGGACCTTGTTTTCTCTATCATAACATTCCCAATGATCTATCACTTGATTTGTATAAAAGGTGGCTTTCTAAAGCTTAATAAGAATCTAGGAATTTGTTTTCCTTATTCCAACATAGTAGAATTACACATTAACATGGCCATATGGATAGAATAAAACAATAATAGAAGAGAGAGATTGACCTTGAGTATTCATCCAAATACGTGGTCATATAAATCTCTCAGACCAAGACTTCAAACAAGTATATCTCTGTTATGATAAGTCAAAGGTTCAAATGTCGGTGAGTATCTTTGCATGAGAGAAAGGCATCTTTGGGCGGTCAAGGGAGGTTATGACAAGTTGTAAGAGGAATAAGATATTTTTTAGTCAGTGTATGACAGATTCTCTTACAGCTGTAAGTGCTGTCAGTTATGATAGATTCTATGATAGTTGTAAGGTGCATAAGAGCATCTGTCATAGCCTATCTTGGGACAAGGCGCCCACATTGGGATGGGATGTTGGACAAGTGTCCTTAGGCATGGGTTTTGGGGCATGAGTCCAAGATGAACTCCCATCTCTAGAAGGTTCCATATTTGCCTTGTAAACTCTATAAAAATAGGTGCTTGGATGGGAGATAAGTAGTGTATTTTATAGGTACTATTATGCTGCTGGAATATCTCCAGATTTGACATTTGAAGACTCCTGAAAGAGCATGGGCTCTAAAACCATATTGTAATCTGTTATTGTTTACTGTAATACATTTGAGCTGTGTTTTGGAGTGTGGGGTTTTTCACTCATAAGGGTTTTCCCCACATATATCTTGTCTCTCTCTCTCTTCTGTCTACTTTCTGTGTGTATGTGTATTGCTGTAATATCTCTATTAGATGTTTTATGTTTCTATAGTTGTAAGAATTAAAATTGATTTTGCATACATCTCTCCTCATTAGATTATTGTAGGAAGCGATTTCCATACACCTAGATTCCTTTCAATTATCTCCCAGATGACAGTGTTATACCCCTACCATATCAAGTTATGCTACTCCATGATGTCCCAATGACTTAACTGAGTCGTGGTTTTAAGGACTCAACAAGACTCATAATGTGTCGCCCTTATTTTTTTTTCCACTCTTTGTAGTTTGAAAACATAATAAATACAGAGCGGTTCGTTGATGATTCGATTTCAACTGATAGCTAACAAAATGCAAATCTCTACATGTGTCAATAATGAGAATGTCCTTTGTAGAAGCTCAGTGAATGTGGTTAACATAACCACCACTCCTCTTCTAAGAGGCCGACAAAACATTTAAACCATCATTAAGCATCTATTAATCACAAAGAGTGATTCGATCCACTATTCATTTACAATGAAAGAACTCCAAAGTATATGCCTATGGCTGCTCAAGTGAATAAGTTCTATTAACAACCAAAAAGTATTATCCTCTATTGATAATTACATATATATTTTTTTATACACATAAAAATGGTTCAACATGGCACCTATCCTAAGTAATAGTTTAAGCCTAGATCAAAATACGATAATAACAATAAATTGAAAGACTTACGATTACTATGGAATGGTTGAGCTTGTCTCCCCTACATAGTCTCTCGATAAATCACATCAACTTATCATGACAAGATCATTATTTGACGTTAAACATCAACCATAAAACCTTAATTGATTCAATAATAATAACGCAACCTTTTTACGACAATGACGTCGTAATTTTTACGTTAAATGTAAATGGTCATAGTTCTTACTCAGACGACGTCATTTACGTTACAAATGACTATGTCGACACACAACGAATTGACTAGAATAGATTTGAAAGATATTGACTCCCTGTCGATTAGGTTCAGAAATAAATTGACAAGACAAGACTTACCTCTTACGACACTAGTTCACGTTTTCGTTAAACACTAATACTCATTTGGCAAATAAACCACTCATAACCCAAGGTCTATATCTCTGTCCTTGAAAGATACTCTCTCTCTCTCTTTTCTCTAAGAGTCATATGAAAACTTGTAATCCTGTATCGAATGTGTAACCAACAAATTATGATTAGTGCATCATTACTCAAATAATAAACCAAATCTCATAATGCAATATTAAATCAACAACAATAAAATATTCATTTCCATAATTCCATATATGACATTCAATATAATCTATGTCTTTCCTCAACATTAATCTAAACATCATAATAGATTTACTTATGTCCAAGTAAAAGTAAAAAGTATATAGGAAGAAAAAAATTAGGGATGTAACAATATCATTCATAGATATGGTGTCCCACAAGCCATCATCATTGACAATGGGCACCCATTTAAAAATTAGGAGGTCCATGATTTGTGCAACAAATTTCATATCCAACACAAATTTTCCATACCCTACTATCCTCATAGTACCGGCCAAGCCGAGGCCTCTAATAAGACCATCATAAAAATCCTCAAGAAGATGGTCAATGAGGCTGGCCGTGTTTGGCACCTCCAACTAAATCCCGCATTGTGGGCTTATTGCACAAGTGTTAGAACTCCTATTGGAACTATCCCTATGCCCTTGTTTATGGTACTAATGCCATCCTTCTATTGAGCTCAAGATCCCCTCATTGCGAGTCTCACTCTAGCACATTATCTCTAATGAAGAATATAGAGGATCCTGACTCAATGAGTTAGAGCTATTGGATGATAGATGAATCATAGCACTTAATCATTTGTAGGGTTATCAAAATCATCTTCGTTGCAGCTATAACAAGAAGATTAAAGAAATAAGGTTCCAGGTGGGCGACCTTGTCCTAAAAGAAAATCAGAGAAATCAGTAGAACCAGGAGAAATAGGGCAAGTTCAAACCAAACTGGCTTGGTCCCTTCATGGTCACATCAGTTTATGGCTTTGGGGCCTATACTCTGGCAACTCGTAACAACATCCCTCTAGATGAACCACTCAACAGTGTTCATCTTAAGAAGTTTTATCTTTGATCTTTGCATCCCATATCTGAAAAAATACAAAAAAATCATAAAAAGTCTAGAAAAGAAATATAAAAATTAAAAAAAATACAAAAAAAATAAAATAAAATTGTCTAATGGTGAAAACTTGGCAAACAAGCACCTTGGATGAGTACCATAGTGAAAACCTGGCAAATAGGCACTATGTGTAGAGCTAGCCCTCATCATCTACTTGGTTATCTGTTTAACACCCATTGCACCATATTGCTCCATCCATCCCATAATAATATCATCCATCCATGGCCAAATTGTTCCCCTTTTTCATCCCGGTGCTTTACTTCTATCATGGTTATGAAATTGTTGGAGTTAATGTATCATTTGTTGCCACCATCTAACATGTACTGAGTCATCTATGGCCATCCCATTCCATAATAAATTTCTATCACCTTGCCCATAATAAATTCTTCCCATACTGGAGGCACTTGCTTGCGCTTCAATCTTTGGGGTAGATATTTCAAGCATCATCTTCTACACATCTCATCAATAAATAACCATTAGCACCACTTATCATCTATCACTCAAATCATTGTCATCAATAAATAACCACATCTCACCAATAAACAATCACATCAATTCACCTTATTACCATCTCGTAACAAATTAGAACTACATACTATCTCTATCATTAAGTGCCTTGATCCCATGGACACGGGTAT
The DNA here is from genome assembly GCA_027924645.1 of Cunninghamia lanceolata. Taxonomy (NCBI): domain Eukaryota; kingdom Viridiplantae; phylum Streptophyta; class Pinopsida; order Cupressales; family Cupressaceae; genus Cunninghamia; species Cunninghamia lanceolata. Next base: position 5,988,666 of record BSBN01000103.1, read on the forward strand.
GTAGGCAGTCTGGAGTATTTAAGAAATATCTAGATTCAGGAACAAGATGATACATCTCTTCCATCTTCCATCCTTCTAATCACCCTCCTCATCTTCCATCTCTTTTTCTTTTGTCATCCATTTCCCACATCATCAATAAACACCCAGAACTACATATCATCATGTCTCATCATTCTTGTACGGTGCTTTGATCCCATGGATACAAGGTATGTAGGCAGTCTAGAATACCTTCCATTCTTCTTCTCTTTGACTAACTCAAGCAGAACCAAACTATACAACTCGCGATAGCTCAAACACTTCTCAAATTAGGCATTAACTAAAGACATTTGTCTACATGCCTTGAGTTAACATTTGCTATATCACTCCAACATCTTAGCCTTCAACAAGATATATCTTTCCTTTTAACAAGGCTCTATCTAATCCACCCAAGAGCACCCTAAATTTGGCAAGAGAACATGATGGCTATGTCTTTTGTTTTCTTTTGATTTATCTTTTGTCCCTTTCCAATACCTCCTTGATCTATCATATATTAGTATGTTGTGATGAAGTATGGACTGGGGCATGGTCGTTTGCTTTCATATGCTGTGTTTGTGGGATGATCTTATTCTCCTACTATGCCTAAGGGTATCTTGTACGTGTTGGAATTAGCATCTTGTATATCAATATCTTTTGCATCTGAGAAGCTAAACAATCTCTTAGACTATTCTATGCTTAGACTATTTCCCATACATATAACCAACAAGGTTTCATTATGTTTAATGGAAATAAGTTCAAACCTTTGCTTGCAGAGTCAAAGTCCATCTCGAAATTGCTAATATTCATATCTTGTATCTTGACAAGATTGTATTAGTTTGTCGCACATTTGATAATCGACACCTAGGTCTTTATACCCTGGTGCATAATATCTAGTGCTATATCAAAAATAAGGATTGTAAACCTCTAATTTCATATGCAACCATCTAAAGCTGCCTTCACCATTCATTTTTCACCCAATTGATCAAATGCTTCATCATCCTCTCTCTAATCATCATCCTCTTGATCTTCATCACTATCTTCTTCCTCCTGCAAAACAAGTGTGTTAGACATATCAATATCACTCATTTTCATGTCATATTTGCATTAACATTTTATCATCATCCACATCATTTATAAGCATTTACCATATAACCATCATTTGCACATCTAGGAATATTTTCATGTTCATCATAAGCATTGCATAACCAAATCATCATCATATCATCAAATCATAATCAACAAGCATCCATACATATAAACATATAACCAATGTGCATCTCATCATCCATAGCATAACACATGGTAACATAATCAATATCCATAACACATATGCATCCATAACAATACAAACCATACATCATCATCAAAATCCATCATCATATTTATGCATCATGGGTCAATATATACAAGTGCCTATCATGTACAAAATGAATTGATATATACAAGTATGGCTAACAAAGAGCCATCAAAATAATATATACATCAGGCTCGCAGGCCTCAAAATGATACAATATATACAAATAGGCTAGCCTGGAGTTTGGTGGCACTATTCAATGAGGCCTCCCCCTAATCTCTGCCTCTATCTCCTTCTATCCCCCTGTGCCATGGTGGCCCCATAATTGAGTCCACTGACCGTGATCCACCTATCTGTCGGGAGGCCAAAGCATTTGACCTACTCCAATAACTTGGCTACCTCTGCTAAACCAGAACTGCTCCATGGTAGAGTCCACAGTATTACTCTGCCTCGCCATGGGCTCTCCCTATCTCTCCCTATACTCTGGCCAACTCTGTCACCAAGAACAACATCACCTAGTCTATGCCTAATGCAACTACAACTGCATCCCTCTCTATTGTCATCTATTGAGCCCTCTGGATGGTTGTGTCTCTCTCAGAGGTAATCACCTGTACTCTCTGTAGCATCATATCTCACTCTATTATCACTCTGGCTATCACCCCATCATCAGGCGTGGCCAATGCTACCTGTTGTGCCTGTGCCTGTAGTTGTGGAACTTATGTCTGATAGGCCTGCACCTATCCTCAGGCATGCCTCATGTCCACTATGGCCCTATGTCTGTCTGCCTCTGATATTCAAAGTCGGCCCTTTACCCGAACCCTCCTACCAATCTCTCTTTGCAATTGCTATTTGAACTAGCTCGCTGCTATGTCTGTATCTCCTCCTCCTCCCATAATCTATTGTGGCTGTGGTGGAACCTGTACATGCTGCGGGACCTATCCCTATACCTGTCCCTACCCCTGGTCTACTCCCGCTGGTGCCACCGCTACTAGGGGTGCTTCTATGACCTACACTCACAGAGGCCACCTCTATCCTCTGACTCCTCCCTTCCAGGGCACAAAAAATGCCATCTCTCCCATCTCTCCTAGTATGGTCAATCTCATTAGCATGTGTATCAACCAATACGAATCATACTTCAAAATCATGTCTGGATTAGCTGACCCCCCTATCTAGTTCCAAATCATTGGCTGTAATGCCTCCACCTCTGCCAAAGCTACATCAACAATAATTTTAGGCCTCCAATCTAGGATCTCCCGCCATGTGTGCCCAAAAATAGCCTCTCCAACTGGCTCAACCTGGGGCAAACCAAACTATCACAATACTCTATCTGGCATATATCTCTCAATCACATATATGCTCTATCCAAAATGATAACGTGGCTGTCGTGCATACAATAGCTCCATAACATTATCATCCTAGCTCTCACAGTCCCTCCATGGCCTCCATGTGAATCGGTCAAGATCATCAAATGTCCACCTCTAGTATTTGAAGCTGTCTATATGTAGTCACTCCTCCATAAATGTGAGCATACGGCTGCTCGGGCATCCTTTGTGTCAAACCTAATGGCCTCCTCACTGCTATGTGCTCGAAAGCCCAAACATGTAAAAGTGTGACTCTTGCTGACATGTTGGATCCAAACATATACGTATAGTCATGAAGGTAGTGATAGAGCTATCCCAATACACAAGGACCCCGTGCATATCTAACCCTATACTCAAACATGCCCTCCATGACAGTACCCCACCCTACTGGGAATATGTGTGCTCGGTGATCTAGAACCAAAAATCTGATGATGGAAACCACAACTCTTTGCAACTGATCGCACATCTCCCTCATGCTCTGCATAGGAATCTCATAATCATCAGTGCCTATATCTGGGATCCCAAATAATCATCAAAAGGTAACATGCCCAAGATCTGGATCATAATCAACTCGATCCCCATCGATTGAGATCCACAAAATGTGCCACACATCCTCCAATGTGATAGTGGCTGTTGGTCTCCTACAATGATTTAACAACTAAGCCCATAAAGTTGTGACTCAGAGATTGGACATCTAGCCTGAATAGCTATCTTAATCACTATGAAGGTGCATTTAACTTGTCAACCCAGGGACGTGAACTTGAAATGGGTCAGCATAGTATGTGCACTAGGAACTCCAAAGTAACCACATTCATTCTATGGCTAAGAAAGACATAATGCTGAAGTAAATTGCTTGGAAAGAAATAAAATAAATGTTGAACATCAACCAACAACTATATTAAGCTGAAGAGCATGATAGAAAATGAAAATCTGGGAAAACAAATAGGAAACTACTCTGTCTACTTTGGCTATAAGAACAGACACATAATGGAATTCTAGTGGCTGCAGGAACATACGATGCTAGATTTTAACTAACTGCTTAACAGAAAATAACAACTAAACTAAAGGATGGAATGCTCAGCAAGTGGGCCCCCTTGGATGAGTATCCCTTAAGACAAATGTAAACTCAGAGATGCAAATTTATAAATTCGTTTTATTCATTAGAAAACATGAGTACAAATGAACAACATAACTGTATTACTGAAAAACTTAATAATGCGAGTACAACCTCAAATTAATCAACCCCTTAGAAGGAGCATCTGAGATTTATATATAGAAAGAAAAAACTACAAACCAACTACCTAGCAAGGCGGTCAACTCCAACAGATTAGGAGGATGCCACTTTAGGGAATGCATAGAAAGTGGAGAGGACATTATGCATGCATGGAATCTGGTCAAGCATGTTTGCTTTGACACAAATCTAGCACAACAGTAACTCCTATATTTGCTCAACAAGAAATTAAGACCAATTACAAGGCATTTATCTTCCCTCCATTTGACATTTGAATGACCACCTTGTTGACTTTGATGGCGAGTAACCAACTGACAAAATCTTCCTCGATTTTATAGGCTACTAATTATATTTGTATAACAATATTAGTACACACAATAATTACATATCTGTAACTATCTTAGAGTAACATTCATTAATCCACATGTAAAATTAACATAGATAGTTCATATAGCATGTCAATGTCATTAAAGATTATAGGAAATAACCTATGCCCAATATCTTATGGTTTTGAGGAAATATCATGAAAAGATCAAGATCTAGGTACCAAAGTCCAAGATAACTACAGAAAATGGCTAATAAATTCTAACAAAATTGAGTCATAAACTAGACTCATCACTCTCCCCAACCTAAGACTTTGCTGGTCCTCCAACAGAGGAAGGGTTGTTCTTCTGTTTGGTCAATGCCTTGAAATTTGTAACTGCCAGCTGTTCTATATCAGTTTTTGCAGTGCGTGAATTAGTATCCCAATAGAACCCTTGTTGTCTATCCAATCTGCTCTATCTCTTTCTCTTTAGCAATATCATATTGGTAGTACCTAAAATTTGGCACATGCCATAATAGGATAGGTGGTTGGAAAATTAAGGGAAGCCAGAATTTCCCCTTTGTCCTTCCAATATGTATATATCTATCCACTCTTTTACATGATGCAACATAGTTCTACAGAGAGTGAGGCTCCGTTTGTTTTAGTTCATCAATCAAACTGTTCCACCTTTGTGCCAAATATCCCTTTATAGATTCTCCTATAGTGTTTTCTACCTCCTCATATTCTCTGTATATTTCTTCTCTCTTAGCCAGGATTCTATTGCCATAGCTTGGTCTATAAAGCATTCTGTGCCAATCATTGAAAATGCTCCCTGGATTTCTAGATTTAGCTCTGATGGATAGGGGAGCGTTGAATTCTATTTTCCTATAAGCTCTGAACTGTTGTCCCCAACCAATCTCATTTTGTATCTAGGACATAAATACCCATAATTGAACATCCCCAACATACAACAAGGGATTCCAATCATGATCTTGAGACATAGCATAATTATGTAAATAGAATTCACACAACAAATTCTTCATTTCAGGAGGAGCAATCTGACAAGCATTGAAAACTTCAAGAGGATTCTCAATGGAAGGAGTCAAACCTAAAACAATCCTTGCTAGTTTAAAAGAAAGATACTTCTCCTTCAAATAAAGAGCATACACCCTTGGAGGAGTCCTACACTCTAATACCTGAGGCACTAAGGCTACCATATTATCCACTCTCTCCTTTAAAGTCACAATTTCTGTGTTCTTATCTTCAATCTCTTCATCTTTCTTTTGAACTTCTTCCTTCAGTGCGCATTTCTCCTTTTTCCATTCTTCTTCTCTCCTTTGCATCTTGTATACACCTAAAAATGACACGACTCTGTCTAAATAAATATTTTAAATATTTATTTCATCTTAATATTCCTCTATCAATAAATAAATAAATCAATTTATTTATTTGGTTCATATTCCTCCCATTAATTGAATAAATTACCTTTATTTAATTAATTTCATCGAAGTCAACTTTATTCTTCCAAGCAATTAAATAATTTTTATTATTTAATTAAATCACTTATTCCTCCAAATTTAAATAAATAAATCAAATTTATTTAAATTATCTCAATCTCTAAAAATAAAATATAATAAAATATTTTATTTATTCTTCTATCTTGCACAAAATAATTAAATAAATTTATTTATTTAATTTGCTTTCTTATCTTCAAATTCTTCAAAAATCTTCCAAATCTTCTAAAGATAAGTCTTCTTGTTCATGCACATAAAATTAAATAATTTATTATTTAATTTCTCTCAAATCATGCAAAAAGCAAATCACAAATTTGAGTTAATTGATTTAATCAATATTGTTTTTATCAACTCTTAAATTAGAAAAAAAATATTCTAATTTATGAAAGCAAATCTTATCTTTATAAAAGAAAGCAGTTAACTCAAACAAAACAACTTTTTGTGGGACACATGTTGTGTGCACGTTCGTCATGAGTTCTAAATTTGTCTCCTTCATTAATCTTCTTATTCTTTCTATATTGTTGATCTTCTCTCTCACAAGTCTATAAATTGAACCATATTCCTCCATTTCTATCATCCAAGATTTTAGTACCCTTACTCTGTAGGAATCACAATGCGCCTTTGGCACCAAATCATTCCATAGCTTACGATCAACTTGTTACCATCACCATTACCATTGTTGTGAAGCTCATCTTCATTACAATAACTATCATAGCCATTCTCCATTGACATCTTGAAGAAAAAGCAAGGAAGTATGCTTTCTGAGGGCTTCATTCATTATGCAAGATCGATCAAGATAGGTGACCAATGGAAGCTATGAAGTATTGAGGTTTGCAAGGTTTTGTCTTTGTTGTTTAATCTTGATTATTTCCCTTTCCATTGAGTTTATTGGATTACTTTGATATTATTGATAATCATTCCAATTTTTTGATAACATTTCTGGTGCCCACCATGGGGCCTTGCCCCAATTCCACCCAAGAACTAAGTTTTTGTACAATAGGTATCGTACACAGGAGGATTCTACACAACTAATCAGTTCTAACACTCATCTTCTATCTGTTTCAATGCATCTGATCTTTCAATGCATATACCTTCTAAAGCTGCGCATCTGTGCTATGAAATGATAAATCTATTCTCTCTACACATCTACTCTCTAATTCTGTGCTTTTGACCTCTGTCTCAGTGCTTTTGTAATCCTGCGCATTTGTAGTCTATTTCAGTGCATTTGATTTTTGTAGCTACGCATCTAATTCTGACAGTGACTTTTTGAGCCGTTCCTTGTGATTTTGCTAACATTAACACTTCTCGCAGGAATATTCTCTAATATACTTGCAGGTTATGATGCAGAGGCATCCACACTATAACCTTCGCAGATAGCATGAATGTCTGCAGACCAACCTCATCATCATCATCTGCGCCATCATCATCCTATTCCCTAAAACTACCAACAGCATCATCATATTTCGCGTTACACGGTCAGCATCATCATATTTCAGACACTCGCAATTGTCCTCCTGCCGACTACTATTCACCTCCGCTTTCCTCCTAACATCATCATCATGATGTTCGACGGGCGCACACATCCTCCGGTTGCATTGTTCATCGGGCTCGAGACACTAGCGTCATCATCATGACCTTCAACACTCTCCTTGTCAGCAGGATATCAAATATCTGGTTGCCCGAATATCCTGATGACGTTCACCTTCAGCAGCTTACCTTCGATGCGCCGCTACCCGACGATACAAGCAACAGCATCATGATATAATTCATCCGGTTCTCTTCGAAACCTCCTGATGGTGCTAACACACTTTCTGTCGATGCCGATACTTAACCACTTAACAACGGCAGGATAAACTCGCACAGGGGGATATCTCAATATCCTGATGACGATGACGTCATATCCTGATGACGATGTCGTCACCCAATATCCTGATGACCTCTTCAACACTTAGTCGAAAAACACGAACTTTCTCTCCCGCATCTACTCGCGATATGCGGATGTTCGGCACTCCGATATGATGATCCTGATGCCGATACATGCACTTAGTCTATGTCCGACTCAAAACATCCTGATGCACTCGCAACATGAAAACTCCAACAGTTTCATGACCCGATCTTCTACCTGATGCCGATGCACTCCTCCTTGGCTCCTCCAAATGATGATGATCACCCCGACGTACTTGCACTTCATGCATTCGAAAGCATCATGCTCTCCTTCACTTATCCGGATGACGATGTCTAACCCGACTGCAGGGTATTCACCAAGATATCCTGATGATGCCGTCTTGACCAGTTTCTTCACTTAGCGAAATCTCACTTCGCCGATCCTCCAGGGATGACCCGATCCAACCTCAGGGTGATCTTCCAACTCAATCAGCTCAACTTGACCTAGCACATGAGGATGCTAGGCTTCTCAACATCTATCGACCGCGATCCTGCACACCTGCATGCAAACAGAAAACAAACTACTACCTACCCTACTGTACATTGCCATTCCACCGATCAGATGAGTCAACCGGTGGAATGGATCAGGAAATCCATGAAACCCTCTCAAACTAGTAAATCGATTACACCAAGGAATCCAACCAGAGCAAGAACACAAACAGGATCTTTATTGATTCACAGATGCAATACAATATGATGTTCCTCACACAGAACAAATGAACTCCTCTGCTTAATGCAATACTAGACTGCCGATCGATGATATCTGTCTGTATCCAATATCAACCGATCTCATGCTTATAAAGACTTTCCTACGAGTACTACTGACCCGACTCCAAGCGGCTGGGAACTCTCCAAGCAGCTGGGAGATCCCACCGAACATACATCATGACAGCTGTTATAACTAACTAGCTAAAAATAGCAAAAGCCTGGTCAGCATGATCTTATCATGATCAGCATGACCTTATTACATGCATTTGGTCTAACAGACCTTCTTGGAAACACAAACAAGACCTAAACTACTAACTGCCTCATGAAGGCCAGCTGTCAGGTAGGTGCTCCTGCACCATACTCCCCAAAAGAAAAAAACTCATGTCCCATGAGTTTAGTATGTGGAAGTCCTCCACCTCTACCCTTTGCCTTGTCAATAGGCTGACTGGCTCCAGCTTTGTCTGCTGCTGTCTTTTGGCTGCTCCAAGACTTTTGAACTGTAACTTGCTTTCTGGCAAGTAAATCCTCATGCCTGTTGATGTAGGCCTTTTTCTCACATACCTTGTGTTTGTCAGGTTGTCTGACCAGAACCTCTTTCTGAACTACCTCTTGAACTTCTGAAATGTTCAACTCTATCTTTTTGGCAATCTTCATAGGACAAGCAATAGTCCCAACTATGACAACATCCTTGTCATTCTTCTGAACTGGTTGCTGTTTGCACCCCTATTTCTGAACCTGCTGCTGACCTCTGTCAGTCACAACTGAAACTTTCTGCAGCTTGTTGTCTGTAACAACTTCTTTCCTTGCAGTGTTTTCATCTACCTTCATGCCTGCTCCTCTAGGCATCTGCACAAACTCCTTCTTTCCCAATAAAATGATTTGGGCTGCCTTCTGTACTGCAGCTTTTGCCTGCAATGGCATCAACTTAATAATCTTCCCATCTTTCTTGATGGTGTAGGTATTAGCATACCCATCATACAGTACCCTTCTGTCAAATTGCCATGGTCTACCCAACAGTAGGTGACAACATTCCATAGGCAAAATATCACACAAAATTCTATCATGATATGGTCCAATCTGGAAATCCACATATGCCTGTTCAGAGACAAAAAGTGATTGACTATCACTCACCCAAGATGCCTTGTAAGGGTGTGGATGTGGAATCCTTTCCAACTTCAGTTTATCCACCATCTCCTGAGATACCATGTTGTCTGTTGAACCAGTGTCAATGACAACCTTACATACTTTACCTTTACTCTTGCATGTGGTCTTGAAAAGAGCTCTTCTTTGCACCAGATCCTGTGATGCCTGCAAACTAATTCTCCTTAACATCAGTGATTCTCCACTCTCTGGATATCCAACATTATCAGGACCTCTGTTTGAACTCTGTGCACTTTCTTCTTCTTTCTCTTCTTGTACAAGTTGTACTCTCTTGTCATTTGTTCTATCATTTCTGGATGATGAACCCTTGTTTTCTGGACACTTGAAAGATGGATGGCCAAACTCTCCACAGGTGTAACACTTTCCTGAAAATGTAGTAGAACCTCTACCACCTCCAAATCTTCCTCTATTACCTTTCCATCCACCTCTGAAATCAGATTGTCCTTGTCCTTTACCAGTGTCTTCTTGACCCTCATTGGTTTGCTTTTGTGCAGGGGCTGTTCCTCTTCCCCTATTGCTTCCTCTTCCTCTCATGGACTTATCATGTCCTCTATTCATCTTTTCTTCAATCCTGATTGCCATTTGATAACAATCCTCCACATTCTTAGGGTTAGCTAACACTAACTCATCCTGTATGTTAAACCTTAAACCAGCCAAGTACCTAGCCACCTTTTCCACCTCATTCTCATGATGACCAGATCTCATACTTAACAGATAAAATTCCTCAGTATATGCTTTCACATCCCTATCTTTTTGCTTTAAGAATTGCAGCTTCTTAAACATCTGGATTTCATAATCCCTTGGCAAGAATTTACCTTTTATCCTTGCTACCATCTTATCCCATGAAGTAATCTTAGACTTCCCTTGTTTTCTTCTCTCAGATTGTACATAATCCCACCATACCAAAGCATGACCTCCTAACTTGGTCTTTGCAATCTTTACCTTCTGATCCTCAGCAACATCTTCACACTCAAAGTGATTATCAAGTGCAGCAATCCAATCTAACAACTCATCTTCATTCAAGCTTCCAGTATACTTGGTAACATCAACCTTTACCTTAGGTTTTTCACTCTGCACTGCCTTTAACAGTTTTGCCAATCTCTGGTCTTCAGCATCCAGATATTCAGCTACCTCTTCATACTCTTCAACAGTATCTTCTTCTTCTTCAGACTCATTGTCTTCTACCTCCCTCTTTCTGTTCTTTTCCAGGGCTGTCAGCCTGGCTTGAAGTGCTTCAGCAAGCTCCTTCATCTTCCTCATCTCTCTAGCATGTTTCTCCTTCATCTCCTGCAGTTCCCTTGTAGTACCATTACCTTTAGGAGGCATTTTGTCAACCTCACAATCAACACACAACACACAATTCAACTCTACCTCTACCTCTGCCCTTTCGGTGACAGAATCAACACACACCAGCCCAGATGTTTTGCTGAGCTCTGATACCACTATGATGCAGAGGCATCCACACTATAACCTTCGCAGATAGCATGAATGTCTGCAGACCAACCTCATCATCATCATCTGCGCCATCATCATCCTATTCCCTAAAACTACCAACAGCATCATCATATTTCGCGTTACACGGTCAGCATCATCATATTTCGGACACTCGCAATTGTCCTCCTGCCGACTACTATTCACCTCCGCTTTCCTCCTAACATCATCATCATGATGTTCGACGGGCGCACACATCCTCCGGTTGCACTGTTCATCGGGCTCGAGACACTAGCGTCATCATCATGACCTTCAACACTCTCCTCGTCAGCAGGATATCAAATATCCGGTTGCCCGAATATCCTGATGACGTTCACCTTCAGCAGCTTACCTTCGATGCGCCGCTACCCGACGATACAAGCAACAGCATCATGATATAATTCATCCGGTTCTCTTCGAAACCTCCTGATGGTGCTAACACACTTTCTGCCGATGCCGATACTTAACCACTTAACAACGGCAGGATAAACTCGCACAGGGGGATATCTCAATATTCTGATGACGATGACGTCATATCCTGATGACGATGTCGTCACCCAATATCCTGATGACCTCTTCAACACTTAGTCAAAAACCATGAACTTTCTCTCCCGCATCTACTCGCGATATGCGGATGTTCGGCACTCCGATATGATGATCCTGATGCCGATACATGCACTTAGTCTATGTCCGACTCAAAACATCCTGATGCACTCGCAACATGAAAACTCCAACAGTTTCATGACCCGATCTTCTACCTGATGCCGATGCACTCCTCCTCGGCTCCTCCAAATGATGATGATCACCCCGACGTACTTGCACTTCATGCATTCGAAAGCATCATGCTCTCCTTCACTTATCCGGATGACGATGTCTAACCCGACTGCAGGGTATTCACCAAGATATCCTGATGATGCCGTCTTGACCAGTTTCTTCACTTAGCGAAATCTCACTTTGCCGATCCTCCAGGGATGACCCGATCCAACCTCAGGGTGATCTTCCAACTCAATCAGCTCAACTTGACCTAGCACATGAGGATGCTAGGCTTCTCAACATCTATCGACCGCGATCCTGCACACCTGCATGCAAACGGAAAACAAACTACTACCTACCCTACTGTACATTGCCATTCCACCGATCAGATGAGTCAACCGGTGGAATGGATCAGGAAATCCATGAAACCCTCTCAAACCAGTAAATCGATTACACCAAGGAATCCAACCAGAGCAAGAACACAAACAGGATCTTTATTGATTCACAGATGCAATACAATATGATGTTCCTCACACAGAACAAATGAACTCCTCTGCTTAATGCAATACTAGACTACCGATCGATGATATCTGTCTGTATCCAATATCAACCGATCTCATGCTTATAAAGACTTTCCTACGAGTACTACTGACCCGACTCCAAGTGGCTGGGAACTCTCCAAGCGGCTGGGAGATCCCACCGAACATACATCATGACAGCTGTTATAACTAACTAGCTAAAAATAGCAAAAGCCTGGTCAGCATGATCTTATCATGATCAGCATGACCTTATTACATGCATTTGGTCTAACAGACCTTCTTGGAAACACAAACAAGACCTAAACTACTAACTGCCTCATGAAGGCCAGCTGTCAGGTAGGTGCTCCTGCACCAGGTTAGGGACTGGTTTATGTTGGCAAGAGACACTATGTGGCTTCATGAGTGTTGTCATTGATGGCAACAAAGTCTATCCCACACATCCGCAGTACATAGTATGCCTATACCGGAAGTCATATTGAAGATTGTTTTGGTCTAGTGAACAAGAATAGAGTATGCAACAAGGTCTGACAATCAGGTCTGGATCTCTCAGATGGTGTAACTTAGAAAGTTGCGGACTTGGACAAGTCAAGAAGGGTATCATGACTACTATATTCCAGATATTTAGTCTTCGGTGATGAAGCATGAAAAAGATATGAGCATCTGACTGTTGGATTCCAGACAGGCAGAGCAGATAGAGGAAGAACTGACCGACAAAGTGTCAAACTTCAATCTAGATGAGTAAATGATGTTGATCAAATAATTTTTGGGATCATACATTGTTGGCTGACATGATTAATGACTTCTCTATCTATGTTTTTGATACACATCACAAATCAAGCTTGGATTCAGCTGATAGAGTAATCACTTACAGTGTTCTTGATGCCAACTAGCAAGTTGATAAAAATGCTTTATGTAGATATATATACCAGATGGATTCCAATATGTAAGTGTGTGTGTGAAGCAGAAATGAAATAAAGTGCAAAGAAAAGTAGGAATAAGTGTGAAAACAATAATTCAAGTCCGGTATGTGACAGAGCAACAACACTAAAATAGAGGAAGAATAAAGTGCATCAGATCAGTGTATTGTGCCTAACCAGAACTAAACTCTAGCATTTGTAGATGTCTCTCATCAGTTCAAACACCTGATTACCTTCTGTAAGTTCTATAGATAGTGATTCTCTTGTAGGCAGTGTGCCTCTTGTGAGCAGTGTGCTTGGGTAGTGAGCCCTAATTGGCAGGTGCCATTTTGTACTCCTTTATTCTTTTAACAAAGAATACAATCTTGGGTTAGCCACCCCATGGTTTTTCCCTTAATAGGGTTTTCCACGTAAAAATCTTTGTGTTATGTGTGTTGATTTTATTTCTGTTCTTATGATCACATATGCTTATATAATTTGATGCTACACTAATTTTTAAGTTAACAAAAGAAAAGAAAGTTAAAGAAGTTTTGAGATAACTGATTCACCCCCCCTCTCAGTTATCTACCTTGTTTCCAATAGTTTAGTCATATAACTACATTTGTTAACTCATCTCTAGATCTAATTAGCCACAGGAAAGTAAATGGATGTTCATGCAAATCTCATTTAGCTCTAACTAGGAGGATTGTAATTTGATCTTGTTGCATCAATAAAATTGAATATAGTCCCAATGCTAGGAGGATAAAATTGAACCATTAGTATCTTGCTTTCAAAGTTAACAACTCGCATGTGTGCCCAAGTAGCTTAACACATTTAGTCTTTTTCATTTTAATTAGGGGAAAAAGAACCATTATCTTTCATGTTTTTGGAATGATAGTAGGCCTATGCTCTCCCCTCTTTTGGGTGACCAAAATGCCAAACCTATCATTTCACATGTGTTTCCTTTAGAGAGGCCTGCCCTTGGATATCCTTTTGTCCAAGTGGGAACGACCTTAAGTGGTAACAAGCTAAAGCCAAGCTCTACCTAGCCACTATAAATAAATTGTGTTTGGAGCGAAAGTTTCAAACAACGAGTGTTGTTAAGTTATACCGAAAACCAACCATCCCCAATACCCTCCAAGGCGTAACCCTTGAAGGCTAGGAGACTCCATAATGGAGAGTAGCACTGCCGCATGTATAACCACTCGAACGGTTGCACTTACTAATCATCCTTTATTTTTTAGTAGCCAAAAACCCTTATAAACTAGTGCAGGGAAGGGCAATTATCACCTCCTAAAGATGCCTCAACTAGAAATAGTGAGAATTTAGTTTATATTGTCCCAGCCAACCTAGGATTTGTACTTGTTGTTAGTAAAAAAAGAGTCCAAAAAATTAGAAAAAAAAAGATCAGAATCATGAAAATATTTGTTGTGTTTTCTATGTATTACTTGCCATAATTGAGAAATCTGATCAAAAAGACCAACTTGCAGCCAAGAAACCAAAAACATTGAAAAATGTGCCAAAAACATTGCAAAATAGTCAAAAAAGCCAGAGATGTGCATTTATCCTGTAGAGTTGCGCATCTGTGTCGACCTACTATGCATTTACATTGACTTTATACACATTTGTGATCTGTTACTACACTTTTGTTATTTACCAGAGTTGCGCATATACTCCAACTTGTTGTGCTTTTATCCTCTATTCTGGTGCATTTGTAGTTGTGCATCCACGACAATGAGCATTTCCTAGCCTTTTGAGAGAAAACTTTCAACCTTTCTGGGTACCCATTTCAGTCTTGTATTAGTTTCTAAGGATATGACATATCAATTAGAAGCACTTACCTAACAAATCCAAGCCATGGAACAACAAATGATGATCTTACAAGCTAGATCTTCCACAAAATGATATTCTCTAGAGGACCTATCCCCTTATCCATTTGATAAAAGCTTGGCTAATATACCTTTCTCTCCTAGTTTTGATGAGCCCGAGTTTGATGAATATAGAGAAAGAAATGATCCACATGAACCAAATCCCTCCCAACATGAGCATGCCAGTACTATCTACGCCTCGCACCAAGATCGTTCATTCTTTGCCCATCTTAATGATACTCTTGACAAGGGAAGCACTACCTCAAGTTGGAAATCATATACCAACCCATCTACTAGTCCTCCTTCACCATCTCCTAGAACACATATCTCAAAGCATACCAGTTCTACACCAACACCACCATTAGGTTCCCCAAGCTCTAATATGTCAACCAAGGAGTCCTTCAATGATTTCATGGAAAGACTCTTTGCAAAATCTAAAAGAAAAAGAAAAGCTACAGAAAAATCTAAATCTGCTCATCCAATTTCATCTCCATCTAGCATGAGAAATCCTCACCATGAGCCTACACCATCTACCCTTATTCTCCATCCATTATATTGTCCATCTACCCATGCACTCATGAAGGATGTGATCCAATGGCTATTAGCAAGGAATCAACCGTGTCCGTGTCATAAAACACTTATCCAAGATCCTATCAAAGAGCCTTCAAACATGTTCGTTGCTTCAACCCTATCATGTAATCCACAACCTATTGAAGAGTCTTCTACCATGAATCCAAGTCAAGATCCATTCTACCCTCATGTTGTTAACCATCTAGAACCTATCGAGCTTATCCAAGAGTTGCACACTTCAATCCAAGAAAATCAAGAGTACACTTTAGAGCATGTGGAAACATCAACCCTTTATATACATCAAGCTCAAAGCACCTCCATCCAACCCATCCATAACATTTATCTTTTCCATTATCAAAATATTACATATGAAGAAGCTATCCATGAGCAACTTGATCCTATACCCATACCTGAAGAAGAAATCCAAATCCAACCCACCCATAACCTATATCTTTTATATGATCAAGATATTATCATTGACGAAGAACCTATACACAAGCACATTGATCCCATCAAGCTTAATCCTATCTATGATCAAGATACCACCTATGATCAAGAGGCTATCTATGATCAAGCAAGCCATGACGATTCTCTGAGCCCACTTTATGCATTCCATGGTCATGAGCCTGTCGCCCCATTTATCCATAACCCCATAACCATCCATGGGCAAGATACCTCCATTACTCCTATCCATATTCCCCATACTCCTATCCATGATCTAACAATGCCCACTTTCCTTGATGAGACACTTGCCTTCCAAGTGCACATAAATGATCAAACCAATAACTTGGATCTTAATGAGCATAATGATAATCAAGATCCTGATGATCCGCCACCATCCATTATCGACCATGTTGCAAATCCATTATTCTATCCCCTTGGTATCACTACCTTCATGCATGAATGTTCTTCCTTAGGAGAACAAAGATCGTTATTCTCTATCCCACCTTCCTCATCCAATAATGAGATCATTGCTAGTGTCCAAAGCACACACAATCCCATTGTCCACCGCATACTCCAAAATATGAACTATCAAGGTAAAGGCTTAGGCCTTTATGAACAAGGTACTTTGGAGCCTATCCATGTCAAAGTTCCTCCACCCTCTTATGGCCTTGGTTATATCTCCCAAGTAAAGCAATCTCACAAAGTTGGTACTTCCTCCATGCCTTCCAAATCCACCACTTTCCATCACAAACCCTATCATATTCGCAAAACATATGTTGCCATTCCACCTCCCTTATCATATACATCCCAAAAGCATGTGACCATACACCTTCCACCATCCAATATACCTCCACTACTTTAAACTCCTAACATCCCTCTATTAGATTTAGGGTAGACAACTAAGAGGGGGGGGGGCTGAATCAGTTGTATAAAACTTTTCTTCCAATTAAACACTTAACTCCACTTTATAATTTAGCAGCATAATAATAAATCAATCATGGAAACACAATGCAATGAATCAAGAGTAGAAACACATTAACACATGAGACACCAAGATTTTGACGTGGAAAACCCAATTAAGGGAAAAACCATGGGGTGATTAACCTAAGATTGTATTCTTTGTTAGAAGAATAGAAAAAACAAAATGGCACGTGTCAATTAGGGCTCACTACTTAAGCACACTGCTCACAAGAGGCTCACTACCTGCAAGAGACATACTGTCTACAAAATAATAAGTATCACCTACTTGAACTAGAAAGTAGCATCTTCACCATGCTTGAATCAGTTCCATTTAAGCCCAATATTTCTGCTCTGCCTTTCGCTCTTCTCCTTGCTACCACACTCTCATCTCCACAAGACACACATTGAAATAGCTTTACAATCCCTTATTTATACAAGACATTGACTAAGGAATAATCATCTAAGTCCGAAAACAACTACAAGAACATCCACAGGATGTGTAACTCATCTGGTTGGCCAGTCTCAATAAGAACACCATCATCCAGAAGTAGTTCTTCAATTGCAAGCTCCAACTCTAATGCGGACCACCAACACAAACTAGACATGATCTAAAGACCTTCACAAGCTTTCCTAAATCACCAAGAACATCCACACTTCATCTGCTTACTGAAATCCTTTTCTCCTTCAACTGAAACTCCAATAACACAGTTTGTCATCACTATCACAAAGGAATAGATGCCTGCGGACCTTCAAACCATGAACCAATAGAGTTGACACTTCACAAAGACTTCATCAACACTCCCTCAGATCCGTAGAATAAGATAATGCATTTCCGGATCTCACTGGACCTGTCTGTGTCACTTTGTCACCTCTAAACACCTACCAGAACTAGTTTTACTTGAGTGGCCACAACTTCTTCAGATCTTCATGCAGACCTCTGAAATATTTACTAGATCACCTTAAGACACATATCTACAAACCCTTTAAACCGCATCCTCTGATCCTCATCCTATCTTGGACTTTTTCCTTACTGTCTTCACTGTTTTTCATTGTTCCTTATATGACCAATTTTCTCAATATCCTTAGCAAATAGTTCATCCAATCCTTATCATTAATGCAACAGGAGTATGTTGACATTAATGACAACACCAATTAGGCCCATACTTGCAACAATCTCCCCCTTTGTCATTGATGGAAACATATGATGTGAAAAACTATTTTGACCATCAAGACAAGAACTTTTTCTTATTGACATAACTCCCCCTATCAGTAGCAACCATCCACATGTCTTCTCTTCTTTTACTACTCCCCCTTTGATCAACAACCACTTGTTTTTCACATCTTCTCTCCCCCTTTCACATCAATGGCAAAGGGCACATACTTGCAATTCCACCACTTCAGACTTATACCAACTGCTCCCCCTTAGTAGCAGCTCCCCATCATCAATCCGGACCATAAGATATGACTGTGATATCCACCATATTGATGCACATCAGTGCACCTTAGTTCATCATGGGAGGGGCAATAACCCCTAACTTCTCCCTGAGATACTCAAAAGAGTCCTTAGGTAGAGGTTTAGTAAAGATATCTGCAATTTGATCCTTGGAAGGCACAAATTCCAATCTGACTTCATTCTTGTTCACTTTCTCTCTCAAAAAGTGAAACTTGATGGATATATGTTTAGTCTTTGAATGCAACACCAGATTCTTAGATATGTTTATTACACTTGAATTATCACAGAAGATTGTGATAGGCTCCTCATACTCTACTTTTATGTCTCTTAGCATTTGCTTCATCCACAAAACTTGAGTTTAACTACCTACTGCTGCAATATATTTTGATTCTGCAGTTGACAGAGATATTGCCTCTTGTTTCTTGCTCAGCCAAGAAACCAACCTCTTCCCCAAAAAGAATGCTCCACCACTGGTACTCTTCTGGTCATCCACATCTCCTGCCCAATCAGCTTCTATATATGCATGAAGAGAAAAATCATGATCATTGGGATACCACAATCCATACTCAACTATCCCTTTTAGATATCTAAAAACCTCTTGATTGCCATGACATGAGATTCTTTGAGATCAGCTTGAAATCTAGCAACAAGACCAACAACATTTATAATGTTAGGTCTAGTTTGAGTGAGATACAACAATCCACCAATCATTGACCTGTACTTTTTTTGATCAGCCTTAGGAGAGTCATCATCTTTGCCCAATTTACATCCAGTTGCCATGGGAGTATTCATTGGTTTTGAGGCTTCCATCCCAAATTTCTTCAACAATTCTTTCACATATTTGGTCTAAGAAATGAAGATTCCTTTCTTTATTTGAGTGATTTGTAGACCCAAGAAGAAATTCATTTCCCCAAGCATAGACATCTCAAATTCACTGTTCATTTGATTTGCAAAGGTTTTACACATACTATCTCTTCCTCCAAAAATGATATCATCAACAAACACTTCAATAATCAAGATGTTTTCATGATCAATTTTGAAATACAAATTACTGGCAGTAGTACCTTTATTGAAATCAATCTTCAAAAGATGCTTATCCAATCTTTCATACCAGGCTCTTGGGGCTTGCTTTAGTCCATATAGTGCTTTCTTCAACTTGTAGACCATATCACCATGATCAGACAATTGAAATCCATCTGGTTGCTCAATGTACACTTCTTCTTCCAAGTCACCATTCAGGAAGGCAGACTTGACATCCATCTGATATACCTTGAAATCCTTGAAAGTAGCAAAAGCAAGAAATAATCTGATTGCTTCAATTCTTGCCACCAGAGAAAAAGTTTCTTCGAAATCAACTCCTTCTATTTGAGAGTAACCCTTGCAGACCAATCTGGCTTTATTTCTAAATTCCTCACCAACTTCATTCAGTTTGTTCCATAAAACCCATTTTGTTCCAATCACATTCTTGTTTCTAGGTCTGGGAACAAGATCCCAAGTGTGATTTTTCTCAATTTCTATCAGCTCTTCCTCCATTGCTTTAGTCCAGTTTTCATCATTGCAAGCTTCATTCACTATCTTAGGTTCAATCTTTGAAATTAGACAATACTCATCTGAATCTTGAGAAATTCTCCTTCTTGTTTGTACACCTTTTCTTTTATCACCTATGATCTGATCTTCAGAGTGGTTCAGTCTTACATACCTAGGAACTTTGGGAATTTCTTGCACTTTTGATTCTTGATTAGGCTCATTAAGATTCATCTCTTCTTCCTGATTTACCAGATCAGTTTAAATCTAAATTTCAGAAGGGACTTGGGTTCCTTGAATCAGAGCACCATTCTAATCATCTTCATCATATTCATAAAACCTTGAGGGTTTTTCAATTCCTTCATCAACCTTCACATTTGTACTTTCTATAATCTTTCTTAGTCTCTTGTTATAACACCAGTATGCTTTGCTTTGAGTAGAGTAACCCAAGATTATTCCTTCATCACTTCTAGCATCAAACTTGCCTAGATCTTAACTCTTTTGATGTAACATTTTCTACCAAAGACTCTAAAATATCTTACAGTAGGAGTAATGCCAAACCAAAGTTCATAAGGAGTCTTACCGATATTGCTTCTTATTTGAACTCGATTAAGAGTATAGACTGCAGTGCTAATAGCTTCTCTCCAATAGATCTGAGGAACATTTGCTTCCATCATCATGGTCCTAGATGCCTCCTGGATGGTCCGGTTCTTTCTTTCGACTACTCCATTCTACTGTGGAGTCCTAGGAGCAGACAACTGTCTTTTTATTCCATGTTTCTCACAGAATTCTATGAACTCACCAGATGTGAATTCTCCACCTCTATCAGACCTCACACATTTCAATTTTAATCTAGTTTCATTCTCTACCATAGCCTTGAATATTTTGAATTTCTCAAGAGCTTCTGATTTCTCTTTCAGAAAAGTTACCCACATCATCTAGGAATAGTCATCAATTAGTAACATGAAGATCGGTATGAACTAAGTCCAATAATCTAGTAGAGGATAGTTCCTTACTCTTGAATGTGATTCTTCTCAGCTTACCCAACTAACATTCTTTGCACAATCTATTAGTAGGTTTCACCAATTTTGGAAGATCTCTTACAACTTGAGTACTGATTATCTTGATGATGTTATCAAAATTCACATGACACATCCTCCTATTCCATAACCAACTCTGAGCAACTTGAACAAATAAGCAACTTTTACCAGTACCAACCAAATGGAAGTTATTACCTTTTGTTTGAGTACCGGATGCAATCTCTATTCTGGAACTTTCAAAGATCTTGCATTTTCCATTCTTGAATTAGAGATCATAGCCTTTGTCCACCAACTGTCCAACACTAAGAAGATTGTGCTTCAAACCTTCAACATACAGTACATTACCAGTTTTGTTCCTTCCATCAAAAGAAATAGTTCCTCTACCTCTAATTTTACCAATAGAATTATCACCAAACTTTACCACTCCTCCTTCATACCTCTCCAAATCTATGAACTTATTTTTGTCACCTATCATATGGTGAGAGCATCCACTGTCAATGACCCAATCATCCTTCTCTTCAACTTGGGCAGCCAAAGCTCTTTCCACAATCTTATGATTGACAGATACAGAGGGCATTGGATCTTTTTCCTTGATGGAAATGAACACCCATTCATTTCTGGATTTGTTTCCTATCTCTGATTCATCACTTGTTACTCCTTCATTATCATCATCTTCATGTACATAGTAATAGTTCTTTTAGAACCTTGGCTTGTTAGGATTTTGCCTTAAAAATCTTTGCAAACACCTTGAGGCAAAATGACCAATATTATTGTAGTTAAAACACTTAAAAGGCAATTTCCCTTCATACTTACCAGATCCTCTTGGCAATCTTTTTGCAATAAGGGCTTCAAGTTGAGCAGTTTCAGCGTCTTCTTCCTCCAGGTCTTTTCTTGCTTTTTCATACCATGATAGTTTCCTTGAAGAGTTTTCTCCTGGATCAAACCTTTGTTTACCTTTTATAGAGGCACTGGCTTTGAATGCATATTCAGTCTTGGGAGGGGCATCTCCAAACTCAGTCATTTCAAATGTGGCCAATTTACCAGCCAATTGATCTCTTGTGATAGTTGTATTGGCTTTGAATTCTTCAATGGCAGCAACCTTGATTTTATAAGTAGGAAGGGATCTGAGAATTTTGCCAACAATCTCATTTTCATCTAAGACTCCACCAACATTTCTAATTCCACAAACAAGCTCATTTACTCTTAGCATAAAAGTAGAGATATTTTCATCTTCTCTCATCTTCAGGTTTTCAAATTTCCCTTTCAGACTCAGCCTTGCACATTTAACATACTTGTCTCCTTCATGCAGAAGTTCCAATTTTTCCCAAATCTCAAAAGCAGTTGGTAGGTCAACAAAATTTGAAAGCTCTGAGTCAAATAATGCTCTTAGAAGAGCTTCAATAGTTTGTAGATTGTTTTCAGCATCTGTGATTTGATTTGGGGCTTTCGGCCCACCTTGTGGAGGAGTATACTTCATTGAAGCCATGGTCCAAAATTGCATTCCCATGCAATGCAAGTGACATTTCATGTGACTTTTCCAAAGATTAAAATTGGTTCCATCAAACTTTGGACTATCCTTCTTGTAGGATGACATCTTGGATCTCCTCAAGCGGTTAAGCTCTTTTTAGAGGAAATTGGCTTTGATACCAATTGTTAGATTTATGGCAGACAACTGAGAGGGGGGGTGAATCAGTTGTACAAAACTTTTCTTCCAATTAAACACTTAACTCCACTTTGTAATTTAGCAACATAATAATAAATCAATCATGGAAACACAATGCAATGAATCAAGAGCAAAAATGAATTAACACATGAGACACCAAGATTTTGACGTGGAAAACCTGGTTAAGGGAAAAACCACGGGGTGATTAACCCAAGATTGTATTCTTTGTTAGAAGAATAGAAAAAACAAAATGGCACATACCAATTAGGGCTCACTACCTAAGCACACTGCTCACAAGAGGCTCACTGTCTACAAAATAATAAGTATCACCTACTTGAATTGGAAAATAGCATCTTCACCATGTTTGAATTAGTTCCATTTAAGCCCAATATTTTTGCTCTGCCTTTCGCTCTTCTCCTTGCTACCACACTCTCATCTCCACAAGACACACTTTGAAATGACTTTACAATCCCTTATTTATACAAGACATTGACTTAGGAATAATCATCTAAGTCAGCAAACAACTACAAGAACATCCGCAGAATGTGTAACTCATCCGGTCGGCTAGTCTCAAGAAGAACACCATTATCTGGAAGTAGTTCTTCAATTGTGAGATCCAACTCCAATGCGGACCACCAACACAAACTAGACATGATCTAAAGACCTCCACAAGCTTTCCTAAATCACCAAGAACATCCACACTTCATCTGCTTACTGAAATCCTTCTCTCCTTCAACTGAAACTTTAAGAACACAGTTTGTCATCACTGTCACAAAGGAATAGATGCTTGCAGACCTTCAAACCATGAACCAATCAAGTTGACACTTCACAAAGACTTTCTCAACACTCCCTTAGATCCGCAGAATAGAATAATGCATTTCTGGATCTCACTGGACCTGTCTGTGTCACTCTGTCACCTCAGAACACCTACCGGAATTGGTTTTACTTGAGCGGCCACAACTTCTTCAGATCTTCATACGGACCTTTGAAATCTTTACTAGATCACCTTAAGACACATATCTACAAACCCTTTAAACCATATCCTCTGATCCTCATCCTATCTTGGACTTTTGCCTTACTATCTTCACTGTTCCTTATATGACCAATTTTCTCAATATCCTTAGCAAATAGTTCATCCAATCCTTTACATTTAATGCAACAGGAGTATGTTGAAATTAATGACAACACTGGTTAGGCCCATACTTGCAACACCCTCCATGCATTTTACCTCCACTTCTTCCAACACCTTATCCATCCAGCCATAAATCCTCTAAAAATCCCAATCATGGCCAACAAATGCACATGTTGTCTAAACAATGAGCTTCCACCAACCCCACTTCCACTCACCCCAGAGAATTCAACATCAAATATTTGGATTCCTCTACCTATCAAGTCAAAAATCCTAAAGGTCCTCATGCCTTAGGATACAAAAGCCAAGAATCAAAGAAAAACCCATCTCAAAAGTTGCCTACACCCACACACCTCAAAGCAAAAATGAAAAAAGTGTGGGTCCCCAAGCAACAAGTAATTACCTCAGAAGCTGCACAAAAGCTACACATACCCAAGCCCATACCTTCACAAGTAATGTCTAAAAGCAAAATGGTTTGGGTACCTAAGAAAAAAGCCATCAAGTTAAATAAGGCATCCACCTCTCAAAAATCCCATTCCATCCAAAAATCTCAAATCCTTCCATCCCACATGACAAGCAAAAATCAGAAGTATACTAAGTCTATGTGGGTCCCTAAATGCATACATCATTCATCCACCAAGCAAAACTCTCCATTACTTCCTACACTACCTTCCCATCATAAGTTTCAATGTTTATCACGGTATGTGCAATTGTTGGTCATGATTCCCTTCCATCCTGCGACACTTCCAAATAACTCCATCTCCCCTTCCTTCCACTATTATCCTACATATCTTCCCCATCCTATTCCTATGGTCCATGCTTTTGTATAAGCCTTCCCTCCATCCATGCATAAGTCCTACATGATCCGTATCATAATCCACTATCACACCTTCCATAATCTGCTATCTACCTACTCCGTCTTCCTTTCATGTGATCCTTACCAACATCTATGAGCATAGTGACATTTGGCATGGTCCATGCAATGACATGCATTTCTAGCGGGACACTATCACCTTTATGGAGCTAAATGCTTGAGTTCCTCTCGTCCGTATTCCACCTTCTCTGATCTAAATGTTTAAAAAAAAAAAAGAAAAAAAAGAGAGAAATCCCTTCATCCAACGGTGAAAATCTGGCAAACAGGCGCCTTGGATAAGTACCATGATGAAAACCTAGCAAATAGACATCTTGTGTAAGTTGATCTCCTATGTCACCTACACTTGGGGGCACCTTGTCTCATCAGCATATCACTTTTCTCCTATCATTTCCTTCCATACCATTGCCTATCCTATACTGTTATCTTTACCCATTACATACTTATCCCATCGAATCCATCCATCCTATCTTACTGCACCCTCCTATCATCTATATCCTGTGTATACCTATCGTATTGAGTCCTTTCATCCTCCATTCCTCTTTTGATCTTGATATAGATATGGGGGCAAAATGTCGAAACATGCTTTGGAAAAGCTCTTGATATACATTATCTTTTTCAAAACAATCCAATCCTCTCATCCTCCTATCGTCATAAGCATTGTCATGAAAAATCCTAAATATCCTACCTAAAAATAGGGCATGTTATTCTTATGTGACTTGGTCCTTGGTGATCACATCCTTTCGCTTTTCTGCGTATGTTCCTTCTATCTAATATTACCCATCCTTCTACCTACCCATCCATTATCCATTATCACCCATCCATTTACCTATCCATGGTGTTCCCTTGTCATCAGTATCTAGCATTAAGGCTATCCAAATTTGTTATCCAAATACCATCTGAATGGTATCAAAACCAACTAATGATGACCTATCATGGCTTGGTACTCTATCTCTTTTTGTCACCTTAAATGCCTAAGGTTGTCAAAGTACTGTATCCATAGCGTCATCCTGTCATAGTGTCTATTGTCAGTACAATTAGGGTTCATCCTGAACTACGTTGCCTCTATGTTATCACGTAGGCAAATCCATTATCAATGCACCCTTGAGCCTCCACTTCCTGTCCATTCCATCACGTGTTGTCTTCCCTTCTTCTATCTAAGTCCACACTGTTTCCTATCGCCTAGGTCTTAGGTCCATCAGGGTTCTCCCCAAACTACGTTGCCTCTTCATCATCATGTAGGCAAGGCCATTTAGCAATGAGCCCCCGAGGCACTAGGTCAGTCCCTTAGGGTTTATTTCTTTGTATCCATTGTCAGTTCATCCATAGTAAGCTAGATACCTCTACTTGATTGGGGGCAAATCCTCAACTTGGTTAAGGAGTTGGGTTCTATAGTGCCACTTTGTTCACCGATGACACCAATAAGGATTGTGATACCTTTCACCAGACATGCAAGTGTAGAAAAGCCCACTTCCAAACAGAAGTTTTAATGCAAGACATCAACCTATCCAAAGAAAAGAAAAAACAAGAGAAAAACGATCCAAATGATTCTATCTAAATTATGGCAAGAAAGATACATCTAATGCAAGAATGTTTTGTTTTGATTAGTTGCGTCTTAAAGGTCTTCACTTTTGTTATCATGTTTCCTATACTCTCAAGGATGTCAAAAGCTAGAGATGCTATGATGGGGGTATGATTATCTTCTTTGTCTATTGTTTGTGGATCAATCTTTAGTAATGTGATGACTTTTGTCTAATGACATGATCGGCAAAAGATCATCGAGGACTTTAGAGGTCTAAACATGAAAAGGGGTGATCCTTGTTTGTTGAAATGCAAGAGGTACTCAGGTCATCTCAATTCAATTATACTTAGATGCTTGTATCAACTTGCTATATCAAAATCCATGTAAGGGATACTCAGGTCATCCTGGTTTAATTATACCTAGATGCTTTCATTTTCTTACAACATTTCAAAAAAGCCCAATGATGAAACAAAGCACTTCAAAATACTTGCAGTATCAAGATGACAAACATCCATATCCATATCCATAACATATCCAATTGCATTCCATATCCATATCCATAATGTATCCAATTGCATCTCATATCCGTATACATATCCAATTGCATTTCGCATACTATCCATGCAATAAAGATTCTATGCAGAGTATCAATGTTTATAAAAGATTGTGAGTCTTTCTGTCGAGTCATTCTTCTATCAACCAAATTTCTATCTATCATTGTATCTCTCATGCCAATCAAGTTAGTCCGAGCAATGATCCAAATGCAAGTCCATCCTTAATCCATACCAATCAAGTTAATCAATCTTGTCAAATTATCCAATCGGAATCAATGGTCTTGATCCTAATCTCGCCGTAAACCAACTCAATCAATCATAATTATTAGTGGGATGTATCTTTCCCACGCCTATCATGTTGCTCTAGGGATATATTGTTCCCCACAATGATAACACTATCCTTTGTGTTGATCTAGGGATCTATCATTCCCTGCAATGACAACACCGTCGTCTATCATTATCAATTAATCATTGGTTTACCACTTGACAGGGGAAATACCTTGTTTGTTCTTGTATCATTTGTGCATATTTGCTTACTTTCTTGTGTGTGTTATCATTTTATCTTGCATCACGTATCATTCAGCTCTTTCTTCATCCTGTTTTTCTTCTGTGTCAACCACTTTCTTCACCCTAACCTGTCAACCAACCTTCTTCATCATGAGATTATCTGTCTCACCTTCTTCTACCTTCTTTCCATCTAATCTCCCAAGGGGGCATCCTATCATCATAACCTGTACCAGGGGCAAACTGAGACATGTATCATTACCAAAAAAACCTTATTCTTTGAAACAATGTGATAAAACACATTGCATCAAATAGGAGCAAAATGTATACACCTAAAAATGACACAACTCTGTCTAAATAAATATTATTAATATTTATTTAATCTAAATTCCTCTACCAATAAATAAATAAATCAATTTATTTTATTTGGTTCATATTCCTCCAATTAATTAAATAAATTACTTTTATTTAATTAATTTCATCGAAATCAACTTCATTCTTCCAAATCCTCTTATCTACAATTAAATAATTCTTAATTATTTAATTAAGTCAACTTATTCCTCCAAATTTAAATAAATAAATCAAATTTATTTAAATTCTCTCAATCTCTAAAAATAAAATATAATAAAATATTTTATTTATTCTTCTCTCTTGCACAAACAATTAAATAAATTTATTTATTTAATTTGCTTTCTTATCTTCTAATTCCTCCAAAATCTTCCAAATCTTCTAAAGATAAATCTTCTTCTTCATGCACACAAAATTAAATAATTTATTATTTAATTTCTCTCAAATCATGCAAAAAGAAAACCACAAGTTTGAGTTAATTGATTTAATCAATCTTGTTTTTATCAACAACTCTTAAATTAGAAAAAAAACATTCTAATTTATGAAAGAAAATCTTATCTTTATAAAAGAAAGCAGTTGATCTTCTTATTCTTTTTATACCGTTGATATTCTCTCTCACAAGTCTATAAATTGAACCCTATTCCTCCATTTCTATCATCCAAGCTTTTAGTACCCTTACTCTGCAGGAATCACAGCGCGCGTTTGGCACCAAATCATTCCATAGCTTGCGATCAACTTGTTACCATCACCATTACCATTGTCGTTACCCACGATGGGCACCAGAAATGTTATCAGAAAATTAGAATGATTATCAATAATAATCCAATAAACTTAATGGAAAAGGAAATAATCAAGATTAAACAACAAAGACAAAACCTTGCAAACCTCAATACTTCATAGCTTCCATTGGTCACCTATCTCGATTGATCTTGCGTAATGAATGAAGCCCTTAGAAAGCGCACTTCCTTGCTTTTTCTTCTAGATGTCAATGGAGAACGGCTATGATAGTTATTGTAATGAAGATGAGCTTCACAACAATGGTAATGGTGATGGTAACAAGTTGATCGCAAGCTATGGAATGATTTGGTGCCAAAGGCGTGCTGTGATTCCTATAGAGTAAGGGTACTAAAAGCTTGGATGATAGAAATGGAGGAATAGGGTTCAATTTATAGACTTGTGAGAGAGAAGATCAATGGAGGAGGCAAATTTAGAACTCATGACGAACATGCACACAATATGTGTCACACAAAAAGTTGTTTTGTTTGAGTTAACTGCTTTCTTTTATAAAGATAAAATTTGCTTTCATAAATTAGAAAGCTTTTTTTCTAATTTAAGAGTTGTTGATAAAAACAAGATTGATTAAATTAATTAACTCAAACTTGTGATTTGCTTTTTGCATGATTTGAAAGAAATTAAATAATAAATTATTTAATTTTGTGTTCATGAAGGAGAAGATTTGGAAGATTTTTGAGGAATTAGAAGATAAGAGAGCAAATTAAATAAATAAATTTATTTAATTGTTTGTGCAAGATAGAAGAATAAATAAAATATTTGATTAAATTTTATTTTTAGAGATTGAGAGAATTTAAATAAATTTGATTGATTTATTTAAATTTGGAGGAATAAGTTGACTTAATTAAATAATTAAGAATTATTTAATTGTAGATAAGAGGATTTGGAAGAATGAAGTTGATTTCAATGAAATTAATTAAATAAAGGTAATTTATTTAATTAATAGGAGGAATATGAACCAAATAAAATAAATTGATTTATTTATTTATTGGTAGAGGAATTAGATAAAATAAATATTAAGAATATTTATTTAGATAGAGTCATGTCATTTTTAGGTGTATACACATCTCATTCCATAAATTCATAGCTACCATATGCATTAAAAAATCAAAGGGCCTGTGTATTCCTACCAAAAGTTTTCCTGGCACTAATGATTGCCCTTCATATAGCACTAACTACAGGGTTCCTGAATGTTCAGCCAATTCCAGCTGCAGGGCCTCTTGCTGCAGGAACTCCTAATTGTCTTCATATCCCTGACTCTCCATTTGTTCAGTGATGACAACAAGGTTTGCCAATGTCACATTTGCTACTTCCTCAAATATATCCTTTTCTTCAGCGTTCACATGCCCCATTGGGACCTCTGTATCTTCTGGTGATGTTTCTTTAGCCCTAGGGCTTCTCTATGGTGGCACACCAAAGGCTAGCTCAGCAAGTCTTGATTTTCTAGGAGGGTGTTGTGTCTTGTACACACACCCCATTCTAAAATGGAGACCCCCTCTTTTGTTTTGGCTAGAGAGTCATTTGATTTTCTGATCTCCTAAGTGATGGTGTGGTCAAAATGTTCATTTTTGACCTTGATGGAAAGATAATATTCAAAAGCACTTCAAAATCTGCTAGGATGAGTTGTTACTTTCCCTTTGAGGACCTTGAATTAATATTTTACGCTAAAATGGCCCTCAACCAACTTTTGTGCTGATTTCATGTCTGTCTGACCTTGGCGCTAAAAACTGCCATGTTCGACCTTAGTGCTAAAATCCATTGCTCTGACCTTAATGTTAAAACCTTGTCCGATTGACCTGGCTATAAACCATTGAAATTGCCTTCTGCGCTAAATTCGGCTCCGTCTGACCTTGCGCTAAAAGTAGCGACCTCCGACCTAGTCGGACAACGATGAAAGACCCACGCGTCGGACAAGCAAAATTTCCCCACTAATTTGTACAAACTGAGTATCTAACCTTGCACCGAATAGTATCCCATCCAACCAAGTTCAACATGCATGAATTCTCCGCAGGTTAGACACATTGAAAATCCACACAAAATTCTCCACTGACAGTTCATACACCTGTGCATTAATGGTGGATTAACTAGGGTTTATAAGGAAATTTAGCAAGTTTAAAGTCATTTTAATTGCATTTGTGGATTAAATTGCGGAGCTCCATTCACACTCCGCGAACTTGACCTGTGAATCAAACCCGCGACCTACCTACACGACCAATGCACCGACACTCTAGCCAGGTAGGGTTTCAACCTTGGCTTTCAAGCTCCCATTTCCAAATGAGTTAAGGTTTGGTTTAAATAGGTGAGTTTTGGTTAGAAGATTAGCAATTAAATCTACATTTTAAGTTAGGGTTTCGTGCTAAATTGTGGAATCTAACTTTAAAACCCTAGTTTAGGTCAACAGTGAGATTGTCTTGTGTTGAAACTTAGAAATTTGGGGATGTTTTTCTTTTGCCCTATGGAACCCTCAAGTCAAGCCAGTGCTAAAATGTGCTCCAATTGACCTGCGGGTCAAAACCCTCATCAGAGGTCAAACACCTCCAAAACCTGTGCCAAGTGCCTAGTGCCCTTTTGCACTAAAATCAACCTCATCCAACCAATGAACCCAATGTCTTTTTTTTCCAACTTGGTTGGATGGCTTCAAAGTCCTGCAAACTCCAAAAACTCATTTTGTGCTAAAAAGTAATCACTTTGACCTTGCGCTAGAAAACCCGGTCTCTGACTTGGTTAGATGATGCATATACCTCCGCAAGGTCGATGCTCCCCGAAATCCCCTCCAGGCATTTTCCCTCAAATTTAGTGCTAAAAAATGCCTTGTCTAACTTGCGCCGCATTACCCATCATCCGACGTAGTCAGACCCTATAAAAAATCGCACAAGTCCGACCGACCTAATTTCCACGCAAGAAACAACCAAATTCACATCTGCATTGTTTTGCGCTAAAATTCCAACTGACCGACTTGCAAACCATCCGAGGTCGAAGACCTCCAAATTCCGTGCAAGTCAGACACCCCTAAAAGTCGTGCAAAATTCAAGAGCATGAAAAGTAAGCCCAAACATGAGGTTAGACCTGCTCGACTTCCCTGATGAGGTCGAATGACGTTAATATTAGCACTTTTCTTGCTGAGGGTCGGACAACCCTCAAGTTAGCACAAAACCCTCTAAATGACCGAATTTCTTAAAATTTCCAAAGGGAAGGTTGTTCAGAATAATGAAATTAATGTTGTAATGCAGTATTAATGATGATTTTTATGGATTTTTTTCTTGCAACATTAAGTATCTACTTGCATGCACTGTTCTTTCAATTGAACTTTAATTTCTTTCAAGTGCATGTTAGTAAGAAAGGCTGATTTGTATTGATTTATCTAAACCTAGAAGTATGTTAGGAATTCTCTCGGCATCAAACTTATGAGGTCCGGTCATGCAGACTAAATGACTGCTCGGGCACAAGCGATGAAGTACGAGTTCAAGGGAGTCCCTCCATAAACCAAAATCCACTCCGGATGGAGTAATGTGGGAGATACAGACCTAGGTCACATAGACCTAGATGACTTTAGACTTAGAGTCTTTGGTCCAGCTCCAACTCCTAGGGCCAGAACACTAAAAGATAGTGGACTTGGACAAGCAGCTGCCTTTCCAACCTCAGTTTAATGTGTAGAGTTGATTACCACCTATGCGAATAGATATGACATAATATTCGGGCAAATTCAGACAACAAATGGAGAAATCTTGGCTAACTTAACCCCACCTACTCTAGCAGAAATGTTGGACATCCCCCGGCACAAGGTTGTAACAATGCTAGACAAACAGGGATCAAAGACCACTTATAATAAGGATATAGAGGGATGTAGGAAGTACATAAATGACCATTGGGTCAAGAGTAAGAAGTCTTCTCTTATCAAGCTCCCCAGGGTGTTGTACAGAAGTGATTTCCATAATGAAATTGGGGATATGGTAACCTTCCTAAGCAGAATTTACGGGTTACCAACTGTCTCCACCTTCGAGGACTGGATGTTTGTTATAATTTCTGAGATATTGAAGGGAACCAAGTTCCACTGGGCCCAAATCATCAGTGACAATATCCACGAAGCCTTCAGTAACTTCAATGAGAACAAGTACTTCAGATGGACCTCCTATTTTGTTTATGCATTGGCAAGAATGAACCACTACGACGGACTGTCTAAGATTGGTGAGATTGGAAATGATGAGAAGACACAAATCAAAGTGTATGAATGTTATCCCCAGCTAACCTCATGCCAATCCTTGATACATTTCAAGAGGGTCAATGATGCATTCACAATGTACATAGCCAGAAAGCTACAAGGTAGTACCGCCTTGAGAATTTCCATCGAGGCCATGAACAAAATAGTTAGATATGGCAAATGGTATATTCAATTTGATAAATTTTCATACATAAGAATACAAGGCTTCACTAGAATGGCCTACAGACTTCCCTGCTATCCAGATGATAAGACAGTGCTTCTGGAGCTGTCAAGGCAACTGATTCCATGTGCAGAAAAACTTAAGCACCTGCACAGGCCAAGTGTGCAGTTCCCTATTAAATTTGGCAAGGGACTCTATGCATATCCTTCTCTGGCATCAGCAGAGTATTCAAATAAAGAGCTTCAATTATTGAACTTACACTACTATAATGCAAGGGATCATTTTGATCCAAACAAAGTGATGGAAAGATTTGTGAGCAAGAAGCTCTTTCACAAAGTACACATTGAGGACTTTTGGGCCAAATACCCTAATGACTATGAAATCATGAAGAAGGCACATGCAAGGCTGCCTCTGGACTTCATTAGAAGATTCCATATAATGGCGGTCCTGGATCAATTGTAGGATGATGAGAATGTTATGATTAGGGGACCATGGGAAGCACAATACCACTAGCCTATCCCTTTACCGAATTGGGCCAATGCAGAGGAAAGTTCCCTAGATGTGGTTATGAGGGAACCAATCAGACTGAGCAAGGCCTGGGTCAAAGCACAGGTAGTAGTACTGAATGGATAGGGAATCCAGCTAACTTACACCGCAATGGAATCAGACAAGGACTCTAGTGGGGAAGAAGATGAACCATACTGGTCACCGACGAGACAGAGCAACCTGAGAAGCAGAAATCAGATAGCGAGGAACATGCACCTCTGGCAGAGAAAGCTAAGAAGATGAAGAAGCCATCTGCAAGGTCTCCTCAAAAGAAAGATCAACCTCCTTCAACTAGGACTAGAACCTCCAAGAGAAAGGACATGCCGAGTGGAGTCGGAGAAAGCTCCAAGGTTAAGAGGGTAAAAGTGAAAGAGGTTCACAAAGAGGCTGCTGCAACTAAAGATGATTCTAATCTCCCTCTAACTACCCAAACTCCAGCACAAAGTACTGACTCAACCTCTATGGTCACCCTTTCTTCCATTCCTCCTTCCTCTGCTGCATCCACTTCCCCCATGACCTCTGCTCCCATCACTCAAGAAGCATCTCCTGCCACCTCTGCTGCCTCTACCATCACCACCACCTCATATTCTCTGGTAGTTTCTTCCAATGACTCTAGTAGTCCTATTTCCTCCACTCTTGCCATTTCATGCCCCTCCACTACATCTACACCTTCCTCTCCTCTACCATTGCCTCCTATTTCAACCATCCTTTCACCCCCTCCTTCTTTACCTTCACTGACCTTTTCTTCATCCCTTACCATTTCTTCCTCCTTATTACCTGCCTTGACCAACCTGACCCAGGTTAGTACTCCCTCCTTCACCATCTCTTCTGCTATCCCCATTTCGTAAATGCCAGCTGATTCATTGGCAGTGCCTCTATTGCCCGAGATTGAGAAGGTATGTGCGGAGTTAGGGTTGCAAGAATCTGAAGCAGCAATTGTGGAGGAAAAATGGATATTGACTGGAGTAAACAATGAAAACCTCCTTGAAACTTTAGCTGATATGGAAATTATTGATATCTCTGATAGTCCCCTAGGCAAAGATCCAACGGAGGAAGTTTTGAGAATTGCACAAGAGAATGTGGCTAAAAATCTGAAAGACTTGACCCAAGAAGAAGAGAAAAGTCTAGAGAAGGAGGGAGGGACTGAACAAGAAACATCTAAAGAGTTGACTGTGCCTAATAAAGATGGCGCTTCTAAATTTAACAAATCCACTACCCCTGAGTGGCTGCAAGGTAGATTGGCATATCCAGAGCCACAAGTGGAAATAATGCAGCTTGATCTAAGTACTATCCTATCACAAGCTCAGAAACCTCAGAAGCAAAGAAAGGCTAAGATCCAATCAAGGATCTATAAGAATGAATCAGGGTCAAGGATAGCAGAAATAGCAGTCCCACCTGCTGATGCAGAAAGAGACCAAGTCATGGCAGAAGACTATGTAGTATCTATAGTTGATTTGGGTCTAACCACTCGTGCTCAGAGAGTGGATGATTTCAAAGGCTCAATTACATCTATTTTGAAGCAGTTAGATAAAGATGAAATGTCTATGAAGGACTTAAAGTGGCAAAATGAAGAGCTATGGGCATGCCTTCAGTTTTTGATAAAACCAGTGGATGCCGGAGGAGATATAAGGACAGTACCTACTTTCCTATCTACCGATGAGATGGCAAAATTGAGCGAGGTAAGATCAAAGTCCCAAGGTGCAAAGAATTGGTTGATAAAGAGTTTTGAAGCAGGATGTGAAGCCATAAGCACCTCTACTCAAGCTCACCAACGAATGGTAGATTTGCATAAGAAATGGAAAGATTTGTGGGATGAATGTGATTCTTTTGATGAATATTACTCTCACATGTATCCCAAAATCAAGGGTATTAGAGAATTGCTAGCTCAGACCTTGGTTATAGAGAATATTTTGACTGGGGATAGGCTCCCAAAGGCTATTGTATGGTATCAACAGTTACTTTTGAGAAAAGAAACCTTTGAACAGGTAAAAGAAGCATACAAACCAGCCGACGAAGAATTGAGATCAATTATATATGACATCAGTGACTCCTTGAGGGATTGTAGGGAAGAGTCCTTCGATGACTATGCTCCTTTTGACGTTGAGAAGTGCAAAGATAAGTTGCATAGGATACTATTTGAAGACACTGCACTCTGCATAGAAGAAAGGCTGGATAAAGCAAGTGACCTTAAGGCTGAGTTCAAAGCATTTCATAAGGCAGGAGCAGATATGGAAAGAATATATGGCAGATTTAGTCAGGAACTAGAGGTTTTTGACTACAGGATACATCATTTGGACCCAAACCCATCTGACATCAATCAAACACTTGAGGCATGGTTGACTTATCATAATAAGCTGGCCAACGAAGACAACATCAACTTGGATAAGGAATCTTGATACTATTTTGAATATTCTAATGATATAATCCCGTCACAATTGTAAATTTGCTATATTTGGGTAGCATGTGACTCAATTTTGTCTTTTCTTGCTTCTAAAATGAGCTTTTCCACTAATATATTGAGGTAGCCAGTCAAAATGACTAGATTCAATGTATCTAGGGCTGTTCTTTTGTCTTTTTCATAAAGGACAAAATGTAATCCAGGAATTGATGTGGGCTATTTTTGATGTAATTGTTAGGGTTAGCCAGCAGAAGATATCAATTAAATGCAAATAAAGATTAAACAGAGAAATGGAAATACACAAAATTAATAACAGCGAGAGACAAGTTTTAATGTGGTTCACCCAAACTTAGGCTACATCCACCAAACATAGAGTCCAATATTATTATTCAGTAAATCAAACCGATTACAACCAGTAATCCTTGCAACTCAATACTGTTGCAAATGCTACAATACCATATCAAAAAACCTAACCCTTAGCCACTTTTTATCAAGCCTTTTTGTCAGTTACAAAAATAGGGTTTTCTTATGTCAGTCACAAAAAATAAGATTTTTTATGTCGGCCCTAAAAAAAATTTCCTACAGCTGAAGCATATGGTACCTTGGACATTTTTTCTTCCTCCTCTTGTGTCTTTGGACACATCTCCTTTGTCAATTTCAAATGACTAGGCAAAGGTGTGCTGACAGCTTTTGCATTCTCCATGTGGAATCTCTACAACACCTTTTCAACATAAGCAGCTTGAGATAGAGTAAATTTTCTGTTCATCCTATCTCTACAAATTTTTATACCAAGGATTTGTTTTGCTGCCTCCAAATCCTTCATATCAAATGACTATGCATTCGTAGGTGGCGATTGATCAGGAAAGTACTGTACACTAGCCATGTATCCTCACCGAGGTTCGGGGTTCGGGGTTAGGGCCGACATAACAAATCCTATTTTTTGTGACCGACATAAGAAAACCCTATTTTTGTAACCGACAAAAAGGCTTGATAAAAAGCGGCTAAGGGTTAGGTTTTTTGATATGGTATTGTAGCATTTGCAACGGTATTGAGTTGTAGGGATTGCTGGTTGTAATCAGTTTGATTTACTGGATAATAATATTGGACTCTCTGTTTGGTGGATGTAGCTTGAGTTTGGGTGAACCACATTAAAACTTGTCTCTCGTTGTTATTAATTCTGTGTATTTCCATTTCTCTGTTTAATCTTTATTTGCATTTAATTGATATCTTCTACCGACTAACCCTAACAAGTGGTATCAGAGCGGGTTGTGTTCGATTATCATCTGCAGGAAGGTCTCACGGTTGAGTGGGAGCAATGGCGGACGAGGGTAAATTAAAGGTTGATAAATTCAATGGGTAGAACTATCAATTATGGAAGATGCAGATGGAGGATTACCTGTATCAAAAGGATTTATGGATGTCGTTGGAAGGAGTAGCCAATAAACTGGCAACAATGTATGATGAGGATTGGAATCTTCTTGATAGAAAGGCACTGGGAACCATTTGGTTGTGCCTGGCACCATCGGTGGCATTCAATATAATGGAAGTGAAGACAATAGATGGTCTGATGAAAGCTTTGGCCAAATTGTATGAAAAACCCTCAGCCTCAAATAAGGTATTTCTCATGAAGCGTTTGTTTAATTTGAAAATGGTTGAAGGCAGATCTGTGACAGGTCATTTAAATGAATTTAATATGATTGTTAGTCAATTGACTTCTGTAAATGTAAAATTCGATGAGGAAGTTAGAGCTCTCTTGATATTATGTTCATTGCCTGAAAGCTGGGATAGTTTGGTAATGGCGGTTAGTAACTTTGTTTCTGGTTCAAATACCCTGAAATTTGATGATGTTATTGGTGTTATTCTGAGTGAGGAAATTCATAAGAAAAGCTCAGGTGGATCCACATCAAGCACTGTTTTGAATACAGAAAGCAGGGGTAGATCAAAGGAGAGAGGAAAAGGTTCTAGAAGTCATGGGAAGTCATGAGGAAAATCAAGGGATGAAAGATCCCAAACTAGAGGACAGAAGGATTGCTAGTACTATGGGAAACTAGGTCATCTGAAGAAAGATTGCTGGTCTTAGAAAAATAAAGAAGGAGACAAACAAGAAGGCAATAAGGAAGCAAATGTGGTAAGTAATAAATCTAAAGATGATGCTTTGATTCTTTTCCTAGATAATGTTGATGATTCATGGGTTTTAGATTCAGGGGCCTCATTTCATGCTACGCCCCATAGAAGTTATTTTCTTGATTATGTCCAAGGGGATTTTGGGCTGGTTTATTTGGGAGCTAACGAACCCTGCCAGATTGTTGGAAAGGGAAGAATCAAGATTAAGTTGCAGAATGGGAATCATTGGCTACTTCAAGAGGTAAGGCATGTTCCAAGGCTCAGTAGGAATTTAATTTCAGCAGGGCAGCTAACTGAACAAGGTTGCACTGTTACATTTACTGATAAAAATTGGAAGGTTTCAAAAGGTGCCTTAGTAGTAGCAAAAGGTGTGAAAGTAGGCACCTTATATCTTTGTACAGGTCATACTATTCCTTCTACTTTAGATGTTACAGAGGAAAAACAAACAGGTTCAGGAACAGTTG
Source organism: Cunninghamia lanceolata (assembly GCA_027924645.1). Taxonomy (NCBI): domain Eukaryota; kingdom Viridiplantae; phylum Streptophyta; class Pinopsida; order Cupressales; family Cupressaceae; genus Cunninghamia; species Cunninghamia lanceolata. The sequence goes on from BSBN01000103.1 coordinate 6,027,009, forward strand.
TTGCAAGTTTGTAGGAAGAGACTGGAAAAGTTGCTGCAGGTTCCGAAACAACACTGTGGCATAACAGACTTGGGCATATGAGTGAAAAAGGTATGAAGGTACTTCATTCTAAGAAAGTTTTACCAGGTCTAAAATGTATTAATATGGATTTCTGTGAAAGTTGTGTGTATGGAAAACAAAAGAGAGTCAGTTTTCTCAAGGATGAGAAGCAAAAGAAAAATGAAAAGTTGGAGCTTGTGCATACCGATGTATGGGGACCAGCTTAGGTATCTTCTCTTGGTGGCTCTCGATATTATGTTACATTCATAGATGATGCAACTAGGAAGGTATGGATTTATTTCCTTAGGCAGAAATCTGATGGCTTTGAAACATTTAAAAAATGGAGAAGCTTGGTTGAGAATGAGATAGGTAAAAGATTAAAATGTCTCAGATCTAATAATGGCGGTGAGTGTTGCAGCAAAGAATTTGAAGATTATTATTCCTTTAATGGAATTCGTAGGCAAAAAATGGTTCCAAGGACTCCTCAGGAAAATGGAGTGGCTGAACGCATGAATAGGATAATAATGGAGTGTGCAAGGACAATGAGATTGCATGCTGGGCTACCCTTAAATATGTGGGCAGAGGCTGTCAACACTGTTGTATATTTAATTAACAGAGGTCCTTCAGTTCCTTTGGGCTGTGGTATTCCAGAGGAAGCATGGACATGTAAGAAGGTGAGTTATTCTTTTCTAAAAACCTTCAGCTGTGAAGCTTTTGCACATATAGATTCTGAAAATAGAACCAAGCTGGATGCAAAATCAAAAAAGTGTACCTTTGTTGGATATGGCATTAATGAATTTGGTTATAGGCTTTGGGATTTTGAAAATCAGAAAATTGTGAGAAGCAGGGATGTTATATTCAATGAGAAGGTGTTGTACAAAGACCAGTTGCAACAGCATGAGAAGAAAGAAAAAGATTATGTGGTGCTGGATGATACTCCAAATAGTGATGTTCCAGTGGTTCCTCATGCTCCGCAACAGCAACCAGAAATACCACAAACTCTAGTGAATGTTAGATGATCAACAAGGTTAAGTAGACGTCCTAAAAGGTTTTCTCCCTCTTTGTATTCTATTTTGTTAACAGATGCTGGTGAACCAGAAGGGTATGATGAAGCTATGCAGGTGGATACACAGGTTCAGTGGGAGCATGCTAAGAAATGGACTCCTTACTGAAAAATCAGACTTGGGAATTATGTAAGTTACCTGTAGGTAAAAAGGCTTTACCAAATAGTAATCTGGACCGTTGGTGTTGAGTTAATCTCTACCATCCATTTGAAAAGCTAGGGTATGCTGCTTTCTATATAAAGGGCTATTTTTGATACCGAATTGTTGACTCTATGCCATTTGAGCTAATACAAAGCAAGTTTCTATAGTAAATCTGAGAATTTGTGTCTTGTGTTGATTCATCTTTTAGTTTTAATGGTTCGCATCTTGCTCTCCCATAGTTAGATTAGTTGTGCTTTCATAATATTCATGGTTTACTGAAGTATTTGATGAACATTCTAAGTCCATACTTTTAGTTGTTTGCTGATGATAAATAGCTGTGTAAAGTTAATCTGGGCTGATTATCTATGTTAAAATTCAATTGCATTTGACAAGTTAAGTTGTGCCGTCCATTGGGTATTTAACAAATGAATGTAATCTGAAAATTTGTTGACCTCCATTGAAGATAGCACCATTTTCTACAGCACTGTAACATTCATTTAAGTTTGGTAACTCAGGAAGCTGGTTTAAAGTTTCTAGAATGTTTGTCTACTAAAGAAAACCTGTGCATTGTGAATGTCACTTAGGATCTCTCTCAAACCCTAATCTTTTGCACTTTCTTTTAAAATCACTGCTAGTTATTAGATTAAGAGTTTCTACAGCATCTTATCTTGTTTATTAGTTGAAAACCACTATAGGGTGTATATATATTTGCTGCCCTAAACCTAAAGATTTGCAGATTGCATGTAAGACCCCTTGTAGGAATAGCTAGAACATACCAACTGAGAAATTCCAAGCAAGCTAAGACCTAGCTGTATTATCCTTAGAGCAATCTTACCTAGGGTAAGATACTTTTCAAGAGAGGCGTGAAACCAGCAATCACACCTGCATTGCTGTGTGCTAAAACCACCATCAACAAAGGGCTCTCATGTTTTTCTTCGCCTGCAGGAAGAACAGTGTCAGCCTTCCGTTTCTTAGAGCTTGGCACTTCCTTTCCTACAGTTTGCTTTTTAGCCTTAACCTTTCTTATTTCTGCCTCTTTCTTCTGTGCCCTAGTTCGAATTAGGTTGCCAAGAGGAACATCATCATCAAAATCTAAAGAACTCACTTTGTCTGAATGCTCTACCTCAAAAGAACTAATCTCTATAGTTTGCTTTGCTACATGAGGGTTTACACCAGAAGTTGAGGTTCCAGAAGTAGCTACAATAGAACTCACTCTCCTCCTAGTCCTACAAGGTTGAAGCACAACTGTAGGTCACAAATGCTTTGGTCTAATTTGATCAATATTTAGGAATTCTTCCCAAGTCATATTAGAAACATCATGTAGAGACTTTTCAACTAACAATTAGATCAAACAATGGTGGGAAATAGAATTAGCCCTACCTTTCTAGGTCTCAGCCACCATGATTGAGAGAAGGTGGTATAGCACATTTGGCACAGTCATTCTTCTTCCATGCCTTATATGATTTAGAAGTTTGAAATGCACAGAATGAAGACTCGACTGACGACCTTCACAAGTAATGTACCTCAACATGAATAGCTACTTGCTTCCATGGCTCAGGCAGAGAGGTTCTCTTGGCTCCCTGTTTGTCCACAATTAATGGAGGGTCGCCAGGTTCTATAAATTTATCCCTAGCTGACCTGGCGTCTCTGGAAATAGGGTAATTTTTACTGTCAACAGGCAACCCTGTAACTTCTACAATCCTTTCTTCAGTAGCCAATACCTCTAGCCCTTTTACCATGGCCTTACCTTTAGACAATGTTTGGACAAATTCCAATGTAACATCTTCATTAAAACCATTAAGCTTCAAGAAATAATCTAACCACCTGTAATTTCTAAACTTGGCCTGGCTGGGTGCATCCTACAATAATACTTCATGAACCATGGGTTCATTTTGAATTAATCCACCTCCCATTGTTTAGTTGTCTAAAAATAAACAATCACTTTGCAAAGTTTTTCCTCCTACAATCTTTATCTTATCTGAAAGCTGAACTTCACCTTCCTGCAACACTGCTAAATTGTCAATGCCAATGTTGTTTGAATTTTCCTTATTTGTTGAACTTAAGATTATGACAAGAGTAGTAAAGGCAGTAAAAGAGTAATCAATGAAGGCTATCACCTCACACTTGCGAGCAGTCATCTCACTCATAATTCAAATCAATTCAATTTTAAACTTTGCTGACGTGCTGGTGTAAAGCAACATGGACTAACATGTAGACATGGTATTCACACTCCCCCCCAACCTAAATTTGAGCATGTGTCCTCACATGCAGAATGGTGATGCTTGATTTGATAGGACAGGGAATAATTACATGCTATGGAGAACATCGACATTAATTAACAGTAACTAAATGAATGTACTAAAAGTAAAGAAAGATATAACAAATTGATGCACACGTACCTTGATGTTTGGAAGATTAGTTGCAAAAATGATGGAGAAAGTATTGGTCACCTTTTAAGAAATTCATTGAGTAATGAATGAAAGTGGAGCAGAATAAAGTGAGGTGGAATGAAGTGAGATCATGGCAATGTGACGAAAGAGAGAATGATGGATATGGATGGGTAGATGGGTGAATGAATGAAGAAGTGGACCCCCACAAAAGTGGAAGTCTTTGTTATGACAAGTGTCATACCTTGGTTATCTAGAAGGAGGGACACTAGGTCTACTGCCTTTGGCTGTAGGAGGTTTGGGAGTTGCATGTTGAGTGAATTGTTGTAGGAATTCATCCTTTGAAGTTGGCTTGTGATATAACCTGAGGCGACGACCATTGACTAGTAGCTTAAATCTGATAGGGTCAATGGTGGTAAGTTGAACAACACCATTAGAGAAAACTTTAGCAACCTCATATGGTCCTAGCCACCTTTTCTGCAATTTTCCTACATTATCTTGATACCTTGAGTCGTAGAGCAGTGCCCAGTCACCTGGCTAGAATTTCTCGTCTTTGATGAATTTGTCAATCCACTTTATTCTCTGATTCTGAACTACCTCTGTGTGATGCAAGGCTACTTTCCTCATCTCATCCAAAGCATTGAGCTGCATGATTCTATCATTTTATGCCTCAGAGATATCCATCCCCAAGTCTATTGCAGTCCGAAGAGTCTTATGTTTGAATTCAATGGGCATCATAGCTGTCTTTCCATATAGCAACTCAAAAGGGGTAAAGCCTGTGGTTGTTTTCCAGGTTGTCCTATAGGCCCAAACAGCTTTTGGTAGCCTGTTTACCCAATCCTTCCTATGGACAACCACAGTTTTGGTCAAAATGGCTTCAATTTCCCTATTAGTTACCTCAACTTGGCCATTGGCCTGAGGCTGATAAGGCATAGATTTGTTGTGCCTTATGGTGTACTCATTGACTAGTGTTGCAACTAGGGTTGAGGTGAATTGAGCTCCTTGATAAGTCACTATCTCTTTGGGAACCCCATACCATGTGAAAATTTCCTCATAAAGAAATTCTACAACCTTGTTATCTCTTGCATGCTTCATGGCCTTAACTTCTACCCATTTGGTTACATAATCAATGCATACTAAGATATAGGATTTACCATTGGATGGAGGATCAATGGGTCCTACAAAATCTAATCCCCACTTATCAAATGGAGTGATCACTAGCTGAGGGTAAAGGGGCATCTCATTAGATTTGGTTGGCCATCCCATCCTCTAGCATCTGTCACATTTCCTTGTATATCTCCCTACATCCTTGTGGAGTGTTGGCCAGTAATACCCTGTATTTAAAATCTTCAATGTTGTCCTCTTGGCTACAAAATTCCCTCCACATGGTTCATTGTGGCATGCATGCAAAATATCATATGTTTCATCTTCCCTCACACATCTCCTCATGACATGGTCTGGTCCAGTGTAGAACAAACATCTAGCAATCCATGAAAAAGGAAAAGACTTTTCAATGAGCACCCTTTTCTCCTTTTGAGAGAAATGAGGAGGGACTCTCCCTGTGACAAGATAATTAGCTGTGTTAGCATACCAGGGTGTTTGCACAGTGATTGAAAACAAGTGTTCATGAGGGAAAAAGTCATCAATGACTTGGTTATCCTCTGATGTAGTTAGCCTTGAAAGAAAGTCTGCAACAACGTTAGCCTTCCCTGGCTTATCCACAATGCAAGTAATGCCAAATTCTTGCATTAGCAACACCCATCTTGCTAATCTACCTAATATCAAGGGTTTGTTCATGAGATACCTAATGGCTGCATGATCTGTGTGCACAAAGATTTGATAGCCTATTATGTAGTGCCTGAATTTGTTAAGGGCATAGATTACTACTAGCATTTCATTTTCTGTCACTGTATAATTTAACTTAGCTCCCTGCAAGTTTTTGTTGACAAAACAAATAGAATGTTCAATGGATTATTCTTTCTTCCCTAAGACTATTCCTATGGCATAATCTGATGCATCAGTATGGATGTGGAAAGGGAGCTCCCAATTGGGCCCTTTGAGTACATGAGCATGAGTTAATGTTGCATTTAAATCAGAAAATGCCTTGCTACAATCTTCATTCCACTAAAATTCAGCATCTTGAGTGAGAAGAGTATACAATGGGGCTGCTATTTTGTTGAAATCCTTGATGAAACGTCTATAGTACCCTGCATGACCCAAGAAGCTTCTGACATCTTTTTTCTTTGTAGGAATGGGCAGATTGATTATCACTTTAATCTTTCCTAGGTCTACTTAAATTCCTTTTGGAGAGACATAGTGGCCAAGCACTACTCCTTCTTGCATCATCATGAAGCACTTTGCACTGTTCAGGGACAGATTGTGCTCTTTACATCTCTCCAAAACCTTCCCTAAGTTTTCCAATGCCTCATCAAAAGTAGCACCATAAGTAGTGAAATTGTCCATATAGACTTCCATGCAATCATGTGAGATATCTAAAAATATGCTAATGATTGCCCTTTGGAAAGTTGTAGGTGCATTGCATAAGATCAATGGAAGCATTGAGTAGGCATAAGTCCCCCAAGGATAGGTAAAGGTTGTTTTCTCTTAGTCCTCTAGTGCAAACTGTATCTGATTGTAACCGCTGAACCCATCCAAAAAGGAAAAGTACTGCTTTCTTGCAAGTGAGTCTAATACCTGGTCAATGAAAGGAAGGGGAAAATGATCCTTTTTGGTGGCAGAGTTTAATTCTCTGTAACCAATACAAACTCACCATTTCCCTCCCTTTTTGGTCATGAGAACTAGAGGAGACACCCACTGGCTATCTGAGATTAGGTAGATAAATTTTGCTTCTAATAGCTTCTGTAATTCTTCTTTGACAATCTCTCTTAATGCAAGGTTGATTCTCCTTTGTGGTAGTCTTACTGGTGTACAATCTTCCTTTATGTAAATCCTATGGGTGAATAATGTGGGATCTAGTCCTTTCATGTCATGGTAATCTCATGCAAAGGCATTCTTATTTTTTTAACAAGTTTGTCAAAGAGAGCTACTATACTTGAGTTAATTTGTTGTTAATATTTAGATGTCTTTCTTCTGAAATCTCCAATTGAGTTGTTAACTCTACCATAGTTGCTTCACTAATGCTTGGTACCTTAATTTCTTATGGAAGCAATGTATGAGACATACCTATTGCTACAGGAAAAGTGGGAATAAGTGTCTTCACTGGATCAACAGAATGAGAGGATGATGCTTCCTCTACTTCACAATGATTCTGAATTATGTTAGATAATACCTCATCTTCCCCTTGAAGCTACATGAAAGAGCTTCTTCCTAACATCATAAGTTGTACTACAGAATTAGCTTCCTCGGTCTCTTCACCAACATGTGGCCAAATAGGATTATCTATATCATGAGATGGCTATGCAGGTGGGTAAAGAACAAGCTTTTTAGTGCTTCTCCCATCGGAGATGGTCATGTCTCCTAACCGACATCCAATATAAGCATTAGTTGTGGCTAACCACGGCCTTCCTAGAATGATGGGATACTCTCCCAATGTAGCTTTAGGGGAAAGTACCATGAAATCAGCTGGATATTCCCATGAGTCCAAGGATACCACAAGGTCCTCTACTATCCCATCAGGGTTAACAGTAGAACTATCAGCAAGTTACAGGATAGTAGGAGTATATCTCATGTTTGTAATATTTAGTTGCTGTAGGATATCCTTGGTCATTACATTTATTGCTACTCCCAAATCAATCAGAGCATTCCTGATTTGGATCCCATTTATAACAACTCCTACCACAGGACTCCCTGGATCATTATATTTGGGAACAATCACTTTCCCAAGCATGATGTCAACCAATTGTCCCACCACATGAACCATAGTGGGGTCTTTCCTCTTTCTACGTGGCTTCTTAAGGCATGCTTCCTTGATTTCTTTTCCATATATAGAAACATCTTTTATGGCTTGAAATAGAGCGATCTTGACACATACATGTTTCAACTACTCTAGAATGTCAAAGGTGGGTTCCTCTTTCTCTTCCTTTTGTTTCACAGTTTCCAACCTCTGTGGAAATGGTGGTTCTTGTGCAGTCTGCTTGACTGGGACTGGTTCATGATTTTTAGGTGCATTTGGCTAAATGGGGGCATTTAAAGGTTCCTCTTCCTCCTCAGGAAGCTCAATAATAATGGGTGTGGAAGGAGCTGCCAAGGTAGTTCCTGAACATAGGTGGATGTCACTTACACTCACAGCATATGTAGGGAATTGATTTGGATCAGCAGAGTATACTGGCTACTGTTGTGGTCTATTATTTGGGTTAGGTGAGGGCTGATCTGGTAACTGAGTAGGTTTAGGTGTATTTGAATTTGAACTAGTAGGAGGAGGCATTATAGTAGGTTGTTGGGGCTGAGAAGGTGGATGCATGTAATTAGTTGTTTGGTTTGGCCATTGTTGTCCTCCCCTCCGTTGAGATGTTTGCTGCCAGTTTCTTGGAGGTGACTGCCAATTCCCCTGAGGTTGTTGCCATAGGGGTGTAGGGTTTTGGTAATTTTTCCAAGTGTTTGGAGGGTTATTCCAAGGCTAAGGTGAATATCCTCCATAGTTGGATGGAGATGGTTGTTGCCATTGGTTACCAGTTACATAAGTATTGAAATATGGTCCAACAAATGATAATGGACCTGGTGGCATACCTTGTCTTGGAGCCCATGGTCTCCTTTGTGCAACATAGTAGACTTAATATTATTCAACCTGGATTGGCTTAAACTCAGGTGGAATCTACTTATTGTCAATATTAGCTACCATCTTGCATCTGTAGTCCCTATTCTTTTGTCTGCAATGAGGACAATATTTTGCCAACATTGCCTCTGTCTCATCTTGCTTCTTCTTTGCTTTAAGTGTATCCAGCTGGGTGGCCATATTATTTATGATATCTTGCTTAAAATCAAACAGCAAGTGAGTTATTTCCATCCTTGAAACTCCATTGGTAGGGGTTTTGCCCATAAGGGAACGGTAACCTCTTCCTTTCTTCATGGCTACTCTGGAATAATTCTGGCACATCTTCTTAATATCCTCCCAAGGAACTTAGGTAATATATCCTCCTCCCATCAAATCTAACGCATCCATGCAATGTTCACTTATTCCTCTGAGGAAGATTAGTTTATGAGACTCCTCATTGAGTGTATGATGGGGAGATTTTTGCAAACAAAATAGGAACCTTGAGATGTAATCCTCCAAACTTTTATCCTCTTTCTACTGCATTCTAAAAATATCATCTCCTCTCATATCTCCACCCCTATAGTAGTCTTTATACTTCTCAAGAAATTTCTCTTTCATATCCTCCCAAGTATTGACAATATCACTACCTAGACCCATAAACCATCTCAACGTAGCATCTTTCATGGTAGTAGGAAACAACTTAAGCTTATGAGCATCAGTGGTGTAGTCATAGCTTCTATAGAGGATATCAAATTCAAACAAGAAGGTGTCTGGGTCCTATGTTGCAAGTCCATAGAACTTGGGGAGAACTGAAGCATGAATTTGCTTGAGGTTATCCACTTCATTTTGATGAGCAATAGGAAATTGAAAGGTTGGTTGATTGGGTCTATTTTGGGAAGCCATAGTTGCTTGGCTAATTATCAAAGCAAATGGATTGTCAATCAAGTTTTGGGCAGTTTTTTCTTCAGAGGATGTTTTAGAACTATTCAAATTAGGGAATGCATTAGGAAAAAGGATTCTCTTCTTCTTCTTCTGTTGGGTAGTTTGGATACTCAACTAAGCTATCATCAGGAATAGGATCATTAGGAAGGAATCTCCCTAAAGCATCTCTTCTTCTGCCTCTATGCATGCAATATATACTTAGTATCATCCAACTCACACAAAGAATGTTGTGAACGGATTGTGGGTCATTACTTCCTAAATGAGGGTTATACTAAGAGCACACTTCAAAAATACTTCTGTAAGAAATAATACTAAAAATGACTCCAAAGATCTTCCTAGGTTGACACCATCCCTGGCAATGGCACCAAAAATGTTGGTCACCTACAATTATTTAACAACTAAGCCCATAAAGATGTGATTCAAAGATTGGACATCTAGCCTGAATAGTTGTCTTAATCACTATGAAGGTGCATTTAATTTGTCAACCCAGGGATGTGAACTTGAAATGGGTCAGCACAGTATGTGCACTAGGAACTCCAAAGTAGCCACATTCATTCTAAGGCTAAGAAAGACCTAATGCTGAAAGTAAATTGCTTAGAAAGAAATAACATAAATGTTGAACACCAACCAACAGCTATACTAAGTTGAAGTGCATGATAGAAAATGAAAATCTAGGCAAACAAACAGGAAACTACTCTGTCTGCTTTAGCTGTAGGAATAGACATAGAATGGAATTCTAGTGGTTGTAGGAACATATGGTGCCAAATTTTAACTAATTTCTTAATAGAAAAAAACAACTAAACTAAAGGATGGAAAACATGAGTACAAATGAGCAACATAACTGTATTACTGAAAAACTTAATAATGTGAGTACAACCTCAGATTAATCAATCCCTTAGAAGGAGTATATGAGTCTTATTTATAGAAAGAAAAACTACAAAACCAACTACCTAGCAAGGCGGCCAACTCCAACAGATTAGGATGCCACTTTAGGGAAAGCATAGAAAGTGGAGAGGAGGTTATGCATGCGTGGAATCTAGTCAAGCATGTTCTCTTTGACACATATCTAGCACAACAGTAACTCCTATATTCGCTCAACAAGCAATTAAGACCAGTTACAAGGTGTTTATCTTCCCTCCATTTGACATTTGAATGACCGCCTTGTTGACTTTGATGGCAAGTAACCAACTGACAGAATCTTCCTCGATTTTATAGGCTGCTAATTATATCTACATAACAATATTAGTACGCACAATAATTACATATTTGTAACTGTCTTAGAGTAACATTCATTAATCCACATGTAAAATTAACATAGATAGTTCATATAGCATGTCAATATCATTAAAGATTATAGGAAATAACATATGCCCAATATCTTATGGTTTTGAGGAAATATCATGAAAACATCAAGATCTAGGTACCAAAGTCCAAGATAACTACATCAAATGGATAATAAATTCTAACAAAATTGAGTCATAAACTAGAATCATCAGTGGCCTCACCTATTGGGAATAGGAATGAGCTGTGCTCACTGTACCAATGCTCCACCATAGCGGTCATCAATGTTGTATGTGCACAAACCGGAGTAATATGTGATACATGCTCTAGGCCAATGATCTCCAAGAATAAGTGCTCATATGTGTCTAACTGTCGTACTAGTCCCAAATCTAATGGGTGTACCTCCCATGATAACAATGGTCATAAAATAGATTGCAATCACCAGATCAACTCAGTATTAATGACCCTTTTTAAGTAAAACCCTAAAACTGCCTAACATTGACCAAAAGTGACATGTTTTACCATAGGTGAGTTAGCCCCTACCATAGGTGACCTGATTAGCCAAATGCGACTTATTGTCGCTCAAATATGACTAGGTTAACCATATGTGACCCGCTGCTATTCAAAAGCAATTTTTTTCACCAAAAGTGCAAGCCAAAGTTCTAAAACCCTAATATTTGACCATATGTACATCACTAAGCCCAAAACATGATGAACCTGTGCTCAAATGCGATGTGTTTTACCAAAGGTGACTTGCTGTCGCTCAAAGGTGCATCACCTAAACCTATGCGCCTTTGGTGTCACGAACCTATTTATGACATATTTGACCCAAAAAAATAATGCATATGGAAAGGTTTCCAACACATACTGCTACAAGAGCTCCTGTTGGTCACCCGTATGTCCTCACCCTCTTGGCCCGGTGATCCTTGCATGGAATTAACATCTTGGAATATCGCTCTAGCTCTGAAGCACTCAAAAGCAAATAAGCAAAGGAATTCTAAAAGCAAATGGCACAAATGAGGTGGGATTGACTCTTGGATCCTATTTATAGGACCCTAACCCTAATTTTCTTCTAAACCAAACCCTAATTCTTCTATTTCATACCCATGGTCGACCATCCAAACCCTATTTTCTTTGTGTCAAATTAGCCTAGTCTATCCTTGTTTTGTCATGAGTCAACCCAGCCTTTTCCTAGTAGCCTAGTTTTGCTCTCGAGGGGGCATCATCCGCTAATTTAACTGGGGCATAGCCTATTTATCCAACAGATCATATCTTCTTTGACAACACCCTAACAGATATTATCTCAAAGAGGGGAAAAATGTACACACCCAAAATTGATCCACTTCATTTACTTAGGCATTTATTGCATTTTTTGTACTACATACATTATTTCATCTAGCACACTTATAATTAAAAATCTCATTTCCTTCCACATCTTCATAATTAATTAAATAAATTATATTTATTTAAGTAATTTTTGTTATTCCTCTATTTTCCATCAATAATTAAATAATTTAGTTATTCCATCCTTCTAAAAAATAAATAAAATCTATATTTTATTTATTCCCTCATTATACAGATAAATTAAATAAACCTATTTTATTTAATTTATATTTTTCTTCCTACCAACATTCTCTCTTGCATAATAAATTAAATAAAGGCATTTATTTTATTTATTATGCTTTTCTCTATGCATGTCTCTCACATTTCCTCCACCAACGATCTATCCTTTCATCCTACACCATTGATCACTCACCTTCCAAAGTATAAATGCCCTCATTTTTCTCATTTGGAACCCTAGTCTGATTTTCTAATTGCATTTTGAAAGCTCTCACATTAATTGCATTTTAAAAACTTGAATCAAAAATCATTTTTTTGCACTCTCTCTTTGCATGCATGTCATCCTTTTAGCATTTCTAAGCACAATCATGGCAACCTCATCAAATTTGGTTTGCATGGAGAAGCAATCCACAATAAAATCAAGAAATCGCAACACCCAGGTGAATTTGTTTCGATTGCATGTCATTTATTTTGCCTAGGTTAGATCTATTGAAAGTGTTTAAGGTTAGATCTAGTTTTGGATTGTTTAATTTTGATTTTTCCCCCATCACAAGATGCATAAGGAGATGCATTAGTCCAATGGATTTCAAGATTCATTCTTTTCTAGACTAATGATTGGACGCTACCTCTCAGGGTGAGTAGGCAATGGTTATGATGATTGTTACAGTTAGGGGGAGTATTCAGAGAAGTGAAAGAAAAAGATATTGTAGAACAATAGTGAATAGTGTAAGTATCTGCAGTATCATGAAAAGGGAAAGTTGTGTCACCCTTTGCCATTGATGTTTCATGTGAAAAATAAAGGGGGAGAAAGAACAATCAGTGATCAGAGAGAGAGAATAAGATGGGAAAAAGAAAGGGGGAGAGTAAGCAAATAAAGAAGATTGGTGCAGAGTTGTGTCTTGATGGTTTTTAACATCATGTGTTGCCATCAATGACAAAGGGGGAGATTGTTGCAAGTATGTGCTAATCAGTGTTGTCATTGATGTCAACAAGATTGTGTTGTCATTGATGTCAACTCTATCTTTTGATGAGGTTGTTGTTGTTTGATTGAGTTGTTGTGTTAAAGTGATTTGATTTCTTTGAGGAGATGCTAAAGATGTTGAGAATATGCTTCTATTGCTTGGTTTCCAAATGCTTTTGAGAAAATTTGATTAACAAGGAGATAGTGTGTTGAATATGTGTTTTGGCTTACAGAGTGATGTTCAAGTTTTTGCTCCACATTTCTTTTGTGTTAGAGATTTGCAAATTCTGTTTAGAAGTATTTAAAGATGCTAAATCAAGAATTTGGCACTCTAGATCATTGTACAGTGGAATTTGTGTTCACCAGTTTGAGAACAGTGTTTGATAGTGTGTCTAGGAGAAAGTATTTTGCTCCGCATTTCTCTGCAAAATGGTTTCAAGTGTTGCAGTTTTGGATGTGTGCTTATAAGGTCTATATCATTCTTTAGTTCAAGTGGTTTATGGTTTGGTGCTCTGTAAGTACATGTCTTAAGTTACAGATGATGATAGAGCATGATATAGTTGGTTAAGTACTCTAATGTGAAGTTTCTTCAAGTGAAATATGTTGTAAAGGAATTTGTTGGTTTTTAGGTGCTTGTGGATGTTTCTAGATCATGTTCAAGCTTGGTGCATGGTCTACATGTTGTCATGTGATTTTGAGGAAGCGTGCATTTAAAAGTTCATGGTGTTAACACAAGGATGGCTGACTTGGTTGTTTATACTATTTGTGGTTGTGCTTTGGTGAAAGTGAAAGCACGATGAAGCATGTAAGAGTGGATTTAGGTATATGCTAAGGTGTGATGTGGTCTAAATTCATTCCCTTCCTCTAAGGGAATGTTTAGGTTCAGACCTAATTTGAATTTTATGGGTTAAGTGTTGAACACCTAGAATACTGAGATGGGGATGAATCAGTATTCTATTAAACCATTCACTTATTAAACCATTAATCTATTTTCCAATTTAATAACAATAAAGAAAATTAAGCATAGAAAGAAAAAACCATAAACCATAACACATGAACATTAGGATTTTTACATGGAAAACCCAAAAAGGGAAAAACCACAGTGAGTATTAGCTCACAATATATTATGTAATAACAATACTAAATTACAAAGAGGCTCACTACCTAGGGCTTACTTCCCTAAGGACTCACTATCCAAAGAAATACTCACTACAAAATAGGCTCACTGCCAAGAGAAAGAAAGAGATAGGAGGTTGGCTTACTACCAAAATGAACTGTTATAATTACATCTACAAATGGATGGGGTACATCTCCAATGAAGCACAAAATACTATCTCAAAACTCTTCATCCTAATTTGCTCTGTCATACTGCTCTGTTCTTCATAAAACTTCTTCTCAAACACTTGTCACACTGAGCGTATCACAAAACCTCATACAATTCACACACATTCATTCATTTTCACAATTCTCACCTCAACTATCAAATTGAATCTTATATACATCCGCAACATTTACAAACTTCAAATTAGGTCAGCCTACTAGGATGAAACGTGTAGTTATACAATGTGCAACTTGTCAGCTTGAAGTATTTACCAAAATACTTTGTAGACCAAAACGATACTTGAAATACATTCTTCTATGTCATCTCATACAGTAGGATAACTTAGGATATGATCCCAATCACTAGATTCTTTCGCACACAGATCCCAATATCAGGTTGGCTTCACAAACTGACTATCATAGACTCAGATCAACTATCAGATCATAACTTTCAATGTGGACCACAAAACTTCTTCAAATTCACAACTAAGACTCTTTAGGCATCCCCAAGCGTATCCTCAGAACTATAGAGCATAATATTAACATGTGGCAAAATGCAGACTGTTAGAAAACAGACTCTGTCACTATCAAACACTATCAAAGCATGTTGTGATACTTAAGTCCTCATAACTATCTTACCAGTGGACTTTAGATTCTGAAACTTTGGATTTATAGACTTCAGACATGTGTTTAAAACACCTCAAAACTATAGAAAGAAATATCTATTATCGGAGAAATGCAAACCAAATCAAATTGACATTTTGTCCTGTTTAAGACTATTCTTTGCTAATCCAGACTTGTGCTTCTTGAAACTATACTTCCGGAGATGATTAGAAGGTGAAACTTTGGATTTGAGATCATCTAAGGATTAGTAACATATTACCAAAACTGCAAGACAAGATCTTCACCTAGGGACCAATGCTGATCATATTACTATCTCTCTGTAGTCATCTCAGTACTCTGCCAATACTTAGCCAAAATGTCCAAGCCTTCTTTCTAGACCAGAGTTCCCTATACACATGACTTCATGAGGATTACTATAACCTCATAACCCTTATCAATCCTTGTTTCCATCAATGAAAAAACTAATCAAACATCATGCTCAGCCAATCCTCATCATACCAGCAGTGTCTTCATCACTGATGTTTGCCAAGTTGCCAACAATCTCCCCCTTTGGCATTGATGGCAACACATGATGTGAAAAAACATAACACTGCTTCCCCTTACTCTTTACACACTTCTCCCCCTATCTACATGTTTCTCTCCCCCTTTGTTTTTTAGTTATTTTTTTTATTTTTCACATGCTTCATTCTCCCCCTTTGACATAAATGGCAAAGGTATATGTACAAGTAATAGATTTCTATATACACCAAAACTTCAAAAAGCTATATTATCTGTATACATACATGCAAAATCAAATGACTTACTAGATTTTAGGGAAAATATCTTTGTAGATCTTCTTTAGTTGCACTGCATCTTCATCCCACCTAGCCTTAGCATGGCTCAAAACTTGTATGTGCCCATTAATTTGGGACACCAACTCTTCTACTTTCTTAACAGTAGCAGGGGCCTCATTAATTTGCCTTGTTTCATCAGCTGTTGCTACAAGTCTAGTTATGGAGGCAATCTTAAAACTTACAATTTCCCAGAGCTGACTCATCTTGTGTTTTATGACCTCCTTTTGAGTCTATAGCTTATTTATGCTAGAATGAATTGTTTCAACTTCTACCCTTTGATTTCCAATAGCATCTATTACAGGATCATAGGTCCTAGAAATCTTAATCAACTGGGCTTCCCATCCATCTATCTTTTCTTTCAGCTCTTTAGTTATCTTAGGCAATGTTAGACAAAATTGATAAATCCCACTATCTTCTTTGATGGCCATATGTACATATTCTATACTCTTATCTAACAAAATTTTGTCTTTGGAGTATTTATCATTAAGTTTCACTAACCTCTCGTTGTCAATCTCAGCCCTTACCTTCTTTTTAGTTGCTTGTTTAGAGGACTCAAAATAAGAATTGACTGACTCATGAGCTTCTTTATTTGTATTGCAGGAGTCAAGGAGGTGTCTCTCTTTACACTAGGCATAATCTTCTCAAAAATTGACATTGCTTCTCCAATTAGCTCATTGTCTTCCATATGAGACTTCAAACTTTCCTCTTGGTCCATGGCTTGAAAAATTGTCCCAAGCCTTAGTTTTTGCAATGGAGACATTGTAGACAAGTCTATTGGTCCTTGTAGTAACTCAGGGGTAGACAAAATCTGAGTTTCTTTCTACTTTTCCAAAAACTCTCCTAAAGAGTCAAATGAGTCTTCTCTAGTAGTGTCTGTTCTCCCTTCACCAAGAAGCACTTCAACATCATGACTCTCTGAAGGATCTTCTTGAACAAACTCTTGTTCATTACCGCTATTTCCAGAGTTGAATCATCATTCATATGCTCATTGGCTTCTTCTCTTTGTTCATCTTGTCCCTCAGATGTCATTCTTGTTTCCTCAGTTTTATTTTCCTCTATAGACTCTTTCATTTCTTCATCTTTCCTAGAGTTTTCTAGAGGAGTAATTGTACTTTGATCTATGTTTTTCTCTTCATTTACATCTAGAACTACATTAGAACTGTCATCCTTAGTATTCAGTTCTCCTTCAACTGCGTCAACTTCAGTTGGGATGTGAAGTTTTTTAAGCACTTTTAGAACTTTCTCCTCAGTCTCTTTCTTCAATTCTTCAATTTCCTTGTTATCTCCAATCATTAAGGTGTTTGATGGGTTAAAAGCTTGTTTTCATTTTTTCTAGGTTTTAGTCCATTTACCTTGTATTTGCCTCACTCAAGTCTTACCATAGTCAAGCCTTTTTCTCCTCAATTGCCACTATTAGTTTTATAAAATTAAGATGTTTTAATATCTATTAAAAGAATAAATATGCTTTAGGAAGAGATTTCTAATAGCACTAATTCAAGTGGTTGCTTGTAATTAAAACAAGGTGAATGGAGACCTCATGTAGCCATGGGAATAGTAGTGAAGATTCTTTGAATGCTGTGGACATTTTGCTTCCAACCAATTATAATGTTTAATTTAGTATGATGTTGTAAATATCGACTTAATGTCTTAAGAAAGAGTGGCCTTTGGCGACACACTCTTTCTTACTTTCACTATTGTATTTTGATCTCATAACTGTGCAATGGCAATTTGTATATTTTTAATCTAGTTTGTTAAATGATTAAGGCTATATAAGCTACAATATGTAGACTAAACAGGTTATCCTTTATGATTATCAGTAATACTATTATCAATATCTAAATTATCTTCGAAGTACCGCTTGTGATCAATTTTCTCCTTCATCGTTGATAGAGAGGTAGGGCCCACTCTCAGGAAACTGGTGAATGTATATGTTTTTACTATTTTTTATTAGTGTGTAAGGTATGATTTATGTATTGTAAGATCAGTTTCTTCATAGAATAATTCAATATTAATTAACATGTTTAATTTTGATCGATAAATTCTAGAATAATAATACATTGTTTGCTTTACACTATTTAAATAAGTTTCTATAGCAAGTAATCTTGTAATAGTTCCTGTCGCTTGAAGTTGGAATAGTTCCTGTAGCAGTAGCTGACAGTTCCTGTCACACTTCCTGTAGCAGATTTAGAATAAAATCTTAACTAGATTTTAAGTTTTAACAAGTAAAATTGCATTCCATTATATCCAACTTGCTACCTCCAGCCCTTGAGCAAACAACCACAATGTCTTTCATAAGTTTACACCTCGGATTGATAAAGGATTAAGCTAAAACTGCAATTCTAAATTCCAGCCATCATTTTATTATAAACTTGAAATTAGTCCTTTCAATTTTGTCCCATCATTTTGGCACCATTTCTAGGGAAAGGTGTTAAAGGCCTGGCAGCCTAGTAAGTTGAGTTAGGACTAGTGCATCAAGGTGAAAGTCCACGTGGGTGTCAACCTTACCCTGACAAATAACCTAGGTTTGCATTGTTTAGATCATATAGATGGATGGGTCGAGCTAGAGATGATAAAGGTAGATTTGTAAAACAACCTATTGTGAGTAGTTCATCAAAACAAAATAATCTTACATGTATGATTAAGCCACAACCCATAAAGAAACAAGTGAAAAAGAAGCAAGTTGAACTTGATTTAGAGAAGTGTGTTATTGAGTCAACTACTATACCTCTAGAAACTCCAAGTGAACAAACTAAAGTAGATGTTGATTCAACTCCAAGTATCCATCTTGCATCTAAAAATCTAGATCAACTTGAGTCATCATTAGTATCATTAAGAAGACCCCTTAGTCCTGTTGCTCCTAATTTTGCTGAACAATTCAAAGCTTCCTATGCATTAAGAAGTGGTAGAAAGGAAATACCAAGGAAATACCAACCATGTTCTTCATTGTTCCTTGTTTATTGGGCACCTTGGCCATTGGACATCATGGGTGACAATCCTGAGGGTGCCTAAATTAACAATGACCAAGCTTAAGTCAATAATAAACCAATCAATTTTGAGTTTCCCATTGTGAATCCTTATGAAGAGGCACCTATGAAAAATATACCTCACTCGACCTTACAAATTTTTTGAGGCCTCTCTATTGAAGATCCTGACATGTTCTTAATTGAATTTGATGTGTTGTGTGTCATGCCCACATTTTCCTTGTGGTCACAACACACATCGCACGTGTCATAGCCACATCTGTCATGTGGTTATGACACGAGATATGAAAAACTTTTCTCACACTGTCCTAAAAACCCCTTTCGCATGCGTACGCATGCTCAACGGTGTTCTCTCATGGCGAAACACTATACTCATCGGCGGAATACAAGTACAATGGCGTGCAACCAGAAGCCTATAGATCAACAAGAGGGTCTATACAACGCTGCTAACGTCATTGCAAGAGTGAGATTACCAAAGTTCTTAAATCGAACCCTCGGCAATGTTCGGTAGCAGAATGCCTTACGGCGTTAGTGGGAATTACGCTGCACTCATTTACGCACGTGGTTCGCTGATAGAGGAACCACTCCCCACGACGCCTTGTTCCGACTAAACCGGCTAGTGATCTCCCTATTTAATCATTTTTCAGCCAGGCACGGTTGTCTGTCTCCTCTCTTGTTTCCTGAAACATATCCCTCCTATGACTTAGCATTTTCAACAAGGCGGTTTGGTTGCCCTCTCTTCCCTTTTCACAAGTTCTTAATTCTGATTATATCTTTACCGCCCTTACCTTAACTATTTCTTTGTTCATTTAGAGTGTTTATATTTCGGTCTCTCTCTCTCTTTCATTTTCTATGCTTTCTTTATGTGCATCCTGACCTTTCTTCATGATTTACGTCAATCAGGGTTATTACTGCAGCTATTGTTGATATTAAACCTAATTTCAGGATGATCTAGGTCACAAAGGCTGGTTTACTATTTCGCTGGACTCGGTCTCCTAATCTTCCCCGATCTAGGTTCCTCCTCTTCGTAAATACTTAGTCAACTAGTTCCTAAGCACAATTGACAGAAGGGTTCGTCAACTTAGTTCTCTTATCCCGTGTAAGAAATGTCGCGCATTTTCTCCTCTGTGTTTTCCAATGTTAGTTTTTTTTTTTCCTTCTTCGGAACCTCTTACAGGTTTACATATGAGATCGTTTGCTACAGTTGAGATTAATATGGCCACAAGGATTGTCAGTGGTGGCTTCTTAAGTTTATTTCCAGTGTTCTTTTGAGCAAGGAGTTGTGTAATTTTCCTCTTCATTTTCCGGGTGATTGTTAATATGTTATTAGTTGAAACTTCCGAGAAACTCTTTCCAGAGTATCACTGAATATTCCTAACCTCTCTTTACATTATAATTTTATTTTCTCTTGTTTAGAATTACTGTTATTACTGTTACTCTTAATTACGATTCATACACTGTTTGTGACTCGTAGGACGTTGTCAATGGATGTAGGTGGTTCACCACTTTATAAAACTCTGTTCATGGTAATATATCTTCTTTGGTTGTTGTGTTCAACACTTAATAACATCTCCTGTGAGACTATATTTGTTATATTTTTTTTTTTTCTATATCCATGAAACATAGTTTATAACGATTTTAAACGAGGGCCCAATAAATTGGTTCATAGATTTACTCCTATGTATATTATATATATATATATCTATATATATATATATATATATATATATATATATATATATATACATACATACATAGTTATAATATATTTATTTTAATGTCTATGTATGGACAAAATGGTTTACCACAACTTATATATCTATATCTCCATCTATATATATATATATATATATACAGATATATAATCATTATTATATTATATATATAGCTATATACATAGACATATATAATATATATATGCCTATATATAGAGCTATATAAAAATAAACTGAATTTATATTCCAAATAACCCATTCATATGTTAGGGCCCAAGCCCTAACATTTTTTTTGCCTTAGACTCACAGCAGACGGCGGCCATGGGCGGCGGTGGCCGCAGTGACAGAGGAGCAAGGTCGGGGTGGCCGCAGAGCGGCGGACGGAAATTTGTGGTGGCCGCAGAGCGGCGGACGGAATTTTGTGGTGGCCGCAGAGCGGCAGACAAGATCCGCGGGAGGCATAAGGGTTTAGAGGGGGGGGAGATGTGGAGTGGGGCGGAGCCCCACCCACATTCCCACGACGTGGGGGTGTGGGTGGGGCTCCGCCCCACTCCACACCTCCAAATGTATTAACAATCCTGCGGTGGGGTTTACTCCCCACCGCCCAATATAAAAATTCGACTGTGTTTTTTTTTAAACCGCGGCTTACATTTGGTCCGCCATTTCTCACAACATTAAAATATATATTTATATATATATATATATATTCATATGTATATATATATATATATTTATAAATGAGTATATAATTAGAGATATATATAAATATATATATATATATATTTATATATATATATATCTATTTTTTTATATTGATATTTCTCAGTCAATTTCATAAAAATGATAAGTTATTTTCAATTTCACTATTATTCTGGAAAATGATAATTACTCAAAATATGAAATATATATATCTATTTCTATATATATATATATATTTAAATTTATTTATATATAAAAATATTTTTATATGTGCTTAACTATTTCCTAAATTTCTCAATTTCACTACTTAATGCATTTTCTCCAAATCAACCTGTTATAAAGAAATTGTCATAACAAGTAGATATAATTATATTTATACATATATATATATATATATATATATATATATATATATATATATATATATATATATATATATATATATATATATATATATATATATATATATATATATATCCCCAGTTCACTTAATTGATAGAAATGGTAACTAGCTATCCCCTTATTATAATTATAATTTTCCATTTTCATAAACATTTAAGACTTCATAACTTTACAACAGATTATATATTTACATGCTGGATTTCCTCTAATCCTTCTAAATTAACAGAACCCATTAATATGGAGAATAACTCAAATATTTAAAACTGTCTTTTCCATTTTAACATTGAAAAGAAAATTAGCATTTCAACTAGTGAAGCAATTCCAAACTTTCAAATGTAAACAACTCAGATTAAGTTGCAAAAACGAACTTATTCTTTTCAGTAATACTTGAAACACAAAAATTGCTATTGAACAAAGGTTGCAAACATCAACTTAAAATTTAAGCACAGTCATATTACAACTTCTCAATCATGAATACCAACTTCCCAGATATGAACTTTCTCCTCCCAAACAGTATACAACTGAATACTTATGACAACCAATAAAAGTCCAATAATAACAAGACCAGGGAAGTGATTTTCTTCACTCCCAGAATATCATTAATTTACAACAATAACAAGAGAGATGTTCCCTCTTCATCTCTATGAAATGAACCAGGCCTAATTCTCATGACAAGAAGATGAACTGTTTCTTCATAAATAGCCAACCAGAAGCTCCAAGAGAAAAACCTGCGTATCAAAGACAAACAAAGAAGAAAAAAAATACCACTCGTCTAGCTCTCCTCCCTACCGTAGACCCGCAAGAGGGTCACCCCCGAGCTAGGGAGACCATACTCACACCTGGGTACTCAAACACTCCACTTTACAACAGAAACAACAACAATCCCAAAGCACACATACACCCGTGGGTATTTT
Source organism: Cunninghamia lanceolata (assembly GCA_027924645.1). Lineage (NCBI taxonomy): Eukaryota > Viridiplantae > Streptophyta > Pinopsida > Cupressales > Cupressaceae > Cunninghamia > Cunninghamia lanceolata. Next base: position 6,049,583 of record BSBN01000103.1, read on the forward strand.
ACACAATACGGAAACTCAACTACAGTGAGTTTCATAAGGGGCAGGAGAGTGGACACACTCGACTCCAGAGTGTCACCCTGATAGATAAATGAACTCATATAAATTTCTCTTGGTCTCAACCAAGTGTGATCACAATTTGTAAGCAATCTGTATATGACTCTCAAGTCAAAAATACAGTCACAGATACATGCCCTCAAGGCTTTCAACATCCCAAAAGATGGAACAGGTATGCACCCGAGGAGGATCTCTCCTCCCCTACCCCAAACTTGATGAGCATTTCTCCCAAGTGGGAGACGCTCTGTCAAACAACCCGACAAGAACCCCACAGAAAACAAATCTAAACACATATTTCACACACATTTCATACACATTTCAGTTCTACAAAAACAAAGGCAAAATTCAGACCAACCTTGCAAAGCCCTCCTAGAATGAAGTTGTTGCAGAGTCCACAGAGTTCACTTCCAAGCTTAGCCACCAACTCCCTCTCCCTTCTCTATCTTCCAAACTAACTTCTCTATTTTTGGTAAGGCCAAAGATGAAAGATTTTCTCCAAAATTCAACTAACTCCCTCTCATCCCAAAATTTCAAAATAAATAACCCAAAATTATCTTTCTTTCTAATTTTGAGAAATGGGGAAGTGACACTTGTCACCTCCTCACCCTTCCCAAAAATCACTATTCTGTCCAGGTGGCTTATGTCACTCTCCATTCCCAAGGGTACTCCTTATTCCTCTCATGTGACTCCACTTTCTCATGGGAGAAATAAAAAAAGAGTTAAATGGGAACAAGACAGGTGACCCATGCCTCTTTCTCCTTTCTTCACATGGGTGTCCCCATAGTACATGGGGGAATCTTACTAAAGAAGGGGTAACTTTCACTAATGGATGGCATCTCTTATCTAGGGAAAAGTAGAGGGGATGGGTTGAGTGTTGGTACAACCCATCATGTCCCCTCCTACCTCCAATTTTCGCCACTTAACTTCAGGGGAAGGTTAAGTTGACTAGATGGAGGTTACACAAGGGTTACCCATGCCAAATGGGCCCCTGGACCCATGGGGTAGAACCCAGGGTCAATTTTAACCCATACAAGACACCCCAGGTCAAGGTAAAGCACAAGAAAAAAAGGGCCTCATAATTTAAATAAAAAATAGAAATTTCAAATTCAATCTCTTTACAACACTTACTTATAAAAATAATGTTACATGAGGGTAACCTAACCCACTCGACCATACGAAAGACCTCATTACATCATGACATCAAACACAAGGAGATCTTGGTTCCTCGTGGAACCAGATCGGCTTAACAGGGAATAACAATTAACAAGGTGTGGAATGATCTCCGAAATCTGTGGTTTGATTAGTAGTCCCTGCACACTCAATTACAAGATCAGTAACCACATAAATTCATCATAGCCGAAGCAACTTAAATAGCACATGCATTCTCATGCCTTAGTACAATTTAACATAATTAAAAATCATAATACAATTTTCCATCATCCCTAATTCATTTTTCTGAAAAGTAACTTATCCAAACATCACCCAATTAGTTTTTCCGAAAACATAATAAAGTTAAATAGTTTGACAAATTTCGGGAACTGCTATCCCACAAATATGAAAGTAACAATAACAGTACTGTAAATAGTCATAACAACAGTAGTAAAAAGGGCGGTCCTCACATTGTGTCATAGTTATGATTATCATAGTGATGTGCAAAAACTCAAGTTGTTTCTAGCTACACTGAAAGATGTATTACGCGGTTCATGGGACTATGTAAGCACCAAAATCATGCACTCCCTCCACGAGGACCCATATGATGATTCAAATCCTTTTCACATACATGTAAGCATGAAAATAAATCCTTTGGGAAGAAAGTCTCTTGATGACGTGTCCTTTCTTCTTGTCTTGTGTCGTTTCTGCTTTGTCAATTTCTTTTCTTCCCCATTTTTGACACTTTTCAACACTTGTTGGGACACTTGTCAACTTGCAATTTCTAGCTTTCGACCTTGATCCTAAGCCTTGTGAGTGTCTTGTAGGTGAGTTTTCATCTCTCCCCTTTGTATTTCCTCTAGTACACCTTATAGAAGCCTTCTAGAGGTCCCCCGATCCATCTCTCGCTTTCCATTTTTGATTTCGACCATCCAATCCAAATCTCCCCCTATTATTTCCAGATCCCCATTGGGGATCTTGAGGATGCAAGTGGAGATTTGGATTTTTCCACATGATTGACCTATTTTTCTAGTGTAGAATCCATCCTTTTTTTCCCCCTTGCCTTCCACCATCCTAATTTTTGCATTCTGCACTCCTGATCCAGGGTCGCCCCCCGGACGACCCAGGATCTCCCTGGGTAGCCCTATCTGACGAAGGTGGCGACCCTGTCGTCTTTTGACCCATAGAAAAACTGAAGTTTCTCTCACATTTTAGCTCTATTTTCACCCATTTTTCCTTCTGTTTGCATGATTTTTGATCCTTGATATAGAGTTAACTATTTCATGCACCTACACATGCATAATTAGCTCTATTTGAGCTCAAATTAACTCTCTAATCAATCTCATGCATTCCCTCACCTCCATTTCTTCTTCAGTGATAAGCTATCATTTCTTCATCACTCCCTAATCAGCTGAGTTCACTGGGTAATCAACCTTGTTAACCCCCCAAGCTATTCTTGTTAACTCATCAATTAAATGAGTTAACTCCTTAATCCAATCCCTTCTTCAATTCAAGCTCCCACAAGCTTCACAAAAGCTTTTTTTTTTCTTCTTTGATTCTTTTTGTCATCGAGAGAACCAACTGCTGTCACAAAAGGATTCGAGGTTGCCTACACAAAGATACTGAGGGTAGTGGAGTCTTCAACTCTTCATCTCTTTCAAGTTCTTTTCATTGCTTTCATAGTAATTAGATCATCAAACTTTGCTCTCAAGAATAGCAACTTTGTGCTTTTTCTTTGATAGGATTAGATCTTGCATTCTAGATTAATCATTTTTACATTCATAGATCTACTTTGTTAGAAAAAGCATCTTTCTTTTCCATTTAATTAGATTGCATTGAAAATACCAAAAACCCACAAAAATATAGATTCAACTTTTCATATAGATTGCATGCACATTTATTGCATAGATTAGAAGCATTTTCCTTTCCAAAAATACTCTAAAAATATTGTTAAGGGAAAATTGGATCAAATGAATAACAATAATAATCAATAGCAAGATACCCAAAACTCAATGAAATGGTGAACTAAAGAGATTCAATAAACAATGAACTAACAACAAAAGAAAACCTCCTTAATTCAAAGCTTCTATTGATTGCGTATCACAATCGTTCTTGCATGTATGAAATAGGGCCCTCAGAGAGTGCACTTCCTTGCTATGCTTCAAGAATGTCAATTGGGAATGGCAGTGATAGTTTATTGCAATGAAGAGGAGCTTCACAATAATGGTAGTAGTGAGTGGTGCATAGTAGCGAATGTGATCACAAGCAATGAAGGAATTGGTGCCAAAGGCACACTGTAATTCCTATAGAGTAACAATACTTAAATCTTGGATGAATGAAATGGAAGAATAAGGTTCAATTTATAGACTTGGGAAAGAAGAGATCAATAGTATAGAAGACTTGAGAAGATCAATGGTTGAGAATAGTTGAGGAACGTGCAACGAATAAGAAAAAGACATGTGTCTTGCTTTCTTTTGAAGAATGGATTTACTAAGAATAGAAGAATGAGTTAAAGAAATTAAAAGAATATAATAATCAGTTAAGTGATTTAAAACAAGAAGGGATTTGCATGAGAATGAGGAGATATTTTACTTTATTAAATATTAGGAATATTTAATTGCATGTGCAAAAAGATCAAATTATATTTAGAGATAACTCAATTTAGAAGAAAAAGACAACTTAAATAAATATTTGATTTATTTAAATTTAGAGAAGATATTATTGGAAGAAACAATTAAATAATTAGAATTATTTAATTTAGAAGATAAGAAAGCAAATTAAATAAATAAATTTATTTAATTGTTTGTGCATGATTTGGAAGAATAAATAAAATATTTGATTATATTTTATTTTTGGAGATTGAGAGAATTTAAATAAATTTGATTGATTTATTCAAATTTGGAAGAATGAATTTGGTTTAATTAAATAATTGAGAATTATTTAATTGTTTGGAAGAATTTAATTAAATAAAGGATTTTATTTAATTTTGACTTTAGAAGAGGTATTTAAATATTTTGATATTTAATTAATTTAGAAGAATATGAATCAAATAAATAAATTTGTTTATTTATTTATTGATAGAGGAATTAGAAGGGAATAAACATTAAGAATATTTATTTAGACCAAGTAGTGTTATTTTTAGGTGTATACATTTTGCCCCTCTTTGATGCAATGCAGTTTACGGCGTTGCTTCAAAGAATAAAAATTGTTGATAATGATGCATGCCCCACTTTGCCCTTGGTACAGGTTATGATGATAGGATGCCCCCTCGGGAGATTGGATGGGAAGAAGGAAGAAGGTGTGAGATGGATGATCTCACGAAGACAAAGGTGAAAAATAGGTTAGGATGAAGAAAGAGCTGAATGATACATGATGCAAGATATAATGATAACACACACAAGCAAGTAAGCAAGTCTGCACAAATGATACAAGAACAAGCAAGGTATTACCCCTATCTAGCAATAAACCAACGATATGTTGATAATGATATACAACAGTGTTGTCATGGCAGGGAACAATATATCCCTAGACCAACACGGCAGGCATGTTGTCATGGCAGGGAACAATAGATCCCTAGAGAAACACGAAGGATAGTGTCTGGTTTTAGGAAATGAAGCATGTCATGTAAGACACATGTGTTGGTCTGATTTCGACAATGCCACATCCTGTATAAGACAATTGATTGACTATAATTGATTGAGTTGGTTTACAACTAGACAAGGATCAAGACCATTGATTGTGATTGGATCATTTTGACAAGATTGACTTGACTTGATTGGTATGGATTAAGGATGGACTTACATTTTGATCATTGCTTAGATTGACTAGACAAGGATGAAAGATATGATGATAGATAGAAAAATGTCTTGACAGAAGAACTCACAAGCTTTTATTTGTATTGATACTCTGCATTGTTGGATCTTTATTGCATGGGGTCTGGTATGGATGCTTTTATGGATGTATAATGGATGTGAATGGTTTTTTGACATCTTGATGGTGCAAGTATTTTGAAGTGCTTATTTCATCAATGGGCGATTGTTTTTTGGTACTTTTTCTGAATGTTGTAAGTTAATACAAGCATCTAGGTATAATTGAACTGAGATTACCTGAACATTGCTTACATGGATTTTGCTTTAGCAAGTTAATACAAGCATTGAGCTATAATTGAATTGAGATGACCTGAGTATTTCTTGCATATCAACAAACAAGGATTGCCCCCTTTCATGTTAGACCTTGGATGTCCTCGATGATCTTTTGCCAATCATGTCGTTAGACAAGGCTTCACATTACTAAAGTTTAATCCACAAACAACAAACAAAGAAAATAATCATGCCCCCATCATAGCATCTCTAGCTTTTGGCATCCTCTAGTAGCATAGAAAGGCATGATAGAAAAAATTAAGACTCTGTATTTTAACCATGTTTCCAATCCATAAAACATTTTTGCATTTAGGTGTGTTTGTTTCTTACCATAATTTGGGTAAAAATCATTTAGAAGGCCTTAGGAGTTTGTTTGCTTTGCTTTGGATAGGTTGATGTTTTGCATCAAGATTTTTGCTTGAAAAGCAGGTTTTGCTTGTGCTTGCTTTCTTGGTGAAAGATTCCACAATCCTTATTGGTGAGATAGACCCTAAGGGACTGACCTAGTGCCTCGAGGGCTCATTGCTAAATGGCCTTGCCTACGTGACAACGCAGAGGCAACATAGTTCAGGGTGAACCCTAACAGACCTAAGACCTAGGTGATAGAAAGTGGTGTGGACTTAGATAGATAAGACTAGACGTGTGACAGATGGGACAGTGGAGCCTCAGGGGCACATTGAATAATGGCCTTGCCTACGTGATGACGTAGAGGCAACGTAGTTCATGGACTTGGACCATGGACGGTAATGAGAAACACTAAACTAGGCTGACACTATAGATAGGATATGGGATAAAACCTTGGTTGACAAGGCAACAAAGAGATAGAGTATCAAGCCATGATAGGTTATTATTAGGTTTTTATTATGGGACGGACACGGGTTGAATGGGACACAAGGAAGAATGGACACAAGGTGATTGGTTTCCAAAAGATGGAGGAAGCATTTTTATCACAAGTAACGCTTGCTTACCAGGTTTTCACCACTTACTTTTATTTGTACGAAAAGATAGAAAGTAAACATGACACATATTTGCTAGGTTTTCATCATGATACCTATCCAAGGTGCCTGTTTGCCAGGTTTTCACCAAAGGATGATTTTTTTAATTTTTTCTAATTTTTTTGTATTTTTTTATTTTGTTTGATTTTTTTGTATTTTTTGTATTTTTTTGATTTTTTTATATTTTATGCCCCCGTTGCATTGGGGTTCTCCTAGGTATAGAATCGGTGAAGATGCATGTTGTTGATTGGATCATCTAACAACTCACCCTCTGATGTTGCTAATTGATATGCCCCTAATCCATAAGCAGCTACGATCACATAAGGCCCAAGCCAGTTGGGTTTGAACTTGCCTTTCTTTTCCCTATCCTGTTGATTACGGGGATTCCCCTTAAGTACTAGATCTCCAACTTTAAAGACTCTTGGATGGACTCTGTGGTTACAGCTTTGTGACATCATCTATTGATATGCATTGAGATGATCAAAGGCTTTTTGTCTCCTTTCTTCTAGTAACTCTAGTTCTTGCAATCTGGAAACTCTATATTCTTCATCTGATATGAGACCTTTTAACAACACCCTGAGGGATGGTAATTCAACCTCTATGGGGAGATAACTTCTGAGCCATAGACAAGGGCGTAAGGGGTAGCACCTGTGGGAGTGTGTATACTAGTTCTATAGGCCCACAGAGCAGGATTGAGTTGGATGTGCCAATCACAGCTAGCATCGTTGATTGTCTTCTTGAGGAGTTTCAAGATGGTCTTGATGGATGCTTTAGCTTGACCATTACCTTAGGGGTAATAGGGTGTGGAGAAATGGTGTTGGATTTTGAATTGGTGATAGAGTTCTTAGACATCCTGGTTTTTGAAGGGTCTTCCGTTATCTATGATAATGGATAAAGGAATTCCATATTTGTAGATGAGGTAATTTAGGATGAATATCGAGATTTTCTTACCTGTGATGGTGGTGAGGGGAAAGGGCTTCAATCCATTTAGTAAAGTACTCAGTGGTGGTTATGATGAATTTATGTTCGTTGGATGAGGGTGGATGGATCTTTCCCACAGTCCACACTAACAAAAGGGCCAAGGTGTCATTAAAGGTCTCAACTCTTGAGCTGGTGCATGTATCAAGTTCCCATGTATTTGGCACTGCTTGCACTTCTTAAAAAACTGATATGAATCTGTTTCCATGTTCGGCTAGTAATAACCCAAATGCATGAGTTTCTTAGCTAAGGAAGGACCGCTAGAGTGTGTTCCACATATCCCTTCATGTACATCTTGTAAGGCAGTTAGGGATTCTTCTCGTTCTAAACAACAGAGTAAAGTACCATCTAGACCATGTCGGTATAGGGTATCGGCAACAATGGTATAATGAGAGGTTTGGCGTATAAAGGTTCATCGTTGGCTTGAAGATAGGTCAGGTGGGAGGGTGTTGTCCTTGAGGTAAGTGTAAATCTTACCGTACCAAGGTGAATTAGATCCAACTAAAAGGCATATGGAATGGTTTTTAGGAAGATCATAAGCTGGTTGCTGAATAGTTTCCACTAAGAACTCGTATCGTGACTCATTCTCTGGTATTTCAAGAAGAGAGGAAATGGTTGCCATGGCATCTACTGCTTTGTTCTCAATCTGAGGTATTTGCTCAAAAGAGATGATCACAAAGTTTTCTTTAAAGTCGTCGACCATCCACTTGTATGTGATAAGCTTTTCATCTTTGGTTTGGTAATCATCATTGACCTGATTTATCACTAGCTAAGAATCATCGTAGACATGTAGCTCTTTGATTTTCCACTTTGTTGCCATCTTGAGACCAATGACTAGGGCTTCATATTCTGCTATGTTGTTTATGCATGGGAATAACAAATGGTAAGACTTCAATATGGTGTCACCATGAGGAATCACAAACAAGATTCCTTCCCTCGATCCATGGTTTGTGTAGGACCCATCAAAGTATAGTTTCCAGGAATGTGTTGAGAGATTGAATAAGGATTCATCTAGAAACTCAAATTGCATTGGTGTGGTGTCCTGTAGTGGTGCATCTGCTAGCTGGTCAGCAATGACTTGTCCTTTGATAGCCTTTCTGTCTACATACTCAATGTCGTATTTACTTAGGAGCATTACCCATTTGGCTAGGCGACCTGTTAGAGCTGCTTTGCTTAGTAGGTACTTCAGTGGATCTATTTTTGCAATAAGTTTGAATGGATGTGCAAGCATATAATGTTAGAGTTTTTGGGAAGCAAAAACTACCGCAAGACATGATCTTTCTATCTGAGAGTATTGCAACTCATAGCCCACCAATGTACGACTGATATAGTAGACGGCTCTTTCTTTATTCTCATAATCTTGTTGTGCTAGAAGAGCCCCAAGAGCTGTAGGTGTTACATATATGTATAGTATCAATGGTTTCCCTTGGATAGGAGGCATGGGAATAGGTGGATTCATAAGATATTCTTTTAGTTTGTTGAATGCCTCTTCACATTTCTCATCCCATCTAAATGGAATGTTCTTGTGCAGAGATGACTGAATGGTTGACACTTGTTTGCCAGTTGTGATATGAATCTATGGATTGCATATAGCTTACCTTGTAGAGATCTTAGTTGAGTGAGAGTCTTAGGTGGTGGCATGTCCATGATAGCCTTGACTTTGGCGGGGTCCACCTCTATTCCATTTTCTGAAACAATAAAACCTAAGATTTTGCCTGAGGTGACTCCAAACACACATTTCTTTGGGTTCAACCTAACTTTGAATTGCTTGAGTCTCTGAAAGACCTTCTCTAACACATCTAGGTGTGATTCTCTTGTGAGTGACTTTGCTAGGATATCATCTACATAATCTTCCATTGTTACATGCACCATATCATGGAATATAGTGGTCATAGCACGTTGATATGTAGCTCCTGCATTCTTTAACCCAAATGGCATGGCATTCTAGCAGAAAGTGTCCCATGGACAAGTAAAAGCTATCTTATGCTAGTCTTTCAGTGCTATCCTGATCTAATTATATCTTGAGAAGCCATCCATGAGAGATAACATGGTATGCCCTACTATTAAGTCGACTATGATATCTATATTTGGCAACGAAAAATCATCCTTGCAGTAAGCTTTGTTTAGATCTTTGAAATCATTGCATAGTCTGACTCAGCCATTAGGTTTGGATATTGGTACTATATTGGAGACTCATTTCGAATAGTCTATAGCTCTGATGAATCCTACATCCAGTAATTTCTTGAGTTCCTCTTTTACAAGCAGTGCTGTGTGTGGATGCATCTTTCTAAGTTTCTGTTTTGCTGGTTTCACTCCTGGATCTAATGGAAGATGATGTAGAATCAAATCTAGATCTAACCCTGGTATATCTGTGTATGACCAAGAAAAATTGACTTGCTTTCTTTTGAAGAATGGTACAAACTTAGTTTTTTCTGGTGGGGTTAGAGACTTAGCAAAGTGAATGACCTTAGGCTGTTCCTCTGTTCCAATGTTAATTAGCTATGTGGGTTCCACAATAATCTAAGACTTCTCTTGGTGCATGTCATTGGGGAGAGTGTCAAGGATTCCATTCTCAGGTGCCACAATTGGGTTTTCACCTTCGGATGCGTCCTTTCTTTTTACTATTTTGGGATTTGACACTGCTGCAGAGCAGTTTTCACCATCAGATCCAGTTTTTATTTTGATATTTTTGCGACTAGAAGGCTTGGCACCCTCTCCAAAATAAGCCACAGTATTAAGTTCAATAGCAAAACCAGCTTTATGATCCCCTTTGGGTAGGTGGTCCCTATGTTCCATGTAGTCAATATAGGCATCATCATTTTGGAACATATCTAGTTGAGGGGTTCCTTGTAGATCCTAGTCAATAAGTTCAGGATGTACAAGGGGAAGGGAGTCAGAGGATATATCTAATTCATTGATAGTTCAAATGGATATACTAGGAGTATTGGTAGGGGGAGTGTTCGAGATGGTACTTTCCTCTAAATTATTTATTAAGATAGAACTCGAACCTTCCTCAAAAGTCGTATTCTCAGAGATAGGCAAATCAGATTCTAGTGGTCTATTTGGTAGCGTTTGTCCCTCATGGTAGGGCTATAAGTTTGAATGGTATTAACCTCTTTGTCATCATAGGAATGTTCTATCATCTCATCCCACTCATATTCATTAGAATCCATGTCACTATCTACTTGAAGTGTATGGATCATTTCTACCAGACAAGCATTTTCTTTAGCTTTGCCCTTATCCTTATATCCTAGGCCTTTTTAATTTCTAGCCAATGAGGATGAAGAAGGTTGAATGGGTTCTATGATTCCTTCTTTTCTTAGGCCGACGGGGCCTTGTCCTTCATAACCCATTCTGTGTAGGATAGATTCACCATGCCCATAGATTTCTGTTGGGAGCCTAGGTGGTTCTTGTTGTATGTTCTCTTCTTCTTCGGTATAAAGCCATTGTAGGATATCTCTTTCTTCTATTTCATCTGATAGGGTCCCCCATTTTACAAAGGGAGCTGTAGGAGGTATAGGAGGAGCAGATGGCTTTGGAAAATTCTTGGGTCGACCAGAGGATCTAGGAGGTAAAGGCATCTTGGGACGATTGAGGCTATGCTTTATGGAGTATTCCTCTACTCCTTTTTCTTTGATGGTAATTTTCTGCTCTTTGGGCCTTGATGAGGAAGCTTTAGAGGTATGATCATGCTGCAGGGTAGGGGATGTAGATGCTCTATTGTTTGGTATGATGCAATCGGGTTTTGAAAGGATAGAGTTGCAATGCTGAAAGGGGTCAGGGTCGCCTTGGATGGTGACTTGCTTGCCATTATAAGGGAATTTTATACATTGGTGATAGGTAGAGGGAACAACCTTCATGGCATGAATCCATGGTCTCCTTAGGAGAATATTATAGGTGAACTCCCTATCTAGGACTTGGCACACAACATCTTTTATTATCGGTCCCACTTGTATGGGTAAGACTACTGTTCCCTTTGTAGTTCTCTCCTCTTCATCATAGGCTTTGATGGTAATCTTCTTCCTTGGATCAACTTCATTTTTAGAGAACCCCAATGTAAGGACTAGCTTTAATGTGCAAATATTTAAACTGGCTCCCCCATAATGAGAACCCTCTTGATGCGGTGCTTGTGGATGAAGGTGACAATATGCAAAGGGGTGTTATGAGGTTGAGACTCTGAGAGGTCATCTTGTTCGGTAAATGATATGGTACTTAAGGAGGTCAGATTACCTACCATTGTTAGACTTAGGGCACACAACTAAGAGGGGGGGTGAATCAGTTGTGCAAAACTTTCTCTCAATTAAGCACTTAAATCTTCTTAGTGATTAGCAGTATATTAATCATGAAACATAATGCATTCAAATCAAAAGAAGAAACATATCAACACATAAGACACCAAGATTTTGACGTGGAAAACCTAGTTAAGGGAAAAACCATGGGGTGATTAACATAAGAATGTATTCTCTATTAGAAGAATAGAAAGAACAAAATGGCACATGCCAATTAGGGCTCACTGCCTGAGCATACTGCTCACAAGAGGTTGACAACCTACAAGAGACACATTGTCTACAAAATAAGTATCACCTACTTGAACTGGAAAATAGCATCTTCACCATGCTTGAATCAGTTCCATTAAGCTCAATACTTTTACTCTGCCTTTCGCTCTTCTCCTTGTTACCACACACTCATCTCCATAAGGACAATTTTGAAATGACTTCACAATCCCTTATTTATACAAGACATCAACTTAGGAATGATCTTCTAAGTCAGCAAACATCCACAAGATCATCTGCAAGATGCATAACTCATGTGGTCGCCCTGTCTTAGGAAGAACACCAACATCCAGAAGATATTCTTTAATTGCGAGCTCCAACTCCAATGTGGACCACCAACACGAACTGGACATGATCCAAAGACTACCACAAGCTTGTTTGAATCACCAAGAACATCCACACTTCATCTGCTTACTGAAATCCTTCTCTTCTTCATCTAGAACCTCAAGAACATAGTTTGTCATCACTCACATAAGAATAGATGCTTGTGGACCTTCAAACCATGAACCAATCGAGTTGACACTTCACAATGACTTCCTTAACACTCCCTCAAATCTGTAGAACAGGAAAATGTAACTCTAGATCTCACTGGACCTATCTGTATCATTCTATCACCACTGAACATCTGCCAAAACCGGTCTTACTAGAGTGACCACAACTTCTTTAGATCTTTATACAGACCTCTGAAATCTCTACTGGATCTCCTTCAGACACATATCTACAAACCCTTTAATACGTACCCTCTGATCCTCATTCCATCGTGGACTTTTACCTTATTGTCATCACTATTCTTCACTATTGCAGATTGAGACTAATTTTCTCAATATCCTCAGCACACAGCTCATCCAATCCTTGTCATTAATGCAATAGGAGTATGTTGACATCAATGACAACACTGGCTAGGACCATACTTGCAACAATCTCCCCCTTTGTCATTGATGGCAACATATGATGTGAAAAATTGTTTTAACCATCAAGACAAGAACTTCTCCTTACTATCACAACTCCCCCTATTAGCAACAACTATTCACATGTCTTCTCTCCTTTACTGCTCCCCCTTTGATCAGCAACCACTTGTTTTTCACATGTCTTCTCTCCCCCTTTGACATCATTGGCAAAGGGCACATACTTGCAATTCCAACACTTTGAAACATACCTACTACTCCCCCTGAGTAGCAGCTCTCCATCATCAATCCGGATTACAAGATATGACTATGATATCTACCAGACTGATGCACCTTAGTGTACCTTAGTTCATCACCAGAGGGGCAATAACTCCTAGCTTCTCCCTGAGATACTCAAAAGAATCCTTAGGTGGAGGTTTAGTAAAGATGTCTACAATCTAATCCTTGGAAGGTACAAACTCCAATCTGACTTCATTCTTGTTCACTTGCTCTCTCAAAAAGTGAAACTTGATGGATATGTGTTTAGTCTTTGAATGCAACACCAGATTCTTAGAAATATTTATTGCACTTGAATTATCACAGAAAATTGTGATAGGTTCCTCATACTCCACTTTGATATCTCTTAGCATCTGCTTCATCCATAAAACTTGAGTGCAACTACCTACTGCTACAATATATTTTGCTTTAGTTGTAGATAGAGATATTGCCTCTTGTTTCTTGCTTAGCCAAGAAACCAATCTTTTCCCCAAAAAGAAGGCTCCACAACTGGTACTCTTCCGATCATCCACATCTCCTACCCAATCCGCATCTGAATATGCATGAAGAGAGAAATCATGATCTCTAGGATACCACAGACCATACTTAGCTGTTCCTTTTAGATATCTAAAAATCCTCTTGATTGCCATGACATGAGATTCTCTAGGATTAGCCTGGAATCTAGCAACAAGACCAACAACCTACATAATGTCTAGTCTAGATTGAGTGAGATACAACAGTCCACCAATCATTGACCTATACTTTGTCTGATCAGCCTTAGGAGAATCATCATCTTTGCTTAATTTACATCTAGTTGCCATGGGAATATTCATTGGTTTAGAGTCTTCCATTCCAAATTTCTTCAATAATTCTTTCCCATATTTGGTTTGAGAAATGAAGATTCCTTTCTTTGTTTGAGTGATTTGCAGACCCAAGAAGAAATTCATTTCCCCAAGCATAGACATCTCAAATTCACTTTTCATTTGATTTGCAAAAGTTTTACACATACTGTCTCTTCCTCCAAAAATGATATCATCCACAAATACTTCAACAATTAAGATGTTTTCATGATCAATTTTGAAATATAAGTTACTGTCAGCAGTACCTTTGTTGAAACCAATCTTCAAAAGATGCTTATCCAATCTTTCATACTAGGGTCTTGGGGTTTGCTTCAATCCATATAGTGCCTTCTTCAACTTGCAGACCATATCACAATGATGAGATAATTGAAATCCATCTGGTTGCTTAATGTACACTTCTTCCAAGTCACCATTCAGGAAGGCAGACTTGACATCCATCTGATACACTTTGAAATCTTTGAAGGCAGCAAATGCAAGGAATAATCTCACTACTTCAATTCTTGCCACCAGAGCAAAAGTTTCTTCAAAATCAATTCCTTCTATTTGAGAGTAACCCTTGCAGACCAATCTGGCTTTATTTCTGATTACTTCACCAACTTCATTCAATTTGTTTCAGAAGACCCATTTAGTTCCAATCACATTCTTGTTTCTAGGTCTAGGAACAAGATCCCAAGTATGATTTTTCTCTATTTGCACCAGCTCTTCCTCCATTGCTTTAGTCCAATTTTCATCATTGCAAGCTTCATTCACTGTTTTAGGTTCAATCTTTGAAATCAGACAATACTCATCTGAATCTTGAGCAATTCTCCTTCTTGTTTATACTCCTTTGCTTTTATCACCTATGATCTGATCTTCAAAGTGGTTCAATCTTACATACCTGGGAACTTTGGGAATTTCTTGCACTTCTGATTCTTGATCAGATTCATTAAAACTCATTTCTTCTTCTTGGTTTACCGGATTGGTTTGAATCTGATTAACAGATGAGGTTTGGGCTCCTTGAGTCAGAACACCATTCTGATCATCTTCATCATATTCATAAAACCTTGAGGGTTTCTCAATTCCGTCATTAACCTTCACATTTGTACTTTCTATCATCTTTCTCAGTCTTTTGTTATAACAATGGTATGCTTTGCTTTGAGTAGAGTAACCTAAGAATATTCCTTCATCACTTCTAGCATCAAACTTTCCTAGATCTTCATCTCTTTTAATGTAACATTTGCTACCAAAAACTCTGAAATATCTCATAGCAGTGTTTCCAAACCAAAGTTCATAAGGAGTCTTACCAGTATTGCTTCTGATTTGAACTCGATTGAGAGTATAGACTGCAGTGCTGACAGCTTCTCTCCAATAGATGTGAGGAACATTTGCTTCCATCATCATGGTCCTAGAAGCTTCCTAGATGGTCTGGTTCTTTCTCTCCACCACTCCATTCTACTATGGAGTTCTAGGAGCAGACAACTGTCTCTTTATTCCATGTTTCTCACAGAACTCTAAGAATTCACCGGATGTGAATTCTCCACCTCTATCAGACCTTAGACATTTTAATTTTAATCCAGTTTCATTCTCTACCATAGCCTTGAATAGTTTGAATTTCTCAAAAGCTTTTGATTTCTCTTTCAGAAAAGTTACCCACATCATCCAGGAATAGTGATCAATTAGTAACATGAAGTATTTATCACCTTGCATACTCCTGATTCTAGCCGAACCACAAAGATCAGTATGAACTAAGTCTAATAATCCGGTAGAAGACAATTCCTTACTCTTGAATGTGACTCTACTTAGCTTACCCAACTGACGT
This sequence comes from Cunninghamia lanceolata, assembly GCA_027924645.1. NCBI lineage: Eukaryota > Viridiplantae > Streptophyta > Pinopsida > Cupressales > Cupressaceae > Cunninghamia > Cunninghamia lanceolata. Next base: position 6,065,269 of record BSBN01000103.1, read on the forward strand.
TCTTTGCACAAGCTATTAGTAGGTTTCACCAATTTTGGAAGATCTCTTACAGCCTGAGTATTGCTTATCTTGATGATATTATCAAAATTCACATGACACATTCTCCTATGCCATAACCAACTCTGATCAACTTGAACAAATAAGCAATTTTTACTAGTACCAACCAAGTGAAAGATATTACCTTTAGTTTGAGTACCGGATGTAGTCTCTATTCCGGAGCTTTCAAAGATCTTGCATTTTCCATCCTTGAATCAGAGATCATAGCCTTTGTCCACCAACTGTCCAACACTAAGAGGATTATGCTTCAACCTTTGAACATATAGTACATTACTGGTTTTGTTTCTTCCATCAAGAGAAATGGTTCCTCTGCCTCTGATTCTACCAGTAGAATTGTCACCAAACTTTACCACTCCTCCTTCATACCTTTCCAAATCTACAAACTTATTTTTTTCACCTGTCATATGGTGAGAGCATCCACTGTCAATGACCCAATCATCCTTCTCTTCGATTTGGGCAGCCAGAGCTTTTTCCATAGTCTTATGATTGGCAAATACAAAGGACATTGGATCTTCTTCCTTGATGGCAATGAACACCCATTCATTTCTAGATTTGTTTCCTGTCTTTGATTCATCATCTGTTACTCCTTCATTGTTATTATCTTCATGTACATAGTAACAGTTCTTTTGGAACCTTGGCTTGTTAGGATTTTGCCTTGAAAACCTTTCCGAACACCTTGAGGCAAAATGACCAATCTTATTGCAGTTAAAACACTTAAAAGGTAATTTTCCTTCATACTTACCGGATCCTCTTGGTAGCCTTTTTGCAATAAGGGCTTCAAGTTGAACAGTTTCTACTTCTTCTTCTAGGTCTTTTCTTGCTTTTTCATACCATGACAGTTTCCTTGATGAGTTCTCTCCCAGATCAAACCTTTGTTTACCTTTTACAGAGGCACTAGCTTTGAATGCAGATTCAGTCTTGGGGGGGTCATCTCCAAACTCTATCATTTCAAATGGAGCCAATTTCCCAGCCAATTGATCTCTTGTGACAGTTGTATGGGCTCTGAATTCTTCAATGGAAGCAGCCTTGATTTTGTAAGAAGCAGGTAGGGATCTGAGAATCTTGTCAACAATCTCATTTTCATCCAAGACTCCACCAGCATTTCTGATTCCACAAATGAGCTCATTCACTCTTGGCATAAAAGTAGTAATATTTTCATCATCTCTCATCTTCAGATTTTCAAATTTCCCTTTTAGACTATGTAACCTTGCACATTTAACATAATGGTCTCCTTCATGCAAAAGTTCCAATTTTTTCCAAATCTCAAAAGCACTTGGTAGTTCAATAACATTTGAGAGCTCTAAATCAAATAATGTGCTTAGAAGAGCCTCTATAGTCTGTAGATTGTTTTCAACATCTGTGACTTCATTTAGGGTTCTCCGACCACCCAGTGGAGGTACATACTGTATTGTAACCATGGTCCAATATGCTATTCCCATACACTGCAAGTGACATTTCATGCGACCTTTCCAAAGAGAAAAATTGGTTCCATCAAACTTCAAACTATCCTTTTTGTAAGATGACATCCTAGATCTCCTCAAGTGGTTAAGCTCCTTTTAGAGGAACTTGGCTCTGATACCAATTGTTAGACTTAGGGCACACAACTAAGAGGGGGGGTGAATCAATTGTGCAAAACTTTCTCTCAATTAAGCACTTAAATCTTCTTAGTGATTAGCAGTATATTAATCATGAAACATAATGCATTCAAATCAAAAGAAGAAACATATCAACACATAAGACACCAAGATTTTGACGTGGAAAACCTGGTTAAGGGAAAAACCATGGGGTGATTAACCCAAGAATGTATTCTCTGTTAGAAGAATAGAAAGAACAAAATGGCACATGCCAATTAGGGCTCACTACTCGAGCATACTGCTCACAAGAGGCTCATAGCCTACAAGAGACAAACTGTCTACAAAATAAGTATCACCTACTTGATCTAGAAAATAGCATCTTTACCATGCTTGAATCAGTTCCATTAAGCTCAATACTTCTGCTCTGTCTTTCGCTCTTCTCCTTGCTACCACACACTCATCTCCACAAGGAAAATTTTGAAATGACTTCGCAATCCCTTATTTATATGAGACATCAACTTAGGAATGATCATCTAAGTTGGCAAACATCCACAAGATCATCCGCAAGATGCATAACTCATCTGGTTGGCCTGTCTCAGGAAGAACACCAACATTCAGAAGATATTCTTCAATTGCGAGCTCTAACTCTAATGCGGACCACCAACACGAACTGGACATGATCCAAAGACTACCACAAGCTTGCCTGAAGCACCAAGAACATCCACACTTCATCTACTTACTAAAATCCTTCTCTTCTTCATCTAGAACCTCAAGAACACAGTCTATCATCACTGTCACATAAGAATAGATACTTGTGGACCTTCAAACCACAAACCAATCAAGTTGACACTTCACAACGACTTCCTCAACACTCCCTCAAATCTGTAGAACAGGAAAATGTAATTCTGGATCTCACCGGACCTGTCTGTATCATTCTGTCACCACTGAACATCTACCGAAACTGGTCTTACTAGAGCGACCATAACTTCTTCAGATCTTTATGCGGACCTCTAAAATCTCTACTGGATCTCCTTCAGACACATATCTACAAACCCTTTAATCCGTATCCTCTGATCCTCATCCCATCATGGACTTTTACCTTATTGTCATCACTGTTCTTCACTGTTGTAGATTGAGACTAATTTTCTCAATATCCTCAACACACAGCTCATCCAATCCTTGTCATTAATGCAACAGGAGTATATTGACATCCATGACAACACTGGCTAGGCCCATACTTGCAACAACCATGGCTTGAAACTTCTCTTGGGCCAAGTTAGTGGGGACGGTGGTTTCCACTAAGGCTTTATTGAGAATCTCCTTATGGGAAGGAGATAGACGCAACAACTCTAAGATAGAAATGTGAGCCGGAGTCTTTTGAAGTTGGTCTATGACACTATAATGATGGGTGTTGGATTGAGAAGGTGACGACCTTAGAGGGATGGTATTCAATGTGACTTTACCAATGCAGGTAATGATACTATAACCATTGCGGTTAGGCTCTGATTGTTGGTTGGGCGTGACTACATTGATTTGTGGGACATGCTCTAATATGGAATTGATGATATAGTCAAATGGCACACTTGCGTAGTTGGCATTACTATTCCCACTATTCTGATTTTGCCTGTTGTGGTTGTTGTTGTTGTTATCGTTATTGTTGTTGCCATTGTTGTTATTACTATTGTACAACCTGTCATGATTGAGAAGTGGATCCCTATAAGCCACATGTGTCTCATTGGAGGTATGTTGTTGGTTTCCTCCTTGATTTTGATCAAGCACATCTTGAATAACATGTTTGAGATGGATACAATTATTGGTTGTATGTCCCCTTCCTCTATGATATTCACAATAGTCAGTGTCTTTCCAATAGTGAGGTTTAATTTGAGGCTCATAATCGCTTGTTGGCGGTAGAGAGATTTCATTGTTAGCCAATAGCTTCCTCAATGCGAACTCTTGGGACTCACCCAACAGTGTGAACTTTTGCCTTGGATTTGCGTTGAACCATGGTCTTAGCTCCTGAGAAAATGTTTTGTTGGGTGTAACATTGCTTACCTCTCCTTTGAGAGTGAATATAGGTTGTTGCTTGGGAGCCACCACCTTGGCATCAACTACTCCATCGTTTATGACATTATTAGTCCAAAAGTTTGATTTGTCAGTTGTATAATTGGAGGTAGGTGTGTCCTTGTATAACTTGATTTGCCCCTTGGTGATCATTGCTTTTTTTATGAACAATACCATTTCTATGACCTTTGAGAATGAAGTAGGGCATTGTATTTGTATTTGATAGCTAAGATCGGTATTGAGGTTATGGACAAACATCTCCATTAATTGCTTCTCTGGTACATCATATGAGCACTTGCTTGCTAGTTGTCTCCATCTTTGTCGGAAAATGGTGAATGATTCATCACTCTTTTGCTTGGCGTTGCATAGGTCTAGCATGGAGACTTCGTGTTTAATATTGTAAGAGAAGTGTGTGATGAATTTGTTGACTAAATCATCAAAAGATTTGATGCCCGGTGGGAGTTGTGAGAACCACTCCATGGCTTGGCTACCTAAAAATCTAGGGAATAGTCTCATTAAATAAGTCTCATTGTGAGCTACTTCCATGCATGTTGCGTTGAATTCCCTAATGTGATCTCTAGGGTCCCCTTTCCCTTTGTACTTATCAAACTTAGGAACTTCGAATTGAAAGGGAAATGGTGTTATGTTCAAAATTTTATCAAAGGGGTACAGTGCAATATCTTCCAAGGAATAGGTTTTAGTGTTTGTACCCATCTTGAGATCTGACATTTGTTGCTTTAGACCCTCAAGTTGTTTCCTCATTTCTTCCATAGGAGAACTTGGATCTATGGCTTTCTTTCCTTTTTCATTCTCATCCTCAACATTTGGGTCTATGGCTTTCTTTCCCCTTTCTTCATGATTATTATCCACATTTTCTTGGATTGTGCTTATATCAAAATCTGTGGGGAGTTTAATTCCAAGATTTGCAAGATAATAAAAATACTTGTGAGGATCATCATGGAGCACTTTCTCTAACAAGAGTTGGAATTTCTGATCTTGGAGGCTTCCTTGATAATCTTCGTTAGAGATCTCCTCATCACTATCATGAGGTGTGATGATGTGGTTGGATGATTTAGCCATTTCAAGTTTCTTTTGGTATTGAGATCTAGTAAGAACTATGCAAGGTGATGAGGGATGAGGTGGAATGAAACTAGAGATTTTGGCAAGATGTCGATGGAGACTGCTGAGAATAGGATACTTATGATGAGACTTGGACAAAGGACTTTCTTGATCAATGTTTCCAAGTAAGAGGGCCGATACAAGATGGTAGCCACTAGTAAGGGTACTCGATACCTATCTTACTATGTAGGGACTAGTCGTGCACCAAGACCACTAACAAAGTTCTATGACCTACTAGGGTTACTTGAATCCAAAGTGATATGAAAAAAAAGGGGCCTATGCTGACCTGATATGGGATACTTTGACTTTGGACTAGGAAGACTCGATTGAAGGTGAATGGGATGACTAATGAAAGAGAGATTTTGACTCGAAATGGATGGAAAAATGACTACAAGGTAAGATCTGATCTCTAAATCTGAAACTAGACTGAAATGGGTACTCAGAACTGGTAAAGTTTTTCTCTCAAAAATTTTACAGATGCTCACTGTCACGCATGCATCTAAACAGATGCGCTATAGAAACTGACAAATGCCCTGTAAGTCAGAACAAATGTGCTGCATTGGTAAAATGTAAATATGTTGTAACAGGTAGTAAAAGCATTGTGGGTCGGTACAGATGCATCACAAGTTAGCACAACTACGCTGCAACAGAGGATGAATGCGCCGCTCTAGCTTTTCTCAGTATTTTTGTAATTTTTTGGAAATTTTCTAATGTTTTTGGCACTTTGGTTGCAAGAAGGTCTTTTTGATCTGATTTTCTAAAATTATGGCAAGAAGACACAGCAAACACAAAGAATATTTGTATGGTTTTTTATTTTTTTGTGATTTTTTTTACTCTTTTTGGACTAAAAGGAAAAATAAGTACAAATCCTAGGCTTCAAATGGATTACAAAGGTTTTTGGCCACTAGAACAAAAGTTTTTAATGAAGGCAACCATTCGAGTGGTTATACATGCGGCAGCACTACTCTCCGTTATGGAGTCTCCTAGCCTACAAGGGTTGCGCCTTGGAGGGTTTTGGGGGAGGTTGGTTGTTGGTATAACACAACTTCACTCGTTGTTTGAAGCTCCAAACACAATTTATTTATAGTGGCTTGGAAGGGCTTGGCGTCTAGCCTGTTACCACTTAGGGTTGTTCCTACTTGGATGAATGATATCCAAGAGCAGGCCCCTCTAAAGGAAAAACACATGCAAAAATGATATGTTTGGCATTTTGGTCAACCAAGATAGGGCAGAGCATAGGCCTGGTATCATTCCCAAAACATAGAATACAATGGTTCTTTTCCCCTAGTTAAAATTAGAAAAACTAGATGAGCTATCTACTTGGGCAAGCACAGAACTTTGAAGTGATTAGAAAGATAGTAACGGTCCAATTTTAACCAAGATAGCAATGATGAGTTCAGTTTTTATCCACATAGCATGAATTGTTAACTTTGAAGTGATGGTCAATTGAGATAGCAATGGTTTAGTTTTACCCAGATAACAATGATGAGTTTAATTTTATCCACGTAGCACGAGTTGTTAACTTTGAAGTGATGGTCAATCGAGATAGCAATGGTTCAATTTTACCTAGATAGCAATGATGAGCTGTTAATTTTGAAAAGATAGCAATAGCAATGATTTAATGATATGCAAGATAGCAATGATTCAATTACCACTTTCCTAGTTAAAACTAAGTGAGATTTGTATGAGCATCCATTTTACTTTCTCATTAGAAATTAAAGTGTGAGCTAACAAGTGCAACTATATGAATCTAAACCAGTATCTAACCTGCAAAATAGATTAAGAGAGTTCCTACAAAGACGTCAACGTTAGCAAAAATCTTCAAGAAAACCCTAAAATCACTGCCTACAATAGATGCACTGCTTCAGAGAATGAATGTGCAGAAACACTGAACAAAAGAACCATATTACATATGCGCTAGAACAGAGGACAAAAGCGCTACAAAATAGAGTATATGCACTGATCTGATGTATGTGCTATGACAGGTAGTAAATGCCCTGGAGCAGTGTCTGAATGCGCTATAGAAGCGTATGCACTATGAAAGGTCACAAATGCATGTTAGGATGTATCAGATGCGCTATTTCCTCTTGTGTACGACTTTCTAAAACACAAAATCTTAGTTTTTGGGTTAAATTTGGGGCTAGGCCCCACGGTGGGCGCTAAAAATGTTGAGAGAAAATTGGATGATCAAATGAATAACAATAATAATCAATATCAAGATACCCAAAACTCAATGAAATGGTGAACTAAAGAGATTCAATAAACAATGAACTAACAACAAAAGCAAACCTCTTTAATTCAAAGCTTCTATTGATTGCCTATCACAATCGTTCTTGCATGTATGAAATAGGGCCCTCAGAGAGTGCACTTCCTTGCTATGCTTCAAGAATGTCAATTGGGAATGGCAGTGATAGTTTATTGCAATGAAGAGGAGCTTCACAACAATGGTAGTAGTGCATGGTGCATAGTAGCGAATGTGATCACAAGCAATGAAGGAATTGGTGCCAAAGGCGTGCTGTAATTCGTGCAGAGTAACAATACTTAAAGCTTTGATGAATGAAATGGAAGAATAGGGTTCAATTTATAGACTTGAGAAAGAAGAGATCAACGGTATAGAAGACTTGAGAAGATCAATGGTTGAGAATAGTTGAGGAACGTGTAACGAATAAGAAAAAGACATGTGTCTTGATTTCTTTTGAAGAATGGATTTGCTAAGAATAGAAGAATGAGTTAAAGCAATTAAAAGAATATAATAATCAGTTAAGTGATTTAAAACAAGAAGGGATTTGCATGAGAATGAGAAGATATTTTGCTTTATTAAATATTAGGAATATTTAATTGCATGTGCAAAAAGATTGAATTATATTTAGAGATAACTCAATTTAGAAGAAAAAGACAACTTAAATAAACATTTGATTTATATAAACTTAGAGAAGATATTATTGGAAGAAATAATTAAATAATTAGAATTATTTAATTTAGAAGATAAGAAAGCAAAATAAATAAATAAATTTATTTAATTGTGTGTGCATGATTTGGAAGAATAAACAAAATATTTGATTATATTTTATTTTTAGAGATTGAAAGGATTTAAATAAATTTGATTGATTTATTCAAATTTGGAAGAATGAATTTGATTTAATTAAATAATTGAGAATTATTTAATTGTTTGGAAGAATTTAATTAAATAAAGGATTTTATTTAATTTTGACTTTAGAAGAGGTAATTAAATATTTTGATATTTAATTAATTTAGAAGAATATGAATCAAATAAATAAATTTATTTATTTATTTATTGATAGAGGAATTATAAGGGAATAAACATTAAGAATATTTATTTAGACCAAGTAGTGTCATTTTTAGGCGTATACAAATACCAAAAAGATGCTTTGCATATTATCATTTAGCTTGCATTCATATAGATCTAATAAAATAGATAACACTACAAAAACCCTCGATTCCATCACGAGGTATTCACAAGCAAACCCTAGGTCAACAAAATCCTAGGTCGGAACCCTAGATCTGGTTAGAGTTAGCAATTACACAACTTTGTCTATCCTGATTCACGAATGTGTTTAGGAGTAAGAGGAGAGTGGGTAAGGGCTATCCAAGATGAGATTGAGGAGATTCATCCACAAATTCAACAACAGACACACATTACACCACAAGGAGACCCATTTGTTCTATTGTTGGTTGAAGAAATTAGGCAATTACAACTACACAGAGCATTTCTGAAAGACATAGAAACAACAAAAGGCATTAATGAAAATAACCATTTACCCACACAAAGGTGGAATTCAAGAAACCCAAATAGAAGGAGAGAAACTAGTGACCCTTCGAGTCATAGGGTTATCTCAACTACCACAACAATTGAGCGAAACATTCAACAAAATGTACAACAACAAAGGCCACAGATCTTATCGACCCCCCTTTGCAAAGTCTAGCTCTCAAATGAGCCAGACCCCCACTGTGTCTCACCTCCTCTCAATTGGCTACTCCCACATGAGTGAGAGTGACATGGTGGATCATCTCATGGTAAGGAGGGAAAGGGTCTGTGTGCATACCAAAATCCAAGCTGATAGCCCCCAGGCAATCAGAGTCACGATTCCGAGCGTACAGACTCAGACGACAGATAATTTGCACATGGGATAACATGAAGGAATGGTTTTTGACAAATTATAAAGATTATTGTAAGACAAAAGAGGTTCAGGATGAAATTTTCAGGATTCCTCAATGAGAAGATGAAACACTCAAAGATTTTCTTGAACGATTCTTGTTCAATCTTCAAAGATCACGACAAATAGGCTTATTACCTGAAACTATTAAAATGCTTTTCTTAAGAGGAATTTGTGATGATTGCATTGATACTTTGAATCTTATAGGTGCAGGAGATATTTCTAAAATATCCTTTGATAAGATTTGTGAAATTTGCAGGAATTATTTGTGGTCTCATCAATCTATTCGAGGATACTCAGGATGACAAGCTTCCTAAGGTGGCACATCAGGTATTACCAAATGTGAGTTAGGCATGTTACTTGACGACCTAAAAATTGATCTTTTAAATCATATGGGTAAACCAATAGACACTTTGTATACACGTAAAAAGCAAGAAGAAGCTAAAAAATCCATAGTCGTCTTTTGTCCCACATGTCGCAAGAGACATACTAGTGAAGAATGCCCTTATAATAGGACAAAGATCTCATCCTTAGAAGAGGTTAGTAAAAACACTACCTTGCGACCTATTAATGCATAAAATTGTGCAGATTCCAACACCAACATGGGAAGTTTCAGGAATGTGGGACTTGCTACCTAAAACAACCTCCAAGTTTTTAAGAAGCTGGCTCTTCTCTATCTTGTATGTGTTTTGGGAAAAAGGGGAGAAATTAACAAAATTAAAGATACAGTTAAAGCAAATCTATCTATGGCGATGCACCTGAAAAAATAAGTATCTCCCTCAACTTAAGCATAATGAAGCTATTCTCAAGATTCAGTTACATTAAAGAGCAAATGTTGCATGATTAACATAAATAGATATAATGAATAAACTCAAAGGATCACAAACAGACAATCTACGATGACACAGAAAATATCAACCAAGGTACAAAACTCTATCTTTCTCATTAATTTTCCAGCGACATAGGAGGCACAGATACATGCATAGTTACATTTACTTTCTAAATCAAGAATAACAAAAATAAAGGCAAAATGATATTTACTGGTCACAGCAAAAAGTCTCAAACTTCTCTCTTAAATCTCTGATAGAAAATATCTCTCATGAAAACTATCTATGAATGAAATCCCCCATATCTATCACCAATGTTACATATTTATAGCAGAGGATTAACCCTAGATTGTTTGCACAATCAAATCCCAACAGCCAAACCGAACTGGAGCTAACTGGAAGTCCCTGACACTTAAATCTTTTGGATCCGCAAACAATTACAACAACTGCAAGTCCATTGGCTGTGGCAAAAATATGTGTGGTGCATCCCTTCTATAGGGAAAAGACACTTGGCGACATCCGCACTCTTTAAACAATGAACTCTAAGACACATGGTAGTGTCCGCACACATATAACTTGAAACTTCTGCATCTCTCAGGGGAAACATGAAATTGACACATGGCGGTGTCCACAGCAACTAGAAATAGATACGTGTCTTTATCCACACCTTCTCGCTGAACTGTGTCTCTATATTCAGGTGGCCTCCACTTGTGAAAACTGTCACGATCTGCTACCCTAAAACTTAAAGACATTAGAAATGGGGTCCACAACTCCTCACTTACTAGCTTTCAAACAAGGATAGGTGGCAGCCTCTACAGTATCAACTATCTGGTACGTGGTAGCTTCCACAAGCTCCTTGAAACATTCAAACCCTTCTGAGACTCATGCGGAGGTTGACACATGTTGGGCTCTACAAAACTGAAGAAACATTTATTATTGTTGGAAGAAAGGGGCAAAATTTTTTCCTTGGGTGTCGCATCCACTACATGGCACATTCTGCATCACTGAATGGGGCCTACCTCCATTTATTACATTGCATCGAAGGATATATAAATAGATATGGCAAGCTCTATGACTATCACAAAATACACATGGCTTCTTCCGTAGGCACACTAAAACTTTATAACTGTGTCTCCACATGCAACACGTGGTGTCTTCTGCAAGGTCTCAACTTAGAATGTATTAGAGACATTTAATCCACATGGCACAATCCACTGCAAAAGTTGTAACTTAGAAACAAAAGCAACTTAAACCATAGCTCGACACTTGTTAGACTCTACGGCACTGGCAAAATGAAACCCTTGTAAACCCTCGCGACCATTCTTAGAAACATTTATAGACACAGAAATTTAAACTCACGGGTGCACTACATGAAAACAAAATGTAGAGTTTTATGCTCTACACGACCATTACCTGTGGATATGACAGAAGTAGAGTATCCTAAAGAACCTATTTATTATATGGCTCAAAGGAGACCTTGGTGTTGATAACTGAGAGGGGGGGGTGAATCAGTTATTCTACTTATTTCCCTTATTGAACTTTCTTTTTAATTGATGCAGCATAGAATCAAACACAAAAACATTAATCATGAAATAAGAAACACATGACACAGTATTTTTGACGTGGAAACCCTGTTAAGGGAGAAAACCACGGGGTGATTAACCCAAAATTATTCTCTGTTAGAAGAATAGGAAATTACAAAATGGCACTTGCCAATTAGGGCTCACTGCCCGAGCACACTGCTCACAAGAGGCCCACTGCCTACAAGAAGACACATTGTCTACAAAGTGATAAGAATCACAGTCTTGAACTGATTGGAAGCATCTGCATATGCTGGAGTTCAGTTCCGGTTAGGCTCAGTACACTGATCTGCTACACTTCATCTTTCCTCTGTTCTTTATTCTGCTATCTTTCACATACCGGATCCTTTTTGCTACCTCTGCTCTGTTCTGGACTTATTCGCATATATCTTTGCACACTCACACCCTTCACAACTAAATCCATCCTCTATATATATCCGCACAAGTAATTTCATCACCTTTCTAGTCGGCATCCGGAACAGTCTAGTTTCTTACAAACTCTTGTTCTGTCGGCTGAATCCTTCCTCACCAAGCAATGCGGATCAAGCATATACTTGTAGATATCATTAATCATGTCGGCCAAACATGATTCATGCCTTCACAACTTCTATCATCAACAGTAACACATCCGGAAAGTAGTCTGATACTCTGTCAGTCAGTTCTTCCTCTGTTTTCACTGTCTCTCAGGAATCCGGTACTCAACTATTCATATCTTTTTCCTTGTCCATCACCGGAGGCTAAATCCTTGGAATATACCACTCAAGGTAGTCCTCTTGACTTCCCCAAATCCGCACTGCACCAAGACACTTCCTCTGAGAGGTCCGGACCAATCTGTCGGACCTTGCCACATGCTCTGTTCTTGTTCACCGGACCACAACATTCTTTATTCTGACTTCCGGTAGAGACACATTATGACTTGCGGATATGTGGGATGACCTTTGTTGCCATCAATGACAACAACCATGAATCCATATAGTGTCTCTTGCCAACACTTGGCAGCCAAGGGCTATGCCACCAAATATGATTCATGACTATAATGCACCTTATAATTCTATGGGACAACCAAGTGGTCGGTCTATTCCTTTCCAATACCATACTTCACTTGGGTGGTATGGAGGTTGGCAACAATCTCCATCCTGTCCTCTATGGCTGAATCAATACCCATAGCAACAACCCTCTCCACAACCATGGCAACAACCATGGAGGACAACACCACCACCCTATCCACAATATCCACCATACCCCATACCACCCATTGTTGCTCTATATCAACAACCACAACAGCAACTTCTACCACCTATACCACCCTCATCCACTAGTCCACATTCCAACCCATCATAGCCACCTAAGGCAACACCCATGCTTGTACAGCTAGCTCCAAACCTAAATAACAAGGGGGCACAACTAGTTTACAATAATGAGGTGGTAGGTTACCCAACTTATCCTGTCAACACACTAGACATTAATGGAGTTCAATTACGATCAGGTAAAGCCCTTTAGGGGCCAACTATTATTGAAATTAATGATGAACATGAAGAACAATTAGACAAACTAGATGAACCATCTAGGTTGCCTCCATACCCTGATAGGTTCCAATCTCAGCTAAAATAGAAGGAAGTGGTTGAGCTAGAATTTGATTTTGTAAATGACTTAAGAAATGTTAACATTAAGACTCCTCTTTTATAGGCCATTAAGGACATCCCTATGTACACAAAGATAGTTCGAGACTTGTGTACTTAAAAGCAGACAAAGAAATGAGACCCAAAGATAGTGCACGTTATCAGGCAACTGATTGATCTTATGTTGGGAAATATTTCAATTCCCAAGTATTCAGACCCTGGGAGTCCTACAAGTCAGGTAATAATTGGTCACATTATCATTCCAAATACATTAATTGACTTAGGAGCTACCATTAATGTCATGACCAATGAGATTAAGGAAACATTGTGCCTTCAAGGACTTAGGCCTATGCCTACGGTCCTGCAGATGGCAGATTGCTCCTTAGTCAAACTTGAAGGTATGATAGAGGATTTTGTTATTTCTGTTGACTCTTGAGAATACCCTACTGATTTCATGATCTTACAACCCAAAATAAAGTTGGGGGGATACCCCCTGATCCTAGGAAGACCATGGTTGGCTACTGCAGATGCTTATATCAACGATAGGTCAGGTAATATGGTTATTTCTAATGGGGAATAGAAGAAACAATTGACCTTGTACCCACCTACTCAACCATTGTTGGAGATTGAAGATCCCCTATCTATTGATAGTGATTTGGAAGAATCTCTGCCTATGCTAACAATTGATCAAGCACTTGATATTAAGGAAATATCAGAGGATACTTTTCTTTCCAATTTTCTTCAAAAATGATATGTGTCTGATGATGTTTTAGAAAGACTTGTTTTTCATTCTTGTATAGATAGATGTCCATTTGGGAACTTTCTATTGTTAAATGATTTACAATCATTGCAGTATTTCATTACATTACATCAATTACTTCCACACAATTGTGTCTATAGTCCATTCATGCTTTCTGACACTTGTTCACCATCCACCTCACAAGCATATGCTATAGAATTTCCTACAAAATCTCAAGCTATGGAAATCTTACCAAGACGTACTTTAAATATTAATCTAGATTTAAGTGATGCACAAATTAAAGATTTAATTTCCATGTTAAGAAATCATAAAAATGCATTTGCATGGGAATATCAAGATATGCGTGGGATTCATCCAGATACGTGCACACACCACATTTACATAGAAGAAGGTAGTCATCCTATTAGGCAACCCCAAAGAATGTTAAACCCAATCTTACGAGAAAATGTGAAAGAAGAATTACAAAAAATATTAAATGTAGGATTTTTATATCCAATTTCTGATAGTCAGTTGGTTTCCCCTTTGGTGGTAGTTCCCAAGAAAAATGGTAAATGGAGAATATGTGTTGATTATAGAGCCCTTAAGAAGGCTACTAAAAAGGATCATTTTCGGTTACCTTTTATTGACCAAGTTTTGGATACACTTGCAAGTAAGAAATTCTTCTCCTTCCTAGATGGAAGCGAGTATAACTAGATTCACATTGCACCTAAGGATCAAGACAAGACCACTTTCACATGTCTATGGGGGAAATTTACTTATACTATTTTACCTTTTGGATTATGTAATGCCCCTTCTACTTTCCAAAGGGCAGTGTTAAGTATTTTTTCTGATTTGATCCATGACTGTGTTGAAGTGTATATGGATGATTTTATTATGTATGGTGATACTAATGAGAAAGCCAAAAATAATCTTGAGAAAGTTTTATAACGGTGTGAAGATACTAATTTGTCTTTAAGTCATGAAAAGTGTTACATTTTGATGACATAAGGTATAGTACTTGGACACTATATTTCTGTTAAAGGAATTCAAGTTGATCCAAAGAAGGTGCAGATAATTCATGATTTTCCTATTCCTATTTGTCAAAAGGATGTTCATAGATTTTTAAGACATGCAAGATATTATAGGCATTTATTCAAAACTTTAGTAAGATTGTTGCACCTCCTTTTGTTTTGTTAAGCAAAGATAACACTTTTTCTTGGACGTAGGAATGTCAACAATCTTTTGAAACCATTAAGGAGAAGCTTATGACCACACTGATATTACGAGGACCTACTTGGGAGCTTCATTTCCATATCCATATTGATGCTTCCAATTTTTCAATGGGAATTGTCCTTGGTCAAAAGGAGGACACATTACCATTTATTATATTAGTAAGAAATTTTTAGGTGCAAAAGTAAATTATACGGTAACTAAAAAAGATTTTTTGGCTGTTGTCTATGCAGTTAATAAGTTTTGTCATTACATCATTGGTTATAAAGTGTTCATTCATACTGATCATACTACAATTCAATTTTTAATGAATAAACCTATTGTTACTGGAAGGGTTATTAGATGGTTATTATTGTTACAAGAATTTGATATTACTATACTTGATAAGCCTAGTCGTGAGAATGTGGGTATAGATTTCTTATCCAGGTTACAACACAAGGATGAACCTATTCCAATTGATGATGCCTTTCCAAATGAGCACCTTTTTTCCATCTCCATCAAAAGTCTGTGGTTCGCTGATATTGCTAACTACTTGGTCACTTGCAAGTTTCCCCCTCACTTCTCTCCTAGAGATTGCAAGAAAATTGTTGGACTAAGTGGTCAGTACACATGGATTAATGGTCTTTTATTTCACACTGGTATTGATAGTGTCATGCATCATTGTGTATTTGAAGATGATGTCTTCAACATACTTCATGCATGTCATACTAAGCCATGTGGCAAACATTTTGTAGCTCAAAGGATCTCCAACAAGATTCTTACTACTGGGTATTATTGGCCCACAATTCACAAGGATTGCAAGTGGTATGTTCAACATTGTGACAAGTGTCAACGCATGGGCCGACCCAAATGTTCTAATGAAATGCCTTTGTAACCTTAGTTATGTATTGAACCCTTTAAAAAATGGGGTTTAGATTTTATGGGGTCAATCAATCCTCCATCCAGAAACAAAGAGTGCATTTTGGTCTACACAAATTACATTATTAAATTAGGTTGAAGTTGTAGCTCTGAAGCATGCATGGGATACTAAGGTCACTGATTTTTTGTATACTGAAGTCTTCACAAGATTGTGTACCTAAGGAAATAGTTGTTGATCAGGGTCCTCAATTCATATAGATTTGATTTCTTCTTTGGTTTGAGAGTATGAGATTTGAAATCACAAGTCTTCACCATATCATCCATAGGCCAATAGGCAGGTTGAGGTCACCAACAAAGAACTTGAGAATATTCTTACCAAAACAGTTCCAATTTATTGAAAGGATTGGGCAACCTGCCTTTCTGAAGCAGTATGGGCCTACTGAACAATGTAGAAGACCACCACTATGTTGGAAACAAGGCAGATAATTGAGAGGGGGGTGAATCAGTTATCTTAAATATCTTAACTTTCTTTTCTTCTTTAATATTAGTTCAACATCAAAACATGAGAGCATACATAATCATGAGAGCAGAAATAAATCAACACACATAACACAAGGATTTTTATGTGGAAAACCCTATTAAGGGAAAAACCACGGGGTGACTAACCCAAGATAGTATTCTCTGTTAAAAGAATAAGACATACAAAATGGCACTTGCCAATTAGGGGTCACTACCCGAGCACACTGCCTTGCAAGAAGCACACTACCTACAAGGTTCATAGAAGGTAACCAGGTATTTAAACTGATGAGAGGCATCCACATATGCTAAGGTTCAGTTCCGGTTAGGTTTAATATACTGATCTATTGCACTTCATTCTTCCTCTACTTTAGTGTTGCTGTCCTGTTACATACCAGACTTGTATTACTGCTTCCACACTTATCTCTACCTTTTCTCGCACATTACCATATAACACACACACTTTCATACCAAAATCAATCTGGTGTATATATTCGCACCAAGGATTTCAACATCTTTCTAGTCAGCAACTGGAATACTCAAGATATCTACAAAACACTGATCTGTCAGCTGAATCCATGCTTAATATGTGATGCGTATCAAAAACATAGACATAGAAGTCATCAATCATGTTGGCCAACCATGTATAATCCCTCAAATAGATTAATCACCATCAATTTCTCATCCAGATAAAAGCCTGATGCTTTGTCAGTCAGTTCTTCCTCAGTCTACTCTGCCTGTCAGGAACCCAACACTTAGATGCTCATATCTTTTCACTCATCCATCACCGGAGGCTTAATATCTGGAATATAGTAGACATGATACTCCTATTAACTTTCCCAAGTCCACACTTTGCTAAGCTACACCCTCTGTGAGATCCAGACCTAATTGTCAAACCTTGTTGCATGCTCTATTCTTGTTCACTGGACCAGAACTTCTTCAATTTAACTTCCGGTATAGGCATACTAAGCTCTACGGATGTGTGGGATAGACTTTGTTGCCATCAATGACAACAATCATGAAGCCACATAGTGTCTCTTGCCAACAATCTCCCCCTTTGGCATTGATGGCAACACTTAGTGAAAAATGACTGTCATAACAAACTCCCCCTTGGCTGATGCTCTGTCTTATGTACACTTTTACCAGAGCTCCCCCTTAGCTGGATTCCACATTTTTCATTACTCCTCACTCCCCGTTTGACATCAATGGCAAAGGATGGAATCCGTACATCAAAATTTTCAAAAATTTACCTATACATAGCCACATAAGTATATATACATGTTATACTTACATATACTTAAGTATATCCGCAAAGGTGGTCTTCAACTGTACAAATTCTATCGCCCAACTCTGCTTCATCCTGTTCAAAATTGAAATGTGACCACTCAATAAAAATGCAAAAGCTTCTCCCCTTCTTAAGTCTGTCGGATCACTGGTCTGGGCTGTGGTTTGAGCATCAATTAAGGCCTCATGCATGGCCTCTAACTTAGGGATAATTATCCCTCTAAGCTCACTCATCCTGCTTATTATATTCTTCCTCTTCTTTTCAAGCCTCTTTATTTTATTTAAAATGGCAATAGCCTGGCAGTCTTGATTTATTATGGATGAGATGAGAGGATCAAAATTTTAAGATAAACTTGATAGTTTATCTTCTTGTTCTTTCACCTTCTTTTCAATATCCTCAGTCACTTTAGACTAGGATAGACAAAATTTATAAATTTCTCCACCATCTTTAAGAGCATTTTCTAGGCTCTTTATCCCACTATCTAGGGTCATCCTGTCATTAGCTATGAGTCCCTGTACTTCAGTGAATCTCTTTCCCAAACATTCTTTCTAGACTTTCTCTTCTACCATTTTCTCTAAAGAATCAAAATGGGTGCTAACAAAGTTAACCAGAGATTTCAAGTTACCGGATGGAGAGGCCGAAGGATCCTTTTGGAAGGATGGCATGATCTTCTCCAGTACACCAGATGCAATCTCTATCAGCTCACAGTCTTCCATGTGAGACTTTAGAAGCTTTTCTTTTTCTTTAGCTTGAGAAAAATATGATACCTTCATTGTTTGGACTGGAGAGAGGGAATCAAAGTTTAGAGGTCCTTGAAATAGCTCCGGTTCATCTAACTCCATCATCTCTTTGTTCAAGAATTTCTTCACTGCCTCTGCAGTGTCTCTTGCTAGAGACTGAGTCTTTTCTTTTGGAATCTCTGAGTTGTCATCAGAGATCTTCTCTGTTTGCTCTTCTTCTCTTCCCTTTACCTCTTCTTGACTCACTTTTTCTTCTTTTCTTCCTTCTCCTTCAGCTCCTGAGTCTGGAATGTCTGTAGTAGGATCCAGAGGAGAGATGTTGACTTCTTCATGGACTTCCTCTTCTAGAATAGAGGAATCCAAGTCCTTAGACTTCTCATCTATCTCTTTTAACTCTTCTACATTTTTCTCAGAAGATTCTTCTTTTGATGCACTTAATCCTTCGACATCCATGGTAGAAGGTTCTTCATCTATTTCCTCTATAACAGGAAGATTGAATTTCTTGAAGGCATTCTAGAGGATGTCTTCTATTTCTTTTGCCAAATGATTAGTCTCTCCAAGCATAAGTTTGTTCATTCTTGCTTTGCTCCAGAACTCATCCTTGCAGTCCTTAAAGATCATTGTCATTTGTTTTGGAGTAATGGAAGGATAGAGCTGAATTGCAATCTGTTCCCGGATCTCTAAATCCTTTTCCTTTGCATTCTCTTTTTTGAGTTCAAGTACCTTCTCTAAACTTTTGGGAATTAGAGAAATGATTTCAATGAATGCTTTATTATAAATGTTTAGGTACCTGACCATAGCATCTTCCAAGATCTATTTGTCAAAATCACTATACTCATCATAAAATTATGTCATTGGTTGCAGATTCCCATCCATAGTGACGGCCTTGATGACATCAACAATAGAGAGAGTAGGCCTTTCAACAAATTCTTCTGCCTTTTCTTCTTTATTTTTGCCGATAGAGGATTCCACAGATGTTTTCTTTTTCTTCTTCATTTTCTTAACCTCCTCATCAGTCTCTGGCTCTTCATCATCCTTTTGGCTTATGTAGGACCTTGTAGCCTTGGTTTTTGTTCTCTTTTTTCCCTTTCCAGATGTCTTGGCTTCTGGTTTGGGGGATTTTGAGCTCTTAGAGGAGGTAAGTGCAGAACTCTTTAAGGATCTAGTCCGGGAAGGGGCTTGCACTAAAACAATTTCTTTTTTTGCTTCTTGTCTCTCTTTCTCTGCTCTTTCTACTTTCTCTCTATTTGCATCAACTACCTCTTTTGATATGCCATATATTTTGGCAATTTCATCCACCTCCCTTCTCACTTTTCTTTTTATCTCCAGTTGTCTCAATTCAACATGTATCTTTACACTTAATTCTTCAAAGGTTCCAAACCTTTCTGCCTCAGGGTCCTTAAGCTAACTCAACAATTGTTGGACATGCAGTTCTAAGATTTTCTCATCAGCCTCATATCCCATTGGCATAATCCAAACTATTCTAGGCTCAACTGTCTCCATTAGGCATTGATCAGTATCTACCATGAAGCATATTGTATCCTTATATTTTTCAACTATTGTTTGAGGAATTCTCTCTCTAGCCTGTATCATGCCTTGGAAGTTCTTAAAATATCCCCAAAGTACTGTGCTTTGAGCCATGGCATCACCAAGCCCATACATGTAGTCTTTGATTTGTATGGCAACCAGTCTGTCATTTTGCCATACCCAACCACTTGATCCAGGTAGCTCATTCATATAATAAAAGAATAAACACAGTATTAGCCCACCATACTTAAATGAGTTCTTCTTATCCTTCTTTATTTTTTGCAAGTTTTCTAATAGTTGGTTCAGAAGATCACATAGGTCATAGTCAGCATTTTCCCTCAGCATCTGATATGCAGTATATATTACAGTTTCGGACATAAAATTCTCCCTGCTGGAGTGATAGATTTTATAACCAATTATCATAGAGGCAAATTTGATATCTGGATCTATGATATCTTCTATTGTCATTGCTCTCTTGTCAAACTTTGATCCAGGAGCCTCACTTACTGTCTAGTTCTTGACAGATTTGAGAGTAGGCAACCCACCGGATGAGTGCAATCCGGTTACTACCCTAATGGAATCTTTTGTTATCTTGAATGGCCTCATCAACCACATGAAGTTGTCATGTATTCTGCTAAGAACATACTGGACCCATTCATCTTCTGTAAAACAGGGAAAGTGGATGCAATGTCCAAAATGCTTATCCCGGAGGGCCTTGTATTGAGGTTTAAGTTCAAATGTTTCATCTAGTAATTGTTTATGATAGATATCCATCAGCTTGGATTCCCCAAATTCCTTAATATTTGCATGTATGTATACCCTAACATCTTCTACATGTAGAACCCCATGCGGAATGCTAGAGAAGGTACCTAAGGGATCAACTTCTAGGGATTTGCAGGGGTGTTTCTTGAACTTTGGGCATGGCCTATTAGTGATCTTAACAAAATTTGGAGTAGCCATCTTTGTAAAAGATTCAGAGAGAGATATTCAAAAATGGAAATACATTTGTATGCTTCTAGGGTTCACAATATGAGCCAAAAAATATCATTGATTGAATCAGATTTCGTGGTTGATCTCTGAGAGGGTTGAAACAATCTTGATGTAGAGCTCTTCCTTTCTTTTTCTCAAATGCAAATGTGCAAATGATGAATAAAAGAACCTTTTTATCTCTGCACAAACCCTAATTTCTTATTGCAATAAATGCACAAGTTAAGTTATTTCAGTTTCCTTGTTCTTCCTTGTTCTGAGAGAGATCTTTCGGAATCACTGAGATGCACTTAGAATTTTTTTAGTGAAAATTGACAATGTATCTCCTTTCCTCCAATCATGCCATTTATCTGCAAATCAAGATATTTCAATTTTGAATCATACCGGATCTTAACTATGAAAAATCCTACTTTTACTGGATAGCTATCAAACTGGATCAATCTTGCATGATTAAACTCTTCAAAACTCCTTGTTGATCTACCATATTTTTACCAACGGTTATATAGATATTTCTCTAAGAACCCTTTATTTCGCAACATTCCATGTGCCAAATTTAGGCACCAATTGACTAGCTGGGGGAATTTATTTTTCTTTTGTGACTCCCCCTAAGCCAGAGCTCATCTATTTAGTTTCCAGAAGAAATATTAGCACCAGATTCTGGCATGGATCCATCCCCAACATTTTCTATACTTCTCTTCACCCAAATCTTGTTCATCTCCCTTTGAACTTCATCTGCATTTACTTTGCCTTTTCCCTTGTCTTGATTTTGATGATGATGCACCAGACCCTTTTTATCCTAATTTTTACTTCTGTAGAATTTGGCAAGATGACTGGATCTATTGCAATTGTAAGAAACAACATTTCTTTGCATTTTTTACTGATATTCTCTTGATGTGCATTGATTAGCCATATGTCCCATTCTATTGCATGCAAAGCATCTACCATTGAATGAATTGTTAACTTGCATATTTTTGCATTCATGAGATTTGTGACCATACCTTTTGCAGCTAAAACATGGTCCGAAGAAGGATGAATTAGTCTGGTTCATTCTTCTTCTACACTGATTTGCTTTATGACCAAAGTTGTTGCAATTGTAGCAGTATCCATTGAAGGTTGGATATCTTTGATCATTTGGTTGCCTTACTAGAGGTCTTCTAGGCTTGTTTCTTTGATTTCCTAAACCAGAGTTCTTCTGATTGGATCCAGAGCTTTCACCTTTCTCATAACCCAAACCATGCTTGTCATCTACCCTCTTTTGGATTTCAAGAAGAACCTCAAGTTGAGCTGAGCTTATCTTGAATTTCTCTTTGTATTCATTTGATGTTTGAAGATCTTGTTTAAGAGTGTCTATCTGATTCTCAAGTTGTTCATTATCTCTAGCTTCTTCAAGATTAGATTCTAGATGTTTGATTATTCTGTCCATTTTGTAGCAGTCCTCTGACTTCTCCTTGAGAGATTGTTTTAGATTATCTTCAATTTTTCTTTTCTCTTCAATTTCTTGGGTGAATTTCATAACTCCTGATTCCATTTCATGCCTTACCATAATGACCTCTTTTGATAGCTTCTCACATAGCTTGTTTTTCTCATTCAAATCTTCATTAGTATCATTGGCTTCGCTTTGACTTGCTAATTGTTGAAGAAGTTCCTTTCTCTTTTTCATAGAGATACTCAGTTTTTCTTTTAGCTCATTTATGAAATCATTAGCTTGTTTGAGTCTTTCTCTCAAGTTATTGACCTCAGAGTGAGATTGCTCAAGATCATCTAGGGCAGAGTGAAGTTGTTCCTTTATACCATACATGTCCATTGAGATTCCCAGATCTTCCTCAAGTTGGTAGGCTCTGTTTAGAGGAACTTAGCTCTGATACCAATTGTTGGAAACAAGGCAGATAACTGAGAGGGGGGTGAATCAGTTATCTTAAATATCTTAACTTTCTTTTCTTCTTTAATATTAGTGCAACATCAAAACATGAGAGCATACATAATCATGAGAGCAGAAATAAAATCAACACACATAACACAAGGATTTTTACGTGGAAAACCCTATTAAGGGAAAAACCATGGGGTGACTAACCCAAGATTGTATTCTTTGTTCAAAGAATAAGAAGTACAAAATGGCACTTGCCAATTAGGGCTCACTGCCCGAGCACATTGCTCACAAGTGGCACACTGCCTACAAAAGACCCACTATCTACAAAGTTCATAGAAGGTAACCAAGTATTTGAACTGATGAGAGGCATCCACATATGCTGAGGTTCAGTTCCGGTTAGGTTCAATATACTGATCTACTGCACTTCATTCTTCCTCTGCTTTAGTGATGTTGTCCTATTACATACCGGACTTGTATTACTGCTTCCACACTTATCTCTACCTTTTCTCACACATTACCATATGACACACACATTTTCATACCAAAATCAATCTGGTATATATATCTGCACTAAGGATTTCAACATCTTTCTAGTCAGCAACCGAAATACTAAAGATATTTACAAAACACTAATCTGTCGGCTGAATCCATGCTTAATATGTGATGCGTATCAAAAACATAGACATAGAAGTCATCAATCATGTCAGCCAACTATGCATAATCCCTCAAATAGCTTGATCACCATCAATTTCTCATTCGGATAAAAGTCTGATGCTCTGTCGATCAATTCTTCCTTAGTCTACTCTACCTGTCAGGAACCCAACACTTAGATGCTCATATCTTTTCACTCATCCATCATCGGAGGCTCAATCTCTAGAATATAGTAGACATGATACTCCTATTAACTTGCCCAAGTCTGCGCTTTGCTGAGTTACACCCTCTAAGAGATCTGGACCTGATTGTCAGACCTTGCTACATGCTCTGTTCTTGTTCACTGGACCAGAACTTCTTCAATCTGACTTCTGGTATAGGCATACTAAGCTCTGCAGATGTGTGGGATAGATTTTGTTGCCATCAATGACAACAATCATGAAGCCACACAATGTATCTTGCCAACACACTAATCTTACACCCTTTGAGCTTGTCTACGGTAAAAAGGTTGTGTTACCTATTGAGTTTGAAAACAAAACTTTACGTACTTCTTTAGAATTGGGTTTGAATCTTACTGATGCTCAAAAGGCCAGAATTGACCAACTCCATTCTTTAGATGAAATACGTTAGTAGGCTCTTTTTCATGTAGAAGTAGTTCGACAACAACGTGCTCTCTGGCATGATCCTTTCATCCACAAATGATCTTTTTAGCTAGGAGACTGGGCACTTTTGTATGATTCTAGATTCCAAGACTTCAAAGGAAAATTTCATACCAGGTGGCTAGGACCTTATGAGACTGAACTTATCTACGGCAATGGTGTAGTTAAACTTCACACAATGGACTACGATCACATGGCCCTTGTTTTTAATGATCATCACTTGAAGTTGTACAAGAAGCCTATTTCCAAAGAAAATTTTGTTTCTAGTTTGACAAGTGAACTCAATGTTGTGACTCAAGTTCCTATCACCTCTCCAAGTACCTCATAGGTACTTTAAAAAAAAATGCAATAAAAGATCCAACAATGAAAACCTTCGAGCATTATTGGCTAGTTACTTCCTAAAAACTAGGTTTTTAGCAAGTTTTAACTACATAATAAACCTAGATGTGAAAATTGGTTTGTTTGACACCTCTAAGCAGCATTAGGGTTAAAACCAAGAAATCAGCAGTCTAATGTTGTTCGCAAAAATAAAGGAAAAAAGGAAAAAAGCAATAAAACTTCATTTTACCTTTGTGACAAGATACACTCATGTCACCCTTTGTTTCATGGTGGTATTCACCTTTGCATTGTTCTACATCTACCTAAGCGCTCATGTGGACCTGTTATCATTAGTTTTGTTGGATTGGTCTCCCTCATCATACAAACCTTTTTAATCATTCTTGTTGTTGTAGGGTTGATACATGCCTTCCATGTGTTCTTTGTCAGTTGGCCCTCTATTTCTTTTTGAATAACATGAAATCACCTTGCTGTGGTGGATTATGTCATGTCCTAGCTTTCAATAATAGGACTTGACACAACTCCCTCTCATCATCATTTGGTACGACACATTCATTTCACTAGCACAGACACATCGCCTAATCATTCCCTTCTACCAGCCACCTCAACATTGGTTTGTCACTTCATTGCCATGTGGCGATTACATCAGGTCAATTGTGGTTCATGTGACCTATCCTCAATCGCTAGTCTAGAGCACTTACTCCATTTTTTACATGGCTCACTGCAATGACCTCATAACTACAAGTGTTAACTTTATAGAGTATATTTTTTCTTTTAATTTATATTAAATCTAGCTTTATTTTATCTAAACTAATTATGTGGTGCTACTGAGGACGATGTCGTACCATCAGCTAGGGGGAAGGTGTCATGTCTGAGGATGTCATGTACTAAACTATTTTTTGTCATCATTGTTTGTTATGCTAATCATCTGACTTGGAATTTATAAATTTCATGCTATCTTTTACTATACTTTCTAGTTTTGTCCACCATTACTATTTGTTTTTACCTCCACAGTTATTGTTTTTTACTACTGTGTTCCTACTTCCCACATTTACTATTACTTTTTTTCAAAACCGCTTGTAGCATTGTAAGCCATGGGTGGTGTCCACACCTGATGAGAACCTACCAGTATGTGCACTTTGAAAGAAAACAAAGCAATTTATAAAATCTTCAGGCAAGCAAAATCGTATGTGTTCTTCAAACGATTGAGAGGGTTTGATGACAACGTTGCAGAGGATTTTGCCAAGGGTTATACTACAGAACAGGTGGCTTTAAGATGGCTTTCTTTTCCTATTACCATTTAAACTATCATTGCTACTACAGGGTTACCTCAAATGGGTGACACATACTTTCTAGTAGTCTCAACTAGAATGACCAACTTGCAACATTGGATGACAAGGTTCTTAAAGGAAAAAGAGAGGGTGAAGGTGATTATAGGCCAAGGGACATTGCAGATTTCACTTCCAAGGCCATGGGATGAGGTCACCAAATTCATCATTCAATACATCACTTGTGAGGGACGATATTCCTATGTCTTTGCCTAACATTTTAGATTGCTCTGTCATCTATGTTATAATGAATTGGTTAATGTGCCACATTACTTGTTCCACTCATTACATAAAATGTGTAAAGGCATTCAAAAAGGGCATAGTAAATCCCTAGCCCATCATGGTTTAATAAAACTACTTATTCTTGAGGGTTTGAAACAAGTCGTTCCACCCATAAGCTAGTCTATTTTTGTGGAGGAAGGGGAACCTTCTAGTGATTCAGCCTTGAAACAGGGGCTTGAAGCTCATGGAGCCTCAGGTAATGAAATTGAAACTGAAACATGTGAGGCCGAAAGAGTCAATACTAAAGCTTAACTAGTGAGAGCTTCCACTTCTTAAACCCTAGCAGGGCCCTCACATAATACTAGGCAAAAGAAAAAAAGGGAATTAGTGGTCAACCCAACTTCTAGGCTACAAAATTTAGCAACTGTAGCAAGCACTATGGCTAAAGATGAATAGGAGACGACAAACTCTGACCTAGAAGTCTTGGCTTCTTATCTTTTGAAAGGTAAGGATAAGCAAAGCCGTGAACAAAGAAGACAAAATAGATAGAAGAAAAAAGAAAAACAATTCAGAGAACAGATGAAAATTGCTGAAAATATGGAAACCCCTGTTTCACTAGAACAAGCTGATAATGTGCAAAATGAGAGTCTACCAAATAACACTGATAATAATCAAGAGGAGGAAAATATTCAGCCAATTGCAGATTTAGAAGTACAGGAAGAAAAGGATGTGGAAGGACATAAAAAAGAAGAAGAAATAGGAAATTGTGAGCAATTAGAAGCAGAAGAAGAAGATCCTGCTTCACAACAACCTGAACAAGAGAACTACTCAACAGATTTTGGAGGACAACCCTCATCTGATAATTCCTTTCAGAACAATGTAATCTAGAAGAAATCATCAATAAACAAAAGGAAGAAATTTGGGTTTTAAAGAATAAAGTGAGTCAACTAGAGACTACAATTCAACCTTTTTAGGAACACCTACAGGAAGAATATAATATCAACCAACAACAAGCTACAAAAATAAAGAGATTGAATAAACAGATGGAACAAATGACTAAAGAAAAAGAGCAGGTCACAACGTCTGGTATAACAATGGGTGATCATGAGCATAGGATTCTAGCACTAAAAGCTTCCTGGAACCATGAGAGCATGTCTGTTATGTAGAAGTTAACCTTTGCTCCACCTAAACAGAAACTTGAGTTTGTATGTAATCAATGCATGAGGATATGCAATGTCTTCAGCTAGGGGGAAAAATGACGGGTTAAAAGCTTGTTCTTATTTTTGCTAGGTTTTAGTCTATTTACCTTGTATTTGCCTCACTCAAATCTTACCATAGTCTATTCTTTTTCTCCTTGGTTGTGACTATTAGTTTTATAAAATTAAGATGTTTTAATATCTATTAAAAGAATAAATATGCTTTAGGAAGAGATTTCTACTAGCACTAATTCAACGGTTGCATGTAATTAAAACAAGGTGAATGGAGACCTCTTGTAGCCATGGGAATAGCAATGAAGATTCTTTGAATGTTGTGGACATTTTGCTTCCAAATGATTATAATGTTTAATTTAGTATGCTTTTGTAACTATTGACTTAATGTCTTAAGAAAGAGTGGTCGTCAGCCACACGCTCTTTCTTATTTTCACCATTGTATTTTGATCTCATAACTGTGCAATGACAATTTGTATATTTTTCATCTAGGTTGTTAAATGACTAAGGCTATATAAGCTATAGTATGTAGATCGAATGGGTTATCCTTTATCATCATCAGTAATACTATTATCATTATTTTAATTATCTTCAAAGCACCGCTTGTGACCAATTTGCTCCTTCATTAGTTGATAGAGAGGTAGGGCCCACTCTCAGGAAACCGGTGAATGTATCTATTTTTGCTATTTCTTTTATCAGTGTAAGGTATGATTTATGTATTGTAAGATTAGTTTCTTCATAGAATAATTTAATATTAATTAATGTGTGTTTAATTTTGATTGATAAATTCTAGAATAATAATACATTGTTTGCTTTGCACTATTTAAATAAGTTTATGTAGCAAGTAATGTTGTAATAGTTCCTGTCACTTGAAGTTGTAACAGTTCTTGTAGTAGTAGCTAACAGTTCCTTTCACACTTCCTGTAGCAGATTTAGAATAACATCTTAAATAGATTTCAAATTTTAACAATAAAATTGCATTCCATTATATTCAATTTTCTACCTCTAGCCCTTGAGCAAACAACCATAACATCTTTCATAAGTTTACACCCCATATTGACAAAGGATTAAGCTGAAACTGCAATTCTCAATTCCAGCCATCATTTTATTATAAACCTAAACTTAGTCCTTTTAGTTTTGTCCCATCAGTGTTCACTCTCCTTTTGGTTCTGAATTCTTCATTAATCCTCTGAGTGACCTTGACTTTATTTTCACCAATGAGACTTGGATAGAGTTTCATCAAAACAAATTCCTTCAACTTAGCATCTTTAGCCATAGCCCCTTCTTTTCTTGTAGTAAGGATACTAGATAGGCTATCCGGTAAGTCATCTACAACTTCAATCAATGCCTTATTAAACATGTCAAGAAATCTTACCACAATGGTTTCAATTATTTCCTTATCTGCATCAGAGCTTTCATCATAAATATTTGCAATGGGCTTCAAATTCCCATGATCTACCACTGCATTAATTGTGGTTTCTAGATCCATATTTGCCTCAATTTTCTTTTCTTTATTCTTCTTCTTCCCCTTATCAGTTTTTACCTTTTTTTCTTTTATTTCTTCATTAGATTCTATTTCTTCTTGTTCTTCACCACCATGGCTCACATACATCCTATTAGTAGTCTTTCTTTTTACTCTTTTTCTCTTCTTCTCCTTAGCAGGCTCTGTCTTTTCAGAAGTTTCCTTCACAACCTCAGTAGTAGGTAGGGGCTCAGAGCTCCTAGAAGTAGCTGCAATAGAAGAGGAGGTTCTTGTTCTTCTTCTTGTGCTAGAAGCATGCTTTTCATTCTCAGTCTTCACTTCATGCTTTACCGGAGCCTTTTCTTGTTTAGTTTCTCTTCTGTGGTCTTTGCTGCTTGAGCCTCTGCTCTGGCTTGATCTATTTATTCCTTGGTGAATCCTTTGCTCATAGCATAATCTTCTACCCACTTCTTTACTTTTCTCTATGTTTTTGGTTATTTTCGTTCCAAGTGAACTTTGAGAGACTTTTCTTCAAAAGTCCCAAACCTTTCCTCTTTAGGGTCTTTGGGTTTGCTTAACATTAAATCTACCAAACTAGTCAAAACATCCTCTTTAACCTCATATCCCATTGTTGGGATCCATATTGTTCTCAGATCCACTACCTCCATAAGGCATTGATCTTTGGTCACCATAAAAACAATATCATCTTTGTACTTCTCTACTACTTTTCTAGGGATTCTAACCCTAGCTTGCATTTTGCTCTGGAATATTTTGAAGTATCTCCACAGGGCTACACTTTTAGCACTTTCATTTCCAATACTCTGTAAGTGATTCCTAATTTGTACTGTTACAGGAGAATGATTGAACCAAACAATATTACTCATACCTGGCAACTCCCTCAAGAAGTAGAATAGCAAACAAATCACAAGAGTACCATACTTGAATGGGTACTTGGTGTCCTTGGTTCTCTTTAGATTCTCCATCAACTATTGTTGAAGAAACTTGCACAAGTCATAATCAGTATTCTTATTCACCATCTCATATGTAGTATAGATGGCTGTGGCTAAAATAGAGTTCTCCCTATTGGAGAAATACACCTTGTATCCATTAACCATTGAAGCAAATTTCACTATCGGATCCTCTATATCATTGATAGTTAATGCTCTCTTGTCAAACTTAGCACCAGTTACATTCATCACAGTGTCATTCTTCACTAATTTAAGTGCCAGAACTGTTCCAGAGGAACACAAGCCTATAACTTTCTCAATAGCATCCTTGGTTATCATATGAGGCACATCCAACCAAAAGAATTCACCATGGATTCTACTTAGAACACATCTAACCCGAACATCTTTAGAGAAAATGAGAAAATCTATCCATGTGTCCAATTTCTTCTCATGCAGAGCACTAAATTCTTCCTTCAATTCAAATTTATCACCAGATAACTCATTCAAATAAACTTGCCCTAATTTTTAATGATCATACTCTTCTATATTAGCATGGATGTAAACCCTAATATCTTCATTATGCATTATGTCATAGGGTACTTCAGAAAATACACCATAAGGGTCTATTTCTAGGGATTTAAATGGATGCTTCTTAAACTTAGGTCGAGGCCTATCAGTTATCTCAACAGCTTATGGGGTAGACATTTTCATAGCTCAACAAAACTTTGCAGGAGTAATAACTATAAATACCTTATTCTTTGCTTCTGGTTAGGGTTTGTTTACTCCAAATGCTTGATTTTGTTTTTGCTTCGCTGCTCAGATCTCCTTGGGTGCTTGAAATATAGAAAGCAAAGTGAATCTCCTTTCAATGATATTTCTTATAAGCCCTTTTCATCAAAACCTAGTCGCCATAAATGCTTGTTTCCAAAAACTGTCAACACTTCCTCTATTACTCACAGTCAACACAAATTGCTCAGCAATCTTCCACATGAGACTCTTTGTAATGAAATGAGATCATCTCAGAATGAATATATGAGAGCAGTAGTGTCTTCGATAGGTTTAAATTTCTTTAGATTGCCTCAAAAACATGTACAACTATACCACAAAGCGGAATCAGACATAGTTCATTTCCCATTATTAATCCTACTGAGAAAAGTTCATACATGTTTTAAACTAGTTTCAACAACAAGCATTAAAAAGATTCAACAAAAGAATCATAAAACATGAAAGATGGACCAAAAGACATGAACACATAGATTTACGTGGGGAAAACCCTTACGGGTAAAAAACCCCACACTCCAAAAGTGTAGACCCATTGTATTATTCAGCAACTAGAAAATACAGTTACAATACAATACAAGCACTAAGACTTTCATGGAGATTAACATCATGTTCCATCTAGAGATAGTCCGACAGCATAACCCCTCTCAAAAACTCAATCTCTCTCATATTCGTTGTTTCGATGTATATATCATTACAACATTATTCTAAAGATGTTCCAACAAACAACCATTCTACATTCCATGCTATACCAGAAACCAATTGTTTCATTTCCTGTAGGAAAATGCTTTTAATTTGGTTAATTGTCAGAGACACATTGAACTGTCTAAGGGACTTCATTCAAGATCTCCCAGAATTCTCAAAGTCACATTGATATCCACATTGTTTGCCAAATCACCCTGTCAAACATCCTCCGTCGACATCGTCTAATCCCCGCTCTCTAGCTTAGAATCGGTCAGGTCCCACCAAGGCATCATGGACCAGCGGGCATCGGTAGATCATGATGATCTAAGCCAATAGTGCACTCATGCACAACATTTATCAAGCCACACCATGGAGCCTGTGGCCTTGCGAAGTCAACATATCAATCATATCGGGGGGACTTCATATTACCTCCCAGCGATATTAAGAAGTCTTACTGATATACTTCACATGTACCACCATGGTCCCCACTACCAACTAGACACACACAGCATCCACGTCACCACTGCTCAGTTATTCATTCAACATCATCAACCGATAGTTCATCGGCCCATCAAAGGGACCTCAACCAAGGTTCCACCGATATACTTTAGTCCCACCAATGAGAGACTTAACACTAAGTCATAAAGAGATTTTAGTCCATTGAGGGGACAGATAATAAGGTCTCGCTAATAATGAACAGTTAGGCTAGTAAGAGATGAGCTCACAAATTGCAGGAAGATCTTCAAGCCAGTAATTTGAGGCACCTTTTCTAACATGCTCCCACTTGATGAAGAACTTACTAGTTGCTTCCAATCAATGCTCAAAGTCACCTCTCCAGCAACAGTTCCAGCCATCCTTCAGAGGAAAGGAACTAGCCAAGGCGTATATGCACCAGTCTAATCCAAGACATCTGCAACAAACCCAACTGACAGCAAAGAATCCACAAACTACCACCACTCCATTGTGCTCCCAAGATGTACAAAAGTATTAAGAACATCAATTCCAAAGATTCAACCTGAACACAACCATGAAGCCATCCTTCAGAAACAAGATAGAACATCAGCTAGAACAACAATAAAAAATTGACTACTCTCATCCAACTGAACAAAACCCATGCAACTAAAAATAGCACACATAGCAAGTGCTAACCCATTCAATCACCCATACCTCTAAGGTATACAAAACATAGTAAAATCATGCCATAAACATATACACCCATAAACTGCAATCACAAACTCCATGTGCAAAACCTGTCAAAGAATGACATACACATCTAAGAGCTCCCACTGCATGGGTAACTCAAACCTAAAAAGATCAAGGCATACCAATTCTACCAACAACATCATATAGAAAGTGTAAACAACATCGTGTAGCACCAAGGAATCATCCACAATGATATACAAAACCTATAAATCAATAACCTGTAAGAACAACTTTCACCACCAGTCCAGAACTCTCCCAAGTTTTCCACACCCAACATAGGAAAGAGATAAAGGAACCTCCATGTCATCACCCAAGAACATAAGTGAAAACACATGACCACAAGCAAGTGATCACTATAGCTCCAACCAAACCTCAAACCAATGTAATGTGAAACCAACTATCCAGGAAGATAACTGAGAGAAAGAGAGAAACTCTGCACATTGTATACCTATAGAAAATCCTCCTACATACACCTCTTAAAGCCAACTGTGTCAAGTATGATCTCCTTCACAATCCCCAAAGAGAACAACATAACAACACCCAAAATCATTCAATCACCAACATCAAGCATAACATATGTATCATGTAACTACATGGATGTGAGCTTCTCAAAGAAGATCAAACTACTCCATTTCCATTTTAGGAAATCAGTCCATAAACCATGAATCAATCAATCACCATGAATCAACTCAATCACTGTGAGAACCCAAGCACGAAACATAACACATTTGAAAGATATTATGGGCAAATACCTCTCAAATAATAAACAGTTGAGTAGACCATGAGTGGGGATAAGAATGCTCCTCCAAGATATGAAAGCCATCATGACTCCTCTGAGAGAAAGCTCCTTATAGGTCTCTGTTGAACTCACGTCCAACCAAGGTGTAGGCTCCTCAGACTTTCTGCTGAAATCTCATCAAGAGTAACCACCTCAACAACACTTCTCTCATCTTAAGAGAAATACAGACTCATTCTCCATGTATCCATGAGGTACTTGAAAACAATCATCTCATGCTAAACTCTAAATGTATCACTGCACTATCATGAAGTAATCAAGAAAATGATTAATGTACCCAAAAGATAGAGAATCAATAGACCACTGTCAAATCTCCAATCATCTGAATCAAGAACTTGTCATGACATTATGATATCAAACAACATAACATGACACCTTAACCAAAGACTAAAGAAGTCCTACATGGTAGACAAAGATGTCAACGTATTCAAACCACATGAATATAACCATCCTTTGTCAATGAAACCAACAATGCCAATGAACCCTCACTACATAGAAGTAAAAAAACAAGAGTCCATCCATGACACCATTAAACACTGTAGAAGATCATCCACCTTCAAAAGATGAACACACATCATTGCCAACAACTTCCATTGAACTGTGGTACCGAGTCTCACATGGAATTGTGACCTTACCATTCTCCTTAGGGAATTCCAGGCTCCAAGTGAACCCACCATGGTCTCAAGAGCAATGCATCATGTCAAAACTATAATCCAAAAAAAGAATATACCATGACATAAAACAAACTAAATTCTAAACCAACATCACCTGTCAAGCACCACTAACACCTCAACCAAAGACTGCACGAGTTTCATGGCATTTAAGATGTTACATATCTTCAAATAGTGCCCCTGCAATTGCGAAAGAACCCTTCTATAGCAACAGGATCTAAGAGCTCCTCCTAGTAACATATACAACACTAAAGAAGATCCTCCATCCATTACCAAGTGATGAATTCACAGTCATTGCTAATGCTCCTACTGAACCATGACAACCAAGCTTTCCAAACATCATGACCAAACATCTCCTAATCTGAAAATTCTCCAAGTCCACACATTAACATGTCCATTGGACAATAAAACCAAGGGGTACCAAGATCTTCAAACCAAGAAGAAACTATACCATCACTGTCAAAAACTTACACAAAGATGTGTATCCAAACTATTCATGACATTGTGATACACATGCTACATGTCCCCATAACCAACTATTTAGGTACTCTACACCATCCATCCTCTCACCTCAAAGTAACCACACCAATGCATAGGTGACCATAGACAAGGCTAGCTAACAAGTCTGTGTAAACATTGAATCAATCTTGTGGATATAGACAATCCACTTCCGAGTTATCCCACAACAATCAATAGGTTGTACACACCTACAAAATTGCATAACTCAGATCCAATACATTGAAACATGCAAACCCATAATTGCACTCATAATCAAAAAAATGATATTAAAAGGAGCATTACCATGTAGACTACATGACTCAAGCACCAGATCATGCACAAATCCGATTTGCCAAATAGGTCCACATCCCGAGCACCATAGTTAGGGAAACCACCAAGTATTACCATAGAAATGTTGATTGATAGATCACGTACCAGCACTCTGATGTAGAGAAAGCATCTCATCTCCTCACACCATGCATATTGCATGAATGCAAAACTACAACTATCCTATCCAACAACACCCCAAAATCTAGGGTCTAGAAAATAACTTAATTGCAGCTCCACAAAACCACAAGTTGTTTCTCTTAACCATGTAAAACCTGCAAAACCATAGTGTCTTAACAACACCCATGCACATCCATACCCGCTTCACATCTGGATGACTCAAAATTCTAAAACAAAAACACCATAATAGTTAAACTAGAATAATAGATTATCATGAATATGCATAACCATAGATTTTAGGAAAAACTATAAAACACTTAGATCCAAAGAACATGAATCTGATCCATGCAAGTACAAAACATCTTTAATAGGAAACAACAGTTCAGGAACTTTAGGCCTACTTGTAGGCCAACTCCACAACCACCAACATGCACATGCATCCAAGAGAGTTTGGCTATTATAGAAGCTTTCAAATCATCCAATGCTCAACTTCATAGCCTACATTCAATTGAGGTAATAAAAACAATGCCTTCCAATACCAAGTATAAATACCCAGCATAAGCATATTACTCCATGGCTAAACAACAACACAATCTTCTCCATATCACCAGGGAGCCTCTCACACAGATACCCAATATGACAGCTTTGCTACAGCACAACCACAAAGCAAAGAATCCCACCTCATGCATCAAGATTATTTTTCTTAAAACTAGGAGCCTCAGACCATATCATTTCAATATGCCCAGCTCCAGTTTCTCCATCTTCACCATCCTTCAAACTACATGTTATCTCATCAAATGAAAACAAATGAGCAATCACCTTCCACTCAACATAGGATCAATCATCAATTGATTCCTTCTGATTTCCTTAAGCTTTCCAAGCTAAGAAATCTTCACAAAAGGAATACCCAGAACTAGAAACACCAGGAACAAACAAACCCTAGCAAAAGGCTCTGATACCACTTGTAAGGAAATGAGATCATCTCAGAATGAACATTTGAGAACAATAGTGTCTTTGGTAGGTTTAAATTTCTTTAGATTGCCTCAAAAACATGTACAACTATGCCACAAAGCAGAATCAGACATAGTTCATTTCCTATCATTAATCCTACTGAGAAAAGTTCATGCATGTTTTAAACTGGTTTCAACAACAATCATTAAATAGATTCAACAAAAGAATCATAAAACATGAAAGATGGACTAGAAGACATGAACACATAGATTTACATGGGGAAAACCCTTACGGGTAAAAAACCCCACTCCAAAAGCGTAGAGTCATTGTATTATTCGCAACCAGAAAATACAATTACAATACAATACGTGCACTAAGCCTTTCATGGAGATTAACATCCTGTTCCATTTGGAGATAGTCTGGTAGCATAACCCCTCTCTAAAACTTAGTCTCTCTCATATTCACTATTTCGATGTATATATCATTACAACATTATTCCAAAGATGTTCCAACAAACAACAGCTCTACATTCCATGCTATACTAGAAACCAGTCATTTCTTTTCCTGTAGGAAAATGGTCTCAATTTGGTTAACTATCAGAGACATGTCAAACTATTGAAGGGACTTCATTCAAGATCTCCCCAAATTCTCAAAGTCACATCAATATCCACATTGTTTGCCAAATCACCCTGTCAAACATCCTCTATTAACATCGTCCAATCCCCACTCTCCCACTTAGCATCAGTTGGGTCCCACCAAGGCACCACAGACCAGTGGGCACCACTGGATCATGATGATCTCAGTCAATAGCGCACTCACACACAACATTTATTAGGCCCCACCATAGAGCTTGTGGGCTTGCAAAGTCAACATATTGGTCATATCGAGGGGACTTCATATTACCTCCCACCGATGTTAAGAAGTCTTACCAATATATTTCACATGTACCACCATGGACCCCACTACCAACTAGACACACATGGCATCCATGTCACCACTGCTCAATTATTCATTCAACATCATCAATCAATAGTTCATTAGCATGTTGAAGGGACCTCGACCAAGGTTCCATTGATATACTTTAGTCCCACTGATGAGAGACTTAATGGCAATTCATAAAAAGATTTTAGTCCATCAAGGGGACAGATAATAAGGTCCCATAGATAATGACCAATCAGGATGATAAGAGATGAGCTCACAAACTTCACAAAGATCTTCAACCCAGTAATTTGAGACACCTTTTCTAACACTCTTTTCTGCTAGAATTTTCTTCAAAAGATCTGATATACTATTCTTCAACTCACATCTTTGTGTTGGATGTCAGCACTACTTTTCTGGCTAGGGGAACAAGATATTCATTGAAGTTGCCCCTGAGCCAAAGCTCCCAATTCACTTCCCAGAGGAAGTTTCTACACTAGAGTCTAGCACAGACTAATTCTTGGCTTCAATAGCATCCTTCTTAACCCACATCTTGGTCATCACCTTCTTGATTTCTACTGCATCAACCTTTTGCACCAGTTTCTTTTCTTCTACCAGATTATCCTTCTTCATGTTCTTGCTTTTGCAGAACTTTGCAATATGTCTAGGCCTATTGCAATTATAGCACACAACATTCCTTTGACTATTATTCCTTCCATTCATTCTGGATCTACATTGGTTGGCCTTATGTCCAAATCTATTGCATGTAAAGAAGTTACCATTGAAAGATTAAGCATTCCTCCCATTGTTATAGCCATTCCTTATCTGACTTCTACATTCACTAGCTCTATGACCAACTCTCTTACATGCAAAGTAGTTACCATTGAAAGGTTGAACATTCCTTCCATTTTTATAGCTATTCCTTATCTGAATTTTACATTCACTAGCTCTATGACCAACTTTCTTGCATGTAAAGCACTGACTGGAGAAAGATGGAACATTTTGATTCACTCCACTCCTACATTGAGTAGCCTTATGACCAAACTTATTGCATGAATTACAATAACCATTGAAGGATGGGTACCTTTGAGCATTTATTTCCTGACCTGTGGTTTTCTAGATCCATTCCTTTGATTCTGGATCTTCTTGCCTTTGTCCTTCTTGTTCTCAATATTCATCTCTTGACCTGTTTTAGAACTTTCACCTTTCTCAAATCCCAAGCCTTCTTTGTCATTAGAGTTCTTCTGGCTAGCAAGCATCTCATCAAGTTTTTAAAAAATTATCTTGAACTTTTATTCATAACTCTTTGACTTCTCAAAATCTAACTTCAAGTTCAAAACTTCTTTTTCAAGTTTTGCACATTCTTCTGATTTTCCTTTCACCAATTGATTTAGGTCTTCTTCTGCTTTTTGCCTTATCTTTAATTTGCATTTTCAGATCATCCAAGATTTCATTTTCTAATCTCAATTGTTCACTAACTTCCTTATGCTTTTCTTTAAACTTCTTGACTTGCTCCCTCAACTTCCTGATGCACTCATCTGCTTCCTTGACATTTTCTTTCAGATCCCTTTTTTCCTCTTCAATCCTCTCAAGGTCTTCAAAAGCAACTTTGAGTTCTTCTTCATTGACATATATGCACTCTTCTTTTGTAATTCCAATTGAATGAATTTCTTCAGGAGGAGTAGGATACTTTCTAGCTGCCATGTGTTTAATCTCCAAGATCTTCCTCAAGCAGTTAGACTTCTTCCAAGGAACCAAGCTCTGATACCAATTGTTGAATACCCATAATATAGAGGGGGGTGAATCATTATTCTATTAAACCATTAATCCATTTTCCGCATTTAATAACAGTAAAGCAAATTAAGCATAGAAAGCACAACCATAAACCATAACACATGAACACCAGGATTTTTACGTGGAAAACCCAAAAAGGGAAAAACCATGGTGAGTGCTAGCTCACAATATATTATGTAATAACATTACCAAATTACAAAGAGGCTCACTGTCTGAGGGCTCATTGCCCTAAGGAATCACTGTCCAAAGAAATGCTCACTACAAAATAGGCTCACTACCAAGAGAAAGAAAGAGATAGAAGGGTGGCTCACTACCAAAATGAACTTTTATAATTGCATCTACAAATACATGGGGTACAACTCTAATCAAGTACAAAATACTGTCTCAAAACTCTTCATCCTAATCTGCTCTGTCACACTACAATGCTCTTCATAAAACTTCTTCTCAAACACTTGTCGCACTAATCAGATCACAAAACCTCATATAGTTCATACACATTCATTCATTTTCACAATTCTCACCTCAACTATCAAATTGAATCTTATTTATATCCGCAACATTTACAAACTTCAAATTAGGTCAGCCTGCTAGGATGAAACCTGTAGTTATACAATGTGCAACTTGTCGGCCTGAAGTATTTACTAGAATACTTTGTGGACCAACAAAAACACTTGAAATACATTCTTCTATGTCGGCTCATACTATAGGATCACTTAGGATATGATCCCAATCACTAAATTCTTCCGCACAGAGATCCCAATATCAGGTCAGCTTCACAAACTGATTATCACAGACTCAGATCAACTGTCAGATCATAACTTTCAATGTGGACCACAAAACTTCCTCAAATTCACAACTAAGACTCTTTAGACATCCCCAATCTTATCCTCAAAACCACATAGCATAATATTAACATGCGGAAAAATACGGACTATCAGAACATAGACTCTATCACTGTCAAACACTATCTGCAAAGCATGTTGCGATACTTAAGTCCTCATAACTATCTTATTGGTGGACTTGAGACTCTACAACTTTAGATTTAGAGACTTCAGACATGTGTTATAACACCTCAAAACTGCAAAAAGAAATATCTATTACTAGAGAAATGTGGACCAAATCAAACTAACATTCTGTCCTTTTTAAGACTGTTCTTTGCTAAGGGGGACTTATGCTTCTTGAAACTATACTTCCAGAGATGATCAGAAGGTGAAACTTTGGATTTCGGATCATCTAAGGATTAGTAACATCTTACTAGAACCGCAAGACAAGATCTTCAACTGTGGACCAATGCTGATCATATTACTGTCTCTCTGTACACTAGTATAGAAACAACAATATATGATTAAAAACTACTTATAAATGACTAAACATGGTCACATGACCATTAGTAGTTTATTGTCGATCATTTATAACATGGCCAAATTTATGACTAAACCATTTTTAGTCATTTATTGGTGGTTTTGATTGATCAATTTGGTAGTATATTTAGTCATTAATTAGTCATTGATTTAGTCATATATTTAATCATATTTATTCACTAATCTTGGTCACTTGACCATTAGTAGTTTAATGCTAGTCATTTACAATGTGACCAAATTTATGGCTAAACCATTTGTAGTCATTTACTCACTGATGTTTAGTCATTTATTCATTTTGTTCACTGATTTCTGCCTAAAAGTGTTGGAAATGAGACAATGTTTTTGAGGTTTAAACATAAAACATAGAACAAGATACTCAATCATTCATTTGCACATAATGAAATAGTTATTAAGAAGGAAAAATACTAAAATTTTATTGAGAAAAGGTGTTCTTACAGCAAATACAAGACTTAAATATGTGTCTTTGCTTTGAAAAATGTGTTGCAAAGTGTGTTTATCAGTGCTGTGACTAAGAAAACTGAGTTACAATGCTTTATTTTTTGCTTATACAGCTCCAAAACATGAAATAATTACTTGAAAAATGAAGCCTAAGGGTCCTATATCTCATCCCAAGCATGGGAGAGCATATAGGAACTAAAACTGACTAAGTTCTATGCTTAAAATAGGGAAACCTATTTTACCCTCTACCTTGTTGAACTGCTCAACACAAGTTTGGTCTATACTCTCACCTTGAAACACTTATCCTTTTATGCCAATCAAGATCTCAAAAACACTTATCCTTTTATGCTCCAGAAGTCACTGTGACAGTCTAGGATCAAGGTGTTGCAATTCAAAAAGATAGTGTTGTCTTACCCACTGAGATTGTACATGCTGAGATTCCATAGTTGTCTTACCTTCTGCCCATGCTCTCTTTTACTCATTGTGAACTGTGCTTACTCTGTCATGCACCCCCTTCTTTAGACATTCACAACACTATTGAATTCCTACTGGATTGGTTTTCTATGTCACTTATTTGATGTTGACTTATTGGATGAATGTCTGATATAGCTCCTGAATTGAAAAAGAAAGGCACTCTAATTGCTCCTAGAGATCAATTCCTCCTAGAAGCATCAATGTTGAACGTACCTGATAGTCCTTGCATAGTGACTGTTATTTCTTGGGAAGAGACTATCCTTATATCATTAATCTATCCTTAGGTGCAATCCTATCATAGTGAAGTCTCATAAGCATAGCCATAAAGACTGTTGACAAGGCTATACTTAGTAATTAGATTTGTTAACAAGGTCACTGCCTCTTGATCCTTTCTCTAGGTATCCCCTTGATTCATGCACAGTCTCTTTCATTCCATTATCATTGATTTTTGTTTGAACCCATCCATTAGAAAAGCACTTTGTGCAATAACCAAAGTGGCATTAGCAATGGAGACAACAATATATGCATCAAACTCATCATATACCATGGTAAAGATCCCTGAATAATACTTTACGACTCTTCATGATATGAACTATTGTGGCATCTATTTCATATTTTCTATCTTTTTCCACATCATCAATGATTTTCTTCTTCTCTTCACTTTGGGGAGGTAGAAACTGCAATTCAAGATGAACAATTATATATTACACATTAATTAGTTGTATAAGAATAGGAAAAAAGTATGTTGTTAAATAGGTCCAAATGGAGGCCATTACCTTTATTCTTTTACTTTTGGATGTAAATTTTGAATTGAACACAAAATAGTCAGTAGGTTCTTTTTTTTTTTAGTCTGGCTCCTTGAGGAGAACTTTGTGCTTGGCAAATACAAGTGAATGTAACACTCTATTTACATCATCATCTTCCAAATTTAGTTGAGATTTGATGTCATCAAAACTAAGTTTTTCAGACTCATTGACCAACATTAATAAAGCAGCCTGCAGTTGATTCCATAACAAATTCAAAGTCAATTAATATTGCACACAAAGCAGAATCATATTTTTTAGAAGTGCATCTCAATTTCAAATAAATGTTTGGGAATCCAACTTTGTTTACTTCTGATAGAAACTCTAAGTAGGCTTGCAAATAATAAACTTCTCATAAATGGCAATCGATATTCAAAAAGTAGTCACCTCGTAAGTTGATATTACCATCTCTATTGTGTTGCCATCAAAACTACCTTTCATGGTGTAGGTCCCAAGAGAATATATCCATGTAAGTTTGTGCTACTTATTTTCCTTAGAATAGAATTGTTTATATATATTACATTTAGCTTGCATCAAAAAGGTAAGAATAAATAACTAAGACCAAATGTATTTTTTGATTAAAGAAATTACAAACAAGTAATAAATAAGTTTTACCAGCTCAATAGGAAGATTGATATAAGGGGACTTAGAGGTTGGGCAATATCTAGTAGTAAGGACTTTAACACTCAAATCTTTTCCAACATGAATGTCTTCTCTGTCAAGATGCGCCTTAAATTTATCTTGGTTGATCCTCACTAGAGAAAAGTCATTAACCTGGGATGGACCACAATGACTTTAGTGAAATGGAATAAGGATTTTCCAATGACTTTAGTGAAACAGAATAGGGATTTCCATGATGAAGTAATATGATGCACATTCATAATACATAAGAATAAACCAACGATAAAAAATGACTCTACTTAAACATCATCCACTTCAATGGTCAAACACTCTTAGCCATACTTTTAAACACCTAACAAACTTCTAGAACACCTACCAAACCTTAGATTCTTAGATAGTGCTCATGACTACCTAACACTACTTTAAACCCTAGACAAGTATACCTACAACCTTTGCTAGCATCCTCCCAACCTGTGACAAAATGGGAGCTTTGCAACAAGGTATAGAAATCCATCAAAGCATAAAGGATAGAGAAATTTTGTCAGATGTTATAGTGATAACTGTCCTGGTAGACATGAATGCAAAATGTGGAAACATAGATAAAGCACGTGATCTATTTGACAAAATGCCTCAAAGAAATATGGTCTCATGGACTGCAATGATTGCAGGATATGCACAAATTAAACTTTGTTAGAAGACTTTAGAAACTTTCAAGCAAATGCAATTGGCAGGTGTAAAGCTAGACTCCACAACCTTTGCTAGTATCCTCCCTGCCTGTGCCAAAATGGGAGCTTTGGAAAAGGGAATGGACATCCATCAAAGCATAAAGGATAGAGGAATTTTGTCAGATGTTGTAGTTGTAATTGCCCTGGTAGACATGTATGCAAAACATGGAACCATGGACAAGGCACATGAATTGTTTGATAGAATGCCTCAAAAAATTGTGGTCTCAAGGACTACAATGATTGCAGGATACACACAAATTG
The DNA here is from genome assembly GCA_027924645.1 of Cunninghamia lanceolata. NCBI lineage: Eukaryota > Viridiplantae > Streptophyta > Pinopsida > Cupressales > Cupressaceae > Cunninghamia > Cunninghamia lanceolata. The sequence continues at coordinate 6,108,289 of BSBN01000103.1, forward strand.
GATTTTTTGAAAAATCTCTATAAACTTTCAAGAAAATGCAATTGGCAGATGTAAATCCAGACTACACAACCTTTTCCAGCATCTTCCCTGCCTATTCCAAAATGGAAGCTTTGGAATAGGGAATGGGCATCCATCAAAGCATAATGGATAGGGGATTTTTGTCAGATATTACAGTTGGATAGAATGCCTCAAAGAGATGTCATCTCTTGGACTACAATTAATGTTGGATATGCACAAAATGGATTTGTTGGAAAGGCTTTACAAACTTTCAAGCAAATACAATTAGCAGGTGTAAAGCCAAATTCCACAACCTTTGCCAGCATCCTTCCTACCTGTGCCAAAATGGGAGCATTGCAACAAGGTATGGACATCCATCAAAAAGTAATGGATAGAGGAATTTTGTTAGATGTTGTAGTTTCACCTACCCTGGTAGAAATGTATGTAAAATGTGGAAGCATTGACAAGGCATGTGAACTGTTTGGTAGAATGCCTCAAAAAGATGTCATCTCATGGAATACAATGGTTGCAGGATATGCACAAAATGGATTTGTTGAAAAGGCTTTAGAAAATTTCAATAAAATGCAATTAGCAGGTGTAAAGCCAAATTTGACAACCTTTGCTAGCATACTCCCTGCCTGTGCCAAAATGGGAGCTTCGGAATAGGGTACAGACATCCATCATCAGAGAGACCACACCATATCGGCAGGAGCTACATTCATGTCTCCCTGATAACACAATCATCATTGAAGAGGCTATACTATAGTGGTGGGAGGTACTTTAATGTCCCTCCGATAAAACATCATGTATGAAAGAATGTGATCATCATCGAGAAGACTACATCACATCGGGAGGAGAAGTCTTAGTCCCTTCGATAAAAAGAAAATGATTCATAATGAAGATTATCAAAGAGACCGAGTCATATGGGAGGGAACTTGCAAAAGTTCCCCCAATTTAATAATACGAAACTACAAGGAACATCAAATCTCATCTACACATTATAAGGTACAAATAAATTGATCACAATTTGAAATCATTCAAAAGAGAATTTGTGCATAAATTCTTCAATATTGAATTTTGTGCAGAAGTTTTTGTGAAGGCTTTGGTGGTCTGAAGTGGAACTTGCAACTACAATATTTGATAAAAATCCACTTCCAAATATTCTCTACATAAACTATAAAAATTCTCCAACATTAGCAAATCATTGCAATTCTCTAGGAAATTACAATAGAAAGTGTAGATCATGGGGCTGATTGTTCACAAACAAGGGAGTTACATTTTTGTCTATACACCCAAAGTCTTAGTGAATAATAGAAGAAAAGCAATATGCAAAACATCAGTCCCTTCCTATGATCATCAACTTCTATATACTTCCTCTCTAACTAAGCAAAAGACTAAGCAAAAGGAACCAAAATAGGCTCTAGTTCAGATATTCCTACAAATAGTAATGAATTGAAATAAAAAAAAATCCTATTTTACTTAAGGAAAATCCCAAAGGAAAAAACCCCACCTTCTAACACTTACAGACTACCATGGTTGATCTCTGAGGTCAAAACTTTGGATCCCCCTTCTTCAACAAACTGTAGCAATAGCAACAACATTAAACACCAGACATTGTCCATGATATTTCCTAGGTGCCAAACCATAAAATTTAACCCCATTGTTAGATGGAATTTAATCAAAACATTATTCAATTGCAAATGTTGCTACAACTTCTCAAATTTCAAATAAATCAACCAATGTGGCATGAACCATGGGAATTTTGTATAGAGTAGTGTCATGTGATTGAAACTTTGGCACATACATTGAGTTTGACCTATGTGGACATCCTCTTCACTATGTGTAACCTTAGGTAACACCAATCTAGTAGCTGGTTGACTGATTTGTTGAATGGAAGAGTGCCAATGGCCTAGAGTGTTGCCATTGAGGTTTGATTTTGGTGCCATCAAGTTTTTGCGAGCAATATGTTGTCTATTGTCAGTTTGAGCAAGTCTACCTACCTAACCAAAGTGAGAGTGTGGATTGTCGTGGCTTAGGTCATAACACTTAGTCTTCTAGTAATATAACCATGTTGCAATTCTTGATTTCTTCTTTTTTCTTAATGAAGAACTAGTAATATAACCATTTTGCAATTCTTGATTTCTACTTTTTTTCTTAATGAAGAATGAACAAACATTCTTAACTTCTTCCACATAAGTAATGGGAAGACCTTGAAAGTGTAGGAGCTTTCAAATTGAAGATATCTTCTAGATATTTTTTAATTGCATATGATTTGGTAAACTAAGAACCAAAAATCTTTTTGTTTTGGTAAGAGGGTAAAGATCTATTTTCTATAGAGATCTATGGCTCCAAAAGTGTACATGAATTTACAAAAGTGGGAAAATCTCTCCCTTTTTCTAGTGCTTTACCAATCTTAATCATAGGAATACTCTCATCTTATAGGACTAGACACTCAAAACTTAATATTATTTGAAATCACAAAATTACTAGTTTTAGAATTGTCACTGACAATTTTTAATCATTGCAAACAAAGGTTCTATTTGTACTCTTTTATAAAAAAAGTGAAGATTATCTATGGTTCTATTTTCATTATTTCAACTTAGACTGGTTTCTCTAGATCTAGTGAGACCCTATCATTGGATTTGTGATTTTCACTCAGGTCTTCATTTAGGTGAATCGTTATTGCTTGGACCTCCTCCTTGTACCAATGAATAAAATATATCACTGTCATTTTAGGTCTACACCTTATCCATGAATGTTACTGTAACAATTTCCTTGTACCTTGATATTGTCAATCATGTGAATCTTATATAGTCAATTAAGCCTTTAACATGAGGGAGACGACATTGGGGTAGAGTATGTTAAATGTATCAATTTTCCTAAACAACATTTTATATATGTTGTGTTTAGTTTACTTTGTTTGACAATTTATAATTTATAATTTACTTTGTTTACTTTGGAAATGAAAGAAAACCCACAAGGTTCAAGCTTGACTCAATGGGCCTTCTCAACAATAGCAATTGGATTAGAAATAATTTTGCAATACTAGATACAACTGGATCACATTCACATTCTATTACTGGGTGCACCAGTTTTCATGACTTGTCCTCTATGGAATGTGAAACAAAGATTTGTGAGAGCTCTTTGTTTGAGTATTATGAACTTGCAACACTAAAAAAGCAAATTGAGCTTGTGTGTTGGGGAACTGCTAGTCCAGCTTATAGAAAAGAACTCCCCATGAGCAGGAAATCATGGATGGATCATGTCATTTGTCTTGACCTCTACATCAAGAAGCCAAAGGATAGGTTACCAAGGAATTTTTCTCAGGTGATGATTCCTAGATACATTAATGATAGGGAAAGTTTGGAGTCTAAGAAGAAGCATCACCACTAGAGGTTCTGCCATTTGGAGTTTCTTCAAATCATATGTAGAATTGAGCTAAATTTGGTGTGGATTTACATTTACAAGAAAATGTTCTAGCTCTTCTGTGGATTTATGCTCCAACCTCCTTGAAGTCCTTGCCATGTTTGAAAATGTGAGACAAGTTGACATTTGTAGGGATAGTTGACCTTTTTTGTTATTATATCTAATGGCAAGGGCTTGAATAATGAATATGGCATGTGTATCCTCTGCTAGAGAGTTACTTTCCTATAGACCTTTGAACTTGAGGTTGTCCTTATAAATGTGAGTTGTTGCTGAAATTGAAAGAAACATTGCTTAGCCTTACACTCTACATTAAAAAAGAGTTCTTCACATTTCAGAGACCATCCATGTAGAGTAGAGGTATCCATATATTAATTGAGATTCTCTTGTTTGTTAATGACATCATGCTTCTCTTTATGGTGGTTTGAGAATAGAATTCCTAGCTATGAAATCCATGGGGAGGTACTATTGTTTATACCAAATCTACCAAATTGATTGCTTCTTCCAACCCATAATAGATATTGGAAGCATTATGTGCTCTTCGGATACTATTGATTCACATACAAATGGAGGTAGATCATTGAGGAACTGCTCACCCTTGTGGTGTACTAAGGATAAGGCTACTTGGCACCCCAACTCATTCTAATGGTTGTGGCTCCATCTCTTTTTGACATTGAGGACCCTCTCATACCCATTCTCAAGGGCAATCTCACATTACCAATTTCTTCCCTAGCACCACTAGTTCTTCAAATTTGACTATTAGTAAAGATTTAGTAGGTATCAACTACCTCCTAGGATTGTCTAGGTCAACCCCCTTATCCCCAACAAGCATTCTCAAACCCTACATTGGTACTCCTACAATAATCAATGATAATATTAATGGCTCCTCCAATCCATCTGAGAATACTGACACCTCAATATTTTGGTTCCCTCTTGGGTTGTCTTCTTTTGCTTCCACTACCTTATGCAGTCTTCCCCTTGCACATCTATTTAAATTTTATACTTGTACTAGTTTGGTGGTTACTCTTTTTAGGTTAACCTCTTGTGTGTTTATTTATTTTCTTTTCCTACTCTTCTTGCTTTATTGCATTTGCTTTAAATCTAAGGCCCCTTTTTCCTTAATTCTTTGTTATTGTACCCATTGTACATTCCAGTCCCTTTGATCTATTGTTGATCATTCATGGATATTAATATATTTTATTTCTTTCTATTAATTAAACCATTAAAGATGGAGAAAAGGGTAATGAATTCCTTGCATTCAAATGTTCATAGCTATCTATCTTAAGAATGTAATATTTCTTTGAGTCCCCTATTCTAGTAGCATGAATGTATGCCTTGACATGCAAACTTAACAAACAAGAATGGGTTGATGTACACTTGTACACATAGTCAAATAATGTGTTGAAAACATTATGGGAAGATCTCTGTCCTTAAAGGACTCATTGTACTGTACATAATCTGTAATCTATATTTTGCTTCATGATGAAATCTTTAATGTGATTTGTGGAGACCTTGTAAGAATACTTTGTTATATACTTCATTATTAAATGAGACAGACATGGCCTAGACTGTTCATAAATTATCTTGTTTTAGTTAAGATTTATGATCTACTATAGGAATTGTAAGTTGTATGCCTTGTGAAAATGGGTCTAAATTTACAGCTTGCTTATGGAAGTCATGGTAGCTTGACATTGATTGGGATAGATGGTGTGATTCATCTATGGTTTCAAAGTACCTCCCCATGGATGTCATTCTGTAACTAAAAATACTTGAAGTCAAGCCATATGCTATATAGATATGTTCTTCCCAAGCCTATAATAGTATCATTGCCTCAAATGATACATAACTATTTTTTTTCAAGTGCTAACATAAGACATTTGCCCATAGGGTCAATCAAAATTGTCTGAAAAGGGTTTATCTCCAAGCCAATACATCTAAACATTACCTGTATCTTTTGAAATATTTCATAGGTATTCAGTGTAAAGAAGCATACAACACATGGCAAGGGAAAAACATTTATTATTCACCAAAATTATTTAAAAAATTGTTTTATTTATCCTTGATAGTTCTTCCCTAGCTTTCCAAAATCGTCTATTTACTTCTTGTTCCCTATGCTATACCTTATATAAGTTAGAATAAAGTGCTACACTCTTATCAAAGATGCCTTTTGCACTCTCAATGTCATCCTTGATAGCAAAGTATGCAGAAAGCATTGTTATTGCTTTTCATCTTCAATAGGCATAAATATAGACTTACAATCCAACTATCTTTAATCTATTCCCCAATCAACTAAAAGGCCTATCATTCCACTCCTATGAATGGTAGCTGATTCCCACAACAACAATCCACTTTTCTGAGACCTAATGAGCAGTCTATATATAGACCCGAGTACACAAAACCCACTTTCAAGTACGCAAGAGAAAGAGTTTTCAGCTCATACTATTGGAAGAAATAGACTAATTCTTAGGTCAATGGAATTCCCTGCCCTCTAGTAATTGGTTTGAGCTCCCTACTAGAAATTTCTCTGCAGCCTCTAGGTTTGAGCATGAGTGCCCTAGTGATTTTAAGCTAAGGTTCAAAACTTCAAAAAAAACCTTTCCTCAGTTGAAAATCAATCATGGTATCAATTTCACAACCTATCCAACATGAAAGTATATTCCATCTCAAGACATGTTTTTATTTTTCTAAAAGTGTAAAACAAACAAGACCTTAAAAAAACAACAAAAAGAAGTCAACATACATAATAGAAAGGATATAAACAAAACCCACACCATGCATACAAACAAGAAACTTTCCAAGATCAATTGTGGGTATCACCAATACACGAAGATTCTTCCTAGCCAAAGTCATTACGCCCATTGTGTTCTTAGGATTTGACTGCACAAATAAACCAACATATGATGGATCCAACTTTTATTTCCCTAAAACAATTTATAACAGAGCCCAAATGATGAACCAAAAATATAAACAGATGGGGTAATAAAAATAACCAAACCTGGGTTTTTGCCCCACATATAAGATTGACTGTATCTGCCTGTGCCTAAAATCTAGAGGGGTTGTAATCCCCATTTCTCATTCACTTTGAATTGTCTATGCATATCATAGTAGTCTAACAGAATACACATGATATATATTACTTAATAGATTTGAATTAAACTACCTAGGACAAGGATTGAATGGTTTAATATCAAATTGAAATTATGAGAATGATGTATACCTCAAGAACCATGGTGTAAAATGAATTCAATTAGCAATGGAGATGAAAGAATTAAAAATCTATGTGAGAAATCTGCCTTGGCCTCACCATATTTTTATGAGCTTTTATCTTTTTAGCTTTTGATCTATACTTTCCCGCCTCCACAAACTAAACCTATTTTTAAGTAATTATATGGAGGGACTAAATTTGATGGTCGTATGGCTGTATTTAAACATTTTTGCCGTAAAATACAATCAAAATTTTAAAAAGATTGTATCACATGAAAGGGGAGATTTTGGATAGACCATCAAAATTTATATGGAATTATATATATATATATATATATATATATATATATATATATATATATATATATATATATATATATATATATATTTGGTTTATATATAAATTTTACTTATACTAAAACATATCATAGTATTTTAAGGTCATCTTTGAATAGATAACCATCATTAAAAATTGCTTGACAAGCAAAGTCGACCGTCAAATTTAATCCTTGATTATAGGGTGTTCTTCAAGTCTATAATAAAGCAAAATAAAACGACTGCACTTGCCCCTTTTAAGAGTTGCTATATTAAGTAATATGTGGAATGTAATTATTATAAAATTATATTAGGATGCATTTTTTTATTATTTTTAGATGTTATAGTTTAGTTAAATTAATATGTATTTTTTAAATATATTATATTTAAAAGATTGAAAAAATAGTAATATATATTATTTTAAAAAAGTAATATATATTGTCTAATTTTTATTTGTGTGACTAATTATTTAGTTGTGTTTTTTATCCGATAATCAAATTAGTCATTTATAGTTGTGTTGCAAAAAAATAGTAGAATTTAGTCATTTGTAGTTGTTGTGACTAAAAGTTTTAGTCACGTAGTCATTTATTTGCCAAAATTCTACTAGTGGTAGTCATCTCAGTACTCTGCCAATACTTAGCCAAAATGTCTACATCGTCTTTCCAAACCAGAGTTCTCTATACACATGACTTCATGAGGATTACTATAACCTCACAACCCTTCTGAATCCTTGTTGCCATCAATGAAAACACTAATCAAACATCATGTGCTCAGCTAATCCTCATCATACTAGCAATGTCTTCATCAATGATGTTTGGCAAGTTGCCAACATTAAGTTGTGTTGCCGACCTTGGAGAATGTTTTCAAGGATGATGATGGTGTAAATAAGTGTTAAGAATTCATGAATGTGAGGGTGTGTAAGGGATATGATGTTTATGATGCAAATTTGATTAGGGCAATGAGAGATTTCATGTGTTAGGCTATTGGATGCAGTGAGCAGAAGGTGTCTATTATTTTCAGTGTTGCTGTGAAGATGGTGTTTGTGTTGTGATGGATATTGAGCTTCATTGGAACTAAACTCCATGCATAGGTTAGATGCAATTATATCAGTTCAAAGCCTAGTAGTGAGCCACTCTTCTCTTCTCTCTTTCTTTCTCAGTGGGTAGTGAGTCCATCTGTAGTGAGCATTCTTTCTTCTGGGTAGTGAGCCTTAAGTAGTGAACCCTTTGATAGTGAGCCTTTTTGTAATTCGGTATTGCTACTACATTATATTGTGAGCTAATCCTCACCATGGTTTTTCCCTTTTAGGGTTTTTCCAGATAAAAATCTAGTGTTCTCTTGTGCGTGGTGTTGACATGATGTAGTTTCATTTATTTTCTTTTCATGCTTAATCATCATAACATGTTTAAAGGTTAATGTGGATCTGAATGTTTGCAAGGGTTTGAAATTTTTGATACAACTAATTCACCCCCCCTCTCAGTTGTCTTGTGCATTTAATAGACTATGACTTTTAATTGTTTCTTTTAATTAGTTAGTCCTTGCAACAATTTATAAAACTATTTCAAAGTGTATTTGAACAAATCTTTTTAATGCATCATATGGGATTTTATCATTCAGTTATGGATTACTGAAGAATGCTTAGTTATGAATGTGTATAGTATTTGGGAGTATATTCCAAGGATGATTATACAACCACACTTTTGAGATTCTAAATGCATACCCAATTCTCCATATAAGGACTTACATATGTGTTAGTATTTGAAATCTAAAGTTAGACTTAGTTACCCATGCGATCAAGGCACAAGCCTGTGGTAGCAAATCATTCTATCTCATTGAAACATAACTTAACTTCTACATTATCTTAGTGTAGTTTTAGCATTTTCAATATATAGAGCAAATAATTCTATGACTTATGGCAAAACATAAGTGAGTGCATTTTATATGCTCCATATAAAATGAAGATATGAAAGCCTTTTCTTATAAAGGTACGGATGAAAACCTAGAACACATAATACTATGACAAGTGTCTTATTCTTATGACTTGAGACAAATAAGAAAATGCCCTAAGTAAAACAACTAAGTGTGAATAAGTCCTATAAGGGAACTAGTTAGGGAATAAACCATTTTCACACCAATAGAAAGTGCATATGCCCCCTATAAATAGACGTACATGTTGTGTATTCTCTCCCCTCATGTCATTAAGCAATCTTGGGATTACAAGCATATACACACCTACTTGAATAGTTATAGGCTTGTGAATGTTCTCATAATGTCTTCATTATTAAAACCAATTCTTTTCTTACAACCCCAAAATCTAAAAAATCCAAATCCTTTGCAATTGCATGTATGTTGATTGAATATGTGAACATTAAAAATGCCTTTTGCCAAAGTTTGAACTTATAGCCCTAATAAATCCAAAACTATGTTAACTTGAGATTGAAACCAATTACTCATCACCTCATCTAAAATCCCAAGTCCTAAACATCTCACATTCATCGAATTTCACCTAAAAATCATCCAAAATCATCCAAAGGTCATTCACCCTATCATCAATCACAAACAAGCGCCTTCATCATAACCTAGCACCTATATAGTACACTCAAGTGCATCCATCCATAAACCCATGCCTATGTTTTAAATGAGCACCTGCATCATAAATTGACCAAAAACTAAAAATTAACCTTCACTACACCTAAATACACTTAAATTTGTCATCCCATACTTGATTTGACTTAACTCTAGTCATATACTATTGTTAATCCACCCCAAAGTCAAATCCTTTCATTTGATTTTGAAACATTCACCTCACCAATCACCCCATCCATCCTTAATCAAGCTCATTGTTAGAAAATCCCAATCCACCTCAAATCAACCAATCCATCCTAGGTATAGACTCAAACCAAGACCTTAGATATTATCCTTTAATCCACATTTTCTTAGGGGCTTGTCTACCCTAAGTAAATAATCCATCACCCATAAATCAAATTGATCCCCACTTAAGAACTATACCTATCTTAAGTAGGATACATTTGGTTTAATCCATTTCAACCCATCTCTTGAGAGTTAGGAAAAGTGTCTCAAATTACTGGCTTAACATTTGAATTGTTCTACTCATCAGACTAAGTGTTTAGTTTCAGTGGGACCTTATTCCCTATCCCCTTGATGGTCTGATAAGAATTTGTGGTTTGGTGTTAAACCTTATTGGGGTGACTTTGCTTTATCAGTGGGACCTTGGGAATAGTCCCTTCGATGAGTCGATACACGGTTGAGTTCTAAACTGCATTGGCGGGACAAAGCAAATCGGTGGGACTCTCCATCTCATCCCTTCAATAGCCAATATGAAGCATATCAGAGTGACCTAGCATATCAGTGGGACTCTATCATGAGTCTCTTTGATACTTTGATGTTGGGCAGTGGGACCACTTGGGGCATTATTTAACTTGTTCGAAGTGACATTCAAACATCGATGAGATACAATATCTTGTCCCTTCCATATGGTGTCTGCCTTGGTGGGACCTGGCTAGTACTAAACGGTGAGTAGGGATTGGATGATGCCAATTGAAGGATGTATGACTCAGTTACATGGAAGTATATGTGGAATGCCACCTGGTAGTTAATATCAATATCAGTGTGACATCATAAGTTCAGTGGGGCTCTTTAATTCATCCCTTCGAGACCGATACACAATGTTGGCTCTCCTTCAAAGTGTCTAGAAGATATTAGTGGGACTCTATTTTGAGTCTCCTTGATAGCTCCAACCAATGAACATTTGTGGTTACATTTTATCAATTAAACCATTTGCCTTAGAAGTGGAATTGACTAGTTTTCTAAAAGGCGTGGAATCTAGAGTGAACTATTCTATTTGATAACCGAATGCAATGAAGTTTATATATATTGCAATTGTGTGAATGTAAATGGTATGTAAGGAACATTGGAACATTCTAAAACATAGAGAGTGTGAGAGGCTGATCAGAGAAATGTTGTGTTGCCCTAGTCACTGTGAATTGACATCTGAAAGAAGAAGACTGTAACTTTGTATGTAAACTTTATTTTACTACAATACAAAGTGTTTTGATTGGTGTGTGTGTTTTTCTCTCGTAAGGGTTTTCCCACGTAACTCTGGGGTTAATCTATGTATGTCTCTTGAATTGTCTATTCTATATTTCTGATTAATGTGCATCCTTGAATGAATTGTAATTGAAATTGAAAGTATTTTCTACATTTCTCTTCTACAAATTGGTATTAGAAAGGTGTTTCCACACTTGCTTTCCTTGCAAGTGGTATTAGATCCTGGCCAATTGTGTTATCCTTGTGGGTGAGTTAGGTTTTTTATGCTAATTTGGTTGAGGGAGTTTTTACAAAGAAAATTGATTTGTCTTGATTTCAAATTTAAGATGGCAAGCACATCCGGAAGAATAGAGATTGAGAAGTTCAATGGTGGCAATTTTGAGTTGTGGAAACTCAAAATGGAAGATTTACTCATGGATCAGAAGTTATGGACTAGAGTGTCCTCAACCAAGCCAGCAGAAACCTTGCAAGAAGACTGGGATGCAATGGACTGAAAAGCCAAGGGTCTGATCAGACTATGCTTGGCCAATTCAGTTCTCTTGAATGTCCATGAGGAGAAGATAGAAAAGATTCTATGGAAGAAGCTTGGTCACATTTATCAGGGGAAATCTCTAGTAAATAAGTTGTTCTTGAGGAAGAAGAGTCTATTGTAGATCATTTAAATGCATTCAATATGATTGTTTTTCAATTGACATCTATGGGTGTGAAGATTGAAGATGAGTATCATTGCATGCTCCTGTTATGTTCATTACCTGACACATGGGATCACCTGGTAATGGCCATTGGGAGTACATCAACCACTTTCAAGATGGAATATGTGGTTGCTTCGCTGCTGTTAGAGGAAATGTGAAGGAAGTCTTTTGAGATGGCCAAGGAAGCACTTGTTGTTTTGGATAGACCAATGGAGAAAGGTAAGAAGAAAGACAAGAAGTCTAGATCCAAGTTAGAGGGGAGATCAAAGTCTCCTTGTAAAACATCCAAGGTGAAATGTTGGAACTATGGGCAGAAAGGTCATATCCGGAAAGACTGCAAAGAGGAGAAAAAGAAGAAGAAGAAGAATAAGTCTTCTGATAACGAATCTTCTCAAAGTGAAGAAGATGCCTTCATTGTAGCCTTAGCAACATAGGCATCGGATGATGTCTAGCTGATTGATTAAGGTGCATCCTTTCACATGACATCTCATAGAGAATGGTTTTCAAAATATGAAGAATACAAAGGTGGAAGGGTGTATCTAGGTGATGATTCTCACCTTGAAATTGTTGGTCATGGAAGAGTCTGAATCAAGTTTCTTGATGGAAGAATAAAAGGAATCAATGATGTAATGCATATACCATATCTAGCTCAAAATTTGCTTTCTGTTAGTAAGCTGAATGATGTTAGTGTGCAAGTTTCTTTTGTGAATGGTGGCTGAAAAAAGACAAGAGGCTCAATGGTGTTGGCCAAGGGTGCACGCATAGGCACTCTGTTCAGGCTAGACATACATGTTGTTCACTGCAACAGTGTCTATGCAAAATCAAACAAAGTTGCCAATGCTGGGAAGGAAAATGTTGTTCCTCTGGGTGTGAACTCTTTGGAGGTGAAACTCCCAGTAGAGAAAACTATGTTGTGGCATCACAGACTCAACCACATAGGGGAAAAAGGCTTAAAAGCCTTGACAAACAAAAACCTGGTTGAAGGGCTTGATGATTGTAACCTTGAGTTTGAATTTTGTGAACATTGCATTTATGGAAAGAAACACCATGTTTCTTTTAACTCTAGTCCTCATAAATCTTCTAGTATACTGGATTATGTTCACTATGATGTTTTTGGTCTAGTGAATGTTCCTTTGTTATTGAAATCTAAATATTATGTTTCTTTTATAGATGATTTTTTGAGAAGGCCATTTGTGTATTTTCTTAAAAGTAAATCAGAAGTGTTTAGTTAGTTTAAGGAATTTAAAACCTTGGTAGAAAATTAGACTGGAAGGAAAATAAAATGCTTGAGAACGGATAATCACAATGAATTTTGTTCTGTAGATTTCAAAAGGTATTGCAAAGACCATGAGATTAAAAGGCATAAAACTACACCTTACACTCCACAACATAATGGAGTTGCTAAAAGGTTAAACAATACGCTAATGGAAAGGGTGAGAAGTATGTTGAGCAGCGTTGGCCTGGAGTAGAAGTTCTGGGCTATGGCTATGGCTACATCATGTTACTTGGTAAATAGATCTCCCACTTCAGCACTTGTTGACAAAACACCTTTGGAAGCATGGTCTGGTAAGAAGCCCTCTTTGAGACATATTTGTATCTTTGGCTGTGAGGCATATGCATATGTTCTGAATGAAAAAATATCTAAATTGGAAAACAAGGCTATAAAATGTATCTTTATTAGCTATGGCATTGGTGTTAAAGGATACAAGCTTTGGAATCCTATTACTGAGAAGGTATTGCATAATAGAAGTGTAATCTTTCGTGAGTTGAAACCTTCTTCAGTGGATCTACAACTAGAGGTGAAAGAAGACAAAAAGAAGGATGTTGTTGAAATCCCTCTTACTCTAGAGAAGGAAGAACAACGAATCCCTGGTATACCTGAAACTAAGGAGAGCTCTAGTAGTTCTAAAAGTTCTAAAGAAGAACCACAACCTCAGTCTCAGTGAATGAGAATGTCTACACGTGAAAAGAGGCAACCTGAAAGGTTTGGGTATCCTATGCTGGATTCTAGTTGTACTTATGCTTTAATTGCTAACATTGATGAGCCTAGGATTGTAAAAGAGGCTATTAATATGTTTGATTTAGATTCCTGGTTGGAAGCCATGAATGAGGAAATGACATCATTGAAAAGAATGAAACCTGGGATTTGGTACCTTTGCATGAAGGTCAAAAGCCTATTGGTTGTAAATGGGTATTTAAAAAGAAAATTGGTCAAGATGGCAATGTTGAAAAGTATAAACTAGGTTGGTCGTGAAAGGCTATTCCTAGGTAGAGGGAATTGATTATGGAGAAATTTTTTCTCCTGTATCTAAGCTGACATCTATCAGATTTCTTTTGTCTGTTGCAACAACATATGACTTAGAGATTGAGCAGATGGATGTGAAGACAACATTTCTTCATGGAGATTTGGAAGAAGAAATTTATATGTCCCAGCCTGAGCACTTTGTTGGAAAAGGTAAAGAACATCTAGTTTGCAAGTTGAAGAAATCTCTTTATGGTTTAAAATAGTCACCTAGAATGTGATACCAAAAGTTTGATACTTTTGTGTTGTCATTGGGATTTGTGAGATCAAAATCAGATCATTGTGTGTATTATAAAATTGAAAATGCTTGTGTAATTATTATTTCCTTGTATGTTATTCATTGTGAATGGTAAGGGTATTATTTCTGAATTAAAATCTCAGTTGTCAGCACAATTCGAAATGAAAGATTTAGGTATAGCTAGGTATATTCTGGGGATGGAAATCACAAGGGATAGGGAAAATAGAAAACTTTGTCTTAGCCAGATCAATATGTTAATTCTATCCTAGAGAGATTTATATGACAAATTGCAAGTAGCTAGTTGTTCTAGTGTTGTAGGGAACGAAGCTATCTGTTGAAGATTGTCCAAAATCCCCTACTAAGATGGAGGACATGACCAGAGTGCCTTATGCAAGTGTAGTTGGTAGTTTGATGTATGCAATGGTTTGTACAAAACCAAACATTGCCCAAGTAGTGGGAGTGCTTAGTTAGTTTATGGCTAATCCAAGAAGGCCACATTGGGATGCTATGAAAAGTGTTGAAAAGTATAAAACTAGGTTGGTTGTAAAAGGCTATTCCCAGGTAGAGGGAATTGATTATGGAGAAATTTTTTCTCCTGTATCTAAGCTGACATCTATCAGATTTCTTTTGTCACTTGCAGCAGCATATGACTTAGAGATTGAGCAGATGGATGTGAAGACATTTCTTCATGGAGATTTGGAAGAAGAAATTTAGATGTCCCAGCCTAATCACTTTGTTGGAAAAGGTAAAGAACATCTAAAGGTAAAGAACATTTGGTTTACAAGTTGAAGAAATCTCTGTATGGTTTAAAACAGTCACCTAGAATGTGGTACCAAAAGTTTGATACTTTTGTGTTGCCATTGGGATTTGTGAGATCAAATCATATCATTGTGTGTATTATTGTATACGCCTAAAAATGACACAAATCATCCTAAATAAATATTCTAAATATTTATTCCATTCTTCTACCAATTAAATAAATATTCTAAATTTATTTAATCGATTCACTGTTCCATAATTAAATAAATTCTATTTATTTAATTAAAATTCTTCTAAATGTCCTACACAATTAAATAATCATAAATTATTTAATTAAGCCTAATTCCTCTATCCTAAAGTTCTAAATTCAAAATTCCACATCACCTTTACACCTCACCTTTTCCACCTCACCTTGTCCACCTCATCAGGTTGCACATGTAATTAAATATATTTAATATTTAATTGCCTTATTTTCCCTCACCCACATGGCCTATTTCTTCTCCAATCAGAGGTCAGTTAACCAATCAATCAAATCTGTTAACTAACCTGTCAGTTGAGTCAAATCCTCAATCAATCCAGTCAGTTCCACAATCCACTCTTCTAACTGATCAATCAAGTCTGTTAACAGACCAGTCAATGGAGTTAACTCTCCAATCAAGTTTTGTCACATCCCCCCTTTCATGATGGAGCTGGGACACTTGTCACATTTCTACTGGTTGCACATTCCTCAACCATCCTCAGCCATTGATCTTCATATCTTCTCTCAACCATTGATTCTCATTCTTCTGAGTCTATAAATGAAGCTTCATCCCTTCATTCTATTCATCCAGGCTTTTGACATCGTTACTCTGCAGAAATATCACCAACGCGCCTTTGGCACCCACTTGTCATCTACAAGCTTGAGATCACCATTGTTGCATTGGAGCTCACCTTCATTGTAGATCACACCATAGCCGTTCACCATCGACTTCCTCAAACAGCTTTAAAAGATTGCACTCTCTGAGGGCTCATCTCATCTGCGAAAGGACGATTCGTGATAGGCGAACAACAGAAGTTTCGAAACGGAAGAGGTTTGTTGTGTTTGTTCATTGCTTTGTTTACTTGAATCTTCTTTGTTTCACTATTCTGTTGATGTTTGGGTCATCTATTATTCATTTGATCGATCACCATTTTACCCTCACATTTTTGGCACCCACTGTGGGGCCGTTGCCCCTTTATTTCACCATTTTTGAGCTTTTTTGAAGGCAGGTTCCGTACAGGTCACGCAGAGTCATGCACAAGTTCTTTCAGCACATCTGTTTATTTCCACGGTGCATATAAAGACTGTTTCGGCGCATTTATTCTTTTTGCGCATCTGTGTATTTCTGCAGCGCTTTTGCGCACTATTACGATGCATAGGTTATAACTGCGCATCTGTTGATTGTTACAGCACTTCTGAAGACTGTTGCTGTGCATCCATTAAAACTGCGCATATATTCATTTTAACCGCGCATACGTTCAATCTTGCAGCGCATTCGTTAATGCTGCGCTTCTGTTGATCATTTCTGCGCATCTGATCACTGAAGCTGCGCATTTGTAATAGACTCAAGTTTTAATACTTTTCTAGAAGATTTTGCTAACATTAACCCCTTTGCAGGTGTTTGCTGGAGCGGTTTTGCAGGGTAGGCTCGGGTTCAGTTACATGTAGTTGCATCTAATTAGGTCACCTTTCATTTTCTGGGAAAGAGTACAATGGTTGTTCATTACAAATCTTCATCTAGTCCTAATTAGGGAGGAAGTAACTGGTTTATTTCATGCTTGCATTATAAAGACCTTCAAAGTTATTGCTATCTGAGATTTAAAATTGAACTCATCACTGATCTTGAAGGTAAAATGAACCATTGCTATATCGTGAGACCTGAATTTCAAAGTTAACAATCTCGTGCTTCGTGGTTTTAAAATTGAACTCATCACTGATCTTGCAGTTAAAATGAACCATTGCTATATCGTGAGACCTGAATTTCAAAGTTAACAATCTCATGCAACGTGGATTTAAAATTGAACTCACTACTACTTTCTGGGATTTAAAACTGAACCACTGCAATATTGCTGAAATCACTTCAAAGTTCTGTTTGAGTAGATTAGCCCATTTAGTTTTTATCTTTTAACTAGGGTGGATTAATCAGTGTATTCTGTGCTTGCGAATGACAATAGGCTTATGCTCTCCCCTCTTCTGGGTGATCAGAGTGCCAGACTTGTCATTCTATTTGTTTAACCTTTAGGAGGGGCCTGCCCTTGGATGCACGCTTGTCCAAGCGGGAACGACCCTGAGTGGTAACAGGCTAACGCCAAGCCCTACCGAGCCACTTAAAATAAATTGTGCTTGAGGTGAAAACCTCCTGCAACGAGTGCTGTTATGTTACACTGACGGCCAACCTCCCCCAAAACCCTCTCAGGCGTAACCCTTTGAGGCTGGGAGACTCCATAACGGAGAGTAGCGCCGCCGCACGTGTAACCACTTGAACGGTTGCTTGAATTAAATACCTCTTGTTTTAGTGGTCCAAATCCCTTATAATCCATTTCTCGCCTAGGATTTTGTGCTTGCTTTTGTCCAAAATAGAGTCTAAAAACTACAAAAACAATGGAAAACTATAAAATACTCTTTGTGCTTGTTGTGTTTTCTTGCTAAATTAATTCATAATATCAGATCAAGAAGACCTTTTTCCAGCCAAAGAATACCAAAAACAAAGGAAAAATCCAAAAAAAAAAAATATTTGCAAAAAATACCAGAACTGCACATATACACTTTTCTGCTGTGCATACACAGCGACTTGCTGTGCTTTTGCACCGACTGGCTGCGCATATATACACTTTTCTGCTGCGCATACACAGCGACTTGCTGCGCTTTTGCACCGACTGGCTGCGCATACATACCTTTCTGCTGCGCATATACTTTTCTGCTGCGCATTTACGCACTGTTACTGCGCATACGTGCTTCACTAAAACCGCGCTTTTACAGCGACTTACGGCGCATTTACCCATTCTTGCTGCGCACCTGTTTCTGCGCATGTGTGACAGTGAACATCTGCTCTATTTTTGAGAAATTTTCATCAACTGTTCAAAGTACCCATTTCAGCCTAGTTTCATTTTTCGAGGTCGGAATCAACCTTGCAGTCAATTTTCATCCATTTCACCCAATTCTCTCTCTTTCGTCGGTCATCCCAGTCACCTTCTGTCCTAGTCACTCTTGCCCCAACGTCATTCTGTCCCATACCGATTCGACATAGGTCCTTCTTTGTTTCATTAGTGAATTCACGTAAGCCTAGTAGGTCACAGTACCTTTTGCTAGTAGTCTTGTTGAACGACTAAGCCCTACGCAGTAAGACTGGTATCGACTACCCTTGCTAGTGGCTAGAGTCTTGTGTCAACCGTCTTGCCTGAAGTCATTGAGCGAGAGAACCCTTTATCCAAATCTTGTCCTAGATACCCCATTCATTACAGCCTTAGTCGGCACCTTGCCAAAATTTCTAATCCTAGTCCACTTCATCCCACCCCACCTTGCATGGTTCTTACTCGATCCCAGTACAACAAGCTAATTGAAATGGCCGACTCATCCGATCACATCACCCCGCCACGCGATGATGATGAAGAAATTTCTCGTGAAGAATTAGTGGCACACATGCAAGATAGCAAATTCCAACGCCTAGTGGAGAAAGTGCTCCTTGAGGACCCCACCAAATATTTCCATCATCTTGCTAGTCTCGGAATCAAACTCCCCGCAGACTTTGACATTAGCTCCATCATGGAAAATGCAGATAATGAACATGAGAGAGGCACAAATGACACGGTCCCGCATGCCAATGAGAGAGGAAAACAACCCATAGCTCAAAATGTTCCTATGGCGGATGTGAGACAACAAATTGAGAGTCTAAAGCTAGAAATCTCCAACCTTAAGATCGGCACAAGTTCCAAGAACTACTCCTTAGAAGATATAGCACCATACCCCTTTGACAGAAGTTTGGTCATGAAACCATTCCCCTATCAGTTCGAAATTTTGAAATTTGACAAATACAAAGGGAAGGGGGACCCTAGAGATCATATCAGGGAATTCACTGCAGCATGTCTAGAAGTAGCTCACAACGAGACCTACTTAATGAGACTATTCCCAAGATCTTTAGGAGGTCAAGCTATGGAGTGGTTCTCGCGTCTCCCACCAGGAATCAAAACTTTTGATGAACTTGTCAATAAATTCATAACGCACTTCTCTTACAACATAGAACATGAGGTATCTATGCTAGACCTATGCAACACCAAACAAAAGGGTGGTGAGTCTTTTGCCACCTTCTTACAACGATGGAGATAGCTAGCTAGTAAGTGTTCTTACGACATGCCTGAGAAACAACTATTGGAAATGTTTGTCCACAATTTGAATCCCGATCTTAGCTATCAGATTCAGATACAATGCCCTACCTCATTCGCCAAAGTCATTGAAATGGGGCTATTCATTGAGAAAGCTATGATCGCTAAAGGAACTCTCAAGCTCTACAAGGACACACCTCCTTCCCATTACACAACTGACAAGTCAAAGTTTTGGACCAAGAACAAGAATGTGGTCAACGATGGAGTAGTGGATGCCAAGGCGGCAACCCCTAAACAACAACCCATATTCACTCTTAAGGAAGAAGCAAATAATGGTGCACTCAACAAGCCACCCCCTCGGGAACCTAGACCTTGGTTCAATTCAAATCCAAGGAGGAAATTCACACCGTTAGGAGAATCTCAAGAATCGGCCCTCAGAAAGTTGTTGGCTAACAATGAAATTTCTCTACCGCCAACAAGTGACTATGAGCCTATAGTCAAACCTCCCTATTGGAAGGACATAGACTATTGCGAGTATCATCGAGGAAGGGGGCACACAACCAATAATTGCATCTGTCTTAAGAATGTCATACAGGATATACTGGATCAAAATCAGGGAGGAACATAACAGCATACCTCCAATGAATCTCATGTGGCCTACCGGGATCCTCTTCTAAATCACAACAGGCCGTATAACAACAATCACAACAATGGTCACAACCATAACAATGGTCACAACGGCAACAACTCCAATGGCAATCCCAATAACGACAACAATCGCAACTGGCCAAATCAGAACAACGGGTCGAGTAATGCTAACTATGCAAGCGTTCCATTTGAGTACACCATTAACTGCATTTCAGAACATCTTCCGCAGGTCAATGTCATCTCCCCCAACCAACAACCAGGACCTAACAGAACTGGTTGTAGTATAATTACCCGCAGTGGTAAAGTCACGATCAATACCACCCCTCTAAGGTCGTCGCCATCTCCGTCTAACTCCCGTCCATACAATGTCATCGACCAGTTACAGAAAACCCCAGCTCACATTTCTATATTGGAGCTCTTGCGTCTATCTCCTTCTCATAAGGAGATTCTCGAGAAAGCCTTAGTGGAAACTACTGTCCCCACTAACCTGGCCCAAGAGAAGTTTCAAACCATGGTTGGCAATCTGACATCCTCCCCTTCCATATCATTTACTGAGCAAGATGACCTTTCCGTATCTCAACCCCACAACACTCCCCTACACATTGTCGCATTCGTACACAAGCACCGCATCAAGAGGGTTCTCATTGATGGGGGTTCCGATTTGAATATTTGCACTTTGAAGCTAGTCCTTGCATTGGGGTTCTCTGAACAGGCAGTTGATCCACGGAGGAAGATTACCATAAAGGCCTATGACGAGGAAGAGAGAACCACAAAAGGCACGGTTGTCCTACCTATTCAAGTTGGACCGGTAATCAAAGATGTAGTGTGCCAAGTCCTTGATCGAGAGCTTGCTTATAATATCTTACTGGGGAGACCATGGATCCATGCCATGAAGGCTGTCCCCTCAAACTACCATCAGTGCATTAAATTCCCGCACAACAGCAAGCAGGTTACCATTCAAGGCGACCCTGATCCCTACCAACACTGCAATTCTTTCCAAGCAAAACCTGAATGTGTCATACCCAACAATCGAGCCCACATTTCCCCTACCCCGCAACAGGACCATTCCGCTGAAGCCTCCTCCTCATGGCCTAAACCAATGAAAATCACCATAAAAGAAAATGGCGTGGGGGAATACCAGATTTAGCACAGCCTCAACCTTGCAAGAATGCCCTTGTCTCCTCGCTCCTTTGGCCAGCCCAAGCATCAACCCAGGAATTTTCCAAAGCCCTCTACTCCTATAACTCCTGCAAACCCCTTTGTAAAATGGGGGACCTTATCCGATGAATCAGAGGAGCGAGATCTCTTGCAATGGCTTTATGCCGAAGAAGAAAACACACCCCAATATTCACCCAGACTCCCTACAGAACTCTATGGACGAGGTGAGACCATCTTGCACAGGATGGGATATGAAGGACAAGGCCCTATCGGCCTCAGAAAAGAAGGGATCATCGAACCTATACAACCTTCTTCCTCCTCTTCGGCTAGAAACACCACTGGCTTGGGATACAAAGGCAAGGGTAAAGCCAAGGAAAATGCCTGTCTTGTGGAGACAATCCAAACACTCCAAGTGGACAGTGACACAGATTCAGATGATTCCAATGAGTATGAGTGGGACGAGCTAACGGAGCACTCCTACGACGACAAAGAGGTTGACACCATCCAAACTCTTAGCCCTTACCATGAGAGACAAATGCAACGGGACAGACCACTGGAGTCTGATTTGCCCCTCCCTGAGAGTATGGCTTTCGAGGAAAGTTTCGATTCCATTGCGATAAACAACTTGGAGGAAAGTACCCCCCAGAACACTACCCCCACCTATGCTCCTAGTATTTCCATCCACACTATCAATGAATTAGGTCTTTCATCCGACTCCCTTCCCCTCTTGCACCCTGAGCTTATTGACTGGGATTTGCAAGGAACCCCCCAATTAGATATGTTCCAGAATGATGATGCCTACATTGACTATATGGGACTTAGAGATCACTTACCAAAAGGGGATCATAAAGCCGGTTTCGCTATCGAACTTAATACTGTAGCTTACTTCGGGGAGGGTGCCAAGCCTTCTAGTCGCAAAAATATAAAGATCAAAAAGGGATCTGATGGTGAAAACCGCCGTGCGGCAGTGTTAGATCATAAAACAGTAAAAAGAAAAGACGTATCTGAAGGTGAAAACCCAACTGTGGCACCTGACGATGGAATGCTTGACACCCTCCCAAGTGATATGTATCAAGAAAGGTCACAGATCGTGGTGGAGCCAACAGAGCCAGTGAACATTGGAACCGAAGAGCAGCCTAAGATTATCCACTTTGCAAAATCTCTCACGCCGCTTGAGAAAACCAGGTTTGTACCATTCTTTAAAAAGAAGAGAGGCAGCTTTGCTTGGTCATATGCCGACATGCCAGGTTTGGACCCAAACCTGATCCTACATCACTTGCCATTGGATCCAGGGGTGAAGCCCGTAAAGCAAAAACTGAGAAAGATGCATCCTCATATAGCCCTTCTGGTCAAGGAAGAACTCAAGAAATTGCTAGATGTGGGGTTCATCAGAGCCATAGACTATCCTAAATGGATATCAAACATTGTGCCAGTATCTAAACCGGATGGCCGAGTTCGACTATGCAATGATTTTCGAGACTTAAACAAGGCGTGCCGCAAAGATGACTTTCCGTTGCCAAACATAGACATCATAGTCGACCTTACAACAGGACATACAATGTTATCACTCATGGACGGATTCTCCGGGTATAACCAAATCAAAATAGCACCTGAGGATCAACACAAAATAGCTTTCACTTGTCCATGGGGTACCTTTTGCTAGAATGTCATGCCATTTGGGCTGAAAAATGCAGGTGCTACATATCAACGGGCCATGACAACTATATTTCATGACATGATGCATGTGACTATGGAAGACTATGTTGACGATATCTTGGCAAAATCACTCACCAGGGACTCACACCTGGACACATTAGAAAAAGTCTTCCAACGATTGGATCAATTCCAAGTAAAACTGAACCCGAAGAAATGTGTGTTTGGGGTCACATCAGGCAAGCTGCTAGGCTTCATCATGTCAGCAAACGGCATAGAGGTAGACCCAGCCAAGGTCAAAGCAATCATGGACATGCCTCCGCCCAAAACTCTAACACAGTTGAGATCCTTACAGGGCAAGCTACAGGCCATCCACAGGTTCATCTCACAGCTGGCAGACAAGTGCCATCCTTTCAGCCATCTCCTACATAAGAACGTTCCATTTAAATGGGATGAGAAGTGTGAAGAGGCATTCAACAAGCTCAAGGAGTACCTCATGAATCCTCCTATACTCATGCCTCCGATCCAAGGAAAACCTTTGATTCTCTACATATCTGCTACACCTACTGCTCTTGGGGCTCTCCTAGCGCAGCAAGACTATGAGAACAAGGAAAGAGCTGTGTACTACATCAGTCAAACCTTAGTGGGCTACGAGTTGCAGTACTCACAGGTGGAACGTTCATGCCTTGCGGTGGTTTTTGCCTCACAAAAACTCTGACACTACATGTTGGCACATCCTGTCAAACTCATTGCCAAGATCGACCCACTAAAATATCTTCTCAGCAAAGCAGCTCTCACAGGTCGACTAGCCAAATGGGTTATGCTTCTTAGCGAATATGATATAGAGTATGTGGACAGAAAAGCCATCAAGGGGCAAATCATCGCTGACCAACTAGCTGAGGCACCATTACAGGACACTTCACCAATGCAGTTTGAGTTCCCTGATGAGTCTTTATTCACTCTGTCAACATCTCCTTGGAAACTCTACTTCGACGGGTCTTACACCAACCATGGATCGGGGGCAGGTATCTTGTTTATCACTGCCCAAGGCAACATAATTCCAAAGTCCTACAGGTTGTTATTTCCATGCACTAACAATATAGCGGAGTATGAGGCTTTGGTAATTGGTCTCAAGATGGCCACTGAGTGGAAAATCCAAGCACTATGTGTCTATGGTGATTCTCAGCTTGTCATAAACCAGGTCAACGGCGAGTATCAAACCAAAGATGAGAAGCTCATCCCATACAAACAGATGGTCGATGACCTCAAAGCACATTTTGGGACCATCTCGTTTGAACAAATACCCAGGATAGAGAACAAAGCAGCCGATGCAATGGCGACCATAGCCTCTCTTCTTGAGATACCTGAACATGAGTCACGGTATGAGTTCTTAGTAGAAACAATTCGACAACCGGCTTATGATCTCCTCAAAACCCATTCCATTTGCCACCTAGTAGGATCTGATTCGCCTTGGTACGGTAAGACCTACACTTACCTCAAGGACAATATCCTTCCTTTGGACCTCTCTTCCAACCAAAAATGAACTTTCATCTGACAAGCCTCCCGTTACACCATTATCGCCAATACCCTTTACCGATGTGGTCTGGATGGTACTTTACTTCGTTGTCTAGAACAAGAAGAATCTGTAACTGCCTTGCGAGACGTGCACGAAGGGATCTATGGAACACACTCCAGCGGTCCTTCCTTAGCTAAGAAACTCATGCGTTTGGGTTATTACTGGCCCAATATGGAAATGGATTCATATCAGTTCGTCAAAAAGTACAAACAGTGCCAGATACATGGGAACCTGATTCATGCACCTACTCAGGAGTTGAGACCTCTAATGACACCCTGGCCCTTTTGCCAGTGGGGACTTGACCTCGTGGGAAAGATTCATCCGCCTTCTTCCAACGGCCATAAATTCATCATAACCGCCACTGAGTACTTTACGAAGTGGATTGAAGCCGTTCCCCTATCAACCGTCACAGGAAAGCAAATTTCCTCTTTCATTCTGAATTACATTATCTGCCGATATGGCATCCCTTCATCCATCATAACGGATAACGGGAGACCCTTCAAAAATCAGGATGTCCAGGAACTTTGTGAGCGTTTTAAAATCCAACATCGTTTCTCCACTCCATACTATCCCCAAGGTAACGGCCAAGCTGAGGCATCAAACAAAACCATTCTGAAAATCCTAAAGAAGACTGTCAATGAAGCTGGTCGTGATTGGCACGTCCAACTCAATCCCGCTCTGTGGGCCTATAGAACCAGCATACGCACTCCCATAGGTGCTACACCCTACGCCCTCGTCTATGGTTCCGAAGCCATCCTTCCCATTGAGGTCGAACTCCCATCCCTTTGGGTGTCGTTGAAAGGTCTCATATCAGACGAAGAGTACAGAGTCTCCAGACTACAAGAGCTAGAACTGCTAGAGGAAAGGCGCCAAAAGCTTTTGACCATCTCAATGCCTATCAACAGATGATGTCAAGAAGCTACAACCACAAGGTTCGACCAAGATGCTTCAAGGTTGGGGACCTCGTCCTAAAAGAGAACCCTCGCAATTAGCAGGACAGAGAAAAGAAAGGTAAGTTCGAGCCTAACTGGCTTGGACCCTATGTAATTGTAGCAGCTTATGGATCAGGGGCATATCAGTTGGCCACATCAGAAGGTGAGTTGTTTGATGATCCAATCAACAGCATGCACCTTCGCCGGTTCTATACTTAAGAGAACCCCAATGCAAGGGGGCACAATAAAGTCAAAAATAAAAAAAATAAAAAAAAAAATCAGAAAAAAATAGAAAGCATACAAAAAAAATTGTCCTTTGGTGAAAACCTGGCAAACAGGTGCCTTGGATAGGTATCATGAGGAAAACCTGGCAATCAGGCGTCATGTTACTTTCTAGCTTCTCGTGCAAATAAAAGCAAGTGATGAAAACCTGGTAAACAGGCGTTACTTGTGACAAACTACATTCTCCATCTTTGGGAATCCAATCACCTTGAGCCCATTCTCCCTCTATTTTCCCCATTCGACCCATATCCATCCCACAATAAACACTTGACAGTTACCTATCGTGGCTTGATACTCACCTTGTGGCCTTGTCGACCAAGGTTTTGTCCCATACTGTCTCCTCAATGTAAGCCTAGTGTAGTGTCTCTCGTCGGTGTCTATGGTCTGAATCTCTGAACTACGTCACCTCTGCACCGTCACGTAGGCAAGGCCATTATTCTAATGCGCCCCCGAGGCTTCCATCTTGTTGGTGCCTGCATGAGCAGTCAGTTTTCAAGCATATAAACATGCAGGCACCTTCCCAAAAAATCCAAAAAAGTTCTAAGTCTTTGGGCCTCCTCAGCATTTTTCAGCTGCAGCATCATATTTTCTTCGAGGAGGAGGTCATCATCATCATATTTCCAGTTATCGCCGTGTTGCTTGCGAGGGTCATCATATTTTCTGCCTGCATGATCTTTCGCTGGGGTGATATTCTAACATCGGGTGATCTTGGTTAAGATCATCCTGATGATGTTGCTGCAAAGTCCTAAGTATGATCCGATCTTCATCGGGGTCATCATATTTGAACATCGGGTGATCTTAGTCAAGATCATCCTGATGTTGTTTTATCACTTCATGTTCATTGTTTTATCACCCTGATGATGCTGACGTCATTCTTATGTCAGGGTGATATCTATTTCTCTGCCTATCTGCATCATAATATTTTCGAAGGAGGGGGTGATATTTTCATATTTGAATATCACCCGGATGTATGTTTGTTCCAGCATCATGATGATGCTAATATCAGGGAGATATCCGCCTGTCGGCTTCATGCATTATCCAGTGGGGGGTGATCATTTTAAATATCTGTCATATTCATATATCACCCGATCTTATAGCGGAGCTACAGTGCAGCATGATATTTGTGCATCAGGATGATATTTCCAAATATCTAGTTATCTTCCGAATATCATCCTGATGCCGACATGTGGTGGTGACGTCATCAAGGTCCGGGGGGTCATATTTCTAACATTACTCATCTTATGAAGATCCCCCAATGTTGCGAATATGACGATGACGTCATCCGGATATGAGGAGGTGCGCAGTGGGCAGATATGCTGATGACGCCAGCAGGATATGACGGTGACGTCATCAAGATGTTCATCGGCCAGACATTTAGTATTGGCTGAGCAGGAGGATCTTCCTCAGATGGATCAGGTTGTGCCGATGAAGGCGTTTATCATGTAGGTTGTATTGCGATATGATGCTGACGTCAAGGTGATATTTCAAGCAACAGGATATCATGCTGCTAGAGGATGATGATGATGAAAGTCTTATACTAGTGTCGTCAGGAGCGAAAGCACCGACATCATATATGCTCATGACCTAGTATATAAAGTGTTAAAGAGGTCACCGTGGGGTGCATGTGGGATAATTCGACCCTGCATATTTTCAAATATCATGACGATGTATCTTGGCGGGAAACGGTTGCGACGCACAGTATTCTACATTTCCCAAGGCCGCGAGTTGGTGTGCCATTAATGGCGATTGTTGCAGGGGTATGGGCGATGGCGTGGACGGATCCAGTACCCGATTGAAGATGTGGATCCCTAGGCGGTGGCACAAGGCTCGAGATTTCTTCCTGTCTCCTCTCCCACCTGCTGCATTGAATGTTTGAGCACCAATCTGATGATACTGTGTATCTGGCGGGTTTTTTGGTCAACTATGTAATTAATGTTGGGAACCTTCCTTGTTGTATATAGCAGGTTGTGTTGCTCATTTGAAGGTTGTTGAAAACTGGACATTTTGGCTCTGTAATAAGATACAACTGGTTTTGGTTGCTCTGTGCAGCAAAACTTGTGAGTTTATGTATCTCCTGTTGTACGATTTGGCATGAATCCACTGATTTCATGGTTAATCTTATATGAATAATGCTGTGTTTGCATGTGTTATGCTGATTCTGTCTCCAGTTTTGCATGTATCTTTCTTACTGCAATAGGGATGCCATAAGTATAGACAGCTTAACACTCTTTATTGGGAGATATCTGTAAGGCAAATATCATGTGTATCCCCCTGAAATCTAGTTTTAGCTATTCATGCTGATCATTCACAGGTGTATGTCTACCGACTCCAAGCCTTGGATAGGCACCAATCTAGCTCTGTGTTGAGGTTATACACCATGTCCAGCTTTGCATCCAAAATTCAAACTTAACCATTTCATACTTCCACCTGTTAGTTGTAGGAGTAGGATTAGGAACCCCCTGCATGCTCTCATACCCAACCAGACATCATGTCCAAGAATGTTGCCAACCTTGTGATCTATCATACAGATCTTGGTCCATACATGAGAGTATTCTGCCTGTTGTTGTCAAGTTAAATCTTTCTATCTTTGAGCTAGTCAAGGTTACATCTTGAGTTATAGGGATACCCCCCTTGGTGCGGCAGAACCAGAAGTGAAGGGGAGGTAGCTCACGCAACCTCCTGTATTTAGTTGGCTGAATCTGCCTGTGCATTAGAAGTGGCAAACCCTAATGCTGATTCAGAAGAAAAACCTAACAAAATGGCGACTCTACTGGGGAGAAAATTGATGAAAAAGTGTTATATCTTGTGACCCATCCGAGTCACCAACAAAATGGTGACTCTGCTGGGGAGTCTTTCATGTGAATAATGATGCTCTGCTGGTGGAATGAACCTGGAAAAAATAGCTTTCAGCTGCTGTAAATTTTGTCCTCTCTGGAGAGGTGGCGACTCTGCAAAAGACCTGAATGCACATGAAAGATGGATGTATGTGATGTGACAAAAATGTGCTGTTCATATTTCAGCATCTGTATGAGAAAAGGTATCTTGTTCCTTCCCCTTTATATTTGCTATTTTACTGCATAGGTTAGATGCCAGGGGAGGTTACAGGTCTTAGGCAGACAAAGGATGTCTAAGAGTAAGTTTTTATGAATCAAAGTATGAATTATCCCATACTCAGTGGTGAAATGTTGGAGAAAAGAACAGAAGAGATAAGAAATAGGTTGATATTCTTAGAGGCTGAGCAGGCCCAGTTAAAAAGCAGTAACCCTGTTGTGTCTGCTAGTCAGAAGGCTAAACCTCTTCTCAGCCCTTTTGATCCTTTGTATGACCAACTGGATTTGTCATGGGTTGATTATAAAGTAGAAACTATGCCTGCTAGGATATACTGTCAGATGCCTAGATTTAGTGGTCACAGTGTATGTGATGGGAATGCACATATCCAAGATTTTCATGAGTTCATGGGAAAACATTCATTCAGAGATGAGGATATGTGGATGAGGTTTTTTGTTAGGTCCTTTGATGCAAAAGCAAAAGACTGGTATTTGAGCTTTTCAAAAGGATCCTTTGCTTGTTGGGATGAGCTTACTGACTGTTTTAAAGAGGAATTTGCAAGAGAACCTGCTGATCTTGTTGTAGAATTGTTGAACATTAGAAAACAAGATGAAGAGTCGTGTGTTGATTTCAGTCATAGGTTTGCAGTAGCCCTTTCACATGTCCCAGAAGTCTTCAGACCTGATATTTCAGCCTGTGTTGGCATACTATTTGAAGCTTTTGAGGAGGGCTTTAGTGCAATACTGAGGGATTTCAAGGTGACAAGTATGCAGATGGCATACAGGTTCATAGAAAAGGTAGAAAAAATCAGAAATGTGCACCTGCTGAAACCCCTGTCCCCAGGCCTTGGTGTGAATAATCGTTGTGAAGCTGCAAATGGCCAAATAATTAAGGCATCATGTGAAGATGAAAAGATGAATGTTGAGGATGCCAGTGAAAGGACTAATGAGGATTCCCATTGCAATGATGAGGCATCTGACCATGAAAACAACAATGAGGTTGTGGATAGCAATGAGCAATTTTTGGAATGGACCTGTGGAGATAATTGTGAGTATTGTGCTCAAGATAGAGAAGAAATAAGCATACAGGCTGATACTCCTCCACAGAAGGAATCCATTGGTGATGAAGATGCATGCTCTGCTGTCCATGAACAAATGGCATACTATGATGAAACTGATGCACCTGGGTCACCCATCTATGACACATATGGTGATGAGGATCTATCTGAGTATGGTGAGGATCTAGACACTATTTTTGGCTTGGATTCTGTTTCTCATCCTGATGAAAGAGGAAACAACATACATCAGGTAAGTGATTGTAAAAATGTGCCTGATTGTAAAGAGGTGCCAGAGCCTGATCTTTTCCAGCTTGGTGTACCAGATGGTTGTGTACATGATGTGCACAATTGTGAATTTGAAAGCTTTTCTTTTGATATGCCAGCATATACAATGAGCTCTGATCTTCCTAGCTGTGTGGTGGACTTTGAGTCTTTTCAGTTTTCAGTCCAGCTAGGAGATCATTTTACAATGCATACTGCTGATGCAGATGATGATAAGTGTTCTATACCATTTGAGTATGCATTGCTTGATATATTCTGCATCCACTTGTTGCCGGATGTTGAAGGTTATCTGCACAGGATTGACAATGACAAGCTAAATCAGAGGGATGAATGTGCAGATGACAAGATTTGTTTGTGGGTGGATCTCTGTAGTATCTCCAAGCTTGACCCAGTGCATGCAGATGAAAACAAGATATTTGACAAAGGGAGATACATGTTTTTCTTTTCTTGGTGGCCTTAGGCCATCAAGTGTGTTTGGTGATGCAGATCATGGTAACTTCATGACTCTGTACCCAATGGATAAGGGACTGGTCTGCATCCCAGAGATCTGGGGTTCTCGCTGTAGTCTTGCACCTGCACGTCCCCAGACAGAGCCACTATTGGTGCCTGCATGAGCAGTCAGTTTTCAAGCATATAAACATGCAGGCACCTTCCCAAAAAATCCAAAAAAGTTCTAAGTCTTTGGGCCTCCTCAGCATTTTTCAGCTGTAGCATCATATTTTCTTCGAGGAGGAGGTCATCATCATCATATTTCCAGTTATCGCCATGTTGCTTGCGAGGGTCATCATATTTTCTGCCTACATGATCTTTCGCTGGGGTGATATTCTAACATCGGGTGATCTTGGTTAAGATCATCCTGATGATGTTGCTGCAAAGTCCTAAGTATGATCCGATCTTCATCAGGGTCATCATATTTGAACATCGGGTGATCTTAGTCAAGATCATCCTAATGTTGTTTTATCACTTCATGTTCGTTGTTTTATCACCCTGACGATGCTGACGTCATTCTTATGTCAGGGTGATATCTATTTCTCTGCCTATCTGCATCATGATATTTCCGAAGGAGGGGGTGATATTTTCATATTTGAATATCACCTGGATGTATGTTTGTTCCAGCATCATGATGATGCTGATATCAGGGAGATATCCACCTGTCGGCTTCATGCATTATCCAGTGGGGGGTGATCATTTCAAATATCTGTCATATTCATATATCACCCGATCTTATAGCGGAGCTACAGTGCAGCATGATATTTGTGCATCAGGATGATATTTCCAAATATCCGGTTATCTTCTGAATATCATCCTGATGCCGACATGTGGTGGTGACGTCATCAAGGTCCGGGGGGTCATATTTCTAACATTACTCATCTTATGAAGATCCCCCAATGTTGCGAATATGACGATGACGTCATCCGGATATGAGGAGGTGCGCAGTGGGCAGATATGCTGATGACGTCAGCAGGATATGACGGTGACGTCATCAGGATGTTCATCGGCCAGACATTTAGTATCGGTTGAGCAGGAGGATCTTCCTCCGATGGATCAGGTTGGGCCGATGAAGGCGTTTATCATGCAGGTTGTATTGCGATATGATGCTGACGTCAAGGTGATATTTCAAGCAACAGGATATCATGCTGCTGGAGGATGATGATGATGGAAGTCTTATACTAGTGTCGTCAGGAGCAAAAGCACCGACATCATATATGCTCATGACCTAGTATATAAAGTGTTAAAGAGGTCACCGTGGGGTGCATGTGGGATAATTCGACCCTGCATATTTTCAAATATCATGACGATGTATCTTGGCGGGAAACGGTTGCGACACACAGTATTCTGCATTTCCCAAGGCCGCGAGTTGGTGCGCCATTAATGGCGATTGTTGCAGGGGTATGGGCGATGGCGTGGACGGATCCAGTACCCGATTGAAGATGTGGATCCCTAGGCGGCGGCGCAAGGCTCGAGATTTCTTCCTGTCTCCTCTCCCACCTACTGCATTGAATGTTTGAGCGCCAATCTGATGATACTGTGTATCTGGCGGGTTTTTTGGTCAACTATGTAATTAATGTTGGGAACCTTCCTTGCTGTATATAGCAGGTTGTGTTGCTCATTTGAAGGTTGTTGAAAACTGGACATTTTGGCTCTGTAATAAGATACAACTAGTTTTGGTTGCTCTGTGCAGCAAAACTTGTGAGTTTATGTATCTCCTGTTGTACGATTTGGCATGAATCCACTGATTTCATGGTTAATCTTATATGAATAATGCTGTGTTTGCATGTGTTATGCTGATTCTGTCTCCAGTTTTGCATGTATCTTTCTTACTGCAATAGGGATGCTATAAGTATAGACAGCTTAACACTCTTTATTGGGAGATATCTGTAAGGCAGATATCATGTGTATCCCCCTGAAATCTAGTTTTAGCTATTCATGCTAATCATTCATAGGTGTATGTCTACCGAATCCAAGCCCTGGATAGGCACCAATCTAGCTCTGTGTTGAGGTTATACACCATGTCCAGCTTTGCATCCAAAATTCAAACTTAACCATTTCATACTTCCACCTGTTAGTTGTAGGAGTAGGATTATGAACCCCCTGCATGCTCTCATACCCAACTAGACATCATGTCCAAGAATGTTGCCAACCTTGTGATCTATCATACAGATCTTGGTCCATACATGAGAGTATTCTGTCTGTTGTTGTCAAGTTAAATCTTTCTATCTTTGAGCTAGTCAAGGTTACATCTTGAGTTATAGGGATACCCCCCTTGGTGCGGCAGAATCAGAAGTGAAGGGGAGGCAGCTCACACAACCTCCTGTATTTAGTTGGCTGAATCTACCTGTGCATTAGAAGTGGCAAACCCTAATGCTAATTCAGAAGAAAAACCCAACACATCTCTCCCAAGGTCCCAGTCATCTCCCTTTCTTGTCTTCATTCTTGTCGTCTTTCTTCTAGTCCATCCATGGTCCATTAGGGTTTCCCCTGAACTACGTTGCCTCTGCGTCATCACGTAGGCAAGGCCATTTAGCAATGAGCCCCCAAGGCACTAGGTCAGTCCCTTAGGGTCCGTCTTCTCAATAAGGATTGTGCAACCTTCTCATCAAGCAAGCAAATGCAAGCAAAAAAAAAAAAAAACCCGCGCTTCAAGCAGAAATCTTGACTATGAGCATCTTAACCTATCCAATGCAAAGCAAATACCCAAGGTCTTCTAAATGATTTTATGCAAATTAAGGCAAGAAATAAACACATATCAATGCAAATATGCTTTGTAGATTGGAGCCTAGGGTTAAGTTACAGAGTCTTGATTTTTGCTATCATACCTTCCTATGCTACTCAAGGATGCCAAAAGCTAGAGATGCTATGATGGGGGCATGATTACTTTCTTTGTTTGTTGTTTGTGGATTAAACTTTAGTAATGTGAAGCCTTGTCTAAGGACATGATCGGCAAAAGATCATCGAGGACATCAAAGGTCTTACAGGAACGGGGGTAATCCTTGCTTGTTGAAGCACAAGAAGTACTCAGGTCATCTAGATTCAATTTTGACTAGATGCTTGTATTAACTTGCTAAATCACAATCCATGTAAGCGGTACTTAGGTCATCTCGGTTCAATTACACCTCGATGCTTGTATTCACTTACAACATTTCAGAAAAGTACCAAAAACAAAATGCCCAATGATGAAATAAAGCAATCTAACAGCAAAGCATCCATCCTATATCCATATACACATCCATACAATCCTCATTATTTGAACTATGCAGAGTAACGATATCAAGAAAAGTTTCTAGGTCATTCTATCACAACCATTCTTCTCTCCATCATGTCATTCTTATGTCGATAGAGTACATTTGGACATCACAAAAACGAGGCATATAGGAGCATATCATATCATTCGTAGGACTAGTCATGCACATGATTAGGTTAGTCAAGTCCACCATCCAATGCATTAGGTCACCAATACATCTGCATCGCATCACATCTCAAAAGCACAGAAAACCACAAAACAACATAGCTAAGTGCATCACATATATAGTTACATCACCACATAGTACTCATGTTACAACTGCATACATTCAAAGCATTACATCATATAAACATCCAGTAGCATCTCATATATCTATGCAGCATCAAAACATAGAACTCATGTTCCATACACACGCATTTGCATTAGCTCATTTAGACATCACATATATAGTTTCATCATAACATAGAAATCATGTTCCATATCCACACATTTGCATTAGATCATATAGACATCACGTACACAGTTGCATCATTACATATAAGTCATCTCACATTTGGCATACATTTGTAACATTAAAACATATAGACATCACATAGCCGCATATCAAAATGTATCTCATATAACATCAGATAGACCATCTAACTATGCAATAGATCGCATCATACAGTAGAAGTAATTCACCATCTCATCACACATGCAATAGATACACAAAGCTGCATCATCATATATACTATCATATAAAAGAGGTCCAAATGTACACTATCACCATCTCTCTCAAACTCAAAGTGTCATATACAATATACGTCCAAATGGACGGTGATACATGTCCCAAAATGCCCAAAATCTGGTCTGTGTCTACCCCTGCTGCTGTGGGCCACCGCTGCCAGCTCCTGACTGCTGGGGTCCCATCACGGACGCCCCTGACTGTGAGGGACCCACTCTGTGAGCCACCCCAGACTGACTCCTGAAGCTCCCTGTCCTCTGGCTCGATGCCACGGCACCATGGTACAAACCTCGGTAGTACTGAGCCTGTGACTGTGCTCTAGCTAGGTCTGTCTGTGCCTGTGCCAACTGTGTCTGCAACTGGCCTACCTGTGCCTGTGCCTGCTGCACCTGCCCAACCAAAAATGAACTCGCTGCATCTGTCCCCATGGCGGCCACTGCAGTATCCCGCTCTACACGGATAAGGCGTAACCGTGCGTCTGCCATGTCTCGCTCGCGAGTCAAACCAGCGATCACTGTTGCGTCTGTATCTTGCCTCCTCTCCACTCTCCTCAATTGTGCTTGCAGCTCTTGCACTTGTCCCCTCAGGCTGGCTATGGTCCTCTCGTGAGCCTCACCCTGCACTGGCCCCTGTGCTACCTCTGCCTGTCCTAGCCCCTGCTGCTGGGGTACCTGCTGCTGTGGTACCTGCTGCTGGGGCACCTGCGGCTGTGGCACCTGCTGTTGTGGTACCTGCTGGGGTGGTGGCATCTGTGCCTGCTGAGGCACCTACTGCTGTGCCTCTGCCTATCCTAGCACTGCCTGCCCAGCCTGATCTATCCTCCTCTGCTGCCTCAGCCTCTCTGCAGCTCGGCCACCTCGTCGTCCTCGTCCTCCTCTAGCTCCCCTCCGACCTAGGCTAGCCTCTCCCTCCTCCTCTGAGTCCGCCTCGTCAATACGAGGCACCAGCATGCTGGGTCCTGAATATCTCGGGAAAGGATGTGCAGTGATCCAGTCCTCGTACTCCTGTGTGACCCCCGCATCTGCTATCTCTCTCCGCATGTCCCATGCCACATAAGGCAACTGCTGGAACTCTGCCAGAGCCTCCTCATAAGAAGCCATCGGCCCCCATCAGACCCTCTCTGCATGTGTCCGTGCAAACATGGCCTGTCCCTGTGGCATGCCCTGTCTCCTGCCGAACTGTCTCAACACTTGGCCCACCATCTATCTCTCCAGTATGTGCCGTGTCCGGCCTATCAACC
Organism: Cunninghamia lanceolata; assembly: GCA_027924645.1. Taxonomy (NCBI): domain Eukaryota; kingdom Viridiplantae; phylum Streptophyta; class Pinopsida; order Cupressales; family Cupressaceae; genus Cunninghamia; species Cunninghamia lanceolata. The sequence continues at coordinate 6,143,967 of BSBN01000103.1, forward strand.
ACCTGGTCTGGAAGCAGTAAGGTAGCTCATCTCCCTCATCATACCAGGGCTCGCAGTCCAGATATGGTCGCCAGACGACCACATCTACCCCATCCAATGTGTGCCTCCAATACTCTAGCTTCCCCAACCTGTGCTGGGAAATCACTCCTGCGTAGCCATAGCTGTATGGCTCTCCTCTCTGCCTAGCAAAGATGCACATCGGCCTGGTCACTGCTATGTGCTCCCACAGCCAGAACTGTAACAGCAACACCCCAGCCGATAGACTCGTGCTGCGGTGGTACACCACCTGATGCATGTCATGATAAAGGTGGGCCAGCACGCAGGATCCCCACGCATATCGGGTGCCCTCAGTCAACATCCGCTCCATGATCCTGCCCCATCCAATGGGGAACCCATGCGATCTCCTGTCCGGGCATACAACGCCCCCAATCAGTCTAGCAACTATCCCAGGGAAGTAGTCGTAACAGTCATAGATATCCTGCCACGGGATGACCTGTCCCACCAGCTCAGGATCATCAAATACTCACTGACACTCGGTGAGTCCCGTGTCCCGCTGTGCGTCATACTCCACTAACTCGCCTACTACGGGCAAGTGCAGTATCCTGTAGACATCCTCCAGCATCACGGTCATCTCTCCAGTAGGGAAGTGGAAGGTCCCGTCCTCGCTGTGGAATCTCTCCATGGCAGCTGTCAGTAGTCCTCTGTTCGCCCGCACCTCGGGCATGAAGCAAACGTAATCCAAGCCCATGGCACCAAGCGCCACTCTGTTAGCCTCCATCAGCATATATCTTTGCAATAGAGGCATAGGGAACGTCTCCCTCGACTGCAGCGTCTCTCGTATCTCCTCCTGCAAGCACGCAATGCAAGGCGTCAGTCTCAAGCTGCATATACCATACTCAACATATCTACTGCACTATATCAACTAAACTTAGCATTTCAAATTGATCAATACAGCACACTACATCTCTTGACTAGATTCCTGCAATTTCAGAGATAGCTCATCGATTCCTGCATCAAACAGGACGCTAATCAAATCAATTTGGCTAAGTAATTTGCCATCCCAAGCAAATGCACCACTACAGGCGGTAAAAGCACCATTTCTGGTATATGCGCCGCAGGAAGCAACATATGCGCCGCTTCAATGCACGTATGCGCCGTTCTAACACATGCGCCGCAGAACTCCACGCCGCGAAATTACGCATGCGCCGCAAGAATCCACATTTGCACAACTTTATCAAATGCGCTGCTACATTTCACATATGCGCGGCAGAAATACAAAAGCGCCGCCAAATTACGAAAGCATAGCTAGAATACACAAAAGTGCAACTTTTACACATGTGCCGCCGAAACCGACATATGCGCCGCGAAAATACACAAGCACAGCTTCGCGAGGCATATGCGCGGTTCTGCGTTTCGGCGCATCTATTTCACCTATTTTCTACGTGCATTTATGACGCCTAAAATCGACCTTAGGAGAAATTTTTCGAAGCACATACCGGGGGTCCTGCCTCTGCTGGCCGCCTGAATCGTCGGACTCGCTCGAATCGGTGCTCCTCGCGTGGTATATCTGCTGCTCTGGCTGCCATGCTGCTCTAAATTTGCTCTGAGCCCTCTTTCTCCAATCCAGATCAACCAAGTGTGCAAATGACTATTCTTGTGGCCCCAGCTCCTATTTATAGCCTCCAAACCCTAATTCTGGCTAGGTGATGACTGTGACTACTTCCCGTGTCCGTTTTCCCTCCTGTTTTCTTCCCGCATCCCTAACCGCGTCCCTTTTCCTCCAACCTATCCTCACCCCTTCTTCATCGTGAGATCGTCCGTCTCCAAAACTTTCGCCATTTTTCCCGTCCAATCTCCCAAGGGGGCATCCTATCGTCATTTAACCTGTACCAGGGGCAAACTGGGGCATGTATCATCATTCAGACTATCAAATTCTTTGAAGCAACACTGTAAACTGCATTGCATCAAAGAGGGGCAAAATGTATACGCCTAAAAATGACACAAATCATCGTAAATAAATATTCTAAATATTTATTCCATTCTTCTACCAATTAAATAAATATTCTAAATTTATTTAATCGATTCACTGTTCCATAATTAAATAAATTCTATTTATTTAATTAAAATTCTTCTAAATGTCCTACACAATTAAATAATCATAAATTATTTAATTAAGCCTAATTCCTCTATCCTAAAGTTCTAAATTCAAAATTCCACATCACCTTTACACCTCACCTTTTCCACCTCACCTTGTCCACCTCATCAGGTTGCACATGTAATTAAATATATTTAATATTTAATTGCCTTATTTTCCCTCACCCACATGGCCTATTTCTTCTCCAATCAGAGGTCAGTTAACCAATCAATCAAATCTGTTAACTAACCTGTCAGTTGAGTCAAATCCTCAATCAATCCAGTCAGTTCCACAATCCACTCTTCTAACTGATCAATCAAGTCTGTTAACAAACCAGTCAATGGAGTTAACTCTCCAATCAAGTTTTGTCACATCCCCCTTTCATGATGGAGCTGGGACACTTGTCACATTTCTACTGGTTGCACATTCCTCAACCATCCTCAGCCATTGATCTTCATATCTTCTCTCAACCGTTGATTCTCATTCTTCTGAGTCTATAAATGAAGCTTCATCCCTTCATTCTATTCATCCAGGCTTTTGACATCGTTACTCTGCAGAAATATCACCAGCGCGCCTTTGGCACCCACTTGTCATCTACAAGCTTGAGATCACCATTGTTGCATTGGAGCTCACCTTCATTGCAGATCACACCATAGCCGTTCACCATCGACTTCCTCAAACAGCTTTAAAAGATTGCACTCTCTGAGGGCTCATCTCATCTGCGAAAGGACGATTCGTGATAGGCGAACAACAGAAGTTTCGAAACGGAAGAGGTTTGCTGTGTTTGTTCATTGCTTTGTTTACTTGAATCTTCTTTGTTTCACTATTCTGTTGATGTTTGGGTCATCTATTATTCATTTGATTGATCACCATTTTACCTCACAATTATAAAATTGAAAATGGTCGTGTAATTATTATTTCCCTATATGTGGATGATATGATATTCATTGTGAATGGTAAGGGTATGATTTCCAAATTAAAATCTCAGTTGTCAGCATAGTTCAAAATGAAAGATTTAGGTGTAGCTAGGTATATTCTGGGGATGGAAATTAGAAGGGATAGGGAAAATAGAAAAGTTTGGCTTAGCCAAATCAATATGTTAATTTTATCCTAGAAAGATTTAATATGACAAATTGCAAGCAGCTAGTTGTTCCAGTGTTGCAGGGAATGAAGCTATCTATTGAAGATTGTCAAAAATCACCTACTGAGATGGATGATATGACTAGAGTGCCTGCAAGTGTAGTTGGTAGTTTGATGTATGCAATGGTCTATACAAGGCTAGACATTGCCCAAGTAGTGGGAGTGCTTAGTTGGTTTATGGCTAATCCAGGAAGGCCCCATTGGGGTGCTATGAAAAGAGTTCTCTCATATTTGAAGGGTTCTGCTGAGTACACCTTATGCTATCATGGTAACTCTACTCGATCAAAAAGTTCAGTTAGCATTCATGGATATGTGGATTCTGATTGGGCAGGGGACATCGACAATAGAAGATCCACCAGTGGATATGTATTCATGTTGTTTGGTGGTGCAGTAAGTTGGATGAGCAAGTGGTAGGCTATAGTTACTTTGTCCACTATCGAGGCTAAGTACATGGAAGCAATTCATGTCTGTAAGGAAGCCATTTGTCTTAGACGATTGTGTTTTGATATTGGGTTTGATGCAGGGCAGATTACTATCTGCTGTGACAACCAGAGTGCTATTCGTTTGGCAAAAAATCCAACTTTCCATTCTAGGATGAAACATATCGATGTTTAGTACCTTTTGTTCATGATATGGTGGAGGATGTAAAGGTCAACCTGGAAAAGGTGGATACTCTGGAAAATGTTGCTGATACATTAACAAAGCTTGTGAGCACAGATAAGTATAGATGGTGTGCCAATTCAATGGGCCTTGGGGCCTATGACATACAGTAACTTTGAGCATTGGTAGAAGCCAGTAAGTTCTTCATCAAGTGGGAGCATGTTGGAAAAAGTGTCTCAAATTACTAGCTTAATATTCAAATTGTTCTACTCATCAGAGTAAGTGTTCAGTTTTGGTGGGACCTTATTCCTTGTCCCCTCGATGGTCTGATAAGCATTTGTGGTTTGGTGTTAACCCTTGTTGGGGTGACTTTGCTTTATCAGTGGGACCTTGGGAATAGTCCCTTCAATGAGCTAATACATGGTTGAGTTCTAAACTACATTGGTGGGACTCTCCATCTTGTCCCTTTGACAGCCGATATGAAGCATATTGGAGTGACCTAGCATATCGGTGGGACTCTATCATGAGTCTCTCTGATACTCCGATGTTGGGCAATGGAACTAGTTGTGGCATTATTGAACTTGTTAGAAGTGACGTTCACACATTAGTGAGATATGATATCTTGTCCCTTCAATATGGCATCTGCCTTGGTGGGACTTGGCTAGTACTAAATGACAAGTAGGGATTAGATGATGCCGATTGAAGGATGTATGACTCGGCAACATGGAAGTATATGTGGAATGCCACCTGGTAGTTAATATCAAAATTGGTGTGACAGCATAAGTTCTTTGGGGCTTTTAAGCCATCCCTTTGACAGCCAATACACAATGTTGGCTCTCCTTCGGAGTGTCTAGGAGATATCAGTGGGACTCTATTTTGAGTCTCCTCAATAGCTCCAACCAGTGAACATTGGCAGTTACATTTTGTCAGTTAAACCATTTTCCTCAGAAGTGGAATCGACCATTTTTTTGAAAGACGTGGAATATAGAATGAACTGTTCTATTTGATAACTGAATGCAATGAAGTTTATATATATATTGTAACTATGTGAATATAAAATGGTATGTAAGGAACATTGGAACATTCTAAAATAGAGAAAGTGTGAGAGACTGATCAGAGAAATCTTGTGCCACCCTATTCACTATGAATTGACATATGAAAGTAGAAGACTGTAACTTTGTATGTAAACTTTATTTTACTATAATACAAAGTGTTTTGCTTGGTGTGTGGGTTTTTATCCCGTAAGGGTTATCCCATGTAACTCTAGTGTTAATCTGTGTATGTCTCTTGAATTGTCTATTTTGTATTTCTAATTAATGTGCATCCTTGAATGAACTATAATTGAAATTGAAAGTATTTTCTGCATTTCTCTTCTACAAATTGGTATAAGCATCCCCATATATTATGAACTCCCCACCAACAAATTGACTGTACCTAGTCCTGTGCCTTGATCAATATGCATCAAGTGAATAGAAACTCTAGAGAAAACCATAAACACCATAGAGATGAAAACTTTAGAAAATGAGGTACTATCAAAGCATAAAGAAATTGTCCCCAAGGAAAAGATAGTTAAGATCATGGAATGGATAGAGCAAGACGGACCTCTCCAATTTCCTCTGGAAGTGCCCATGATCAATTTTCAACCCGCCTACAAGCTCTTCCCTTGCATAGGGGAGAAACCTCATAGAACTGAAGGCACAATGTTTGAAACCACTATGTTAGACTTAAGGAATGCAAACCCACACACTTTCTCATATCCTAAGGAAGACATAACAAAGAGTTACACTCCTTTATTACCCTTAAGTGAATCACATGTCCCATGTTGCAAGTATGTGCCTAATCAATTTTTCCATTGATGTCAACATATCTATGTTGTTATTGGTGTCAACTGTGCCCTTATTTTGTTACTTTCTTGTATATGTTGAGGATATTGAGAAAATTAGCTCATCTGGTAAAAATAGTGAATTGCAATAGAAACAATGCATTACATGCAGAAACACAATCCAGAAGAATGCTCTGCATTTCCTATAGAATGAATATCTTTACCTACAGATTCAAAGTTATTTATAAGTTTGTCTAAAGATGTTATGTTCCAAGGTTGAGCTTCTGAAATGAAGATTTGAGTAAGTTGTGTTCACGAGTGTGAAAACTGCTTTTTCTGTATGTTTGGTGATGATAGGGAGAAAGTGTTTTGCTTTGCATTCCTCCGCATTGAAGTATTTTGGTTTGTGGTTCTAGAATCAAGTCTATGATGATGTTAAGTTCTTTCAACTGAAATGGTTCATTATTTGGTGGTCCATAAGCTATCTTTTGCTTATGACAATGGTTGTTAGTGTTGTTCTTGTGTTCTGGTTTGAAGAATCTTATTGACATAGTGATTAGAGATTGTGTGGTTGTTTTTGGTGATTACAATGTGCTTTTGGATATCTCCTAATCATATTTCTAACTTTGGATTGGCCCACAAAGAAAAAATTGGATCGTGAATGAAGAATGTTCTTGCAAACCCAGTGCTATCAACAGTCTTGGCTGACCTAGTTGAATTCATTATTTGTGGAGATACATCAAAGACTGTAGAAGTGTGTTGTGGCATGGAGGATTATGTTTGAGTCCCAGCTAAGGCATGGCATGATCCTCATACATTCTTACATCTTTTCCTTAGCTAAATTTGTATTAGGTCTAGACATATTTTTGTGTATGTTTGTAATGCCGACCTTGGAGATTGATCCAACGGTTGATGAATGTAATGTCAACCTTGATGTACATTCCAAGGTTGATGAATTGTATAAAAGTATATAATAAAGTTGCAAAAGTGAGTGTGTGTTACGAATATGAAGAGTTGAGTGAAAAAAAGTAAAAGAGAAGAGCAGAGGAGTCTATTGTGCTTCATTGAAACTGAACACTGGCATGGAGTAGATGTTATTCAAGCAGTTCAACTTCTTGGCAGTGAGCCACCCTTTGGCAGTGAGCCAATCTTTGCAGAGAGCAATTTGGGCAGTGAGCCTTGTAGGCAATGAGCCTCTAGTTTTCAGTATTGTTATAACTTATATATTTTTGTGGGCTAACACCCACTGTGGTTTTTCCCTTTTAGGGTTTTCCACGTAAAAATCTGGTGTCTATTGTGTTGAATGTGATTGTGATTATGTTAATGGATTCATGCTTTCATGGTTAAATCTAATTATAAATAATTAAGTTACTGATGATTTGGTATGCATGTGAAGCTAAATTTTTGTGACAATTGATTCACCCCCCTCCCTCTCAGTTGTCCAATATATTTCAACAATTGGTATCAATGCGAAGTTGCTATGAAGAAAGCCTAATAGCTAGAGGAAGATCTAGGATGTCTTATAAGAAGGAAGCTCTGCATTTTGATGGGACAAATTATGCTTTTTGGAAGATACGAATGAAAAGCCATCTTCTTTGTCTTGGTTATAAAGTATGGAAGGCTACAGAAACATAATATACCATGCCTCAAAATGGTTTGATGACTAAAGATGAAATCAAAGAATATGAGTTGGATGTCAAAGCAAAGGATGCTCTGTTAAGCTCCTTAAGTGACTCAGTGTTGATAAAAGTTGTGAACCTTGAATCTATAAATGAGATATGGGTGAAGCTGAAAAATCTGTATGAAGGAGATGATTCTATAAAAGAAGCCAAGCTACAAAGCCTGAAAGTGAAATATGAGGGTTTGAAGATGAATGAAGATGAAAACATAAAAACCTTTATGCAAAGAGTTGATGAACTTGTCATTGGAATAAAGGGTATGGGTGGAACTCTTGGTGAAAAGGATGTTGTGATGAAAATTCTTAGATCACTAGTAAAGTCATATAGTCACAAGGTAGCTACTATTGAAGAATTTATGACTATGAAAACTATTGATAGAGATCAGTTACTTGGAAATCTTATAGCCTTTGAGATGAGAGAATTTGGTGATGCCCTGCCTAAAGTTGAATTATCTTTTAAAGCCAGTACTTTAGAAAAGATCTCCAAAGCTGAGAAATACAAGGTGGATGATGAATTTGATGAAATTGAAGCTAACTTTGTCAACAGACTACAAAGAGGCCCTGGTAAGTTCAAATGTAAATTACCTTTCAAATGTTTCTCTTGTGGTAAAGTAGGTCATTATGCTTCTAGATGTCTTGAAAGAATAGAAAGAAATGAGAAGAAACATGAGACCAGGCCTAGAGTTCCAAAGAAATACTACTATGTCAAAGATTTTAATGATGGAGTGACTAATGATGAATCTGATGATGCTAGTACTAGTGCAAATGAATGTTTGTTTACTGCTATTAAAGAAGATCCTATGTCTACTAATTCTACTAGCTGTGTGAAGGAAGAAAAACTAGTAGAAGAAAGTGCTTTGGCTGTTTAGGTTGAGAAAGATAAGGATGAATGGATTATTGATAGTGGATGCTCACATCACATGACCAATGACAAAAGTAAGTTTGTAAGTTTGGAAAAATATGATGGAGGACTAGTTAGGTTTGGAGATAATGCAACTGGTAAGATTTGTGGAAAAGGATCTATTTCATTTGATTGAAAGTAGAATATTGACAATGTTATGTATGTGAAGGGCTTGATGCATAATCTTTTGAGTGTTAGTTAGATGCGTGACAAAGGATATGATCTAAGATTCAAAGACAATGGGTACAAGATCATGGAAAGCTCCAGAACTATGATTTCCACCAGTAAGAAGACAAAAGGTAGCATCTATCAATTAAGAGGAACTAATGATTACTATTTACTGGCCTGGGCAGATGAAAGTTGGTTGTGGCATAGAAGGATGTGTCATATAAACTTTGATAATCTAGTAAAGATAAGTTTAGGTCAGACTGTGAGAGATTTACCAAAACTTGTGAAACTCTCCAACACAATTTGTAAGGAAAGTCAGTTGGGAAAGAAGACAAGGACAAGTTTCAAGAGCAAAGAACAATTTTCTACCAAGTTGTTGGATCTAGTACATACAGATCTCTATGGTCCTACAAGGGTGAGAAGGCTACAAGGTGACAGGTATTTCATGTTGCTTATTGATAATTTTTATAGAATGAGTTGGGTTACTTTTCTAAGAGACAAATCAGAAGCCCTAGAGAAATTCAAATCTTTCAAGGCAATGGTTAAGAATGAAATAGATCTGGAGATCAAATGCTTGAGGTCTAATAGAGGAGGTGAGTTCACATCAAATGAATTCAACATTTTCTATGAAGAGCATGGGATAAAGAGACAGTTGTTGTTTCCCTCTCAGGTTGTTGTCCTTGATGACAAATACACCAATTCTTAGGTTTGTGGCACATGACAATTGGATCATGACAGTTGGCATTGGTATTGGTATTCATGATATTTAGCATTTTATGTTTAGCATTTGATGTAAGTGCTCTTATTCTTGATAATGCTCATAATGTTGTTCACTTGGGTGTTGATGGGTCAAACATGTAGCATATATCCAACAAGTGATGATGTGATAACTTGTTCAAAGAGTTTTGCATGTTATATATATTGATTTTTACCTCATCAAGATGCCTTGAATTTTAATGATCAAGTTTAGAATGAGAAATAATGCAAGTAGGGTTCATGATGTCTTCATCATAAAACAAGATGCAAGCAAGGTTCATGATGTCATCATCATAAATAGTTCACATGTTTCTACAACAAGACACATCTTAAGGTAATCATCACAAGACTTGTAATGATCATTGAGGTATGGCATCTTTGATGTCAAATTCACATAATCTATAGTTGTATTGGTTGTGGCACTTTCTATGCTCTACAGGTGCATCACTGGTTTCATACACTTGGTATTTGGTTTATAATGTTGCCAAAGGTATTTGGTTTGTAGTTGGTTTCATCTCCATAGACAATCTTTGGGTGACTTGGTATACAAGTGCAATGATCTTATGATTGGCATTACAGTGAACTAACACTTGTATCAGTTTCTTTTCAATCTTGTTCCAATTGGCATTATAACATGAGACAATGAAAGGTTATTGGTTCTATATGATGTTCCATTTATTTTTTAAGCAAAGCCAAGGTATTCATTTAACATATCACTTTTGATGTGATTAGAGTCACTAAAGAGGCATCATATTGAGTGTCATTAATTGATAAAGGCTATTTATTTTGATATAGTTTGTAAATCATTGATAAGCATAAGGCATTGTCAGACATGTAAGTTGTAACCTACCTAGTAGGTATTGGGGCAGACTTGACAGGTAAAAAACTAATGTTGATGCTTATTTGTGATAGACTCTTTTAGGGCAAATAGGAGTAGTTGGTAAATAGGGTATACTATGCCAAAAAGTTGTTTGTTTTTTCTCATTATGCAATGTCAAGACTTAGAGAAATGAGGCACTCGACTTAGGGTTTTATCATTTTGTAAAGTTTTCTTGAAGATTCTAGTTATCATGATGGGATTGTTGAAATTAGGGTAGACAACTGAGAGGAGGGTGAATTAGTTGTCACAAAACTTTTATCTTTTGCTGCAATTAATCTTCTTTACCACTTATTAATAGATTAATGATATAACCATGAAAGCATGAATCAACAACACATGAGCAGAAACATAATCAACACACATAACACCAGGATTTTTACGTGGAAACCCTATTAAGGGAAAAACCACGATGGGGGTTAACCCACAAGATTTATTCTTTGTTAAAAGAATAGAAAAATGGGAAGGAATTTACCTTTGGGCGCAATACCCAGAGCTCACTGCTTAAAGGAGGCTCACTACCTATAGGAACATTCACAATGTTAACACTAAAAGGTTGAACTAAGAAATGACATATTCTTCATGCAAGGTTCAGTTCCATTGAAGCGCACAACACCTCTACTCTGCCCCCACTCACTTCCTTGCTCTATGCACATCTTCACTCACCACACATTTCCATGACTTCACAACACTTATTTATACATGTCATCAACTTTGGAATGAACATCAAAGTTCGCCAAACAATCATCTATCTGGAACATTCTCCAAGATAGGCATTACAAGAAACTACAATCACAAGACTTGACTTAATACAAAATGCTACATGCGAATCACTCCTCTATCATCCAAGCATAGCTGGGACTCAAATCTTCCTCGAACAACATGCCACGCTCCATAGAACTTCTCTTAGATCATCTGCAACACACACCAAGCATCTAGTCAGCCAAGACTAGAAAGAAAAGAAACAATCAAGGAGGAATCTTCAACCACAAGCTCAATCCTCAATGCAAACCACCAACACAATAAGTATGCAATCCAAAGACCACCACAAGCACAATGAAATCAACAAGAACAACTGCACCACCTCAAATCACCAGAAACACTGCATCTTCATCCAAGAACTTAAGAACTCTAACTGTCATGATTGTCACACTAGAAATATTTCTTGTGGACCTCCAAACCACTAACCACTTGAGTTGAGAATACACACCAACATCCCAAACATACCTCTAGAATCACAGATCATAATATTCCAATGTGGAGCAATCCGAACCAAATTCCTGTCACCCTATTACCTCTAAACAACTGCAAAACTTGGTTCTACTCAGATGGCCATAACTTCACCAATACTTCATGCATACCTCCCAAATCTTGAATGGAGAAACTTCAAACAATCCTCTACACAACACTTTGGTCCCCAAACTCTGATCTTCATCTCACTGGAAATGCAGAGAAATCTACTTTGTTGAACTGCACTGTCTTCACTGTTTCTGAAAAAGAGATATGTAACTCACTTGTTTCTTCCAAAGAGGCTAATTTTCTCAATATCCTCAACATACAAGTCTTCTAAACAAGTAATAGAATAAGATACAGTTGCACCACTGACAACAAGGATATGTTGACATCAATGACAACACCAATTAGGCACATATTTGTAACAATCTCCCCCTTTGTCATTGATGGCAACATATGATGTGAAGAATTGATTCAACCATCAAGACAAGAACTTCTCCCCCTTTCTCTTATCACACCTATAACCACTTTATTCACTGCTCCCCCTTTCACTAGCAACTACTCACTTCCATCCAAGTTTTTCACGTGACTTCTCTCCCCCTTTGACATTAATGGCAAAGGGCACATATTTGCAATCATCTCTCACCCTTTTTGTTTCTTAGACAAGACCAAACTAAACTCAAAACATACTGACTACTCCCCCTGAGTAGCATCCCCTTACCACCAATCCAGATCACAAGATATGACTATGAGTTCCACTAGATTGATGCTTACTAGTGCACCTTAGTTCTAGACAGGAGGGGTAATCACCCCTAGCTTCACTCTGAGATACTCAAAAGTGTCCTTAGGTAGAGGCTTAGTGAAGATATCCACAATCTAATCCTTTGAATGAACAAACTCCAATCTAACTTCATTCTCATTTACCTTCTCTCTCAAAAAGTGAAACTTGATGGATATATGCTTTGTCTTTGAATGTAACACTGGATTCTTTGAGATGCTTATTGCACTTGAATTATCACAGAAGATTGTAACAGGTTCTTCAAACACAATTATGATGTCCTTCAATATTTGCTTCATCCACAAAACTTGAGTACAATTACTTGTTGCTGCTATATACTCTACCTCTACAGTAGACAGAGATATTACCTCCTACTTTTTGCTCAACCAAGAAACCAATCTCTTTCCCAAGAAAAATGCACCACCACTAATACTCTTCCTTTCATCCACATCTCCTACCTAATTAGCATCTGTATATGCATGAAGAGTGAAATCACCATCCTTAGGATACCATAATCCATAATTAGATGTTCCCTTCAGATATCTGAGAATTCTTTTGACTACTACGAAATGAGATTCTCTAGGATCAGCTTGAAATCTAGCAACAAGGCCAACTGCATTCATAATATCAAAGTCTGGTATGAGTCAGATAAAGAAGTCCTCCAATCATTTATCTATATTTTTTTTATCTGTTTTAGAAGAATCATCATCTTTTCTCAACTTACATCCAATTATTATAGGAATACTAACTAGTTTTGAATCCTCCATTCCAAACTCTTTCAACAACTCTTTCACATACGTAGATTGAGATATGAAGATGCCCTTATCTGACTAAATGATTTGCAGACCCAAGAAGAAATTCATTTCACCAAGCATGGACATCTCAAATTTACTTTGCATCTGATCAACAAATTTTTTACACATGCTCTCATTTCCACCAAAGATGATATCATCAACAAATACCTCAACAATCAAGATGTGTTCATGATCAATTTTGATATAAAGGTTACTATCAGCTGTCCCTTTGCTAAAACCTAGGTTACTATCAGCTGTGCCTTTGCTAAAACCTAACTTTAGCAGATTCTTATCTAATCTTGCATACCAGGCTCTTGGGGCTTGTTTAAGTCCATACAATGCTTTCTTCAATCTGCAGACCTTATCTCCTTGATCAGACAACTGGAATCCTTCTAGTTGCTCAATGTAGACCTCTTCTTCCAATTCTCTATTCAGGAATGCTAACTTGACATCCATTTGGAAAAATTTGAAATCATCGTAAGCAACAAAGGTAAGAAATAATCAGACTGCTTCAATTCTTGCCACCAGAGCAAAAGTTTCTTCAAAATCAATTCCCTCTACCTGAGAATATCCTTTGCACACCAATCTTGCTTTATTTCTTACAACTTCACCATCTTCATTCAATTTACTCCAAAAGACCCATTTAGTTCCAATTACATTTTTGTTTTCAGGTCTAGGAACAAGATCCGAAGTATGATTCTTTTCAATTTGCATTAATTCTTCTTCCATTGGTTTTACCCAACTTTCATCATTACAAGCTTCATTCACTAATTTTGGTTCAACCTTTGAAATTAAACAATACTCTTCCTGTTCTTCAGCAATTTTTCTTCTAGTTTGAACACCTTTATTTCTATCTCTTATAATATGATCTTTAGAATGATTCAACCTCACATACCTAGGAGTTTTGGGATTTTCTTAAATTTCTGATTCTCCAGAGCAATCTAAATATGAGTTTGAGGACTTTCATTTTGATCATCTGATTCATAGCCACAAGACTTGGAAGGTCTCTCCTTGCTTTCATCAACTTTGACATTAGCAGTTTCAACAATCCTTTTCAATCTCTTGTTAAAGCACCAGTATGCCTTGCTTTGGTTAGAATAACCCAGAAATATTCCTTCATCACACCTTGCATCAAACTTGCCTAGATCTTTATCTCTTTTGATATAGCATTTACTACCAAAAAATTTGAAGTATTTCACAATAGGAACATTACCAAACCATAGTTCATAAGGGCTTTTACCAGTATTACCTTTGATCTGCACCTAGTTAAGAGTGTAGACAACAATATTCATAGCCTCTCTCCAGTAGACATGTGGAACATTTTCTTCCATCATCATGGTTCTAGCATCCTTTTGAATAGTCTAGTTCTTTCTCTCCACAACTCCATTCTGCTAAGGAGTCCTAAGAGCAGATAACTATCTTCTTATTCCATGTTTTTCACAAAATGCGTTAAACTCACCAAAGGTAAACTCTCCACCTCTATCAGATCTCAGACACTTTATCTTCACACCAATCTCATTTTCCACCCTAGCCTTGAACACCTTGAATCTGTCAAGAGCCTCTGATTTTTCTCTCAAGAAAGCGACCCACATCATCTGAGAGTAATCATCAATTAGTAACATAAAGTACCTATCTCCTTGCAAACTCCTAACTTTGGCAGGACCACACAAATTAGTGTGCACAAGTTCCAACAATCCATTTGAAAATTGTTCTTTACTTTTGAATGTAGTTCTGCTCTGTTTGCCCAACTGACATTTCTTACACATTCTATTAGTAGGTTTTACAATCTTTGGAAGGTCTCTCATAGCCCGAGTAGTACTTATCTTGACAATATTATCAAAGTTTACATGACACATTCTCCTATGCTATAACCAACTCTAATCAATCTAAGCAATCAATCAACTTTTACCAGTACCACTTAAATGAAAGATATTACCTCTAGTCTATGTACCAGATGCAATCTAGGTTCCGGAGCTTTCCAAGATTCTACATTTCCCATCCTTGAATCAGAGATCATACCCTTTGTCAACCAACTGTCCAACACTGAGAAGATTATGCTTCAACCCTTCTACATACAAAACATCATTAGTGTTATTCTTACCATCAAGAGAGATGGATCCTCTGCCACAGATTCTACCAACTGAATTGTCTCCAAACTTCACAATTCCACCTTCATACCTTTCCATACTTACAAACTTACTCTTATCACCTATCATATGATGAGAACACCCACTATCAATCACCCATTCATGCTTTTCTTCAACCTGAGTAGCCAAGGCACTTTCCACATTCACACAACTAGCAGATTTAGTAGGCACCAGATCTTCTTCTTTAATAGTAGTCAACACCCATTCATTTCTAGAGGTACTTCCCTTATCAGATTCATCATCTATAACTCCTTCATCAACAACTTCTTGGACATAGTAGCATTTCTTCTGAAACCTAGGTCTATTAAGGTTTGTCTTTGAACCCTCTCTGGACATCTTCAAGCAAAATGACCAATCTTATTGCAAGCAAAACATTTGAAAGGCAACTTTCCTTCATACTTACTGGATCCTCTTAGTAGTCTTTTGGCAATAAGGGCTTCAAGTTATTCAAGCTCCATTTCATCTTCTTCAAGTTCCTTCCTTGCCTTCTCATATCTGGTTAGCTTTCTTGAAGAGCTTTCACCTAGATCAAATCTTTGCTTCCCAGAAATATTGGCCTTAAAAGCAGATTCTGATTTAGGAAGAGAATCACCAAACTCACTCATTTCAAATGTTGAAAGCTTACCAACCAACTAATCTCTTGTAATAGTTGTCATAGTCCTAATCTCCTCAATAGAAGTAACTTTATGTTTGTATGAAGCAGGTAAGGATCTAAGTACTTTGGCAACAATCTTTGATTCTTCCAGTATTCCACCAACACTCCTGATATTGCTCACAAGTTCATTCACCTTCTACATATAGGAAGTGATGTTTTCATCTTCACTCATCCTCAAACATTCGTATCTACCCTTCAGGCTCTGTAGCTTAGCACATTTGACATAAGCATCACCTTCATATAGAGTTTCCAACTTCTTCTAGATTTCATGAGCAGTTTTCAATTCCAGGACATTTGTCATTTCTATATCCATTAGGGCACTCAACAATGCTTCTTTAGCTTGAATGTTGTACTCAGCTTCTTTGAGTTCATCTGGAGTTGAAGGACCTTTCTCCAGAGGCTTATACACATCCTTAGTTATCAACCAATAAGGATCACCCATGCATTGTAAATGACACTCCATCTGATTCTTCCAAAGAGAGTAATTTGTTCCATCAAATCTTGGACTATCCTTCTTGTATGTTGACATCCTGGATCTCCTCAAGTGGTTAAGCTTCTTTTAGAGGAACATGATCTGATACCAATTGTTGAAATTAGGGAAGACAACTGAGAGGGGGGGTGAATCAGTTGTCACAAAACTTTTATCTTTTGCTGCAATTAATCTTCTTTACCACTTATCAATAGATTAATGATATAACCATGAAAGCATGACTCGACAACACATGAGCAAAAACATAATCAACACACATAACACCAAGATTTTTACATGGAAACCTAGTTAAGGGAAAAACCACGGTGGGGGTTAACCCACAAGATTTATTCTTTGTTAAAAGAATAGAAAAATGGGCAGGCACTTGCCTTCGGGCACACTAGCTAGAGTTCACTACTCAAAGGAGACTCACTTCCTACATGAACATTCACAATGTTAACACTAAAAGGTTGAACTAAGAAATGACATCTTCTTCATGCAAGGTTCAGTTCCATTGAAGCGTACAACACCTCTGCTCTGCCCTGACTCACTTCCTCTCTATATCTGCATCTTCACTCACCACACATTTCCATGACTTCACAACACTTATTTATACATGTCATCGACTTTGGAATGAATATCAAAGTCAACCAAACAATCATCTATCTGGAACATTCTCCAAGATAGGCATTACAAGCAATTATAATCACAATTGTTGACTTAATACAAAATGCTACATGTGAACCACTCCTCTATCATCCAACCATAGCTGGGACTCATCTTCCTTGAACAACATGCCACGCTCCATAGAATTTCTCTTAGATCATTTGTAACACACACCAAGCATCCAGTCAGCCAAGACTGGAAAGAACAGCAACACTGAAGGAGGAATCTTCAACCACAAGCTCAATCCTTAATACAAACCACCAACACAATAGGAACGCAATCTAGATACCACCACAAGCACAATGAAATCAACAAGAACAACTGTACCACCTCAAATCACCAGAAACACTTGCATCTTCATCTGGGAACTTAAGAACACTAACTGTCATGACTGTCACACTAGAAAGATTTCTTGCAGACCTCCAAACCACTAACCACTTGAGTTGAGGATACACACCAACATCCCAAACATACCTCTAGAATCATAGATCATAATATTCCAATGCGGAGCAATCCGGACCAAATTCCTATCACCCTATTACCTCTAAACAACTGCAAAACTTAGTTCTACTCAAATGGCCATAACTTCACCAATACTTCTTACGGACCTCCCAAATCTTGACTGGAGCAATTTCAGACAATCCTCTACACAACCCTTTTATCCACAGACTCTAATCTTCATCTCACTGGAAATGCAGAGCAATCTACTTTGTTGAACTGCACTGTCTTCACTGTTTTTGACAAAGAGATATGTAACTCACTTTTTTCTTCCAGAGGCTAATTTTCTCAATATACTCAACATACAATTCTTCTAAACAAGTAATAGAATAAGATACAGTTGACACCAATGACAACAAGGATATGTTGACATTAATGACAACACCGATTAGGCACATGTTTGCAATAGGGATTTTGGTGATATGACAATGCTCGGGAGTCAAAGATGAAGCTGGACAGTTATACTTGGATCTCATAGGCACAATCTACTTGACAATTACTTTATGAGGCATGAATGGCATATCAAAACATGTGATATTCTTCTTTTTTTGGGTGCTTGAAGAATTTTCTGCTTTGGTCTCTTATAAAAATGAAAATGGTGCCTGAATATCTTAAAACAAAGATTTGTTTCTTATTCTTTGTTATAGTCCTCTGTCTGTGAGATAAAGGGAAAAGTATATAAATTTTGTTGCTCTTTTCGAGCCATGACAACCTAGTCTTTGAAGTGGTGTTTTTGACTTTATCATGAGTTTGGGTTACAGTTATAAGTTGAAGACTGTAGTGGTTATTATTTCATACATTGACAAAAGGTTTGTAAATTTTTTATTCATCCATGGTTAGGGTTTGAAAGTTTGACTCTACCCTAGGGTTTCTTGCTTGAATATTGAGGATAAATTGATGATGCTATGTTTTGGTATGAGTTGGTGTTTATAGTTTGATAAGGCTTCTTTATTTCATTAAACAGTTTTGAGCATTATATGATATCACTATGGTTAAAGATATCTTATTTCAAAGGCATTGTAACAAGTTCTATATGGGTCTATTCAACCACATACCTTTGTTAGATACTACTATAGTTGAAAACTGTCTGAGGCAGTTGAAAAGGTTCAGTTACAGATACAAACTATTTCATGAGAGAAAAAAGGTTTTGTGAAATTTTATAAAAAGGATATAACATAAACATCTGATGTTGTGTTGATGATATTGTATCTTACACTATCATTGAAACAGTATCAGTGTGTTGTAATGCAAAAACATTTCTAAGATGATGTGCACAGTTTTGGTTATGTGATTCTTGAGGTCTCCAAATTTAATGAGACAATCAAGAACTGAGTTGTAGTGAAATAGAGAAACCCTTTGTATTGTATATCTTTCTTTGGTTCTTGAAGATGATATAAGGTCATGTTAGTGAGACATAGATTGACCTAATGCCAATGAGGCTGATGTATTGCCAGTGAGGCTTATGTTTCTAGTGAGGCTTGTGTTGCCAGTGAGGCAATGATAAAAGTCAGTGAGACATTTTTTTGTAGCTAGTGAGGCATTTTACTGAGTGGTTTTTCTACCCCAAGAGGGTTTTCCACTCCTGAAATCTTTGTCTTATGGTCTTAGTTGTTGCATAATTAATTTGTCCATTATACTTGATTGATTATTTCTTTAATGCACTGTTACTTGCATTGATAGAGCCTATATCAAAATCTACTTTAGTTTTAATAAAAAAAAGTGTTTAAACTTGTTTTGTTTTCTACAACACTGATTCACCCCCCTCTCAGTGTTGTCAAGTACTCCAACAAGTGGTATCAGATCCAAACCCTTGTCTAAAAGGTTTAACCAACCTAAGGGATTCCTAGTGGAGTACATACCATGTCAGCCCAAGAAGGTGTTTCTACTTTTAGAGCACCATTGTTTGATGGTACTGATTATGCTTTTTGGAAGTATAGAATGACTTGTCACATAAAGTCTTTAGGATTTGATGTCTGGAATGCAATTGGTTATTCTGGTCCAGATACACCATCTACTCCTGATGAGAGAAAAGCATATGATTGTGATACAAAGGCTACAAATGCCATTTTTTGTGGTCTATCCAATGATGTCTTAGTCAAGGTCATGGAATGCAAAACAACTAATTCCATAAGGGAAAAAATGTCAAACATCTATGAGAGTGATGAGGATATAAAAGAATCAAAACTTCAAGCTCTAAGAAACAAGTTTGAAGGCTTAAGAATGAAAGATGAAGAGAAGGTAGCCAATTACCTTCAAAGAGTCCAAGAAATTGTAACCACTATGAGAGGTTTAGGAGAAAAAATAGAAGAGGTAACTGTTGTTAAAAAGGTGTTAAGAACCTTGTCTCCTAAATATGATTCTAAGACTTCTATTGTTGAAGAAAGAGACATGAAGAAATTAACTATAGATGCTTTTATGGAGTTTTTACTACCTATGAAATGAGAAAGATCAATGACAATCCTAACAAAGAAACTGCTTTCAAAACTGTGAAGAAGGATAATAAAATAAATTCTGAGTCTAAAAAAGTGAATGATGATGAGTCAATTTTTGTAAGCAACCTAAAAAGAGGCTTAGTAGGTAGATATAAAGGGAAGTTACCCTTTAAGTGTTTCAATTGTGACAAAATAGGACACTATGCAGCAAACTATCCAAACAAAGAACTTGATAGTGATGAAGAAGACAATAAAATCTTGCTAAAGAAGGTGACGAAATCTTGTTCATGGCAACAATCAATTTAGTTGAAACTCAAAATACATTAGATCAATTTGAAACTGAGGTTGATGATGAGTCTAGTTTATGACTCAAATTTGTTAGACTTTAATATCCATATGTTGTAGTTATCACGGACTTTGGTACTTAGATCTTGATCTTTTCATGATATTTCCTCAAAACCATAAGATATTGGGTATAGGTTATTTCCTATAGTCTTTAATGACATTGACATGCTATATGAACTATCTATGATAATTATACATGTGGTTAATGAATGTTACTCTAAGATAGTTATAGATATGCAATTATTGTCTGTACTAGTATTGTTATGCAGATATAATTAGCATCCTATAAAGTCGAGGAAGATTCTGTCTGTTGGTTACTTGCCATCAAAGTCAAACAAGGTGGTCATTCAAATGTCAAATGGAGGGAAGATAACTGCCTTGTAACTGGTCTTAATTACTTGTTGAGAAAATATAGGACTTACTGTTGTGCTAGATCTGTGTTGAAGCGACCACACTTGACTAGATTCCATGCATGCATAACCTCCTCTCCACTTTCTATGCTTTCCCTAAAGTGTGCCCTCCTATTCTGTTGGAGTTGACTACCTTGCTAGGTAGTTGGTTTTGTAGTTTTCTTTCTATAAATAAGACTCAGATGCTCCTTCTGAGGAGTTGATTAATCTGAGGTTGTACTTCATTATTAAGTTTTTCAGGAATACAGTTAAGTCATTTTCCAATGAATAAAATGAAGTTATAAGTTCACATCTCTAAGTTTACATTTGTCTTAAGGGATACTTATCCAAGGGGGCCCACTTGGTGAGCATTCCATCCTTTAGTTTAGTTGTTATTTATGTTAAGCAAATAGTTAAATATGGCATTGAATGTCCCTACAGCCACTAGAATTCCATTCTGTGTCTGTTCCTGCAGCCAAAGTGGACAGAGTAGTTTCTTGTTTGTTTTCCCAGATTTTCATTTTTTGTCATGCACTTCATCTTAGCATAGTTGTTGGTTGATGTTCAACATTTATGTTATTTCTTTCCAAGCAGTTTATTTTCAGCATTATATCTTTCTTAGCTGTAGAATGAATGTGGCTACTTTGGAAGTTCCTAGTACACATACCATGCTAACCCATTTCAAGTTCATGTCCCTAGGTTGAAAAGTTAAATACATCTTCATATTGATTAAGACATCTATTCAGGTTAGATGTCCAATCTCTGAGTCATAGCTTTATGGGCTTAGTTGTTAAATCATTGTAGTAGACCAACATTTTTGGTGCCATTATCAGGGATGGTGTCAAACTAGGAAGATCTTTGGAGTCATATTTAGTATTATTACTTGTAGAAGTATTTTTGAAAGTGTACTCTTAGTAGATGTTTCATTTATGAAGTAATGATCCACAATCCATTCACAACATTCCTTGTGTGAGTTGGCTCATACTGAGTATATTGCATGCATAGAGGCAAAAGAAGAGATGCTTTAGGGAGATTCCTTCCTAATGATCCAAATTACCTAGTAGAAGAAGTAGAAGTGAATCCTTTTCTTGATGCATTCCCTGATTTGAATAGTTCTAAAACATCCTCTGAAGAACAAGCTGTCCAAAACTTGATTGACAATCCATTTGCCTTGATAATCAGCTAAGCAACTATGGCTACCCGAAATGTACCTAATCAACCAACCTTTCCATTTCCTATTGCTCATCAAAATGAAGTGGATAATCTCAAAAACATCCTTGCTTCAGCTCTCCCCAAGTTCTATGGACTTGCAACAAAGGACCCAAACACCTTCTTGTTTGAATTTGATATCCTCTGTAGAAGCTATGACTACACCACTAATGCTCATAGGCTTAAGCTATTTCCTACTACCATGAAAGATATTTCACTGAGGTGGTTTATGGGTCTAGGTAGTGATATTGTCAATACTTGGGATGAGATGAAAGAGAAATTTCTTGAGAAGCATATAGATTACTATAGGGGTGGAGATATGAGAGGAAATGATATTTTTAGAATGCAACAAAAAGAGGATGAAAGTTTGGAGGATTACATCTCAAGGTTCCTATTTTGTTTACAAAAATCTCCCCATCATACACTCAATGAGGAGTCTCAGAAACTACTCTTCCTCAGAGGAATAAGTGAGGATTGTATGGATGCCTTGGATTTAATGGGAGGAGGAGATATTACCCAAGTGCCTTGTGAGGATATTAAGAAGTTGTGCCAGAACTATTCCAGAGCATCCATGAAGAAAGGAAGAGGTTACCATTCCCTTATGGGCAAAACCCCTACCAATGGAGTTTCAAGGATGGAAATAAGTCACTTGTTTTCTAATTTTAAGCAAGATGTCATAAATAATATGGCCACTCAGATGGACACACTTCAGGCAAAGAAGAAGCAAGATGAGGCAAAGGCAATGTTGGCTGAATATTGCCCTCATTGCAGACAAAAGAAGAGGGACTACAGATGCAAGATGGTAGCTAATATTGACAGTAAGAAGATTCCACCTAAATTCAAGCCAATCCAAGTTGAAGAAGATCAAGTCTACTATGTTGCACAAAGGAGGCCATGGGCTCCAAGACAAGGTATGCCACCAGATCCATTATCATTTGCTGGAC
This sequence comes from Cunninghamia lanceolata, assembly GCA_027924645.1. Taxonomy (NCBI): domain Eukaryota; kingdom Viridiplantae; phylum Streptophyta; class Pinopsida; order Cupressales; family Cupressaceae; genus Cunninghamia; species Cunninghamia lanceolata. The sequence continues at coordinate 6,166,602 of BSBN01000103.1, forward strand.
CACATTTTCCTACTTATGCATTTAGTAACCAATGGCAACAACCATCTCCATCTAACTATGGAGGATATTCACTTCAGCCTTGGAGCAACCCCCCAAACACTTGGCAAAATTACCAAAACCACGCACCTTAGTGGAAACAAACTTAGGGGAATTGGCAGTAACCTCCAAGAAACTGGCAGCAAACATCTCAATAGAGGGGAGGACAATAATGGCCAAACCAGACAACTAATTATATGTAGCCACCTTCTCAGCCCCAACAGCCTGTTATAATGCCTCCTCCTACTAGTTCCAATTCAAATACACCTAAACCTACTTAGTTACAAGCTCAGCCCTCACCTAACCCAAATAATAGACCAAAGCAGCAGCCATTATACTCTGTTGATCCAAATCAATTCCCTACATATGTTGTGAATGTAAGTGACATCCACCTGCATTCAGGAACTACCTTGGTAGCTCCTTCCAGACCCATCATTACTGAGCTTCCTGAGGAGGAAGAGGAGCCTTTAAATGCCCCCATTTAGCCAAATGCACCTGAAAATCCTAAACCAATCCCAGTCAAGCTGGCTGCACATGAACCACCATTTCCACAAAGGTTGGAAATTGTGAAACAAAAGGAAGAGAAAAAGGAACCCACCTTTGACATTCTATAGCAGTTGAAACATGTATGTGTCAAGATCCCTCTATTTCAGGCCATAAAAGATGTTCGTATATATGGCAAAGCAATCAAGGAAGCATGCCTTAAGAAGCCAGGCAGAAAAAGGAAAGACCCCACAATGGTTCATGTGGTGGGATAGTTGGCTGACATCATGCTTGGGAAAGTGACTGTTCCCAAATATAATGATCCAGGGAGACCTGTGGTAGGAGTTGTTTTAAATGGGATCCAAATCAAAAATGTTCTGATTGATCTGGGAGTAGCCATAAATGTAATGACCAAGGATATCTTGCAACAACTAAATGTTACAAACATGAGACCTACTCCTACTGTCCTGCAACTTGCTAATAGTTCTACTGTTAAACCTGATAGGATAGTAGAGAACCTTGTGGTATCCCTAGACTCATGGGAATATCCAGCTGATTTCATGATACTTTCTCCTAAAGCTACATTGGGAGGGTACCCCATCGTTCTAGGAAGGCCGAGGTTAGCCACAACTGACGCTTATATTGGATGCCAGTCAGGAGACATGACCATCTCTAATGGGAGAAGTACTAAAAAACTTGTTCTTTACTCACCTGCATAGCCATCTCATGATATGGATAATCATGTTTGGCCACATGTTGGTGAAGAGGCCAAGGAAGCTAATTCTTTGGAATAGCTTATGATGTTAGGCAGAAGTTCTTTGATGCAGCTTCAAGAGGAAGATGAGGTATTGTCTAACATAATTCAGAATCATTGTGAAGTAGAGGAAACATCATCCTCTCATTTTGTTAATTCAGTGAAGACAATTATTCCCACTTTTCCTGTAGTAACAGGTATGTCTCATACATTTCTTCCAAAAGAAATTAAGGTACCAAGCATTAGTGAAGCAACTATGGTAGAGTTAACAACTCAAGTGGAGATTTTAGAAGAAAGATATCTAAATATTAACAACAAATTGACTCAAGAACAGTAGCTATCTTTGACAAACTTGTTAAAGAAACACAAGAATGCCTTTACATGGGATTACCATGACATGAAAGGACTAGATCCCACATTATGCACCTATAGGATTTACATAAAGGAAGAATATACACTAGTAAGATTGCCATAAAGACGAATCAACCTTGCATTAAGAGAAATTGTCAAAGAAGAATTACAGAAGCTATTAGATGCAAGACTTATCTACCCAATCTCAGATAGCTAGTGGGTGTCTCCTTTGGTTCTCGTGCCCAAAAAGGGAGGGAAATGGATAGTCTATATTGATTATAGAGAATTAAACTCTGCCACCAAAAAGGATCATTTTCCCCTTCCTTTCATAGACCAGGTATTGGACTCACTTGCAGGAAAGCAGTACTTTTCCTTTTTGGATGGGTTCAGTGGTTACAATCAGATACAAATTGCACTAGAGGACCAGGAGAAAACACCATTTACCTATCCTTGGGGGACAAATGCCTACTCAGTACTTCCATTTGTCTTATGCAATGCACCTGCAACTTTCCAAAGGGTAGTCATTAGCATATTTTTAGATATCTCACATGATTGCATGGAAATCTATATGGACGATTTCACTAGTTATGGTGCTACTTTTGAATAGGCCTTGGAAAACTTAGGGAAGGTGTTGGAGAGATGTGAAGACCACAATCTATCCCTGAACAGTGCAAAGTGCTTAATGATGATGTAGGAAGGAGTAGTGCTTGTCCACTATATGTCTCCAAAAGGAATTCAGGTAGACCCAACAAAGATTGAAGTCATAATCAATCTGCCCATTCCTACAAAGCAAAAAGATGTCAGAAGCTTCTTGGGCCATGCAAGGTACTATAGACATTTCATCAAAGATTTTAGCAAAATGGCAGCCCCATTGTATACTCTTCTCACTAAAGATGTTGAATTTCAGTGGAATGAAGACTGTAACAAGGCATTTTCTGATTTAAAGGTAGCATTAACTCATGCTCCTATACTCAAAGGGCCCAATTGGGAGCTTCCTTTCCACATTCATACTGATGCATCAGATTATGCCATAGGAATAGTCTTAGGGTAGAAAGAAGGAACCATTGAACATGCTATTTATTTTGTTAGCAAAAACTTACAGGGAGTTGAGTTCAATTATACAGTGACAGAAAAGGAAATGCTAGCAGTAATCTATGCCCTCAACAAATTCAAGAACTACATAACAGGCTATCAAATCTTTGTGCACATGGATCATGCAGCCATTAGGTATATTATGAACAAACCCTTGATATCATGTAGATTAGCAAGATGGGTGTTACTAATGCAAGAATTTGACATCACTATTGTGGATAAGCTAGGGAAGGCCAATGTTGTTACAGACTTTCTTTCAATGTTGTCTACATCAGAGGACAACCAAGTCATTGATGACTTTTTCCCTGATGAACATTTGTTTTCAATCACTATGCAAACACCCTGGTATGCTAACACAGCCAATTATTTGGTCACAGGGAGAGTCCCTCCTCATTTCTCTCCAAAGGAGAGAAGGGTGCTCATTGAAAAGTCTTTTCCTTTTTCATGGATTACTGGATGTTTGTTCTACACTGGACCAGACCATGTCATGAGGAGATGTGTGAGAGAAGATGAAACATATGACATTTTGCATGCATGCCACAATGAACCATGTGGAGGGCATTTTGCAGCAAAAAGGACAATAATGAAGATTTTGAATACAGGTTATTATTAGCACACACTCCACAAGGATGCAGTGAGATATACAAAGAAATGTGACAAATGCCAGAGGATGGGATGACCAACCAAATCTGACAAGATGCCCCTTTACCCTTAGCTTGTGATCACTCCATTTGATAAGTGGGGATTATATTTTGTTGGACCCATTGATCCTCCATCCAATGGAAAATCCTATATCTTAGTATGCACTGATTATGTAACCAAATGGGTAGAAGCTAAGGCCATGAAGCATGCAAGAGATAGCAAGGTTGCAGAATTTCTTTATGAGGACATTTTCACATGGTATGGAGTCCCCAGAGAGTTAGTGACTGATCAAGGAGCTCAATTCACCTCAACCCTAGTTGCAACACTCGTCAATGAGTACAACATAAGGCACAAGAAATCTACTCCTTATCACCCTCAGGCCAATGGCCAAGTTGAGGTGAATAACAGGGAAATTAAAGCCATTCTGACCAAAACTGTGGCTATCCATAGGAAGGATTGGGCAAATAGGCTACTAGAAGTTGTCTAGGCCTATAGGACAACATGGAAAACAACCATAGGCTTCACCCCTTTTGAGTTACTATATGGAAAAATAGCTATGATGCCTATTGAATTTGAACATAAGACTCTTCAGACTATAATAGACTTAGGGATGGATATCTCTGAGGCACAAAAGGATAGAATCATGTAGCTCAATGCTTTGGATGAGATGAGGAAAGCAGCCTTGCATCACACAGAGGTGGTGCAGAATCAAAGAATAAAGTGGTATGACAAATTCATCAAAGATAATAAATTTCAGCCAGGTGACTGGGCATTGCTCTATGACTCAAGGTATCAGGATAATGTAGGGAAGTTGCAGACAAGGTAGCTAGGACCATATGAGGTTGCTGAAGTTTTCTGCAATGGTGCTATTTAACTTACCACCATTGACCCTATCAGATTTAAGCTGTTAGTCAATGGTCATCGCCTCAGGTTGTATCACAAGCCAACTTTGAAGGAAGAATTCCTGCAACAATTTAATCAGCATGCAACTCCTGAACTTCCTGCATCCGAAGGCATTAGACCTAGTGTCCCTCCTTCCAGGTAACCAAGGTATGACACTTGTCATAATAAAGACTTCCACTTTTGTAGGGGTCCACTTCTTCATTCATTCACCCATCCACCCATCCATATCCATCATTCTCTCTTCCATTACGTTGCCATGATCTCACTTCATCCCACCTCACTTTCTTCAACTCCACTTTCATTCATTGCTCAATCAAATTCTTAAAGGTGACCAGTACTTTCTACATGATTTTTGCAACTGATCTTCCACACATCAAGGTATGTGTGCTTTAATTTTTTATATCTTACTTATCTTTTATTACATTCATTTAATTATTGTAAATTGATGTCGATGTTCTCCAAAGCATGTAATTATTCATTGCCCCATCTAGTCACGCATCACCATTCCACATGTGAGGACACATGCTCAAATTTAGGTTGGGGAGGGTGTGTGAACATGTCCACGTGTCAGTCCATGTGCTTTATGCCAGCATGTTAGCAAAGTTTAAAATTGAGTTGATTTGAATTCTGAGTGAAATGACAGCTCACAAGTGTGAGGTGATAGCCTTCATTGTTTACTTCTTACTGCTTGTACTACTCTTGTCATAATCTTGAGTTCCCAAATAAGGAAAATTCAGACGACATTGGTGATTGAAAATTTAATAGTGTTGCAAGAAGGTGAAGTTCAATTTTCAAAAAAAAAATTGCAAGAAGAAAAACTTTGCAAAGTGATTGTTTTCAGATAGCTAAAACAATGGGAGGTGGATTAATTCAAAATGAACCCACGGTTCATGACGTATTACTGCAGGATGCACCCAACTAGGCTGAGTTTAGAAATTGTGGGTGGTTAGATTATTTCTTGAAGCTGAATGGTTTTAATGAAGATGTTGCATTGGAATTTGCCTAGACATTGTTTGAAGGTAAGGCCATGGTAAAAGGGTTAGAGGTATTGGCTACTAAAGAAAGGATTACAGAAGTTACAGGGTTACCTATTGACAGTGAGAATTACCCTATTACCAAAGATGCCAGGTTAGCTAGGGCCAAATTTACAGAACCTGGTGACCCTCCAATAATTGTAGAAAAACAGGGAGCCAAGAGAACCTCTCTACCTGAGCCATGGAAGCAAGTAGTTGTTCATGTTGTGAGATATAATACTTGTGAAGGTCGTTAGTCAAATCTTTATTCTGTGCATTTCAAACTACTGAATCATATGAGGCATGGGAGAAGAATGAATGTACCAAATGTACTATACCACCTTCTCTCAATCATGGCAGCCGCATCCCAAAAAGGTAAGGTTAAAATTGTTTCCCACCATTATTTGATCAAATTATTAGTTGAAAAGTCTCTGCATGATGTGTCTAATATGACTTGGGAAGAATTCTTAAATATTGATCAAATTAGACCAAAGCATTTGTGACCTATGATTGTGCCTCAACCTTGTAGGACTAGGAGGAGAGTGAGTTCTATTGAAGATACTCCTAGAACCTCAACTTATGGTGCAAACCCTCCTATAGATGAACAAGCTATTGAGATTAGTTCCTTTGAGGCAGAGCATTTAGGCAAAGAGAATTCTTCTTTAGATTCTGATGATGATGTTTCTTTGAGAAACCTAATTCGAACTAGGGCACAGAAGAAAAAGGCATAAATAAGAAAGGGTAAAGCTAAAAAGAAAACTGTAGGAAAGGGAGTGCCAAGTTCTAAGAAACAAAAGGCTGACACTATTCTTCCTATAGCCAAAGAAAAACATGAGAGCCCTCCCAGGAAATCAAGACCTGCTAAGTCAGCCTTTGGTGTGCCTCCACAGAGAAGCCCTAGGGATGAAGGAACATCACTAGAAGATATAGAGGCTCCAATGGGGTATGAGAACATTGAAGAAAAGGATATATTTGAGGAAGCAACAAAATGTAACATTAATAGACCTTGCTATTGCCGTTGAACAAATTGAGAATCAAAGACATGAAGATAATCAGGAGTTCCTACAACAAGAAGCCCTGCAGCCCAAATTGGTTGAACATTCAGGAACCATGCAGTTAGTGCTATATCAAAAGAAACCATCAATGCCAGGAAAATTGTTGGTAGGAATACATAGACCCTCTGATTTTTCAATGCATATGGTAGATATGAATTTATGGAATGAAATGTAGAGGAGAGAAGAAGAATGGAAAAAGGAGAAACATAGGTTGATGGAAGAAATTCAAAAGAAAGATGAAGAACTTGAAGATAAGAACGCAGAAATTGTGACTTTAAAGGAGAGAGTGGATAATATGGCAGCCTTAGTGCCTCAGGTATTAGAGTGTAGGACTCCTCCAAGGGTCTATGCTTTGTATTTAAAGGAGAAGTATCTTTCTTTTAAAATAGCAAGGATTGTTTTAGGTTTGAATCCTTCCATTGAGTCTCCTCTTGAATTTTTCAATGCTTATCGGATTGCTCCTCCGAAAATGAAGAATTTGTTGTGTGAATTCTATTTACATAATTATACTATGTCCCAAGATCATGAGTGGAATCCCTTGTTGTATGTTGGGGATGTTCAATTAAGGGCATTTATGTCCTGGATACAAAATGAGATTAGTTGGGGACAACAGTTTAGGGCTTATAAACAAATAGAATTCAGCACTCCCCTGCCCATTAGAGTTGAATCTAGAAATCTAGGAAGCATTTTCAATGATTGACACATCATGCTTTATACACCAAGCTATGGAAACAGAATCCTGCCTGAGAGAGAAGCAAATTATAGAGAATATGAGAAGGTTGCAAACACTATAGGAGAATCTGTAAAGGGACATTTGGCACAAAGGTGGAATAGTTTGTCTAATGAACTAAAACAAGTAGAGCCTCACTCTCTGCAGAACTATGCTACAACATGTAAAAGAGTGGATAGATATATATAGATTGGGAGGACAAAGGGACAATTTTGGCTTCCCTTAATTTTCCAACCACCTATCCTATTGTGGCCTGTGCCAAATTATAGGTACTACTAGTATGATATTGCTGAAGAGAGATAGAGATGGAATAGGTTGGATAGACAGCAAGGGTTCTATTGGGATCCTAACTCACGCACTATAGAAACTAATATAAGATAGCTGGTAGTTGCTAATTTCAAGGCATTGACCAAACAGAAGAACAACCCTTCCTTTGCTAGAGGACCAGTAAAGTCTTGAGTTGGGGAGAGTGATGAGTCTAGTTTATGACTCAATTTTGTTGGACTTTATTATCCATTTGTTGTAGTTATCATGGACTTTGGTACTTAGATCTTGATCTTTTCATGACATTTCCTCAAAACCATAAGATATTGGGTATAGGTTATTTCCTATAATCTTTAATGATATTGACATGCTATATGAACTATCTATGTTAATTTTACATGTGGTTAATGAATGTTACTCTAAGATAGTTACAGATATGCAATTATTGTGCATACTAATATTGTTATGCAGATATAATTAGCAACCTATAAAGTCAAGGAAGATTTTGTCAGTTGGTCACTCACCATCAAAGTCAAGCAAGGTGGTCGTTCAAATGTCAAATGGATGGAAGATAACCACCTTGTAACTAGTCTTAATTACTTGTTGAGAAAATATAAGAGTTACGGTTGTGCTAGATCTACGTTGAAGCAACACGCTTGACCAGATTCCACGCATGCATAACCTCCTCTCCACTTTCTATGCTTTCCCTAAAGTGGCATCCTCCTATTCTGTTAGAGTTGACTGCCTTGCTAGGTAGTTGGTTTTGTAGTTTTCTTTCTATAAATAAGGCTCAGATGCTCCTTCTGAGGGGTTGATTAATCTGAGGTTATATTTGCATTATTAAGTTTTTCAGAAATATAGTTAAGTCATTCAGTTGTACTCATGTTTTCCAATGAATAAAATAAAGTTATAAGTTCACATATTTGAGTTTACATTTGTCTTAAGGGATACTCATCTAAGGGGGTCCACTTGGGGAGCATTCCATCTTTTAGTTTGGTTGTTATTTTCTATTAAGCAGTTAGTTAAATCTAGTATTGAATGTTCCTACAGCCACTAGAATTCCATTCTATGTCTATTCCTACAGCCAAAGCAGACAAAGGAGTTTCCTATTTGTTTTCCCAAATTTTCATTTTCTGTCATGCACTTCAGCTTAACATAGTTGTTGGTTGATGTTCAACATTTATGTTATTTCCAGTTTATTTTCAACATTATGTCTTTCTTAGTTGTAGAATGAATATGGCTACTTTGGAAGTTCCTAGTGCACATACCATGCTAACCCATTTCAAGTTCACGTCCTTGGGCTGACAAGTTAAATGCATCTTCATAGGGATTAAGATAGCTATTCAGTTTAGATGTCCAATCTCTGAGTCATAGCTTTATGGGCTTAGTTGTTAAATCATTGTAGGAGACCAATAGTTGATTTTGAGGATGAACTCAAATGTGCTCTTAGTGAAATAAAAAAACTTAAAAAGGAGGCCATGGTGCAGAAAAGTCAAATTATTGACTATGAAAAATAAATCTCAAATCTAAAACTGCAACTTGTGGAAAATAAGAAAATTTTAGAAGTCACTCAAGAACAGTTGCATGTCAAAGAAAAAGAGTGTTGCACTTGAGAGGTTGAGATTGTTAGTTTGAGGAAAAATCTTGCAATGTGTGAAAGTAGTGATAAATTGTCTCATCTCTTAGGCAAACAAAAGTCACAAAATGATAAGAGTGGCTTAAGGATGATAAAAGGACAATGCTCAAATTCTAGCAATGATAGGTTCAATGCTGCTAAAACAAAGTTGATTTGGAAACCAAAGAAGGTTGATAAAAAGATAGAAGGTATGCTTGATCAAACAACTTTACATGTCAAAGTTAGCAATGTGTGGGTTTTAGATAGTGGATGCTCTCACCACATGATGGGTGATATAAACAACTTCATCAAATTTGAATATTGTGATTGTGGCTTGGTATGTTTTGGAAATGGTGATTGTATTCAGATCATAGGGAAAGGTAATGTTTCTTTGGATGATGATCTACCTTTACATGATGTGTACTATGAAGAGAGTCTCAAGCATAATCTTTTAAGTGTAACTCAAATATGTGATCAAGGATTTTATATTCTTTTTGATGCTCTTAGGTGTGAAATTAGAAAGAACATGGGTGAAATTGTTACAGCAAGATTAAGAACTCAAGGAAACATTTATAATTTGCAAGAAACCAAATGCATGAAAATGGTTAGTTAGTTGAGGGAGAGATTGGATGATCTTCCTCATATTTCTCTTCACTAAATCTTTCATGTGTGTTCTCAAGGTGCACTTCAAGTATCATCTTATATCCCTATGGTTTGTAGGCTGCATTGAGTTCATGGTTCTATCTTTGTAGTTTAGTAAGTTAAATATGTCTGTGATCCTTTTAAAGTATGGTGAAAGTTCTAGTTTATTGGTGTATGACAACTTTATGCAATAAGGATGTGCTTTCAGATTGTCATTTGGATAGTACAACTTCTTTTTGTTCTAATGTTTCTTGTTGAAGTGTCAAGGTGTTTGTCAGGAAATTAGTCAGTGCAAGGTTGATTGTTTTGATGCAGTGATGGACAGTGTCTCTCTTAGTGATAAGTTGACACAAACCAGTACTAAGCATCTCTTAAAGAAAGTGAAGTAAATGTTGAGTCCTTTAAGGTCAAGGGAAAGTTGTAGTAAGATTTGATCTTAGGGGGAGCTTCTTAGCACCCTAATGTGACAATTCAGCATTCATGGGGACATTGGTTCATGCACATTTTTATCAGTTTTTCTATTTTTGCTTTGATAAGGACAGTGGTACAGTGGAGTATACAGATGATCTCTTAGTGCTTTGAAGTTGTTTTCTTGTTGCCTTCATTCTGGTGCTTTCACTTGGTTCTTTGATGTCTTTATGAGTTGATGTTATACCATCATGGATATAATGCAGTTTTTGGGGTTTTCATGTTTAGCTTTTTATGATTGCTAACAGTGGTATTGTTATTTCTCTTATACCATGTCCATATGGTTTAGCATTTTTGTGATCTTTTTTGATACTTTTTTAGTGTATGTGTGATACATTTATGAGGCAGTGATGACAATCTAGCAACTATGTTTTTGTGTTGGTTTAGTTTGTGATTCCTTCTTGTACCATGGATATATTAAGGAATTTGCACTTTTGGGTATATTCAGTTGTTATCCTTGCTATGATACTGGTATTGATAGTGCAGTTATGTTTCAGGCCACTCTGGATGCTTTGTGCTCCATTGGACAGTAATGGTATGATTTATATTCTCTATTTTTTATTATCATTTCTTCCTGCCATATTGGCTTATGGTTTCTAATCTATCTTTGAGGCAATTTCACAATTCTTCCTCCCTCTGTCTTTGATGCAAAAAGGGGGAGAGAGAGTTGTGTTTTTCCATCACAGACAAAGGGGGAGTTTGTTGCCCTCTCAGGTTGTTGTCCTTGATGAAAAATACACCAACTCTCAAGTTTGTGGCACATGACAATTGGATCATGACAGTTGGCATTGGTATTGGTATTCATGATGTTTACCATTTTATGCAAGTGCTCTTGTTCTTGATAATGCTCATAATGTTGTTCACTTGGGTGTTGATGGGTCAAACATGTAGCAATGATATCTAATAGGTGATGATGTGATAACTTGTTCAAAGAGTTTTTCATGCTATATATATTGATTGTTACCTCATCAGGATGCCTTGAATTTTAATGATCAGGTTTAGAATGAGAAATGATGCAAGCAGGGTTCATGATGTCTTCATCATAAAATATGATGTAAGCAAGGTTCATGATGTCATCATCATAAATAGTTCACATGTTTCTACAACAAGACACATCTTAAGGTAATCAGCACAAGACTTGTAATGATCATTGAGGTATGGCATCTTTGAAATCAAATTCACATATTCTACAGTTGTATTGGTTTTGGCACTTTCTATGCTCTACTGGTGCATGATTGGTTTCATACACTCAGTTGGTAATTGGTTTGTAGTTGGTGTTGGTGATGATGTTAGTCACAACCAAGCACACAAAACAAAAGTCACACAACAACCCTTGTTTATCCTGAAAGATACAATGAATTCATGGAATTCATGATCCCAAGTCCCCGTTGATTAGTTCATAATCTACTGTTGTTGCTCTGTGCTTGATGTGTGTTGCTATTTTCCATTTTAGGGCCTTACGTAGGTCTATAGATTTTGCTTTTGCAACAATGTTATACAGGAAAGTTACACTTCATAGCATATATCTCCAAATGATGTGTCTAAGTTGATATTTGCATGAGTTCTACCCTTATTTGTGATTCTTTACATGACATTTTCAATACTACATGCATTTGGCTCAAAATATGATAATGATATTGAGTTATCTTCGAGATGTCAGCATATTTCTCTATTTTGCTTAATATTTATCATGATGTGTAGTTTATGAAAGTGATTTCAATGAAATCAAAATGAGCAAAAGGGTTAGAGAGTGAGATTCCTAAAATTACTTGACTGAGATCACTGATCCACATACATGTTCCCATACAAAAATGGAGAGAAGAAAACTAAAATCATACTTCACCAGGATAGTCCACAAATCCACATGATTCAGTGCAAATCTTCAGGGGAAAAGTTGACAACAACATGCAATGAAATGAAGGCACTTCTATAGAACACAGCATTCACCAGTACATATCCAGAAATCAACTTGAAGATTACTTAAGTTTTACAATTAGGATGTAATCTAAAGCTTCATCTCCATATAGTATGTTCATAAAGCAGGAACATTTACAATGATCTGAGGAAAGAACCTTGAATGTTTCAACAATTCAGTCCTCAGTAGTCTCAGTAATCCGATCTCCTACCTAAAATTACTATAGGTCTGATATTGTATGAATGACCTCCTTCCATTTTTTTTTAGTACAGGGGCTCCATATATACGTGACTCTGACTTGCCCCAAAATGGTTCCAAAACCCTAGGAGATCAACGATCTGCATCTTAAAATGCAGCATCCAACAGTGAGAAGTGAATCCCACCAAGAATTCAAGCAGTATACCTAGACAGGGCACTGCCCCAACAGTAATGTTTCCACCTGCAAACTCCTCTGTATTGAAAGCTTCATCTTCTTCTGGTGTGTTAGGCTTCTCAGGATCTGGTGCTACCCTGTGTGATGTCATCACCACTCAAAGCTCCATCTTTATGTTCACCTGCACGCCGCCACTGTGTCAGCAACTCTGCTTCTTCAGCTACTCCAACAATCTGCAATAAATAAGCAGGAATAAGCATCATCATTTGGTAAGTCAGCAGGAAAAATGAACATTTACACTGAAACATGTTCCAAATGCACAAACACAGTCATTGGGCTCAAAAACCATGAAAATCGTGCATCAAAAATGCATATGCAGTGTTAAAACCAGTCAGGTCAACCATCATTGACCAGAAACATGCATTTCGGCTCCAAAAATGGATTCAAAAATCCAATCGCTTCACTTTTCCTGCCTTTTCACCTAGTTTAAATCTTTGTATCTTTTGATATACAAGTTGGACGTGATACATCGGATTTAACTCTTTATCATTTCCTTGTCGCGTCCACGCAATGTATAAGTTATTGTATATCGGCTTTGTATGTCGAAACATACAAAGACTTAACTCTTTTTAAACTTCTTATGCGTCTGCGTCCTTTAGGGTCCAGCGCTTGTATTTTACGAGCCTTGTATCTTTTAACTTGCATGTTTCGCTTGTATGTAAAAACATACAAGCGCCAAATATACAACCATTTAACTCTTCTTCACGATGCTTTTGGGTCCGTGGCCTGCACATTGCAAATGTATATATCAAATGTATGTCAGATACATACAAACAAAAACATACATGTGACGGACCTAAACAAACATTCATTTCAACAATAAACTACTTCGGGTCCACCTTGTATGTACAAATATAACATTAACAAATGCATACAAGGCAAAAAAGACATACAATTGACATTATATATGAAACCAACTATAAATGCGACCAAGTATAAAATGACATTTGCATATGCAAACGACTTTGTATATGGAAAGCGATATACAAAGGTCTTTGTATACAAGTGAACTTGCATACAAAGGGCCTTGTATATGCAACCTGATATACAAAGAGACTTGTATGTGCAAACAGTAAACCCTTCCCTTGTACATTTTACCAAAATGCTCATAACTTGCAAAATATGGCAAATTTTAAGATGGTTCAAAAAGCAACCCTAGCTCATTTTTGACAAGGAATCCAACCATACTATGCACTGGTACTAAAAATGTATTTTTTTTTAATTTCTATCAAGGTTTGCAATTTTCACTCACTTTTCCCTTTACCACCAAGAAAAACAACACACACAAGCGAAAAGCAAAAAGCCACAGCAGGATTCCTTATTTTGCCAAGGAGTAAAATGGGGCGTGTTGTGAATATCACAATAGTTGGTTTCATCTCCATAGACAATCTTTGGGTGACTTGGTATACAAGTGTAGTGATCTTATGATTGGCATTATAGTGAACTCACACATGTATTAGTTTATTTTCAATCTTGTTCCAATTGGCATTATGACATGAGATGATGAAAGGTTATTGGCTCTATATGATGTTCCATTTATTTTTTAAGCAAAGCCAAGGTCTTCATTTAACATATCACTTTTGATGTGATTAGAGTCACTAAAGAGGCATCATATTCAGTGTCATTAATTGATAAAGGCTATTTATTTTGATATAGTTTGTAAATCATTGATAAGCATAAGGCATTGTCAGGCATGTAAGTTGTAACCTACCTAGCAGGTATCAGGGTAGACTTGACAGGTAAAAAATTGATGTTGATGCTTATTTGTGACCAACACTTTTAGCGCAAGTAGGAGCAGTTGGTAAATAGGGTATACTATGTGAAAAAGTTGTTTTTTTTTAATTATGCAATGTTAAGACTTAGAGAAATGAGGCACTCGACTTAGGGTTTTATCATTTTGCAAAGTTTTCTTGAAGATTCTAGTTAGCAGGATGGGATTTTGGTGATATGACAATGCTCTAGAGTCAAAGATGAAGCTGGACAATTATACTTAGAGCTCATAGGCACAGTCTACTTGATAGTTACTTTCTAAGGCATGAATGACATATCAAAACAAGTGATATTCTTCTTTTTTGGGTGCTTGAAGAAATTTCTACTTTGGTCTCTTATAAAAATAAAAATGGTGCTTGAATATCTTAAAATGAAGCTTTGTTTCTTATTCTCTGTTACAGTCCTTTGTCTATGAGATAAAGGGGAAAAGTATATAAATTTTGTTTCTCTTTTCGAGCTATGATAGCCTAGTCTTTGAAGTGGTATTTTTGACTTTATCATGAGTTTGGCTTAAAGTTATAAGTTGAAGACTGTAGTGGTTATTATTTCATACATTATTTATCTTTCTGTTGAAGAACAGTTAGGGTTTTATGAATGGCTATACAATTTCTAAACTTTGACAAAAGGTTTGAAATTTTTTTATTCATCCATGGTTAGGGATTGAAAGATTGACTCTACCTTAGGGTTTCTTTCCTGAATGTTGAGGATAGATTGTTGATGCTCTATTTTGGTATGAGTTAGTGTTTGTAGTTTGATAAGGCTTCTTTATTTCATTAAACAGTTTTGAGCATTATATGATATCACTATGGTTAAATATTTCTTATTTCAAAGGCATTGTAACAAGCTCTATATGGGTCTATTTGACCACATACCTTTGTTAGATACTACTACAGTTGAAAACTGTCTGAGGTAGTTGGAAAGGTTTAGTTATAGATACAAACTATTTCATGAGAGAAAGAAGGTTTTGTGAAATTCTATAAAAATGATATAATGTAAACATCTGATGTTGTGTGTTGATGATATTGTATCTTACACTATCATTAAAACAAGACCAGTGTGTTGTAATCCAAAAACATTTCTAAGATGATGTGCATAGTTTTGGTTATGTAATTCATGAGGTCTCCAAATTCAATGAGACAATCAAGAACTACGCTATAGTGAAACAGAGAAACCCTTTGTATTGTATATCTTTCTTTGGTTCTTGAAGATGATATAAGGTCATGTCAGTGAGACATAGATTGACCTAATACTAGTGAGGCTGATGTATTACCAGTGAGGCGTATGTTGCTAGTGAGGCTTATGTTGCCAGTGAGGCTTGTGTTGCCAGTGAGGCAGTGATAAAAGTCAGTGAGACATTTTTCTGTAGCCAGTGTGGCATGATTCTTGAATAAGCCAGTGAGGCATTTTACTAAGTGGTTTTTCTACCCCGAGAGGGTTTTCCAGTCTTGAAATCTTTGTCTTATGGTCTTAGTTGTTGCATGATTAATTTGTCCATTATACTTGATTGTTTATTTCTTTAATGCACTGTTACTTGCATTGATAGAGCCTATATCAACATCTGCTTTAGTTTTAATAAAAAAGTGTTTAAACTTGTTTTGTTTTCTACAACACCAATTCACCCCCCTCTCAGTGTTGGCAAGTACTCCAATAGTTGTCTACACCTAGGACTCCTCAGTAGAATGGAGTTGTGGAAAGGAAAAATAGGATAGTTCAAGAGGTTGCTAGGACAATGATGAAGGGAGTAGATCTACCAGAAGTGTTTTGGAAAGAGGCTATTCATACTATTGTTTACATCCAAATAGAGTTCAAGTGAAAGGTAATGGTACTCAAACTCCTTATGAATTATGGCATGGAAAAATTCCTACAGTAAAATATTTCAAAGTCTTTGGAAGCAAATGCTATATCAGGAGAGATGAAGATTTAGGAAAGTTTGATGCAAGGTGTGATGAAGAAATCTTCGTTGGATACTCTACCAAGAGTAAAGCTTACTGGTGCTACAATAAAAGGCTCAAAAAGATTTTTGAGAGTGCAAATGTGAAGGTAGATGAAGGCAAGGAAAAATATCAGACCTGAATTGCTATGAACCAGATGAACCTGAGACTATAATAAATGAAGAAAAAGATGAGCAAGTAGATAGTCATGATGAAGAAGAAACTCTGAAAAGTGTTGTAAAGACTCCTAGATATGTAAGGATCAATCATTTTGAAGACTAGATTATAAGCGACAAAAATAAAGGTGTGCTGACAAGGAGAAGAGCTGCAAAAGAACAAGTGAATTAATGATTACTTTCAAAGGTTGAACCAAAAACTATGAATGAAGCATGCAATGATGAAAGATGGCTAAAAGCCATGAAGGAAGAACTTAAGCAAATAGAAAATAATGATACCTGGGAACTAGTTCCTAGACCTACTGACAAAAATGTTATTGGTACCAAATGGGTTTTCAAGAATAAGCTAAATGAGAATGGAGAGGTTGTAAGGAATAAGGAAAGGCTTGTATTCAAAGAATACTCTTAGATTGAAGGAATAAATTTTGAAGAAACTTTTGCTCCTGTAACTCAGATTGAAGCAATCAAAATGTTCCTGGCATATGCAGCCCACAAAGATTTTAAAGTGTGTCATATGGATGTAAAGTCTGCATTCCTAAATGGTGAGTTGGAAGAGGAAGTCTACATTAAGCAACCAAAAGGATTTAAGTTATCATACCAAGGAGATGTTGTGTGCAGATTGAAGAAAGCCTTAGATGAACTCATGCAAGCCCCCTAGAGCATGGTGTGCAAGGTTGGATAAGTACTTACTGTAGTTAGGGTTCAATAAAAGTACTGTGGATAATAATCTTTATTTCAAGATTAATGGAGATCAAATACTGATTGTTGAAGTCTTTGTTGATGATATCATTTTTGGAGGCAATAAAGGTATGTGTATGAAATTTGCTAGTGAAATGTAAAAAGAGTTTGAGATGTCCATGTTTGGTGAGATGAATTTCTTTCTAGGTCTACAAATCAATCAATCAGATAAAGGAATTTTCATATCTTAGTCTAAGTATGTGAAAGAGTTGATGAAGAAGTTTGGGATGGAAAACTCTAAACCAGTGTGCACTCCCATGGTGACTGGCTGTAAGTTGAGTAAAACTGATGAATCACCTAAGGCTAATCAAAACAATTATAGATCCATGATTGGAGGATTGCTTTATCTAACTCAAACTAGATCTGATATTATGCATGTAGTCTATCTTGTTGCAAGGTTTCAAGATGATCCAAGAGAATCACATGTGATGGTAGTCAAGAGAGTCCTGTGGTATTTAAAAGGCACTTCAGATCATGGCTTATGGTATCCAAAGGACAATGACTTCACTCTTAGTGCTTATACAGATGCAGATTGGGCCGAAGATGTTGATGATAGAAAGAGCACAAGTGGAGGTTCTTTCTTCTTGGGTTATAGATTAGTTTCATGGTTGAGCAAGAAACAAGATTCAATCTCTTTGTCCACTGCAGAAGCAGAGTATATTGCAGTAGCATGTTGTTGCACTCAAGTGTTATGGATGAAGCAGACATTGAAAGATATAAGAGTTGTATATGAAGATCCAATTGCAATCTTTTGTGACAATACAAGTGCCATAAGTATTTCAAAAAATCTAGTGATGCATTCGAGAACAAAGTACATATCAATAAGGTATCACTTTTTGAGAGAAAAGGTGATAGAGAATGAAGTAAAGTTGGAATATGTGTCCACAAAGGATCAAATTGCAGACATCTTCACTAAGCTTCTGCCTAAAGATACCTTTAAGTATCTCAGAGAAAAGCTAGGGGTCATTACCCCTCCTGCCCTAAACTAAGATGCATAGGAATGCATCAATCCAGTGGAGCTCAAAGTGTCATTCTTTGATCTGGATTGATGTTCTAAGGGCTACCTCTCAAGGGGAGTAGCTAGATGTTTATGATAGAGTAAGTGGATTAGAGTAGCAACATGCAAGTATGTGCCCTTTGCCATTGATGTTAAAGGGGGAGAGAAATCACGTGAAAACCTTAGGGAGAGAAAGAATGTAGATGCGTAAAAAGAAAGGGGGAGAATCTTGTCTTGATGGTCTTTTTAGTTTTTCACATCATATGTTGCCATCAATGACAAAGGGGGAGATTGTTGCAAGTATGTGCTTAATAGGTGTTGTCATTGATGTCAACATATTTATGTTGTCATTAGTGTCAACTGTGCCCTTATTTTGTTACTTGCTTGTATATGTTGAGGATATTGAGAAAATTAGCTCATACGGTAAAAATAGTGAGTTGCAGTAGAAACAGTGCATTACATGCAGAAACATAGTCCAAAAGAATGCTTCGCATTTCCTGTAGAATGAATATCTTTACCTATGGATTGGAAGTTACTTAGAAGTCTATCTGAAGATGTTATGTTCCAAGGTTGAGCCTTCGGAATGAAGATTTAAGTTGTGTTCACCAGTGTGAAAACTACTTTTTTTGTATGTTTGGTGATGATAGGGAGAAAGTGTTTTGCTTCGTATTCCTCCACATTGAAGTATTTTGGTCTATGGTTTTGGAATCAAGTCTGTGATGATGTTAAGTGCCTTCAACTAAAATGGTTTGTGATTTGGTGGTCTGCAAGTTATCTTTTTCTTATGACAGTGGTTGTTAGTGTTGTTCTTGTGCTCTAGTTTGAAGAATCTTATTGATAGAGTGATTAGAGATTGTGTGGTTGTTTTTGGTGATTACAATGTGCTTGTGGATGTCTCCTAATCATGTTCCTAACTTTGGATTGGTTTGCAAAGAAAAAAATTAGATTGTGAATGAAGAATGTTCTTGCAAACCTAGTGTTATCAACAGTCTTGGCCGACCTGGTTGAATTCATTATTTGCAGAGATACATTGAAGATTTTAGAGCTGTGTCATGGCATGGAGGATTGTATTTGAGTCCCAGCTAAGGCATGGTGTGATCCGTATACATTCTTACATCGTTTCCTTAGCTAAATTTGTATTAGGTCCAGACCTATTTTTGTGTATGTTTGTAATGCTGACCTTGGAGATTGATTCAACAATTGATGAATGTAATGCCAACCTTGATGTACATTCCAAGGTTGATGAATTGTATAAAAGTATGTAATAAAGTTGCAAAAGTGAGTGTGTGTTGTGAATATGAAGAGTTGAGTGTGAAAAAGTAAGAGTAGAGCAGAGGAGTCATATTGTGCTTCATTGGAACTAAACCCTAGCATGGAGTAGATGCTATTCAATCAGTTCAACTTCTTGGCAGTGAGCCACCCTTCAACAGTGAGTCATTCATAGGCAGTAAGCCAATCTTTGCAGTGAGCAATTTGGGCAGTGAGCCCTATAGGTAGTGAGTCTCTAGTTTTCGGCATTGTTATAACTTATATATTTTTATGGGCTAACACCCATTGTGCTTTTTCCCTTTTAGGGTTTTCCACGTAAAAATTTGATGTCTTCTATGTTGAATGTGTGATTATGATTAGGTTAATGGATTCATGCTTTCATGGTTAAATCGGATTATGAATAATTAAGTTACTGATGCTTTGGTATGCATGTGAAGCTAAATTTTTGTGACAACTGATTCACCCCTGCTCTTAGTTGTCTGGTATATTTCAACATCCCAAACACACCAGAAGAAACAAAATATTAAAGCCTTTTACACTAATAGAGGATTCATATAGACCATTGACACCCATGGAGGAGGTGCATTCTATTGACAATGAATCAACCAATGCAATAGGAATGTTACCTAGAATGTTCATGGTGTCTCAACCACAAGAGAAGCCAACCACCTCTGCCTTGGTACAATCAAATGAACTTGGCGAGTGGGAAGCACCTTTAGTACAAATTCAAATGGTTGAAAAACTTCCAGATGAAGATGAAGAAAGTTAGGGATGTTTCATAAAGAATGGAAAATGAGAATGTCAGTCAACACTAATGATCCTGTCATTTTTTAGTTGCCAGGAAGTTACATTAGGTATTCCATGGATTTAAGGCCAGAACCGAATGGGAGGACAAGTATAAGCTTTGTCCCTCCTGATGAGCAAAGGCAGCCATGAACTCCCCTAGAATTATTTCAATTCTTGTAAAGTATCCAAGACAGACAAGATGTAAAAATCTACATGCAGGAGCAGTTTGACCTGTTAGCAGAGTTATTAAGATGTGATGGAGTCTTGTATTGGACCCCTTCCCATCAACAAGCCTTTTGAGACTTACTTCATCTCACACTACCAAGGGAAACCACTGAGTTGGAAATAATAGAATCAAATGACAAACCCTACAGAATAGGAGAACTTGTTCTAAGAAGAGGTAGCACAAAAAATAAGAAAAGAAGATGGAAAAGAAAATTCACGGAAGACTGGAAAGGTCCTTATATGGTTAAAGAAGATGTTGGAAATGGTGCCTATCTCTTGTACACAATGGAGGGAGAGGAATTTGGTGAAACAGTCAATTCCTTTCACCTTAAGAAATACTATGTCTAAAACACCCAAAAAATCATAAATCATAAAAATACGAAAAAAATTATAAAAATAAAAAATGCCAAAAAAAATTTGTTTCTTGCATTTCAATTTCATTATGTTCATCTTGCATTATAGTTAATGACTTTCTCTTATATTATTTTCATTTCAGTAAGGAGTCTAAGGTTTCCTAGGTATACGTGTTTCTTCCAGGGCCTAGAGATTCCCCATTTTCACAATTGCCATTATCTCCTTTCATTCCCAATGATTCTAATCAAAGCCTAGCTCTTAGATTTACATTGGTCCTAGTCTTGATGAGCCAAGATGTTAGGTCTAAAAGAAGTCAGTATTCAAACCTACAATGTTCAAAGGAAGCTTGCAAGTAGACCTTCCCAATTCTTCCCTAGTAGAAGAGAAGTCTGATCAGATTATAAAAACTTTAGGTGGCACTCAACCCCTTATTTTTCTAGGCCAAAAATGTCAGGAGGATCAAAACTCTAAAGGAATCAATCTAAAATCCAAGTGAATAAAAAAAATGAGTGATCAAAATAAGAGTGTTGAAAAGTAATAATTGAGAGATCAAGCTTGCATATCAAAAGTTCCAAAAAACATTCATTTCTAGAAAGTCAAAAAAATTCAAAAAAAAATGAGAAAACCAAGTGAGAAAATTCAAAAAAAGTGATGCAAAGAGGAAATACTAATTTACCAATTGATGCAACAATGAGATACTAATCCATTGAAATCTGCAACACAACACTTCAACAAGCCTATGCAAGAAGGCTGAAAATAAAACACTACAACAAAGATGATGAAGAGAAATCTGCACACAATCTTTTATTCAAATTTGAAAATGTATTACAAAATAAGGAAGCTTGTGAGCTTCTAATAATTACACATCCAATCACCTGCAACAAATAATTTTCTCCACCTCTAGACTCCTTCCCAACATCTAGGTCTCTCCTCCATTTTCTTTTTTTTTCTAGCTCCAATAAAAGCTCGTAACGTATTCCTCTAACGACACACTACTTTTCTAAAAGTTTTTAAAATGGTTTCTGGGTTTCATGCCACTCCTCTCTATATTTCTAGAACATTTTAAATTTCTTAATTTCAAGAAGATATGAGAAAGTTATACCCATTTTACCAAGACTAGGTCTCATAATTATGACCCCCCATTTTTGGAGTTACAAATTTTGGAATTATTAAAATAAAATTTGGGAGTTAAGTCCACCAACCTAGGCCATAAAGACCACTTAAAAGATTCCTTACTCTATGATGGTTACAATAATAAGTGCCATTAATTCTATGATTCTTAGCAGCTCCACTTATGATAGAATCAACCCCACTTATGATAGAAATCAACCCCCACAAAAATATAGAATTTAATGTCTTTGCCTAGGAAAGATATTCTCCACTATTTGAGGCATTTATAAATTACCAAGGTATTTTTCCACAAAAATTACATTTACTAATATCCCAAGGAAAATTATATTTGCAAAATTAAAATATTATTTCCCAAGCCCATAAACCTTATTGAAAACAAACCAAATTAAAATAACAATATTTTTGGTGATGCTGATTGTCAATTTGTCATGGATGCTCCTGAATCATACTCCTAGAGAAAAAATAATTCAAACCCCATTGAATTATTGTTTTCTTCCTGGTCTTCTAGTTATTTTGTACCTCATCCTTCATCTTTACAAACATCTCTGGTCCCTTCTTCCTAGTCTTCTTCTTGTACCTTCTTCTATCCAATATTCTCTCAACGTCTAGGCTCCAAAGCTCCAACTCTTGAGGATATAGCTCAATAGCTTCATGGATGTCTTCATCACATAGTATAGCAGCATATTCACCTACATATACTTTTGTAAACCTACACATACCTCATTAGCAACTTCATTGCCAACAAAAACTTGATTATGAATATCAACATCAATTTTATCATCAGTAACTTGAGTATCAATACCAACAACTTTCTCTACTTGTTTATCAGCAACAATATCATCAACCATAGCATTAGTCTCAACATCAATAGCTTTATCAACAACTTGATCAACATCATGTTTCTCACCCTGCACATCTTGAACATTAGATTCAAACTTTGCCTCTTCCTCTATGGCTGCTTGCCTTGCTTGTCTTTTCATTCTTTGCATAATCTTTCTAATGGGCCATACAACTTTCTTCTGTACTACCAAATGCCAACTTGTGGCTTAACTATACATCTGCTCCATCTCAGACTCAAATCTTTCTATCCTCATACTGATTTCCTCTAGTGCTTGCCTCAATTCTTGATCCTTCTTCTTTTGCTTTATCTTTTCCTCTCTTTTTCTTCTTGCTTCTTCTTTTGTGAACCCCCAACCTGCAGGTACCTTCTCAACAAATCCATATTCTCTTCAAGAAATCCCTTTAACCTTCCTTCCTCTTGTCTTTGCCTCACCTAGGTCTCTTCTTCTTTTCCTCTGCCTAGTCTTTTGGAAACCAGGTTCTCTGTTCAACCTACACAAATAAAAACCTGCAAACACCAAACTCTCTTTTGCCCAGACCTTCTGAGCTCTAATATCAATTGATGCAGAGAGGGAATACTAATTTACCTATTGATGCAACAATGAGATACTAATCCATTCAAATCTGCAACACAACACTTCAACAAGCCTATGCAAGAAGGCTGAAAATAAAACACTACAACAAAGCTAATGAAGAGAAATCTGCACACAATCTTTTATTCAAATCTAAAAATGCATTGCAAAATAAGGAAGCTTGTAAACTTTTGAGAATTACACATCCAATCACCTGCAAAAAATAATTTTCTCCACCTCTATACTCCTTCCCAACATCTGGGTCTCTCCTCCATTTTCTTTTTTTCTAGCTCCAATAAAAACCCGTCACTTATTCCTCTCACCACACACTAATTTTCTATAATTTTATAAAACAGTTTCTGGGTTATATGTCTCTCCTTTCTATCTTTCTATAAAATTTTAAATTTCATAATTTTGATAATATATGAGAAAGTTATGCCTATTTTACCTAGACTAGGTCTTATAATTACGACCCCCCATTTTTGGAGTTACAAATTTTAGAATTACTAAAATAAAATTTGGGAGTTAATTCCACCAACCTGGGCCATAAAGACCACTTACAAGATTCTTTACTCTATGATGGCTACAATAATAAGTGCCATTAATTCCATGATTCTTGGCAGCTCCACTTATGATAGAATCAACCCCACTTATGATAAAAATCAGCCCCCACAAAAAAATAGAATTTAATGCCTTTGCCTAGGAAAGATATTCTCCACTATTTGAGGCATTTATAAATTACTGGGGTATTTTTCCACAAAAATTACATTTACTAATATCCTAAGGAAAATTATATTTGTAAAATTAAAATATTATTTCCCAAGCCCATAAACCTTATTGAAAACAAACCAAATTAAAACGGAGTGAAAGAGAGAAGATTTGTGAATGTTCATACTCTTGGGTGTAGATTAGTCTAAGATTGAAGCCTCAAGGGTGACATTCTAATAGAGGAAATAAAAATATAAAGGTGCAAAGCACACACACGCACTAGCTAAGCAAAACCAAGAGTCTAGTAGTCTTTAGGATCATCTTCTATCTAGGGACCCTACTTCTTTCCCATTTATCCTTTACCCCAAGTCTATCTTGCTTGCCATCTATGATCTAAGTCTAGTGAACATCAACAAAATTTGCTACTTGTCTAAGTTGAAAGCTTGTCAATTTGTCTATCTAGATAAGGATCAATGTTTAGCCTTTAGCAAAGCCCAAATTCAGAACCACTCCATTTCATTCCCACCCCCCACTTGAGTTCTAAAATCCTATCTCAAATCCTTGAATAGGTCTCTTATATCAGGACAACTTGCAATCCCCTAGATTGAAAATCATACTAAAAAGTAGTCATATTGTTTGTTCCACATTACATTCATACCAAAATAAAAAAAAGAGTCTCAAAGAAATAAAATCAATGTCATAACTCATGACATTCAGTAGAAGTAAATGTTTTATTTCAGCATCCCTTGTGTTCTTGCATCTACATATCGTAAACTGCATCTCATATATATGCCAAAAAATTACAAAAAAACATGTCATCGTCATCATATTTGCATCATTAGAGTTGAAGGTCAAAAACATAATCAAAAAGTTCTAAAACTTCCATAATGCACAAGAGATGATTACCCATTCGATAGACAAAACCATAAAAAGATAAAATTTCATTGATATATCCGAAGTTTATATATACGAGAGTAGCAAAGAGCTAAGACAAAATGCTTTCAAAGGAAGTAAAGGCTCCCCATTCAAGGGTGCATGATTTCAAAGGAAGAGCAAAGTAAAATCAAGGATGGTTCCCTCCAATGGAACCCTTAGGACTTATGTTCCTTTGCCTATGTGTATCACTAGTCGCTCCATGAGATCTATGGGAGCAAGGCATCCTGCTGTGAATACGTGATTGTGAAGGCCCCACTACACTAGCATCTCACCATCTAAATCCAAGATGAGCCATCTCACGAGGCACCTGATTCTCACCCTTAAGGATGAGATTCTCGGCCTTCAAATATGCACTTGCCTGACATCCATGATAGGCAGGAGAAAAAATGTCGATGTGTCACCCAGCAGCAGGGGGCACACTAGGATCAACCAAAAGACTCTCTCAAGACAACCTAGTGAAGGGAGACACCAAGCCAACATTAATCTCATGAACAAAATTCCTCCACTCTTTGACGTTACTTGCAAAGCAAACCAAAAAGTGAAAAGTGTGTTAGTTCTGTTGGTTTTACGATAGACAACTGAAAAGGGGGGTGAATCAGTTGGCTCAAAACTTTCTTTTCTTTAAGCAATTAAATCTTTCTTATGTTTAACAACATAATAATAACTCAATTATAGAAGCATAATACAATAATTCAAGAGCATAAACACATTAACACATATGACACCAAGATTTTAATGTGGAAAACCCAGTTAAGGGAAAAACCACGGGGTGACTAACCCAAGATTGTATTCTCTATTAAAAGAATAAGGAGAACAAAATGGCACTTGCCAATTAGGGCTCACTGCCTGAGCACACTACTCACAAGAGGCCCACTGCCTACAAGAGACACACTATCTACAGAATGATAAAATAAATATTACATACTTGAACTAGAAATTAGCATCTTCACCATGCTTGTGACAGTTCCATTTAAGCTCAATACTTTTGCTATGCATTTCACTCTTCTCCTTTCTACCACCCACTCATCTTCACCTAGGATACTTTGAAATGACTTCACAAATCTTATTTATAAAAGACATAGACTTTGGGATAATCATCCAAGTCTGAACAATACATACTTTATTTTATTACAGAGCAATTACACAAATACAACTTGACTTATTACAAAACTTCATGCATATCACCACATTGTCAGTTACACATATCTGGGACTTCAATCTTCTTTGAGGAACATGCCATGCTTTGCAAAATATCTTCAAGATCATTCACAAGATGTGTAAAACATCTAGTTGGCCAATATTAGGAAGAACATCATCATCCAGAAGTAAATCTTCAATTACGAGCTCAATCTTCAATGTGGACCACCAACACAAACTGGACACAATCTAGAGACACCCACAAGCTTGCCTGAATCAACAAGAACATCCACACCACTTCTGCTCACTAAAATCATTTGCATCTTCATCCGGAACCTCAAGAACACAGTTTGTTATCACTATCACATTAGAATAAATGCTTGCGGACCTCCAGACCACAAACCAATTGAGTTGTCAATTCACATTAGCTTCCTAAACATACCACCAGATTCGCATAATAAGATATTTCATTTCCAGATCTCACCAGACCTATCTGTGTCACTCTATCACCTTTGAATAGTTGCTAGAACCAGTTTTACTCATATGGCCATAACTTCTTCAAATCTTCATGCGGACCTCTCAAATCTTGACTGGATCAAATTTAGACACATATCTACAAACCCTTTGACACGCATTCTTTGATCTTCATCTATATGGGATCTTTAATTCATAGAGCTTCACTGTTCTTCTATATTTTTGATAGGACTAATTTTCTCAATATCCTCAGCACACAGCTCATCCAATCCTTGACATCAATGTAACAAGAGTATGTTGACATCAATGACAACACCAGCTGCCCCCAAACCCCCGCAAGGGGCACTGCCCCTTGACCCCGTAGGAATTTGGGGGGAAACCGCGCCAATAAAAGTCGGGTAAATATAACCTCCGAGTCTGATTAGGCTCCATATAACAACATAATATTCTAAATTTGAAACATGAGTTTCGATTTATTACAAAAGCAACTTTTTAAAAATCTAGAAATCTAGAAAAAAAAAAACTAAATTGCTATTTTGAGGGCCAAGATGAAAGTTTCAAGCCCTGAAAAAGTGCCAAAATGGGGTCCAACCCACCAAGATCAATTGCGAAACCACTTTCCACCTCATAATGCATTGACCCATAAAATATCATAGAAAACTCACATCCGAGTCAAAAGTTATGATCTCCGGAAGTTCCTGCATCATTCTCCTTTGGTTGAAAAGAATGCAACTCCTGCAAGTGAGTGTCTTCAAACTGCTACCATTGGACTGGATCAAACATATGTACTTCCCACTTTGTAATCCATGTACTATCTGTTGGTGGCAATCCTTCCCACTGTACTAAATACTTGTTGTAATGCCCTTGCCGAGTGTAGATAGTTTTCTTATCAAGAACCTGTGCAATCTTTTCCTTCTTCTTATGGGGAATGTGGTGGGGCCATGCCACTTCTGGTTGACTATCTTCAGCATCATCCTCACCATGGAATGCATATAAATCAGAAATATTAAACACATGAGAAATATCGAGATCATCTGGTAAACTAACCTTATATGCATTATCATTGATCTTCTTGGTAATGATGCAAGGACCAATTTTCCTATACTTCAACTTGTGGTATGTTCCAGTAGGAAACTACTCTTTTCTCAAATATACCATCACTAAGTCACCTTCACTAAATGTTTGATGTCACCTACTGATATCCACTGTATTCTTGTACCTCTCATTACTGTCCTGCAACTTCTATCTCACTTCTTGTTGCAACTATTAAAGGTGTTCTACAAATGCTTCCCCATCATCACTGACCCTATTTGTCATTGGTAGCTATACCAAATCTAGAACACCCTAAGGATTCCTACCATACACAATCTAGAAAGGGGACTTTCCTGTTGATCTGTTAACAGAACTATTATAGGCAAATTCGGCCTGGGGTAATGCCAAGTCCCATTATTTTGGCTTTTCTCCAACAATACACCTCAAATTTCCCAGACTCTGATTGACTACCTCTGTTTGCCCATCCATTTGAGGATGATAGGCACTACTAAACTATAACTTGGTCCCCATCTTCTTCCATAAAGTCCTCCATAAATGACTAAGGAATTTGGTATCCCTATTAGAGGTAATAGTCTTTGGAACACCATGTAGTCGAGCAAACTTCTGCAAAAAATAACTCTACTACCCTCGTTGCATCATTAGTTTTCTTACAGGCAATAAAATAAACCATCTTGGAGAACCTATCAACAACTACAAAAATGGAGTCATTACCTCGTTGAGTATGTGGAAGTCCCAACACAAAGTCCATGCTCAAATCTGTCCATGGTGTAGCTAGTACTGGTAAGGGCATATACAACCCTGTATTCTATGAATGTCCCTTAGCCACTTGGCAGATTCTACACCTTGTTACATACTTAGTTATATCCCTTTTCATCTTTGGACAGTAATATTTATCTTCTATTAAGGCTATTGTCTTGTCCTTGCCAAAATGTCCAGCCAACCCACTACTATGAAATTCTCTAATAATGTTTTCCCTCATAGAGCTAGCTGGTATGCATAGTTGTTTTCCTTTAAATAGATACCCATCTTGCATAAAATATTCACCCCTAAAGTGATCCAAGTTACCAGATACTGGTGCCTTCAATTGTTCCACAATCTCCCAAAAATCATCATCAGACTCATACAAATTTTTTGATGGCATCAAAACCAATCACCTCATTTTCCATTGTGGTCAAAAGTGCAACACGCCTACTTAACGCATCTACAACCTAATTTTATTTTACAGACTTATGCTTCAACACAAAATTGTAACCCTAAAAGAAAGAGACCCACTTGGCATGCCTACTATTCAACTTTTTCTGTGTGTTCAAGTATCTCAGTGCAATATGATCTGTAAACAATACAAATTCCTGGGGAACTAGATAATGTCTCCAATGCCTCAATGCTTGAACAATTGCATAAAATTCCAAATCATAAGTAGAATAATTCTTTCTCACTTCATTCAACTTTTCACTAAAGAAAGCTATAGGTTTTCCAGATTGGCTAAGCACAACACCTATTCCCACATGGGAGGCATCACATCCTATTTCCACTACCTTATCAAAATTTGGCAATGCAAGTATAGGTGCTTTTGTTACCTTTTGCTTCAAGTACTTAAAGCTCTCCTTAGCATCCTTGGTCCATACAAACTCCCTTCCTTTGGTGCAATCTGTTATAGGAGCTACAATACTACTGAAATTTTGAATGAACTTTCGATAGAAAGTGGCCAATCCATGAAAACTTTTTACCTCTGTGACGCTGCTTGGACTAGGCCATTCTAGAATTGCCCTGACCTTTTCTAGATCCATTCTGACACCATCTTTAGAAATGACAAATCCTAAAAAAACCAAACTATCCTGCATGAACCTACACTTCTTCAAATTGGCATAGAGCTTCTTCTTCCTTAACACACCAAAGATGATCCTTAAGTGTTGTTGGTGCTCTTCTTTGTTGTTACTAAATACTAAAATATCATCAAAATAAACTACCACAAACTTACCAATGTAAGGGCATAATATAGTGTTCATCAATCTCATAAATGTGCTAGGTGCATTTGATAACCTGAATGGCATAACCATCCACTCATATAATCCGTCTTCAGTCTTAAAGGTTGTCTTCCCCTCATCCCCTTCTTGAATCCAGATTTGGTTGTAGCCACTTCGTAGGTCGATCTTGCTGAAATATTAATTGCTCTGCTATCAGTGCACATCCTCCATGTTCCATCTTTTTTTGGGGTCAACAATGCAAGTACAGCACATGGGCTCATGCTTTCTCTCACCACACCTTTACTTATGAGTTATGTTACTTGCTTATTCATCTCTACATGTTGTGTTGGTTTCATCCTATAAGATGCTTGGTTGGGTAGAGTTTCTCCTAGAATCAAATCAATATGATGCTAAATATCTCTCTTTAGCGGTAGACCATCAAGTAATTCATTAGGCAAAACATCAACAAATTCTATCAATAACTCTGCTACTTCTGGGGGAACTGAAATGTCTTCCTCTTCACCTTTTTTCACTACTAATGTATAGCAACACCCTGTCACCTTCATTTCTTTAACAAGATCTCTTTCAAACAACATGGTCTCACCTTTTCCTTCATGCTTGAGAGGCAACAAAATCACCTTAGAGCCATCTTTCCAAAAGATGTATGTGTTTTTCTCTCCATCATGCATAACTCGTCTATCATACTACCATGGCCTTCCCAATAACACATGACAAACATCCATTGGGACAACATCACACCATATCTCATCCTGATAGATATTCTCTATGCTAAACTTAATTAGGCATCTTTTATCAACAATGACTTCATTTTCTTTTTTAAACCATGCAATGCGGTATGGATGAGGATGTTTTTCACAGTGTAAATTCAATTTTTCTACCATTTCTTTAGAAACCATATTTTCACAACTACCTCCATCAACAATAACTTGACATACCTTGCCACCCGAAGTGTATCTAGTTCTGAAGATATTGGTTCGAAGCCATGAACCATCAGAGCTTTTGTCTTGTGTTTTCTCCTTCTTTGGAATCACCATTGCTCTTCTCATCATGAGACTTTCTCCCATATCTGGTGGAACCTCTAGTTCTGTCCCTTCTACTTCATGTTGTGTTTGAATCAGGTTCACCCTAGGTTGTCCTCCTTGATTTCTTTCTTGCATGTTATAATTTGAGCATTCAAATGCCCTATGACCTTCTTCTGCACATCTGAAACAAGTGAAAGGCCTTCTCTAGTTTTCCCATCCTCTACCGCTACCATAACCTCTACCTCTTTGAAATCCCCTTCCTCGCTCTTGATTCAAAGGATCTTGTCAAGTGTCTACTTGTTTTTCCAATCCGTGGGATGACTCTCCCTTGCCATAATTCAAAGCTCCTCGAAATGGGGTTGATGTACCCCTTCTCCCTCCTCTATTCCTCTGATATTGTCTATTTTGTTTTTCTTCAGCCTTTAGAGCCAATTGGTAAGCCTCTTCCATACTATTAAGTCGATTCATGCTCAATTCATCTTGAATAGAAAATTTCAAGCCATTCACATATCTAGCAACCATCTATTCATCAGTTTCTTGATACTCTATATGTATAGACAACATATAAAACTCATTTGTATAATCTTGCATAGAAGAGAGGTTCTGCTTTAAATTTTGAAACCTACGAAAAAGGGTTTGCGCATAATCTATGGGCAAAAATTTTTCTCTCAACTTCTTCTCCATTTTATTCCATGTCCTGATCTTATCCTTGCCTTTCCTTGTTCATTCCTTTTGAAGATGATCCCACCAAATCATTGCATGACCCTTTAATTTGGTCCATGCGAATTTTACCTTATTCTCCTCTGTCATGGGTTTCCATTCAAAAAAATTTCTCATGTCATTCAACTAGTCTATCAACTCCTCTGGTTTAAGACTACCTGCATAATCTAAAACATCTACCTTGATCCCTTCATTTTTCCCTTCTAAGGCCCTAAGCATCCTCTCTTCAAAACTCATGCCTTCTAGTTCTTCTTTTTCATGTTCTGTATCTTGATTTGCACCTCCTTGACCTATCTCTTCATCAGATTCATCTTCTCCTCTACCCAGTCTTTGGTTTTCCATCCATGTTGTAAGTTTTGCTATCGTCTTTGCAGATTTTGCATTTCTCTATGCATCTAGGGCAAGACCGTCTCTTCCTCTTCCTCTCCCAACCATCTTCCTGCTCTGATACCAGATGATGCAACACACAACATACACTCAACAGAATTGTGCCATTAAACATATGAGAGACAAAGATTTGGAAGGTGGAACATAAAAAACTTCTATTCATCAACTCTGCTGCTACAATGAGAGAAAACTCTCTTATATCCAAGAAAAACAAAAAAAATCAAAAAATTACCTTTTTTGGTAGATTTCGACAATTGTCAAATTTTGCCATTTTAGGTAATTTTACAATCATATCCTGAAAATCCTATTTTTTCCCAAAAGCTTCCTAAAACTAAGGTAGGATGAAATGCCAACTAATATTCTAAATTTGAAACATGAGTTTTGATTTATTACAAAAGCAATTTTTTAAAGTTCTAGAAATCTAGAAAAAAAACACTAAATTGCTATTTTGAGGGCCAAGATGAAAGTTTCAAGCCCCGAAAAAGTGCCAAAACGGGGTCCAACAAAATCACTTTCCACCTCATAATGCCTCCACCCATAAAATCTCATAGAAAACCCACATTCGAGTCAAAAGTTATGATCTCTGAAAGTTCCTGCATCACCTAAACATTCCACCAGATCCACATAATAAGATATTTCATTTCTAGATCTCACCGAACCTATTTGTGTCACTCTGTTACCTTTGAACAGCTACCAGAACCAATTTTACTCATATGGCCATAACTTCTTCAAATCTTCATGTGGACCTCCCAAATCTTGACTGGATCAACTTTAGACACATATCTACAAACCCTTTGACACGCATTCTCTGATCTTCATCTATCTAGGATCTTTACTTCATAGAGCTTCACTGTTCTTCTCTGTTTCTGATAGGACTGATTTTCTTAATATTCTCAACACACAGCTCATCCAATCCTTGACATTAATGCAACAAGAGTATGTTGACATCAATGACAACACCGGTTAGGCCCATACTTGCAACATGTTCTTCACAAAAAGAGAGGAAAGAAAAAGGACAAAGTGTGAAAAATGGTAAAGTAAACATAGACTCGTGTGGATCATTGAGCTACCAGTCAGGATCAAGTTGTCGCATCACCTCATCAGAATGAGGGGGTCTAGGAACTACAGATGGACCCTCTAGAACATCATGAACATCATCCACATCATTAGCGTCATCAAAATCATCGTCTTGTGCATCCTCTAGTGGGCCCTCATCTGTCGAATCATCTATTGGAATTAGGGTAGACATCTGAGAGGGGGGGTGAATTAGTTGTCACAATACTTTTATACTTGCTACACTTAATTCTTTTCTACTACCTTTTAGCAGATCATCATAATAACCATGAAAGCATGAATCAATAACATGTGAGTAGAAATACAAATTACACAATTGACACCAAGAATTTTTAACATGGAAACCTGGTTAAGGGAAAAACCATGGTGGGGGTTAACCCACAGATTATACTCTATTAAAAGTATTACAAAAGTGGAATGAATATGCATTCAGGCTCACTACCTAGAGCTCATTGCTCAAAAAAAGGCTCACTGCCTACAGAAGGAAGATTACAATGAATTTGAACTGATAATCAACATCTACCAATGCAAGGATTCAATTCTGGTTAAGCACATAATACTTACTTGATACACTTCATCCTTACTCTGCCTTGTTTACTATTCTGCTAACATCTGAACCTTAGATCTCTGCCCTTTTCACACTTATTCCATAGTTGCATCACACACACACCACAATCTCTTAAAACCATCGGCTATATATATCCGCATCATGATATTCAATCACTTTTTAGTCAGCTTCAAGAACACTTAGAACTTTGTTAAATACTTTGCTCTATTGGCTAAATCCATGCATAACTTGTAATGTGGACCAAAAATTGCATTCACAAATCATCAATCATGTTGGCCACTATCACTGATCATCACGAATCAACCAACTGACAATTTCCATTTATCTGGAACTAAGATCAATTACAAGGTCGGCTTGTTCTTCTACAATCTACACTGTCAAACTGTAACCCTATACTTAGATGTAAATAAATTTTGAATCCTTTATCACCAGAGGTTAAAATTCTAGATTTAGATTGCTCTGACTATCCTTAAGACTCCTTCAAATCCACAGCATACTCTAATTTTCCACCGAAGAGATCTGAACCAAAATACCAGACCCTGTCACATGCTCTATTTCTGGCTACCTGAACTTAGATAAATTATGGTTCTAACTTCCCTTACGAGCAAATTATGTTATGTGGATGTGTGGAATAGTCTTAGTTACCATCAATGACAACACCTGTCATGCGAAGCAGTGTCTCTTGCCAACAATCTCCCCCTTTGGCATTGATGGCAACACTTAGTGAAAAATGACTGTGTTACTCATTTACTCCCCTTTACTCTATACTCTTATGCTTCTCCACTGATTCCAGAGCTACCCCTTTGTTGGATTCCTCATTTTTCACTACTCTTCACTCCCCCTTTGACATCAATGGAAAAGGGTGGGATCCGCAAACCAAAATTCACCCAAAAATTTTGTATATAGTGTCGCATATGTACAACCAATCCTTAAGTTATATTTATATGAACTTGAGTATATCTCCAAAATCTTCTTCATACTATTCAAAGTTGAAATATGGCCATTTACCTAGAATGCTTGTGCTTCAGCCTTCCGGAGGTCAATGGGTTCACTTGTTTGTATAGCAGTTTGGGCTTCTAATACAACATTGAATATTGCTTCTATCTTAGGGGAAACCAATCCCTAGAGCTCACCATTCTTGCTTCAATGTTCTCCTTTTCTCTTGTTACTTTCTTTATTTCTTCTATTAGGCTAATTGCTTGACACTCCTTGCTTGCCACTGATACTGTCAATGGATCAAAAGCTTGGGACATACTTGACAATTTCTTTTTGGTGTCCTTTATTTTATCTTTTATATCCTCTAAGACTTTAGGAGTAGATAAACAAAACTTATATATCTCGCCTCCTTCTGAAAGAGCATTTTGAATGCTCTTTATACCGTTATCTAGCACCAATCTATCTATCCCAATCATGCCTTTAAGTGCATCAAATCTTTTTCTATTAAATTCATTCTGAACTTTAACTTTTGCAGATTTTTCAAAGGACTCAAGGTGAGTACTTATAGAATTTACAAGGATTTTCAGATTTCCGGAGGGAGAGTCAGAAGGATTCTTCTAGAAGGTTGGCATTGTCTTCTCCAATACTCTAGTTACAAGACTTAACAGCTCACTTTTATCTAAGTGAGATTTCAATATCTTTTTGTGATAGGTGAAAAGTCAGGTTTAGAAGATCAGACATAGTCATGAAACCCTAACCCTACCATCATCAAGGAATCTAATCTAAATGAAATCAAAGAACAATGCGATTCAAGCATAACATCACCTAGACTGTGCGATTCCTTGTTTAAGGGATGTGGACTGCTTCTTCAACAATGAACAATTGCAAAGCTGAAAGCTACCATGATGGAAGATGAAAGCTCAATTGGATGATCAAATGCTCAGGATGATAATGTAGGTGCTATATGATTGCTGGATCCTCTCATATGGAATGAGAGGGTGTTTATATAGGGCTCAGCCAAGATCAATCGACGGTGGAGATTCAGAGGCTATGTGAATGGCTAGGATTGAAAGATACTAAATTTAGGTTCCATTAGTTGTGCATGTGAAGGATAAAAGTTGTACTACAACACATGATTAAGGGGAAATGGACAAATGTCAAGGTGAGATGAAAGGTCATGTGACTTAATTCAAATAAAATATTTGAATTAGTTGGGATATAGTTGGAAATTAATTAAATAACTTTTATTTATTTAATTAATTGGGTAGATGAATAGGATGGGATAAGATATGATGTGGAAATTAATTAAATAAATACAATTTATTTAATTAATTGGCTAAGTAGGATGAGGATGGGATTGAATGGGATTTTAATTAAATAAATAAAATTTATTTAATTAATTAGCTTATGATGTCTAGGATAATGTTTTAACAAGGTGTTGTAGGACATGGACAAAGTTGGGACAAATTTGGGTGTCTACATTTTGCCGCTCTTTGAGATGATGTTCGAGATGATGAGCTTTGTGTCGAGTAACATCATTTCAAAGAAGTTAAGGTATGGATAATTGATAGGGATGATGATCTAAGGATATGATGAAGATGATGATGATGATGGAAAGATGGGATGATGATGCCTCCTCGAGAGGATAGGTGGGTTGGACAAACACGGGTATGCTCTCGAAAAGAAATGGCTTCGCTGCAAAAAGAAAGATAAGGGGATAGATAGAAGAAATGATGATGCATTATGCTGCAATGAAAGTGAGCAACCATGATGTTTGATATAGCACTAGACGTGATGCACCAAGGTAGAAGGACCAGGGTGACGATGTGTCTCGTGCTCCAGCATAATACAACCTTGTCAAATGTATGAGGAAGTAAACTTAGAGCATTGAAGTCCTAATGCAGAAAAGGTATGATATGACCTTAGATGCAAAGGATAGTGCAAAAAGCTATTCCAACATACACAAGATATGAATATTAGCTGGAAATGATAAGGATTTGATACAAATGCAAGTTAAAATGATAACACACACAAACAAGCAAGCAAGCATGCACAAATGATTCAAAAACAAACAAGGTATTGCCCCTGTCAAGCTGTAAACCAATGATTAATTGATGATTGATTGTTGATGATAGTTGAGAGTGTTGTCATGGCGGGGAAAGCTATATCCGTAGATCAACACAATGTTGTTTGTTGAGTTGGTTGGCTGATTGGCTGAGTGATTTGGCTTACAACAAGGCTAGGATCAAGACCATTGATTGCATTTGGATAACTTGGCTTGATTGATTAACTTTGCTTGGTATGGATTAAGGATGGGCTTACATTTGGATCATTGCTTTGATTGATTTGAAGATGATGAAATGCTGAATGAAGATTGATTTGATGAAGGATGGAATGATATGTGGTGGATTGAGCTGCTTGTGATTTGTTGGAGTGATTGGATTTATGTTGATTGGAGTTGATGTGGTTGAGTTGATTTGCTTTGGCGTTGATGCTGATGATTGATAGGATTTGTTTTGATAGTTAGCTTGATGTACTTTGGTTGTGATGTTTGTTGTTGCTGGGTTGATTGTTTTAAATGATGATAGTGATGGTGTGATGATTAGAGTGTCCACTCAATCTAAGCATAAGCAAGTGTTCTCAGTGTGCTCAAAGGATGTAAAACAAACAAGGTATTGCCCTTGTCAAGTCATAAACCAATAATTGATTTCTTGATGATGATAGTTGAGAGT
This sequence comes from Cunninghamia lanceolata, assembly GCA_027924645.1. Lineage (NCBI taxonomy): Eukaryota > Viridiplantae > Streptophyta > Pinopsida > Cupressales > Cupressaceae > Cunninghamia > Cunninghamia lanceolata. The sequence continues at coordinate 6,203,519 of BSBN01000103.1, forward strand.
GTTGTCATTGCGGGGAAAGCTATATCCCTAGATCAACACAAGGATGTGGGAACGCTATATCCCATTGATGATGATTGATTGGGCTCATGACAAGATGAGGTTCAAAACCTGCTGATTTGATTGGATAATGTTCCTTGATTGATTAGCTTGCTTGATATGGATTAGTGTGACTTGGATTTAAGATCATTGCTTAGATTGATTTGATTGATATGATTGGAATAAGTGATTGATTGAAATAGATGAATGAATGTTATTAATAGAAAGAAATTGATGATGATGATGAATTAATTTTGATTGAATGTTGGAGTGGATTGATTTGGATGATGTGATTGGTTTTATTGCTTGGATTTTTCATTGGATATTTGATTTTTTTGATTTTTGAGAATATTTTGATTTTTTTGTATTTTTGAATGTTTTTGATTTTTTTGGATTTTTTTGAAATGTTTTAGAAAATGCCAATGGATTTACAATTTGGGTAGCCTTTGTGCTTGATACCAATGACAAGGGAAAAACCAAGTCTAGGTGTGAGGATGGATAAAAGGATGGGCTCATAGTAAATGTGATGAAAGGCTCATGATAGATGGATGGGATGGAAGACTCATGATAGATGGATAGATACAAGGATAGGCTATGGAACGAAAAGCTCATGATAAACAGATGGGGATAAGCTATAAGATGGAAATCTCATGATAAGGATATGCCATAGTGGATGGATCATAAGGGAGCTAGGATGTGATCTCCAAAGGCTATATTGCATAGGAGGAACTTGCCCCATTCTAGGTGGTAATGCTTAAGATTTTGTATGATAAAATTCATGACCAAGGGATGACATGATGGATTGGTTTAAATGGGATGGATAAATGGTCAATGGATAGGACTTGGTTTGGAAAAGAAGGTATGTCAAGAAATATCCAAACATGTTTCAACATTTTGCCCCTATGTCTTCATCAAGATCAAAAGGAGGAGGGGAGGATGAATAGGCTCAATAGGATAGGCATGTTTATGTAATGGCTAAGGATGGTAGGATGGAAATGATAGGTTGGTATGATAGGATGGATGAGACAATGTGCCCCCAAGTGTAAGTGACATCGAAGATCAACCTACACATGACGCCTGTTTGCCAGGTTTTCATCATGGTACTTATCCAAGGTGTCTGTTTACCAGGTTTTCATTGTTGGACGAAGGGATTTCTCTTTACTTTTTTGATTTTTTTTTTTTAGATGGGATGACAATTACACATGGCACCTGTTTGCCAGGTTTTCACCATGGTAATGGATAGGAGGGATTCAAGTGGCTAGTGCTATGAGAGGTGATATTGTCCCATTAGAGATGGATGATGTCTTCGCATGGACCATGTCAAGTGTGCTCATAGATGTTGATAAGGGATTGCATGGATGGGATATGGATTAAGTAGATAATGGATTATAATGTGGAATTATGAAAGGCTCATGCAAGGATAGATGGATGGGGATAGTGGATTTATATAGGCTTATGGATGAAAATGGATGAAAGGCTTATGCAAAAGCATGGACCATAGGGATAGCATGGGGAGATGTAGTTATGTGGAGGTGATGCGGAGTGGAAGGGAATCATGACCAACGGTTACACACACTGTGATAAACATTGAAGCTTTTGATTGGATGGTGGTGTAGGAAGCAATGGAGATGTTTGCTTAGAGGATGGTTGATGAAGTGATTTAGAAATCCACATAGATTTAGTATGTTTAGTGCTTTTGCTTTTCTTGTGGGATTTTTGAAGGGAATGGAAGTTTTGGATGGAAGTAGGCTTTTGGATGGATATAGGTGATTGGGATTCTTGAGATGTGGATGACGATGCATCAGTCACTTTTCTAGCTTTTTGCTTAGGAACCCAAACCATTTTGCTTTTGTGCTTTGCTTTTGAAGGTATGGGCTTGGATGGTTGCTTAGATGTGGATGAGGATGCCTCATTCGCTTTGCTAGCTGTTTGCTTAGGAACCCAAACCATTTTGCTTTTGGGCTTTACATTTGGAGGTAAGGGTTTAGATAGTTGTTTAGATGAACTTTGCTTTGAGTTTGATTCTTTATGTCCTAAGGTATGAAGACCTTTAGGATTTTTGGTAGGATTGTGAGCTTTATAAGTAGAGGCATCAAAAATTTTGCTTTTGTATCCCATGGGGTGGGTGGAGTGGATGGAATGATTGGAAGCTTTATGCTTAGGCAATGTGTGCATTTGTTGGTCATGATTAGGGATGTAAGGATACTTATGAATGATATGTATGTTAGGTGTTGGAAGCAATGGTGGCAAGGTGGATGGAGGGATATTTGGAGTTGGTAAAAGTGGAGACAAGGTGGATGGCGGAAGGTGTATGGTCACATCCTTTTGACATTTATAGGATGATGGAGTTGGAATGACAACATATGTTTTGGGTAGATGATGGGGTTTGTGATGGAAAGTGGTAGGTTTAGGATGCATGAAGGGATTACCAACATCTTGGCCTTGTTTACCTTGGGGTGTGTATCCAAGGCCATATGAGCATGGAGGGATCTTGACATGGTTTGGCTCCAAAATACCTTGTTCATAAAGGACTAGACCTTTGCCTTTGTAGTTCATGTTTTGGAGGATGTGATTGACTATGGGACTAGATATGTTTAGGGAACTAGACTTGAGTTCCTTATTGGATGGAGAAGGTGAAGTGGATAAAGGTTGTTGTTGTCCTAAGGAAGAACATGCATGGATGAAGGTGGTAAGACCAATAGGACATGATGGACTTGAAATGGGATCAATGGTGGATGTGGAAGGAGGATCATTAGGATCTTGATTAGCATTGTGTTCACTAAGATCCAAGTTATTTGTTTGATCTTTTATGCTTACTTGGGGGGACAAGTGTCTCATCGTGACAAGTGGATGTTTGCTCATCATAGATAGGGCTAGATGGCATATGACTAGGAGCAATTTGGACATCTTTCTCATGGATAGATATAGGATTATGGATAGGATCAAGGTGCTCATGGATAGCTTCTTCATAGGTATCATCTTGATCATAAAGAAGGTAAATGTTATGGATAGGTTGAATGGAAGTGTTTTGATCTTGAGTTGGACTAGGGCTTAATGTTTCCACATGCTTAGGATTAAATCTTTGACATACCTCTTGGGTTGCTTGAATGGAAGTGGAAGGCTCTTGGATAGGCTCTTGGTCAACAATATGAGAACATGATGACTCTTGACTTAGATTCATAATAGGAGACTCTTGAATAGGCTTGATGGCTTGTAGGTCACATGATGGGCTTGAAGGGCTAAGAATATTAATTGAGGGCTCTTGGATAGGCTCAAGGATAGGTGGACCACATGATGGGATTATAGGCTTGGACATGACCTTTGGAAGTTCTTTGGTTGGCTCATGAATGGGTGTTTGACATGGAGATAGTTTATTCCTTGCTAGTAGCCAATGGATCACATCCTTCGCAAGGGTATGAGTGGATGGGCAATATAATGGATGAGCAATAATAGCATATGATGTTGTAGGATTAGGACTAGGATTAGGTTGGGGGATAATTGGATTGGGTTGATTCAGATTTGGACTAGATGGGGGTGACACACAGGATTGGGATGATGTGGCATGATTTCTTATTATAGGTAGGTACACCTTGTAAACAATTGAGACAAATATTGGGCATTGATTTGTATTATGGCCTTTGGTCCTATGGTATGCACAATAATCATGTTCATCATATGGACTTTCTTCACATGGTTTGACTTCAGGAAGTTCAATGAGTTTTGCTTCAAGCATCCTTTGTAAAACTATCTCAGCCGCATCCTTTGGTGAAGGATTAGAACGACTTGGTGATGAAGGTAATGGAGGGCTTGGTGGTTTGGAAGATGGAGGGATTAATGGACTAGGAATGGGATCACATGGTGGTGTTGGGATAGGATTAGTTGGCTCATGTGTTGGCATGGGATTGGATGGTGGAGGCAAACTCTAGATTGGTATCTCCCTTGTCAAAGATTATTAGATCTTGCATAGGATAACTTGGGCTTGTTTGATTTATGTACAAGGGATCACTTGGACTTGTATATGCTTATTGTTGCAAAGGTGGACTTAGGCTCATCTGTGCTTGTTGGGGAGGCCATTGATAGTCTTGGCAACTAGGTGTAATGGTATGATATGTAGACAAAAGATCTCGAGGTGGACTCAAAGATGTGGGCATTTGATCTTGTTGGCAAGGTTGACTTGTGCTCACTTGATTTATATACAAAAGGCCATTTGGACTTGTATGTTGTTGATGTGATATCACTTGATTGCCTTGTGGATGGGCTTGGTAGTGCATTGGAATGTTAACATGAGGGATTGGATAAGCTTGAGGTGGATGTTCATAGGTTGATGTGGTATTGACTTGGTGGATAGATGGATTAAGTTGATAGGAAGTGGATGGATATGACATGTGGCTAGATGGATTAGGTTGATAGGAAGTGGATGGATATGACATGTGGCAAGATGGATTAGGTTGGGAGTGAATGGTTAAGGATTTTTGTGCTTGTTGGGCTTGACTAGTGGCTAAAAGGTGTTGGACTTGGGCTACAAAGTGTTGCAGTTGAGGTGATTGGCTTGCATGGGGTTGAGCTCTTTGGAGGAAGAATTGTAATATTTCAATGGCATCTTGGTTTAGGGGTTGTGATCCTTGATAAAGATTTTGGAGGAATCTTTGGAATTTGATTTCTAGGTCCTCTAGTGTAGACATGTTGTCACCAAGTGTTTGTCTTAAGTCCTTTTAGCAAGCGCTTGTTTAGGAATTTTCATGATGATGTGGATTGTTTGGATGACTTGGCTATGAAGGGTTGGATGATGACTAGGCTATGTTTGGGATGAAAGTGATTGGGTTTGAATGTTATTGGAAGAATGTGTAGGATGACTTGTCTTTATGTGTTTGGGTGTTTATAGCTTGATTTGACAATGTTCAAACAAATGATTATGCATATACACACATGAATCACTCACGCAAGACACATAAGCAATTGTTGACTTTGAAAATGAAATGTGATGATTATACAAACACACATGGAAGACACATCAACAAGCCTAATGTCTAGTCAAGTGGGTATAGCCAATTAGGGCTTAGGCTATCTATTGCACAAGGTTGACTATGGAATTGAAAGTGAAATCCTGCCACACAGCCGGGAGAAAGGGGTAACCCACCCTTCACCTTCACTTCCCAAAGGTATAAAGTTCTTTGGGGCTTAGCCAAGAGTGACAAGATTTACAACTCCCAATGAGGGTGTCTTTTGATTCATCCTCGAATGAGGTCGTCCCTTGGAGTGGTGTGTCTCCAAGCAGGCCTTCTAGATAGGGTATGACAAAAGCAAACCAAGTGAGCTGTCACTTGATTCACACTCGCAGTTGTTAATTTCCCCTTAGAAAATTGAAATGTGTAACAAACAGTTCAAGTACTTGTTCTTTTTAGACCCAAATCCAAATGTGATGGAAGACAATGATTCGTTTTAGCCCAATTTTTTGATGTGAATTTGCAAACAAGTTGTTCGTTTTATGCCCAAAATCCAAATGTGTGATTCAAACAATGATTAGAAGATGAGAAATGAAATGATTGCACCTGGTTAATTTGCTATCTAATTTGTTGTTGATGTTGATGCCGATGTTGCTCCAGCTCCTTATGATCACCTACAACATAAAAAAAAAATGATATTATAATGCAGGCATAAAAAATAGGCTCATCAGGCAAGGAAAATTGTAATTTTAGATGCATAGCCGAATTAGATTTGATTATTTCAATATATTTTTATTCAAAAATTAAAAAATCAAAGAAGAAACCCCCATTAATTTTTAGAGAGCTTTCCGAAAATGTAAAGAAATTAGAAAAATTCCCTGATTTGCATCCAGAAATACAGATTTATGGAAACGGTATAGTCAGCAAAGATCTAATTTTTTCGCAATATAAACAACCTGCAAATTAAATCTGTAAAACATAGACCCTTATTAGAATTTCAAGAGCTTTCTAGAAATGTAAAAATTTCTTAAAAATTTGCTGATTTGCGCCCAGAATTGTGATTTTATGAAAAAACATAAAAATGTGATAAATCCCGCAAAAATCATGATAAACCCAAAATTTTTCTGTTGTAGCTTGCCTATGTCATAGAGAAACGTTTGCTAAAATATTGTAGAAAAATTCATAGCCATTTGGAAGATATGATGAAATCTTTTAAACCTAGGGTTTTGTCCAAAAAGTAGCAGATCTGCAACAAAAAGTTAATTAAACCTGCAAAACTCAACAATGGGGGTTATATGAATGCAAATTTTTACTACAAAAACCTGCAAAAAAGATCTAGCGAAGTGAGTCCCACCGGGCGTGCCAAATGTAGTTAGGGTAAAATTGCAAATCAGGGCAAATGAATAAACAACAATGATAAAAACCCTAGCAATGCACAATGAAGCACAAGACAACATGAAAATCAAAATAACAAATGTAAATGCAAACTGATCTCCACGCTATGCTCGATTTATCTCCATTGCTCTTCTCTACCTCGCATGAGCATGCAAGATTTTGAAGGATTATTGTTAGAGGAATGTTGGGTGCTCACTTCTGCAGCATAACATTGATAAGGATGCAAAGGCTCTAATGATATTTCAACAGCATGTGGATACTTGAGGATCAATGCATGCTAGAAAATTTGGCAGAATAAAGGTACTTGAAGCTCAATCTATGCTAATGGCTTATGAGGGGGTTGATTTATAGGATTGGCTTGGTTCAAATGGATGGCTAGGATCAATTAGGGCTTTAGATGAAATGGATGGATAGGATTCAGTTAGGTTTCCTTGCACATCAAGAAATTGTAGTCAATTGACATGTGGCAAGGGAAGATAAGGCTTAGGTGTGCTTGTGTAGATAAATACTAAAATTAGGTCCCATTAGTTGTGCATGTGAAGGATAAAAGTTGTACTACAACACATGATTAAGGGGAAATGGACAAATGTCAAGGTGAGATGAAAGATCATGTGACTTAATTCAAATAAAATATTTGAATTAGTTGGGATATAGTTGGAAATTAATTAAATAAATTTTATTTATTTAATTAATTGGGTAGATGAATAGGATGGGATAAGATATGATGTGGAAATTAATTAAATAAATAAAATTTATTTAATTAATTGGCTTATGATGTTTAGGATAATGTTTTAACAAGGTGTTGTAGGACATGGACAAAGTTGGGACAAATTTAGGTGTTTACACTTTTCACTTGCTTTGGCTTGTGTGAAGGATGCTATCTTCATCATTTGGATAGGAGAGAGAATATCCAAGTTGATTGGTCCTTGAATCAGTTTTGGTTCATCAAACTCTAGCATCTCTTTACTCATAAAACTTTTCATTGCATTTGCAGTGTCTCTTGCTACCATTTCCTGACCACTTTCCTTTCCTTGAGTTTTCACCGTATCAGGACTATCAACATTTGCACCATCTTCTTCTGCTTTATCTTCCTTACCTCTAACTTATCTTTTTGCTTCACCTTTCTTTGTGTTATCTGCAGCTGGATTCTTCCCTTTGACTTCACTATTTGTAATCTGCTCCCGAGGATCTTGTGTAGCAGTAGTAAGCTCAACATTATCTTCTTTTTTCGGATTGATCAAGAGAAGTTGGAGTATCTCCTGCATCATCAGTTTGATCCACCATCTCTGTATCTTCTTTGTTTATTTGTTCCTCTTCTGAAACATAGGAGTCATCAACCTTGGTTTGTTGCTCATTAATTTTCATCTTTTCAATATCCGAGATTGATGAATCAATCCCAACATTAGTATCATCCTCAACAAATGAAAGATTGAGTCTCTTCAATGCACTTAGAAGTATTTCCTGTGTTTCTTTAACTATTTGGTCCAATTCTCTAAGCATCAGTTTGTTCATTCTCTTCTTGCTCCTAAATTCATCCTTCACTTCTTTGAATATCATATTCATTTGAACTTGAGTGATATGAGGGCATAGTTTCTCTAAGCTCCATATCCTTGCTTTTTGCATTTTCTTTCCTCAACTCCAAAATGTTTGCAAGACTTGGAGGGATCTCAAAAGTTATTTCAATCAGGGCCTTATTATAGATATTCAGATATCTAACTGTTATTTCCTCTAACACCCTCTTATTTGTGTCACTATATTCATCATAAAATTCAATCATGGGTTTCAAATTTCCATCCACAGTGACTGATTTTATTACATCTTCCATGGAGATTGTGGGCTTCTCAACATAAGAATCTATCTTCTGCCTTTTGTTTGTCTTTTTGCTTTCAGAGGGTTTCTCCTTAGTCACCTTTGCAGATTTTGTTCCAAAGGCTTTCAACTCCTTTACCTCAGCATCAGAATCTATTCTTTCTTCATCAACTTTTGTGATTTTATAGGTTCTTGTGGCCTTTGTTTTCACTTTTTTTCCTTCTTTTCTGGATGATTTTCCTTTCGGTATCCTAGGATTGGCAGGTTTTGAAGGAACAGGGGTAGCAGCAGAGCTTCTAGTAGTCCTTAATGTGGAGGAGGATCCTACCAAAGCACATCCTTGTTTCTTATCCTGCTTCTCCTTCTCACCCTTTTCAGTTCTTTCCCCAAATTGCCTCACGGCTTCCTTTGTGAGACCTAGATTCTCGACCAACTGTTCAACTTCTTTTCTTACTTTTCTATTGGTTTTAGGTTTTCTGAGCTCAATATGCAGTTTTAAACTTAGCTCCTCATATGTCCCAAATCTTTCAATAGTTGTGTCTTTTGGCTTGCTTAGAGGATGTTGAGCATACATATTCAATATTTTTCCCTCTACTTCATACCCCATGGACATGATCCAAACAGTTTTGGGTTCCACTACTTCCATTAAGCACTAATTAGCGTCAACCATAAAACATATTTCATTCTTGTACTTCTCAACAATTGTTGTAGGGATTATTTCCCTTGAATGCATCATACTCTAAAAGTTCTTGAAGTATCCCTAGATTGTAGTTTTTCTGTGCTTTAGAGTCACCAATGTTATGTAGGTGATCTCTAATCTGAATGGCAACTGGCTCATCATTAGTCTAGTGCACACCCTTTACTCCAGGTACTTCATTCATATAGTAGAAGAAAAAGCATAGAACCAATGTACCATATTTGAAAGTGTCTTTCTTATCTTTCTTAATTTTGTTCAAGTTCTCAATCAGCCGGTTCTATAATAGCTCACATAGGTCATAGTCTACATTCTCCTTCAACATTTGATATGCTACATATATAGTAGTTCCAGAGATAGAATTTTCCCTGCTAGAGTGGTAATCTTGTACCCAATCACCATGGAGGCAAATTTAACATCCGGTTCTATAATTGTTGCAAGTATAGGCCTAACTGGTGTTTTCATTGATGTCAACATACTCCTGTTGTATTGATGTCAAGGATTGGTTGAGCTATGTGCTAAGGCTATTGAGAAAATTAGCCCTATCAGAAACAAAGAAGGACAGTGAAGACAGTGAAGTTCTATGAAGCAAAAATCCCAGTCAATTGAAGATCAGAGTATGCGCATCAAAGGTTTTGCAGACATGTGTTTGAAAGTGCTCCAACCAAGATTTCAGAGATCTGCATGAAGATTTGGAGAAGTTATGGCCATATGAATAAAACTAGTTTTTGCAACTATTCAGAGGTGACAGAGTGGCACAAATAGGTCCGATGAGATCCAGAAATGCAATATCTTGTTCTACACATTTGGTGACATGTTTGGGAAGCTAATGTGAATTGACAACGCAAGTGGTTCGTGTTTTGGAGGTCCACAAGCAATCCTTCTAATGTGGCAGTGATGATCGACTGTGTTCTTGAGGTTTCAAATGAAGATGCAAATGATTATGGTAAGCATAAGTGGTACGGATGTTCTTGGTGATTCAAGCAAGCTTGTGGGGATCTCTAGATTGTGTCCAGTTCATGTTGGTGATCTGCACTGAAGATTGAGCTTGTAATTGAAAATTTACCTTCAGGTGATGGTGTTCTTCCTAATCTTGGCCAACCAGATAATTTGTGCATGTTGCAGATGATCTTGAAGATGTTTTGTGAAGCATGGCATGTCCCTCGAAGGAGATTGAAGTCCCAAATATGTGTGGCCAACTGTGTAGTGATGCGCATGAAGTTTTTGTAACAAGTCAAGTTGTATTCTTGTAATTGCTCTTTAATAAAATAAAGTATGTGTAGTATGTGTTGTGCCAACTTTGATGATCATTCCAAAGTCGATGTCATGTATAAATAAGATTTGTAAAGTCATTTAAAAGTATCTTGGTCGTGATGAGAAAGTGGTAGAAAAGAAGAGCGAAAAGTAGAACAGAGGTGTTGAGCTTAAATAGAACTGTCTCAAGCATAGTGAAGATGCTAATCTCTAGTTCAATTATGTAATATTTATATTCTTTTGTAGATAGTGAGTCTCTTGTAGGTAGTAAGCCTCTTGTGAGCAGTGTGCTTGGGTAGTAAGCCCTAATTGGCAAGTGCCATTTTATTCTTCTTATTCTTTTAACAGAGAATAGAATCTTGGGTTAGTCACCCCATGGTTTTTCCCTTAATCAAGTCTTCCATGTTAAAAATCTTGGTGTTATATGTGTTGAATGTGTTTCTGCTCTTGAGTTATTGTATTATGCTTCATGATTGAATCTTTGTTATGCTGTTAAAATATAAGAAGTTTTTAAGTTGTTAAGGAACAAAAATTTGGTGACAACTGATTCACCCCCTGTCTCAGTTGTCTGTCCTAAAACCAACAATTGGTATTAGAGCTAAATTCCTCTAGAAGAAGCTTAACCACTTGAGCAAATCCAGGATGTTGACCTACATGAAGGACAGTCCAAGGTTTGATGGAACAAACTTCACTGCCTAGAAGAACTGCATCAAATGTCACTTACAATGCATGGGATATCAGTATTGGAACATAACCTCAACTAAATGTTTTCCTCCAAGGAATGGGCCAACAACTATAGATGAAGTCAGGGATGCAAAAAATAATCTTCAAGCTAAAGAAGCCCTACTGAGTGCCTGTCTGATACGAAGCTGATAAATGTTATGGGATTAAAGATTGCTTATAAAATTTGGACAAAGCTTGAAAATCTATATGAAGGAGACAAGTATGTTAAGTGTGCCAAGATGCAAAGTCTAAAAGGAAAGTTTGAAAACCTAAGGATGAGTGAAGATGAGAACATCACTTTATATATGGAAAAAGTAAATGAGCTTGTATGTGGCATCAGATGTACTGGTGGAGTACTGGATGAAGATGAAATTGTTGCTAAAGTTCTCAGATCTTTACCTCCTACATATAAACACAAGGTTGCTACTATTGAGGAAATCATATCTTTAACAACTATCACAAGGGATCAATTGGTTGGTAAGATATCTACATTTGAGTTGGTTGAGTTTGTTGATGCACTTCCCAAGACTAAATCTACTTTCAAAGCTAGTGCCTCTACTAAAGGCAAACAAAGATATGATCTAGGGGAAAGCTCCTCAAGAAAATCATCTTGGTATGAGAAAGCAAGGAAAGATCTGGAAGATGATGAATTAGAAGTTGAACGACTTGAAGCTCTCATTGCAAAAAGACTACCAAGAGGATCCGGCAAATATGAAGGAAAATTACCTTTTAAATGCTTTTCCTGCAATAAGATTGGTCATTTTGCCTCAAGATGTCCAAAAAAGTTTTCAAGTCCAAACCCTAATAGAACAAGGTTTCAGAAAAAGTGTTACTATGTTCAAGAAGATGATGATGAAGGAGTAATAGATGATGAATCTATGATAGGAAATAAATCTAGAAATGACTGGGTGTTTATTTCCATCAAGGAAGAAGATCCAATGCCTATTGAATCTGCCAATCATAAGATGATAGAAAGTGCTCTGGCTGCTTAGGTTGAAGAAAAGGATGAATGGGTTATTGATAGTAGTTGCTCTCACCATATGACTGGTGACAAGAGCAAGTTCTTAAGCATGGAAAGATATGAAGGTGGAGTTGTAAAGTTTGGAGATAATTCTGCTAGTAGAATTAGAGGTACATGAACCATTTCCTTTGATGGAAAGAACAAAACTAGTGATGTTCTGTATGTTGAAGGTTTGAAGCATAATCTTCTCATTGTTGGATAGTTGGTGGACAAAGGATATGATCTCTGATTCAAAAATGGAAAATGCAAGATTTCTGAAAGCTCTGGAACTGAGATTGCATCCGGTACACAGATAGAAGGTAACATCTTCCACTTGGTTGGTACTGGCAAAAGTTATTTATTTGTTCAAATTGATCAGAGTTGGTTGTGGCATAGGAGAATGTGTCGTGTAAATTTTGATAATATCATCAAGATAAGCAACTCTCAGGTTGTAAGAGATCTTCCAAGACTGATGAAACCTACTAATAGTTTGTGCAAAGAATGTCAGTTGGGTAAGTAGAATAGAATCACATTCAAAAGTAAGGAACAATCTTCAACCAAATTGTTAAACTTAGTACACACTAATCTCTGTGGTCCAGCAAGAATCAGGAGTCTGCAAGGAGATAGGTATTTCATGTTGTTGATTGATGACCCCTCCCAGATGATGTGGGTAACTTTCTTGAAAGAGAAATCTGAAGCACTTGAGAAATTTAAAATATTCAAGGCTATGGTAGAAAATGAAACTGGCATAAACATAAAATGCCTCAAGTTTGATAGAGGTGAAGAATTCACATCCAGTGAGTTCATATCATTATATGAGGAACATGGGATAAGGAGACAGTTATTGTTGCAAGTATGGGCCTAATCGGTGTTGTCATTTATGTCAACATACTCCTATTGCATTGATGATAAGGATTGGATGAGCTATGTGCTGAGGATATTGAGAAAATTAGTCCTATTCAGGAACAAAGAAGAACAGTGAAGACAGTGAGGTAAAGATCCCAGATAAGATGAAGATCAGAGGATGTGCTTCAAAGGGTTTGCAGATATGTGTCTTAATATTATCCAGTAAATATTTTAGAGGTCCGCATGAAGATCTAAAGAAGTTATGGCCACTTAAGTAAAATCAGTTCTGGTAGATGTTCAGAGATGACAGAGTGACACAGATAGGTCTGGTGAGATATAGAAATGCAATATCTTGTTCTGCGGATTTGGTGGAGTGTTTAGGAAGTCAATGTGAATTTACAACCCAATTGGTTAGTGGTCTAGAGATCTGCAAGCATCCATTCCAATATGATAGTGATGATAGACTATGGTCTTGAGGTTCTAGATGAAGGAAAGAATGATTTTAGTGAACAGAAGTAGTGTGGATGTTCTTGATGATTCAAGTAAGCTTGTGGAGGTCTTTAGATTGTGTCCAGTTCGTGTTGGTGGTTTGCATTAAAGATTGAGCTCGTAATTGAAGAATTACTTCCAGATGATGGTGTTCTTCCTAAGTCTGGCCGACCAGATGAGTTACACATCCTGTGGATGATCTTGAAGATGGTTTGTGAAGAATGGCATGTTCCTAAAGAAAGATTGAAGTCTTAGATCTGTGTGGCCGATAGTGTGTTGATCCACATGAAGTCTTTTTGTAATTAGTCATATTGTATTTATGTATTTGCTCTGTAATGTTTGTTGACTTGGATGATTATCCCTAAGTCGATGTCTTGTATAAATAAGGAGTTGTAAAGTCATTTCAAAGGTATCTTCTGGAGATGAGAATGTGGTAGAGAGGAGCAGAGCGAAAGGCAAAGCAGAAGTATTGGGCTTAAATGGAACTGACTCAAGCATGGTGAAGATACTATTCTTTAGTTCAAGTATGTAATACTTATTATTCTGTAGACAGTGTGTCTCTTGTAGGCAGTGGGCCTCTTGTGAGCAGTGCACTTAGGCAGTGAGCCCTAATTGGCATGTGCCATTTTGTTCTTTCTATTCTTTTAACAAAGAATACAATCTTGGGTTAGTCACCCCATGGTTTTTCCCTCAACTGGGTTTTCCACATCAAAAATCTTTGTGTCATATGTGTTAATGTGTTTTTCTCTTGAATTTCTACATCATGTTTCCATGATTGATTTACTATTGAATTAAGAAAAGGACTTAAGTGATTAATTGGAAGAAAGTTTTAGACAACTGATTCACCCCCCTCTTAATTGTCTGTCCTAAATCTAACAATTGGTATCAGAGATAAGTTCCTCTAAAAAGAGATTAACCGCTTGAGGAGATCCAGGATGTCATCCTACAAGAAGGATAGTCCTAGGTTTGATGGAACCAATTTCACTCTTTAGAAAAGTCGCATGGAATGTCACTTGCAATGTATGGGAATGCAGTATTAGATCATGGCTTCAAAGAAATATGATCCTCCACAAAATGATCCACGTACCGTAGATGAAATCAGAGATGTTGAAAATAATCTACAGACTAAAGAAGCTCTTCTAAGTGCCTTATTTGATTTATAGCTGACAAATGTTGATCTAAAAACTGCATATGAGATTTGACAAAAACTAGAACTTCTACATGAAGGAGACAAGTATGTTAAATGTGCCAAGCTACAGAGTCTAAAAGGAAAATTTGAAAACCTAAAGATGAGAGAAGATGAAAATATCACTTTATTTATGCCAAGAGTAAATGAGTTTGTTTGTGGCATTAGATGTGCTAGTGGAATCTTGGATGAAGATGAGATTGTCGGCAAAGTTCTCAGATCCCTTCCTGATTCTTACAAATATAATGTTGCCGGTATTGAAGAATTTAGATCCTTTTTAGGTATCACAAGAGATCAATTGGCTGGTAAACTGGTTGTATTTGAATTGACCAAGTTTGGAGATGCCCCCCCAAGACTGAATCTGCATTCAAAGCTAGTACCTCTGTAAAAGGAAAACAAAAGTTTGATCTGGGAGAGAATTCTTCAAAGAAGCTATCATGGTATGAAAAAGAAAGAAAAGACCTGGAAGAAGATGAAGCAGAAGCTTCTCAACTTGAAGCCCTTATTGCAAAAAGACTGCCAAGAGGATTTGATAAGTATGAGGGGAAATTGCCTTTTAAATGTTTTAACTGTAATAAGATTGGTCATTTTGCCTCAAGGTGTCTAGAAAGATTTTCAAGGCCAAATCCTAACAGATCAAGGTTCCAAAAGAAATGTTACTATATTCATGGAGATGATGATGATGAAGGAGTAATAGATGATGAATTAAAGACATGAAATAAATCCAGAAGTGACTGGGTGTTTATTGCCATCAAGGAAGAAGATCCAATGCCCTCTAAATCTGTCAATCATAAAATTATAGAAAGAGCTCTGGCTGCCCAAGTTGAAGAAAATGATGATTGGGTCATTGATAGTGGATGCTCTCACCATATGATAGGTGACAAAAATAAGTTCATAGATTTGGAAAGGTATGAAGGAGGAGTGGTAAAATTTGGTGATAATTTTGTTGGCAGAATCAGAGGTAGAGGAACTATTTCTTTTGATGGAAAGAACAAAACTAATAATGTACTATATGTTGAAGGCCTGAAGCACAATCTTCTCAATGTTGGACAGTTGGTGGACAAAGGCTATGATCTCTGATTCAAAAATAGAAAATGCAAGATCTTTGAAAGTTTTGGAACAAAGATTGCATCCGTTACTCAAACTAAAGGTAATATCTTCCACTTGGTTGGTACTGGTAAAAGTTGCTTATTTGTTCAAATTGATCAGAGTTGGTTGTGGCATAGGAGAATGTGTCATTTGAATTTTGATAATATTATCAAGATAAGCAACACTCAGGCTGTAAGAGATCTTCCAAGACTGGTGAAACCTACTAATAGTTTGTGCAAATAATGTCAATTGGGTAAGCAGAGCATAGTCACATTCAAAAGTAAAGAACAGCCTTCTACTAGATTATTGGACTTAAATCATATTGATTTATGTGGTCTAGCAAGAATCAGGAGTGTGCAAGGTGATAGATACTTCATGTTATTGATTGATGATCACTCCTGGATGATGTGGGTAACCTTTCTGAAAGAGAAATCTGAGGCCCTTGAGAAATTCAAAATATTCAAGGCAATGGTAGAAAATGAAATCAGATTGAATATAAAATGTCTAAGGTCTGATAGAGGTGGAGAATTCACATCCGGTGAGTTCATAGAATTCTGTGAGAAACATGGAATAAAAAGACAGTTGTCTGCTCCAAGGACTCCACAGCAGAATGGAGTAGTGGAGAGAAAGAACCAGACCATCCAGGAAGCATCTAGAACCATGATGATGGAAGCAAATGTTCCTCAAATCTATTGGAGAGAAGCTGTAAGCACTGCAGTCTATACTCTCAATCGAGTACAAATCAAAAGTAATACCGGTAAGACTCCTTATGAACTTTGGTTTGGCATCACTCCCACTGTGAGGTATTTCAAAGTCTTTAGTAGAAAATGTTACATTAAAAGAGATGAAGATTTAGGCAAATTTGATGCTATAAGTGATGAAAGAATATTCTTGGGTTATTCTACTCAAAGCAAAGCATACTGGTGTTATACAAGAGATTGAGAAAGATTATAGAAAGTACAAATGTGAAGGTTGATGAAGGTGTTGAAAAACCCTCAAGGTTTATGAATATGATGAAGATGATTAGAATGATGTTTTGATCGAAGGAGTCCAAGCCCTTTCTGAAATTTAGATTCAAAATGATCCGGTGAATCAAAAAGAAGAGATAAGTTTGAATGAACCTGTGCAAGAAATAGAAGTACAAGTAAGTCCCAAAATTCCCAGGTATGTAAAACTAAATCACTCTGAAGACTAGATCATAGGTGATAAAAGCAAAGGTGTTCAAATACGAAGAAGGATTGCTCAAGATTCAGAAGAGTATTGTCTGATTTCAAATATTGAACCTAAGACAGTGAATGAAGCATGCAATGATGAAAACTGGACTAAAGCAATGGAGGAAGAGCTGATGTAAATTGAGAAAAATCACACTTGGGATCTTGTTCCCAGACCTAAAAACAAGAATGTGATTGGAACCAAATGGGTCTTCCAGAGTAAACTGAATGAAGATGGTGAAGTAGTTAGAAATAAAGCCAAATTAGTCTGCAAGGGTTACTCCCAAGTAGAAGGAGTTGATTTTGAAGAAACTTTTTCTTCGGTGGTAAGAATTGAAGCAGTCAGATTATTTCTTGCTTTTGCTACCTTCAAGGACTTCAAAGTATATCAGATGGATGTCAAGTCTACCTTCCTAAATGGTGACTTGGAAGAAGAAGTTTACATTGAGCAACTAGATGGATTTCAATTGTCTGATCATGGTGATATGGTCTGCAAGTTGAAGAAAGCACTTTATGGACTCAAGCAAGCCCCAAGAGCCTGGTATGAAAGATTGGATAAGCATCTTTTGAAGATTGGTTTCAACAAAGGTATTGCTGACAGTAATTTATACTTCAAAATTGATCATGAAAATATCTTGATTGTTGAAGTGTTTGTTGATGATATCATTTTTGGAGGAAGAGATAGTATGTGCAAAACTTTTGCAAATCAAATGAAAAGTGAATTTGAGATGTCCATGTTTAGGGAAATGAATTTCTTTTTGGGTCTACAAATCACTCAAATAAAGAAAGGAATCTTCATTTCTCAGACTAAATATGTGAAAGAATTGTTGAAGAAATTTAGGATGGAAGACTCAAAACCAAACTCCTATGGCAACCAGATGTAAATTGAGCAAAGATGATGAATCTCCTAAAGCTAATCAGAAAAGGTACAGGTCAATGATTGGAGGGTTATTGTATCTCACTCAAACTAAATCTGACATTATGAATGTTGTTGGTCTTGTTGCTAGATTCCAAGCTAATCCTAGAGAATCTCATATCATGGCAATCAAGAGGATTTTTAGATATCTAAAAGGGATAGTTGAGTATGATTTGTGGTATCCTAGAGATCATGATTTCTCTCTTCATGCATACACAAATGTGGATTGGACAGGAGATGTGGATGACTAGAAGAGTACCAGTGGTGGAGCATTCTTTTTGGGGAAGAGATTGGTTTCTTGGCTGAGCAAGAAACAAGAGGCAATATCTCTGTCCACTGCAGAAGCAGAATAAATTGCAGTAGTAGGTAGTTGCACTCAAGTATTGTGGATGAAGCAAATGCTAAGAGATATCAGAGTGGAGTATGAGGAACCTATCACAATCTTCTGTGATAATTCAAGTGCAATAAACATATCAAAGAATCCGGTGTTACATTCAAAGACTAAACATATAACCATCAAGTTTCACTTTTTGAGAGAGCAAGTGAACAAGAATGAAGTCAGATTGGAGTTTGTGCCTTCTAAGGATCAGATTGTAGATATTTTTACTAAACCTTTACCTAAGGACTCTTTTGAGTATCTCAGGGAGAAGTTAGGGGTTATTACCCCTCCAGTTATGAATTAAGGTGCACTGATGTGCATCAGTCTAGTGGATCTCACAGTCATATTTTGTGGTCTAGATTGATGATGGAAAGCTGCTACTCAGGGGGAGCAGCTGATATGTTTCTAAAGTAATGCAAGTATGTGCCCTTTGCCATTGATGTCAAAGGGGGAGAGAATACATGTGAAAAACAAGTGGTTACTGATCAAAGGGGGAGTAGTAAAGGAAGAGATGACATGTGAGTGGTTGTTGTTGATAGGGGGAGTTATGTCAGTAAGAAGAAGATCTTGTCTTGATGGTTAAAATAGTTTTTCACATCATATGTTGCCATCAATGACAAAGGGGGAGATTGTTGCAAGTATGGGCCTAACTGATGTTGTCATTGATGTCAACATACTCTTATTACATTGATGATAAGGATTGGATGAGCTGTGTGCTGAGGATATTAAGAAAATTAGTCCTATTCAGGACAAGAGAAGAATAGTGAAGACCGTGAGGTAAAGATCCCAGATAAGATGAAGATCAGAGGATGTGCTTCAAAGGGTTTGCATATATGTGTCTTAATATGATCTAGTTAAGATTTTAGAGGTCTACGTGAAGATCTAAAGATGTTATGGCCACTTAAGTAAAATTGGTTTAGGCAGGTGTTCAGAGATGACAGAGTGACATAGATAGGTCCAGTGAGATCCAGAAATGTAATATCTTGTTCTATAGATTTGGTGGAGTGTTTAAGAAGTCAATGTGAATTTACAACCCAATTGGTTAGTGGTCTGGAGGTCTGCAAGCATCTATTCCAATATGATAGTGATGACAGACTGTATTCTTGAGGTTCCGAATGAAGGAAAGAATGATTTCAGTGAACAGAAGTAGTGTGGATGTTCTTGGTGATTCAAGCAAGCTTGTGGAGGTCTTTGGATTGTGTCTAGTTCGTGTTGGTGGTTTGCATTGAGAATTGAACTCCTAATTGAAGAATTACTTCCGGATGATGGTGTTCTTCCTTAGTCTAGCTGATCAGATGAGTTACACATCATGTCGATGATCTTGAAGATGTTTTGTGAAGAATGGCGTGTTCCTAAAGAAAGAATGAAGTCTTAGATCTGTGTGGCCGATAGTCAATTGATCCGCATGAAGTCTTTTTGTAATTAGTCATATTGTATTTATGTATTTGCTCTGTAATGTTTGCCGACTTGGATGATTATCCCTAAGTCGATGTCTTGTATAAATAAGGAGTTGTAAAGTCATTTCAAAGGTATCTTCTGGAGATGATAATGTGGTAGAGAGGAGCAGAGCGAAAGGCAGAGAAGAAGTATTGGGCTTAAATGGAACTAACTCAAGCATGGTGAAGATGCTATTCTTCAGTTCAAGTATGTAATACTTATTATTCTGTAGATAGTGTGTCTCTTGTAGGTAGTGGGCCTCTTGTGAGTAGTGTGCTTGGGCAGTGAGCCCTAATTGGCATGTGCCATTTTTTTCTTTCTATTCTTTTAACAGAGAATACAATCTTGGGTTAGTCGCCCCATGGTTTTTCCCTTAACTGGGTTTTCCATGTCAAAAATCGTGGTGTCATATGTGTTAATGTGTTTTTCTCTTGAATTGCTGCATCATGTTTCCATGATTGATTTACTGCTGAATTAAGAAAAAGACTTAAGTGATTAATTGGAAGAAAGTTTTAGACAACTGATTCACCCCCCCTCTCAGTTGTCTGTCCTAAATCTAATAGTTATTTGCTCCAAGGACTCCAAAGTAGAATGGAGTAGTGGAAAGAAAGAACCGGACCATCTAGGAAGCATCTAGAACCATGATGATGGAAGCAAATGTCCCTCAGATCTACAAGAGAGAAGATATAAGTATTGTTGTCTATACTTTTAATCGAGTACAAATCAGAGGCAATGTTGGTAAGACTCCTTATGAACTTTGGTTTTGATGAAGGGGTAAATCACAAAACACACAATAAAAGATATTAAACACAACAAATAGAACTTTCTTTAATTGAACTGGGAAACTCATTACATTACAGAAGCTCAATTACAATCAAAGGATGAACCCTCTACCGGATGCAACACATTATAGTTTTCCCAACCTCCAGACTCTAGAATCTTCAGCCTTCTATAACCCCAAATCAGCTAGGGTTTTTATTTTCCCACCTATTCTTGACTCTACACTGGCCCCTTTACCTCTACTACTACCCAGGGTTCCCAAAAATAGTTATTAATAATCTTTTTGGCGGCCAACAACCTAATTTCAAAATTTGCATCTCCCTCCAAAAATAGGTCAACTTCCGGGAGCCATAACTTTTGATCCGGGACTCCGATTGATGAACCGTTTTATGCGTCAGAAAGCTCGCACAGTGCTCTACGTGCTAAGAACCTGCTCTACCAATTTTAGCCATTTTTGGGCCTGTACAGGGCCATTTATTGCCTCAAATAATTTTTAGGCATTTTTCAGGAAACAGAAACTTTAATATCTTTCATCTCGCAAATGATCTTTTTGTGATTCCTTCGCCAAAGGTCTTATATTTCTGTGATGTAACTTCTTGTAAATTTTGACTTCATTCCGTGCCCAAATGCAAACTTTCTAAAAATAGCAGGTTACTATTTTTAGTAGTTTGGGAAAACTGAAAGTTCTACATTATTATTCAGGCGATTATGGGACTAGAACCACAAATTTTGAGAAGAAATGGGAAGAACAACAACAATTTTGAAACACATCTTTTTGGGTGATGCAAGATTGCCCTTACACCACTGGATGCTCTTGCATCAGACACCCAGGGTAATTTGAGAAGTGACCCTATCACGTCTCAGGTGGTTGTGTGAGGAAAACCCAAACGGTAACCTATGCCTTAGATAACCAAGAAGAATCTTCAATAGGTCTTCCTTTCCATTTCACTAGATATTCTTCATATTGCCTGTTCTGAGTACTTCATCCCACACGGCTATCCAAGATCTCTTCTATCTCCTCCGTTGAAGTAGATGCCGGAATACTCCACTGTACTTTTGTTGTTCCATCCTCTGTGCCACCCTCATGATATTTTGATAAATCAGCAAAGTTGAAAATAGGGGAAATATTGATCCCACTCAGTAGCTTTACCTCATATGCATTTCCTGAATCATGCTTCTTCAGGATTCTATATGGTCCAAATTTCTTCATTTTCAACTTATTGTATGTTCCAATTGGGAACCTTTCTTTTCTCAGGTGAACCATGACTTCATCTCCTACCTGGAACTCCTTATATCTCCTCTTCTGATCTGCCTTAACCTTGTACTAAATATTCATTTTATTAATGTGCTTTCTCACCTCTTCATGCAAATTCTTCAGATGTTCTGCAAAGTCTTCAGCTTCGGCACTTATCTTTTCTCCATTGTCCAGCTTCCTTAACTCTGAAGCATTTCTTGGACTATTCCCATAAATAATCTGGAATGGTGATTTACCAGTACTCCTATTGACAGAATTCTTGTAAGCAAATTCTGCCTGTGGTAAAATCAAATCCCATCCCTTGGGCTTATCTCCTACCAAGCATCGTAGCAGGTTACCCAAACTCCTATTCACCACTTCAGTCTATGGATGGTGTGCAGAACTGAACTTCAAGTTTGTCTTCAACTTCTTCTACAATGTCCTCCAGAAATAACCAACAAACTTGGTATCTTAGTCTGAAACTATGCTTTTTGGTAGACCATGTAGTCTCACCACTTCCCTGAAAAATAACTCTGCAATATGAACAGCATCATTAGTCTTCTTACAAGGAATAAAATGTGTCATTTTTGAGAATCTGTCCACCACCACAAAAATAGAATCATGTCCTCTCTTTGTCCTTGGTAAACCAAGAACAAAATCTATGCTAATATCATCCCATGGCTTCTCCAGTACAGGTAATGGTTGATACAACCATGTATTCTGACTTGTTCCATTTGCCATCTGACACACTTTGTAACTCTGCACAAATTTCCTCACATCCTGTTGCAACTATGGCCAATAATAATTTTCACTGACAATGGCAATGGTCTTATCTCGACCAAAGTGTCTAGCTAATCCCCCACTATGCTTCTCCTTAATTAGGTTCTCTCTCGTGGAACTCCTTGGAATGCACAATTGGCTTCCTCTAAACAACATGCCATCTTGGATTATGAAATCCAAATATTTTGTCCTGTCCAAAGTAACAGGTTCCAAACAAGCTTTCTAAGCCTCTGCAAAATCTGGATCTTCAGGATACAAACTTTTGAGCTCATCAAACCCAACAACCTCTATCTTCATTTCTATCAACAAATTTTGCCTTCTGCTCAAGGCATCTGCTACTCTGTTGGACTTCCCACTCCTATGCTTCAAAACAAAAGTATAGCTCTGCAAAAACTCAACCCATTTTAAGTACCTTTGATTTAACTTTCCTTGACTATTAAGATATTGTAAAGCTTGATGATCAGTATATAAAACAAACTCTTTTGGAAACAAATAATGTCTCCATTTCTTCAAAGCCTCAACTATTGCATAAAACTCCTGATCATAAACATAATACTTTTTCTTGGCATCATTAAGCTTCTCACTAAAATAGGCAATGGGCTTACCTTCTTGGCTCAAAACAGCTCCTATACCACTACCACTAGCATCACAATCTACCTGAAATACCTTATTAAAATCTGGAAGTGTCAAAACAGGTTGTTCTATGACTTTCTACTTTGATGTGTCAAAGCTCTTGTCTGCTCCTTTAGTCCATCTAAAATCTTTTCTATCCCCTCTCATCGTCTTAGTTAGGGGTGCACAAATGCTACTAAAATTCCTGATAAACTTTCTGTAAAAACTTGCCAAACCATGAAAAGATCTTACCTCTGTTGCACTCCTTGGCGTAGGCCATTCAATGATAGCCCTTACTTTTTCTGGGTCCATCTTAAGACCTTCCTCTGAGACAACAAATCCCAGGTATACCAACTCCTTCTTTGCAAAACTACATTTCTTCAAATTAATCAACTTCTCTTCCCTCAACTTTTCTAGAATTCTTCTGATATGCATCAAATGGTCATCCCAAGTCTTACTGAAAATAAAAATATCATCCAAATAAACAATAACAAAACTTCCTAAAAATTCTTTTAGTACCTCATTCATGAGCCGCATGAATGTGCTCAGTGCATTGGTTAACCCAAATGGCATGACTAACCACTCATACAAACCTTGCTTTGTCTTGAAGGTTGTCTTCCATTCATCTCCTTCTCTGATACAGATCTGGTGATACCCACTCTTCAGGTCAATCTTCATGAAGTACTTGGCTCCACTCAAACAATCCATGATGTCATCAATTCTTGGCAATGGGAATCTATACTTGATTGTTATCTTATTGATGGCTCGAGAGTTTGTACACATCCTCCATTGTCCATTCTTCTTTAGTGCTAGTACTTTAGGTACCGCAAATGGACTTAGGCTCTCCCTTATTAGTCCCTTCCTCAACAACTCCTGAACTTGTCTATTCAGCTCTTCATTCTCTGTAGGGGTCATTCTATGGGCTGCCTTGTTTGACAAATTGGCTCCTGGTATCAAATCCATTTGATGACTTATCTTCCTTACTGGTGGTAAACCTTCTAGTACATTATCAGAGATAATGTCCTGGAACTCTTCCAACATATCTGAAATTTCTACTGGTACATCTTCACATTTCTCTTGACTAATCTTAGGAATCAATGCAAAGTAATGACGCTCATGCTTCATACCCTCCAAAAATTTCCTACCATCTACCAAGCAAATTCTAGCAGTACTACATACCTTTTCTTCCATTTCCTTTAAGGGCTTCAACTTATGACGAACTCCATCCTTTGTTAGGGAATATGTGTTTGCACGGCCATCATGGACAGCACTCCTATCATACTGCCACGACCTCCCCAACAACATATGACATTCATCCATCGGTATGATATCACACAACACCTCATCATGGTAGTCACCAATCTTGAACTTCACTAAACACTGCTCATTGACCAAAGCTTTATGGTCCTTCTGCAACCATGCAATCTGATATGGTAGTGGATGCTTTCTTCTTGTCAACTTCAACTTGTCAACCATCTCCTCTGAAACAAGATTATCAGTGCTTCCATTGTCAATAATAATATCACAACACTTACCTTCACATTTGTACCTTGTACAAAATAAACTCTTCCTCTGATTGGGTTCTCTCTCCTCATTCAGCAAGGTTCTTCTGACAACTAGGGTTTCTCCCCTTTCAGCATATTTAGAATGCTCAGAATGTGCTTCTTCATCTACATGTGCAACTCATGCATTACCTTTAGGTCTTCTATTTGTCCTTCCTTGATGTTGCGGACACTCATATGCTCGATGCCCTTCTTCTCCACATTGGAAACATGTTCCTCTGAAACCTCCTCTTCCAGGTCCTTGCCTAGGTCTGCCTCTTCCTCTTCCTCTTTGCTCACCATTGCTCTGGTCACGAGGGTGGTAGGTATTATCCCCTCTTTGATTTTGACTAGTGCCTGTTTCTTCACTTTTCTTTTGATCTTCATTACGGCCTCCATAGGGTCTTCCACCAGTCCTTCCACCTTGACCTCTTCCCCTTTGCTTGCTATCAAATCTTTTGTTTAACTTCTCTTCCACCTTCAGGGAAAACTGGTACACATCTTCTATGGTGGGCATTCTGACCAGGCTCAACTCCTCTTGAACACTCGGCCTCAACCCATTAATGTAATAGGCTACCTTCTCCTTGTTGGGCTCTACATGGCCTGTCTTGATAGTAATTTTATAAAACTCTTCTGTATACTCCTTAACAGACTTGTTACCTTACTTCAGTCCTTGTAGCTACTTCAGCAACTCCATCTCATAGTCCAAAGGAATGAACTACTTTTTTAGTTTCTCCACCATCCGATCCCATCTGGTGATCTTTCCTTTTCCTCTTCTATTCCTCTCTAATTGGAGCTCCTTCCACCAAATATTGGCGTGGCCCTTCAACTTTGTTTTCACAAACTTAACCCAATCTAGGTCCTCCACATCTTTATACTCAAAATACTCCTCCATGTCATTGATTCAATCAATAAGCTATTATGGATTCAAATCTCTAGAATATGTAGAAACTTTGATCTTGGGCCTCTTTCTGATCTTTGAAATGGCCCTCAACAACCTAACTTCTGCAGGATCTCCAGCAGCTTCTTGTTCTTCCTTAGATAGCTCTTCTTCAGCTTCATCTTCACTTTCTTCTCTTGTCCTCGGCTCAAACCCTCTTTGTAGCTCCTCTTACAATGCATTGATTTGCCTTTGTAGGTCTCTAAAACCCTCTTCTATCAAAGCATTCCTCCCAACACGATTCCTTTGTGGAGGCATCTTGGTCTCCGTAGCAAACCCACAACCTCAGGTCCTGGTGCAAACTGCCTCACGGTCGGCGATCTCTCTACACACTCAGGAACCCTTGCTCTGATACCACTTGATGAAGGGGGTAAATCACAAAACACACAATAATAGATATTAAACACAACAAATAGAACTTTTTTTATTGAACTGGGCAACTCATTACATTACAGAAGCTTAATTACAATCAAAGGATGAACCCTCTACTGGCTACAACACATTATAGTTTTTCCAACCTCCAAACTCTAGAATCTTCAGCCTTCTGTAACCCCAAATTAGCTAGGGTTTCTGTTTTCCCACCTATTCTTGACTCTACACTGGCCCCCTTAACTCTACTACTGCCCAGGGTTCCCAAAAATGGTTATTAATAGCCTTTTTGGCGGCCAACAACCTAATTCAAAATTTGCATCTCCCTCCAAAAATAAGTCAACTTCCGGTAGCCATAACTTTTGATCTAGGACTCCGATTAACGAACCATTTTATGCGTTGGAAAGCTCGCGTAGTGCTTTACGTGCTAAGAACCTACTTTATTGGTTCTAGCCATTTTTGGGCCCGTACAAGGCCGTTGAGTGCCTCAAACCTAAGTTTGAATAATTTTCAAGCATTTTTCAGGAAACAGAAACTTTAATAGCTTTCAGCTCGCAAATGATCTTTTTGTGATTCCTTCGCCAAAGGTCTTATATTTCCGTTATGTAATTTCTTGTAAATTTTGACTTCATTCTGTGCCCAAATGCAAACTTTCTAAAAATAGCAGGTTACTATTTTTAGCAGTTTGGGAAAACTGAAAGTTCTACATTATTATTCAGGCGATTATGGGACCAGAACCACAAATTTTGAGAATAAATGGGAAAAACAACAATAATTTTGAAACACATCTTTTTGGGTGATGCAAGATTGCCCTCACACCACTGGATGCTCCTGCATCAGGTTTGGTATCACTCATATTGTGAAATGTTTTAGAATCTTTGGTAGTAAATGCTATATCAAAAGACATGAAGACCTTGGCAAGTTTGATGCTAGAAGTGATGAAGGCATATTCTTGGGATATTCTACTCAAAGCAAAGCATACCGATGTTATAACAAGAGATTGAGAAAGATTGTAGAAAGTGCAAATGTGAAGGTTGATGAAGGCATGGAAAATCCCTAAAGATATTATGAGTATGAAGTAGATGATCGGAATGATGTCTCAGATCAAGGAGAACAAGTCCCAACTCGAGTTTAGATTCAGACTGATCTGGAGAATCCTGAAATACAAGAAGAAGAGATAAGTTTGCATGAACTTGTTCAAGATTTAGAAGTGCAAGAGCTTCCCAAAACTCCTAGGTATGTAAGACTGAATCATTCTGAAGACCAAATCATAGGAGTTAAAAGAAAAGGTGTTCAAACAAGAAGAAAAATTACTCAAGATTTAGTGAAGTATTGTCTAATTTCAAAGATTGAACCAAAAATAGTAAGTGAAGCATGCAATGATGAAAGTTGGGTTAATACAATGAAGGAGGAATTGATGTAGATTGAAAAGAATCACACTTGGGATCTTGTTCCCAGACCTAAGGACAAAAATGTAATTGGGACTAAGTGGGTCTTCTAGAATAAACTGAATGAAGAAGGTGAAGTAATAAGAAACAAAGCTAGATTGGTCTATAAGGGTTATTCTCAAGTAGAAGGAGTTGACCTTGAAGAAATTTTTTCTCCGGTGGCAAGAATTGAAGCAGTCAAATTATTTCTTGCTTTTGCTACCTTCAGAGATTTCAAGGTGTATCAGATGGATGTCAGGCATGCCTTCCTAAACGATGATTTGGAAGAAGAGGTATACATTGAGCAACTGGATGGATTTCAATTGTCTGATCATGAAGATATGGTCTACAAATTGAAGAAGGAATTGTATGGACTCAAACAAGCCCCAAGAGCCTAGTATGAAAGATTGGACAAATATCTTTTGAAGATTGGCTTCAACAAAGGTACTACTGATAGTAATCTGTACTTCAAAATTGATCATGAAAATTTCTTGATTGTTGAAGTATTTGTTGATGATATCATTTTTGGGGGAAAAGATAGTATGTGCAAGACCTTTGCAAATCAAATGAAAAGTGAATTTGAGATGTCTATGTTTGAGGAAATGAATTTCTTCTCGGGTCTACAAATCACTCAAATAAAGAAAGGAATCTTCATATCTTAGACCAAATATGTGAAAGAATTATTGAAGAAATTTGGGATGGAAGACTCAAAGCCAATGAATACTCCCATGGCAATCAGATGTAAGCTGAGTAAACATGATGAATCTCCTAAGACTAATTAGAAAAATTATAGGTCAATGATTGGAGGACTGCTCTACTTCACTCAAACTAGACCTAATATTATGAATGTTGTTGGTCTTGTTGCCAGATTCCAAGCTGATCCTAGAGAGTCTCATGTCATGGCAATCAAGAGAATTCTTAGATATCTGAAGGGAACAATTGAGTATGGATTATGGTATCCTAAGGATCATGATTTCTCTCTTCATGCTTATACTGATGCTGATTGGGCAGGTGATGTGGATGACTGGAAGAGAACCAGTGGTGGTGCATTCTTTTTGGGTAAAAGATTGGTTGCTTGGCTTATCAAGAAACAAGAGGCAATATCTCTGTCCACTACAGAAGTAGAATATATTGTAGCAGCAGGCAGTTGCAATTAAGTATTATGGATGAAGCAAATGCTAAGAGACATCAGAGTAGAGTATGAAGAACCTATCACAATCTTCTGTGATAATTCAATTGTAATAAACATATCAAAAAATCCTGTGTTGCATTCAAAGACAAAACATATATCCATCAAGTTTCACTTTTTGAGAGAACAAGTGAACAAGAATGAAGTCAAACTAGAGTTTGTGCCCTCAAAGGATCAGATTGTAGACATTTTTACTAAACCTCTACCTAAGGACTCTTTTGAGTATCTCATGGAGAAGTTAGGGGTTATTACCCCTCTGATTCTGAATTAAGATTCACTGATGTGCATCAGTCTGGTGGATCCCACCATCATATCTTGTGATCCGGATTGGTGTTAGGTAGCTGCTACTTAGGGGGAGCAGTCAGCATGATTCTAAAGTATGAGAAGAGGTTGCAAGTATGTGCCCTTTGCCATTGATGTCAAAGGGGGAGAGAAGACATGTGAAAAAGAAAAAGTAGTTGTTGATCAAAGGGGGAGCAGCAAAGAAAAGAAAAAACATATGAATGATTGTTGTTGATAGGGGGAGCTATGTCAGTCAGTGAGGAGAAGTTCTTGTCTTGATGCTTAAAACAATTTTTCACATCATATGTTACCATCAATGACAAAGGGGGAGATTGTTGCAGTTATGGGCCTAACTGGTGTTGTCATTGATGTCAACATACTCCTGTTGCATTGATGTCAAGGATTGGATGAGCTATGTGCTGAGAATATTGAGAAAATTAGCCCTATTAGAAATAGAGGACAGTGAAGACAGTGAAGTTCTATGAAGAAAAAATCCTAGTTAATTGAAGATCAGAGTATGCGCATCAAAGGGTTTTGCAGATATGTGTCTGAAGGTACTCCATCCAAGATTTTAGAGATCCATATGAAGATTTGGAGAAGTTATGGCCATATGAATAAAACTAGTTCTGGCAACTATTCAGAGGTGACAGAGTGGTACAAATAGGTCTGGTGAGATCCATAAATGCAATATCTTATTCTATAGATCTGGTGGCATGTTTGGGAAGCTAATGTGAATTGACAACGCAATTGGTTCATGGTTTAGAGGTCCACAATCAATCTTTCTAATGAGATAGTGATGACTGACTATGCTCTTGAGGTTCCAGATGAAGATGTGAATGATTACAGTAAGAAGAAGTGGTGTGGATGTCCTTGATGATTCAAGCAAGTTTGTGGGGGGTCTCTAGATTGTGTCCAGTTCATGTTGGCAGTCTGCACTGAAGATTGAGCTCGTAATTGAATATTTACCTTTGGGTGATGGTGTTCTTCCTAATCTTGGCTGACTAGATAATTTGCGCATGTTGTAGATGATCTTGAAGATGTTTTGTGAAGCATTCCATGTCCCTCGAAGGAGATTGAAGCCCCAGATATGTGTGGCCAACTGTGTAGGGATGCGCATGAAGTTTTTGTAACAAGTCAAGTTGTATTCTTGTAATTATTCTGTAATAAAATAAAGTATGTGTTGTGCTGACTTTGATGATCATTCCAAAGTCAATGTCATGTATAAATAAGATTTGTGAAGTCATTTAAAAGTATCCTAGTCGTGATGAGAAAGTAGTAGAAAAGAAGAGCGAAAAGCAAAGCAGAGGTGTTGAGCTTAAATGGAACTATCTCAAGCATAGTGAAGATGCTAATCTCTAGTTCAAGTATGTAATATTTATATTCTTTTGTAGATAGTGTGTCTCTTGGAGGCAGTGAGCCTCTTGTGAGCAGTGTGCTTGGGCAATAAGCCCTAATTGGCAAGTGTCATTTTATTCTTCTTATTCTTTTAACAAAGAATACAATCTTGGGTTAGTCACCCCATGGTTTTTCCCTTAACTGGGTTTTTCATGTTAAAAATCTTGGTGTTATATGTGTTGAATGTGTTTCTGCTCTTGAGTTATTGCATTATGCTTCATGGTTGAATCTTTGTTATGCTGCTAAAATAGAAGAAGGTTTTAAGTGGTTAAGGAACATAAGTTTGGTGACAACTGATTCACCCCCCCTCTCAGTTGTCTGTCCTAAAACCAACAATAATATCATTGATGGCGATTTCCCTTTGTCAAACTTGGCACCAGTAGCATCAGTCACTGTCTGGTTTTTCATGGCTTTTAGGATGGATAATCCACTAGTTGAATTTAACCTAGTTACAATTCTGATAACATCGTTGGTAATCTTGAATGGTTTTAATAGCCATATGAATTCATCATGCATCTGACTCAAAACGTACCGGACCCATTCATCTTCATCAAAAGTTGGAAACCCCATAATTTGAAGAAAATGTTTATTATACAGTGCCTTATATTCAGGTTTAAGATCATGATTTTCATCCATTAGTTAACTCTCAAACAAATCTACAAACCTTGAGTCTCCAAATTCATCTAAGCTCGCATGAATATAAACCCTAATATCTTCAATATGCAGCACACCATATGGAACACTTGAAAAAGCACCTAATGGGTCAACTTCTATTGATTTGTGAGGATGCTTCTTAAATTTGGGTCGAGGCCTTTTAGTAATGTCAAGAACCAAAGGTGTAGCCATTGAAAAAATTAAAAGTTCAAAGCTTCATAGATAAATACCTCTTTTCACAAAATTGGGGTTGATGGATAAATTTTTCGATTGTACTTCAATTCTTTGTAATCTCAACTCAGACACTATTCTTCTTACTTTCTTTGAGTGCAAAAGTGATTCAAATGAGGAGTGAATGGTTTTTATGCTCTGTAAAACCTAATTTACCTTTGTAATAAATGTTTTTCCCTAACTTCATCAAGTTACTCTGTTTCTTGACAGTTCTTCATGAATCACTTTACAAGTTTTCATATCAACATCTTTTCTTCTAAAAATCCTTCCAAAAGTTCTAAGACAATTCAAAATATCCACTTTCATTGTACCAGATTCAAGCACCCACTTACTAGCTAGGGGAATTTGATTTTCAATGCAGCTCCCCCTGAGCCAGAGCTCCAAATTCAAATCCTGAAAGAATTATCAGCACTGGATTCCGATGAGGACTCATTACTATTGTTCTCAATTGTTTTCTTGACCCAAGTCTTTCTCATTTCATTCTATATCTCATTCACATCAATTTTTCTTTTATCTTTGTCTTGTCTGCTCATCTAGTTTTCTATTTACCAGACCTCTTCTTTCATTATTCCTACTTCTGCAAAATCTTGCCATATGACCAGATCTATTGCAATTAAAGAAAACAACATTTATTTGCTTGTATACTTGATTTCCTCTTGATCTGCACTGATTTTCCATTTGTCCATATCCATTGCAAGTAAATTAGTAACCATTGAAAGAGTTACCATTTTCTCTAGAGTTATTCTTTATCATACTTCTGCATTCATTTGATCTATGACCATACTTCTTACACTTGAAGCATTGATCAGAGAAGGATGGACCATTTTGATTTACTCTGCTTCTGCACTGAGTGGCTCTATGACCAAATTTATTGCAATTAAAACAATTTCCATTGAATGATGGATATCTTTGAGCATTAGGCTGTCTTACTGGAGGTCTTATAGGTCTGTTTTTCCCATTCCTTTGTTGAAAATTGCTTTGTCCGGATCCAGAGCTTTCACCTTTCTCATATCCAAGACCATGCTTGTCATCAGCTTTTTTTTGTCCTTCAAGTAGTGATTCAAGTTTAGTTGAGCTTATCTTAAACTTCTCCTTGTATTCATTTGCAACTTCTAGGTCATGTCTGAGAATGATAATTTGCCTTTCAAGTTCTCTCTCATTGTCTCTGCTTTCTTGTAGATTAGACTCTAGGAGGCCAGCTATTCCGTCCAATCTATAGCATTCTTCAGTTCTTTCTTTAGATTTTGATTTAGGTCTTCCTCAGTTTTCTTTCTATCTTCAATTTCTTTGGTTAGCCTCATCACCCCAGATTCCATCTCATGTTTTAAGACAACTTCTTTGGCTAACTTCTCACATTCCTTTGTCTTCTCTTTCAGAGCCTCATCCTTGTTCTTGTTTTCATAATGATTTCCTAGTTGAAGAGGTTGCTCCTTCCTCTTTTCATTAGATTTGCTCAATTTCTCTTTTAGAATCTCAATGAAGTCTTTAGCATTTTTAAGGTTCTCTTGCAGCTCTTGGACTTCTTCTCTGGACTGTTCAAGATCTTCTAGAGTGAGATTAAGTTTCCCTTGGAGGTTATATTCATCCATTTTACTTCCTTCCTAGATCTTCCTCAAGTTGTTAAACTTTTTCAAAGGAACCTCGCTCTGATACCAATTGTTGGAATTACGGCAGACAACTGAGAGGGGGAGTGAATCAGTTGTCACAAAAATTTTATACTTGTTGCACTTAATTCTTTTCTACTACCTTTTAGCAGATCATCATAATAACCATGAAAGCATGAATCAATAACATGTGAGCAGAAACACAAATTACACAATTGACACCGAGAATTTTTAATGTGGAAACCTGGTTAAGGGAAAAACCACGGTGGGGGTTAACCCACAAAGATTATACTCTGTTAAAAGTATTACAAAAGGGGAATGCACATGCATTCAAGCTCACTACCCAGAGCTCATTGCTCAAAAGAAGGCTCACTACCTATAGAAGGAAGATTACAATGAATTTGAACTGATAATTAGCATCTACCAATGCAAGGATTCAGTTCGGTTAAGCACAAAATACTGACTTGATACATTCATCCTTACTCTGCCTTGTTTACTATTCTGCTAACATCTGAACCTTAGATCTTTGCCCTTTTCACACTTATTCCATAGTCGTATCACACACACACTACAATCTCTTAAAACCATCGGCTATATATATCCATATCATGATATTCAATCACTTTTCAGTTAGCTTCAAGAACACTTAGAACTTTGTTAAAGACTTTTCTCTGTCAGCTAAATCCATGCATAACTTGTAATGCAGACCAAAACTTGCATTCACAAATCATCAATCATGTCGGCCACTATCATTGATCATCACGAATGGACCAACTAACAACTCCCATTTATCTATAACTAAGATCAATTACAAGGTCGGCATGTTCTTCTACTATCTGCACTATCAAACTATAACCCTATACTCATATGTAAATAACTTTTGAATCCTTTATCACTGGAGGTTAAAATTTTGGATTTAGATTGCCCTGACTATCCTTAAGACTCCTTCAAATCCACAGCATACTCTAATTTTTCACCGGAGAGATCCAGACCAAGATACCGGACCCTATCACATGCTCTACTTCTGGCTACCTAGACTTAGATAAATTCTGATTCTGACTTCTGATATGAACAAATTATGTTATGCAGATCCGTGGAATAGTCTTAGTTGCCATCAATGACAATGCATGTCATGAGAAGCAGTGTCTCTTGTCGACATCATCCCCATCAAGAACATAGTCCTCATCAGTAGAATCTAAGTCCTCAACCATAATGAGTGCTCGATAAGGAGTCCCTCTCCCTCCCTTCTGTCCTCCTCTTGAAGTTCTAGGAACTCTGGTAATGAAGACTCTTGGAGTCAAAGGAGTCTAAGTAACTATCCTCTGATTAACCTTGCCATCTCCTAGATAGAACTATAGTAGGTAGGAACTGGGGGCAAGTTCTCAGGAAAATCCTCACCAAACTACTGCAAGATATGCTCAACACGATGAGCCTCAACTAGACCATTGCAATTTGAAAGCTCCGTTACCCTGCGACATTACTCTTTGATCTTGCCATCACGTGACCGTCATCCCTCCAAGTCCACATAAGGATCAAAAATCATATCCTCATCTATGAGAGTAGCTACAGCCCATAAAGAAGCATCACAATGATCCACTTGAATCCATCTACTTGCTCTTGGTAACCGTCTATTAGGAATTAGAACTAGCTTCTGATAAGGCTTGATGTGTTCAAAGATCCAAGTCATGATCAAAGAAGAGTAGCTAAAAGAAAGAGCCCCTCGTCGTGTGATGCAGTAAAAATCTGTGTATACCATGGCCAAAATGTCTGGTCCCAAGCGTAGACTCTACCCTGCTCAAGACCCTATATAATTGGTGCCCAACACCATCTCAAGCAAGCCAAGGCCTTGTCTCCAGATAGCCTCGATGCAATCAAACCAATCAAGAACTTCCTCAAGCAAGGAATGCAAAGTCGTGGCATAGAAGTAAGCTAAACTCCTATCTGATCCTTGTAGGGGTGACTAACCCCCATAAACTATGCCCAAGACACCTTGTCCTAAAAGGACTCACTAACAGGAAGGACAACAGGATATCCTCTCACAGGAACTCCAAGTATATGGTAAACATCAAAGAGAGTGATAGTCCACTCTACTAAAACCTGTGGGAACCTAAAGGTGTTCCTATCCACATGCCAGTATGTCAATATGTCACAACAAATGCATGCCATAGGATGAATAACTGGCACATGATAGACTCTAGCTAAACCTGCTCTCCTCAGAATTGCACGATCATCATCACTTAGTGAAGCAAATGTCTTTGAGAGCTACAACTTCTCTCTGCAAGTATTCCATTGAATGTGCATGTCTTGCAAATCAGAAAAGAACATTAGATCAGATCTCGTCAACTCGCAAAAATCCTAAAAATCATAAAACTTGTAGAAAATCTCACAAACAAATGTATAAACCATCAAAATTGCAATAAACAAGCATATACATTAGTCAAATTAGATCAAAATAGAGTGAAACAAACGTTAGAAAACATCAAATTTCAGACAAAATTTAGCCAACAGGGTCGCCCCTCGGGGGACCTAGATGTCAATAGGATCTCCCCCCAGGTGACCTTGTTGTTAGCAAGATCTCCCCCTAGGCAACCCTCTTGTCAGCTAGATCTCCCCCCAGGCGACTTGCTTGACAAGAGGGGCAACCCTGTGTGGATATCCCCTAAATAGAAAGTGCTCTAAAATCCCCATTTCTCAGTCAATTTTAGTAAATGAAAGACTGATCCTACTCTAAATGATGAAACAAAGACAATGCAACAAGAAAATTACCAAAAATAGATGATTTCAAGAGTTTTTTCACAAAATTCAACCTAGTGTTTAGAGGAGGGTTTTTCACTGTTTGCATACCTGATTCTCAATAGTTGAGGAAGAGGTAGCCATCTTTGTGATCTCCACAATGATATCTACCCAAGGACTATTCACACGATCAATTATGTCATCGATTCACTCCAATATCACTAATTTGCTTGCTTTGCTTGCCCTTAACTTAGCTTCTTTTATGCATCTTTTGTGCATCATTTTGCATGCATGCATTCCTATAGGTCTCACTGAAAAAGGCAAACAACTAGTTGAACTCTCACGATCTATGGTAAGCTCGTCATTTCAATTTTCATTATTCATTTTGATATATTTAAATGCCAGGCTAAAACTAGTTATTTCAAGTACAATTGTTGGAAAATCGACAATAGGTAAGGCCTAGTTCGAGAATAGTACCTACCTTTCATGTAGACTATCGTTCCTAAGGGGGCAAATATGTAAGCATAAAAATCACTCATAGCCTCCACGAGGACCCCTATGATGATATATAATCCTTGTCACATACATGTAAGTGTGAAATATTGTCCTCTAAGTAGCAAACCTCTTGGTGATGTGTCATTTCTTCTATATTGTGTTGTTTCCTCTTTGTCATTTTCTCTCTCTCTCTCTGTCGTCAACACTTTTTGACACTTTTGTGACACTTGTCGATTTGTGTTTTCTGAGCTTTCGACCATGTTCCTAAGCCTTGTATGTGTCTTGTAGGTGAGTTTTCACCTTTCCCCTATGTTTTTCATCTTCTCCACCCCCTAGAATCCTTCTAGAGGTCCCTTGGAGCTATCTCCCACTTTCAGTTTTTAGTTTAATTCAACCAATCCAAATCTCCCTCTATTATTTTCAGATCTCCCACCGAGAGATCCTACTTTGAAAGTGGAGATTTGGATTCTTGCACATGACTGACCTATGTCCAGAGGCAAATCCCCTCCTTTTCATCTCCTCTACCATCTCCCACCATGCATTCTCACCCAGAGCCCTTTCTTTTTGGATCTCCCGTCAGGCGACCCTCATAAATCAGGATCTCCCCCCGAGTGACCTAGGGTCACTCCCTAGGTGACCCATGGGTGATCCTACTAGTGAAAGGGGAGACCCATAGGTGACCCTATCACGTTTCCAGTCATGGAAAAACTCAAGTTTCTAACTTGAAATAGCTCTGTTTCACCTATTTTTCTTCCAGGTCAAATGATTTTTTATGCCTAATTTGGAGTTGACAATTCATGCACCCACACATGCATAATTAGCTCCATTTCATCTAAAATTAACAACTCATTCTATTCCATGCATTCTTCTAACTCCATTTCTTCTTTAGTGATAAGCTATTATTGCTTCATCACTCCCTAATTAACTGAGTTCACTGGGTAATCAATCCAGTTCACTCCTCAATCAATCCTTGTTAACTCTTCAATCAATTGAGTTAACTTCTCAATCAATTCCCTTCTTTTAACCTATAAATACCCCCCTCCCTCAATTACAAAGGGAGGCAAATTCATCGTGCACACAACTCTTGCTAAGTTTTTACTCTCCAATCAGCATTCTCATGCTCACACAAGAGGAAGGTGCCTTTTACTTGTTCATTGTTCATCAAGCTTTCACATAAAGCTCTTCAAGCATTGTTATGCTTCTTCAATCAATCCATCATGCTCTTCAACAACTCTCATTGAGCTCACTTTGTAAGACTTCTAAAGCTTCTTTCGCTTCTTTGTGTTGTCTTGTCACCAAGAGGTCTTCTCGTTGCTTCAAGAGGATAAGAGGTTGTCATCAAGGATTTTTGAGGGTAATGGAGGCTCACAAATCTTCTTTATTTTAGGTTCCTCTATGCTTTTTGTCAATTGGTAGTAATTATAAAATTGAAATTGCTCTTGGGATTAGTAATTTATTGCTTTTTCCTTGATAGAATAGTCAGATCTAGCATTTTAGAGTAATTTGCATTTATAGTTTAATTCATTTACTTGTAATTTTATTTTCTAGATTAAATCATTTCAAAACATTTGAAAACCCCAAAAACATAGAATAATTGCATTAAGTAAAATTCATTCTAGTTTCATTCATATTTCCTTTCCTAGATTAAAAAGCATCTTTTATTTCGAAAAATACCAAAAAAGCACAAAAAAAAAAGTTTTGCATTTCATATATTTGCATTCATAAAAATATCAAGAAAAGAACAAAAACATTAGGCATTTAGATAAATTGCAAACCCTTGATACCATCACAAGGTCAACCATGGTCAACTATTTGGTCAAACCCTTGATATCATCACAAGGTCAACAAAAGTCACTGCACAACTAAACCTTAGGTCAACCAAAAACCCTAAGTCAAACCCTAAAGTCTTGTCAAGGTTAGTCCACATACACCTATCTCTTGTGTCGGCTCATGAATGTGCCCATGATTAAGAGGTAAGTGGGTGAGGGCAATCCTCAGCAAGATTGAGGAAATCCATCTGAGACCACAATCAGATTCATTTGTCTTACAACAACTGGAAGCATTTAGACAACTTCAAATACAACAAGCAATCATCCAACAAATTGAAAGACAACAAGCCATCAATAAAAGTAACAACTTACCCACATAGAGGTGGAACAATAGAAATCCTAACAAAAGAAGAGTGACTAGTGACCTTCGGGTCATAGGGTTATCTCTACAACAACAATCATTGAATGAAACATCCACAATAGCACTCAACAACAAAGGCCCCAAGACATGTCGACCCCTCTCTATGAAGTCAGCTCTCTAGTGAGCCAAACCACCGCCGTGTCTCACCTCCTCTTGATTGGCTACTTCCATGAGAGTGAGA